>CM056741.1:132803036-134083451 GCA_029851415.1 Eretmocerus hayati | reverse complement strand
CCCCCCCGTGAATGCCAACTCCCCCAAATCGGGGGTTGAAATTCGGAGATTTCTCTAGAACAGGGCAGGAGGCTCTGTTCCGAAATTTTTCGATTGGGATTCCTTCCTTGTGACGAAAGAAGGTGCCAGAATTTTCCGCAGCTACTCCGTATATGCCAACACCCCCAAATCGGGGTCAAATTCGGGAACTCCTTTAGAATATGCCAGGAGGCTCTGTTCCAGAATTTCTCGATTGGGATCGCTTCCTCGTGACGAAATAAGGTGCCTAATTTTTTTGCAGCCCCCCCTCGAATGCCAACATCCCCAAATCGAGGGTTGAAATTCGGGAATGTCTTTAGAACAAGCCAGTGGGCTCTGTTCCGGAATTTTTCGATTGGGATCGCTTTCTCGTGACGAAAGAAGGTGACTGAATTCTTGGCAGCCCCCCTGCCGAATGCCAAAAACCCCGAATCGGGGGTTGGAATTCGGGAATTTCTCCAGAACAGGCCAGGAGGCTATGTTCCAAAATTTCTCGATTGGGATCGCTTCCTTGTAACGAAAGAAGGAGCCTGGATTTCTTGCAGCCCCCCCCCCTTCCCCGGTAAATGCTAACACCCCCAAATCGGGGGTTTAATTCGGGAATGTATTCAGAACAGGCCAGGAGGCTCTGTTCCGGGATTCTCGATTGGGATCGCTTCCTTGTGATGAGAGAAGAAGCCTGAATTTTTTGCAGCCCCCCCCCCCACGCCCGGTGAATGCCACCACCCCCAAATCGGGGGTTGGAATTCGGGAATTTTTTTAGAACAGGCCAGGAGGCTCTGTCCCGAAATTTCTCGATTGGGATCGCTTTCTTGTAACGAAAGAAGGAGCCTGGATTTCTTGCTACCCCCCCCCCCCCTCCCTCGGTGAATGCTAACACCCCCAAATCGGGGGTTTAACTTCGGGAATTTTTAGAACAGGCCAGGAGGCTCTGTTCCGGGATTCTCGATTGGGATCGCTTCCTTGTGATGAGAGAAGAAGCCTGAATTTTTGCAGCCCCCCCCCCACCCCGGTGAATGCCACCACCCCAAAATCGGGCGTTAAAATTCGGGAATTTTTTTAGAACAGGCCAGGAGGCTCTGTCCTCAAACTTCTCGATTGGGATCGCTTTCTTGTGACGAAAGAAGGTGCCAGAATTTTTTGCAGCACGCCCGGCGATCGCCAACACCCCAAATCAGGGGTTGAAATCCGGAAATTTCTTTAGAACAGGCCAGGAGGCTCTGTCCCGAAATCCTCGATTTGGAACAATCTCTCGTGACAAAAGAAGGTGCCTGAATTTTATGCAGTCCCCCCGTGGATGCCAACACCCCCAAATCGGGGGTTGAAATCCGGAAATTTCTTTAGAACAGGCCAGGAGGCTCTGTTTCAAAATTTCTTGATTGGGATCGCTTTCTTGTAACGAAAGAAGAAGCCTGGATTTCTAGCAGCCCCCCCTCTCCCCCGGTGAATGCTAACACCCCCAAATCGGGGGTTTAAATTCGGGAATTTTCTCAGAACAGGCCAGGAGGCTCTGTTCCAAAATGTTCCGATCGGGATCGCTTCCTCGTGACAGAAAAAGGTGCCTGAATTTTTTGCAGCCCCCCGCCGGATGCCAACACCCCCAAATCGGGGGTTGAAAATCGGGAATTTTTCAGAACAGGCCAGGAGGCTCTGTTCCGGGATTCTCGATTGGGATCGCTTTCTTGTGATGAGAGAAGGAGCCTGAATTTTTTGCAGCCCCCCCCCCACCCCGGTGAATGCCACCACCCCCAAAATCGGGCGTTGGAATTCGGGAATTTTCTTAGAACAGGCCAGGAGGCTCTGTTCCGGGATTCTCGATTGGGATCGCTTTCTTGTGATGAGAGAAGAAGCCTGGATTTCTTGCAGCCCCCCCCTTCCCCGGTGAATGCTAACACCCCCAAATCGGGGGTTTAAATTCGGGAATGTATTCACAACAGGCCAGGAGGCTCTGTTCCGGGATTCTCGATTGGGATCGCTTTCTTGAGATGAGAGAAGAAGCCTGAATTTTTGCAGCCCCCCCCCCCCCCGGTGAATGCCACCACCCCCAAATCGGGGGTTGGAATTCGGGAATTTTTTCAGAACAGGCCAGGAGGCTCTGTCCCGAAATTTCTCGATTGGATCGCTTCCTTGTAACGAAAGAAGGAGCCTGGATTCTTGCTACCCCCCCCCCCCCTCCCTCGGTCAATGCGAACACCCCCAAATCGGGGGTTTAACTTCGGGAATTTTTAGAACAGGCCAGGAGGCTCTGTTCCGGATTCTCGATTGGGATCGCTTTCTTGTGACGAAAGAAGGTGCCAGAATTTTTTTGCAGCACGCCCGGTGATCGCCAACACCCCCAAATCGGGGGTTGAAATCCGGAAATTTCTTTAGAACAGGCCAGGAGGCTCTGTCCCGAAATTCCTCGATTGGGAACGATATCTCGTGACAAAAGAAGGTGCCTGAATTTTATGCAGTCTCCCCGTGGATGCCAACACCACCGAATCGGTTGTTGAAATTCGGGAATTTTTTTAGAACAGGCCAGGAGGCTCTCTTCAATATTTCCCAATTGGGATCGCTCTCTTGTAACGAAAGAAGGAGCCTGAAGTTTTTTAGCACCCCTCCCCCCGTTGAATGCCATCACCCCCAAATCGGGTGTTGAAATTCGGGAATTTTTCAGAACAGGCTCAGGCTCTGTTCCGGGATTCTCGATTGGGATCGCTTTCTAGTGATAGAAGAAGAAGCCTGAATTTTTCGCAGCCCCACCCCCCCCCCGTTGAATGCAACACATCCAAATCGGGGGGTTGAAATTCGGGAATTTTCTTAGAACAGGCCAGGAGGCTCTGTCCCAAAATCCCTCGATTGGGATCGCTCTCACGTGACAAAAGAAGAAGCCTGAATTTTTTGCAGCCCCCCCCCGTGGATGCCAACACCCCCAAATCGAGGGTTGAAATTCGGGAATGTCTTTAGAACAAGCCAGTGGGCTCTGTTCCGGAATTTTTCGATCGGGATCGCTTTCTCGTGACGAAAGAAGGTGACTGAATTCCTGGCAGCCCCCCTGCCGAATGCAACAACCCCGAATCGGGGGTTGGAATTCGGGAATTTTTTTTGAACAGGCCAGGAGGCTCTGTTCCAAAATTCCTCGATTGCGATCGCTTCCTCGTGACGGAAGGAGTTGCCTGAATTTTTTTCAGCCCCCCCGGAGCATGCCACCACCACGAATCGGGTGTTGAAATTCGGGAATTTTTTTAGAACAGGCCAGGAGGCTCTGTTTTAGAATTTCTCGATTGGATCGCTTTCTTGTAACGAAAGAAGAAGCCTGGATTTCTTGCAGCCCCCCCCCCCTCCCCCGGTGAATGCTAACACCCCCAAATCGGGGGTTTAATTTCGGGAATTCTTTCAGAACAGGCCAGGAGGCTCTGTTCCAAAATGGTCCGATCGGGATCGCTTCCTCGTGACAGAAAAAGGTGCCTGAATTTTTTGCAGCCCCCCCGCCGGATGCCAACACCCCCAAATCGGGGGTTGAAAATCGGGAATTTTTTAGAACAGGCCAGGAGGCTCTGTTCCGGGATTCTCGATTGGGATCGCTTTCTTGTCATGAGAGAAGAAGCCTGAATTTTTTGCAGCCCCCCCCACCCCGGTGAATGACACCACCCCCAAAATCGGGCGTTGGAATTCGGGAATTTTCTCAGAACAGGCCAGGAGGCTCTGTTCTAAAACTCCTCGATTGGGATCGCTTTCTCGGGACGGAAGAAGGTGCCAGAATTTTTTGCAGCCCCCCCCCCCCCCCGGTGGATGCCAACGACCCCAAATCGGGGGTTGAAAATCGGGAATTTTTTAGAACAGGCCAGGAGGCTCTGTTCCGGGATTCTCGATTGGGATCGCTTTCTTGTGATGAGAGAAGAAGCCTGAATTTTTTGCAGCCCCCCCCCACCCCGGTGAATGCCACCACCCCCAAGATCGGGCTTTGAAATTCGGGAATTTTTTTAGAACAGGCCAGGAGGCTCTGTTCTACAACTCCTCGATTGGGATCGCTTTCTTGTGACCAAAGAAGGTGCCAGAATTTTTTGCAGCACGCCCGGTGATCGCCAACACCCCCAAATCGGGGGTTGAAATCCGGAAATTTCTTGAGAACAGGCCAGGAGGCTCGGTCCCGAAATTCCTCGATTGGGAACGCTGTCTCGTGACAAAAGAAGGTGCCTGAATTTTTTGCAGTTCCCCCGTGAATGCCAACACCACCGAATCGGGTGTTGAAATTCGGGAATTTTCTTAGAACAGGCCAGGAGGCTCTGTTCAATATTTCCCAATTGAGATCGCTCTTTTGTAACGAAAGAAGGAGCCTGAATTTCCTCCAGCCACCCCCTCCCCCGGTGAATGCCATCACCCCCAAATCGGGTGTTGAAATTCGGGAATTTTCTTGGAACAGGCCAGGAGACTCTGTTCCCAAAGTTATCGATTGGGATCGCTTCCTTGTGAGGAAAGAAGGTGATTGAATCTCTCGCATCCCCCCCCCCCTGATGAATGCCGACAAATCCAAATCGGGGGTTGAAATTATGGAATTCTTTTAGAACAGGCCGGGAGGTTCTGTTCAAAAATTTCTCGATCGGGATCGCTTTCTCGTGGTAGGAGAAGCTGCCTGAATTTTTTGCAGCCCCCCCCCTCCGACGAATGCCAACACCCCCAAATCGGAGGCTGAAATTCGGAAATTCTTTTAGATCAGGCAATCGAGGAATTCTCGGAACAGAGCCTCCTGGCCTCTTCTTGAAAAATTCCCGAATCCGAACCCCTGATTTGGGGGTGTTGCCATTCACCGGGGGGGCTGCAAAAAATTAAGGCACCTTCTTTTGTCACAAGAAGGCGATCCCGATCGAGTATTTTGGAACAGAGCCTCCTGGCCTCGTCTTGAGAAATTCGCGAATTTCAACCCCTGATTTGGGGGTGTTGGCATTCACCGGGGGGACTGCAAAAAATTGAGGAACCTTTTTCTGTCACGAGAAAGCGATCCCGAACGAGAGATTTTGGAACGGAGCCTCCCGGCCTGTTCTCAAAGAATCCCCGAATTTCAACCCCCGATTTGGGGGTGTTGGCATTCACCGGGGGGCTGCAAAAAATTCAGGCACCTTCATCAGTCACAAGAGAGCGATCCCAATCGAGGATTCTTGGAACAGAGCCTTCAGGCCTGTTCTCCAAAAATTCCCGAATTTCAACCCCCGATTTGGGGGTGTTGGCATTCGACGGCGGGCTGCAAAAAATTCAGGCACCTCCTTTTGTCACAAGAAAGCGATCCCAATCAAGAAATCCTAGAACAGAGCCTCCTGGCCTGTTCTTGAAAAATTCCCGAATTTCAACCCCTGATTTGCGGGTGTTGGCATTAACCGGGGGGGGGGGGGCTGCAAAAAATTTAGGCACCTTTTTCTGTCGCAAGAAACCAATCCCGAACGAAAGGTTTTGAAACGGAGCCTCCCGGCCTGTTTAAAAAAAAATTCCCGAATTTCAACCCCTGATTTGGCGGTGTTGGCATCAACCGGGGGGGGGGGAGGGCTGAAAAAAATTCGGGCACCTTCTTACGTCACTAGAAAACGCCCCCATCTGAGGAATTTCGGAACAGAGCCTCCCGGCCTGTTCTGAGATGATTCCGGAATTTCAACCCCTGATTTGGGGGGGTGTCGGCATTCACCGGCGGGGCTGCAGAAAACTCAGGCACCTTTTTCTGTCGCAAGAAAGTAATCCCGAACGAAAGGTTTTGAAACAGAGCCTCCCGGCCTGTTCAAAAAAGATTCCCGAATCTCAACCCCTGATTTGGGGGTGTTGGGAATACCCGGGGGGGGGGGGGGCTGAAAAGATTCGGGCACCTTCTTACGTCACTAGAAAACGCTCCCATCTGAGGGATTTCGGAACAGAACCTCCCGGCCTGTTCTGAGATGATTCCGGAATTTCAACCCCTGATTTGGGGGGGTGTCGGCATTCACCGGCGGGGCTGCAGAAAACTCAGGCACCTTTTTCTGTCGCAAGAAAGTAATCCCGAACGGAAGGTTTTGAAACAGAGCCTCCCGGCCTGTTCAAGAAAAATTCCCGAATCTCAACCCCTGATTTGGGGGTGTTGGGAATACCCGGGGGGGGGGGGGGCTGAAAAAGATTCGGGCACCTTCTTACGTCACTAGAAAACGTCCCCATCTGAGGAATTTTGGAACAGAGCCTCCCGGCCTGTTCTGAAAAGATTCCGGAATTTCAACCCCTGATTTGGGGTCGTCGGCATTCACATGCGGGGCTGCAAAAAATTCAGGCACCTTTTTTTTTTGCAAGGAAGCAATCCCGAACGGAAGGTTTTGGAACAGAGCCTCCCGGCCTGTTCAAAAAAAATTCCCGAATTTCAACCCCTGATTTGGGGGTGTCGGCATTCACCGGCGGGGCTGCAAAAAATTCAGGCACCTTTTTTTAACGCAAGAAAGCAATCCCGAACGAAAGGTTTTGGAACAGAGCCTCCCGGCCTGTTCAAAAAAAATTCCCGAATCTCGACCCCTGATTTGGGGGTGTTGGCAATACCCGAGGGGGGGGGGGCTGGAAAAGATTCGGGCACCTTCTTACGTCACTAGAAAACGCTCCCATCTGAGGAATTTCGGAACAGAGCCTCCCGGCCTGTTCTGAGATGATTCCGGAATTTCAACCCCTGATTTGGGGGGGTGTCGGCATTCACCGGCGGGGCTGCAGAAAACTCAGGCACCTTTTTCTGTCGCAAGAAAGTAATCCCGAACGAAAGGTCTTGAAACAGAGCCTCCCGGCCTGTTCAAAAAAAATTCCCGACTCTCAACCCCTGATTTGGGGGTGTTGGGAATACCCGGGGGGGGGGGGCTGAAAAAGATTCGGGCACCTTCTTACGTCACTATAAAACGCTCCCATCTGAGGGATTTCGGAACAGAGCCTCCCGGCCTGTTCTGAGATGATTCCGGAATTTCAACCCCTGATTTGGGGGTGTCGGTTTCCACCGTGGGGCTGCAAAAAATTCAGGCACCTTCTTTAGTCATGAGAGAGCGATCCCAATCGAGGAATTTTGGGAACAGAGCTTCCTGGCCTCTTCTTGAAAAATTCCCGAATTTCAACCCCTATTTGGGGGTGTTGGCATTCACCGGGGGGGCTGCAAAAAATTAAGGCACCTTCTTTTGTCACAAGAAAGCGATCCCGATCGAGTATTTTGGAACCGAGCCTCCTGGCCAATTCTAAAAAAATTCCCGAATTTCAACCCCCGATTTGGGGGTGTTGGCATTCACCGGGGGGCTGCAAAAAATTCAGGCACCTTCTTTGAACACAAGAGAGCGATCTCAATCGAGCAATTTTGGGAACAGAGCCTCCTGGCCTCGTCTTGAGAAATTCGCGAATTTCAACCCCTGATTTGGGGGTGTTGGCATTTACCGGGGGGACTGCAAAAAATTGAGGCACCTTTTTCTGTTACGAGAAAGCGATCCCGAACGAGAGATTTTGAAACGGAGCCTCCCGGCCTGTTCTCAAAAGATTCCCGAATTTCAACCCCCGATTTGGGGGTGTTGGCATTCCCCGGGGGGCTGCAAAAAATTCAGGCACCTTCTTCAGTCACAAGAGAGCGATCCCAATCGAGGATTCTTGGAACAGAGCCTCCAGGCCTGTTCTCCAAAAATTCCCGAATTTCAACCCCCGATTTGGGGGTGTTGGCATTCGACGGCGGACTGCAAAAAATTCAGGCACCTCCTTTTGTCACAAGAAAGCGATCCCAATAAAGAAATTCTAGAACAAAGCCTCCTGGCCTGTTCTTGAAATAATCCCGAATTTCAACCCCTGATTGAGGGGTGTTGGCATCCACCGGTGGGGGGGGGCTGTAAAATATTCAGGCACCTTCTTTGTCATAAGAAAGCGATCCCAATCGAGAAATTTCGGAACAGAGCCACCTGGCCTGTTCTCAAAAAATTCCCAAATTTCAACCCTCGATTTGTGGAAGTTGGCATTCACCGGGGGGCTGCAAAAAATTCAGGCCCCTTCTTTAGTCTAAAGAGAGCGATCCCGATCGAGGAACTTTGGAACAGAGCCTCCTGGCCTGTTCTTGAAAAATTCCCGAATTTCAACCCCCGATTTGGGGGTGTTGGCATTGACCGGGGGGCTGCAAAAAAATCAGGCACCTTCTTTGTCACGAGAAAGCGATCCCAATCGAGAAACTTTGGAACAGAGCCTCCTGGCCTGTTCTCCAAATATTCCCGAAATTCAACCCCCGATTTGGGGGTGTTGGCATTCACTGGGGGGCTGAAAAAAATTCAGGCATCCTTTCCAGTCACAGGAGAGAGCAATCCCAATCGAGGAACTCTGGAACAGAGCTTCCTGGCCTCTTCTTGAAAAATTCCCGAATTTCAACCCCTATTTGGGGGTGTTGGCATTCACCGGGGGGGCTGCAAAAAATTAAGGCACCTTCTTTTGTCACAAGAAAGCGATCCCGATCGAGTATTTTGGAACCGAGCCTCCTGGCCAATTCTAAAAAAATTCCCGAATTTCAACCCCCGATTTGGGGGTGTTGGCATTCACCGGGGGGCTGCAAAAAATTCAGGCACCTTCTTTGAACACAAGAGAGCGATCCCAATCGAGCAATTTTGGGAACAGAGCCTCCTGGCCTCGTCTTGAGAAATTCGCGAATTTCAACCCCTGATTGGGGGGTGTTGGCATTTACCGGGGGGGCTGCAAAAAATTGAGGCACCTTTTTCTGTCACGAGAAAGCGATCCCGAACGAGAGATTTTGAAACGGAGCCTCCCGGCCTGTTCTCAAAAAATTCCCGAATTTCAACCCCCGATTTGGGGGTGTTGGCATTCCCCGGGGGGCTGCAAAAAATTCAGGCACCTTCTTCAGTCACAAGAGAGCGATCCCAATCGAGGATTCTTGGAACAGAGCCTCCAGGCCTGTTCTCCAAAAATTCCCGAATTTCAACCCCCGATCTGGGGGTGTTGGCATTCGACGGCGGGCTGCAAAAAATTCAGGCACCTCCTTTTGTCACAAGAAAGCGATCCCAATAAAGAAATTCTAGAACAGAGCCTCCTGGCCTGTTCTTGAAATAATCCCGAATTTCAACCCCTGATTGAGGGGTGTTGGCATCCACCGGGGGGGGGGGGGGGGCTGTAAAATATTCAGGCACCTTCTTTGTCATAAGAAAGCGATCCCAATCGAGAAATTTCGGAACAGAGCCACCTGGCCTGTTCTCAAAAAATTCCCAAATTTCAACCCTCGATTTGTGGAAGTTGGCATTCACCGGGGGGCTGCAAAAAATTCAGGCCCCTTCTTCAGTCACAAGAGAGCGATCCCGATCGAGTATTTTGGAACAGAGCCTCCTGGCCAATTCTAGAAAAATTCCCGAATTTCAACCCCCGATTTGGGGGTGTTGGCATTGACCGGGGGGCTGCAAAAAAATGAGGCACCTTCTTTGTCACGAGAAAGCGATCCCAATCGAGAAACTTTGGAACAGAGCCTCCTGGCCTGTTCTCCAAATATTCCCGAAATTCAACCCCCGATTTGGGGGTGTTGGCATTCACTGGGGGACTGAAAAAAATTCAGGCATCCTTTTCAGTCACAGGAGAGAGCAATCCCAATCGAGGAACTCTGGAACAGAGCCTCCTGGCCTGTTCTTGAAAAATTCCCGAATTCCAACCCCTGATTTAGGGGTGTTGGCATTCATTGGGGGGGAGGGCCTGCAAAAAATTCGGGCACCTTCTTACGTCACTAGCAAACGCTCCCATCTGAAGAATTTTGGAACAGAGCCTTCTGACCGGTCCAAAAAAAATTCCCGAATTTCAACCCCTGATTTGGGGGTGTTGGCATTCACCGGCGGGGCTGCGAAAAATTCAGGCACCTCCTTTTCTCACAAGAAAGCGATCCCGAGCGAGAAATTTTGAAATTGGGCCTCCCAGCCTGTTCTAAAAAAATTACGGAACGTCAACCCCTGATTTGGGGGTGTTGGCATTCACCGGCGGGGCTCCAAAAAATTCAGGCACCTTCTTTTGTCACGAGAAACCGATCCCGAACGAGAGATTTTGAACTAGAACCTCCTGGCCAATTCTAAAAAAATTCCCGAATTTCAACCCCCGATTTGGGGGTGTTGGGATTCACTGGGGGGCTGCAAAAAATTTAGGCACATTCTTTAAACACAAGAGAGCGATCCCAATCGGGCAATTTTGGTCACAGAGCCTCCTGGCCTGTTCAAAAAAAATTCCCGAATTTCAACCCCTGATTTGGGGGTGTTGGCATTCACCGACGGGGCTGCAAAAATTAGGTACCTTCCTTTGTCACGAGGAAGCGATCCCGAACGAGAGATTTTGACACAGAGCCTCCCGGCCTGTTCTCGAAAGATCCCTGATTTTAAACCCCGATCTGGGGGGGTTGGCATCCATCGGGGGGGCTGCAAAGAATCAAGGCACCTTCTTCAGTCAGAAAAGAGCGATCCCAATCAAGGAATTTTGGAACAGAGCCACCTGGCCTGTTCTTGAAAAATCCCCGAATTTCAACCCCTGATTTGGGGGTGTCGGCATTCTTCGGGGGGGGGGGGGCTGCAGAATATCCAGGCACCTCCTTTCCTCACAAGAAAGCGATCCCAATCGAGAAATTTTGGAACAGAGCCTCCTGGCATCTTCTTGAGAAATTCCCGAATTTCAACCCCTGATTTGGGGGTGTTGGCATTCACCGGGGGGGCTGCAAAAAATTATGTCACCTTCTTTTGTCACAAGAAAGCGATCCCGATCGAGTATTTTGGAACAGAGCCTTCTGGCCAATTCTAAAAACATTCCCGAATTTCAACCCCCGAATAGGGGGTGTTGGCATTCACCGGGGGGCTGCAAAAAATTCAGGCACCTTCTTTAAACACAAGAGAGCGATCCCAATCGAGCAATTTTGGGGACAGAGCCTCCTGGCATCTTCTTGAGAAGTTCCCGAATTTCAACCCCTGATTTGGGGGTAACGGCATTCTTGGGGGGGGGGGGGGGTTGCAAAAAAATCAGGCACCTTCTTTGTCACGAGAAAGCGATCCCAATCGAGAAATTCTAGAACAGAGCCTCCTGGCCTGTTCTTGAAATAATCCCGAATTTCAACCCCTGATTGAGGGGTGTTGGCATCTACCGGTGGGGGGGGGGGCTGTAAAAAATTCAGGCACCTTCTTTGTCATAAGAAAGCGATTGAAATCGAGAAATTCCGTAACAGACCTGGCCTGTTCTTAAGAAATTCCCAAATTTGTACCCTCGATTTGTGGAAGTTGGAATTCACCGGGGGGCTGCAAAAAATTCAGGCCCCTTCTTTAGTCTAAAGAGAGCGATCCCGATCGAGGAACTTTGGAACAGAGCCTCCTGGCCTGTTCTTGAAAAATTCCCGAATTTCAACCCCCGATTTGGGGGTAACGGCATTCATCGGGAGGGGGGGGCTGCAAAGAAATCAGGCACCTTCTTTGTCCGAGGAAGCGATCGCAATCGAGGAATTTCGGAACAGAGCGACCTGACCGGTTCTCAAAAAATCCCCAAAAATCAACCCCCGAATTGTGGAAGTTGGCATTCACCGAGGGGGGCTGCATTAAATTCAGGCACCTTCTCCCGTCACAAGAAAGCGATCCCAATCGAGGAATTCTGGAACAGAGCCTCCTGGCCTGTTCTCAAAAATTTCCCGAATTTCAACCCCCGATTTGGGGGTGTTGGCATTCACCGGGGGGCTGCAAGAAATTCAGGCACCTTCACACGTCACTAGAAAATGCTCCCATCTGAGAAATTTTGGAACAGAGCCTGCTGACCTGTTCTAGAAAAATGTCCGAATTTCAACCCCCGATTTGGATGTGTTGGCATTCACCGGGGGAATGCAGAAAATTCAGGCACCTCCTTTAGTCACAAGAGAGCGATCCCAATCGAGGAATTCTGGAACAGACCCCACTGGCCTGGTCTCCAGAAATTCCCGAATTTCAACCCCCGATTTGGGGGTAACGGCATTCGTCGGGGGGGGGGGGATCCAAAAAAATCAGGCACCTTCTTTGTCACGAGGAAGCGATCCCAATCGAGAAACTTTGGAACAGAGCCTCCTTGCCTGTTTTCAAAAAATTCCCAAATTCCAACCTCCGATTTGGGGGTGTTTGCATTCACCGGGGGCTGCAAAAACTCAGGCACCTTCTTTCGTCACAAGAAAGCGATCCCAATCAAGGAATTCTGGAACAGAGCCTCCTGGCCTGTTCTCCAAAAATTCCCGAATTTCAACCCCCGATTTGGGGGTGTTGGCATTCACCGGCGGGCTACAAAAAATTCAGGCACCTCCTTTTGTCACAAGAAAGCGATCCCAATCAAGAAATTCTAGAACAGAGCCTCGTGGCCTGTTCTTGAAAAAATCCCGAATTTCAACCCCTGATTGAGGGGTGTCGGCATTCACCGGCGGGGGGGGGGGGCTGTAAAAAATTCAGGCACCTTCTTTGTCATAAGAAAGCGATCCCAATCGAGGAATTTCGGAACAGAGCCACCTGACCGGTTCTCAAAAAATCCCCAAATTTCAACCCCCGAATTGTGGAAGTTGGCATTGACCGGGGGGGCTGCATTAAATTCAGGCACCTTCTCCCGTCACAAGGAAGCGATCCCAATCGAGGAATTCTGGGACAGAGCCTCCTGGCCTGTTCTCAAAAAATTCCTGAATTTCAACCCCCGATTTGGGGGTATTGGCATTCACCGGGGGGCTGCAAAAAATTCAGGCACCTTCACACGTCACTAGAAAATGCTCCCATCTGAGGAATTTTGGAACAGAGCCTTCTGACCTGTTCTAGAAAATTCCCCAATTTCAACCCCCGATTTTGGGGTCACGGCATTCGTCGGGGGGGGGGGGGGGCTGCAAAAGAATAAGGCACCTTCTTTGTCACAAAGAAGCGATCCCAATGGAGTAATTCTGGAAATGAGCCTCCTGGCCTGTTTTCCAAAAATTCCCGAATTTCAACCCTCGATTTGTGCAAGTTGGCATCCATCGGGGGGCTGCAAAAAATTCAGGCACCTCCTTTTGTCACAAGGAAGCGATCCCAATCAAGGAATTCTGGAACAGAGCCTCCTGGCCTGTTCTCCAAAAATTCCCGAATTTCAACCCCCGATTCCGGGGTGTTGGCATTCACCGGCGGGCTGCGAAAAATTCAGGCACCTTCTTACGTCACTAGAAAACGCTACCATCTGAGAAATTTTGGGACAGAGCCTTCCGACCTGTTCTAGAAAGATTTCCGAATTTCAACCCCCGATTTGGGGGTGTTGGCATTCACCGGGGGCTGCGAAAAATTCAGGCACCTCCTTTAGTCACAAGAGAGCGATCCCAATCGAGGAATTCTGGAACAGAGCCTACTGGCCTGTTCTCAGAAAATTCCCGAATTTCAACCCCCCAATTTGGGGGTAACGGCATTCGTCGGGGGAGGGGGGGGACTGCAAAAGAATAAGGCACCTTCTTCATCACAAAAAAGCGATTTCAATGGAGTAATTCTGGAACAGAGCCTCCTGGCCTGTTTTCCAAAAATTCCCGAATTTCAACGCTCGATTTGTGGAAGTTGGCATTCACCGGGGGGCTGCAAGAAGATCAGGCCCCTTTTTCAGTCACAAGAGAGCGATCCCGATCGAGGAACTTTGGAACAGAGCCTCCTGGCCTGTTTTCGAAGAATTCCCAAATTTCAACCCCCGATTTGGGGGTGTCTGCATTCACCGGGGGCTGCAAAGAATTCAGGCACCTTCTCTTGTCAGGAGTAAGCGATCCCGATGAAGAAATTCTGGAACAGGGCCTCCTGGCCTGTTCTCCAAAAATTCCCGAATTTCAACGCTCGATTTGTGGAAGTTGGCATTCACCGGGGGGGGGGGGTTGCATTTAATTCAGGCACCTTCTCCCGTCACAAGAAAGCGATCCCAATCGAGGAATTCTGTAACAGAGCCTCCTGGCCTGTTCTCAAAAAATTCCCGAATTTCAACCCCCGATTTGGGGGTGTTGGCATTCACCGGGGGGCTGCAAGAAATTCCGGCACCTTCACACGTCACTAGAAAATGCTCCCATCTGAGAAATTTTGGAACAGAGCCTGCTGACCTGTTCTAGAAAAATGTCCGAATTTCAACCCCCGATTTGGATGTGTTGGCATTCACCGGGGGGCTGCAGAAAATTCAGGCACCTCCTTTAGTCACAAGAGAGCGATCCCAATCGAGGAATTCTGGAACAGACCCCACTGGCCTGGTCTCCAGAAATTCCCGAATTTCAACCCTCGATTTGGGGGTAACGGCATTCGTCGGGGGGGGGGGGGATCCAAAAAAATCAGGCACCTTCTTTGTCACGAGGAAGCGATCCTAATCGAGAAACTTTGGAACAGAGCCTCCTTGCCTGTTTTCAAAAAATTCCCAAATTCCAACCTCCGATTTGGGGGTGTTTGCATTCACCGGGGGCTGCAAAAAACTCAGGCACCTTCTTTCGTCACAAGAAAGCGATCCCAATCAAGGAATTCTGGAACAGAGCCTCCTGGACTGTTCTCCAAAAATTCCCGAATTTCAACCCCCGATTTGGGGGTGTTGGCATTCACCGGGGGGCTGCAAAAAATTCAGGCACCTTCTTTAAACACAAGAGAGCGATCCCAATCGAGCAATTTTGGGAACAGAGCCTCCTGGCATCTTCTTGAGAAATTCCCGAATTTCAACCCCTGATTTGGGGGTAACGGCATTCTTGGGGGGGGGGGGGGTTGCAAAAAAATCAGGCACCTTCTTTGTCACGAGAAAGCGATCCCAATCGAGAAATTCTAGAACAGAGCCTCCTGGCCTGTTCTTGAAATAATCCCGAATTTCAACCCCTGATTGAGGGGTGTTGGCATCCACCGGTGGGGGGGGGGCTGTAAAAAATTCAGGCACCTTCTTTGTCATAAGAAAGCGATTGAAATCGAGAAATTCCGTAACAGAGCCACCTGGCCTGTTCTTAAGAAATTCCCAAATTTCAACCCTCGATTTGTGGAAGTTGGAATTCACCGGGGGGCTGCAAAAAATTCAGGCCCCTTCTTTAGTCTAAAGAGAGCGATCCCGATCGAGGAACTTTGGAACAGAGCCTCCTGGCCTGTTCTTGAAAAATTCCCGAATTTCAACCCCCGATTTGGGGGTAACGGCATTCATCGGGAGGGGGGGGCTGCAAAGAAATCAGGCACCTTCTTTGTCCGAGGAAGCGATCGCAATCGAGGAATTTCGGAACAGAGCGACCTGACCGGTTCTCAAAAAATCCCCAAAAATCAACCCCCGAATTGTGGAAGTTGGCATTCACCGAGGGGGGCTGCATTAAATTCAGGCACCTTCTCCCGTCACAAGAAAGCGATCCCAATCGAGGAATTCTGGAACAGAGCCTCCTGGCCTGTTCTCAAAAATTTCCCGAATTTCAACCCCCGATTTGGGGGTGTTGGCATTCACCGGGGGGCTGCAAGAAATTCAGGCACCTTCACACGTCACTAGAAAATGCTCCCATCTGAGAAATTTTGGAACAGAGCCTGCTGACCTGTTCTAGAAAAATGTCCGAATTTCAACCCCCGATTTGGATGTGTTGGCATTCACCGGGGGGCTGCAGAAAATTCAGGCACCTCCTTTAGTCACAAGAGAGCGATCCCAATCGAGGAATTCTGGAACAGACCCCACTGGCCTGGTCTCCAGAAATTCCCGTATTTCAACCCCCGATTTGGGGGTAACGGCATTCGTCGGGGGGGGGGGATCCAAAAAAATCAGGCACCTTCTTTGTCACGAGGAAGCGATCCCAATCGAGAAACTTTGGAACAGAGCCTCCTTGCCTGTTTTCAAAAAATTCCCAAATTCCAACCTCCGATTTGGGGGTGTTTGCATTCACCGGGGGCTGCAAAAACTCAGGCACCTTCTTTCGTCACAAGAAAGCGATCCCAATCAAGGAATTCTGGAACAGAGCCTCCTGGCCTGTTCTCCAAAAATTCCCGAATTTCAACCCCCGATTTGGGGGTGTTGGCATTCACCGGCGGGCTACAAAAAATTCAGGCACCTCCTTTTGTCACAAGAAAGCCATCCCAATCAAGAAATTCTAGAACAGAGCCTCGTGGCCTGTTCTTGAAAAAATCCCGAATTTCAACCCCTGATTGAGGGGTGTCGGCATTCACCGGCGGGGGGGGGGGCTGTAAAAAATTCAGGCACCTTCTTTGTCATAAGAAAGCGATCCCAATCGAGGAATTTCGGAACAGAGCCACCTGACCGGTTCTCAAAAAATCCCCAAATTTCAACCCCCGAATTGTGGAAGTTGGCATTGACCGGGGGGGCTGCATTAAATTCAGGCACCTTCTCCCGTCACAAGGAAGCGATCCCAATCGAGGAATTCTGGGACAGAGCCTCCTGGCCTGTTCTCAAAAAATTCCTGAATTTCAACCCCCGATTTGGGGGTATTGGCATTCACCGGGGGGCTGCAAAAAATTCAGGCACCTTCACACGTCACTAGAAAATGCTCCCATCTGAGGAATTTTGGAACAGAGCCTTCTGACCTGTTCTAGAAAATTCCCCAATTTCAACCCCCGATTTTGGGGTCACGGCATTCGTCGGGGGGGGGGGGGGCTGCAAAAGAATAAGGCACCTTCTTTGTCACAAAGAAGCGATCCCAATGGAGTAATTCTGGAAATGAGCCTCCTGGCCTGTTTTCCAAAAATTCCCGAATTTCAACCCTCGATTTGTGCAAGTTGGCATCCATCGGGGGGCTGCAAAAAATTCAGGCACCTCCTTTTGTCACAAGGAAGCGATCCCAATCAAGGAATTCTGGAACAGAGCCTCCTGGCCTGTTCTCCAAAAATTCCCGAATTTCAACCCCCGATTCCGGGGTGTTGGCATTCACCGGCGGGCTGCGAAAAATTCAGGCACCTTCTTACGTCACTAGAAAACGCTACCATCTGAGAAATTTTGGGACAGAGCCTTCCGACCTGTTCTAGAAAGATTTCCGAATTTCAACCCCCGATTTGGGGGTGTTGGCATTCACCGGGGGCTGCGAAAAATTCAGGCACCTCCTTTAGTCACAAGAGAGCGATCCCAATCGAGGAATTCTGGAACAGAGCCTACTGGCCTGTTCTCAGAAAATTCCCGAATTTCAACCCCCCAATTTGGGGGTAACGGCATTCGTCGGGGGAGGGGGGGGACTGCAAAAGAATAAGGCACCTTCTTCGTCACAGAAAAGCGATTTCAATGGAGTAATTCTGGAACAGAGCCTCCTGGCCTGTTTTCCAAAAATTCCCGAATTTCAACGCTCGATTTGTGGAAGTTGGCATTCACCGGGGGGCTGCAAGAAGATCAGGCCCCTTTTTCAGTCACAAGAGAGCGATCCCGATCGAGGAACTTTGGAACAGAGCCTCCTGGCCTGTTTTCGAAGAATTCCCAAATTTCAACCCCCGATTTGGGGGTGTCTGCATTCACCGGGGGCTGCAAAGAATTCAGGCACCTTCTCTTGTCAGGAGTAAGCGATCCCGATGAAGAAATTCTGGAACAGGGCCTCCTGGCCTGTTCTCCAAAAATTCCCGAATTTCAACGCTCGATTTGTGGAAGTTCGCATTCACCGGGGGGGGGGGGGTTGCATTTAATTCAGGCACCTTCTCCCGCCACAAGAAAGCGATCCCAATCGAGGAATTCTGTAACAGAGCCTCCTGGCCTGTTCTCAAAAAATTCCCGAATTTCAACCCCCGATTTGGGGGTGTTGGCATTCACCGGGGGGCTGCAAGAAATTCCGGCACCTTCACACGTCACTAGAAAATGCTCCCATCTGAGAAATTTTGGAACAGAGCCTGCTGACCTGTTCTAGAAAGATGTCCGAATTTCAACCCCCGATTTGGATGTGTTGGCATTCACCGGGGGGCTGCAGAAAATTCAGGCACCTCCTTTAGTCACAAGAGAGCGATCCCAATCGAGGAATTCTGGAACAGACCCCACTGGCCTGGTCTCCAGAAATTCCCGAATTTCAACCCTCGATTTGGGGGTAACGGCATTCGTCGGGGGGGGGGGGGATCCAAAAAAATCAGGCACCTTCTTTGTCACGAGGAAGCGATCCTAATCGAGAAACTTTGGAACAGAGCCTCCTTGCCTGTTTTCAAAAAATTCCCAAATTCCAACCTCCGATTTGGGGGTGTTTGCATTCACCGGGGGCTGCAAAAAACTCAGGCACCTTCTTTCGTCACAAGAAAGCGATCCCAATCAAGGAATTCTGGAACAGAGCCTCCTGGCCTGTTCTCCAAAAATTCCCGAATTTCAACCCCCGATTTGGGGGTGTTGGCATTCACCGGCGGGCTACAAAAAATTCAGGCACCTCCTTTTGTCACAAGAAAGCGATCCCAATCAAGAAATTCTAGAACAGAGCCTCGTGGCCTGTTCTTGAAAAAATCCCGAATTTCAACCCCTGATTGAGGGGTGTCGGCATTCACCGGGGGGGGGGGGGCTGTAAAAAATTCAGGCACCTTCTTTGTCATAAGAAAGCGATCCCAATCGAGGAATTCCGGAACAGAGCCACCTGACCGGTTCTCAAAAAATCCCCAAATTTCAACCCCCGAATTGTGGAAGTTGGCATTGACCGGGGGGGTTGCATTAAATTCAGGCACCTTCTCCCGTCACAAGGAAGCGATCCCAATCGAGGAATTCTGGAACAGAGCCTCCTGGCCTGTTCTCAAAAAATTCCTGAATTTCAACCCCCGATTTGGGGGTATTGGCATTCACCGGGGGGCTGCAAAAAATTCAGGCACCTTCACACGTCACTAGAAAATGCTCCCATCTGAGGAATTTTGGAAAGGAGCCTTCTGACCTGTTCTAGAAAAATTCCCCAATTTCAACCCCCGATTTTGGGGTCACGGCATTCGTCGGGGAAGGGGGGGGCTGCAAAAGATTAAGGCACCTTCTTTGTCACAAAGAAGCGATCCCAATGGAGTAATTCTGGAAATGAGCCTCCTGGCCTGTTTTCCACAAATTCCCGAATTTCAACCCTCGATTTGTGCAAGTTGGCATCCATCGGGGGGCTGCAAAAAATTCAGGCACCTCCTTTTGTCACAAGGAAGCGATCCCAATCAAGGAATTCTGGAACAGAGCCTCCTGGCCTGTTCTCCAAAAATTCCCGAATTTCAACGCCCGATTCCGGGGTGTTGGCATTCACCGGCGGGCTGCGAAAAATTCAGGCACCTTCTTACGTCACTAGAAAACGCTACCATCTGAGAAATTTTGGGACAGCGCCTTCCGACCTGTTCTAGAAAGATTTCCGAATTTCAACCCCCGATTTGGGGGTGTTGGCATTCACCGGGGGCTGCGAAAAATTCAGGCACCTCCTTTAGTCACAAGAGAGCGATCCCAATCGAGGAATTCTGGAACAGAGCCTACTGGCCTGTTCTCAGAAAATTCCCGAATTTCAACCCCCCAATTTGGGGGTAACGGCATTCGTCGGGGGAGGGGGGGGCTGCAAAAGAATAAGGCACCTTCTTCGTCACATAAAAGCGATTTCAATGGAGTAATTCTGGAACAGAGCCTCCTGGCCTGTTTTCAAAAAATTCCCCAATTCCAACCCCCGATTTGGGGGTGTCTGCATTCACCGGGGGCTGCAAAAATTCAGGCACCTCCTTTTGCCACAAGAAAGCGATCCCAATCAAGGAATCCTGGAACAGAGCCTCCTGGCCTGTTCTCCGAAAATTCCCGAATTTCAACCCCCCGATTTCGGGGTGTTGGCTTTCACCGGTGGGCTGCAAAAAAGTCAGGCACCTCCTTTCGTCACAGGAAAGGAATCTCAATCAAGGAATTCTAAAACAGAGCCTCCTGGCCTGTTCTCAAAAAATTCCTGAATTTCAACCCCCGATTTGGGGGTATTGGCATTCACCGGGGGGCTGCAAAAAATCCGGGCACCTTCACACGTCACTAGAAAATGCTCCCATCTGAGGAATTTTAGAACAGAGCCTTCTGACCTGTTCTAGAAAAATTACCGAATTTCAACCCCCGATTTGGATGTGTTGGCATTCACCGGGGGGCTGCAAAGAATTCAGGCACCTCCTTTAGTCACAAGAGAGCGATCCCAATCGGGGACTCTGGAACAGAGCCTACTGGCCTGTTCTCCAAAAATTCCCGAATTTCAACCCCCGATTTGGGGGTCACGGCATTCGTCGGGGGGGGGGGGCTGCAAAAGAATAAGGCACCTTCTTTGTCACAAAGAAGCGATCCCAATGGAGTAATTCTGGAACAGAGCCTCCTGGCCTGTTTCCCAAAAATTCCCGAATTTCAACCCTCGATTTGTGCAAGTTGGCATCCATCGGGGGGCTGCAAAGAATTCAGGCCCCTTCTTTAGTCACAAGAGAGCGATCCCGATCGAGGAACTTTGGAACAGAGCCTCCTGGCCTTTTTCCGAAAAATTCCCAAATTTCAACCCCCGATTTGGGGGGAGGGCTGCATTCACCGGGGGCTGCAAAAAATTCAGGCACCTCCTTTTGTCACAAGGAAGCGATCCCAATCAGAGAATTCTGGAACAGAGCCTCCTGGCCTGTTCTCCAAAAATTCCCGAATTTCAACCCCCGATTCCGGGGTGTTGGCATTCACCGGCGGGCTGCGAAAAATTCAGGCACCTTCTTACGTCACTAGAAAACGCTACCATCTGAGAAATTTTGGGACAGAGCCTTCTGACCTGTTCTAGAAAAATTTCCGAATTTCAACCCCCGATTTGGGGGTGTTGGCATTCACCGGGGGGCTGCAAAAAATTCAGGCACCTCCATTAGTCACAAGAGAGCGATCCCAATCGAGGAATTCTGGAACAGAGCCTACTGCCCTGTTCTCAAAAAATTCCCGAATTTCAACCCCCCAATTTGGGGGTAACGGCATTCGTCGGGGGGGGGGGGGGCTGCAAAAGAATAAGGCACCTTCTTTGTCACAAAAAAGCGATTCCAATGGAGTAATTCTGGAACAGAGCCTCCTGGCCTGTTTTCCAAAAATTCCCGAATTTCAACCCTCGATTTGTGCAAGTTGGCATCCATCGGGGGGCTGCAAGAAATTCAGGCCCCTTCTTTAGTCACAAGAGAGCGATCCCGATCGAGGAACTTTGGAACAGAGCCTCCTGGCCTTTTTCCGAAAAATTCCCAAATTTCAACCCCCGATTCCGGGGTGTTGGCATTCACCGGCGGGCTGCGAAAAATTCAGGCACCTTCTTACGTCACTAGAAAACGCTACCATCTGAGAAATTTTGGGACAGAGCCTTCTGACCTGTTCTAGAAAAATTTCCGAATTTCAACCCCCGATTTGGGGGTGTTGGCATTCACCGGGGGGCTGCAAAAAATTCAGGCACCTCCTTTAGTCACAAGAGAGCGATCCCAATCGAGGAATTCTGGAACAGAGCCTACTGGCCTGTTCTCAAAAAATTCCCGAATTTCAACCCCCGATTTGGGTGTCACGGCATTCGTCGGGGGGGGGGGGGCTGCAAAAGAATAAGGCACCTTCTTTGTCACAAAGAAGCGATCCCAATGGAGTAATTCTGGAACAGAGCCTCCTGGCCTGTTTTCCAAAAATTCCCGAATTTCAACCCTCGATTTGTGCAAGTTGGCATCCATCGGGGGGCTGCAAGAAATTCGGGCCCCTTCTTTAGTCACAAGAGAGCGATCCCGATCGAGGAACTTTGGAACAGAGCCTCCTGGCCTTTTTCCGAAAAATTCCCAAATTTCAACCCCCGATTCCGGGGTGTTGGCATTCACCGGCGGGCTGCGAAAAATTCAGGCACCTTCTTACGTCACTAGAAAACGCTACCATCTGAGAAATTTTGGGACAGAGCCTTCTGACCTGTTCTAGAAAAATTTCCGAATTTCAACCCCCGATTTGGGGGTGTTGGCATTCACCGGGGGGCTGCAAAAAATTCAGGCACCTCCTTTAGTCACAAGAGAGCGATCCCAATCGAGGAATTCTGGAACAGAGCCTACTGGCCTGTTCTCAAAAAATTCCCGAATTTCAACCCCCGATTTGGGTGTCACGGCATTCGTCGGGGGGGGGGGGGCTGCAAAAGAATAAGGCACCTTCTTTGTCACAAAGAAGCGATCCCAATGGAGTAATTCTGGAACAGAGCCTCCTGGCCTGTTTTCCAAAAATTCCCGAATTTCAACCCTCGATTTGTGCAAGTTGGCATCCATCGGGGGGCTGCAAAAAATTCAGGCCCCTTCTTTAGTCACAAGAGAGCGATCCCGATCGAGGAACTTTGGAACAGAGCCTCCTGGCCTTTTTCCGAAAAATTCCCAAATTTCAACCCCCGATTCCGGGGTGTTGGCATTCACCGGCGGGCTGCGAAAAATTCAGGCACCTTCTTACGTCACTAGAAAACGCTACCATCTGAGAAATTTTGGGACAGAGCCTTCTGACCTGTTCTAGAAAAATTTCCGAATTTCAACCCCCGATTTGGGGGTGTTGGCATTCACCGGGGGGCTGCAAAGAATTCAGGCACCTCCTTTAGTCACAAGAGAGCGATCCCAATCGGGGACTCTGGAACAGAGCCTACTGGCCTGTTCTCCAAAAATTCCCGAATTTCAACCCCCGATTTGGGGGTCACGGCATTCGTCGGGGGGGGGGGGCTGCAAAAGGATAAGGCACCTTCTTTGTCACAAAGAAGCGATCCCAATGGAGTAATTCTGGAACAGAGCCTCCTGGCCTGTTTTCCAAAAATTCCCGAATTTCAACCCTCGATTTGTGCAAGTTGGCATCCATCGGGGGGCTGCAAAGGATTCAGGCCCCTTCTTCAGTCACAAGAGAGCGATCCCGATCGAGGAACTTTGGAACAGAGCCTCCTGGCCTTTTTCCGAAAAATTCCCAAATTTCAACCCCCGATTTGGGGGGGGGGGTGCTGCATTCACCGGGGGCTGCAAAAAATTCAGGCACCTCCTTTTGTCACAAGGAAGCGATCCCAATCGAAGAATTCTGGAACAGAGCCTCCTGGCCTGTTCTCCAAAAATTCCCGAATTTCAACCCCCGATTCCGGGGTGTTGGCATTCACCGGCGGGCTGCGAAAAATTCAGGCACCTTCTTACGTCACTAGAAAACGCTACCATGTGAGGAATTTTGGGACAGAGCCTTCTGATCTGTTCTAGAAAAATTCCCGAATTTCAACCCCCGATTTGGGGGTGTTGGCATTCACCGGGGGGCTGCAAAAAATTCAGGCACCTCCTTTAGTCACAAGAGAGCGATCCCAATCGAGGAATTCTGGAACAGAGCCTACTGCCCTGTTCTCAAAAAATTCCCGAATTTCAACCCCCCAATTTGGGGGTAACGGCATTCGTCGGGGGGGGGGGGGGCTGCAAAAGAATAAGGCACCTTCTTTGTCACAAAAAAGCGATTCCAATGGAGTAATTCTGGAACAGAGCCTCCTGGCCTGTTTTCCAAAAATTCCCGAATTTCAACCCTCGATTTGTGCAAGTTGGCATCAATCGGGGGGCTGCGAAAAATTCAGGCCCCTTCTTTAGTCACAAGAGAGCGATCCCGATCGAGGAACTTTGGAACAGAGCCTCCTGGCCTTTTTCCGAAAAATTCCCGAATTTCAACCCCCGATTCCGGGGTGTTATTCACCGGCGGGCTGCGAAAAATTCAGGCACCTTCTTACGTCACTAGAAAACGCTACCATCTGAGAAATTTTGGGACAGAGCCTTCTGACCTGTTCTAGAAAAATTTCCGAATTTCAACCCCCGATTTGGGGGTTATGGCATTCACCGGGGGGCTGCAAAAAATTCAGGCACCTCCTTTAGTCACAAGAGAGCGATCCCAATCGAGGAATTCTGGAACAGAGCCTACTGGCCTGTTCTCAAAAAATTCCCGAATTTCAATCCCCCAATTTGGGGGTAACGGCATTCGTCGGGGGGGGGGGCTGCAAAAGAATAAGGCACCTTCTTTGTCACAAAAAAACGATTCCAATGGAGTAATTCTGGAACAGAGCCTCCTGGCCTGTTTTCCAAAAATTCCCGAATTTCAACGCTCGATTTGTGGAAGTTGGCTATCACCGGGGGGCTGCAAGAAAATCAGGCCCCTTTTTTAGTCACAAGAGAGCGATCCCGATCGAGGAACTTTGGAACAGAGCCTCCTGGCCTGTTTTCGAAGAATTCCCAAATTTCAACCCCCGATTTGGGGGTGTCTGCATTCACCGGGGGCTGCAAAGAATTCAGGCACCTTCTCTTGTCAGGAGTAAGCGATCCCGATGAAGAAATTCTGGAACAGGGCCTCCTGGGCTGTTTTCCAAAAATTCCCGAATTTCAACGCTCGATTTGTGGAAGTTGGCATTCACCGGGGGGGGGCTGCATGTAATTCAGGCACCTTTTTTAGTCACAAGAGAGCGATCCCAATCGAGGAATTCTGTAACAGAGCCTCCTGGCCTGTTCTCAAAGAATTCCCGAATTTCAACCCCCGATTTGGGGGTGTTGGCATTCACCGGGGGGCTGCAAAAAATTCAGGCACCTCCTTCTGTCACAAG
Source organism: Eretmocerus hayati (assembly GCA_029851415.1). Lineage (NCBI taxonomy): Eukaryota > Metazoa > Arthropoda > Insecta > Hymenoptera > Aphelinidae > Eretmocerus > Eretmocerus hayati. The sequence continues at coordinate 134,059,024 of CM056741.1, read as the reverse complement.
GAAGCGATCCCAATCAAGGAATTTTGGAACAGAGCCTCCTGGCCTGTTCTCCAAAAATTCCCGAATTTCAACCCCCGAATTCGGGGTGTTGGCATTCACCGGCGGGCTGCAAAAAATTCAGGCACCTCCTTTCGTCACAGGAAAGCGATCCCAATCAAGGAATTCTGGAACAGAGCCTCCTGGCCTGTTCTCCAAAAATTCCCGAATTTCAACCCCCGATTCCGGGTTGTTGGCATTCACCGGCGGGCTGCGAAAAATTCAGGCACCTTCTTACGTCACTAGAAAACGCTACCATCTGAGAAATTTTAGGACAGAGCCTTCTGATCTGTTCTCCAAAAATTCCCGAATTCCAACCCCCGATTTGGGGGGAAAGGTATTCGTCGGGGGGGGGGGGGCTGCAAAAAAATCAGGCACCTTCTTTGTCACGAGAGAGCGATGCCAATCGAAAAACTTCGGAACAGAGCCTCCTGGCCTGTTTTCAAAAAATTCCCCAATTCCAACCCCCGATTTGGGGGTGTCTGCATTCACCGGGGGCTGCAAAAAATTCAGGCACCTCCTTTTGTCACAAGAAAGCGATCCCAATCAAGGAATTCTGGAACAGAGCCTCCTGGCCTGTTCTCCAAAAATCTCGAACTTCAACCCCCCGATTTCGGGGTGTTGGCTCTCACCGGTGGGCTGCAAAAAAGTCAGGCACCTCCTTTCGTCACAGGAAAGGAATCTCAATCAAGGAATTCTAAAACAGAGCCTCCTGGCCTGTTCTCCAAAAATTCCCGAATTTCAACCCCCGATTCCAGGGTGTTGGCATTCACCGGCGGGCTGCGAAAAATTCAGGCACCTTCTTACGTCACTAGAAAACGCTACCATCTGAGAAATTTTGGGACAGAGCCTTCTGACCTGTTCTAGAAAAATTCCCGAATTTCAACCCCCGATTTGGGGGTGTTGGCATTCACCGGGGGGCTGCAAAAAATTCAGGCACCTCCTTTAGTCACAAGAGAGCGATCCCAATCGAGGAATTCTGGAACAGAGCCTACTGCCCTGTTCTCAAAAAATTCCCGAATTTCAACCCCCCAATTTGGGGGTAACGGCATTCGTCGGGGGGGGGGGGGGCTGCAAAAGGATAAGGCACCTTCTTTGTCACAAAAAAGCGATTCCAATGGAGTAATTCTGGAACAGAGCCTCCTGGCCTGTTTTCCAAAATCTCCCGAATTTCAACCCTCGATTTGTGCAAGTTGGCATCAATCGGGGGGCTGCAAAAAATTCAGGCCCCTTCTTTAGTCACAAGAGAGCGATCCCGATCGAGGAACTTTGGAACAGAGCCTCCTGGCCTTTTTCCGAAAAATTCCCAAATTTCAACCCCCGATTCCGGGGTGTTGGCATTCACCGGCGGGCTGCGAAAAATTCAGGCACCTTCTTACGTCACTAGAAAACGCTACCATCTGAGAAATTTTGGGACAGAGCCTTCTGACCTGTTCTAGAAAAATTTCCGAATTTCAACCCCCGATTTGGGGGTGTTGGCATTCACCGGGGGGCTGCAAAAAATTCAGGCACCTCCTTTAGTCACGAGAGAGCGATCCCAATCGAGGAATTCTGGAACAGAGCCTACTGGCCTGTTCTCAAAAAATTCCCGAATTTCAATCCCCCAATTTGGGGGTAACGGCATTCGTCGGGGGGGGGGGGGGCTGCAAAAGAATAAGGCACCTTCTTTGTCACACAAAAGCGATTCCAATGGAGTAATTCTGGAACAGAGCCTCCTGGCCTGTTTTCCAAAAATTCCCGAATTTCAACGCTCGATTTGTGGAAGTTGGCATTCACCGGGGGGCTGCAAGAAAATCAGGCCCCTTTTTTAGTCACAAGAGAGCGATCCCGATCGAGGAACTCTGGAACAGAGCCTCCTGGCCTGTTTCCGAAGAATTCCCAAATTTCAACCCCCGATTTGGGGGTGTCTGCATTCACCGGGGGCTGCAAAGAATTCAGGCACCTTCTCTTGTCAGGAGTAAGCGATCCCGATGAAGAAATTCTGGAACAGGGCCTCCTGGCCTGTTTTCCAAAAATTCCCGAATTTCAACGCTCGATTTGTGGAAGTTGGCATTTACCGGGGGGGGGCTGCATTTAATTCAGGCACCTTCTCCCGTCACAAGAAAGCGATCCCAATCGAGGAATTCTGTAACAGAGCCTCCTGGCCTGTTCTCAGAAAGTTCCCGAATTTCAACCCCCGATTTGGGGGTGTTGGCATTCACCGGGGGCTGCAAAAAATTCAGGCACCTCCTTTCGTCACAGGAAAGCGATCCCAATCAAGGAATTCTGGAACAGAGCCTCCTGGCCTGTTCTCCAAAAATTCCCGAATTTCAACCCCCGATTCCGGGTTGTTGGCATTCACCGGCGGGCTGCAAAGAATTCAGGCAACTTCTTACGTCACTAGAAAACGCTACCATCTGAGAAATTTTGGGACAGAGTCTTCTGACCTGTTCTAGAAAAATTTCCGAATTTCAACCCCCGATTTGGGGGTGTTGGCATTCATCGGGGGGGGGGGGGGGGCTGCAAAAAATTCAGGCACCTTCTTTCGTCCAAGAAAGCGATCCCGAACGAGGAATTTTGGAACAGAGCCTCCTGGCCCGTTCTAAAAAATTTCCCGAATCACAACCCCCGATTTGGGCGAGTTGGCATTCACCGGGGGGCTGCGAAAAATTCAGGCACCTTCTTCAGTCACAAGAGAGCGATCCCAATCGAGGAATTTGAGAACAGAGCCACCTGGCTTGTTCTTGAAAAATTGCCGAATTTCAACCCCTGATATGGGGATGTTGGCATTCTTCGGGGGCGGGGGGGCTGCAAAAAATTCAGGCGGGTTTTTCCGTCACCAGAAAACTCTCCCATTTGAGAAATTTTGGAACAGAGCCTTCTGACCTGTTCTGAAAAAATTCCCGAATTTCAACCCCCGATGTGGGGTGTCAGCATTCACGGGGGGGGGGGGGCTGCAAAAATATCAGGCACCTTCTTCGTTACAAGAGAGCGATCCCAATAAAGGAATTCTGGAACAGAGCCTCCTGGCCTGTTTTCGAAAAATTCCCAAATTTCAACCCCCGATTTGGGGATGTCTGCATTCACCGGGGGCTGCAAAAAATTCAGGCACCTCCTTCTGTCACAAGAAAACGATCCCAATCAAGGAATTCTGGAACAGAGCCTCCTGGCCTGTTCTCCAAAAATTCCCGAATTTCAACCCCCGATTCCGGGGTGTTGGCATTCACCGGCGGGCTGCAAAAAATTCAGGCACCTTCTTACGTCACTAGAAAACGCTACCATCTGAGAAATTTTGGGACAGAGTCTTCTGACCTGTTCTAGAGAAATTTCCGAATTTCAACCCCCGATTTGGGGGTGTTGGCATTCATCGGGGGGGGGGGGGGGGGCTGCAAAAAATTCAGGCACCTTCTTCCGTCACAAGAAAGCGATCCCGAACGAGGAACTTTGGAACAGAGCCTCCTGGCCTGTTCTCCAAAAATTCTCGAATTCCGACCTCCGATTTGGGGGTAACGGCGCGGCATTCGTCGGGGGGAGGGGGATGCCAAAAAATCAGGCACCTCCTTTCGTCACAAGAAAGCGATCCCAATCGAGGAATTTCGGAACAGAGCCACCTGGCCCGTTCTAGAAAAATTCATGGCGGGGGGAAAAATGAATGGGGGGGGGGAATGCAAAAAAGTCAGGCACCTTCTTTGTCACGAGAAAGCGATCCCAATCGAGAAACTTTGGAACAGAGCCTCCTGGCCTGTTCTCAAAAAATTCCCTGATTTCAACCCCCGATTTCGGGGTGTTGGCAATTACCGGGGGCTGCAAAACATTAAGGCACCTTCTCTTGTCACGAGTAAGCGATCCCAATAAAGGAATTCTGGGACAGAGCCAGGTGGCGTTAAGTTGGCTAGTCGTGATATTTATGTGCTCTGCTAATATCAGTATCATTTCGCGAATTATTTGATATCCAAGTGAAAATACAGTGACTAGCAGGTTGTGCATTGAATTCTACACTTTCTGTGCATATAATCCCCGTATTCTTGCTGTTGATTGTGTGTTTATCTGATGATATCGGGGCATAACCTATGACTATCAAAGTTGAATAGTGAGTGTGCTATAGCTCACGCACTTGTGTGTGTGCGTTTGTATCGGAGCCTTAAGCTAAACTTGAATTTCGGGTGTGTATTGCGCTCGACTCCAATCATGTCAGAGCCGTGCACAGGATGTGGAAAGGCCATTAAGCTCTCAAACGCAACGAAATGCCCCAATTGCTTTTCGCCTTACCACGACAGCTGTTCTGCGCCAGACAGAGCAGGCAGAACCGAGAATGGCGCATTTCGTAAATGCTGTGGACCGAAATCATCTAGACCATCGTCTCCAATCGATCAGTCCCTGCTCTCACCTGCTCATGCTACACAAGATATTGCTGATGTAATAAAAAAATTCCAGTCAACCATGATGAAGAAGCTCAATGATATGGAAGACTCAATCCGTAGAGATATGTCGAACAACATTGGAAAATTAGAGTCTACCGTCGAAACGAAAACGGATGGCATTCTGAAATCTATCAGTGAGTTAGAAACCAGTATAAATAATCAGGAAGGCAGAATCACCCAAGCTGAATCGAGTATTGCCAATTTAGTTGCCGACGTGAATGTGTGCGCTCAGAACATCACTTCTTGCCAATCTAATATCTCTAAGATTGGAAACCAGCTATCGACTTTAAATTCGTGTGGCGTTGCTATGAACCCGGAAGAACTTTATGTGGAATATAGTGAGCGCGCCAAGAGGCAGAATAATATATTGATCTTCAATGTTCCAGAAGCAGAAAATGAAAATTGTTATGAGACTGTTATGAATATCATATCGTCCATTAAAGATCTCCCAAATCTAGTGTTCACGTGTAGACGTTTTGGGAAAGTAGCCGTGGATAAGAAGAGACCCATCTTGGTAACTTTCAATAGTGCTGGAGATGCTATAACAATACTGAAGAATAAATTCAAAATTCCTAAACCTGTTAGCCTAGCTGCTGATCTTACTATGAAGCAGAGGGATTATATGAAAAAGTTGCAGTTGCAGCTTCAGGAGCATAACAATCTCCATCCTAATGAATTGAAGACTATTAAGTACATAAATAATGTACCGCAACTTGTAGATGTGCCCAAGAATGTGGCAAAAAACGTCACACCAAGCAGCATCAACAACGGCTAGAGCAGATTTTCATATATTATCAAAACATACGTGGCATAAAATCGAAGTTGAGTCATCTCAAAAATACTTGGCATATTCTCTCGCCGCGACCCGATGTATTTGTACTTACTGAAACCTGGCTCAATGGTGGATTCTCATCTGAAAAACTTGGATTGGACGGCTTCAAAATATTTAGAACTGACAGGAATCTAGACAACAGTGTTTCATCAATCGGTGGGGGTGTACTAATAGCAGTGAGTAATAAATTTGTCTCTAGCTCTGTGAATAATGTCTTTAGTGATGTTGAGCATATATTTGTGGAACTGAGAGCTGGTGGACTCGAGATGATTATCGGAAACACGTACGTCCCACCCACGGCCGATCTTGATGTTTATCAACGTCATCTTAGTGCTGTTGCTGTAATAGCAAATTCATATAGAGACCATAAGTTCTCATTTTTTGGAGATTTTAATATTCCGAATGCTGAGTGGATGAATGGGGAAGATGTTTGCATTAGTTTCAACGATTACGTCAATCCAAAACAAAGAGCGGCTGCTGTCTCAATGTCATCTGATTTTACATTTTTAAATTTATGTCAATTATATCCGAAACATCCTAGTAAGAATTACAGTCTCGACCTTCTATTCGCATCCAAAAATTTATGTCACAGCATTTCAAACTTCGAGACTCTTTCAAATACTGATGAGCACCATATACCTGCACTGTTCACTGTAGAATTTCAGTCTCCGTGAGAGACCCCGCATCGTCATAAATTTATCGATAAAAAGTTTTTCAAAGCCGATTATGTGAAAATCTCTGAAATGTTGAGTCAAGTCAATTGGAATAGTGCTTTGTCAAGTGGTAATATTGACCAAGATGTTGATTCATTTTATGGGATTCTAGACGATTGTGTGAACAAACATGTTCCCAATGGTACCGTAATCAAATCTGAATATCCTACTTGGTATGACAATGATCTCATTGACTTAATTCGCCAGAAAACTATAGCCCACACTGTTTGGATTGAATCGAATGATTTAGATGACTGGATTGGATTTGAAAAATTGCGTGCCTTATGTATCAGGAAATCAAAAGATTTGTATAAAAGTTATATTGAAAGCGTTGAAAATAACATATTCAAGAATATCAAAGCCTTTTGGACTCACATATACAAACTCAACTCAAGCAATAATACCCCAGATAATGTCAAATTCCAGCAGAAAACTTCAAGCAACTTGCATGAATCGGCGCATTTATTCGCCACTTACTTTAAATCGTTTTATACGGGACCCAGTACTTCGAACCTTAGAATGGCATTAGACCAATCACATATCGATATTGGCTTTAGAATCAGTGACTATGATGTGCGGAAAGTGATACAGTCATTAAAAGAGTCCAACTCTGCTGGCCCAGATGGGATACCGTCTATTTTTGTAAAGAAACTTGCTAATGAGTTACTGAAACCATTAGTTCAATTGTTCAACCTTTCACTCGAATATAAACATTTTCCTAAGAAATGGAAGTTGGCTTTCGTGACGCCCATACTCAAATCTGGTGATAGAAACCTCGTTACCAATTACAGACCTATATCAATCTTGAGTATTTTCTCTAAAATCCTAGATGCAATCATGGCGAACAAAGTATATGAACGATTTTTACAATATGTTTCACGTGAACAACATGGGTTCATTCGTGGTAGATCTGTCATGACTAATCTCGCCATCTACACGGATTTCATCATGAGTTGTCTTGACACCCATGCGCAAGTCGATTCCATATACACCGATTTTTCCAAAGCGTTTGATTCAGTCGACCACAAAATTCTGATCTCTAAACTGTACTCGTATAACTTCAATTCCGGCCTAACTGAATGGATCGCATCTTATCTTTCTGGTCGTCAACAATCTGTTAGAATCAACCAAGCCCGTTCCGACTTCTATCATACCACATCCGGAGTTCCGCAAGGTTCACACCTCGGACCCATTTTATTCATCATTTTTATCAATGATTTATCAAATTGCATGGAAAATTGCATGATATTAATTTATGCCGACGATGTGAAGATTTTTGCCAGGATCAATTCTGTCTTAGATGCGACGAAATTACAGCGTGACCTTGATAGATTAGTTGAATGGGCTAAACGAAACAGACTATCTCCGAATATCGATAAATGTAGTGTTATATCTTTTATCCAGAACCAGGAATTGATAGAGTTTACTTATTGCATCGATGGTAATAAACTTACTAGAGTTGAGAGAATTAGAGACCTGGGTGTCATATTCAGAGGTGATTTTTCGTTCAGAGAACACGTTGAACAAGTGATTAACGAGTGCAATCGTCTTTTAGGCTTCGTAAAGAGGAGCACATCGGATTTTCATAATCCAGACTGTATAAAATACTTATTTTCTACTTTGATTAGGCCTAAAATTGGTTTTGCCTCTCCGATTTGGAGACCTCATGTTGATTATTTGAATTATGAGTTGGAAAAAATTCAACACAAGCTTCTTAGGTACCTAGCATTCAAAAGTAATTTCTCATTCCATAAATTCAACCATAACTATAACATACCATTATATGAAAAGTTCAAAATTGCCCAACTGACCGTACTGTTCGACTACAACGACATTTTGTTAATGCATTCTTTGCTCAAGTTGAGATATGACATTCCCTATCTTGCAAACAAATTAATAGACTATATTCAACCATATGAAACTAGATCATCTATTGCCCTTCGCACAGTCAAGTACAAATCCAAAAGAGGCTCAAGCTCCATCATTCCAAGGAGCATTGTCTTGTGGAATAGTTTACAGCCTTCTACATCATCAATAAATGATGGTGAAATTTTTAAGCGAACCATTAAAAATGAGCCATTCGCGTTTGTATATTCAAGTTGATATGCATCCTTGGTATGTGCCACTATTGAATCATTATTACCATTTCTAAGTTGTCGTTGATTAATTTCCTAATTCCCATTTATTGTCGAAATAATTGTATGAATATTATATATATGATGTACTTCTACAACACTTGATGTAATTTGGGCCGTAAAGGCCCGTTATATTTCCTAAATAAAATAAAATAAAATCAAAACAGAGAACCTCCTGGCCTGTTCTTGAACAATTCCCGAATTTCAAACCCTGATTTAGAGGGTTGGCATTCGACGGGGGGGGGGGGGCCGCAAAAAATTCGGGCACCTTCTTACGTCACTAAAAACGCTCCCATCTGAGAAATTTTGGAACAGAGCCTTCAGACCTTTTCTTAAAAAAATTCCCGAATTTCAATCCCTGATTTGGGGGTGTTGGCATTCACCGGCGGGGCTGCAAAAAATTCAGGCACCTCCTTTTGTCACAAGAAAGCGATCCCAATCGAGAAATTCTGGAACAGAGCCTCCTGGCCTGTTCACATAAAATTCCCGAATTTCAACCCCCGCTTTGTGGGTGTTGGCATTCAACGGGGGGGCTGCAAAAAATTAAGGCACCTTCTCTCGTCACGAGTGAGCGATCCTAAACGAGAAATTCCGGAACAGAGCCTTCGGGCCTGTTCTCCAAAAATCCCCGAATTTCAACCCCTGATTTGGGGGTGTTGACATTCTTCGGGGGGGGGGGGAGGGCTGCAGAATATCCAGGCACCTCCTTTCGTCACAAGAAAGCGATCCCAACCGAGAAATTTTGGAACAGAGCCTACTGGCCAGTTCTAAAAAAATTCCCGAATTTCAACCCCCGATTTGGGGATGTTGGCATTCACCGGGGGGCTGCAAGAAATTCAGGCACCGTCTTTAGTCACAAGAAAGCGATCCCAATCGAGGAATTTTGGGAACAGAGCCTCCTGGCCTCTTCTTGAAAAATTCCCGAATTTCAACCCCTGATTTGGGGGTGTTGGCATTCACCGGGGGGGGGGCTGCTAAAAATGCAGGCACCTTTTTTCGTCACTAGAAAACCTTCCCATCTGAGAAAATTAGGAACAGAGCCTTCTGACCTGTTCCGAGAAAATTCCCGAATTTCAACCCCCGATGTGGGGTGTCAGCATTCATCGGGGGGGCTGCAAAAAATTCAGGCACCTTCTTTCGTCACAAGAAAGCGATCCCAAAAGAAAAATTTCGGAACAGAGCCTCATGACCTGTTCCGGAAAAATTCCCGAATTTCAACCCCCGATGTGGGGTATCAGCATTCACCGGGGGGCTGCAAAGAATTCGGGCAGCTTCTTTTGTCACAAGAGAGCGATCCCAATCGAGGAATTCCGGAACAGAGCCTCCTGGCCTGTTCTTGGAAAATTCCCGAATTTCAACCCCTGATTTGGGGGTGTTGGGATTCATCGGGGGGGGGGGGGGCTGCAAAAAATTCAGGCACGTTTTTTCGTCACTAGAGAACTCTCCAATCTGAAAGATTTTAGAACAAAGCCTTCTGACCTGTTCTGAAAAGATTCCCGGATTTCAACCCAGGATGTGGGAGGTCAGCATTCACGGGGGGGGGGGGGTGCAAAAAATTCAGGCACCTTCTTCGTTACAAGAAAGCGATCCCAACAGAGAGCAGAGCTTCCTGGGGCCTTATTCTAATACATTTTTCCCGCGACGGGGTGGGAGAAAACCCAGCACTCCCAATTTCCGACTAGTTTACATTTAGTAAACAAACTAGTTTGTAGCATTCATTGCCACGAAAATATCATCAGGATATACTTAATGGCGTATCCTTCCGAACCCTCAAACATTTTTTAACATCACACAATCCTAAAATGGGACCAAAAGTCATCTCGATAAGAAATTGAATCACTTTTCGATCACAATCAAAGTGACAGGTTAGTAAGCGGAAATGTTGTGGTATAAAACTGATTCAATCTCATGTTAAGATGACTTTTGGGCCAATCTTAGAATTGTGTGGTGCTAAAAAATGTTTGAGGGTTCGGAAGGATACGCCATTAAATATATCCTGATGATATTTTCGTAGCAATGAATGATACAAACTAGTTTGTTTACTAAATGTAAACTAGTCGGAAATTGAAAGTGCTGGGTTTTCTCCCACCCCGCCACGGGAAAAATGTATTAGAATAAGGCCCCTGGCCTGTTCTCAAAAAATTCCCAAATTTGAACCCCCGATTTGTGGAAGTTGGCATTCACCGGGATGGCTGCAAAAAATTCAGGTTTCTTCTTTAGTCACAAGAGAGCGATCCCAATCGAGGATTCGTGGAACAGAGCCTCCTGGCCTGTTCTTGGAAAATTCCCGACTTTCAACCACTGATTGAGGGGGTGTTGGCATTCATCGGGGGGGGGGGCTGCAAAAAAATCAGGCACCTTATTTCGTCACAAGAAAGCGATCCCAATCGAGAAACCTGAGAACAGAGCCTCCTGGCCTGTTCTAAAGAAATTCCCGAATTTCGACCCCCGATCTGGAAATGTTGGCATTAACCGGGGGGCTGCAAAAAATTCAGGCACCTTCTCCAGTCACAAGAGAGTGATCCCAATCGAGGATCCTTGGAACAGAGCCTCCTGGCCAGTTCTGAAAGAATTCCCGAATTTCAACCCCCGATTTGGCGGTGTTGGCATTCACCGGTGGGGCTGCAAAAAATTCAGGCACCTCCTCTTGTCACGAGAAAGCGATCCCGAACGAGAGATTTTGAAACAGAGCCTCCCGGCCTGTGCTCAAAGAATTCCCGAATTTCAACCCCCGATTTGGGGGTGTTGACATTCACCGGGGGGGGGGGTGCTGCAAAGGATTGAGGCACCTTCTCTTGTCACGAGTGAGCGATCCCAATCGAGAAATTCTGGAACAGAGCCTCCTGGCCTGTTCTCCAAAAATTCCCGAATTCCAACCCCCGATTTGGGGGTAACGGCATTCGTGGGGGAGGGGAGGGGGCTGCAAAAAAATCAGGCACCTCCTTTGTCACGATTGAGCGATCCCGATAAAGGAATTCTGGAACAGAGCCTCCTGGCCTGTTCTCCAAAAATTCCCGAATTTCAACCCCCGATTTGGGGGTAACGGCATTCGTCGGGGAGGGGGGGGGAGGCTGCGAAAAAATCAGGCACCTTCTTTGTCATGAGAAAGCGATCCCAATCGAGAAACTTCGGAACAGAGCCTCCTGGCCTGTTCTCCAAAAATTCCCGAATTCCAACCCCCGATTTGGGGGTAACGGCATTCGTGGGGGAGGGGAGGGGGCTGCAAAAAAATCAGGCACCTTCTTTGTCACGATTGAGCGATCCCGATAAAGGAATTCTGGAACAGAGCCTCCTGGCCTGTTCTAAAAAAATTCACGAATTTCAACCCCCGATTTGGGCGTGTCGGCATTCACCGGGGGGCTGCAAAAATTCAGGCACCTTCTTCAGTCACAAGAGAGCGATCCTAATCGAGGAATTTCGGAACAGAGCCACCTGGCTTGTTCTTAAAAAATTGCCGAATTTCAACCCCTGATTTGGGGGTGTTGATATTCTTCGGGGGGGGGGGGGGGGCTGCAGAATACCCAGGCACCTCCTGTCGTCACAAGGAAGCGATCCCAATCGGGAAATTTTGGAACAGAGCCTCCTGGCCTGTTCTCAAAAGATTCCCGAATTTCAATCCCCGATTTGGGGGTGTTGGGATTCATCGGGGGGGGGGGGCTGCAAAAAATTCAGGCACGTTTTTTCGTCACTAGAGAACTCTCCAATCTGAAAGATTTTAGAACAAAGCCTTCTGACCTGTTCTGAAAAGATTCCCGGATTTCAACCCAGGATGTGGGAGGTCAGCATTCACGGGGGGGGGGGGTTGCAAAAAATTCAGGCACCTTCTTCGTTACAAGAAAGCGATCCCAATCGAGAAATTTCGGAACCGAGCCTCCTGGCCTGTTCTCCGAAAATTCCCGAATTTCAACCACCGATTTGGTGGTAACGGCATTCGTCGGGGGGGGGGGGGGCTACAAGAAAATCAGGCACCTTCTTTGTCACGAGAAAGCGATCCCAATCGAGGAACTTTGGAACAGAGCCTCCTGGCCTGTTCTCAAAAAATTACCGAATTTCAACCCCCGCTTTGTGGAAGTTGGCATTCACCGGGATGGCTGCAAAAAATCCAGGCACCTTCTTTGGTCACAAGAAAGCGATCCCGAACAAGGAATTCTGAAACAGAGCCTCCTGGCCTGTTCTCCAAAAATTCCCGAATTTCAACTCCCGATTTGGGGGTCACGGCATTCGTCGGGGAGGGGGGGCTGCAAAATAATCAGGCACCTTCTTTGTCACGAGAAAGCGATCCCAATCGAGAAACTTTGGAGCAGAGCCTCATGGCCTGTTCTCAGAAAATTCCCATATTTCAACCCCCGCTTTGTGGAAGTTGGCATTCACCGGGATGGCTGCAAAAAATTCAGTCTTCTTCTTTAGTCACGAGAGAGCGATCTCGATCGAGGATTCGTGGAACAGAGCCTCCTGGCCTGTTCTTGAAAAATTCCCGACTTTCAACCCCTGATTGAGGGGTGTTGGCATTCACCGGGGGGGGGGGCTGCTAAAAATTCAGGCACCTTATTACGTCACTAGAAAACGCTCCCATCTGAGGAATTTTGGAACAGAGCCTTCTGACCTATTCTAAAAAAATTCCCGAATTTCAACCCCCGATGTGGGGTATCAGCATTCACCGGGGGGCTGCAAAGAATTCAGGCAGCTTCTTTTGTCACAAGAGAGCGATCCCAATCGAGGAATTCCGGAACAGAGCCTCCTGGCCTGTTCTTGGAAAATTCCCGAATTTCAACCCCTGATTTGGGGGTGTTGGGATTCATCGGGGGGGGGGGGGCTGCAAAAAATTCAGGCACGTTTTTTCGTCACTAGAGAACTCTCCAATCTGAAAGATTTTAGAACAAAGCCTTCTGACCTGTTCTGAAAAGATTCCCGGATTTCAACCCAGGATGTGGGAGGTCAGCATTCACGGGGGGGGGGGGGGGGGGGTGGTTGCAAAAAATTCAGGCACCTTCTTCGTTACAAGAAAGCGATCCCAACAGAGAGCAGAGCTTCCTGGGACCTTATTCTAATACATTTTTCCCGCGACGTGGTGGGAGAAAACCCAGCACTCCCAATTTCCGACTAGTTTACATTTAGTAAACAAACTAGTTTGTAGCATTCATTGCCACGAAAATATCATCAGGATATACTTAATGGCGTATCCTTCCGAACCCTCAAACATTTTTTAACATCACACAATCCTAAAATGGGACCAAAAGTCATCTCGATAAGAAATTGAATCACTTTTCGATCACAATCAAAGTGACAGGTTAGTAAGCGGAAATGTTGTGGTATAAAACTGATTCAATCTCATGTTAAGATGACTTTTGGGCCAATCTTAGAATTGTGTGGTGCTAAAAAATGTTTGAGGGTTCGGAAGGATACGCCATTAAGTATATCCTGATGATATTTTCGTAGCAATGAATGATACAAACTAGTTTGTTTACTAAATGTAAACTAGTCGGAAATTGAAAGTGCTGGGTTTTCTCCCACCCCGCCACGGGAAAAATGTATTAGAATAAGGCCCCTGGCCTGTTCTCAAAAAATTCCCAAATTTGAACCCCCGATCTGGGCATGTTGGCATTAACCGGGGGGCTGCAAAAAATTCAGGCACCTTCTCCAGTCACAAGAGAGTGATCCCAATCGAGGATCCTTGGAACAGAGCCTCCTGGCCAGTTCTAAAAGAATTCCCGAATTTCAACCCCCGATTTGGCGGTGTTGGCATTCACCGGTGGGGCTGCAAAAAATTCAGGCACCTCCTCTTGTCACGAGAAAGCGATCCCGAACGAGAGATTTTGAAACAGAGCCTCCCGGCCTGTGATCAAAGAATTCCCGAATTTCAACCCCCGATTTGGGGGTGTTGACATTCACCGGGGGGGGGGGTGCTGCAAAGGATTGAGGCACCTTCTCTTGTCACGAGTGAGCGATCCCAATCGAGAAATTCTGGAACAGAGCCTCCTGGCCTGTTCTCCAAAAATTCCCGAATTCCAACCCCCGATTTGGGGGTAACGGCATTCGTGGGGGAGGGGAGGGGGCTGCAAAAAAATCAGGCACCTTCTTTGTCACGATTGAGCGATCCCGATAAAGGAATTCTGGAACAGAGCCTCCTGGCCTGTTCTCCAAAAATTCCCGAATTTCAACCCCCGATTTGGGGGTAACGGCATTCGTCGGGGAGGGGGGGGGGCTGCGAAAAAATCAGGCACCTTCTTTGTCATGAGAAAGCGATCCCAATCGAGAAACTTCGGAACAGAGCCTCCTGGCCTGTTCTCCAAAAATTCCCGAATTCCAAGCCCCGATTTGGGGGTAACGGCATTCGTGGGGGAGGGGAGGGGGCTGCAAAAAAATCAGGCACCTTCTTTGTCACGATTGAGCGATCCCGATGAAGGAATTCTGGAACAGAGCATCCTGGCCTGTTCTAAAAAAATTCACGAATTTCAACCCCCGATTTGGGCGTGTCGGCATTCACCGGGGGGCTGCAAAAATTCAGGCACCTTCTTCAGTCACAAGAGAGCGATCCTAATCGAGGAATTTCGGAACAGAGCCACCTGGCTTGTTCTTAAAAAATTGCCGAATTTGAACCCCTGATTTGGGGGTGTTGATATTCTTCGGGGGGGGGGGGGGGCTGCAGAATACCCAGGCACCTCCTGTCGTCACAAGGAAGCGATCCCAATCGGGAAATTTTGGAACAGAGCTCCTGGCCTGTTCTCAAAAAATTCCCGAATTTCAATCCCCGATTTGGGGGTGTTGGGATTCATCGGGGGGGGGGGGGCTGCAAAAAATTCAGGCACGTTTTTTCGTCACTAGAGATATCTCCAATCTGAAAGATTTTAGAACAAAGCCTTCTGACCTGTTCTGAAAAGATTCCCGGATTTCAACCCAGGATGTGGGAGGTCAGCATTCACGGGGGGGGGGGTTGCAAAAAATTCAGGCACCTTCTTCGTTACAAGAAAGCGATCCCAATCGAGAAATTTCGGAACCGAGCCTCCTGGCCTGTTCTCCGAAAATTCCCGAATTTCAACCACCGATTTGGTGGTAACGGCATTCGTCGGGGGGGGGGGGCTGCAAGAAAATCAGGCACCTTCTTTGTCACGAGAAAGCGATCCCAATCGAGGAACTTTGGAACAGAGCCTCCTGGCCTGTTCTCAAAAAATTACCGAATTTCAACCCCCGCTTTGTGGAAGTTGGCATTCACGGGATGGCTGCAAAAAATCCAGGCACCTTCTTTGGTCACAAGAAAGCGATCCCGAACAAGAAATTCTGAAACAGAGCCTCCTGGCCTGTTCTCCAAAAATTCCCGAATTCCAACTCCCGATTTGGGGGTCACGGCATTCGTCGGGGAGGGGGGGCTGCAAAATAATCAGGCACCTTCTTTGTCACGAGAAAGCGATCCCAATCGAGAAACTTTGGAGCAGAGCCTCCTGGCCTGTTCTCAGAAAATTCCCATATTTCAACCCCCGCTTTGTGGAAGTTGGCATTCACCGGGATGGCTGCAAAAAATTCAGTCTTCTTCTTTAGTCACGAGAGAGCGATCTCGATCGAGGATTCGTGGAACAGAGCCTCCTGGCCTGTTCTTGAAAAATTCCCGACTTTCAACCCCTGATTGAGGGGTGTTGGCATTCACCGGGGGGGGGGGGGGCTGCTAAAAATTCAGGCACCTTATTACGTCACTAGAAAACGCTCCCATCTGAGGAATTTTGGAACAGAGCCTTCTGACCTATTCTAAAAAAATTCCCGAATTTCAACCCCCCGATTTGGGGGTGTTGGCATTCACCAGCGGGGCTGCAAGAAATTCAGGCAACTTCTTCGTTACAAGAAAGCGATCCCAATCGAGAAATTTCGGAACAGAGCCTCCTGGCCTGTTCTTGAAAAATTCCCGAATTTCAACCCCTGATTTGGCGGTGTTGGCATTCACCGAGGGGCTGCGAAAAACTCAGGCACCTTCTTTGGTCACAAGAAAGCGATCCCGAACAAGAAATTCTGGAACAGAGCCTCCTGGCCTCTTCTTGAAAAATTCCCGGAATTCAACCCCTGATTTGGGGGTGTTGGCATTCACCGGGGGGGGGGGCTGCAAAAAATTGAGGCACCTTCTTTGGTCACGAGTGAGCGATCCCGATGAAGAAATTCTGGAATAGAGCCTCCTGGCCTGTTCTCGAAAAATTCCCGAATTTCAACCCCTGATTTGGCGGTGTTGGCATTCACCGAGGGGCTGCAAAGAATTCAGGCAGCTTCTTTTGTCACAAGAGAGCGATCCCAATCGAGGAATTTCGGAACAGAGCCTCCTGGCCTGTTCTTGGAAAATTCCCGAATTTCAACCCCTGATTTGGGGGTGTTGGCATTCACCGAGGGGCTGCAGAAAATTCAGGCACCTTCTTTGGTCACAAGAAAGTGATCCCGAACAAGGAATTCTGGAACAGAGCCTCCTGGCCTGTTCTCCAAAAATTCCCGAATTTCAACTCCCGATTTGGGGGTCACGGCATTCGTCGGGGAGGGGGGGCTGCAAAATAATCAGGCACCTTCTTTGGTCACAAGAAAGCGATCCCGAACAAGGAATTTTGGAACAGAGCCTTCTGACCTATTCTAAGAGAATTCCCGAATTTCAACCCCCGATTTGGGGGTGTTGGCATTTACCGGCGGGGCTGCAAGAAATTCAGGCACCTTCTTTCGTCACAAGAAAGCGATCCCAATCGAGAAACTTCGGAACAGAGCCTCCTGGCCTATTCTAAAGAAATTCCCAAATTTCGACCCCTGATTTGGGGGTGTTGGCATTCACCGGCGGGGCTGCAAGAAATACAGGCACCTCCTTTTGTCACAAGAAAGCGATCCCAATCGAGAAATTTTGAAACAGAGCCTCCCGGCCCGTTCTAAAAAAATTCCCGAATTTCAACCACCGATTCGGGGTTGTTGGCATTCACCGGGGGGGGGGGGGCTGCAAAGAATTAAGGCACCTTAACTTGTCACGAGTAAGCGATCCTCATCGAGAAATTCCGGAACAGAGCCTCCTGGCCTGTTCACAAAAAATTCCCGAATTTCAACCCCCGATTTGGGGTTGTTGACATTCACCGGGGGAGGGGGCTGCGAAAAATTCAGGCACCTTCTTCGTTAAAGGAAAGCGATCTCAATCAAGAAATTCTAGAACAGAGCCTCCTGGCCTGTTCTCAAAAAATTCCCGAATTTCAACCCCCGATTTGGGGGTGTTGGCATTCACCGGGGGGCTGCAAGTAATTCAGGCACCTTCACACGTCACTAGAAAATGCTCCCATCTGAGAAATTTTGGAACAGAGCCTCCTGGCCTGTTCACAAAAAATTCCCGAATTTCAACCCCCGATTTGGGGGTGTTGACATTCACCGGGGGAGGGGGCTGCAAAAAATTCAGGCACCTTCTTCGTTACAAGAAAGCGATCTCAATCAAGAAATTCTGGAATAGAGCCTCCTGGCCTGTTCTCGAAAAATTCCCGAATTTCAACCCCTGATTTGGCGGTGTTGGCATTCACCGAGGGGCTGCGAAAAACTCAGGCACCTTCTTTGGTCACAAGAAAGCGATCCCGAACAAGAAATTCTGGAACAGAGCCTCCTGGCCTGTTCTCGAAAAATTCCCGAATTTCAACACCCGATTTGGGTTGTTGGGATTCACCGGGGGGGGGGGGGCTGCAAAAGATGCAGGCACCTTTTTTCGTCACTAGAAAACCTTCCCATCTGAGAAAATGAGGAACAGAGCCTTCTGACCTGTTCCGAGAAAATTCCCGAATTTCAACCCCCGATGTGGGGTGTCAGCATTCACCGGGGGGGCTGCAAAAAATTCAGGCACCTTCTTTCGTCACAAGAAAGCGATCCCAATCGAAAAATTTCGGATCAGAGCCTCATGACCTGTTCCGAAAAAATTCCCGAATTTCAACCCCCGATGTGGGGTGTCAGCATTCACCGGGGGGGCTGCAAAGAATCCAGGCAGCTTCTTTTGTCACAAGAGAGCGATCCCAATCGAGGAATTTCGGAACAGAGCCTCCTGGCCTGTTCTTGGAAAATTCCCGAATTTCAACCCCTGATTTGGGGGTGTTGGCATTCACCGAGGGGCTGCAGAAAATTCAGGCACCTTCTTTGGTCACAAGAAAGCGATCCCGAACAAGGAATTCTGGAACAGAGCCTCCTGGCCTGTTCTCCAAAAATTCCCGAATTTCAACTCCCGATTTGGGGGTCACGGCATTCGTCGGGGAGGGGCGGCTGCAAAATAATCAGGCACCTTCTTTGGTCACAAGAAAGCGATCCCGAACAAGGAATTTTGGAACAGAGCCTTCTGACCTATTCTAAAAAAATTCCCGAATTTCAACCCCCGATTTGGGGGTGTTGGCATTTACCGGCGGGGCTGCAAGAAATTCAGGCACCTTCTTTCGTCACAAGAAAGCGATCCCAATCGAGAAACTTCGGGACAGAGCCTCCTGGCCTATTCTAAAGAAATTCCCAAATTCCGACCCCTGATTTGGGGGTGTTGGCATTCACCGGCGGGGCTGCAAGAAATTCAGGCACCTCCTTTTGTCACAAGAAAGCGATCCCAATCGAGAAATTTTGAAACAGAGCCTCCCGGCCCGTTCTAAAAAAATTCCCGAATTTCAACCACCGATTCGGGGTTGTTGGCATTCACCGGGGGGGGGGGGCTGCAAAGAATTAAGGCACCTTGAATCGTCACGAGTAAGCGATCCTCATCGAGAAATTCCGGAACAGAGCCTCCTGGCCTGTTCACAAAAAATTCCCGAATTTCAACCCCCGATTTGGGGGTGTTGACATTCACGGGGGGAGGGGGCTGCAAAAAATTCAGGCACCTTCTTCGTTACAAGAAAGCGATCTCAATCAAGAAATTCTAGAACAGAGCCTCCTGGCCTGTTCTCAAAAAATTCCCGAATTTCAACCCCCGATTTGGGGGAGTTGGCATTCACCGGGGGGCTGCAAGTAATTCAGGCACCTTCACACGTCACTAGAAAATGCTCCCATCTGAGAAATTTTGGAACAGAGCCTTCTGACCTGTTCTAGGAAAATTACCGAATTTCAACCCCCGATTTGGATGTGTTGGCAGTCACCGGGGGGCTGCAAAAAATTCAGGCACCTTCTTTGTCACGAGAGAGCGATGCCAATCGAGAAACTTTGGAACAGAGCCTCCTGGCCTGTTCTCAAAAAATTCCCAAATTTCAACCCCCGATTTGGGGGTGTATGCATTCACCGGGGGGCTGCATCAAATTCAGGCACCTTCTCCCGTCACAAGAAAGCGATCCCGAACGAGGAATTCTGGAACAGAGCCTCCTGGCCTGTTCTCAAAAAATTCCCGAATTTGTACCCCCGATTTGGGGGTGTTGGCATTCACCGGGGGGCTGCAAAAAATTCAGGCACCTTCACACGTCACTAGAAAATGCTCCCATCTGAGAAATTTTGGAACAGAGCCTTCTGACCTGTTCTAGAAGAATGTCCGAATTTCAACCCCCGATTTGGATGTGCTGGCATTCACCGGGGGGCTGCAAAAAATTCAGGCACCTTCTCCCGTCACAAGATAGCGATCCCAATCGAGGAATTCTGGAACAGAGCCTCCTGGCCTGTTCTCAGAAAATTCCCGAATTTGTACCCCCGATTTGGGGGGGTTGGCATTCACCGGTGGGCTGCAAAAAATTCAAGCATCTTCTCCAGTCACAAGAGAGCAATCCCAATCGAGGGACTTCGGAACAGAGCCTCCTGGCCTGTTCTCGAAAAATTCCCGAATTCCAACCCCTCATTTAGGGGTGTTGGCATTCATTGGGGGGGAGGGCCTGCAAAAAATTCGGGCACCTTCTTACGTCACTAGAAAACGCTCCCATCTGAGTAATTTTCGAACAGAGCCTTCTGACCTGTTCAAAAAAAATTCCCGAATTTCAACCCTCGATTCGTGGAAGTTGGCATTCACCGGGGGGCTTCAAAAAATTCAGGCACCTCCTTTAGTCACAAGAGAGCGATCCCAATGGAGTAATTCTGGAACAGAGCCTCCTGGCCTGTTTTCGAAGAATTCCCAAATTTCAACCCCCGATTTGGGGGTGTCTGCATTCAGCGGGGGCTGCAAAAAATTCAGGCACCTTCTCTCGTCAGGAGTAAGCGATCCCGATGGAGAAATTCTGGAACAGGGCCTCCTGGCCTGTTCTCCAAAAATTGCCGAATTTAAATCCCCGATTTGGGGGTAACGGCATTCGTCGGGGGGGGGGGGGCTGCAAAAGAATAAGGCACCTTCTTTGTCTCAAAGAAGCGATCCCAATGGAGTAATTCTGAGACAGAGCCTCCTGGCCTGTTTTCCAAAAATTCCCGAATTTCAACCCTCGATTTGTGGAAGTTGGCATTCATCGGGGGGAGGGGGGGGTGCAAGGAATTCAGGCACCTCCTTTAGTCACAAGAGAGCGATCCCGATCGAGGAACTCTGGAACAGAGCCTCCTGGCCTGTTTTCGAAAAATTCCCAAATTTCAACCCCCGATGTGGGCGTGTAAGCATTCACCGGGGGGCTGCAAAAAATTCAAGCGCCTGCTTTAGTCACAAGAGAGCCATCCCAATAGAGAAATTCTGGAAGAGAGCCCCGTGGCCTGTACTAAAAAAATTCCCGAATTTCAACCCCTGATTTGGGGGTGTTGGAATTCTTCGGGGGGGGGGGGGCTGCAGAATACCCAGGCACCTCCTTTCGTCACAAGGAAGCGATCCCAATCGAGGAATTCTGGAACACAGCCTCCTGGCCTGTTCTCCAAAAATTCCCGAATTTCAACCCCCGATTTGGGGGTAACGGCATTCGTCGGGGGGGGGGGGGGGGCTGCAAAAGAATAAGGCACCTTCTTTGTCACAAAGAAGCGATCCCAATGGAGTCATTCTGGGACACAGCCTCCTGGCCTGTTTTCCAAACATTCCCGAATTTCAACCCTCGATTTGTGGGAGTTGGCATTCATCGGGGGGCTGCAAGAAATTCAGGCCCCTTCTTTAGTCACAAGAGAGCGATCCCGATCGAGGAATTTTGGAACAGAGCCTCCTGGCCCGTTCTAAAAAATTTCCAGGATTACAACCCCCGATTTGGGCGTGTTGGCATTCACCGTGGGGCTGCAAACAATTCAGGCACCTTCTTCAGTCACAAGAGAGCGATCCCAATCGAGGAATTTGAGAACAGACCCACCTGGCTTGTTCTTGAAAAATTGCCAAATTTCAACCCCTGATTCGGGGGAGATGGCATTCTTCGGGGGGGGGGGCTGCAAAAAATTCAGGCACGTTTTTTCGTCACCGGAAAACTCCCCCATCTGAGAAATTTCGGAACAGAGCCTTCTGACCTGTTCCGAAAAAATTCCCGAATTTCAACCCCCGATGTGGGGTGTCAGCATTCACGGGGGGGGGGGGGGCTGCAAATAATTCAGGCACCTTCTTCGTTACAAGAGAGCGATCCCAATAAAGGAATCCTGGAACAGAGCCTCCTGGCCTGTTCTTAAAAAATTCCCGAATTTCAACCCCCGATTTGGGGGTGTAAGCATTCACCGGCGGGCTGCAAAAAATTGAGGCACCTTCTTTGGTCACAAGAGAGCCATCCCAATAGAGAAATTTTGGAACAGAGCCTCCTGGCCTGTTCTCCAAAAATTCCCGAATTGCAACCCCCGATTTGGGGGTGTTGGCATTCACCGGCGGGCTGCAAAAATTTCAGGCACCTTCTTTTGTCACAAGGAAGCGATCCCAATCAAGAAATTCTAGAACAGAGCCTCCTGGCCTGTTCGGCAAAAATTCCCGAATTTCAACGCCCGATTCAGGGGTAACAGCATTCGTCGGGGGGGGGGGGGGAGGCTGCAAAAGAATGAGGTACCGTCTTTGTCACAAGGAAGCGATTCCAATCGAGAAACTTCGGAACAGAGCCTCCTGGCCTGTTATTGAAAAATTCCCGAATTTCAACCCCTGATTTGGGGGTGTTGGCATTCACCGGTGGGGGGCTGCAAAAAAATTGAGGCACTTTCTTTGGTCACGAGTAAGCGATCCCGATGAAGAAATTCTGGAACAGAGCCTCCTGGCCTGTTCTCGGAAAATTCTCGAATTTCAACCCCCGATTTGGGGGTGTTGAGATTCACCGGGGGGGTGGGCCTGCAAAAAATGCAGGCACCTTTTTTCGTCACTAGAAAACCTTCCCATCTGAGAAAATGAGGAACAGAGCCTTCTGACCTGTTCCGAGAAAATTCCCGAATTTCAACCCCCGATGTGGGGTGTCAGCATTCACCGGGGGGCTGCAAGAAATTCAGGCACCTTCTTTCGTCACAAGAAAGCGATCCCAATCGAAAAATTTCGGAACCGAGCCTCATGACCTGTTCCGAAAAAATTACCGAATTTCAACCCCCGATGTGGGGTGTCAGCATTCACCGGGGTGTTGCAAAGAATTCAGGCAGCTTCTTCTGTCACAAGAGAGCGATCCCAATCGAGGAATTTCGGAACAGAGCCTCCTGGCCTGTTCTCCAAAAGATCCCGAATTTCAACTCCCGATTTGGGGGTAACGGGATTCGTCGGGGGGGGGGGGGCTGCAAAAAAATCAGGCACCTTCTTTGTCACGAGGAAGCTATCCCAATCGAGAAACTTTGGAACAGAGCCTCCTGGCCTGTTCTCAAAAAATTCCCATATTTCAACCCCCGCTTTGTGGAAGTTGGCATTCACCGGGATGGCTGCAAAAAATTCAGGCTTCTTCTCTAGTCACAAGAGCAATCTCGATCGAGGATTCGTGGAACAGAGTCTCCTGGCCTGTTCTTGAAAAATTCCCGACTTCCAACCCCTGATTGAGGGGTGTTGGCATTCACCGGCGGGGCTGCAAGAAATTCAGGCACCTTCTCCTGTCACAAGAGAGCGATCCCAATCGAGATTTTTTGAAACAGAGCCTCCCGGCCCGTTCTAAAAAAATTCCCGAATTTCAACCCCTCATTTAGGGGTGTTGGCATTCATTGGGGGGGAGGGCCTGCAAAAAATTCGGGCACCTTCTTACGTCACTAGAAAACGCTCCCATCTGAGTAATTTTCGAACAGAGCCTTCTGACCTGTTCAAAAAAAATTCCCGAATTTCAACCCTCGATTCGTGGAAGTTGGCATTCACCGGGGGGCTTCAAAAAATTCAGGCACCTCCTTTAGTCACAAGAGAGCGATCCCAATGGAGTAATTCTGGAACAGAGCCTCCTGGCCTGTTTTCGAAGAATTCCCAAATTTCAACCCCCGATTTGGGGGTGTCTGCATTCAGCGGGGGCTGCAAAAAATTCAGGCACCTTCTCTCGTCAGGAGTAAGCGATCCCGATGGAGAAATTCTGGAACAGGGCCTCCTGGCCTGTTCTCCAAAAATTGCCGAATTTAAATCCCCGATTTGGGGGTAACGGCATTCGTCGGGGGGGGGGGGGCTGCAAAAGAATAAGGCACCTTCTTTGTCTTAAAGAAGCGATCCCAATGGAAAAATTCTGAGACACAGCCTCCTGGCCTGTTTTCCAAAAATTCCCGAATTTCAACCCTCGATTTGTGGAAGTTGGCATTCATCGGGGGGAGGGGGGGGGGTGCAAGGAATTCAGGCACCTCCTTTAGTCACAAGAGAGCGATCCCGATCGAGGAACTCTGGAACAGAGCCTCCTGGCCTGTTTTCGAAAAATTCCCAAATTTCAACCCCCGATGTGGGCGTGTAAGCATTCACCGGGGGGCTGCAAAAATTCAAGCGCCTGCTTTAGTCACAAGAGAGCCATCCCAATAGAGAAATTCTGGAAGAGAGCCCCGTGGCCTGTACTAAAAAAATTCCCGAATTTCAACCCCTGATTTGGGGGTGTTGGAATTCTTCGGGGGGGGGGGCTGCAGAATACCCAGGCACCTCCTTTCGTCACAAGGAAGCGATCCCAATCGAGGAATTCTGGAACACAGCCTCCTGGCCTGTTCTCCAAAAATTCCCGAATTTCAACCCCCGATTTGGGGGTAACGGCATTCGTCGGGGGGGGGGGCTGCAAAAGAATAAGGCACCTTCTTTGTCACAAAGAAGCGATCCCAATGGAGTCATTCTGGGACACAGCCTCCTGGCCTGTTTTCCAAACATTCCCGAATTTCAACCCTCGATTTGTGGGAGTTGGCATTCATCGGGGGGCTGCAAGAAATTCAGGCCCCTTCTTTAGTCACAAGAGAGCGATCCCGATCGAGGAATTTTGGAACAGAGCCTCCTGGCCCGTTCTAAAAAATTTCCAGGATTACAACCCCCGATTTGGGCGTGTTGGCATTCACCGTGGGGCTGCAAACAATTCAGGCACCTTCTTCAGTCACAAGAGAGCGATCCCAATCGAGGAATTTGAGAACAGACCCACCTGGCTTGTTCTTGAAAAATTGCCAAATTTCAACCCCTGATTCGGGGGAGATGGCATTCTTCGGGGGGGGGGCTGCAAAAAATTCAGGCACGTTTTTTCGTCACCGGAAAACTCCCCCATCTGAGAAATTTCGGAACAGAGCCTTCTGACCTGTTCCGAAAAAATTCCCGAATTTCAACCCCCGATGTGGGGTGTCAGCATTCACGGGGGGGGGGGGGGGCTGCAAATAATTCAGGCACCTTCTTCGTTACAAGAGAGCGATCCCAATAAAGGAATCCTGGAACAGAGCCTCCTGGCCTGTTCTTAAAAAATTCCCGAATTTCAACCCCCGATTTGGGGGTGTAAGCATTCACCGGCGGGCTGCAAAAAATTGAGGCACCTTCTTTGGTCACAAGAGAGCCATCCCAATAGAGAAATTTTGGAACAGAGCCTCCTGGCCTGTTCTCCAAAAATTCCCGAATTGCAACCCCCGATTTGGGGGTGTTGGCATTCACCGGCGGGCTGCAAAAATTTCAGGCACCTTCTTTTGTCACAAGGAAGCGATCCCAATCAAGAAATTCTAGAACAGAGCCTCCTGGCCTGTTCGGCAAAAATTCCCGAATTTCAACGCCCGATTCAGGGGTAACAGCATTCGTCGGGGGGGGGGGGAGGCTGCAAAAGAATGAGGTACCGTCTTTGTCACAAGGAAGCGATTCCAATCGAGAAACTTCGGAACAGAGCCTCCTGGCCTGTTATTGAAAAATTCCCGAATTTCAACCCCTGATTTGGGGGTGTTGGCATTCACCGGTGGGGGGCTGCAAAAAAATTGAGGCACTTTCTTTGGTCACGAGTAAGCGATCCCGATGAAGAAATTCTGGAACAGAGCCTCCTGGCCTGTTCTCGGAAAATTCTCGAATTTCAACCCCCGATTTGGGGGTGTTGAGATTCACCGGGGGGGTGGGCCTGCAAAAAATGCAGGCACCTTTTTTCGTCACTAGAAAACCTTCCCATCTGAGAAAATGAGGAACAGAGCCTTCTGACCTGTTCCGAGAAAATTCCCGAATTTCAACCCCCGATGTGGGGTGTCAGCATTCACCGGGGGGCTGCAAGAAATTCAGGCACCTTCTTTCGTCACAAGAAAGCGATCCCAATCGAAAAATTTCGGAACCGAGCCTCATGACCTGTTCCGAAAAAATTACCGAATTTCAACCCCCGATGTGGGGTGTCAGCATTCACCGGGGTGTTGCAAAGAATTCAGGCAGCTTCTTCTGTCACAAGAGAGCGATCCCAATCGAGGAATTTCGGAACAGAGCCTCCTGGCCTGTTCTCCAAAAGATCCCGAATTTCAACTCCCGATTTGGGGGTAACGGGATTCGTCGGGGGGGGGGGGGGGGCTGCAAAAAAATCAGGCACCTTCTTTGTCACGAGGAAGCTATCCCAATCGAGAAACTTTGGAACA
Source organism: Eretmocerus hayati (assembly GCA_029851415.1). NCBI lineage: Eukaryota > Metazoa > Arthropoda > Insecta > Hymenoptera > Aphelinidae > Eretmocerus > Eretmocerus hayati. The sequence goes on along the minus strand of CM056741.1, from coordinate 134,033,133 downwards.
GAGCCTCCTGGCCTGTTCTCAAAAAATTCCCATATTTCAACCCCCGCTTTGTGGAAGTTGGCATTCACCGGGATGGCTGCAAAAAATTCAGGCTTCTTCTCTAGTCACAAGAGCAATCTCGATCGAGGATTCGTGGAACAGAGTCTCCTGGCCTGTTCTTGAAAAATTCCCGACTTCCAACCCCTGATTGAGGGGTGTTGGCATTCACCGGCGGGGCTGCAAGAAATTCAGGCACCTTCTCCTGTCACAAGAGAGCGATCCCAATCGAGATTTTTTGAAACAGAGCCTCCCGGCCCGTTCTAAAAAAATTCCCGAATTTCAACCCCCGATTCGGGGTTGTTGGCATCCACCGGTGGGGCTGCAAAAGATGAAGGCACCTTCTCTCGTCACGAGTGAGCGATCCTAATCGAGAAATTCCGGAACAGAGCATCCTGGCCTGTTCACAAAAAATTCCCGAACTTCAACCCCTGATTTGGGGGTGTTGGCATTCACCGAGGGGCTGCGAATAACTCAGGCACCTTCTTTGGTCACGAGAAAGCGATCCCGAACAAGGAATTCTGGAACAGAGCCTCCTGGCCTGTTCTCCGAAGATTCCCGAATTTCAACCCCCGATTTGGTGGTAACGGCAATCACCGGGGCGCTGCAAAAAATTCAGGCACCTTCTCCAGTCACAAGAGAGTGATCCCAATCGAGGATCCTTGGAACAGAGCCTCCTGGCAAGTTCTAAAAAAATTCCCGAATTTCAACCCCCGATTTGGGGGTCTTGGCAATTACCGGTGGGGCTGCAAAATATTCAGGCACCTTCTCTTGTCACAAGAAAGCGATCCCGAACGAGAGATTTTGAAACAGAGCCTCCCGGCCTGTGCTCAAAAAATTCCCGAATTTCAACCCCCGATTTGGGGGTAACGGCATTCGTCAGGGAGGGGGGGGGGGGCTGCAAAAAAATCAGGCACCTTCTTTGTCATGAGAAAGCGATCCCAATCGAGAAACTTCGGATCAGAGCCTCCTGGCCTGTTCTCAAAAAATTCCCAAATTTCAACCCCCGATTTGAGGGTGTTGGCATTCTTCGGGGGGGGGGGGCTGCAGAATGCCCAGGCACCTCCTTTCGTCACAGGGAAGCGATACCAATCGGGAAATTTTGGAACAGAGCCTCCTGCCCCGATTCAAAAAATTTCCGAATTTCAACCCCCGATTTGGGGGTGTTGGGATCCATCGGGGGGGGGGGGGGTTGCGAAAAATTCAGGCACATTTTTTCGTCACTAGGAAACTCTCCCATCTGAGAAATTTTGGAACAGAGCCTTCTGACCTGTTCTTGAAAAATTCCCGAATTTCAACCCCCGAATTGTGGAAGTTGGCATTCACCGGGGGGGCTGCATTGAATCCGGGCACCTTCTTCCGTCACAAGGGGGCCCAATCGAGGAATTTTGGAACACAGCCTCCTGGCTCGTTCTAAAAATATTTCCGGATTTCAACCCCCGATTTGGGCGTGTTGGCATTCACCGGGGGGGTGCAAAAAATTCAGGCACCTTCTTCAGTCACAAGAGAGCGATCCCAATCGAGGAATTCCGGAACAGAGCCACCTGGCTCGTTCTTGAAAAATTGCCGAATTTCAACCCCCGATTCGGGGGTGTTGGGATTCATCGGGGGGGGGGGGGGCTGCAAAAAATTCAGGCACGTTTTTTCGTCACTAGAAAACTCTCCCATCTGAGAAATTTTGGAACAGAGCCTCCTGACCTGTTCTGAAAAAATTCCCGAATTTCAACCCAGGATGTGGGGTGTCAGAATTCACGGGTGGGGGGGGGGGCTGCAAAAAATTCAAGCACCTTCTTCGTTACAAGAGAGCGATCCCAATCGAGAAATTTCGTAACTGAGCCTCCTGTTCTGTTCTTGAAAAATTCCCGAATTTAAACCCCTGATTTGGGGGTGTTGGCATTCACCGAGGGGCTGCGAAAACGTCAGGCACCTTCTTTGGTCTCAAGAGATTGATCCCGAACAAGAAATTCTGGAACAGAGCCTCCTGGACTGTTCTCCGAAAATTCCCGAATTTCAACCTCCGATTTGGTGGTAACGGCATTCACCGGGGGGCTGCGAAAAATTCAGGCACCTTCTTTAGTCACGGCAGACCGATCCCAATCAAGGATTCTTGGAACAGAGCCTCCTCGCCTGTTCTCCAAAAATTCCCGAATTTCAACTACCGATTTGGGGGTAACGGCATTCGTCGGGGGGGGGGGGCTGCAAAAAAATCAGGCACCTTCTTTGTCACGAGAAAGCGATCCCAATCGAGAAACTTTGGAACAGAGCCTCATGGCCTGTTCTCAAAAAATTCCCATATTTCAACCCCCCTTTTGTGAGAGTTGGCATTCACAGAGATGGCTGCGAAAATTTCAGGCTTCTTCTTTAGTCACAAGAGAGCGATCTCAATCGAGGATTCGTGGAACAGAGCCTCCTGGCCTGTTCTTGGAAAATTCCCGACTTTCAACCCCTGATTGAGGGGTGTTGGCATCCACCGGGGGGGGGGGGGCTGCAAAAAATTCAGGCACCTTCTTCCGTCACAAGGAAGCGATCCCAATCGAGAAACTTTGGAACAGTGCCTCCTGGCTTGTTCTGAAAAAATTCCCGAATTTCAACTACCGATTTGGGGGTGTTGGCATCAACCGAGGGGGGGGGGGGCTGCAAAAAAATCATGCACCTTCTTCGTCACGAGGAAGCGATCCCAATCGAGAAACTTCGGAACAGAGCCTCCTGGCCTGTTCTCAAAAAATTCCATAATTTCAACCCCCGATTTGTGGAAGTTGGCATTCACCGGGATGGCTGCAAAAAATTCAGGCTTCTTCTTTAGTCACAAGAGAGCGGTCCCATTCGAGGATTCGTGGAACAGAGCCTCCTGGCCTGTTCTTGGAAATATCCCGACTTTCAACCCCTGATTGAGGAGGGGTTAGCATTCACCGGGGGTTCGGGGCTGCAAAAAACTCAGGCACCTTATTACGTCACTAGAAAACACTCCCACCTGAGAAATTTTGGAACAGAGCCTTCTGACCTGTTCTAGAAAAATTTCCGGATTTCAACCCCCGATTTGGGGGTGTTGGCATTCACCGGGGGGGGGGGGCTGCAAAAAATTCAGGCACCTTATCACGTCACTAGAAAACGCTCCTATCTGAGGAATTTTGGAACAGAGCCTTCTGACCTGTTCTGAAACAATTCCCGAATTTCAACCCCCGATTTGGGGGTGTTGGCATTCACCGGCGGGGCTGCAAGGGATTCAGGCACCTTCTTTTGTCACAAGAAACCGATCCCAATCGAGAAATTTTGAAACAGAAACTCCCGGCCCGTTCTAAAAAAATTCCCGAATTTCAACCCCCGATTCAGGGTTGTTGGCATTCACCGGGGGGCTGCAAAAAATTGAGGCACCTCCTTCCGTCACAAGAAAGCGATCCCAATCGAGAAATTCTGGAACAGAGCCTCCTGGACTGTTCTCCGAAAATTCCCGAATTTCAACCTCCGATTTGGTGGTAACGGCATTCACCGGGGGGCTGCGAAAAATTCAGGCACCTTCTTTAGTCACGGCAGACCGATCCCAATCAAGGATTCTTGGAACAGAGCCTCCTCGCCTGTTCTCCAAAAATTCCCGTATTTCGAACCCTGATTTAGGGGTGTTGGCATTCACCGGGGGGGGGGGGGGCGCATTGAATTCAGGCACCTCCTTCCGTCACAAGGGAGCGATCCCAATCGAGGGATTTCGGAACAGAGCCTCCTGGCCCGTTCTAAAAAAATTCCCGAATTTTACCCCCGATTTGGGGTATCAGCATTCACCGGGGGGCTGCAAAGAATTCAGGCACCTCCTTCCGTCACAAGAAAGCGATCCCAATCGAGAAATTTTGGAACAGAGCCTCCTGGCCAGTTCTAAAAAAATTCCCGAATTTCAACCCCCGATTTGGGTTTGTTGGCATTCACCGGGGGGCTGCAAGAAATTCAGGCACTGTCTTTAGTCACAAGAGAGCGATCCCAATCGAGGAATTTTGGGAACAGAGCCTCCTGGCCTGTTCTCGAGAAATTCCCGAATTTCAACTCCCAATGTGGGGTGTCAGCATTCACCGGGGGGGCTGCAAGAAATTCAGGCACTGTCTTTAGTCACAAGAGAGCGATCCCAATCGAGGAATTTTGGGAACAGAGCCTCCTGGCCTGTTCTACAAAAATTCCCGAATTTCAACTACCGATTTGGGGGTAACGGCATTCGTCGGGGGGGGGGGGCTGCAAAAAATTCAGGCACCTTCTTCCGTCACAAGGAAGCGATCCCAATCGAGAAACTTTGGAACAGTGCCTCCTGGCTTGTTCTGAAAAAATTCCCGAATTTCAACTACCGATTTGGGGGTGTTGGCATCAACCGAGGGGGGTGGGGCTGCAAAAAAATCATGCACCTTCTTCGTCACGAGGAAGCGATCCCAATCGAGAAACTTCGGAACAGAGCCTCCTGGCCTGTTCTCAAAAAATTCCATAATTTCAACCCCCGATTTGTGGAAGTTGGCATTCACCGGGATGGCTGCAAAGAATTCAGGCTTCTTCTTTAGTCACAAGAGAGCGGTCCCAATCGAGGATTCGTGGAACAGAGCCTCCTGGCCTGTTCTTGGAAAATTCCCGACTTTCAACCCCTGATTGAGGAGGGGTTAGCATTCACCGGGGGTTCGGGGCTGCAAAAAACTCAGGCACCTTATTACGTCACTAGAAAACACTCCCATCTGAGAAATTTTGGAACAGAGCCTTCTGACCTGTTCTAGAAAAATTTCCGGATTTCAACCCCCGATTTGGGGGTGTTGGCATTCACCGGGGGGGGGGGGCTGCAAAAAATTCAGGCACCTTATCACGTCACTAGAAAACGCTCCTATCTGAGGAATTTTGGAACAGAGCCTTCTGACCTGTTCTGAAACAATTCCCGAATTTCAACCCCCGATTTGGGGGTGTTGGCATTCACCGGCGGGGCTGCAAGGAATTCAGGCACCTTCTTTTGTCACAAGAAACCGATCCCAATCGAGAAATTTTGAAACAGAAACTCCCGGCCCGTTCTAAAAAAATTCCCGAATTTCAACCCCCGATTCAGGGTTGTTGGCATTCACCGGGGGGCTGCAAAAAATTGAGGCACCTTCTCTCGTCACGAGTAAGCGATCCTCATCGAGAAATCCCGGACAGAGCCTCCTGGCCTGTTCACAAAAATTTCCCGAATTTCAACCCCCGATTTGGGGGGGTTGGCATTCACCGGGGAGGGGGGGGGCTGCAAAAAATTCAGGCACCTTCTTCCGTCACAGGAAAGCGATCCCGATCGAGAAACTTTGGAACAGAGCCTCCTGGTCTGTTCTAAAAAATTCCCGAATTTCAACTACCGATTTGGGGGTGTTGGCATCCACCGGGGGGGGGGGGGGCTGCAAAAAATGAGGCACCTTCTTCGTCACGAGAAAGCGATCCCAATTGAGAAACTTCGGAACAGAGCCTCCCGGCCCGTTCTAAAAATATTCCCGAATTTCAACCCCCGATTCGGGGTTGTTGGCATTCACCGGGGGGGCTGCAAAGAATTAAGGCACCTTCTCTCGTCACGAGTAAGCGATCCTCATCGAGAAATTCCGGACAGAGCCTCCTGGCCTGTTCTTGGAAAATTCCCGACTTTCAACCCCTGATTGAGAGGTGTTGGCATTCACCGGGGGGGAGGGCTGCAAAAAATTCAGGCACCTTATTTCGTCGCAAGAAAACGGTCCCAATCGAGAAACTCCGGAACAGAGCCTCCTGGCCTGTTCTAAAGAAATTCTCGAATTTCGACCCCTGATTTGGTGGTAATGGCATTCACCGGCGGGGCTCCAAAAAATTCAGGCACCTTCTTTTGTCACAATAAAGCGATCCCAATCGAGAAATTTTGAAACAGAGCCTCCTGGCCTGTTCACAAGAAATTCCCGAATTTCAACACCCGATTTGGGGGTGTTGACATTCACCGGGGGAGGGGGGGGGCTGCGAAAATTCAGGCACCTCCTTTCGTCACAAGAAAGCGATCCTAATCGAGGAACTTTGGAACAGAGCCTCCTGGCCTGTTCTAAAAAAATTCCCGAATTTCAACTACCGATTTGGAGTGTCAGCATTCACCGGGGGGGCTGCAAAAAATTGAGGCACCTTCTCTTGTCACGAGTAAGCGATCCTAAACAAGAAATTCTGGAACAGAGCCTCCTGGCCTGTCCTTAAAAAAATTCCCGAATTTCAACCCCCGATTTGGGGGTGTTGGCATTCACCGGGGGGGCTGCAAAAAATTAAGGCACCTTCTCTTGTCACGAGTGAGCGATCCTAAACAAGGAATTCTGGTACAGAGCCTCCTGGCCTGTTCTCAAAAAATTCCCAAATTTCAACCCCCGATTTGTGGAAGTTGGCATTCACCGGGATGCCTGCAAAAAATTCAGGCTTCTTCTTTAGTCTCAAGAGAGCGGTCCCAATCGAGGATTCGTGGAACAGAGCCTCCTGGCCTGTTCTTGGAAAATTCCCGACTTTCAACCCCTGATGTAGGGTAGTTGGCATTCACCGGGGGGGAGGGCTGCAAAAAATTCAGGCACCTTATTTCGTCACAAGAAAACGATCCCAATCGAGAAACTCCGGAACAGAGCCTCCTGGCCTGTTCTAAAGAAATTCCCGAATTTCGACCCCTGATTTGGTGGTGTTGGCATTCACCGAGGGGCTGCAAAACATTCAGGCAACTACTTTGGTGCAAGAAAGCGATCCCGAACAAGGAATTCCGGAACAGAGCCTCCTGGCCTGTTCATAAAAAATTCCCGAATTTCAACCCCCGATTTGGGGGTGTTGGCATTCACCGGGGGGCTGCAAAGAATTCAGGCACCTTCTTTAGTCACAAGAGAGCGATCCCAATCGAGGATTTTCGGAACCGAGCCTCCTGGCCTGTTCTTGAAAAATTCCCGAATTTCAAACCCTGATTTAGGGTAGTTGGCATTCACCGGGGGGGAGGGCTGCAAAAAATTCAGGCACCTTATTTCGTCAGAAGAAAACGATCCCAATCGAGAAACTCCGGAACAGAGCCTCCTGGCCTGTTCTAAAGAAATTCCCGAATTTCGACCCCTGATTTGGTGGTAATGGCATTCACCGGCGGGGCTCCAAAAAATTCAGGCACCTTCTTTTATCACAATATAGCGATCCCAATCGAGAAATTTCGAAACAGAGCCTCCCGGCCTGTTCTGAAAAAATTCCCGAATGTCAACCCCGGATCCGGGGTTGTTGGCATTCACCGGGGGGGGGGGGGGCTGCAAAAAATTCAGGCACTTCCTCTCGTCACGAGTAAGCGATCCTAATCGAGAAACTTTGGAACAGAGCCTCCTGGCCTGTTCTAAAAAAATTCCCGAATTTCAACTACCGATTTGGGGTGTCAGCATTCACCGGGGGGGCTGCAAAAAATTAAGGCACCTTCTTTCGTCACAAGAGAGTGTTCCCGATCGAAAAATTTCGGAACAGAGCCTCATGACCTGTTCCGAAAAAATTCCGGAATTTCAACCCCCGATGTGGGGTATCAGCATTCACCGGGGGGCTGCAAAGAATTCAGGCAGCTTCTTTTGTCACAAGAGAGCGATCCCAATCGAGGAATTTTGGAACAGAGCCTCCTGGCCTGTTCTAAAGAAATTCCCGAATTTCAACCCCTGAATTGGGGGTGTTGGCATTCACAGGGTGGGCTGCAAAGAATTCAGGCACCTTCTCTTGTCACGAGTAAGCAATCCCAATCGAGAAATTCTGGAAGAGAGCCTCCTGGCCTGTTCTGAAAAAATTCCCGAATGTCAACCCCGGATCCGGGGTTGTTGGCATTCGTCGGGGGGGGGGGGGACTGCAAAAAATTCAGGCACTTTCTCTCGTCACGAGTAAGCGATCCCAATCGAGAAATTCTGGAACAGAGCCTCCTGGCCTGTTCACATAAAATTTCCGAATATCAACCCCCGATTTGGGGGTGTTGGGATTCATCGGGAGGGGTGGGGCTGCAAAAAATGCAGGCACCTTTTTTCGTCACTAGAAAACCTTCCCATCTGAGAAAATTAGGAACAGGGCCTTCTGACCTGTTCTGAGGAAATTCCCGAATTTCAACCCCCGATGTAAGGTGTCAGCATTCACCGGGGGGGCTGCAAAAAATTCAGGCACCTTCTTTCGTCACAAGAAAGGGATCCCAATCGAAAAATTTCGGAACAGAGCCTCATGACCTGTTCCGAAAAAATTCCCGAATTTCAACCCCCGATGTGGGGTATCAAAATTCACCGGGGGGCTGCAAAGAATTCAGGCAGCTTCTTTTGTCACAAGAGAGCGATCCCAATCGAGGGATTTTGGAACAGAGCCCCCTGGCCTGTTCTTCGAAAATTCCCGAATTTCAACCCCTGATTTGGGGGTGTTGGCATTCACCGGGGGGGCTGCAAAAAATTCAGGCACCTTCTTTCGTCACAAGAAAGGGATCCCAATCGAAAAATTTCGGAACAGAGCCTCCCGGCCTGTTCTAAAAAAATTCCCGAATTTGAACCCCGGATTCGGGGTTGTTGGCATTCACCGGGGGGGGGGGGGCTGCAAAAAATTCAGGCACTTTCTCTCGTCACGAGTAAGCGATCCTAATCGAGAAATTCCGGAACAGAGCCTCCTGGCCTGTTCACAAGAAATTCCCGAATTTCAACACCCGATTTGGGTGTGTTGACATTCACCGGGGGGGGGGGGGGCTGCAAAAAATTCAGGCACTTTCTCTCGTCACGAGTAAGCGATCCTAATCGAGAAACTTTGGAACAGAGCCTCCTGGCCTGTTCTAAAAAAATTCCCGAATTTCAACTACCGATTTGGGGTGTCAGCATTCACCGGGGGGGGGCTGCAAAAAATTAAAGCACCTTCTTTCGTCACAAGAGAGTGTTCCCGATCGAAAAATTTCGGAACAGAGCCTCATGACCTGTTCCGAAAAAATTCCGGAATTTCAACCCCCGATGTGGGGTATCAGCATTCACCGGGGGGCTGCAAAGAATTCAGGCAGCTTCTTTTGTCACAAGAGAGCGATCCCAATCGAGGAATTTTGGAACAGAGCCTCCTGGCCTGTTCTAAAGAAATTCCCGAATTTCAACCCCCGAATTGGGGGTGTTGGCATTCACAGGGTGGGCTGCAAAGAATTCAGGCACCTTCTCTTGTCACGAGTAAGCAATCCCAATCGAGAAATTCTGGAAAAGAGCCTCCTGGCCTGTTCTCATAAAAATCCCGAATTTGAACCCCCGCTTTGGGGGTGTTGGCATTCAACGGGGGGGCTGCAAAAAATTCAGGCACCTTCTTTAGTCACAAGAGAGCGATTCCAATGGAGGAATTTTGGAACAGAGCCTCCTGGCCTGTTCTCCCAAAATTCCCGAATTCCAACCCCTGATTTAGGGGTGTTGACATTCACCGGGGGAAGGGGGGCTGCAAAAAATTCAGGCACCTTCTTACGTCACTAGAAATTGCTCCCATCTGAGAAATTTTGGAACAGAGCCTTCAGACCTTTTCTTCGAAAAATTCCCGAATTTCAATCCCTGATTTGGGGGTGTTGGAATTCACCGGCGGGGCTGCGAAAAATTCAGGTACCTCTTTCTGTCACAAGAAAGCGATCCTAATCGAGAAATTTCGAGACAGAGACTCCTGGCCTGTTCTAAAAGAATGCCCGAATTTCAACCCCCGATTTGGGGGTGTTGGCATCCACCGGGGGGGCTGCAAAGAATTCAGGCACCTTCTTCAGTCACGAGAAAGCGATCCTAATCGAGAAATTTTGAAACAGAGCCTCCTGGCCTGTTCACAAAAAATTCCCGAATTTCAACCCCCGATTTGGGGATGTTGGCATTCACCGGGGGGCTGCAAAAAATTCAGGCTTATTCTCTAGTCACAAGAGAGCGATCCCAATCGAGGATTTTTGAACAGAGCCTCCTGGCCTGTTCTTGAAGAATTGCCGAATTTCAAACCCTGATTTAGGGGTGTTGGCATCCACCGGCGGGGCTGCAAAGAATTCAGGCACCTCCTTCTGTCACAAGAAAGCATCCTAATCGAGGAATTTTGAAACAAAGCCTCCTGGCCTGTTCTTAAAAAAATTCCCGAATTTGAACCCCGATTTGGGGGTGTTGGCATTCACCGGGGGGGCTGCAAAAAATTGAGGCAGCTTCTTCTGTCACAAGAGAGCGATCCCAATCGAGGAATTTCGGAACAGAGCCTCCTGGCCTGTTCTCCAAAAAATCCCGAATTTCAACTCCCGATTTGGGGGTAACGGGATTCGTCGGGGGGGGGGGGGGGGTGCAAAAAAATCAGGCACCTTCTTTGTCACGAGGAAGCGATCCCAATCGAGAAACTTTGGAACAGAGCCTCCTGGCCTGTTCTCAAAAAATTCCCATATTTCAACCCCCGCTTTGTGGAAGTTGGCATTCACCGGGATGGCTGCAAAAAATTCAGGCTTCTTCTTTAGTCACAAGAAAGCGATCCCGAACAAGGAATTCCGGAACAGAGCCTCCTGGCCTGTTCACAAAAAATTCCCGAATTTCAACCCCCGATTTGGGGGTGTTGGCATTCACCGGCGGGGCTGCAAAAAATTCAGGCACCTCCTTCTGTCACAAGGAAGCGATCCTCATCGAGAAATTTTGAAACAGAGCCTCCTGGCCTGTTCTAAAAAAATTCCCGGATTTCAGCCCCCGATTTGGGGGTGTTGGCATCCACCGGGGGGGCTGCAAAGGATTGAGGCACCTTCTTTTGTCACGAGTAAGCGATCCCAATCGAGAAATTCTGGAACAGAGCCTCCTGGCCTGTTCACATAAAATACCCGAATATCAGCCCCCGATTTGGGGGTGTTGGGATTCATCTTGAGGGGGGGGGGGCTGCAGAAAATGCAGGCACCTTTTTTCGTCACTAGAAAACCTTCCCATCTAAGAAAATTAGGAACAGGGCCTTCTGACCTGTCCTGAGGAAATTCCCGAATTTCAACCCCCGATGTAAGGTGTCAGCATTCACCGGGGGGGCTGACAAAAAATTCAGGCACCTTCTCTCGTCACAAGAAAGGGATCCCAATCGAATAATTTCGGAACAGAGCCTCATGACCTGTTCCGAAAAAATTCCGGAATTTCAACCCCCGATGTGGGGTATCAGCATTCACCGGGGTGCTGCAAAGAATTCAGGCACCTTCTTTTGTCACAAGAGAGCGATCCCAATCGAGGAATTTTGGAACAGAGCCTCCTGGCCTGTTCTAACGAAATTCCCGAATTTCAACCCCTGATTTGGGGGTGTTGGCATTCGTCGAGGGGCTGCAAGAAATTCAGGCTTCTCCTTTCGTCACGAGAAAGCGATCCCGAACGAGGAATTCCGGAACAGAGCCTCCTGGCCTGTTCACAAAAAATTCCCGAATTTCAACCCCCGATTTGGGGATGTTGGCATTCACCGGGGGGCTGCAAGAAATTCAGGCACATTCTTTAGTCACGAGAGAGCGATCCCAATCGAGGATTTTCGGAACAGAGCCTCCTGGCCTGTTCTTGGAAAATTGCCGAATTTCAAACCCTGATTTAGGAGTGTTGGCATCCACCGGCGGGGCTGCAAAGAATTCAGGCACCTCCTTCTGTCACAAGAGAGCATCCTCATCGAGAAATTCTGGAACAGAGCCTCCTGGCCTGTTCTAAAAAAATTCCCGAATTTCAACCTCCGATGTGGGGTGTCAGCATTCACCGGGGGGTTGCAAAGAATTCAGGCAGCTTCTTCTGTCACAAGAGAGCGATCCCAATCGAGGAATTCCGAAACAGAGCCTCCTGGCCTGTTCTCCAAAAAATCCCGAATTTCAACTCCCGATTTGGGGGTAACGGGATTCGTCGGGGGGGGGGGGGTGCAAAAAGATCAGGCACCTTCTTTGTCACGAGGAAGCGATCCCAATCGAGAAACTTTGGAACAGAGCCTCCTGGCCTGTTCTCAAAAAATTCCCATATTTCAACCCCCGCTTTGTGGAAGTTGGCATTCACCGGGATGGCTGCAAAAAATTCAGGCTTCTTCTTTAGTCACAAGAAAGCGATCCCGAACAAGGAATTCCGGAACAGAGCCTCCTGGCCTGTTCACAAAAAATTCCCGAATTCCAACCCCCGATTTGGGGGTGTTGGCATTCACCGGCGGGGCTGCAAAAAATTCAGGCACCTCCTTCTGTCACAAGGAAGCGATCCTCATCGAGAAATTTTGAAACAGAGCCTCCTGGCCTGTTCTAAAAGAATTCCCGGATTTCAGCCCCCGATTTGGGGGTGTTGGCATCCACCGGGGGGGCTGCAAAGGATTGAGGCACCTTCTTTTGTCACGAGTAAGCGATCCCAATCGAGAAATTCTGGAACAGAGCCTCCTGGCCTGTTCACATAAAATACCCGAATATCAGCCCCCGATTTGGGGGTGTTGGGATTCATCTTGAGGGGGGGGGGGCTGCAGAAAATGCAGGCACCTTTTTTCGTCACTAGAAAACCTTCCCGTCTGAGAGAATTAGGAACAGGGCCTTCTGACCTGTCCTGAGGAAATTCCCGAATTTCAACCCCCGATGTAAGGTGTCAGCATTCACCGGGGGGGCTGACAAAAAATTCAGGCACCTTCTCTCGTCACAAGAAAGGGATCCCAATCGAATAATTTCGGAACAGAGCCTCATGACCTGTTCCGAAAAAATTCCCGAATTTCAACCCCCGATGTGGGGTATCAGCATCCACCGGGGGGCTGCAAAGAATTCAGGCAGCTTCTTTTGTCACAAGAGAGCGATCCCAATGGAGGAATTTTGGAACAGAGCCCCCTGGCCTGTTCTTGGGAAATTCCCGAATTTCAACCCCTGATTTGGGGGTGTTGGCATTCACCGAGGGGCTGCAAAAAATTCAGGTACCTACTTTGGTCACAAGAGAGCGATCCCGAACAAGGAATTCCGGAACAGAGCCTCCTGGCCTGTTCATAAAAAATTTCCGAATTTCAACCCCCGATTTGGGGGTGTTGGCATTCACCGGGGGGCTGCAAAGAATTCAGGCACCTTCTTTAGTCACAAGAGAGCGATCCCAATCGAGGATTTTCGGAACCGAGCCTCCTGGCCTGTTCTTGAAAAATTCCCGAATTTCAAACCCTGATTTAGGGTAGTTGGCATTCACCGGGGGGGGGGGGGGGCCGCAAAAAATTCGAGCACCTTCTTACGTCACTAGAAAACGCTCCCATCTGAGAAATTTTGGAACAGAGCCCTCAGAACTTTTCTTAAAAAAATTCCCGAATTTCAATCCCTGATTTGGGGGTGTTGGCATTCCCCGGCGGGGCTGCAAAAAATTCAGGCACCCCTTTTGTCACAAGAAAGCGATCCCGACTGAGAGATTTTGAAACAGAGCCTCCTGGCCTGTTCTAAAAAAATTCCCGAATTTCAACCCCCGATTTGGGGGTGTTGGCATTCACAGGGGGGGCTGCAAAGAATTCAGGCACCTTCTTTCGTCACAAGAAAGGGATCCCAATCGAATAATTTCGGAACAGAGCCTCATGACCTGTTCCGAAAAAATTCCCGAATTTCAACCCCCGATGTGGGGTATCAGCATTCACCGGGGGGCTGCAAAGAATTCAGGCAGCTTCTTTTGTCACAAGAGAGCGATCCCAATCGAGGAATTTTGGAACAGAGCCCCCTGGCCTGTTCTTGGAAAATTCCCGAATTTCAACCCCTGATTTGGGGGTGTTGGCATTCACCGAGGGGCTGCAAAAAATTCAGGTACCTACTTTGGTCACAAGAGAGCGATCCCGAACAAGGAATTCCGGAACAGAGCCTCCTGGCCTGTTCATAAAAAATTCCCGAATTTCAACCCCCGATTTGGGGGTGTTGGCATTCACCGGGGGGCTGCAAAGAATTCAGGCACCTTCTTTAGTCACAAGAGAGCGATCCCAATCGAGGATTTTCGGAACCGAGCCTCCTGGCCTGTTCTTGAAAAATTCCCGAATTTCAAACCCTGATTTAGGGTAGTTGGCATTCACCGGGGGGGGGGGGCGCAAGAAATTCGAGCACCTTCTTACGTCACTAGAAAACGCTCCCATCTGAGAAATTTTGGAACAGAGCCCTCAGAACTTTCCTTAAAAAAATTCCCGAATTTCAATCCCTGATTTGGGGGTGTTGGCATTCCCCGGCGGGGCTGCAAAAAATTCAGGCACCCCTTCTGTCACAAGAAAGCGATCCCGACTGAGAGATTTTGAAACAGAGCCTCCTGGCCTGTTCTAAAAAAATTCCCGAATTTCAACCCCCGATTTGGGGGTGTTGGCATTCACAGGGGGGGCTGCAAAGAATTCAGGCACCTTCTCTTGTCACGAGTAAGCGATCCGAATCGAGAAATTCTGGAACAGAGCCTCCTGGCCTGTTCTCCAAAAATTCCCGAATTCCAACCCCTGATTTGGGGGTGTTGACATCCAGCGGCGGAGGGGGGGGGGGCTGCGAGAACATTCAGGCACCTTCTTACGTCACTATAAAACGCTCCCATCTGAGGAATTCTTGAACAGAGCCTTCAGACCTTTTCTGAAAAAAATTTCCCGAATTTCGATCCCTGATTTGGGGGCGTTGGCATTCACCGGCGGGGCCGCAAAAAATTCAGGCACCTCCCTCTGTCACAAGAAAGCGAACCCAATCGAAAAATTTTGGAACAGAGCCCCCTGGCCTGTTCTTGGAAAATTCCCGAATTTCAACCCCTGATTTGGGGGTGTTGGCATTCACCGAGGGGCTGCAAAAAATTCAGGCACCTACTTTGGTCACAAGAGAGCGATCCCGAACAAGGAATTCCGGAACAGAGCCTCCTGGCCTGTTCACAAGAAATTCCCGAATTTCAACACCCGATTTGGGTGTGTTGACATTCACCGGGGGGGGGGGGCTGCAAAAAATTCAGGCACTTTCTCTCGTCACGAGTAAGCGATCCTAATCGAGAAACTTTGGAACAGAGCCTCCTGGCCTGTTCTAAAAAAATTCCCGAATTTCAACTACCGATTTGGGGTGTCAGCATTCACCGGGGGGGCTGCAAAAAATAAAGGGACCTTCTTTCGTCACAAGAGAGTGTTCCCGATCGAAAAATTTCGGAACAGAGCCTCATGACCTGTTCCGAAAAAATTCCGGAATTTCAACCCTCGATGTGGGGTATCAGCATTCACCGGGGGGCTGCAAAGAATTCAGGCAGCTTCTCTTGTCACAAGAGAGCGATCCCAATCGAGGAATTTTGGAACAGAGCCTCCTGGCCTGTTCTAAAGAAATTCCCGAATTTCAACCCCCGAATTGGGGGTGTTGGCATTCACAGGGTGGGCTGCAAAGAATTCAGGCACCTTCTCTTGTCACGAGTAAGCAATCCCAATCGAGAAATTCTGGAAAAGAGCCTCCTGGCCTGTTCTCATAAAATTCCCGAATTTGAACCCCCGCTTTGGGGGTGTTGGCATTCAACGGGGGGGCTGCAAAGAATTCAGGCACCTTCTTTAGTCACAAGAGAGCGATTCCAATGGAGGAATTTTGGAACAGAGCCTCCTGGCCTGTTCTCCAAAAATTCCCGAATTCCAACCCCTGATTTAGGGGTGTCTACATCCACCGGGGGAAGGGGGGCTGCAAAAAATTCAGGCACCTTCTTACGTCACTACAAATCGCTCCCATCTGAGAAATTTTGGAACAGAGCCTTCAGACCTTTTCTTAGAAAAATTCCCGAATTTCAATCCCTGATTTGGGGGTGTTGGCATTCACCGGCGGGGCTGCGAAAAATTCAGGCGCTTCTTTCTGTCACAAGAAAGCGATCCTAATCGAGAAATTTCGAGACAGAGACTCCTGGCCTGTTCTAAAAGAATTCCCGAATTTCAACCCCCGATTTGGGGGTGTTGGCATCCACCGGGGGGCTGCAAAAAATTCAGGCACATTCTCTAGTCACAAGAGAGCGATCCCAATCGAGGATTTTCGGAACAGAGCCTCCTGGCCTGTTCTTGAAGAATTGCCGAATTTCAAACCCTGATTTAGGGGTGTTGGCATCCACCGGCGGAGCTGCAAAGAATTCAGGCACCTCCTTCTGTCACAAGAAAGCATCCTAAACAAGAAATTCTGAAACAGAGCCTCCTGGCCTGTTCTCAAAAAAATCCCGAATTTCAACCCCCGATTTGGGGGTGTTGGGATTCATCAGGGGGGGGGGGCGGGGGCTGCAACAAATGCAGGCACCTTTTTTCGTCACTAGAAAACCTTCCCATCTGAGAAAATTAGGAACAGAGCCTTCTGACCTGTTCTGAGGGAATTCCCGAATTTCAACCCCCGATGTGGGGTGTCAGCATCCACCGGGGGGGGGGGGCTGCAAAAAATTCAGGCACCTTCTTTCGTCACAAGAGAGCGTTCCCGATCGAAAAATTTCGGAACAGAGCCTCATGACCTGTTCCGAAAAAATTCCGGAATTTCAACCCCCGATGTGGGGTATCAGCATTCACCGGGGTGCTGCAAAGAATTCAGGCACCTTCTTTTGTCACAAGAGAGCGATCCCAATCGAGGAATTTTGGAACAGAGCCTCCTGGCCTGTTCTAAAGAAATTCCCGAATTTCAACCGCTGATTTGGGGGTGTTGGCATTCGTCGAGGGGCTGCAAGAAATTCAGGCTTCTTCTTTCGTCACGAGAAAGCGATCCCGAACGAGGAATTCCGGAACAGAGCCTCCTGGCCTGTTCACAAAAAATTCCCGAATTTCAACCCCCGATTTGGGGATGTTGGCATTCACCGGGGGGCTGCAAAAAATTCAGGCAGCTTCTTTTGTCACAAGAGAGCGATCCCAATCGAGGAATTTTGGAACAGAGCCCCCTGGCCTGTTCTTGGAAAATTCCCGAATTTCAACCCCTGATTTGGGGGTGTTGGCATTCACCGAGGGGCTGCAAAAAATTCAGGTACCTACTTTGGTCACAAGAGAGCGATCCCGAACAAGGAATTCCGGAACAGAGCCTCCTGGCCTGTTCATAAAAAATTCCCGAATTTCAACCCCCGATGTGGGGTATCAGCATTCACCGGCGGGGCTCCAAAAAATTCAGGCACCTTCTTTTGTCACAATAAAGCGATCCCAATCGAGAAATTTTGAAACAGAGCCTCCCGGCCTGTTCTAAAAAAATTCCCGAATTTCAACCCCGGATTCGGGGTTGTTGGCATTCACGGGGGGGGGGGGGGCTGCAAAAAATTCAGGCACTTTCTCTCGTCACGAGTAAGCGATCCTAATCGAGAAATTCCGGAACAGAGCCTCCTGGCCTGTTCACAAGAAATTCCCGAATTTCAACACCCGATTTGGGTGTGTTGACATTCACCGGGGGGGGGGGGCTGCAAAAAATTCAGGCACTTTCTCTCGTCACGAATAAGCGATCCTAATCGAGAAATTTCGAGACAGAGACTCCTGGCCTGTTCTAAAAGAATGCCCGAATTTCAACCCCCGATTTGGGGGTGATGGCATCCACCGGGGGGGCTGCAAAGAATTCAGGCACCTTCTTCAGTCACGAGAAAGCGATCCTAATCGAGAAATTTTGAAACAGAGCCTCCTGGCCTGTTCACAAAAAATTCCCGAATTTCAACCCCCGATTTGGGGATGTTGGCATTCACCGGGGGGCTGCAAAAATTTCAGGCTTATTCTCTAGTCACAAGAGAGCGATCCCAATCGAGGATTTTTGAACAGAGCCTCCAGGCCTGTTCTTGAAGAATTGCCGAATTTCAAACCCTGATTTAGGGGTGTTGGCATCCACCGGCGGGGCTGCAAAGAATTCAGGCACCTCCTTCTGTCACAAGAAAGCATCCTAATCGAGGAATTTTGAAACAAAGCCTCCTGGCCTGTTCTTAAAAAAATTCCCGAATTTGAACCCCGATTTGGGGGTGTTGGCATTCACCGGGGGGGCTGCAAAAAATTGAGGCAGCTTCTTCTGTCACAAGAGAGCGATCCCAATCGAGGAATTTCGGAACAGAGCCTCCTGGCCTGTTCTCCAAAAAATCCCGAATTTCAACTCCCGATTTGGGGGTAACGGGATTCGTCGGGGGGGGGGGGGGGGGGTGCAAAAAAATCAGGCACCTTCTTTGTCACGAAGAAGCGATCCCAATCGAGAAACTTTGGAACAGAGCCTCCTGGCCTGTTCTCAAAAAATTCCCATATTTCAACCCCCGCTTTGTGGAAGTTGGCATTCACCGGGATGGCTGCAAAAAATTCAGGCTTCTTCTTTAGGCACAAGAAAGCGATCCCGAACAAGGAATTCCGGAACAGAGCCTCCTGGCCTGTTCACAAAAAATTCCCGAATTTCAACCCCCGATTTGGGGGTGTTGGCATTCACCGGCGGGGCTGCAAAAAATTCAGGCACCTCCTTCTGTCACAAGGAAGCGATCCTCATCGAGAAATTTTGAAACAGAGCCTCCTGGCCTGTTCTAAAAAAATTCCCGGATTTCAGCCCCCGATTTGGGGGTGTTGGCATCCACCGGGGGGGCTGCAAAGGATTGAGGCACCTCCTTTTGTCACGAGTAAGCGATCCCAATCGAGAAATTCTGGAACAGAGCCTCCTGGCCTGTTCACATAAAATACCTGAATATCAGCCCCCGATTTGGGGGTGTTGGGATTCATCTTGAGGGGGGGGGGGCTGCAGAAAATGCAGGCACCTTTTTTCGTCACTAGAAAACCTTTCCATCTGAGAAAATTAGGAACAGGGCCTTCTGACCTGTCCTGAGGAAATTCCCGAATTTCAACCCCCGATGTAAGGTGTCAGCATTCACCGGGGGGGCTGACAAAAAATTCAGGCACCTTCTCTCGTCACAAGAAAGGGATCCCAATCGAATAATTTCGGAACAGAGCCTCATGACCTGTTCCGAAAAAATTCCGGAATTTCAACCCCCGATGTGGGGTATCAGCATTCACCGGGGTGCTGCAAAGAATTCAGGCACCTTCTTTTGTCACAAGAGAGCGATCCCAATCGAGGAATTTTGGAACAGAGCCTCCTGGCCTGTTCTAAAGAAATTCCCGAATTTCAACCCCTGATTTGGGGGTGTTGGCATTCGTCGAGGGGCTGCAAGAAATTCAGGCTTCTTCTTTCGTCACGAGAAAGCGATCCCGAACGAGGAATTCCGGAACAGAGCCTCCTGGCCTGTTCACAAAAAATTCCCGAATTTCAACCCCCGATTTGGGGATGTTGGCATTCACCGGGGGGCTGCAAGAAATTCAGGCACATTCTTTAGTCACGAGAGAGCGATCCCAATCGAGGATTTTCGGAACAGAGCCTCCTGGCTTGTTCTTGGAAAATTGCCGAATTTCAAACCCTGATTTAGGAGTGTTGGCATCCACCGGCGGGGCTGCAAAGAATTCAGGCACCTCCTTCTGTCACAAGAGAGCATCCTCATCGAGAAATTTTGGAACAGAGCCCCCTGGCCTGTTCTTGGAAAATTCCCGAATTTCAACCCCTGATTTGGGGGTGTTGGCATTCACCGAGGGGCTGCAAAAAATTCAGGCACCTACTTTGGTCACAAGAGAGCGATCCCGAACAAGGAATTCCGGAACAGAGCCTCCTGGCCTGTTCACAAGAAATTCCCGAATTTCAACACCCGATTTGGGTGTGTTGACATTCACCGGGGGGGGGGGGCTGCAAAAAATTCAGGCACTTTCTCTCGTCACGAGTAAGCGATCCTAATCGAGAAACTTTGGAACAGAGCCTCCTGGCCTGTTCTAAAAAAATTCCCGAATTTCAACTACCGATTTGGGGTGTCAGCATTCACCGGGGGGGCTGCAAAAAATAAAGGGACCTTCTTTCGTCACAAGAGAGTGTTCCCGATCGAAAAATTTCGGAACAGAGCCTCATGACCTGTTCCGAAAAAATTCCGGAATTTCAACCCTCGATGTGGGGTATCAGCATTCACCGGGGGGCTGCAAAGAATTCAGGCAGCTTCTCTTGTCACAAGAGAGCGATCCCAATCGAGGAATTTTGGAACAGAGCCTCCTGGCCTGTTCTAAAGAAATTCCCGAATTTCAACCCCCGAATTGGGGGTGTTGGCATTCACAGGGTGGGCTGCAAAGAATTCAGGCACCTTCTCTTGTCACGAGTAAGCAATCCCAATCGAGAAATTCTGGAAAAGAGCCTCCTGGCCTGTTCTCATAAAATTCCCGAATTTGAACCCCCGCTTTGGGGGTGTTGGCATTCAACGGGGGGGCTGCAAAGAATTCAGGCACCTTCTTTAGTCACAAGAGAGCGATTCCAATGGAGGAATTTTGGAACAGAGCCTCCTGGCCTGTTCTCCAAAAATTCCCGAATTCCAACCCCTGATTTAGGGGTGTCTACATCCACCGGGGGAAGGGGGGCTGCAAAAAATTCAGGCACCTTCTTACGTCACTACAAATCGCTCCCATCTGAGAAATTTTGGAACAGAGCCTTCAGACCTTTTCTTAGAAAAATTCCCGAATTTCAATCCCTGATTTGGGGGTGTTGGCATTCACCGGCGGGGCTGCGAAAAATTCAGGCGCTTCTTTCTGTCACAAGAAAGCGATCCTAATCGAGAAATTTCGAGACAGAGACTCCTGGCCTGTTCTAAAAGAATTCCCGAATTTCAACCCCCGATTTGGGGGTGTTGGCATCCACCGGGGGGGCTGCAAAGAATTCAGGCACCTTCTTTAGTCACAAGAAAGCGATCCTAATCGAGAAATTTTGAAACAGAGCCTCCTGGCCTGTTCACAAAAAATTCCCGAATTTCAACCCCCGATTTGGGGATGTTCGCATTCACCGGGGGGCTGCAAAAAATTCAGGCACATTCTCTAGTCACAAGAGAGCGATCCCAATCGAGGATTTTCGGAACAGAGCCTCCTGGCCTGTTCTTGAAGAATTGCCGAATTTCAAACCCTGATTTAGGGGTGTTGGCATCCACCGGCGGAGCTGCAAAGAATTCAGGCACCTCCTTCTGTCACAAGAAAGCATCCTAAACAAGAAATTCTGAAACAGAGCCTCCTGGCCTGTTCTCAAAAAAATCCCGAATTTCAACCCCCGATTTGGGGGTGTTGGGATTCATCAGGGGGGGGGGGGGGCTGCAACAAATGCAGGCACCTTTTTTCGTCACTAGAAAACCTTCCCATCTGAGAAAATTAGGAACAGAGCCTTCTGACCTGTTCTGAGGGAATTCCCGAATTTCAACCCCCGATGTGGGGTGTCAGCATCCACCGGGGGGGGGGGGGGGGCTGCAAAAAATTCAGGCACCTTCTTTCGTCACAAGAGAGCGTTCCCGATCGAAAAATTTCGGAACAGAGCCTCATGACCTGTTCCGAAAAAATTCCGGAATTTCAAC
Organism: Eretmocerus hayati; assembly: GCA_029851415.1. Classification (NCBI taxonomy): domain Eukaryota; kingdom Metazoa; phylum Arthropoda; class Insecta; order Hymenoptera; family Aphelinidae; genus Eretmocerus; species Eretmocerus hayati. Next base: position 134,011,858 of record CM056741.1, on the reverse strand, counting down.
CCCCGATGTGGGGTATCAGCATTCACCGGGGTGCTGCAAAGAATTCAGGCACCTTCTTTTGTCACAAGAGAGCGATCCCAATCGAGGAATTTTGGAACAGAGCCTCCTGGCCTGTTCTAAAGAAATTCCCGAATTTCAACCGCTGATTTGGGGGTGTTGGCATTCGTCGAGGGGCTGCAAGAAATTCAGGCTTCTTCTTTCGTCACGAGAAAGCGATCCCGAACGAGGAATTCCGGAACAGAGCCTCCTGGCCTGTTCACAAAAAATTCCCGAATTTCAACCCCCGATTTGGGGATGTTGGCATTCACCGGGGGGCTGCAAAAAATTCAGGCAGCTTCTTTTGTCACAAGAGAGCGATCCCAATCGAGGAATTTTGGAACAGAGCCCCCTGGCCTGTTCTTGGAAAATTCCCGAATTTCAACCCCTGATTTGGGGGTGTTGGCATTCACCGAGGGGCTGCAAAAAATTCAGGTACCTACTTTGGTCACAAGAGAGCGATCCCGAACAAGGAATTCCGGAACAGAGCCTCCTGGCCTGTTCATAAAAAATTCCCGAATTTCAACCCCCGATGTGGGGTATCAGCATTCACCGGCGGGGCTCCAAAAAATTCAGGCACCTTCTTTTGTCACAATAAAGCGATCCCAATCGAGAAATTTTGAAACAGAGCCTCCCGGCCTGTTCTAAAAAAATTCCCGAATTTCAACCCCGGATTCGGGGTTGTTGGCATTCACGGGGGGGGGGGGCTGCAAAAAATTCAGGCACTTTCTCTCGTCACGAGTAAGCGATCCTAATCGAGAAATTCCGGAACAGAGCCTCCTGGCCTGTTCACAAGAAATTCCCGAATTTCAACACCCGATTTGGGTGTGTTGACATTCACCGGGGGGGGGGGGCTGCAAAAAATTCAGGCACTTTCTCTCGTCACGAATAAGCGATCCTAATCGAGAAATTTCGAGACAGAGACTCCTGGCCTGTTCTAAAAGAATGCCCGAATTTCAACCCCCGATTTGGGGGTGTTGGCATCCACCGGGGGGGCTGCAAAGAATTCAGGCACCTTCTTCAGTCACGAGAAAGCGATCCTAATCGAGAAATTTTGAAACAGAGCCTCCTGGCCTGTTCACAAAAAATTCCCGAATTTCAACCCCCGATTTGGGGATGTTGGCATTCACCGGGGGGCTGCAAAAATTTCAGGCTTATTCTCTAGTCACAAGAGAGCGATCCCAATCGAGGATTTTTGAACAGAGCCTCCAGGCCTGTTCTTGAAGAATTGCCGAATTTCAAACCCTGATTTAGGGGTGTTGGCATCCACCGGCGGGGCTGCAAAGAATTCAGGCACCTCCTTCTGTCACAAGAAAGCATCCTAATCGAGGAATTTTGAAACAAAGCCTCCTGGCCTGTTCTTAAAAAAATTCCCGAATTTGAACCCCGATTTGGGGGTGTTGGCATTCACCGGGGGGGCTGCAAAAAATTGAGGCAGCTTCTTCTGTCACAAGAGAGCGATCCCAATCGAGGAATTTCGGAACAGAGCCTCCTGGCCTGTTCTCCAAAAAATCCCGAATTTCAACTCCCGATTTGGGGGTAACGGGATTCGTCGGGGGGGGGGGGGTGCAAAAAAATCAGGCACCTTCTTTAGTCACAAGAGAGCGATTCCAATGGAGGAATTTTGGAACAGAGCCTCCTGGCCTGTTCTCCAAAAATTCCCGAATTCCAACCCCTGATTTAGGGGTGTCTACATCCACCGGGGGAAGGGGGGCTGCAAAAAATTCAGGCACCTTCTTACGTCACTACAAATCGCTCCCATCTGAGAAATTTTGGAACAGAGCCTTCAGACCTTTTCTTAGAAAAATTCCCGAATTTCAATCCCTGATTTGGGGGTGTTGGCATTCACCGGCGGGGCTGCGAAAAATTCAGGCGCTTCTTTCTGTCACAAGAAAGCGATCCTAATCGAGAAATTTCGAGACAGAGACTCCTGGCCTGTTCTAAAAGAATTCCCGAATTTCAACCCCCGATTTGGGGGTGTTGGCATCCACCGGGGGGGCTGCAAAGAATTCAGGCACCTTCTTTAGTCACAAGAAAGCGATCCTAATCGAGAAATTTTGAAACAGAGCCTCCTGGCCTGTTCACAAAAAATTCCCGAATTTCAACCCCCGATTTGGGGATGTTCGCATTCACCGGGGGGCTGCAAAAAATTCAGGCACATTCTCTAGTCACAAGAGAGCGATCCCAATCGAGGATTTTCGGAACAGAGCCTCCTGGCCTGTTCTTGAAGAATTGCCGAATTTCAAACCCTGATTTAGGGGTGTTGGCATCCACCGGCGGAGCTGCAAAGAATTCAGGCACCTCCTTCTGTCACAAGAAAGCATCCTAAACAAGAAATTCTGAAACAGAGCCTCCTGGCCTGTTCTCAAAAAAATCCCGAATTTCAACCCCCGATTTGGGGGTGTTGGGATTCATCAGGGGGGGGGGGGCGGGGGCTGCAACAAATGCAGGCACCTTTTTTCGTCACTAGAAAACCTTCCCATCTGAGAAAATTAGGAACAGAGCCTTCTGACCTGTTCTGAGGGAATTCCCGAATTTCAACCCCCGATGTGGGGTGTCAGCATCCACCGGGGGGGGGGGGGGGCTGCAAAAAATTCAGGCACCTTCTTTCGTCACAAGAGAGCGTTCCCGATCGAAAAATTTCGGAACAGAGCCTCATGACCTGTTCCGAAAAAATTCCGGAATTTCAACCCCCGATGTGGGGTATCAGCATTCACCGGGGTGCTGCAAAGAATTCAGGCACCTTCTTTTGTCACAAGAGAGCGATCCCAATCGAGGAATTTTGGAACAGAGCCTCCTGGCCTGTTCTAAAGAAATTCCCGAATTTCAACCGCTGATTTGGGGGTGTTGGCATTCGTCGAGGGGCTGCAAGAAATTCAGGCTTCTTCTTTCGTCACGAGAAAGCGGTCCGAACGAGGAATTCCGGAACAGAGCCTCCTGGCCTGTTCACAAAAAATTCCCGAATTTCAACCCCCGATTTGGGGATGTTGGCATTCACCGGGGGGCTGCAAAAAATTCAGGCAGCTTCTTTTGTCACAAGAGAGCGATCCCAATCGAGGAATTTTGGAACAGAGCCCCCTGGCCTGTTCTTGGAAAATTCCCGAATTTCAACCCCTGATTTGGGGGTGTTGGCATTCACCGAGGGGCTGCAAAAAATTCAGGTACCTACTTTGGTCACAAGAGAGCGATCCCGAACAAGGAATTCCGGAACAGAGCCTCCTGGCCTGTTCATAAAAAATTCCCGAATTTCAACCCCCGATGTGGGGTATCAGCATTCACCGGCGGGGCTCCAAAAAATTCAGGCACCTTCTTTTGTCACAATAAAGCGATCCCAATCGAGAAATTTTGAAACAGAGCCTCCCGGCCTGTTCTAAAAAAATTCCCGAATTTCAACCCCGGATTCGGGGTTGTTGGCATTCACGGGGGGGGGGGGCTGCAAAAAATTCAGGCACTTTCTCTCGTCACGAGTAAGCGATCCTAATCGAGAAATTCCGGAACAGAGCCTCCTGGCCTGTTCACAAGAAATTCCCGAATTTCAACACCCGATTTGGGTGTGTTGACATTCACCGGGGGGGGGGGGCTGCAAAAAATTCAGGCACTTTCTCTCGTCACGAATAAGCGATCCTAATCGAGAAATTTCGAGACAGAGACTCCTGGCCTGTTCTAAAAGAATGCCCGAATTTCAACCCCCGATTTGGGGGTGTTGGCATCCACCGGGGGGGCTGCAAAGAATTCAGGCACCTTCTTCAGTCACGAGAAAGCGATCCTAATCGAGAAATTTTGAAACAGAGCCTCCTGGCCTGTTCACAAAAAATTCCCGAATTTCAACCCCCGATTTGGGGATGTTGGCATTCACCGGGGGGCTGCAAAAATTTCAGTTTTATTCTCTAGTCACAAGAGAGCGATCCCAATCGAGGATTTTTGAACAGAGCCTCCAGGCCTGTTCTTGAAGAATTGCCGAATTTCAAACCCTGATTTAGGGGTGTTGGCATCCACCGGCGGGGCTGCAAAGAATTCAGGCACCTCCTTCTGTCACAAGAAAGCATCCTAATCGAGGAATTTTGAAACAAAGCCTCCTGGCCTGTTCTTAAAAAAATTCCCGAATTTGAACCCCGATTTGGGGGTGTTGGCATTCACCGGGGGGGCTGCAAAAAATTGAGGCAGCTTCTTCTGTCACAAGAGAGCGATCCCAATCGAGGAATTTCGGAACAGAGCCTCCTGGCCTGTTCTCCAAAAAATCCCGAATTTCAACTCCCGATTTGGGGGTAACGGGATTCGTCGGGGGGGGGGGGGATGCAAAAAAATCAGGCACCTTCTTTGTCACGAAGAAGCGATCCCAATCGAGAAACTTTGGAACAGAGCCTCCTGGCCTGTTCTCAAAAAATTCCCATATTTCAACCCCCGCTTTGTGGAAGTTGGCATTCACCGGGATGGCTGCAAAAAATTCAGGCTTCTTCTTTAGGCACAAGAAAGCGATCCCGAACAAGGAATTCCGGAACAGAGCCTCCTGGCCTGTTCACAAAAAATTCCCGAATTTCAACCCCCGATTTGGGGGTGTTGGCATTCACCGGCGGGGCTGCAAAAAATTCAGGCACCTCCTTCTGTCACAAGGAAGCGATCCTCATCGAGAAATTTTGAAACAGAGCCTCCTGGCCTGTTCTAAAAAAATTCCCGGATTTCAGCCCCCGATTTGGGGGTGTTGGCATCCACCGGGGGGGCTGCAAAGGATTGAGGCACCTCCTTTTGTCACGAGTAAGCGATCCCAATCGAGAAATTCTGGAACAGAGCCTCCTGGCCTGTTCACATAAAATACCTGAATATCAGCCCCCGATTTGGGGGTGTTGGGATTCATCTTGAGGGGGGGGGGGGCTGCAGAAAATGCAGGCACCTTTTTTCGTCACTAGAAAACCTTTCCATCTGAGAAAATTAGGAACAGGGCCTTCTGACCTGTCCTGAGGAAATTCCCGAATTTCAACCCCCGATGTAAGGTGTCAGCATTCACCGGGGGGGCTGACAAAAAATTCAGGCACCTTCTCTCGTCACAAGAAAGGGATCCCAATCGAATAATTTCGGAACAGAGCCTCATGACCTGTTCCGAAAAAATTCCGGAATTTCAACCCCCGATGTGGGGTATCAGCATTCACCGGGGTGCTGCAAAGAATTCAGGCACCTTCTTTTGTCACAAGAGAGCGATCCCAATCGAGGAATTTTGGAACAGAGCCTCCTGGCCTGTTCTAAAGAAATTCCCGAATTTCAACCCCTGATTTGGGGGTGTTGGCATTCGTCGAGGGGCTGCAAGAAATTCAGGCTTCTTCTTTCGTCACGAGAAAGCGATCCCGAACGAGGAATTCCGGAACAGAGCCTCCTGGCCTGTTCACAAAAAATTCCCGAATTTCAACCCCCGATTTGGGGATGTTGGCATTCACCGGGGGGCTGCAAGAAATTCAGGCACATTCTTTAGTCACGAGAGAGCGATCCCAATCGAGGATTTTCGGAACAGAGCCTCCTGGCTTGTTCTTGGAAAATTGCCGAATTTCAAACCCTGATTTAGGAGTGTTGGCATCCACCGGCGGGGCTGCAAAGAATTCAGGCACCTCCTTCTGTCACAAGAGAGCATCCTCATCGAGAAATTTTGGAACAGAGCCTCCTGGCCTGTTCTCAAAAAATTCCCGAATTTCAACCCCCGATGTGGGGTGTCAGCATTCACCGGGGGGTTGCAAAGAATTCAGGCAGCTTCTCTGTCACAAGAGAGCGATCCCAATCGAGGAATTTCGGAACAGAGCCTCCTGGCCTGTTCTCCAAAAAATCCCGAATTTCAACTCCCGATTTGGGGGTAACGGGATTCGTCGGGGGGGGGGGGGGGGTGCAAAAAAATCAGGCACCTTCTTTGTCACGAGGAAGCGATCCCAATCGAGAAACTTTGGAACAGAGCCTCCTGGCCTGTTCTCAAAAAATTCCCATATTTCAACCCCCGCTTTGTGGAAGTTGGCATTCACCGGGATGGCTGCAAAAAATTCAGGCTTCTTCTTTAGTCACAAGAAAGCGATCCCGAACAAGGAATTCCGGAACAGAGCCTCCTGGCCTGTTCACAAAAAATTCCCGAATTTCAACCCCCGATTTGGGGGTGTTGGCATTCACCGGCGGGGCTGCAAAAAATTCAGGCACCTCCTTCTGTCACAAGGAAGCGATCCTCATCGAGAAATTTTGAAACAGAGCCTCCTGGCCTGTTCTAAAAAAATTCCCGGATTTCAGCCCCCGATTTGGGGGTGTTGGCATCCACCGGGGGGGCTGCAAAGGATTGAGGCACCTTCTTTTGTCACGAGTAAGCGATCCCAATCGAGAAATTCTGGAACAGAGCCTCCTGGCCTGTTCACATAAAATACCCGAATATCAGCCCCCGATTTGGGGGTGTTGGGATTCATCTTGAGGGGGGGGGGCTGCAGAAAATGCAGGCACCTTTTTTCGTCACTAGAAAACCTTCCCATCTGAGAAAATTAGGAACAGGGCCTTCTGACCTGTCCTGAGGAAATTCCCGAATTTCAACCCCCGATGTAAGGTGTCAGCATTCACCGGGGGGGCTGACAAAAAATTCAGGCACCTTCTCTCGTCACAAGAAAGGGATCCCAATCGAATAATTTCGGAACAGAGCCTCATGACCTGTTCCGAAAAAATTCCCGAATTTCAACCCCCGATGTGGGGTATCAGCATCCACCGGGGGGCTGCAAAGAATTCAGGCAGCTTCTTTTGTCACAAGAGAGCGATCCCAATGGAGGAATTTTGGAACAGAGCCCCCTGGCCTGTTCTTGGGAAATTCCCGAATTTCAACCCCTGATTTGGGGGTGTTGGCATTCACCGAGGGGCTGCAAAAAATTCAGGTACCTACTTTGGTCACAAGAGAGCGATCCCGAACAAGGAATTCCGGAACAGAGCCTCCTGGCCTGTTCATAAAAAATTCCCGAATTTCAACCCCCGATTTGGGGGTGTTGGCAATCACCGGGGGGCTGCAAAGAATTCAGGCACCTTCTTTAGTCACAAGAGAGCGATCCCAATCGAGGATTTTCGGAACCGAGCCTCCTGGCCTGTTCTTGAAAAATTCCCGAATTTCAAACCCTGATTTAGGGTAGTTGGCATTCACCGGGGGGGGGGCGCAAAAAATTCGAGCACCTTCTTACGTCACTAGAAAACGCTCCCATCTGAGAAATTTTGGAACAGAGCCCTCAGAACTTTCCTTAAAAAAATTCCCGAATTTCAATCCCTGATTTGGGGGTGTTGGCATTCCCCGGCGGGGCTGCAAAAAATTCAGGCACCCCTTTTGTCACAAGAAAGCGATCCCGACTGAGAGATTTTGAAACAGAGCCTCCTGGCCTGTTCTAAAAAAATTCCCGAATTTCAACCCCCGATTTGGGGGTGTTGGCATTCACAGGGGGGGCTGCAAAGAATTCAGGCACCTTCTCTTGTCACGAGTAAGCGATCCGAATCGAGAAATTCTGGAACAGAGCCTCCTGGCCTGTTCTCCAAAAATTCCCGAATTCCAACCCCTGATTTGGGGGTGTTGACATCCACCGGCGGAGGGGGGGGGGCTGCGAGAAAATTCAGGCACCTTCTTACGTCACTATAAAACGCTCCCATCTGAGAAATTCTTGAACAGAGCCTTCAGACCTTCTCTGAAAAAAATTTCCCGAATTTCGATCCCTGATTTGGGGGCGTTGGCATTCACCGGCGGGGCCGCAAAAAATTCAGGCACCTCCCTCTGTCACAAAAAAGCGATCCCAATCGAAAAATTTTGGAACAGAGCCCCCTGGCCTGTTCTTGGAAAATTCCCGAATTTCAACCCCTGATTTGGGGGTGTTGGCATTCACCGAGGGGCTGCAAAAAATTCAGGCACCTACTTTGGTCACAAGAGAGCGATCCCGAACAAGGAATTCCGGAACAGAGCCTCCTGGCCTGTTCACAAGAAATTCCCGAATTTCAACACCCGATTTGGGTGTGTTGACATTCACCGGGGGGGGGGGGGGGCTGCAAAAAATTCAGGCACTTTCTCTCGTCACGAGTAAGCGATCCTAATCGAGAAACTTTGGAACAGAGCCTCCTGGCCTGTTCTAAAAAAATTCCCGAATTTCAACTACCGATTTGGGGTGTCAGCATTCACCGGGGGGCTGCAAAAAATAAAGGGACCTTCTTTCGTCACAAGAGAGTGTTCCCGATCGAAAAAATTCGGAACAGAGCCTCATGATCTGTTCCGAAAAAATTCCGGAATTTCAACCCTCGATGTGGGGTATCAGCATTCACCGGGGGGCTGCAAAGAATTCAGGCAGCTTCTTTCGTCACAAGAGAGCGATCCCAATCGAGGAATTTTGGAACAGAGCCTCCTGGCCTGTTCTAAAGAAATTCCCGAATTTCAACCCCCGAATTGGGGGTGTTGGCATTCACAGGGTGGGCTGCAAAGAATTCAGGCACCTTCTCTTGTCACGAGTAAGCAATCCCAATCGAGAAATTCTGGAAAAGAGCCTCCTGGCCTGTTCTCATAAAATTCCCGAATTTGAACCCCCGCTTTGGGGGTGTTGGCATTCAACGGGGGGGCTGCAAAGAATTCAGGCACCTTCTTTAGTCACAAGAGAGCGATTCCAATGGAGGAATTTTGGAACAGAGCCTCCTGGCCTGTTCTCCAAAAATTCCCGAATTCCAACCCCTGATTTAGGGGTGTCTACATTCACCGGGGGGAGGGGGGCTGCAAAAAATTCAGGCACCTTCTTACGTCACTACAAATCGCTCCCATCTGAGAAATTTTGGAACAGAGCCTTCAGACCTTTTCTTAGAAAAATTCCCGAATTTCAATCCTTGATTTGGGGGTGTTGGCATTCACCGGCGGGGCTGCGAAAAATTCAGGCACTTCTTTCTGTCACAAGAAAGCGATCCTAATCGAGAAATTTCGAGACAGAGACTGCTGGCCTGTTCTAAAAGAATTCCCGAATTTCAACCCCCGATTTGGGGGTGTTGGCATCCACCGGGGGGGCTGCAAAGAATTCAGGCACCTTCTTTAGTCACAAGAAAGCGATCCTAATCGAGAAATTTTGAAACAGAGCCTCCTGGCCTGTTCACAAAAAATTCCCGAATTTCAACCCCCGATTTGGGGATGTTCGCATTCACCGGGGGGCTGCAAAAAATTCAGGCACATTCTCTAGTCACAAGAGAGCGATCCCAATCGAGGATTTTCGGAACAGAGCCTCCTGGCCTGTTCTTGAAGAATTGCCGAATTTCAAACCCTGATTTAGGGGTGTTGGCATCCACCGGCGGAGCTGCAAAGAATTCAGGCACCTCCTTCTGTCACAAGAAAGCATCCTAAACAAGAAATTCTGAAACAGAGCCTCCTGGCCTGTTCTCAAAAAAATCCCGAATTTCAACCCCCGATTTGGGGGTGTTGGGATTCATCAGGGGGGGGGGGCGGGGGCTGCAACAAATGCAGGCACCTTTTTTCGTCACTAGAAAACCTTCCCATCTGAGAAAATTAGGAACAGAGCCTTCTGACCTGTTCTGAGGGAATTCCCGAATTTCAACCCCCGATGTGGGGTGTCAGCATCCACCGGGGGGGGGGGGGGGCTGCAAAAAATTCAGGCACCTTCTTTCGTCACAAGAGAGCGTTCCCGATCGAAAAATTTCGGAACAGAGCCTCATGACCTGTTCCGAAAAAATTCCGGAATTTCAACCCCCGATGTGGGGTATCAGCATTCACCGGGGTGCTGCAAAGAATTCAGGCACCTTCTTTTGTCACAAGAGAGCGATCCCAATCGAGGAATTTTGGAACAGAGCGTCCTGGCCTGTTCTAGAGAAATTCCCGAATTTCAACCGCTGATTTGGGGGTGTTGGCATTCGTCGAGGGGCTGCAAGAAATTCAGGCTTCTTCTTTCGTCACGAGAAAGCGATCCCGAACGAGGAATTCCGGAACAGAGCCTCCTGGCCTGTTCACAAAAAATTCCCGAATTTCAACCCCCGATTTGGGGATGTTGGCATTCACCGGGGGGCTGCAAAAAATTCAGGCACATTCTTTAGTCACAAGAGAGCGATCCCAATCGAGGATTTTCGGAACAGAGCCTCCTGGCCTGTTCTTGAAAAATTGCCGAATTTCAAACCCTGATTTAGGAGTGTTGGCATCCACCGGCGGGGCTGCAAAGAATTCAGGCACCTCCTTCTGTCACAAGAGAGCATCCTCATCGAGAAATTTTGAAACAGAGCCTCCTGGTCTGTTCTGAAAAAATTCCCGAATTTCAACCCCCGATGTGGGGTGTCAGCATTCACCGGGGGGTTGCAAAGAATTCAGGCAGCTTCTTCTGTCACAAGAAAGCGATCCCGAACGAGAGATTTTGAAACAGAGCCTCCCGGCCTGTTCTCCAAAAAATCCCGAATTTCAACTCCCGATTTGGGGGTAACGGGATTCGTCGGGGGGGGGGGGCTGCAAAAAAATCAGGCACCTTCTTTGTCACGAGGAAGCGATCCCAATCGAGAAACTTTGGAACAGAGCCTCCTGGCCTGTTCACGAAAAATTCCCGAATTTCAACCCCCGATTTGGGGGTGTTGGCATCCACCGGGGGGGCTGCAAAGGATTCAGGCACCTTCTTTTGTCACGAGTAAGCGATCCCAATCGAGAAATTCTGGAACAGAGCCTCCTGGCCTGTTCACATAAAATACCCGAATATCAGCCCCCGATTTGGGGGTGTTGGGATTCATCGGGAGGGGGGGGGGGCTGCAAAAAATGCAGGCACCTTTTTTCGTCTTTAGAAAACCTTCCCATCTGAGAAAATTAGGAACAGGGCCTTCTGACCTGTCCTGAGGAAATTCCCGAATGTCAACCCCCGATGTAAGGTGTCAGCGTTCACCGGGGGGGCTGCAAAAAATTCAGGCACCTTCTTCCGTCACAAGAAAGGGATCCCAATCGAATAATCTCGGAACAGAGCCTCATGACCTGTTTCAAAACAATTCCCGGATTTCAACCCCCGATGTGGGGTATCAGCATTCACCGGGGGGCTGCAAAGAATTCAGGCAGCTTCTTTTGTCACAAGAGAGCGATCCCAATCGAGGAATTTTGGAACAGAGCCCCCTGGCCTGTTCTTGGAGAATTCCCGAATTTCAACCCCTGATTTGGGGGTGTTGGCATTAACCGAGGGGCTGCTAAAAATTCAGGCACCTACTTTGGTCACAAGAGAGCGATCCCGAACAAGGAATTCCGGAACAGATCCTCCTGGCCTGTTCATAAAAAATTCCCGAATTTCAACCCCCGATTTGAGGGTGTTGGCATTCACCGGGGGGCTGCGAAGAATTCAGGCACCTTCTTTAGTCACAAGAGAGCGATCCCAATCGAGGATTTTCGGAACCGAGCCTCCTGGCCTGTTCTTGAAAAATTCCCGAATTTCAAACCCTGATTTAGGGTAGTTGGCATTCACCGGGGGGGGGGGGCCGCAAAAAATTCGAGCACCTTCTTACGTCACTAGAAAACGCTCCCATCTGAGAAATTTTGGAACAGAGCCCTCAGAACTTTTCTTAAAAAAATTCCCGAATTTCAATCCCTGATTTGGGGGTGTTGGCATTCCCCGGCGGGGCTGCGAAAAATTCAGGCACCCCTTTTGTCACAAGAAAGCGATCCCGACTGAGAGATTTTGAAACAGAGCCTCCTGGCCTGTTCTAAAAAAATTCCCGAATTTCAACCCCCGATTTGGGGGTGTTGGCATTCACAGGGGGGGCTGCAAAGAATTCAGGCAGCTTCTTTCGTCACAAGAAAGCGATCCCGAACAAGGAATTCCGGAACAGAGCCTCCTGGCCTGTTCACAAAAAATTCCCGAATTTCAACCCCCGATTTGGGGGTGTTGACATTCACCGGCGGAGGGGGGGGGGCTGCAAAAAATTCAGGCAGCTTCTTACGTCACTATAAAAGGCTCCCATCTGAGAAATTTTGAAACAGAGCCTCCTGGCCTGTTCCAAAAAAATTCCCAAATTTCAACCCCTGATTTGGGGGTGTTGGCATTCGTCGAGGGGCTTTAAAAAATTCAGGCACCTTCTTCTGTCACAAGGAAGCGATCCTCATCGAGAAATTTTGAAACAGAGCCTCCTGGCCTGTTCTAAAAAATTTCCCGGATTTCAGCCCCCGATTTGGGGGTGTTGGCATCCACCGGGGGGGCTGCAAAGGATTCAGGCACCGTCTTTTGTCACGAGTAAGCGATCCCAATCGAGAAATTCTGGAACAGAGCCTCATGACCTGTTCCGAAAAAATTCCCGAATTTCAACCCCCGATGTGGGGTATCAGCATTCACCGGGGGGCTGCAAAGAATTCAGGCACATTCTTTAGTCACAAGAGAGCGATCCCAATCGAGGATTTTCGGAACAGAGCCTCCTGGCCTGTTCTTGAAAAATTGCCGAATTTCAAACCCTGATTTAGGAGTGTTGGCATCCACCGGCGGGGCTGCAAAGAATTCAGGCACCTCCTTCTGTCACAAGAGAGCATCCTCATCGAGAAATTTTGAAACAGAGCCTCCTGGTCTGTTCTGAGAAATTTCCCGAATTTCAACCCCCGATGTGGGGTGTCAGCATTCACCGGGGGGTTGCAAAGAATTCAGGCAGCTTCTTCTGTCACAAGAGAGCGATCCCAATCGAGGAATTTCGGAACAGAGCCTCCTGGCCTGTTCTCCAAAAAATCCCGAATTTCAACTCCCGATTTGGGGGTAACGGGATTCGTCGGGGGGGGGGGGGCTGCAAAAAAATCAGGCACCTTCTTTGTCACGAGGAAGCGATCCCAATCGAGAAACTTTGGAACAGAGCCTCCTGGCCTGTTCTCAAAAAATTCCCATATTTCAACCCCCGCTTTGTGGAAGTTGGCATTCACCGGGATGGCTGCAAAAAATTCAGGCTTCTTCTTTAGTCACAAGAAAGCGATCCCGAACAAGGAATTCCGGAACAGAGCCTCCTGGCCTGTTCACAAAAAATTCCCGAATTTCAACCCCCGATTTGGGGGTGTTGGCATTCACCGGCGGGGCTGCAAAAAATTCAGGCACCTCCTTCTGTCACAAGGAAGCGATCCTCATCGAGAAATTTTGAAACAGAGCCTCCTGGCCTGTTCTCAAAAAATTCCCGGATTTCAGCCCCCGATTTGGGGGTGTTGGCATCCACCGGGGGGGCTGCAGAGGATTCAGGCACCTTCTTTTGTCACGAGTAAGCGATCCCAATCGAGAAATTCTGGAACAGAGCCTCCTGGCCTGTTCACATAAAATACCCGAATATCAGCCCCCGATTTGGGGGTGTTGGGATTCATCGGGAGGGGGGGGGGCTGCAAAAAATGCAGGCACCTTTTTTCGTCTTTAGAAAATCTTCCCATCTGAGGAAATTAGGAACAGGGCCTTCTGACCTGTTCCGAAAAAATTCCCGGATTTCAACCCCCGATGTGGGGTATCAGCATTCACCGGGGGGCTGCAAAGAATCCAGGCAGCTTCTTTTGTCACAAGAGAGCGATCCCAATCGAGGAATTTTGGAACAGAGCCCCCTGGCCTGTTCTTGGAAAATTCCCGAATTTCAACCCCTGATTTGGGGGTGTTGGCATTAACCGAGGGGCTGCTAAAAATTCAGGCACCTACTTTGGTCACAAGAGAGCGATCCCGAACAAGGAATTCCGGAACAGATCCTCCTGGCCTGTTCATAAAAAATTCCCGAATTTCAACCCCCGATTTGGGGGTGTTGGCATTCACCGGGGGGCTGCGAAGAATTCAGGCACCTTCTTTAGTCACAAGAGAGCGATCCCGAACAAGGAATTCCGGAACAGAGCCTCCTGGCCTGTTCACAAAAAATTCCCGAATTTCAACCCCCGATTTGGGGGTGTTGATATTCACCGGCGGAGGGGGGGGGGGGCTGCAAAAAATTCAGGCAGCTTCTTACGTCACTATAAAAGGCTCCCATCTGAGAAATTTTGAAACAGAGCCTCCTGGCCTGTTCCAAAAAAATTCCCAAATTTCAACCCCTGATTTGGGGGTGTTGGCATTCGTCGAGGGGCTTTAAAAAATTCAGGCACCTCCTTCTGTCACAAGGAAGCGATCCTCATCGAGAAATTTTGAAACAGAGCCTCCTGGCCTGTTCTAAAAAATTTCCCGGATTTCAGCCCCCGATTTGGGGGTGTTGGCATCCACCGGGGGGGCTGCGAAAAATTCAGGCACCCCTTTTGTCACAAGAAAGCGATCCCGACTGAGAGATTTTGAAACAGAGCCTCCTGGCCTGTTCTAAAAAAATTCCCGAATTTCAACCCCCGATTTGGGGGTGTTGGCATTCACAGGGGGGGCTGCAAAGAATTCAGGCAGCTTCTTTCGTCACAAGAAAGCGATCCCGAACAAGGAATTCCGGAACAGAGCCTCCTGGCCTGTTCACAAAAAATTCCCGAATTTCAACCCCCGATTTGGGGGTGTTGATATTCACCGGCGGAGGGGGGGGGCTGCAAAAAATTCAGGCAGCTTCTTACGTCACTATAAAAGGCTCCCGTCTGAGAAATTTTGAAACAGAGCCTCCTGGCCTGTTCCAAAAAAATTCCCAAATTTCAACCCCTGATTTGGGGGTGTTGGCATTCGTCGAGGGGCTTTAAAAAATTCAGGCACCTCCTTCTGTCACAAGGAAGCGATCCTCATCGAGAAATTTTGAAACAGAGCCTCCTGGCCTGTTCTAAAAAATTTCCCGGATTTCAGCCCCCGATTTGGGGGTGTTGGCATCCACCGGGGGGGCTGCAAAGGATTCAGGCACCGTCTCTTGTCACGAGTAAGCGATCCCAATCGAGAAATTCTGGAACAGAGCCTCATGACCTGTTCCGAAAAAATTCCCGAATTTCAACCCCCGATGTGGGGTATCAGCATTCACCGGGGGGCTGCAAAGAATTCAGGCACCTTCTTTAGTCACAAGAAAGCGATCCTAATCGAGAAATTTTGAAACAGAGCCTCCTGGCCTGTTCTGAAAAAATTCCCAATTTCCAACCCCTGATTTGGGGGTGTTGGCATTCGTCGAGGGGCTTTAAAAAATTCAGGCACCTTCTTTCGTCACGAAAAAGCGATCCCGAACGAGGAATTCCGGAACAGAGCCTCCTGGCCTGTTCACAAAAATTCCCGAATTTCAACCCCCGATTTCGGGATGTTGGCATTCACCGGGGGGCTGCAAAAAATTCAGGCACATTCTTTAGTCACAAGAGAGCGATCCCATTCGAGGATTTTCGGAACAGAGCCTCCTGGCGTGTTCTTGAAAAATTGCCGAATTTCAAACCCTGATTTAGGAGTGTTGGCATCCACCGGCGGGGCTGCAAAGAATTCAGGCACCTTCTTCTGTCACAAGAAAGCATCCTAATCGAGAAATTTTGGAACAGAGCCTCCTGGCCTGTTCTAAAAAAATTCCCGAATTTCAACCCCCGATTTGGGGGTGTTGGCATTCACCGGGGGGGGGCTGCAAAAAATCAGGCACCTCCTTCAGTCACAAGGAGGCGATCCCAATTGAGGAATTTGGGGAACAGAGCCCCCTGGCCTGTTCTTGGAAAATTCCCGAATCTCAACCCCCGATTTGGGGGTGTTGGGATTCACCGGGGGAGCTACGAAAAATTCAGGCACCTTCTTTCGTCACAAGAAAGCGATCCCAATCGAAAAATTTCGGAACGGAGCCCAATGACCTATTCCGAAAAAATTCCCGAATTTCAACCCCCGATGTGGGGTGTCAGCATTCACCGGGGGAGCTACAAATAATTCGGGCACCTTCTTTCGTCACAAGAAAGCGATCCCGAACGAAAAATTTCGGAACAGAGCCTCATGACCTGTTCCGAAAAAATTCCCGAATTTCAACCCCCGATTCGGGGTATCAGCATTCACCGGGGGGCTGCAAAGAATTCAGGCAGCTTCTTTCGTCACAAGAAAGCGATCCCGAACAAGGAATTCCGGAACAGAGCCTCCTGGCCTGTTCACAAAAAATTCCCGAATTTCAACCCCCGATTTGGGGGTGTTGGCATTCACCGGCGGGGCTGCAAAAAATTCAGGCACCTCCTTCTGTCACAAGGAAGCGATCCTCATCGAGAAATTTTGAAACAGAGCCTCATGACCTGTTCCGAAAAAATTCCCGAATTTCAACCCCCGATGTGGGGTATCAGCATTCACCGGGGGGCTGCAAAGAATTCAGGCAGCTCCTTTCGTCACAAGAAAGCGATCCCGAACAAGGAATTCCGGAACAGAGCCTCCTGGCCTGTTCACAAAATATTCCCGAATTTCAACCCCCGATTTGGAGATGTTGGCATTCACCGGGGGGCTGCAAAAAATTCAGGCACATTCTTTAGTCACAAGAGAGCGATCCCAATCGAGGATTTTCGGAACAGAGCCTCCTGGCCTGTTCTTGAAAAATTGCCGAATTTCAAACCCTGAATTAGGAGTGTTGGCATCCACCGGCGGGGCTGCAAAGAATTCAGGCACCTCCTTCTGTCACAAGAAAGCATCCTCATCGAGAAATTTTGAAACAGAGCCTCCTGGCGTGTTCTAAAAAAATTCCCGAATTTCAACCCCCGATGTGGGGTGTCAGCATTCACCGGGGGGTTGCAAAGAATTCAGGCAGCTTCTTCTGTCACAAGAGAGCGATCCCAATCGAGGAATTTCGGAACAGAGCCTCCTGGCCTGTTCTCCAAAAAATCCCGAATTTCAACTCCCGATTTGGGGGTAACGGGATTCGTCGGGGGGGGGGGGGGCTGCAAAAAATCAGGCACCTTCTTTGTCACGAGGAAGCGATCCCAATCGAGAAACTTTGGAACAGAGCCTCCTGGCCTGTTCTCAAAAAATTCCCATATTTCAACCCCCGCTTTGTGGAAGTTGGCATTCACCGGGATGGCTGCAAAAAATTCAGGCTTCTTCTTTAGTCACAAGAAAGCGATCCCGAACAAGGAATTCCGGAACAGAGCCTCCTGGCCTGTTCACAAAAAATTCCCGAATTTCAACCCCCGATTTGTGGGTGTTGGCATTCACCGGCGGGGCTTTAAAAAATTCAGGCACCTCCTTCTGTCACAAGGAAGCGATCCTCATCGAGAAATTTTGAAACAGAGCCTCCTGGCCTGTTCTAAAAAAATTCCCGGATTTCAGCCCCCGATTTGGGGGTGTTGGCATCCACCGGGGGGGCTGCAAAGGATTCAGGCACCTTCTTTTGTCACGAGTAAGCGATCCCAATCGAGAAATTCTGGAACAGAGCTTCCTGGCCTGTTCACATAAAAAACCCGAATATCAGCCCCCGATTTGGGGGTGTTGGGATTCATCGGGAGGGGGGGGGGGCTGCAAAAAATGCAGGCACCTTTTTTCGTCACTAGAAGACCTTCCCATCTGAGAAGATTAGGAACAGGGCCTTCTGACCTGTTCTGAGGAAATTCCCGAATTTCAACCCCCGATGTAAGGTGTCAGCATTCACCGGGGGGGCTGCAAGAAATTCAGGCACCTTCTTTCGTCACAAGAAAGGGATCCCAATCGAAAAATTTCGGAACAGAGCCTCATGACCTGTTCCGGAAAAATTCCCGAATTTCAACCCCGATGTGGGGTATCAGCATTCACCGGGGGGCTGCAAAGGATTCAGGCAGCTTCTTTTGTCACAAGAGAGCGATCCCAATCGAGGAATTTTGGAACAGAGCCCCCTGGCCTGTTCTTGGAAAATTCCCGAATTTCAACCCCTGATTTGGGGGTGTTGGCATTCACCGATGGGCTGCAAAAAATTCAATCACCTACTTTGGTCACAAGAAAGCGATCCCGAACAAGGAATTCCGAAACAGAGCCTCCTGGCCTGTTCATAAAAAATTCCCGAATTTCAACCCCCGATTTGGGGGTGTTGGCATTCACCGGGGGGCTGCAAAGAATTCAGGCACCTTCTTAAGTCACAAGAGAGCGATCCCAATCGAGGATTTTCGGAACCGAGCCTCCTGGCCTGTTCTTGAAAAATTCCCGAATTTCAAACCCTGATTTAGGGTAGTTGGCATTCACCGGGGGGGGGGGCCGCAAAAAATTCGAGCATCTTCTTACGTCACTAGAAAACGCTCCCATCTGAGAAATTTTGGAACAGAGCCCTCAGAACTTTTCTTAAAAAAATTCCCGAATTTCAATCCCTGATTTGGGGGTGTTGGCATTCCCCGGCGGGGCTGCAAAAAATTCAGGCACCCCTTTTGTCACAAGAAAGCGATCCCGACTGAGAGATTTTGAAACAGAGCCTCCTGGCCTGTGCTAAAAAAATTCCCGAATTTCAACCCCCGATTTGGGGGTGTTGGCATTCACAGGGGGGGCTGCAAAGGATTCAGGCACCTTCTCTTGTCACGAGTAAGCGATCCGAATCGAGAAATTCTGGAACAGAGCCTCCTGGCCTGTTCACATAAAATTCTCGAATTTCAACCCCCGCTTTGGGGGTGTTGGCATTCAACGGGGGAGCTGCAAAAAATTCAGGCACCTTCTTTAGTCACAAGAGAGCGATTCCAATGGAGGAATTTTGGAACAGAGCCTTCTGGCCTGTTCTCCAAAAATTCCCGAATTCCAACCCCTCATTTGGGGGTGTTGAAATTCACCGGCGGAGGGGGGGGCTGCAAAAAATTCAGGCACCTTCTTACGTCACTATAAAACGCTCCCATCTGAGAAATTCTGGAACAGAATCTTCAGACCTTTTCTGAAAAAAATTCCCGAATTTCGATCCCTGATTTGGGGGTGTTGCCATTCACCGGCGGGGCTGCAAAAAATTCAGGCACCTCCCTCTGTCGCAAGAAAGCAATCCCCATCGAAAAATTTTGGAACAGAGCCTCCTGGCCTGTTCTCAAAAAATTCCCGAATTCCAACCCCCGATGTGGGGTATCAGCATTCACCGGGGGGCTGCAAGGAATTCAGGCACCTTCTTTAGTCACAAGAAAGCGATCCTAATCGAGGAATTTTGAAACAGAGCCTCCTGGCCTGTTCTAAAAAAATTCCCGAATTTCAACCCCTGATTTGGGGGTGTTGGCATTCGTCGAGGGGCTGCAAAAAATTCAGGCACCTTCTTTCGTCACGAGAAAGCGATCCCGAACGAGGAATTCCGGAACAGAGCCTCCTAGCCTGTTCACAAAATATTCCCGAATTCCAACCCCCGATTTGGGGATGTTGGCATTCACCGGGGGGCTGCAAAAAATTCAGGCACATTCTTTAGTCACAAGAGAGCGATCCCAATCGAGGATTTTCGGAACAGAGCCTCCTGGCCTGTTCTTGAAAAATTGCCGAATTTCAAACCCTGATTTAGGAGTGTTGGCATCCACCGGCGGGGCTGCAAAGAATTCAGGCACCTTCTTCTGTCACAAGAAAGCATCCTAATTGAGAAATTTTGAAACAGAGCCTCCTAGCCTGTTCTAAAAAAATTCCCGAATTTCAACCCCCGATTTGGGGGTGTTGGCATTCACCGGGGGGGGGCTGCAAAAAATCAGGCACCTCCTTCAGTCACAAGGAAGCGATCCCAATCGAGGAATTTGGGGGACAGAGCCCCCTGGCCTATTCTTGGAAAATTCCCGAATTTCAACCCCCGATGTAAGGTGTCAGCATTCACCGGGGGGGCTGCAAAAAATTCAGGCACCTTCTTTCGTCACAAGAAAGGGATCCCAATCGAAAAATTTCGGAACAGAGCCTCATGACCTGTTCCGAAAAAATTCCCGAATTTCAACCCCCGATGTGGGGTATCAGCATTCACCGGGGGGCTGCAAAGAATACAGGCAGCTTCTTTTGTCACAAGAGAGCGATCCCAATCGAGGAATTTTGGAACAGAGCCCCCTGGCCTGTTCTTGGAAAATTCCCGAATTTCAACCCCTGACTTGGGGGTGTAGGCATTCACCGAGGGGCTGCAAAAAATTCAGGCTTCTACTTTGGTCACAAGAAAGCGATCCCGAACAAGGAATTCCGGAACAGAGCCTCCTGGCCTGTTCATAAAAAATTCCCGAATTTCAACCCCCGATTTGGGGGTGTTGGCATTCACCGGGGGGCTGCAAAGAATTCAGGCACCTTCTTTAGTCACAAGAGAGCGATCCCAATCGAGGATTTTCAGAACAGAGCCTCCTGGCCTGTTCTCCAAAAATTCCCGAATTCCAACCCCTCATTTGGGGGTGTTGAAATTCACCGGCGGAGGGGGGGGGGCTGCAAAAAATTCAGGCACCTTCTTACGTCACTATAAAACGCTCCCATCTGAGAAATTCTGGAACAGAATCTTCAGACCTTTTCTGAAAAAAATTCCCGAATTTCGATCCCTGATTTGGGGGTGTTGCCATTCACCGGCGGGGCTGCAAAAAATTCAGGCACCTCCCTCCGTCGCGAGAAAGCAATCCCCATCGAAAAATTTTGGAACAGAGCCTCCTGGCCTGTTCTCAAAAAATTCCCGAATTTCAATCCCCGATTTGGGGGTGTTGGCATTCACCGGGGGGGCTGCGAAAAATTCAGGCACCTTCTTTCGTCACAAGAAAGGGATCCCAATCGAAAAATTTCGGAACAGAGCCTCATGACCTGTTCCGAAAAAATTCCCGAATTTCAACCCCCGATGTGGGGTATCAGCATTCACCGGGGGGCTGCAAAGAATACAGGCAGCTTCTTTTGTCACAAGAGAGCGATCCCAATCGAGGAATTTTGGAACAGAGCCCCCTGGCCTGTTCTTGGAAAATTCCCGAATTTCAACCCCTGATTTGGGGGTGTAGGCATTCACCGAGGGTCTGCAAAAAATTCAGGCACCTACTTTGGTCACAAGAAAGCGATCCCGAACAAGGAATTCCGGAACAGAGCCTCCTGGCCTGTTCATAAAAAATTCCCGAATTTCAACCCCCGATTTGGGGGTGTTGGCATTCACCGGGGGGCTGCAAAGAATTCAGGCACCTTCTTTAGTCACAAGAGAGCGATCCCAATCGAGGATTTTCAGAACAGAGCCTCCTGGCCTGTTCTTGAAAAATTCCCGAATTTCAAACCCTGATTTAGGGTAGTTGGCATTCACCGGGGGGGGGGGGGGGCGCAAAAAATTCGAGCACCTTCTTTTGTCACTAGAAAACGCTCCCATCTGAGAAATTTTGGAACAGAGCCCTCAGAACTTTCTTAAAAAAATTCCCGAATTTCAATCCCTGATTTGGGGGTGTTGGCATTCACCGGCGGGGCTGCAAAAAATTCAGGCACCTCCCTCTGTCGCGAGAAAGCAATCCCCATCGAAAAATTTTGGAACAGAGCCTCCTGGCCTGTTCTCAAAAAATTCCCGAATTTCAATCCCCGATTTGGGGGTGTTGGCATTCACCGGGGGGGCTGCAAAAAATTCAGGCACCTTCTTTCGTCACAAGAAAGGGATCCCAATCGAAAAATTTCGGAACAGAGCCTCATGACCTGTTCCGAAAAAATTCCCGAATTTCAACCCCCGATGTGGGGTATCAGCATTCACCGGGGGGCTGCAAAGAATACAGGCAGCTTCTTTTGTCACAAGAGAGCGATCCCAATCGAGGAATTTTGGAACAGAGCCCCCTGGCCTGTTCTTGGAAAATTCCCGAATTTCAACCCCTGATTTGGGGGTGTAGGCATTCACCGAGGGTCTGCAAAAAATTCAGGCACCTACTTTGGTCACAAGAAAGCGATCCCGAACAAGGAATTCCGGAACAGAGCCTCCTGGCCTGTTCATAAAAAATTCCCGAATTTCAACCCCCGATTTGGGGGTGTTGGCATTCACCGGGGGGCTGCAAAGAATTCAGGCACCTTCTTTAGTCACAAGAGAGCGATCCCAATCGAGGATTTTCAGAACAGAGCCTCCTGGCCTGTTCTTGAAAAATTCCCGAATTTCAAACCCTGATTTAGGGTAGTTGGCATTCACCGGGGGGGGGGGGCGCAAAAAATTCGAGCACCTTCTTACGTCACTAGAAAACGCTCCCATCTGAGAAATTTTGGAACAGAGCCCTCAGAACTTTCTTAAAAAATTTCCCGAATTTCAATCCCTGATTTGGGGGTGTTGGCATTCACCGGCGGGGCTGCAAAAAATTCAGGCACCTCCTTTTGTCACAAGAAAGCGATCCCGACTGAGAGATTTTGAAACAGAGCCTCCTGGCCTGTTCTAAAAAAATTCCCGAATTTCAACCCCCGATTTGGGGGTGTTGGCATTCACAGGGGGGGGGGGCTGCGAAGAATCCAGGCACCTTCTCTTGTCACGAGTAAGCGATCCGAATCGAGAAATTCTGGAACAGAGCCTCCTGGCCTGTTCACATAAAATTCCCGAATTTCAACCCCCGCTTTGGGGGTGTTGGCATTCAACGGGGGAGCTGCAAAAAATTCAGGCACCTTCTTCAGTCACAAGAGAGCGATTCCAATGGAGGAATTTTGGAACAAAGCCTTCTCGCCTGTTCTCCGAAAATTCCCGAATTCCAACCCCTGATTTGGGGGTGTTGACATTCACCGGCGGAGGGGGGGGGGGGCTGCAAAAAATTCAGGCACCTTCTTTCGTCACGAGAAAGCGATCCTAATCGTGAAATTTTGAAACAGAGCCTCCTGGCCTGTTCTAAAAAAATTCCCGAATTTCAACCCCTGATTTGGGGGTGTTGGCATTCGTCGAGGGGCTGCAAGAAATTCAGGCACCTTCTTTCGTCACGAGAAAGCGATCCTAATCGTGAAATTTTGAAAAAGAGCCTCCTGGCCTATTCTAAAAAAATTCCCGAATTTCAACCCCTGATTTGGGGGTGTTGGCATTCGTCGAGGGGCTGCAAGAAATTCAGGCACCTTCTTTCGTCACGAGAAATCGATCCCGAACGAGGAATTCCGGAACAGAGCCTCCTGGCCTGTTCACAAAATATTCCCGAATTTCAACCCCCGATTTGGGGATGTTGGCATTCACCGGGGGGCTGCAAAAAATTCAGGCACATTCTTTAGTCACAAGAGAGCGATCCCAATCGAGGATTTTCGGAACAGAGCCTCCTGGCCTGTTCTTGAAAAATTGCCGAATTTCAAACCCTGATTTAGGAGTGTTGGCATCAACCGGCGGGGCTGCAAAGAATTCAGGCACCTCCTTCTGTCACAAGAAAGCATCCTCATCGAGAAATTTTGGAACAGAGCCTCCTGGCCTGTTCTAAAAAAATTCCCGAATTTCAACCCCCGATGTGGGGTGTCAGCATTCACCGGGGGGTTGCAAAGAATTCAGGCAGCTTCTTCTGTCACAAGAGAGCGATCCCAATCGAGGAATTTCGGAACAGAGCCTCCTGGCCTGTTCTCCAAAAAATCCCGAATTTCAACTCCCGATTTGGGGGTAACGGGATTCGTCGGGGGGGGGGGGGGCTGCAAAAAAATCAGGCACCTTCTTTGTCACGAGGAAGCGATCCCAATTGAGAAACTTTGGAACAGAGCCTCCTGGCCTGTTCTCAAAAAATTCCCATATTTCAACCCCCGCTTTGTGGAAGTTGGCATTCACCGGGATGGCTGCAAAAAATTCAGGCTTCTTCTTTAGTCACAAGAAAGCGATCCCGAACTAGGAATTCCGGAACAGAGCCTCCTGGCCTGTTCACAAAAAATTCCCGAATTTCAATCCCTGATTTGGGGGTGTTGGCATTCGTCGAGGGGCTGCAAGAAATTCAGGCACCTTCTTTCGTCACGAGAAAGCGAACCTAATCGTGAAATTTTGAAACAGAGCCTCCTGGCCTGTTCTAAAAAAATTCCCGAATTTCAACCCCTGATTTGGGGGTGTTGGCATTCGTCGAGGGGCTGCAAGAAATTCAGGCACCTTCTTTCGTCACGAGAAATCGATCCCGAACGAGGAATTCCGGAACAGAGCCTCCTGGCCTGTTCACAAAATATTCCCGAATTTCAACCCCCGATTTGGGGATGTTGGCATTCACCGGGGGGCTGCAAAAAATTCAGGCACATTCTTTAGTCACAAGAGAGCGATCCCAATCGAGGATTTTCGGAACAGAGCCTCCTGGCCTGTTCTTGAAAAATTGCCGAATTTCAAACCCTGATTTAGGAGTGTTGGCATCCACCGGCGGGGCTGCAAAGAATTCAGGCACCTCCTTCTGTCACAAGAAAGCATCCTCATCGAGAAATTCTGAAACAGAGCCTCCTGGCCTGTTCTAAAAAAATTCCCGAATTTCAACCCCCGATGTGGGGTGTCAGCATTCACCGGGGGGTTGCAAAGAATTCAGGCAGCTTCTTCTGTCACAAGAGAGCGATCCCAATCGAGGAATTTCGGAACAGAGCCTCCTGGCCTGTTCTCCAAAGAATCCCGAATTTCAACTCCCGATTTGGGGGTAACGGGATTCGTCGGGGGGGGGGGGGGCTGCAAAAAAATCAGGCACCTTCTTTGTCACGAGGAAGCGATCCCAATTGAGAAACTTTGGAACAGAGCCTCCTGGCCTGTTCTCAAAAAATTCCCATATTTCAACCCCCGCTTTGCGGAAGTTGGCATTCACCGGGATGGCTGCAAAAAATTCAGGCTTCTTCTTTAGTCACAAGAAAGCGATCCCGAACTAGGAATTCCGGAACAGAGCCTCCTGGCCTGTTCTAAAAAAATTCCCGGATTTCAGCCCCCGATTTGGGGGTGTTGGCATCCACCGGGGGGCTGCAAAGGATTCAGGCACCTTCTTTTGTCACGAGTAAGCGATCCCAATCGAGAAATTCTGGAACAGAGCTTCCTGGCCTGTTCACATAAAAAACCCGAATATCAGCCCCCGATTTGGGGGTGTTGGGATTCATCGGGAGGGGGGGGGGGGCTGCAAAAAATGCAGGCACCTTTTTTCGTCACTAGAAGACCTTCCCATCTGAGAAGATTAGGAACAGGGCCTTCTGACCTGTTCTGAGGAAATTCCCGAATTTCAACCCCCGATGTAAGGTGTCAGCATTCACCGGGGGGGCTGCAAAAAATTCAGGCACCTTCTTTCGTCACAAGAAAGGGATCCCAATCGAAAAATTTCGGAACAGAGCCTCATGACCTGTTCCGAAAAAATTCCCGAATTTCAACCCCCGATGTGGGGTATCAGCATTCACCGGGGGGCTGCAAAGAATTCAGGCAGCTTCTTTTGTCACAAGAGAGCGATCCCAATCGAGGAATTTTGGAACAGAGCCCCCTGGCCTGTTCTTGGAAAATTCCCGAATTTCAACCCCTGATTTGGGGGTGTTGGCATTCACCGAGGGGCTGCAAAAAATTCAGGCACCTACTTTGGTCACAAGAAAGCGATCCCGAACAAGGAATTCCGGAACAGAGCCTCCTGGCCTGTTCATAAAAAATTCCCGAATTTCAACCCCCTATTTGGGGGTGTTGGCATTCACCGGGGGGCTGCAAAGAATTCAGGCACCTTCTTTAGTCACAAGAGAGCGATCCCAATCGAGAATTTTCGGAACCGAGCCTCCTGGCCTGTTCTTGAAAAATTCCCGGATTTCAAACCCTGATTTAGGGTAGTTGGCATTCACCGGGGGGGGGGGGGCGCAAAAAATTCGAGCACCTTCTTACGTCACTAGAAAACGCTCCCATCTGAGAAATTTTGGAACAGAGCCCTCAGAACTTTTCTTAAAAAAATTCCCGAATTTCAATCCCTGATTTGGGGGTGTTGGCATTCCCCGGCGGGGCTGCAAAAAATTCAGGCACCCCTTTTGTCACAAGAAAGCGATCCCGACTGAGAGATTTTGAAACAGAGCCTCCTGGCCTGTGCTAAAAAAATTCCCGAATTTCAACCCCCGATTTGGGGGTGTTGGCATTCACAGGGGGGGCTGGAAAGAATTCAGGCACCTTCTCTTGTCACGAGTAAGCGATCCGAATCGAGAAATTCTGGAACAGAGCCTCCTGGCCTGTTCACATAAAATTCCCGAATTTCAACCCCCGCTTTGGGGGTGTTGGCATTCAACGGGGGAGCTGCAAAAAATTCAGGCACCTTCTTTAGTCACAAGAGAGCGATTCCAATGGAGGAATTTTGGAACAGAGCCTTCTGGCCTGTTCTCCAAAAATTCCCGAATTCCAACCCCTGATTTGGGGGTGTTGAAATTCACCGGCGGAGGGGGGGGCTGCAACAAATTCAGGCACCTTCTTACGTCACTAAAAAACGCTCCCATCTGAGAAATTCTGGAACAGAATCTTCAGACCTTTTCTGAAAAAAATTCCCGAATT
Source organism: Eretmocerus hayati (assembly GCA_029851415.1). Classification (NCBI taxonomy): domain Eukaryota; kingdom Metazoa; phylum Arthropoda; class Insecta; order Hymenoptera; family Aphelinidae; genus Eretmocerus; species Eretmocerus hayati. The sequence goes on along the minus strand of CM056741.1, from coordinate 133,985,719 downwards.
TCGATCCCTGATTTGGGGGTGTTGCCATTCACCGGCGGGGCTGCAAAAAATTCAGGCACCTCCCTCTGTCGCAAGAAAGCAATCCCCATCGAAAAATTTTGGAACAGAGCCTCCTGGCCTGTTCTCAAAAAATTCCCGAATTTCAATCCCCGATTTGGGGGTGTTGGCATTCACCGGGGGGGCTGCAAAAAATTCAGGCACCTTCTTTCGTCACAAGAAAGGGATCCCAATCGAAAAATTTCGGAACAGAGCCTCCTGGCCTGTTCTCGAAAAATTGCCGAATTTCAAACCCTGATTTAGGGTAGTTGGCATTCACCGGGGGGGGGGGGCGCAAAAAATTCGAGCACCTTCTTACGTCACTAGAAAACGCTCCCATCTGAGAAATTTTGGAACAGAGCCCTCAGAACTTTCTTAAAAAAATTCCCGAATTTCAATCCCTGATTTGGGGGTGTTGGCATTCACCGGCGGGGCTGCAAAAAATTCAGGCACCTCCTTTTGTCACAAGAAAGCGATCCCGACTGAGAGATTTTGAAACAGAGCCTCCTGGCCTGTTCTAAAAAAATTCCCGAATTTCAACCCCCGATTTGGGGGTGTTGGCATTCACAGGGGGGGCTGCGAATAATTCAGGCACCTTTAGTGACAAGAGAGCGATTCCAATGGAGGAATTTTGGAACAGAGCCTTCTGGCCTGTTCTCCAAAAATTCCCGAATTCCAACCCCTGATTTGGGGGTGTTGACATTCAACGGCGGAGGGGGGGGGGCTGCAGAAAATTCAGGCAACTTCTTACGTCACTATAAAACGCTCCCATCTGAAAAATTCTGGAACAGAGCCCTCAGAACTTTTCTTAAAAAAATTCCCGAATTTCAATCCCTGATTTGGGGGTGTTGGCATTCACCGGCGGGGCTGCAAAAAATTCAGGCACCTTATTCTGTCACAAGAAAGCATCCTAATCGAGAAATTTTGAAACAGAGCCTCCTAGCCTGTTCTAAAAAAATTCCCGAATTTCAACCCCCGATTTGGGGGTGTTGGCATTCACCGGGGGGGGGCTGCAAAAAATCAGGCACCTCCTTCAGTCACAAGGAAGCGATCCCAATCGAGGAATTTGAGGAACAGAGCCCCCTGGCCTGTTCTTGGAAAATTCCCGAATTTCAACCCCCGATTTGGGGGTGTTGGGATTCACCGTGGGGGCTACGAAAAATTCAGGCGCCTTCTTTCGTCACAAGAAAGCGATCCCAATCGAAAAATTTCGGAACAGAGCCCAATGACCTGTTCCGAAAAAATTCCCGAATTTCAACCCCCGATAGGGGGGTCAGCATTCACCGGGGGGGCTACAAAAAATTCAGGCACCTTCTTTCGTCACAAGGAAGCGATCCCGAACGAAAAATTTCGGAACAGAGCCTCATGACCTGTTCCGAAAAAATTCCCGAATTTTAACCCCCGATGTGGGTCATCAGCATTCACCGGGGGGCTGCAAAGAATTCGGGCAGCTTCTTTCGTCACAAGAAAGCGATCCCGAACAAGGAATTCCGGAACAGAGCCTCCTGGCCTGTTCACAAAAAATTCCCGGATTTCAGCCCCCGATTTGGGGGTGTTGGCATCCACCGGGGGGGCTGCAAAGGATTCAGGCACCTTCTTTTGTCACGAGTAAGCGATCCCAATCGAGAAATTCTGGAACAGAGCCTCATGGCCTGTTCACATAAAATACCCGAATATCAACCCCCGATTTGGGGGTGTTGGATTTCATCGGGAGGGGGGGGGGCTGCAAAAAATGCAGGCACCTTTTTTCGTCACTAGAAAACCTTCCCATCTGAAAAAATTAGGAACAGGGCCTTCTGACCTGTTCTGAGGAAATTCCCGAATTTCAACCCCCGATGTAAGGTGTCAGCATTCACCGGGGGGTTTGCAAAAAATTCAGGCACCTTCTTTCGTCACAAGAAAGGGATCCCGATCGAAAAATTTCGGAACAGAGCCTCATGACCTGTTCCGAAAAAATTCCCGAATTTCAACCCCCGATGTGGGGTATCAGCATTCACCGGGGGGCTGCAAAGAATTCAGGCAGCTTCTTTTGTCACAAGAGAGCGAGCCCAATCGAGGAATTTTGGAACAGAGCCCCCTGGCCTTTTCTTGGAAAATTCCCGAATTTCAACCCCTGATTTGGGGGTGTTGGCATTCACCGAGGGGCTGCAAAAAATTCAGGCACCTACTTTAGTCACAAGAGAGCGATCCCAATCGAGGATTTTCGGAACAGAGCCTCCTGGCCTGTTCTTGAAAAATTCCCGAATTTCAAACCCTGATCTAGGGTAGTTGGCATTCACCGCGGGGGGGGGCCGTGAAAAATTCGAGAACCTTCTTACGTCACTAGAAAACGCTCCCATCTGAGAAATTTTCGAACAGAGTCTTCAGCCCTTTTCTTGAAAAAATTCCCGAATTCCAATCCCTGATTTGGGGGTGTTGGCATTCACCGGCGGGGCTGCAAAAAATTCAGGCACCTCCTTTTGTCACAAGAAAGCGATCCCGGACGAAAAATTTTGAAACAGAGCCTCCTGGCCTGTTCACATAAAATTCCCGAATTCCAACCCCCGCTTTGGGGGTGTTGGCATTCAACGGGGGGCTGCAAAAAATTCAGGCACCTTCTTTAGTCACAAGAGAGCGATTCCAATGGAGGAATTTTGGAACAGAGCCTCATGACCTGTTCCGAAAAAATTCCCGAATTTCAACCCCCGATTTGGGGATGTTGGCATTCACCGGGGGGCTGCAAAGAATTCAGGCACCTTCTTTAGTCACAAGAGAGCGATCCCAATCGAGGATTTTCGGAACAGAGCCTCCTGGCCTGTTCTTGAAAAATTCCCGAATTTCAAACCCTGATTCAAGGTAGTTGGCATTCACCGGGGGGGGGGGGGCGTGAAAAATTCGAGAACCTTCTTACGTCACTAGAAAACGCTCCCATCTGAGAAATTTCGGAACAGAGCCTTCAGAACTTTTCTAAAAAAATTCCCGAATTTCAACCCCCGATTTGGGGGTGTTGGCATTCACGGGGGGGTCTGCGAAGAATTCAGGCACCTTCTCTCGTCACGAGTAAGCGATCCCAATCGAGAAATTCTGGAACAGAGCCTCCTGGCCTGTTCACATAAAATTCCCGAATTTCAACCCCCGCTTTGGGGGTGTTGGCATTCAACGGGGGAGCTGCAAAAAATCCAGGCACCTTCTTTAGTCACAAGAGAGCGATTCCAATGGAGGAATTTTGGAAAAGAGCCTTCTGGCCTGTTCTCCAAAAATTCCCGAATTCCAACCCCTGATTTGGGGGTGTTGGCATTCACCGAGTGGCTGCAAAAAATTCAGGCACCTCCTTTTGTCACAAGAAAGCGATCCCGACTGAGAGATTTTGAAACAGAGCCTCCTGGCCTGTTCTAAAAAAATTCCCGAATTTCAACCCCCGATTTGGGGGTGTTGGCATTCACAGGGGGGGCTGCGAAGAATTCAGGCACCTTCTCTTGTCACGAGTAAGCGATCCCAATCGAGGAATTCTGGAACAGAGCCTCCTGGCCTGTTCACATAAGATTCCCGAATTTCAACCCCCGCTTTGGGGGTGTTGGCATTCAACGGGGGAGCTGCAAAAAATTCAGGCACCTTCTTTAGTCACAAGAGAGCGATTCCAATGGAGGAATTTTGGAACAGAGCCTTCTGGCCTGTTCTCCAAAAATTCCCGAATTCCAACCCCTGATTTGGGGGTGTTGGCATTCACCGAGTGGCTGCAAAAAATTCAGGCACCTTCTTTGGTCACAAGAAAGCGATCCCGAACATGGAATTCCGGAACAGAGCCTCCTGGCCTGTTCATAAAAAATTCCCGAATTTCAACCCCCGATTTGGGGGTGTTGGCATCCACCGGGGGGCTGCAAAGAATTCAGGCACCTTCTTTAGTCACAAGAGAGCGATCCCAATCGAGGATTTTCGGAACAGAGCCTCCTAGCCTGTTCTTGAAAAATTCCCGAATTTCAAACCCTGATTTAGGGTAGTTGGCATTCACCGGGGGGGGGGGGCCGTGAAAAATTCGAGAACCTTCTTACGTCACTAGAAAACGTTCCCATCTGAGAAATTTTGGAACAGAGCCCTTAGAACTTTTCTTAAAAAAATTCCCGAATTTCAATCCCTGATTTGGTGGTGTTGGCATTCACCGGCGGGGCTGCAAAAAATTCAGGCACCTCCTTTTGTCACAAGAAAGCGATCCCGAACGAGAAATTTTGAAACAGAGCCCCCTGGCCTGTTCACATAAAATTCCCGAATTCCAACCCCCGCTTTGGGGGTGTTGGCATTCAACGGGGGGGCTGCAAAAAATTCAGGCACCTTCTTTAGTCACAAGAGAGCGATTCCAATGGAGGAATTTTGGAACAGAGCCTCATGACCTGTTCCGAAAAAATTCCCGAATTTCAACCCCCGATTTGGGGATGTTGGCCTTCACCGGGGGGCTGCAAAGAATTCAGGCACCTTCTTTAGTCACAAGAGAGCGATCCCAATCGAGGATTTTCGGAACAGAGCCTCCTGGCCTGTTCTTGAAAAATTCCCGAATTTCAAACCCTGATTTAGGGTAGTTGGCATTCACCGGGGGGGCTGCAAAAAATTCAGGCACCTCCTTTTGTCACAAGAAAGCGATCCCGACTGAGAGATTTTGAAACAGAGCCTCCTGGCCTGTTCTAAAAAAATTCCCGAATTTCAACCCCCGATTTGAGGGTGTTGGCATTCACCGGGGGGCTGCAAAGAATTCAGGCATCTTCTTTAGTCACAAGAGAGCGATCCCAATCGAGGATTTTCGGAACAGAGCCTCCTGGCCTTTTCTTGAAAAATTCCCGAATTTCAATCCCTGATTTGGGGGGTGTTGGCATTCACCGGCGGGGCTGCAAAAAATTCAGGCACCTCCTTTTGTCACAAGAAAACGATCCCGACTGAGAGATTTTGAAACAGAGCCTCCTGGCCTGTTCTAAAAAAATTCCCGAATTTCAACCCCCGATTTGGGGGTAGTGGCATTCACAGGGGGGGCTGCGAAGAATTCAGGCACCTTCTCTTGTCACGAGTAAGCGATCCCAATCGAGAAATTCTGGAACAGAGCCTCCTGGCCTGTTCACATAATATTCCCGAATTCCAACCCCCGCTTTGGGGGTGTTGGCATTCAACGGGTAGCTGCAAAAAATTCAGGCACCTTCTTTAGTCACAAGAGAGCGATTCCAATGGAGGAATTTTGGAACAGAGCCTTCTGGCCTGTTCTCCAAAAATTCCCGAATTCCAACCCCTGATTTGGGGGTGTTGGCATTCACCGAGTGGCTGCAAAAAATTCAGGCACCTACTTTGGTCACAAGAAAGCGATCCCGAACAAGGAATTCCGGAACAGAGCCTCCTGGCCTGTTCATAAAAAATTCCCGAATTTCAACCCCCGATTTGGGGGTGTTGGCATTCACCGGGGGGCTGCAAAGAATTCAGGCACCTTCTTTAGTCACAAGAGAGCGATCCCAATCGAGGATTTTCGGAACAGAGCCTCCTGGCCTGTTCTTGAAAAATTCCCGAATTTCAACCCCCGATTTGGGGGTGTTGGCATTCACCGGGGGGCTGCAAAGAATTCAGGCACCTTCTTTAGTCACAAGAGAGCGATCCCAATCGAGGATTTTCGGAACAGAGCCTCCTGGCCTGTTCTTGAAAAATTCCCGAATTTCAAACCCTGATTTAGGGTAGTTGGCATTCACCGGGGGGGGGGGGCCGTGAAAAATTCGAGAACCTTCTTACGTCACTAGAAAACGCTCCCATCTGAGGAATTTTGGAACAGAGCCCTCAGAACTTTTCTTAAAAAAATTCCCGAATTTCAATCCCTGATTTGGGGGTGTTGGCATTCACCGGCGGGGCTGCAAAAAATTCAGGCACCTTCTTTTGTCACAAGAGAGCGATCCCAATCGAGGAATTTTGGAACAGAGCCCCCTGGCCTGTTCACATAAAATTCCCGAATTTCAACCCCCGCTTTGGGGGTGTTGGCATTCAACGGGGGAGCTGCAAAAAATTCAGGCACCTTCTTTTGTCACGAGAGAGCGATCCCAATCGAGGAATTTTGGAACAGAGCCCCCTGGCCTGTTCTTGGAAAATTCCCGAATTTCAACCCCTGATTTGGAGTTGTTGGCATTCACCGAGTGGCTGCAAAAAATTCAGGCACCTACTTTGGTCACAAGAAAGCGATCCCGAACAAGGAATTCCGGAACAGAGCCTCCTGGCCTGTTCATAAAGAATTCCCGAATTTCAACCCCCGATTTGGGGGTGTTGGCATTCACCGGGGGGCTGCAAAGAATTCAGGCACCTTCTTTAGTCACAAGAGAGCGATCCAAATCGAGGATTTTCGGAACAGAGCCTCCTGGCCTGTTCTTGAAAAATTCCCGAATTTCAAACCCTGATTTAGGGTAGTTGGCATTCACCGGGGGGGGGGGGGGCCGTGAAAAATTCGAGAACCTTCTTACGTCACTAGAAATCGCTCCCATCTGAGAAATTTTGGAACAGAGCCCTCAGAACTTTTCTTAAAGATATTCCCGAATTCCAATCCCTGATTTGGGGGTGTTGGCATTCACCGGCGGGGCTGCAAAAAATTCAGGCACCTCCTTTCGTCACAAGAAAGCGATCCCGACTGAGAGATTTTGAAACAGAGCCTCCTGGCCTGTTCTAAAAAAATTCCCGAATTTCAACCCCCGCTTTGGGGTTGTTGGCATTCAACGGGGGAGCTGCAAAAAATTCAGGCACCTTCTTTAGTCACAAGAGAGCGATTCCAATGGAGGAATTTTGGAACAGAGCCTTCTGGCCTGTTCACATAAGATTCCCGAATTTCAACCCCCGCTTTGGGGGTGTTGGCATTCAACGGGGGAGCTGCAAAAAATTCAGGCACCTTCTTTAGTCACAAGAGAGCGATTCCAATGGAGGAATTTTGGAACAGAGCCTTCTGGCCTGTTCACATAAGATTCCCGAATTTCAACCCCCGCTTTGGGGGTGTTGGCATTCAACGGGGGAGCTGCAAAAAATTCAGGCACCTTCTTTAGTCACAAGAGAGCGATTCCAATGGAGGAATTTTGGAACAGAGCCTTCTGGCCTGTTCTCCAAAAATTCCCGAATTCCAACCCCTGATTTGGGGGTGTTGGCATTCACCGAGTGGCTGCAAAGAATCCAGGCACCTACTTTGGTCACAAGAAAGCGATCCCGAACAAGGAATTCCGGAACAGAGCCTCCTGGCCTGTTCATAAAAAATTCCCGAATTTCAACCCCCGATTTGGGGGTGTTGGCATTCACCGGGGGGCTGCAAAGAATTCAGGCACCTTCTTTCGTCACAAGAGAGCGATCCAAATCGAGGATTTTCGGAACAGAGCCTCCTGGCCTGTTCTTGAAAAATTCCCGAATTTCAAACCCTGATTTAGGGTAGTTGGCATTCACCGGGGGGGGGGGGCCGTGAAAAATTCGAGAACCTTCTTACGTCACTAGAAATCGCTCCCATCTGAGAAATTTTGGAACAGAGCCCTCAGAACTTTTCTTAAAGATATTCCCGAATTCCAATCCCTGATTTGGGGGTGTTGGCATTCACCGGCGGGGCTGCAAAAAGTTCAGGCACCTCCTTTTGTCACAAGAAAGCGATCCCGACTGAGAGATTTTGAAACAGAGCCTCCTGGCCTGTTCTAAAAAAATTCCCGAATTTCAACCCCCGATTTGGGGGTGTTGGCATTCACAGGGGGGGGCTGCGAAGAATTCAGGCACCTTCTCTTGTCACGAGTAAGCGATCCCAATCGAGAAATTCTGGAACAGAGCCTCCTGGCCTGTTCACATAATATTCCCGAATTCCAACCCCCGCTTTGGGGGTGTTGGCATTCAACGGGTAGCTGCAAAAAATTCAGGCACCTTCTTTAGTCACAAGAGAGCGATTCCAATGGAGGAATTTTGGAACAGAGCCTTCTGGCCTGTTCTCCAAGAATTCCCGAATTCCAACCCCTGATTTGGGGGTGTTGGCATTCACCGAGTGGCTGCAAAAAATTCAGGCACCTACTTTGGTCACAAGAAAGCGATCCCGAACAAGGAATTCCGGAACAGAGCCTCCTGGCCTGTTCATAAAAAATTCCCGAATTTCAACCCCCGATTTGGGGGTGTTGGCATTCACCGGGGGGCTGCAAAGAATTCAGGCACCTTCTTTAGTCACAAGAGAGCGATCCCAATCGAGGATTTTCGGAACAGAGCCTCCTGGCCTGTTCTTGAAAAATTCCCGAATTTCAACCCCCGATTTGGGGGTGTTGGCATTCACCGGGGGGCTTGCAAAGAATTCAGGCACCTTCTTTAGTCACAAGAGAGCGATCCCAATCGAGGATTTTCGGAACAGAGCCTCCTGGCCTGTTCTTGAAAAATTCCCGAATTTCAAACCCTGATTTAGGGTAGTTGGCATTCACCGGGGGGGGGGGGGCCGTGAAAAATTCGAGAACCTTCTTACGTCACTAGAAAACGCTCCCATCTGAGGAATTTTGGAACAGAGCCCTCAGAACTTTTCTTAAAAAAATTCCCGAATTTCAATCCCTGATTTGGGGGTGTTGGCATTCACCGGCGGGGCTGCAAAAAATTCAGGCACCTTCTTTTGTCACAAGAGAGCGATCCCAATCGAGGAATTTTGGAACAGAGCCCCCTGGCCTGTTCACATAAAATTCCCGAATTTCAACCCCCGCTTTGGGGGTGTTGGCATTCAACGGGGGAGCTGCAAAAAATTCAGGCACCTTCTTTTGTCACGAGAGAGCGATCCCAATCGAGGAATTTTGGAACAGAGCCCCCTGGCCTGTTCTTGGAAAATTCCCGAATTTCAACCCCTGATTTGGAGTTGTTGGCATTCACCGAGTGGCTGCAAAAAATTCAGGCACCTACTTTGGTCACAAGAAAGCGATCCCGAACAAGGAATTCCGGAACAGAGCCTCCTGGCCTGTTCATAAAGAATTCCCGAATTTCAACCCCCGATTTGGGGGTGTTGGCATTCACCGGGGGGCTGCAAAGAATTCAGGCACCTTCTTTAGTCACAAGAGAGCGATCCAAATCGAGGATTTTCGGAACAGAGCCTCCTGGCCTGTTCTTGAAAAATTCCCGAATTTCAAACCCTGATTTAGGGTAGTTGGCATTCACCGGGGGGGGGGGGGCCGTGAAAAATTCGAGAACCTTCTTACGTCACTAGAAATCGCTCCCATCTGAGAAATTTTGGAACAGAGCCCTCAGAACTTTTCTTAAAGATATTCCCGAATTCCAATCCCTGATTTGGGGGTGTTGGCATTCACCGGCGGGGCTGCAAAAAATTCAGGCACCTCCTTTCGTCACAAGAAAGCGATCCCGACTGAGAGATTTTGAAACAGAGCCTCCTGGCCTGTTCTAAAAAAATTCCCGAATTTCAACCCCCGCTTTGGGGTTGTTGGCATTCAACGGGGGAGCTGCAAAAAATTCAGGCACCTTCTTTAGTCACAAGAGAGCGATTCCAATGGAGGAATTTTGGAACAGAGCCTTCTGGCCTGTTCACATAAGATTCCCGAATTTCAACCCCCGCTTTGGGGGTGTTGGCATTCAACGGGGGAGCTGCAAAAAATTCAGGCACCTTCTTTAGTCACAAGAGAGCGATTCCAATGGAGGAATTTTGGAACAGAGCCTTCTGGCCTGTTCACATAAGATTCCCGAATTTCAACCCCCGCTTTGGGGGTGTTGGCATTCAACGGGGGAGCTGCAAAAAATTCAGGCACCTTCTTTAGTCACAAGAGAGCGATTCCAATGGAGGAATTTTGGAACAGAGCCTTCTGGCCTGTTCTCCAAAAATTCCCGAATTCCAACCCCTGATTTGGGGGTGTTGGCATTCACCGAGTGGCTGCAAAGAATCCAGGCACCTACTTTGGTCACAAGAAAGCGATCCCGAACAAGGAATTCCGGAACAGAGCCTCCTGGCCTGTTCATAAAAAATTCCCGAATTTCAACCCCCGATTTGGGGGTGTTGGCATTCACCGGGGGGCTGCAAAGAATTCAGGCACCTTCTTTCGTCACAAGAGAGCGATCCAAATCGAGGATTTTCGGAACAGAGCCTCCTGGCCTGTTCTTGAAAAATTCCCGAATTTCAAACCCTGATTTAGGGTAGTTGGCATTCACCGGGGGGGGGGGGGGGGCCGTGAAAAATTCGAGAACCTTCTTACGTCACTAGAAATCGCTCCCATCTGAGAAATTTTGGAACAGAGCCCTCAGAACTTTTCTTAAAGATATTCCCGAATTCCAATCCCTGATTTGGGGGTGTTGGCATTCACCGGCGGGGCTGCAAAAAGTTCAGGCACCTCCTTTTGTCACAAGAAAGCGATCCCGACTGAGAGATTTTGAAACAGAGCCTCCTGGCCTGTTCTAAAAAAATTCCCGAAATTCAACCCCCGATTTGGGGGTGTTGGCATTCACAGGGGGGGCTGCGAAGAATTCAGGCACCTTCTCTTGTCACGAGTAAGCGATCCCAATCGAGGAATTCTGGAACAGAGCCTCCTGGCCTGTTCACATCAAATTCCCGAATTTCAACCCCCGCTTTGGGGGTGTTGGCATTCAACGGGGGAGCTGCAAAAAATTCAGGCACCTTCTTTAGTCACAAGAGAGCGATCCTAATCGAGGATTTTCGGAACAGAGCCTCCTGGTCTGTTCTTGAAAAATTCCCGAATTTCAAACCCTGATTTAGGGTAGTTGGCATTCATCGGGGGGGGGGGGCCGTGAAAAATTCGAGAACCTTCTTACGTGACTAGAAAACGCTCCCATCTGAGAAATTTTGGAACAGAGCCCTCAGAACTTTTCTTAAAAAAATTCCCGAATTCCAATCCCTGATTTGGGGGTGTTGGCATTCACCGGCGGGGCTGCAAAAAATTCAGGCTTCTTCTTTTGTCACAAGGGAGCGATCCCAATCGAGAAATTCTGGAACAGAGCCTCCTGGCCTGTTCACATGAATTCCCGAATTTCATTCCCTGCTTTGGGGTTGTTGGCATTCAACGGGGGAGCTGCAAAAAATTCAGGCACCTTCTTTAGTCACAAGAGAGCGATCCCAATCGAGGAATTTTGGAACAGAGCCTACTGTCCTGTTCATAAAAAATTCCCGAATTTCAACCCCCGATTTGGGGGTGTTGGCATTCACCGGGGGGCTGCAAAGAATTCAGGCACCTTCTTTTGTCACGAGAGAGCGATCCCAATCGAGGAATTTTAGAACAGAGCCTTCTGGCCTGTTCTCCAAAAATTCCCGAATTCCAACCCCTGATTTGGGGGTGTTGGCATTCACCGAGTGGCTGCAAAGAATTCAGGCACCTACTTTGGTCACAAGAAAGCGATCCCGAACAAGGAATTCCGGAACAGAGCCTCCTGGCCTGTTCATAAAAAATTCCCGAATTTCAACCCCCGATTTGGGGGTGTTGGCATTCACCGGGGGGCTGCAAAGAATTCAGGCACCTTCTTTCGTCACAAGAGAGCGATCCAAATCGAGGATTTTCGGAACAGAGCCTCCTGGCCTGTTCTTGAAAAATTCCCGAATTTCAAACCCTGATTTAGGGTAGTTGGCATTCACCGGGGGGGGGGGGGCCGTGAAAAATTCGAGAACCTTCTTACGTCACTAGAAATCGCTCCCATCTGAGAAATTTTGGAACAGAGCCCTCAGAACTTTTCTTAAAGATATTCCCGAATTCCAATCCCTGATTTGGGGGTGTTGGCATTCACCGGCGGGGCTGCAAAAAGTTCAGGCACCTCCTTTTGTCACAAGAAAGCGATCCCGACTGAGAGATTTTGAAACAGAGCCTCCTGGCCTGTTCTAAAAAAATTCCCGAATTTCAACCCCCGATTTGGGGGTGTTGGCATTCACAGGGGGGGCTGCGAAGAATTCAGGCACCTTCTCTTGTCACGAGTAAGCGATCCCAATCGAGGAATTCTGGAACAAAGCCTCCTGGCCTGTTCACATCAAATTCCCGAATTTCAACCCCCGCTTTGGGGGTGTTGGCGTTCACCGGGGGGCTGCAAAGAATTCAGGCACCTTCTTTAGTCACAAGAGAGCGATCCAAATCGAGGATTTTCGCAACAGAGCCTCCTGGCCTGTTCTTGAAAAATTCCCGAATTTCAAACCCTGATTTAGGGTAGTTGGCATTCACCGGGGGGGGGGGGGGCGTGAAAAATTCGAGAACCTTCTTACGTCACTAGAAAACGCTCCCATCTGAGAAATTTTGGAACAGAGCCCTCAGAACTTTTCTTGAAAAAATTCCCGAATTTCAACCCCCGATTTGGGGGTGTTGGCATTCACCGGGGGGCTGCAAAGAATTCAGGCACCTTCTTTAGTCACAAGAGAGCGATCCCAATCGAGGATTTTCGGAACAGAGCCTCCTGGCCTGTTCTTGAAAAATTCCCGAATTTCAAACCCTGATTCAGGGTAGTTGGCATTCACGGGGGGGGGCCGTGAAAAATTCGAGAACCTTCGTACGTCACTAGAAAACGCTCCCATCTGAGAAATTTTGGAACAGAGCCCTCAGAACTTTTCTTAAAGGAATTCCCGAATTTCAATCCCTGATTTGGGGGTGTTGGCATTCACCGGCGGGGCTGCAAAAAATTCAGGCACCTCCTTTTGTCACAAGAAAGCGATCCCGACTGAGAGATTCTGAAACAGAGCCTCCTGGCCTGTTCTAAAAAAATTCCCGAATTTCAACCCCCGATTTGGGGGTGTTGGCATTCACAGGGGGAGCTGCGAAGAATTCAGGCACCTTCTCTTGTCACGAGTAAGCGATCCCAATCGAGGAATTCTGGAACAGAGCCTCCTGGCCTGTTCACATAAAATTCCCGAATTTCAACCCCCGCTTTGGGGGTGTTGGCATTCAACGGGGGAGCTGCAAAAAATTCAGGCACCTTCTTTAGTCACAAGAGAGCGATCCCAATCGAGGATTTTCGGAACAGAGCCTCCTGGCCTGTTCTTGAAAAATTCCCGAATTTCAACCCCCGATTTGGGGGTGTTGGCATTCACCGGGGGGCTGCAAAGAATTCAGGCACCTTCTTTAGTCACAAGAGAGCGATCCCAATCGAGGATTTTCGGAACAGAGCCTCCTGGCCTGTTCTTGAAAAATTCCCGAATTTCAAACCCTGATTTAGGGTAGTTGGCATTCACGGGTGGGGGGGGGGGCCGTGAAAAATTCGAGAACCTTCGTACGTCACTAGAAAACGCTCCCATCTGAGAAATTTTGGAACAGAGCCCTCAGAACTTTTCTTAAAAAAATTCCCGAATTTCAATCCCTGATTTGGGGGTGTTGGCATTCACCGGCGGGGCTGCAAAAAATTCAGGCACCTTCTTTTGTCACAAGAGAGCGATCCCAATCGAGGAATTTTGGAACAGGGCCCCCTGGCCTGTTCACATAAAATTCCCGAATTTCAACCCCCGATTTGGGGGTGTTGGCATTCAACGGGGGAGCTGCAAAAAATTCAGGCACCTTCTTTAGTCACAAGAGAGCGATCCCAATCGAGGAATTTTGGAACAGAGCCCCCTGGCCTGTTCTTGGAAAATTCCCGAATTTCAACCCCTGATTCGGGGGTGTTGGCATTCACCGAGTGGCTGCAAAAAATTCAGGCACCTACTTTGGTCACAAGAAAGCGATCCCGAACAAGGAATTCCGGAACAGAGCCTCCTGGCCTGTTCATAAAGAATTCCCGAATTTCAACCCCCGATTTGGGGGTGTTGGCATTCACCGGGGGGCTGCAAAGAATTCAGGCACCTTCTTTAGTCACAAGAGAGCGATCCAAATCGAGGATTTTCGGAACAGAGCCTCCTGGCCTGTTCTTGAAAAATTCCCGAATTTCAAACCCTGATTTAGGGTAGTTGGCATTCACCGGGGGGGGGGGGCCCTGAAAAATTCGAGAACCTTCTTACGTGACTAGAAAACGCTCCCATCTGAGAAATTTTGGAACAGAGCCCTCAGAACTTTTCTTAAAAAAATTCCCGAATTCCAATCCCTGATTTGGGGGTGTTGGCATTCACCGGCGGGGCTGCAAAAAATTCAGGCTTCTTCTTTTGTCACAAGAGAGCGATCCCAATCGAGAAATTCTGGAACAGAGCCTCCTGGCCTGTTCACATGAATTCCCGAATTTCATTCCCCGCTTTGGGGTTGTTGGCATTCAACGGGGGAGCTGCAAAAAATTCAGGCACCTTCTTTAGTCACAAGAGAGCGATTCCAATGGAGGAATTTTGGAACAGAGCCTTCTGGCCTGTTCTCCGAAAATTCCCGAATTCCAACCCCTGATTTGGGGCAGTTGGCATTCACCGAGTGGCTGCAAAAAATTCAGGCACCTACTTTGGTCACAAGAAAGCGATTCCGAACAAGGAATTCCGGAACAGAGCCTCCTGGCCTGTTCATAAAGAATTCCCGAATTTCAACCCCCGATTTGGGGGAGTTGGCATTCACCGGGGGGCTGCAAAGAATTCAGGCACCTTCTTTAGTCACAAGAGAGCGATCCCAATCGAGGATTTTCGGAACAGAGCCTCCTGGCCTGTTCTTGAAAAATTCCCGAATTTCAAACCCTGAATTAGGGTAGTTGGCATTCACCGGGGGGGGGGGGCCGTGAAAAATTCGAGAACCTTCGTACGTCACTAGAAAACGCTCCCATCTGAGAAATTTTGGAACAGAGCCCTCAGAACTTTTCTTTAAAAAATTCCCGAATTTCAATCCCTGATTTGGGGGTGTTGGCATTCACCGGCGGGGCTTCAAAAAATTCAGGCACCTTCTTTTGTCACAAGAGAGCGATCCCAATCGAGGAAATTTGGAACAGAGCCCCCTGGCCTGTTCACATAAAATTCCCGAATTTCAACCCCCGCTTTGGGGGTGTTGGCATTCAACGGGGGAGCTGCAAAAAATTCAGGCACCTTCTTTTGTCACAAGAGAGCGATCCCAATCGAGGAATTTTGGAACAGAGCCCCCTGGCCTGTTCTTGGAAAATTCCCGAATTTCAACCCCTGATTCGGGGGTGTTGGCATTCACCGAGTGGCTGCAAAAAATTCAGGCACCTACTTTGGTCACAAGAAAGCGATCCCGAACAAGGAATTCCGGAACAGAGCCTCCTGGCCTGTTCATAAAGAATTCCCGAATTTCAACCCCCGATTTGGGGGTGTTGGCATTCACCGGGGGGCTGCAAAGAATTCAGGCACCTTCTTTAGTCACAAGAGAGCGATCCAAATCGAGGATTTTCGGAACAGAGCCTCCTGGCCTGTTCTTGAAAAATTCCCGAATTTCAAACCCTGATTTAGGGTAGTTGGCATTCACCGGGGGGGGGGGGGGCCGTGAAAAATTCGAGAACCTCCTTACGTCACTAGAAAACGCTCCCATCTGAGAAATTTTGGAACAGAGCCCTCAGAACTTTTCTTAAAAAAATTCCCGAATTTCAATCCCTGATTTGGGGGTGTTGGCATTCACCGGCAGGGCTGCAAAAAATTCAGGCACCTTCTTTTGTCACAAGAGAGCGATCCCAATCGAGGAATTTTGGAACAGAGCCCCCTGGCCTGTTCACATAAAATTCCCGAATTTCAACCCCCGCTTTGGGGGTGTTGGCATTCAACGGGGGAGCTGCAAAAAATTCAGGCACCTTCTTTTGTCACAAGAGAGCGATCCCAATCGAGGAATTTTGGAACAGAGCCCCCCGGCCTGTTCTTGGAAAATTCCCGAATTTCAACCCCTGATTCGGGGGTGTTGGCATTCACCGAGTGGCTGCAAAAAATTCAGGCACCTACTTTGGTCACAAGAAAGCGATCCCGAACAAGGAATTCCGGAACAGAGCCTCCTGGCCTGTTCATAAAAAATTCCCGAATTTCAACCCCCGATTTGGGGGTGTTGGCATTCACCGGGGGGCTGCAAAGAATTCAGGCACCTTCTTTAGTCACAAGAGAGCGATCCCAATCGAAGATTTTCGGAACAGAGCCGCCTGGCCTGTTCTTGAAAAATTCCCGAATTTCAAACCCTGATTTAGGGTAGTTGGCATTCACCGGGGGGGGGGCGTGAAAAATTCGAGAACCTTCTTACGTCACTAGAAAACGCTCCCATCTGAGGAATTCTGGAACAGAGCCCTCAGAACTTTTCTTAAAAAAATTCCCGAATTTCAATCCCTGATTTGGGGGTGTTGGCATTCACCGGCGGGGCTGCAAAAAATTCAGGCACCTCCTTTTGTCACAAGAAAGCGATCCCGACTGAGAGATTTTGAAACAGAGCCTCCTGGCCTGTTCTAAAAAAATTCCCGAATTTCAACCCCCGATTTGGGGGTGTTGGCATTCACAGGGGGGGCAGCGAAGAATTCAGGCACCTTCTCTTGTCACGAGTAAGCGATCCCAATCGAGAAATCCTGGAACAGAGCCTCCTGGCCTGTTCACATAAAATTCCCGAATTTCAACCCCCGCTTGGGGGTGTTGGCATTCAACGGGGGAGCTGCAAAAAATTCAGGCACCTTCTTTAGTCACAAGAGAGCGATTCCAATGGAGGAAGTTTGGAACAGAGCCTTCTGGCCTGTTCTCCAAGAATTCCCGAATTCCAACCCCTGATTTGGGGGTGTTGACATCCACCGGCGGAGGGGGGGGGCTGCAAAAAATTCAGGCACCTCCAGCGTCACTATAAAACGCTCCCATCTGAGAAATTCTGGAACAGAGCCTTCAGACCTTTTCTGAAAAAAATTCCCGAATTTCAATCCCTGATTTGGGGGTGTTGGCATTCACCGGCGGGGCTGCAAAAAATTCAGGCACCTCCCTCTGTCACAAGAAAGCGATCCCCATCGAAAAATTTTGAAACAGAGCCTCCTGGCCTGTTCTCAAAAAATTCCCGAATTTCAATCCCCGATTTGAGGGTGTTGGCATTCACCGGGGGGCTGCGAAGAATTCAGGCACCTCCTTTAGTCACGAGAAAGCGACCCCAATCGAGAAATTTTGAAACAGAGCCTCCTGGCCTGTTCTAAAAGAATTCCCGAATTTCAACCCCTGATTTGGGGGTGTTGGCATTCACCGAGGGGCTGCAAAAAATTCAGGCTCCTTCTTTCGTCACAAGAAAGCGATCCCGAACAAGGAATTCCGGAACAGAGCCTCCTTGCCTGTTCACAGAAAATTCCCGAATTTCAACCCCCGATTTGGGGGTGTTGGCATTCACCGGGGGGCTACAAAAAATTCAGGCACATTCTTTAGTCACAAGAGAGCGATCCCAATCGAGGATTTTCGGAACAGAGCCTCCTGGCCTGTCCTTGAAAAATTCCCGAATTTCAAACCCTGATTTAGGGGTGTTGGCATCCACCGGGGGGGGGGGCCGCAAAAAATTCGGGCACAATCTCGCGTCACTATAAAACGCTCCCATCTGAGAAATTCTGGAACAGAGCCTTCAGACCTTTTCTGAAAAAAATTCCCGAATTTCAATCCCTGATTTGGGGGTGTTGGCATTCACCGGCGGGGCTGCAAAAAATTCAGGCACCTCCCTCTGTCACAAGAAAGCGATCCCCATCGAAAAATTTTGAAACAGAGCCTCCTGGCCTGTTCTCAAAAAATTCCCGAATTTCAATCCCCGATTTGGGGGTGTTGGCATTCACCGGGGGGCTGCGAAGAATTCAGGCACCTCCTTCAGTCACGAGAAAGCGACCCCAATCGAGAAATTTTGAAACAGAGCCTCCTGGCCTGTTCTAAAAGAATTCCCGAATTCCAATCCCTGATTTGGGGGTGTTGGCATTCACCGGCGGGGCTGCAAAAAATTCAGGCACCTCCTTTTGTCACAAGAAAGCGATCCCGAACGAGAAATTTTGAAACAGAGCCTCCTGGCCTGTTCACATAAAATTCCCGAATTCCAACCCCCGCTTTGGGGGTGTTGGCATTCAACGGGGGAGCTGCAAAAAATTCAGGCACCTTCTTTTGTCACAAGAGAGCGATCCCAATCGAGGAATTTTGGAACAGAGCCCCCTGGCCTGTTCTTGGAAAATTCCCGAATTTCAACCCCTGATTCGGGCGGTTGGCATTCACCGAGTGGCTGCAAAAAATTCAGGCACCTACTTTGGTCACAAGAAAGCGATCCCGAACAAGGAATTCCGGAACAGAGCCTCCTGGCCTGTTCATAAAGAATTCCCGAATTTCAACCCCCGATTTGGGGGTGTTGGCATTCACCGGGGGGCTGCAAAGAATTCAGGCACCTTCTTTAGTCACAAGAGAGCGATCCAAATCGAGGATTTTCGGAACAGAGCCTCCTGGCCTGTTCTTGAAAAATTCCCGAATTTCAAACCCTGATTTAGGGTAGTTGGCATTCACCGGGGGGGGGGGCGTGAAAAATTCGAGAACCTTCTTACGTCACTAGAAATTGCCCCCATCTGAGAAATTTTGGAACAGAGCCCTCAGAACTTTTCTTAAAGGAATTCCCGAATTTCAATCCCTGATTTGGGGGTGTTGGCATTCACCGGCGGGGCTGCAAAAAATTCAGGCACCTCCTTTTGTCACAAGAAAGCGATCCCGACTGAGAGATTTTGAAACAGAGCCTCCTGGCCTGTTCTAAAAGAATTCCCGAATTTCAACCCCCGATTTGGGGGTGTTGGCATTCACAGGGGGGGCTGCGAAGAATTCAGGCACCTTCTCTTGTCACGAGAAAGCGATCCCAATCGAGGAATTCTGGAACAGAGCCTCCTGGCCTGTTCACATAAAATTCCCGAATTTCAACCCCCGCTTTGGGGGTGTTGGCATTCAACGGGGGAGCTGCAAAAAATTCAGGCACCTTCTTTAGTCACAAGAGAGCGATCCCAATCGAGGATTTTCGGAACAGAGCCTCCTGGTCTGTTCTTGAAAAATTCCCGAATTTCAAACCCTGATTTAGGGTAGTTGGCATTCACCGGGGGGGGGGGGGCCGTGAAAAATTCGAGAACCTTCTTACGTGACTAGAAAACGCTCCCATCTGAGAAATTTTGGAACAGAGCCCTCAGAAGTTTTCCTAAAAAAATTCCCGAATTCCAATCCCTGATTTGGGGGTGTTGGCATTCACCGGCGGGGCTGCAAAAAATTCAGGCACCTTCTTTCGTCACAAGAAAGCGATCCCAATCGAAAAATTTCGGAACAGAGCCTCATGAGCTGTTCCGAAAAAATTCCCGAATTTCAACCCCCGATGTGGGGTGTCAGCATTCACCGGGGGGGCTACAAAGAATTCAGGCTCCTTCTTTCGTCTTAAGAAAGCGATCCCAATCGAAAAATTTCGGAACAGAGCCTCATGACCTGTTCCGAAAAAATTCCCGAATTTCAACCCCCGATGTGGGGTATCAGCATTCATCGGGGGGCTGCAAAGAATTCAGGCAGCTTCTTTCGTCACAAGAAAGCGATCCCGAACAAGGAATTCCGGAACAGAGCCTCCTTGCCTGTTCACAGAAAATTCCCGAATTTCAACCCCCGATTTGGGGGTGTTGGCATTCACCGGGGGGCTGCAAAAAATTCAGGCACATTCTTTAGTCACAAGAGAGCGATCCCAATCGAGGATTTTCGGAACAGAGCCTCCTGGCCTGTTCTTGGAAAATTCCCGAATTTCAACCCCTGATTTGGGGGTGTTGGCATTCACCGGGGGAGCTGCAAAAAATTCAGGCACCTTCTTTTGTCACAAGAGAGCGATCCCAATCGAGGAATTTCGGAACAGAGCCCCCTGGCCTGTTCTTGGAAAATTCCCGAATTTCAACCCCTGATTTGGGGGTGTTGGCATTCACCGAGTGGCTGCAAAAAATTCAGGCACCTACTTTGGTCACAAGAAAGCGATCCCGAACAAGGAATTCCGGAACAGAGCCTCCTGGCCTGTTCATAAAAGATTCCCGAATTTCAACCCCCGATTTGGGGGTGTTGGCATTCACCGGGGGGCTGCAAAGAATTCAGGCACCTTCTTTAGTCACAAGAGAGCGATCCCAATCGAAGATTTTCGGAACAGAGCCGCCTGGCCTGTTCTTGGAAAATTCCCGAATTTCAAACCCTGATTTAGGGTAGTTGGCATTCACCGGGGGGGGGGGCGTGAAAAATTCGAGAACCTTCTTACGTCACTAGAAAACGCTCCCATCTGAGGAATTTTGGAACAGAGCCCTCAGAACTTTTCTTAAAAAAATTCCCGAATTTCAATCCCTGATTTGGGGGTGTTGGCATTCACCGGCGGGGCTGCAAAAAATTCAGGCACCTCCTTTTGTCACAAGAAAGCGATCCCGACTGAGAGATTTTGAAACAGAGCCTCCTGGCCTGTTCTAAAAAAATTCCCGAATTTCAACCCCCGATTTGGGGGTGTTGGCATTCACCGGGGGGCTGCAAAAAAATGAGGCACCTTCTTTCGTCACAAGGAAGCGATCCCAATCGAAAAATTTCGGAACAGAGCCTCCTGGCCTGTTCTTAAGAAATTCCCGAATTTCAACCCACGATTGGGTTTGCTGGCGATCACCGGGAGGGCCGCAAAAAATTCTGGCACCTTCTTTCGTCACTAGAAAGCGATCCCAATCGAGAAATTTTGGAGAAGAGCCTCAAGGCCTGTTCTAAAGAAATCTCCGTATTTCAACCCCCGATTCGGGGGTGTTGGCATTCACCGGGGGGGCTGCAAAAATTCAGGCACCTTCTTTTGTCACGAGAAAGCAATCCCAATCGGGAAATTCTGGGACAGAGCCTCCTGGTCTGTTCTCAAAAAATTCCCGATTTTCAACCCCCGATTTGGGGATGTTGACGATCACCGGGAGGGCTGCAAAAAATTCAGGCACCTTCTTCCGTCACAAGGAAGCGATCCCAATCGAAAAATTTCGGAACAGAGCTTCCTGGCCCGTTCTAAAAAAATTCCCGAATTTCAACCCCCGATTAGGGGGTGTAGGCATTCAAAGGGGGGCTGCAAAAAATTCAGGCACCTTACTTTGTCACGAGAAAGCGATCCCAATCGGGAAATTTTAGAACAGAGCCTCCTGGCCTGTCCCAAAAGAATTCCCGAATTTCAACCCCCGATTTGGGGATGTTGGCATTCACCGGGAGGGGCGGCTGCAAAGAATTCAGTCGTCTTCTTCCGTTACAAGGAAGCGATGCCAATTGAAAAATTTTGGAACAGAGCTCCCTGGCCCGTTCTAATGAAATTCCCGAATTTCAACCCCCGATTTGGGGGTGTTGGCGATCACCGGGAGGGCTGCAAGAAATTCAGGCACCTATTTCCGTCACTAGAAAGCGATCTCAATCGAGAAATTTTCGAACAGAAACTCCTGGCCTGTTCTAAAAAAATTCCCGAATTTCAACCCCCAACCTCGGGGTGTTGGCATTCACCGGGGGAGGGGGGGCTGCAAAAATTCAGGCACCTCCTTTCGTCACAAGAAAGCGATCCCAGTCGAGAAGTTTTGGAACAGAGCCTCCTGGCCTGTTCTAAAGAAATTCCCGAATTTCAACCCCCGACTTGGGGGTGTTGGCATTCCTCGGGGGGGATGGGAGCTGCAAAAAATTCAGGCTTCTTCTTTCGTCACAAGAAAGCGATCCCAATCGAGAAGTTTTGGAACAGAGCCTCCTGGCCTGTTCTAAAGAAATTCCCGAATTTCAACCCCCAATCTCGGGGTGTTGGCATTCACCGGGGGAGGGGGGGCTGCAAAAATTCAGGCACCTCCTTTCGTCACAAGAAAGCGATCCCAATCGAGAAGTTTTGGAACAGAGCCTCCTGGCCTTTTCCAAAAAAAATTTCCCGAATTTCAACCCCCGATTTGGGTGTGTTGGAATTCACTGGGGGAGCTGCAAAAAAATCAGGCTTCTTCTCTCGTCACTCGAAAGCGATCCCTATCGGGAACTTTTGGAACATAGCCTCCTGGCCTGTTCTAAAAAAATTCCTGAATTTCAAACCCCGATTCGGGGACGTTGGCATTCACCGGGGGGCTGCAAAAAATTCAGGCACCTTCTTTTGTCACGAGAAAGCGATTTCATTCGAGGAATTTTGGACCAGACCCTCCTGGCTTGTTTTACAAAAATGCCCGAATTTCAACCCCCGATTTGGGGGTGTTGGCATTCACCGGGGGGGGGGGGGCTGCAAAATATTCAGTCACCTTTTTTCGTCACTAGAAAGCGATCCCAATCGAGAATATTTGGAACAGAGCCTCGTGGCCTGTTCTAAAAAAATTCCCGATTTTCAACCCCCTATTTGGGGGTGTTCGAATTCACTGGGGGGGCTGCAAAAATTCCGGCACCTTCTTTCGTCACAAGAAAGCGATCCTAATCGAGAAATTTTGGAACAGAGCCACGTGAGTAACATACAGAATATTTTTTACTCATATTTGAACGGAAATAAGATCAAAACCATAATACTCTACGATTTTCATTTTCAAATAGATAAGAGCATGATGACACTGCGATAAGAAGCTCAAATGGAGAATAGCCACCATATGGATCAGTAAGAACCGATGAACCAATACTTCACAGATCTAATAGGTAAGTTAAATAATCAATATTGTATTTTATCAAATAAAATTCCGCAAATATCACCATTGCATTATAAGTGTTCACTCTATAGCTATATTAAATTAAATATTATTATTCTCCATAATTTAGAGTCAATCAAGGAGTTGAACCAGCATGAAGACGAGGTCAGTGAAACGGGGGGAAGATGAGGATACTATCCAACCATCTCAAGGAGGGAACAAGGCGAAAGGAGGATACATCAAGCGGATTGAGGGGTGAGTAATATTTAAATTATATTTCTGATGCATGTATTTGGGATTACATTCTGACCTTGGGATATCTTCACAAGGCGATGTTAACTCATAAGAATATAGTATTAACGAATATCAAATACGATGCGAAAATGTTTTCCGAAAGACTTCAACCAATCGGTTAGATGAAAGAATCATCTGGTTGGTTGGATGAAGAATCCAATTTTTTTATGACAATTTCAACCAAATGGTTGGAAAACTCAGTGAATTTTGAATTAAACTGGGTGAATTTCCCACCAAATGGTCGAATTTCCATTCAACCAGCTGGTTGGATTTTTTATTTGACCAGTCGGATAAAATTTCGGAAAATTTTTTATAATGTTTATTTAACGCAAAATTGGTATACATTTGAAATTTTAAAACGTCTAATCATTGTTCGTTACGCGATGTGTTCATATGATATTCTCAAACTTTCAGTTTTCTCACTTCTTTTAAGAATTTCATTAGTTTTATCATAAAGGTAATATACATATATCTAAACTATAAATTTCATGAGAAAAACAGCAAATATTATACATCACGATGAATCATGTTTAAGTAACTAACGCAATAGGAGTAAGATGTTATAAAGAATGATATTAACGAGAGAAATGTGTGCAAACTTTCATTCTTTCAGAATACTAATACATGATAGATGCCACAAGAATTACGAAGATGGAACATTGTTATCGACGTTGCCATTCATCATAGAAGATAGTTCCAGGAAAAATGAATGAGTTTCAGAATTTCTTATTGGAATTGTTAATTATCCCTAATACAAATAATAAAAGATTTTCCCCTTCCCCATCCTATCACCTTATCTCATCCTAATTGTGTTTCATCAATATATGCTATCTATTATATTGAATCATTAATACCAAGAAACAAGCAAACAAGATCAGGAGCAATTTCTGCAATCATGGAGACATAAGGTTAGTGAAAATCCAGATATCATCCCCGGTATCCCTGGAATCGTTCCAGTTGAGAAGAACAATACAGAAATTCTTGTGATGATGGAAGGATCCTCATTATATACTCCACGAATCTTCTCGACGCCCCATCGATTAGTATATAAGCAAGTTCTATCCACATGATAGTTTAAAGTAGTACTAGCGGTACTGATGAGTCCACGTGCAGAATATACCCGTGCTTGACTCTCTTTTGCCCGCAATATAGGTATAAGTAAATGCACGCAGCAGACGACAACCTAACCCCGAAACCGCAGAAATGATCGAAACTTGGGCTGAGATCTTCTTTCGTAGGCTCCAAATCGTCGATCTGTTGGTTTCTATGTGATTTTCGTGCTCTCTTCCTTCTGTGGACGGACTCTCGTAAAAATCTGTATGGTAGATATTACTCTACTCCGTGATTTCCCATAAGCCACCATGTTAAATCGACTTTTGTGAAACTGCTCAGAACTTTCCTCTCAGACTCTGAAGGCTTCTGAAATTTTGACTGAGGCAGTTTGAGATAGCAATCTACCACTGTGCCAAATTTCGTAATTTTCTGTACGGTAATTCGAGGACCGCTAGTACTACCTCAATCAATATCGTCTCCGAAAAGGATTCCTAATTTCTTCCACTAACCAAAATGTAATATTATCCATAATGTTGATTGGTCAAGTAATATTTATTCATCTTTTATTTCCAAATATTATACCCCTCAACATTACATTATAGGAACTCGAAACTCAGCAACCACCATTCTTATATTTTTAAATGACTTGAAATACCACATTAACAACATTACACACTGACACTACTTCTCAAGTTCAAACTGTTGGATTCCTCTGATCTGAACATCGTCCCCTGGCCCGTTCAGGATAACCAATACGAATAAGGTTTATTTGACCATGAGTCTTTCAGTCACTGTGACGTGAAGTTACACCTACCCAAAATACTTTTCTTAATACTTATATACAATTATCATGATACACTCATCAACATATAATAGGGATTTGAAAATTCATCTTTCAGATTTCATTTCAAATTCAATATATGCATATTTAGAAACAGTGGAGAGAAACGTGGAAAATATTAGAAATCCTTCGAATAAGCTTCACCAATCGATATATAAGTATTCACATTTCTCTTCATCAAAATACTCAAAATGAATATCTCTATTTTATAAATATGTGATATATGTGGTAAGTCGTAAGTATATGTATATGAAAACTATGTAAAATTCTGAATGTGTGAAGAGGTATAATAAAAAATATTTTTGGTTGGGAACATCATCCCAACCAGTCTCCCTGTGTCAATTTACTCCCTTTAACGTAAGTTTCTGATAACGTTTATTGTCATTCAATTCTCATATTACAATTTGAACATTTTCATCCATCCAACGTTGACATAATGAATCAAATAAATCATTATAAAATGTTTTAAAATTCTTATATCATTATGATACAGTACCGTTCATAAATTCTCGATGGGTGAGCTCTCGAGTACCCTGACTTGCAACAGCGATAACTCGAGTTCTATGCGTCGTAGGTAAATTTTGAAAAAAGCATCTTGAAGAACACAAAAAATACTAACTTTTCATGGGTTTTGGTGATTTTTATCGAATATTTTTGAAGGTCCTACACGCTAGTGAAGAAATAGAAAATCTAAAATTTTTTTACTTTCATTGAGACACCTGCAGTTTCAATGCGAATAAAGATACGGCAATTCTGAAAAAAGCATCTTGTAGAGCGGAAAAAATGCTATGTGTAACGTGTTTTGTGAAATTTTTTTGAGTAGTAATTACGAGAAACGACACCAGTTCAAAGATCGCGTACCTAAGTCGATGATATTGGTATGTCAGTGGCGCCGGGACGTCTCATTCACAGCGAGTATTGTTTACTCTTCGAGTCCAATAATTTTGCAAGTCTCAGGATGTCGACCTCATTATACAGTCCGAAATGGTTTTCCATCGCAAGAAGACCTTACATCAAGAGCGCTCGGAAATTCATAAGTTACGAAGTGACGGTCATTCTATTCGAAATATCGCAAAAATTTTACGTATACCTCGTGCTAGGGTGGAAAGAGCCTTGAAGAACAACTGTGAAGGTGCTCGAAAAACTGCTAATGTAATTTTGGAAAAAAAACGCACAAAGTTATCACAAAGGGAATATCGTGCGCAAGCTGTAGTGTTGCGAGATGAGGGTTATTCATACGCAACTATTGCGAAAAGACTTGGAATTTCGTATAATGCTGCTTATACAGCTGTAGCAAGGTTTAAACAAACTCAAAGTAATAGTGATCGTCCGCGTACAGGTCGTCCGCCCAAAACATCTTCAAAAGATAATAGTTTGATTGTTGTGAAAAGTAAGCGCAATAGAAGGCTCACAGCTCCTGAGATAGCTGCTGACTTGAATGGTTCTAGGAATGAGCCAATAAGTGTAGCTACAGTGAAACGGCGTTTGATTCATGCCGGTTTGAAAGGGTGTGTCGCCGCTAAAAAACCCCTTCTTCGACCCGCCAATCGCAAAAAACGACTTCAATGGGCGAAAAAATATGAAAAGTGGACAATTAAACAGTGGAAAAAAGTGCTGTGGACGGACGAATCGAAATTCGAGTTATTCGGCAGCAAGCGTCGCGTTTACGTTCGACGCAAACCCGGTGAACGCTTCTCAAAGCCGTGCCTGGTCCCCACTGTTAAGCACGGAGGTGGCAGCTTGATGGTTTGGGGCTGCTTTGGTAATGATAAAGTAGGTGACATAAAAAGGATTGAGGGTATCATGGACAAAAAAGCTTATCATAACATATTGCAACGTAATGGCATCCCGTCTGGTTTGAGATTGATAGGTGGAGGATTTACGTTTCAAGAAGATAATGACCCTAAACACTCTTCAAAGCTTTGCAGAGATTATCTAGATAAGAAAGAGAAAAAAGGCGTGCTAACAAGAATGGTATGGCCTCCGCAGTCACCGGATCTAAATCCTATTGAATTATTGTGGGAGGAATTGGACCGCAGGATTCGGCAGAGTTCTGCAGCAAAACAGAATCTCTCAAATTTATGGGAAGTCGTCCAAACCTGCTGGCGATCTATTGGAAAAGATACACTGGACAAGCTGATTTCAAGGATGCCAAGAATTTGTAAGGCTGTTATCAAGGCCAAAGGAGAATTTTTTGATGAGAGTAAAGTTTAATTAGCATTGTTTATGTTCACCGAAACCCTCTATTTTTGGAAATTGAAGTAGTGTTCGACTGGAGAAACTCATTTTTCTGAATTTGTTTACGTGAATCCCCTCAATATTTTGATTATTTGAGTTTATTAGATCAATTGTTGGGATGCAACAATTATTTACAGGAACTGATAAATACTTGCTTGCAATATGATATCTTTGTACTGTTATTCATCTGTTTATGAACAATAAATAAGATTGAGTATGATTATAAGTTCGATCAGGGTTCTTATTCTACTAAAATATTCAATGTTTTCAAAACATCTTCATCCTAATACTCGGTTGATCAATCATATGGAGAAATTTCTGGAGAATATAAATTATACAGAGAATTTGTCTGTTCTCGCGTGATGCCATTCTTTGGGGAGCCAGTCATATTCCAAAAATAAACAACACTCGCTGTGGATGAGACGTCCCGGCGCCACTGACATACCATTAATATCATCGACTTAGGTACGCGATCTTTGAACTGGTGTCGTTTCTCGTAATTACTACTCAAAAAAATTTCACAAAACACGTTACACATAGCATTTTTTCCGCTCTACAAGATGCTTTTTTCAGAATTGCCGTATCTTTATTCGCATTGAAACTGCAGGTGTCTCAATGAAAGTAAAAAAATTTTAGATTTTCTATTTCTTCACTAGCGTGTAGGACCTTCAAAAATATTCGATAAAAATCACCAAAACCCATGAAAAGTTAGTATTTTTTGTGTTCTTCAAGATGCTTTTTTCAAAATTTACCTACGACGCATAGAACTCGAGTTATCGCTGTTGCAAGTCAGGGTACTCGAGAGCTCACCCATCGAGAATTTATGAACGGTACTGTATATTCAACTCCTCAAAATCCTTTTATTTTTGAATGATTTGAATGTAATCTTTATATTTACCACCATCCTTACATTTTCATGACTTGAAATACCACATTTACAACATTGAACACTAACACTACTTCTCAAGATCAAACTCTTAGATTCCTCTGGTCTGAACATCGTCCCTTGGCCCATTTAGGACAACCAATACGAATAAGGTTCATCCGATCATGAGTCTCTCAGTCACTGTGACGTGAAGTTTTACCTACCCAAAATACATTTCTTAACACTTACACTATTATCATGATACATTCCTCAACGAATAACGAGGATTCAAACATTCACCGTCATAATCATTCCAGCTTTTACCTCGAATTCCATTTGCACAATAAGATACAATGGAGAAATGACAAAAGTATGAGAGATCCTTTGAAAAAGCTCTAATAATTAATATATAATTTACATCATTTTACATCCAAATATTCGAAATTAACTTATCCATCTCATGAATATATAATATTTGTAGTAGGCCATAAGTATATATGGGCAAATCTCAGGAACTATGCGATTTCGACTTCCAAATTTTGAGAATCCCCACAATGACAGCACACCTCCCATAAACTTCTGTTTAGTCCAAGTAATGCTCAAACAATGATGAAATACTTGCGTAAATCATTTTAAAGCTCCGCCGTGGATTTGTAAGGGAGTGGGAGATTTTCCTATGTATTTGGATGGGACCCTCATATTTCCGTTATTCTAATTGGCTCATGTGTATGTGAATACAGAGTTTACAGTGTCTTCTGAAGGTTTACGGTACAAAATGAAGATGTGCCACAGCCGCCAATACGCTCATTTTCATCATTTGTCAATCCTCACAAGCCTCGCATCACGACCGAGATGAGGCTGTAGTAGGGGCAATCCTCATAGTCATTTCTTGAGGCACAAATATCAGTTTACACGTTTTTTCAATCCCAACGGAATCGAAATTTTCGTGTGCTGCACGAAAAGCGATTTTTTGACTCCATTTACGCAAAAACAACTTTTCTCATCTTAAGCCGCATCGTCGTGCGGAATCGAGCACTTTATCGTTCTTGGGCTAGATTTGTAGGTTTTTGGATGTTGAATAAGATGTCGTTTCTACAGATACGAAATATTCACCGCCCCGAGTGCTGCATCGTTTAGAAGAGCGATACAGGAAAAAATGTAAAATCAGAGCTCGCTCCAACAAATCATCGCCACTCTGACGCATTGATAGGCACAGCCTCGAGCGAAAATTATATGTTCTGTATATCATAATCCATCACATATCCAATTTTCAGACCGATCGGTGAACCGCCCCGCCTGTGGCGAGCTAAGGCGTGAGAGAATTGTGCCCCTGTTCGGTCGGAAATTGCGATTCTATCACGAAGAAGCGTCTCCCAATACCTTTCTATAGCAAGTAATAGACTACTGAATGATGCAGAACTGTTCAATATGAGTGGATCTTCAAAATGATCTTATGCGAGCGGCGGAAGAAACGCGACTTATCTTCTGACAACGTGAAAATAGGCCTGTTCGGCCAAACCGCATACTTCGTGAGATTTGCCCATATATGAAAATTATGTAGAACCCTGAATGTGTTGAAAAGTATAATAAAAAATATTTTCGGTTGGGATCATCATCCGAACCAGTCTACCTGTGTCAATTTACTTCCTCTAACGTAAGTTTCTAATAACGTTCATTATCGTTAAATTCTCATACAACAATTTAAACGATTTCATTTATCTAACGTTGAGATGATGGAACAAGTAGATTATTCCAAAAGTTTTCAAATGTTTATATCAAATGATATATTAAACTCCTTAAAATATTTTAAATATGATTCAAGTATTACAATATTAATGAAAAGTATGTAAGATCCTAACACATGTTGGAAAATATGATTTGGTTCGGATTATCATCCCAACCAGTCCTTTTGAGTCAATTTACTCCCTTTAATATGAGGTTTCATTCAAGTTATTCAGCTGTCAATTCTTATCTAACAATAAGAAGGATCTTATTCATTCAACTCTGAGATACTAAAACAAGTGAGTTATTCCAAAAGTTCTAATATTAATATATCACAATGGTATATTCAACTCTTCGAAATATTCCAAATCAACTTCAAGATGTTGCAAAATGGACAAATACACGACACCCTCACAACATTATACTTGACATAGAGGATGACGTTGCGGTGACTTGCTTAGGCCATGGCTCAAGAGTGACTCAATCCGCTGAGAGCGACCGACGCAAATAAATCCAATACTGATTCTTCAACAAATCACACTTTACGTTATTAACAATCATACACAAAATAAACATACACATTCGCCACAAATACAACATTTACATGCAATACTGATGATAACGTTGCGGTGACTCGCTCAGGCCATGGCTCAAGAGTGACTCACTCCGCTGAGAGCGACCGACGCAAAAAATCCAATACAATATCATCAACCCATCATGAACAACACAATAATACATTCAAATAACTCCTCACAATCTCCAAAATTTACAGGAATATCAAAAAATCCAGTTTGCAACCTCTACAGTCTTACTAAAATACGATAAAACTAATCCAAATTTTCATCTGAAATCACACATTCATATATTCGCTGTTTCATTAGAAATAATATTTCGTGGAGTAGATGCAAATTATTGAATAGAATCTGATTATTCATTCTGAAACGACATATAAAAATTCTCAATAGGACATATTCCAACATATGTTGATCTCAAAATCTTGAATCACTTGTTTAAATCACTTGTTTTCGGGTCAAGTTTCGTGCCAAAGACCAAAATTCGAACCGAAACTATTCGAGTTTCGGTTCGAAAATCCAAAACGAAACTTTCTTAACTTAGAATTATGTTTCGGTGCACCGAAACATTATCATTTGGTCTCATTTTATTTCGGGTCAGCTCTGCGGAAGTAGTTTCTTCTCAAATCTCGTTATCATTCGGAAACTGAATTGAGATTGGCTATTCCGTTTCGGGGTTGAATTGCGTACCTCAAAATTTTATTTGATCTCGAGCGAATTTTTCCCAGTTTCCTACCCTCACGTCAGTGGAAGTTTGGTGTTTCTCCCAGAACAAAAAAAAACATGTATACATAGTGGTTGGTGATTATACAGGTATGGTTATCATGTATACCCTATATATGTCGTAAGCCGTTAGAATCTTCAGGCTGTTAGGATTTCATGCGCTGTGCAACACTCAGCTTTATTGCTCAGAAAATTATTCTTTCCTCAACACTGACCCATACCTTTTGTCATTGATTCCGAGGAGATGACAGTACTGTTATCCCCTCGGCAATCGGTAACAAGAGAGGTGGATCAGTGTTGAATGCAAAACCACTGTTTAAACAAATTTCTGTGATGCTTCTTACGCGCTTGCGCGCGTGAAATCCTAATGGCCTAAAAATTCCAACGGCCTACGATATATATAATTATATATGGTACCTAAAATGTACACATTATTTCGTATGTTGGAGGTGGAATTACGTCCAGTCTGACATCGGCAATGCTATAAGTTGAATGATGATAACAAATTCTTTACTCTATCTCTGACCTTTCTTGTCTAATACAACCCTAAGATGACATTGCACAGATTCTCAATTCAGAAACCGAAACATTACGGTGCACATTAATTCAGTTCGGCTCATAACCCGAAACGAAACGATATCAGAGTTCAGTTTCGCCTCATGATACGAAACTTAAGTCGAACTGTACTTCAGTGCACCAAAACATGATCCTCGATACGTGATATTTCGTTCCGGATCCTTGACCCAAAACTCAATTTTGTTTCGGATCGGATTCCGGTTTTGGTCCGAAATTCATTACGGAACCAATTTAAGAATAGTTTCGGTTCGGATTTCGGCCCAAGAACCGAAATGCACTTTGGTTCCGGTGCACCGGAACATAATTACACACCACATGAGTTCCGTTTCAGACCTTCGGTACGAAAATGATTATGTTTCGGATCGGGCTTACGTGGCCAATCCTAGACGAAACAAAATACCGGTGCACCGAAAATAATTTAGTTTCGGGTCAAACCCTGGTTGATACTAAACTGAATCATAGTGGTCTCATATTTTTCACTCGATCAAATTACTCAAGATATTACTCGACAGATTTTTTAAATCTAATTTCTTTCACTAGACTTAAATTTTCCAGATTGTAGTCACCATCTTATTCTCATTTCTCCGACTAGATTCAATTCATTGAGAAATCACTCGGCAGATTTTCTTTATTTCTTCCTTTCACTAAATCAATTTTTTTCAGATAGTTTCCAACAAGTTATTTTCATCTCATCTTTTCCTCTAGATTAAATTGTTCAGATATAGTGCGCAAAAGAGTTGTCATGATCCTATTTGTTTGTTAGGTATAATATTCTGAAGCAGTATGTAAGTAACACAAAAAAGTGAGACACATGTATGTCCAAAAAAATTTAGTTCGGTTATGACTTCAATGATTGAAACTCAATGAGATAAGTCTCTTCAAAAAATGATCTTAACTATTAACACGAGGGAGGGCACTCTCATACTCGCCTGGTCATAATTCTTGGAGAAGTGAGTGAAGGGGGGTGGTGAGATCTCACCACTTGTATATAAAAATCTAGACGACCCTCTCCGTTCACATTTATTCAGGGATACACGACATCACCCCAATTATGATCACTCGATAAATCCGTAAATGACACATTTCATGGAATAATCACGGATATTGTCTCAGATCTCATTGAATGGAACTGTTGACTATGATATTGCTTTCTCTAAAGAGGAAGCTTTGTTTTCGACACAGCAAATTTTTGATCAATTTTTCCATTCAACTCAATATTTTCTTCAACATAATTCATCTTATCACAAAAGTGCTTCAACCATCTTATTCCTCTCGCCAAAATCTAACGATTGTAAGTAACACTTTTCCCCTTATAATACTCAAAAACCCCCCAGTGACTCATCTCTCCGGCCCTTTGTCTGTGTCTGTGTGTGTATGTGTGTTGTTTTTTTTTTGCGCCACGCCTTCTCTTCTACACTCCACTTTATCGATTTTTGCTTTTCTACAAGTTGTATAGAATCACTCAGAGATGAGACCAGTGATTTGCCTGGTCTCCTCTCCAAATCGAATTTAATTTAAACGTTTTTTGAGGTAAAATCGCTGAAATTGTGTACTTTTATACTAAAATATCTCTTTCTAACTTCACCTTACCCCAATTTTGATTACCTAGGCTATGGTTTTTTTGGCTCAATCTATCTTTTGGTTAATACCGAAATTCCATTCAAACTCCATCAACGTAAATTTTTATAAAAAAACCAAAATTTCCAACAAAAACAGCAATTTGAGCATGTTTAGGCCTATTCTATCGAAATTCTGTTTTAACTAAATTACACGTTCTGCTAAAAAAAACCTCACTTTAGGTAGCCCAAATCCCGATAACTATTTTCCTCAAAAAAATAAATCAAAATATACAAAAATATTTTCTTCAATATTCATACTTTCCTCATATCTCTCCTCTAAATTACTTTATTCAAATTTTACTCAACTGAATTGATACTTTTTCATCGTTCTAAATCGATTGGTTCATACCGAATTTTCTCAAAATCCGTTTTAATACATTCAAAATCCGATTTATTTCCGAAAAATCCAAATTCTTTCAAAAAATACCCCATTTTTATAATCCTTACACCAACTATATTAAAATTTGCCCTCAACCATACTTCATATATTCCATGGAAAACCCTAGTTTAGGTCATCTGAATTCCCCTAAAAGGCAATCTCCTTATGATAACTCAAAATATTAGAAGGAAATCGCATTTAAAATTCATTTTCCGCTATTACCCACCCCCTAAATTAATATATACAAATTTTACTCAACTAAGTTGATACTTTTTCATCGTTCTAAATCGATTGGTTCATACCGAATTTTCTCAAAATCCGTTTTAATACATTCAAAATCCGACTTATTCCCAAAAAATCCAAATTTTTCCAAAATACTCCATTTTTATGATCTTTTCACCAACTATATCAAAATTTTCCCTCAACCAGACTACATATCTTCCATGAAAAACCCCAGTTTAGGTCATCTTAATTCCCCTAAAAGTGAATCTCGTAATAATAATCCAAAATATTAGAAGAAAATTGCAGCTAAAATTCATTTTATCCTCATATCTTCCTCTACAACTAATCTATCCACCTTTTAATGGTCTAGAGAGATACTTTTCCCTCATTCTACATCGATTGGTTGGATCCAATCATTGGATTGTTAGTGTGATATGAAATGCAATTAAATTAGATTAAAAAATAAAACTATTCTGTAGGAATCCCAATCATCATTTTGGAATTTGATCAGTTTTGCAAATTTCTCATTAGTTTCAGTGAACCTCTTAAACTATTTCCCTAAGAGAAAGCATTCTGCTAATCTCATTTAGCAGCGTATTTTTGGTTGACGATTAAGATAATGGTTGGACAATCTGACTTAACAAGAGCTACACACCATCTCTCTTTTTTACTAAAGAACCCACTGGGCTTCCGGATGAAGCTCTCAATTCCGCGTCCGCGTGTGCGTTTCCTTTTGGATTGATGTACGATGCGGATGACAGGATTTTCTTCTCTCCTCACCATTGCCATATTTCGCGCGAGATTCCGTTGACTCTTGCTAATGAAGATAATGATCTATATAGATCAATGAGAAGAAAACGCAAGCGAGCTGATTCGATCCAGCATTGGTCAGTCCAGTCTGAGAGTCAGTGAGGAAGGTGTGTGATTATTGTTGAGTCAAAATTACAGAGATAATCAAATTGTAATGTGATCAATCCTTCTACATGGGTTTCACGTTCAAATTTTGCGAAACAATTACTCGACATATTTCCTTCCATCTCATGACTCTCAAGAGTTGAAATTAATCTCTTTCCTCATCAATAGAGATTTTCAATCTCTTCCCTCCCGGTTTACGTTCAGATTTTGCTAAGCATTCACTCTACATGTTCCCCCTGATTTCATGACTCTCAAGAGTTGAAATCGATATTCCCAATATCTTTCCATTCGTTTGACGTTCAAATTTCCCTGAACATTCTCTCGGCATGTTTCCCCTGATCTCATGACTCTCAAGAGCTAAAATATATAGACTAAGCGAAATCACCGCCATTGCATGGGACAATAGGCTCACGGATTTTCTATGCAGGGTCCACTCCGTAAGACCCCACTTTTGCTAGTGATGCATGTTTCCAAACCGAAATCCATTGCATAATTGTTCAAACTGAAATCGTTTGAACATATTCTAAAAATCATTTTCTTGTCCGAAACAATTGCTTGTAGGTAATCAGGGGCATTTTCAACAAAAAGTTACACTTATCATTCTTCTCTAGGAGACATCATTTCTGAGCTGTGGGCATTTTGAGTGCCCCCAAGTGTGTGGCGAATTTGGGCAGATTTTTTTTCTCAACTTCAAGAAAAAGTATGAACGCTGAGACGTAGGAGTCTTCAAAGTCCCTCAGCGCGCCTATCTTGAAGTATCGTCAGATGGCCCCACTGTAGAATCCATCCAATTTAGCCACACACTCTCCTATAGTATTGATATGATGAGCGTGTCATGCATAATAGGGTGCTTGCATGAAAAACGAAAAATTGATTTTCATATCTCATATGAGATAATCACAGTTTGGTGGCATGCGTCCAAACGAGTTTAGTCGCGCGCCACCAACACATACATAACACATACATAGATTTGTGACGTCACAGGTCAGCGCTGCAGACGAGCGGTGCTGAAATTCACATGGGACTAGGCATTCTGTCGAATAATCGTCCGTAAAATTGGGTGATGGAGGAAGAAATTGATGATGTGCCTTGGAATAGTGATGAATTGCAGCCTGGTGAGTGATTGCATCGTGAATAGTGACGTTGTCGAGTGAGGTGAAATATATCTCATTAGTGGTGTTTAAGGCGTATCGCGTCTGTGGTATCACTCTAGGATTGGATTTTGTTGTAGCCTGATAAACGCTACATGACCTTTCTGAGTCAGAGGTCACACCTTCAAGTGGAAATACTCGTGTCTGAGAAGAGATAAATACTTATGTAGCCCGTTGAATCAGGTACACTTCACAAGCTATATATAGCCTCAAAAAACGCCGTGTTCTCTCTTTTTACACTGAACACGATCACTATACACAACGGAATAACTCACCGGGTTTCACTTAATGACTGTATATCGAAGCACATCATCCACGTTTTCCAACTTCACACAAATTTTTCGCACAAAAATTCGATAGATCATGGATGCGCTGGGATGACCGTACAAATCTCCTATGCAGACTCCACCCGGCTTGTCTGCAGCTGACCTGTGACGTCACGAATCTATGTGTGTGTTGGTGGCGCGCGAATCGGAGCGTTTGAACGCGAGCCCATGCACAATGGGGCGGAACATCGATTTTGGGCTGTACATCGTATCCGCGTGAATTTTTGACCGATTGACGTGATCCAAGAACGATTCTCTTCGTTTTTCAACCCTCCACCACGTGGCACTGCAACAATTTTGATTAAAACCGTCCTGACGTGTGGAGAGGGCACTGAACGTTGCACAGAATTCGAGACGGGAATACGCTAATTTCCTGGGCACCCGGGCTGTATTTGGCAGCTTCCTATCGTCCAAACTGACCTATATGGTCCTTGGATTGTGTACACTACCCTCCAACACCTCCCTGAACCATTCAATCGTTTGTGACGGCTTACATGTGCCCAGAAATGATGGAACTCGAGCCTATAATGATGTACATGCTTTCTGGACCCCTGTGAGGGGGGATTGATCAACTTGGGAGTGTTGAACGACTTGCGGGCTCTGGTAACCACTACGAGTACCATCTCACATGATCTAGTTTAAGACGAGCCTAAAAATCACGGAATCTAGGTGTCTTTTGGAACTTGCGGGATTTGGAAAATACTACAGACGACGTTCTACGTGAACAACTCATCGAATGCTTCGAAGCGAGATCCATGAAATTGGCGCTGTAATGTGTTAGGAAACTTTTTCACCGGAAAATACTCGAAAATCGTAGTAACGACCCTCGAAATAATGAAATCTAGGTGTCTCTTGGGTCTTGCGGGATTCTGGAAACACTACAAACACCATTCCATGCAATCAACTCAACGCTTGCTCTCCAGCAGGTATCATAAAATTGCCGCTGGAATGTTTCATAATTTTTTTTTTCACCGGAAAACACTCGAAAATCGTAGAGCGATCCCCAAAATCATGGGAACTAGGTGTCTTCTGAGACCCGCGGAATTTGGGAAGGACTACAGGCACCATCTCACGTGATCAACTGATCGGATGCTTCAGAGCAGGTGTCATAAAATTGCCGCTGGGATGTTTTCGGGTCCTTTTCCCCGATTACGATCGAGAATGAAAAAACGACCCTAAAAATCATGGAACCTAGATGTCTTTCGGAACTTGCGGGGTTCGGAGAATACTACAGACACCATTCTACGTGAATAACTGATCGAATGCTCCAAAGCAAAGTTCATAAAATGTCCGCTGGAATGTTTTAGGATCCTTTTTCACCGAAAAACACTCGAAAATCGTAGTAACGACCCCCGAAATCAGGAAATCTAGGTGACCAATTCTATGTAAGATCAAATAGTCGAACATCGCTGAAGTCTCAAATATCTTCCAGGATGAAATATATGTTCCTAAGGACAAATTAACGAGACACGTATTTTTGCGTTTTGCCCTATCATGCTCTGACTCGAAGTTATCGATTTTTCTCATTTGATGGGCATTTCGTGAAATTAGCAACTTTTGATCGATATAGATGCAATTCTCCGTGTGTAATGGCTTTCGTAAAGATTGACTCGACGAAAGATGTGCAATCATGTTGATATAACTTTGTCGCTTTTCTCATACCAAGATCTGATTAGGGAATGATACCAGCATCATTGGATAATGTATCTCAAGGCACATCTAGGTTGAGAGTCCAAGCATGTTTTACCTAAATTCCATACTCTTTGAAATTTACAACTTTTATCACGAGACTTTCCGCTCAGAGTTTCACCACATCTACTTAATAATGGAGACACATTTCAGAGTTTCGCCAAGTGTGAATAGACCTATACCCTGGTGAAATTTTTTAATGAGTATCGTATGGTATCGTATGATATCATACGATACTCATGGTATACTCATACGATACCACCTTGTGATACCATACGATACTTATGAAATATTTCACGATATTTGCAATAAAAACTCATACGTACTCGTGAGATACTATACGATACTTTTTCAGAGATACGCATGGGAAACAATGCGATACTCATATGGAACCAACATCCGATATGCAGTGATATACTAATGAGATACTATACGATGTTATGAACCTGGGTTCTTCAGGTTCATGTGCTATGGGTTCTATTCTGTACTTACCAGACCGTCGGGTCAGTAAGTTGGGGTGCAAGGTATTCTCTGAATGATAAGTCCAAGATGTTGAGTGCAGTATAGATTTTATTCAATGGTGAGTTATAAATCCGAGAGGGACTGTGACAACTGATCGTCATCCTACTGATTCTATGATGGTACGAGAGTATCAAGGGCTGAGACTACTCGTCCTGGAATGCTACTAATCGCGGAGTCTATGCTACGAGTGTACGTGGTCGACTGTGATTCTAGAAGCCTAATATACGCGGTGAGAGTCCGCGGTCAACTGTTAGAACAGAAGCCTGGATCAGCGTTCTTACGCTGCTTCTATACTCGTTCCCACATCGAGGTCAAACGCGCGTCAGCGCCTTTGTTTTCGCGCATTCTTGCGTCAGTGCGCCTGTGCTCGAACGTTCTCGAAGGCTTTAGGCTGGCGCCTCTGAGTCATGGCTATCAATTCTTGCACGCGCGGTTGGTGACGCTTAGTTGCACCGCATTACAATAAATACTGCAATAGTTAGAGTTCATGTTTCTGAACTCGATCCATGACGCACAGCTATAGATTCTTGCACGTGCGGCTATAGTTGCACCACATTCCATTGAATCTTGCAATAGCTACATCTCGTAGGCATGGAGCTCAGACTAGCTCCATGACAACGATACTCACCCTAGGAATGCTCTGCATTCTTTTACGATACCATGATATCAAACGATGCTGTTGGATTCTGTGAGATACTGAGATATACTGTATGATACGCGACTTTTTGGGCAGAATATACGCTTGTGATACCATACGATACTAATTGATATTCTTGGCCTGATACCAATGAGATACTCAGTCTGGAACAGCTCTAGATCCTCACACCATACTATGATATACTAAACGACACCATGCAATTCTGTAAGATATTGTAAGATTCCATACCATACGCTATTTCCGGCGCGAAAGATACTTTCACGGTACTGTAAGATACTGAACGACACCAGTAACCCAATACTACTGAGATACTATGCGATACTCACCCCAGAACTGCTCCGGATTCCCATACGACACTATGAGATACCAAACGATACTACGTGATTCTGTGAGACATTGTGAGATTCTATACGGTACGTGACTAGCTCGTCAAAATATACGCTCACGATAACATGGGATACGAAACGATATAAGTGACCCGATACGCATGAGATATTATGCGATACTCACCCGGAACGGCATTGGATTCTCATACGATACTATGAGAGGAAAAAAACGTTCTTCCGAAATTGTTTTGAGTTAGAGATTCTTCAACTGTGGAAAATTTAAAACAAGACGTACTCATGGATGAAACGAAAGAAATAGAAATATGAATTAGCGCATGACCAAAATCAAAGATAAATTTACCATATATGGTTGAACCAAAGATGGTTGTACATTAGAATATCTACCATCATGAATCTCTGTTGAGGTTGTGAAAAATGCGAAAATCTGATTTTTGTGGTGCTCAAGTTCAACAGAAGTTAGAATGTGATAATATTTTTGAACAAGGAGCTAGCGAATATCACTTGATTTTGTTATTAGCGAGACTTACCTGGACAGATTCAATCATAAGGGCGAAAACCAGTGATATGTATTCTCGATGTACACTTGGTGGTAGTTGATTCTTCTCTAATAGGGGAACCAGTTCCTCACAGTTTCGTCGCTCTCATGCGATACGGTAACCTTCGTGGCGCTGAGACAACCCTCTTATCATCTTTCTCTCCATCAACGAATAGAATACATCTTCCTGCTACTGTGCAGATGTGATCTGAGTTATAACTCGAATTATATGAAAACAAGAGAGAAGCCTGAGATATAGTCAGAAGAGGCAACATTTTGACGTTGTGTGATCGGCCGCTTGGACCTCTCTCTCTTTCTCATGTGTTAAGAGAATGGGCGGAGCGCTGAATTCGCATGAGAGCGACGGAACTGTGAGGAACTGGTTCCCTTATTCGGAAAGAATCAACTACCGCCAAGTGTACATTCATTAGTTGGTGAATAATACACTCTTGGGATCTTGTATCCCACTTGAGGAACATGATCAAGGATCAGACATTCTTCTTCTCCGCTGAGAATTGATAGAGTAGAAGAGAGTCATTATTGGGAACGCAAAATAGGAAATTTATGTGAGATGGTACATTCATTACTACAGTAGAGTTAGAATTGAGGGTGAGGAACGCGTGGAGAGTCAACATCCAAGGGTCTTACGTATAGCTTGAGCCATTAGAATCCTTCCGAGTCTCCTTTTAAAAGTGAAACATCATTATAGTTCTACACACATGCATATCAGGAATAGACAGCTCTCGAATTCCATTCACGTCCCCTCGAAAGGGTTGTTGTTCAATCATCGAGTATTCACATCAGATTCACAGATGAATCCATTATACCTTGGTCTAATGACGGAGCAGGTTCCATCTCTCAATAGATATTCAATCTTTTTGATTCTCATTTGGGTGAGAAAGGATTCAGTTTGTGGCATAGATGAACAAAAGTTGGTCAAATCAACGCATATGATACGAATAGAGTCTTGCACTCGATGAGGACCAGTGATTTGTGGACCACAATAGTGACCTGCAGTGCTGATTTGTGAGAAGCGCCATCTACCTGAGTTTAATCCAAGATCTAACGATAAAAACCTTTACCTCTCAACCGTCTGAGTTGGCATGACAAAGAAGAATCAACGCCAGATGTTATTCTCCGTGTGTAATGGATTTCGATTGTTAGTGTGATATGAAATGCAATTAAATTAGATTAAAAAATAAAACTATTCTGTAGGAATCCCAATCATCATTTTGGAATTTGATCAGTTTTGCAAATTTCTCATTAGTTTCAGTGAACCTCTTAAACTATTTCCCTAAGAGAAAGCATTCTGCTAATCTCATTTAGCAGCGTATTTTTGGTTGACGATTAAGATAATGGTTGGACAATCTGACTTAACAAGAGCTACACACCATCTCTCTTTTTTACTAAAGAACCCACTGGGCTTCCGGATGAAGCTCTCAATTCCGCGTCCGCGTGTACGTTTCCTTTTGGATTGATGTACGATGCGGATGACAGGATTTTCTTCTCTCCTCACCATTGCCATATTTCGCGCGAGATTCCGTTGACTCTTGCTAATGAAGATAATGATCTATATAGATCAATGAGAAGAAAACGCAAGCGAGCTGATTCGATCCAGCATTGGTCAGTCCAGTCTGAGAGTCAGTGAGGAAGGTGTGTGATTATTGTTGAGTCAAAATTACAGAGATAATCAAATTGTAATGTGATCAATCCTTCTACATGGGTTTCACGTTCAAATTTTGCGAAACAATTACTCGACATATTTCCTTCCATCTCATGACTCTCAAGAGTTGAAATTAATCTCTTTCCTCATCAATAGAGATTTTCAATCTCTTCCCTCCCGGTTTACGTTCAGATTTTGCTAAGCATTCACTCTACATGTTCCCCCTGATTTCATGACTCTCAAGAGTTGAAATCGATATTCCCAATATCTTTCCATTCGTTTGACGTTCAAATTTCCCTGAACATTCTCTCGGCATGTTTCCCCTGATCTCATGACTCTCAAGAGCTAAAATATATAGACTAAGCGAAATCACCGCCATTGCATGGGACAATAGGCTCACGGATTTTCTATGCAGGGTCCACTCCGTAAGACCCCACTTTTGCTAGTGATGCATGTTTCCAAACCGAAATCCATTGCATAATTGTTCAAACTGAAATCGTTTGAACATATTCTAAAAATCATTTTCTTGTCCGAAACAATTGCTTGTAGGTAATCAGGGGCATTTTCAACAAAAAGTTACACTTATCATTCTTCTCTAGGAGACATCATTTCTGAGCTGTGGGCATTTTGAGTGCCCCCAAGTGTGTGGCGAATTTGGGCAGATTTTTTTTCTCAACTTCAAGAAAAAGTATGAACGCTGAGACGTAGGAGTCTTCAAAGTCCCTCAGCGCGCCTATCTTGAAGTATCGTCAGATGGCCCCACTGTAGAATCCATCCAATTTAGCCACACACTCTCCTATAGTATTGATATGATGAGCGTGTCATGCATAATAGGGTGCTTGCATGAAAAACGAAAAATTGATTTTCATATCTCATATGAGATAATCACAGTTTGGTGGCATGCGTCCAAACGAGTTTAGTCGCGCGCCACCAACACATACATAACACATACATAGATTTGTAACGTCACAGGTCAGCGCTGCAGACGAGCGGTGCTGAAATTCACATGGGACTAGGCATTCTGTCGAATAATCGTCCGTAAAATTGGGTGATGGAGGAAGAAATTGATGATGTGCCTTGGAATAGTGATGAATTGCAGCCTGGTGAGTGATTGCATCGTGAATAGTGACGTTGTCGAGTGAGGTGAAATATATCTCATTAGTGGTGTTTGAGGCGTATCGCGTCTGTGGTATCACTCTAGGATTAGATTTTGTTGTAGCCTGATAAACGCTACATGACCTTTCTGAGTCAGAGGTCACACCTTCAAGTGGAAATACTCGTGTCTGAGAAGAGATAAATACTTATGTAGCCCGTTGAATCAGGTACACTTCACAAGCTATATATAGCCTCAAAAAACGCCGTGTTCTCTCTTTTTACACTGAACACGATCACTATACACAACGGAATAACTCACAGGGTTTCGCTTAATGACTGTATATCGAAGCACATCATCCACGTTTTCCAACTTCACACAAATTTTTCGCACAAAAATTCGATAGATCATGGATGCGCTGGGATGACCGTACAAATCTCCTATGCAGACTCCACCCGGCTTGTCTGCAGCTGACCTGTGACGTCACGAATCTATGTGTGTGTTGGTGGCGCGCGAATCGGAGCGTTTGAACGCGAGCCCATGCACAATGGGGCGGAACATCGATTTTGGGCCGTACATCGTATCCGCGTGAATTTTTGACCGATTGACGTGATCCAAGAACGATTCTCTTCGTTTTTCAACCCTCCACCACGTGGCACTGCAACAATTTTGATTAAAACCGTCCTGACGTGTGGAGAGGGCACTGAACGTTGCACAGAATTCGAGACGGGAATACGCTAATTTCCTGGGCACCCGGGCTGTATTTGGCAGCTTCCTATCGTCCAAACTGACCTATATGGTCCTTGGATTGTGTACACTACCCTCCAACACCTCCCTGAACCATTCAATCGTTTGTGACGGCTTACATGTGCCCAGAAATGATGGAACTCGAGCCTATAATGATGTACATGCTTTCTGGACCCCTGTGAGGGGGGATTGATCAACTTGGGAGTGTTGAACGACTTGCGGGCTCTGGTAACCACTACGAGTACCATCTCACATGATCTAGTTTAAGACGAGCCTAAAAATCACGGAATCTAGGTGTCTTTTGGAACTTGCGGGATTTGGAAAATACTACAGACGACGTTCTACGTGAACAACTCATCGAATGCTTCGAAGCGAGATCCATGAAATTGGCGCTGTAATGTGTTAGGAAACTTTTTCACCGGAAAATACTCGAAAATCGTAGTAACGACCCTCGAAATAATGAAATCTAGGTGTCTCTTGGGTCTTGCGGGATTCTGGAAACACTACAAACACCATTCCATGCAATCAACTCAACGCTTGCTCTCCAGCAGGTATCATAAAATTGCCGCTGGAATGTTTCATAATTTTTTTTTTCACCGGAAAACACTCGAAAATCGTAGAGCGATCCCCAAAATCATGGGAACTAGGTGTCTTCTGAGACCCGCGGAATTTGGGAAGGACTACAGGCACCATCTCACGTGATCAACTGATCGGATGCTTCAGAGCAGGTGTCATAAAATTGCCGCTGGGATGTTTTCGGGTCCTTTTCCCCGATTACGATCGAGAATGAAAAAACGACCCTAAAAATCATGGAACCTAGATGTCTTTCGGAACTTGCGGGGTTCGGAGAATACTACAGACACCATTCTACGTGAATAACTGATCGAATGCTCCAAAGCAAAGTTCATAAAATGTCCGCTGGAATGTTTTAGGATCCTTTTTCACCGAAAAACACTCGAAAATCGTAGTAACGACCCCCGAAATCAGGAAATCTAGGTGACCAATTCTATGTAAGATCAAATAGTCGAACATCGCTGAAGTCTCAAATATCTTCCAGGATGAAATATATGTTCCTAAGGACAAATTAACGAGACACGTATTTTTGCGTTTTGCCCTATCATGCTCTGACTCGAAGTTATCGATTTTTCTCATTTGATGGGCATTTCGTGAAATTAGCAACTTTTGATCGATATAGATGCAATTCTCCGTGTGTAATGGCTTTCGTAAAGATGAGACTTGTTCGGGGGGGGGGGGTCGAGTGAGTTATATTGCACCAGAAAATCTTGGTACAGAAACATAATTAGTGAGCGGGATCCACAAAAATTGATTTTGGCCAAAATCGAGGAAAGTTGAATAGTTCAAAATAATTATCCTCAATTTTGATCGAAAATTTTCTGTGAACTCGTTGAAACATGAGAAACAAAATGTACTTGGTCCGATTTGCGCTACGTGGCGCAGAGTGAGGCTGAAGATCATTTTCTGGATTTCAGTTGAAACTTGGTTTTTAAGATTGTCAATGTAATACTATGATGCTTTGGTTCTATCAAATTTGAGTTTGACTCATCTATGATATCAGACTTGTGTTATTATTCGACAAGAGTATGACTTGGAGTATATCCTATCTTTCAGATTTGACTAATGCAGTAAGAGACAAGGGAATCAGTCTCCAACAGCT
The DNA here is from genome assembly GCA_029851415.1 of Eretmocerus hayati. Lineage (NCBI taxonomy): Eukaryota > Metazoa > Arthropoda > Insecta > Hymenoptera > Aphelinidae > Eretmocerus > Eretmocerus hayati. Next base: position 133,940,869 of record CM056741.1, on the reverse strand, counting down.
ATCAGCGTGGATAAAAGCGTCCAAGTACCATTTTACGTGAATAACTCATCGAATGCTCCAAAGCAAAGTTCATGAAATCGCCGCTGGGATGTTTTAGGATCCTTTTTCTTCTTTCTTCGGACTTGCGGGGTTCTGAGAACACTACACACATTATCTCACGCAATCAATTCGACGCACGCTCTCCAGCAAGTAGCATAAATTTTCCGCTGGCCGATTGAAGCATTCGATGAGTTATCCACGTAGAATGGTGTCTGTAGTATTCTCCAAATCCCGCGAATTCCAGAAGACGGCTTGATTCAATGATGTTTAGGGTCGTTTTCTCATTTTCGATCGTTTTTCGGCGGAAAAGGACCCGAAAACATCCCATCGGCAATTTTATGACACCTGCTCCGAAACATCCGATCAGTTGATCACGTGAGATGGTGCCTGTGGTTTTTTCTAAATTCCGCAAGTCTTAGAAGACACCTAGATTTCATGATTTTGGGGGTCGTTTTACGATTTTCGAGTGTTGTCCGAAGAAAAAGGATCATAAAACACTCCAGCAGTGATTTTATGATACCTGCTCGAGAGCGTGAGTTGAGTTGATCGCGTGAGATGGTGTTTTTAGTGTCTTCAGAACCCGCAAGTCCCATAAGACTCCTAGATTTCATGAGTTCAGGGGTCATCACTACGATTTCCGAGTGCTTTCCAAAGGACCCGAAAACATCTCAGCGGCAATTTGACGACACCTGCTTCGAAGCATTCGATCAGGTGATCACGTGAGATGATGCCTGTAGTTCTGTCTAAATTCCGCAAGTCTCAAAAGACACCTAGATTTTATGATTTTGTGGGTCGTTCTACGGTTTTCGAGTGTTTTCCGGTGGAAAAGGATCATAAAAAATTCCAGCTGGAATTTTATTATACGTGCTGGAGAGCGTGCGTTGAGTTGATTGCGTGAGATGGTATTTGTAGTGTTTCCAGAACCCCGGAAGTCCCAAAAGACACCTAGATTTCATGATTTCGGGGGTCGTTTCTACGATTTTCGAGTGTTTTCCGGTGAAAAAGGATCCTACAACATTACAGCCGCAGTTTTATGAAACTTACTATGAAGCATTCGATGAGTTGTTCACGTTGAACGGTGTCTGGAGTATTTTCCGAATCCCGCAAGTTCCAAAAGACACCTAGATTCCATGATATTTAGGTTCGTTTTATCATTTGCCTCTTTTTCGGTGCAAAATTATTCTAAAAAATTCCAGTGACAATTCTCCGACCCCTGCCTTGAAGAATTCGATAACTAGATCATGTGAGATGGTACTTGTAGTGGTTCCCAGTCCCGCAAGTCATTAAACACTCCCAAGCTGATCAATCCCTCCTCAAAGGGATCCAGCAAGCATGTACATCATTATCGGTCTGAGTTTCATCATTTCTGGGCACCAGTAACCCATCACAAACCATTGAATGGTCCAGAAAGGTGTTGGAGGGTGGTGTACACATTCTAAGGACCATATAGGTCAGTTCGGACGATGTCAAGCTGCCAAGTACAGCCCGAGTGCCCAGGAAATTAGCATATTCCCATCTCGAATTCAGTGCAACGTTCAGTGCCCTCTCCACACGTCAGAACGGTTTCAATCAAAATTGTTGCAGTGCCACGTGGTGGAGGGTTGAAAAACGAAGAGAGTCGTTCTTGGGTCGAGTCAATCGGTCAAAAATTCGCGTGGATACGATTTATGGCCCAAAATTGATGTTTCGCCCCACTGTGCCACGCAGGCTACCAAATTGCAATTTTCGAAAAATGATCTCTCTGTTCCTATACATCCTAAAATTCCAATCCTTCCTTCATAATTCATTAAAAAATAAGAGCTTTTAGATGAGACATTAAGAACATTTCATGCAAGGACCCTATTGTGAACTCACACTCTACAACTTTGCATCCACGCGACAACGCATCATCATCATCATCACCCGTGATAGCCGCAGCCCTCAGCCCCACCTTTCGGATTCTCGCGCGCTGTGACGTCATAATCCGACGGCCACGCCATCTTATGATGAGTCTCGTACCACTCAACTTTTGCCACTTTCTGTGCCTGTAGCTATTCCTCCCCTGATTCCGATGCTTTCCTGTGCCGAGGGATTTGTTGTAGATTTTCTGATGTGTTTGGACGTTCTTGCTCAGTTCCTGGAGGAATTCCATACTTCTGACGTGTTGGGAACAGAGCCCAACACTGCTCAAATGCACTAGGATGGACGAACAATCTTTGTCAAAATTGAACCACTTAGAAACACTCAGGCTGTGACTTGTGCATGAGATGAGTTTCTTCATCGAATAATTTCGTTGAATGTCAATAAACAGAGGACCAGGGCTTTTGTGTAGAGATGAATATTCATTTTCAGGAACTCTGGTGTATCCGAGGGTGTGTCATGTCATTGTGACACAGATCGTTGAACAGCATAACTTGTCATGTACTGCAAAGTTGACTTCTACCACAGTGTACGCATAGACATAGAAGTATAGACTGCGGATCCCGTATACCGGGCATTGTCCGCTAGCCTCTACAATGAGAGTGAGAGAGACACAACATACACGCATAAAAGGAGGCAGCGCAATACACGGTGGCGCCGCGACCGCCCACCACCCGCGGTCGCGCTCGGAAGTTCGCTGCTTCGCACTATTTTTCTCCGGGCCTCGCATGTCAAATCGGAGTGCGGCGGGCCGGGAAAAAAATCTTGGGGCACGCGCTCGCGCGCATGATTGAGAAAAACTACCGGGTTACGAACCTCCGAAAAACTGGAAGTTCCGACCGAGGTCTATCGATCCTCGGTATTGGGTTTTGTAGAGAACATCTTCGTGAACAAATACCTAACCTAGCAACATTGATTTTTCACTGTGATTGATCTTCTAATCAATGGTGAAAATCACTAATATACACATGTTTCCTTAACTTTATAATGCTGATCGATCGAAAATGACGGGTTAGAGACAAAAATGACAAGAGTAATCATTTGTTGAAAGTACTTTGAAAAACCTAGGAAAAATAGTTACGGACCGGAAAAAATCATTTTGACGATTTTTTAAAACAAATTAAAAATCCGAATGAGTGGAAATTTGAAGCTTCCAACGAATGTATTGAGCAGAGATATCATGAGTTGACATCTTATAAGCAGGAAATATGTATGCCCAGCCAAACTCAAATTCTTCTGCATAGTATCTAAACAAAAACGAATAATTTAAAACAACTCTCTCACCATTCTATGCAGATTATTATGTTTTGTTTGGATATCATACAAAATAATTTGAGTTTGGCTGGGCATAGATATTTCCTGCTTTCAGGATGTCAACTCATTATATTTCTATCCATGGTAGAGTCATTCGCTTCAATTGACATTTTGCGTAATAATAGCAGCTGATTTGCGAGTCAAATTACTGTTTATTTTTCAAGACAACGTTTTGATAGTTATTTTACTATCGAAACGTTGTCTTGAAAAATAAACAGTAATTTGACTCGCAAATCAGCTGCTATTATTACGCGAAATGTCATTATATTTCTGCTCAATACATGGGTTGGAAGCTTTAAATTTCCACTCATGCGGATTTTTTATTTGTTTCAAAAAATTGTTGAAATTAATGTTTTTCGGTCCGTAGCTATTTTTCCTAGGTTTTTCGAGGTATTTTCGACAAAAAGTTACTCTTGTCATTTTTTTCTCCAACTCATGATTTTCGATCTATGAGCATTATAAAGTTAAGGAAACATGTGTACATTATTGATTTTCACCGTTGATTAAAAGATCAATCACAGTAAATAATCAATGTTGCTAGGTTAAATATCTGTTCACGAAGATGTTCTCTACAAAACCCAATACCGAGAATCGATAGACCTCGGTCGGAACTTCCAGTTTTTCGAAGGTTCGTAACGCGGTAATTTTTCTCAATCATGCGCGCGAGCGAGTGCCCCAAAATTTTTTTCCCGGCCCGCCGCATCCCGATTTGGCATGCGAGGCCCGGAGAAAAATAGTGCGGAGCAGCGAACTTCCGAGCGCGGCGCCACATGTTGTCTCTCTCGCTCTCATGCAAGGGTCTATCTCTAGCAGTCAACGGGGGACATACGGCGCCCGCAGTCTATACTTTTACGTCTATGAGTGTGCGTTACTCATTGGACTCCTTATTTCAATTGTGAGAGTCCTAGTGGTCAGATCCTATTCTCAACTCCATGATATTTGGATTTGGTTAACATCTGGCGTTGATTCTTCTTTGTCATGCCAACTCAGACGGTTGAGAGGTAAAGGTTTTTATCGTTAGATCTTGGATTAAACTCAGGTAGATGGCGCTTCTCACAAATCAGCACTGCAGGTCACTATTGTGGTCCACAAATCACTGGTCCTCATCGAGTGCAAGACTCTATTCGTATCATATGCGTTGATTTGACCAACTTTTGTTCATCTATGCCACAAACTGAATCCTTTCTCACCCAAATGAGAATCAAAAAGATTGAATATCTATTGAGAGATGGAACCTGCTCCGTCATTAGACCAAGGTATAATGGATTCATCTGTGAATCTGATGTGAATACTCGATGATTGAACAACAACCCTTTCGAGGGGACGTGAATGGAATTCGAGAGCTGTCTATTCCTGATATGCATGTGTGTAGAACTATAATGATGTTTCACTTTTAAAAGGAGACTCGGAAGAATTCTAATGGCTCAAGCTATACGTAAGACCCTTGGATGTTGACTCTCCACGCGTTCCTCACCCTCAATTCTAACTCTACTGTAGTAATGAATGTACCATCTCACATAAATTTCCTATTTTGCGTTCCCAATAATGACTCTCTTCTACTCTATCAATTCTCAGCGGAGAAGAAGAATGTCTGATCCTTGATCATGTTCCTCAAGTGGGATACAAGATCCCAAGAGTGTATTATTCACCAACTAATGAATGTACACTTGGCGGTAGTTGATTCTTTCCGAATAAGGGAACCAGTTCCTCACAGTTCCGTCGCTCTCATGCGAATTCAGCGCTCCGCCCATTCTCTTAACACATGAGAAAGAGAGAGAGGTCCAAGCGGCCGATCACACAACGTCAAAATGTTGCCTCTTCTGACTATATCTCAGGCTTCTCTCTTGTTTTCATATAATTCGAGTTATAACTCAGATCACATCTGCACAGTAGCAGGAAGATGTATTCTATTCGTTGATGGAGAGAAAGATGATAAGAGGGTTGTCTCAGCGCCACGAAGGTTACCGTATCGCATGAGAGCGACGAAACTGTGAGGAACTGGTTCCCCTATTAGAGAAGAATCAACTACCACCAAGTGTACATCGAGAATACATATCACTGGTTTTCGCCCTTATGATTGAATCTGTCCAGGTAAGTCTCGCTAATAACAAAATCAAGTGATATTCGCTAGCTCCTTGTTCAAAAATATTATCACATTCTAACTTCTGTTGAACTTGAGCACCACAAAAATCAGATTTTCGCATTTTTCACAACCTCAACAGAGATTCATGATGGTAGATATTCTAATGTACAACCATCTTTGGTTCAACCATATATGGTAAATTTGTCTTTGATTTTGGTCATGCGCTAATTCATATTTCTATTTCTTTCGTTTCATCCATGAGTACGTCTTGTTTTAAATTTTCCACAGTTGAAGAATCTCTAACTCAAAACAATTTCGGAAGAACGTTTTTTTCCTCTCATAGTATCGTATGAGAATCCAATGCCGTTCCGGGTGAGTATCGCATAATATCTCATGCGTATCGGGTCACTTATATCGTTTCGTATCCCATGTTATCGTGAGCGTATATTTTGACGAGCTAGTCACGTACCGTATAGAATCTCACAATGTCTCACAGAATCACGTAGTATCGTTTGGTATCTCATAGTGTCGTATGGGAATCCGGAGCAGTTCTGGGGTGAGTATCGCATAGTATCTCAGTAGTATTGGGTTACTGGTGTCGTTCAGTATCTTACAGTACCGTGAAAGTATCTTTCGCGCCGGAAATAGCGTATGGTATGGAATCTTACAATATCTTACAGAATTGCATGGTGTCGTTTAGTATATCATAGTATGGTGTGAGGATCTAGAGCTGTTCCAGACTGAGTATCTCATTGGTATCAGGCCAAGAATATCAATTAGTATCGTATGGTATCACAAGCGTATATTCTGCCCAAAAAGTCGCGTATCATACAGTATATCTCAGTATCTCACACAATCCAACAGCATCGTTTGATATCATGGTATCGTAAAAGAATGCAGAGCATTCCTAGGGTGAGTATCGTTGTCATGGAGCTAGTCTGAGCTCCATGCCTACGAGATGTAGCTATTGCAAGATTCAATGGAATGTGGTGCAACTATAGCCGCACGTGCAAGAATCTATAGCTGTGCGTCATGGATCGAGTTCAGAAACATGAACTCTAACTATTGCAGTATTTATTGTAATGCGGTGCAACTAAGCGTCACCAACCGCGCGTGCAAGAATTGATAGCCATGACTCAGAGGCGCCAGCCTAAAGCCTTCGAGAACGTTCGAGCACAGGCGCACTGACGCAAGAATGCGCGAAAACAAAGGCGCTGACGCGCGTTTGACCTCGATGTGGGAACGAGTATAGAAGCAGCGTAAGAACGCTGATCCAGGCTTCTGTTCTAACAGTTGACCGCGGACTCTCACCGCGTATATTAGGCTTCTAGAATCACAGTCGACCACGTACACTCGTAGCATAGACTCCGCGATTAGTAGCATTCCAGGACGAGTAGTCTCAGCCCTTGATACTCTCGTACCATCATAGAATCAGTAGGATGACGATCAGTTGTCACAGTCCCTCTCGGATTTATAACTCACCATTGAATAAAATCTATACTGCACTCAACATCTTGGACTTATCATTCAGAGAATACCTTGCACCCCAACTTACTGACCCGACGGTCTGGTAAGTACAGAATAGAACCCATAGCACATGAACCTGAAGAACCCAGGTTCATAACATCGTATAGTATCTCATTAGTATATCACTGCATATCGGATGTTGGTTCCATATGAGTATCGCATTGTTTCCCATGCGTATCTCTGAAAAAGTATCGTATAGTATCTCACGAGTACGTATGAGTTTTTATTGCAAATATCGTGAAATATTTCATAAGTATCGTATGGTATCACAAGGTGGTATCGTATGAGTATACCATGAGTATCGTATGATATCATACGATACCATACGATACTCATTAAAAAATTTCACCAGGGTATAGGTCTATTCACACTTGGCGAAACTCTGAAATGTGTCTCCATTATTGAGTAGATGTGGTGAAACTCTGAGCGGAAAGTCTCGTGATAAAAGTTGTAAATTTCAAAGAGTATGGAATTTAGGTAAAACATGCTTGGACTCTCAACCTAGATGTGCCTTGAGATACATTATCCAATGATGCTGGTATCATTCCCTAATCAGATCTTGGTATGAGAAAAGCGACAAAGTTATATCAACATGATTGCACATCTTTCGTCGAGTCAAGTTTCGCTTACTATTAAACATAGACATTCAATGTAATCTCTTATAGAAAAATCCAACAAAATTGTATATCAGTTCTCCAAGGATTATGTCCTCGGTCCAAACGTATTGAATTCCTGAAATATTCGTTGGTGAAAGATGATCATACATTGATTTGAAAATAATATGAATAAAATTCATGATCGGCTATGCACATACCCCATCATCTTATAGTTCAGGCTGTACAAAACTACTATTATGTCTCTGCATACGACAATAATTACACATCGAGATCTAGATGATAATTGTATGGTATTCTTTGCGGTTAGTTATAATTCAGATCATCAGAAGAAACGTCTCTGATATTTATACTGATTTTGATGGATGAGAGTGAAATTTGAACCAAAATCAGTTTCAAATTATATAATTTGAGGCCAGGGTAGACCTCAATTTAGGTTCAAGTCCAGACAAAACATTCAGGACAACCCCACAGTTATTAAAAAATCTCTACATAATTCTATGGGCCACTCTCATGAAGGATCACGGTAAATGTCTATGTTTGATCGTGACTGAAACTTGACTCGACGAAAGATGTGCAATCATGTTGATATAACTTTGTCGCTTTTCTCATACCAAGATCTGATTGAATAAGAATGATATCAGGATCAGTGAATAATGTATCTCAAGGAACAACCATGTTGAGAGTTCAAGCATGCTATACCTAAATTCCATACCCTTTGAAATGTCCAACTCCCTTCACCAGACTTTCCGCTGAGAGTTTCACCACTCAATAATGGAGACAAATTATATAGTTTCACCAAAAATGGATAACCGAATAGATTCATTATGATGAACTTATTCAGGTTGTAGCAGAGTAATGCGTTTTTGGAGTCACTGCAAGTCAATGCTCAAATTTGAAAGGATGGTGAAGTAAAATTGATTTGTTGATCAGCATTGAAGCCAAAAGCTTTTTCCATAGAGTCTCTGAAATCTGCTTAAGCTGTCTCACAACAAAATTGTCTTCTTTCGGTTGAGAAGTGTCATGGATCAAGTCTAGCTCCATGCCGATAAACTCTAAGCTTCGATATATGTCAATGTTACGACGTATGCACACGGTACGAGAGCGTGATCATCCGCTTACGCGTGTATATGCAAGCTTATAGAATCGCCAAGAATATTTGAGAACGAGTGCTCAGGCGTGGGAGAAGCATGAGATAAAGGCGCCGATGCACATAGCGCTAAGCGCAAGAACGAATATATGAGCGGTGAAAAAGCACGTAGCACGGCTTCTGTCCTAACAGTCGACCGCAGACACTCACCGCGTACATCAAGCTTCTAGAATCACAGTCGATCACGTGAACTCTTGACGTAGACTCCGCGAGTACCAGCATTCCAGGACGAGTAGTTTCAGCACTTGACCCGCTCGTACCATTGTAGTTTCAGTAGAATAACCAACAGTTATAACTGTCTCTCTCTCTCTCCGAATTATGACTTACCTTCGAATAAAATCTAAACTGCATCCAATATCATTGATTTATCATTCAGAGGATACCTTGCAATTCCAGTTTACTGAGCCATACGGCCCAGTAAGAACAGAAGAGAACCCATAGCATATGAATATCAAGAACGTTCATAACAGACTGGTGACAGCGGGTGGTTTTCTGTACCAAGGTTTAGGATTTTTCACCAAGTAACCACGAAACTGGTCACATCGGCAGTCTTCTGTTGCAAGGTTTAGGGCTGATCAGAACAGAATTTTTTCTCCCTTCTTCTCAAACATTTCGGACCACGGATTTCAGGAAGAATCGCGCCGCGTTTTGAAATGACATCGACATACACCAACGACGAAGTCTCAAGCAGCGAGAAGACAGGAAGGATGTTTGTCTGGATTTGCGCTGTCGCAGTCTACGCTATGATTGGGTAAGAAAATTTATATCTCCCAATTTTGTCTTTCGTGGGGAGAGTCGCGAGGCAAAGGCTCATTTTTTTTCAAACCATCTAGAAGCCAAAACGACTGCACTCACAGGTGTGAGCTATTTTATCTATTGAAATTTTGAACCCCAAGTCCAAAGAAAATTCAAGCTCTAGTGGGCTATGATTCCCGATTTCTGAATAGAGGAGGTGGTCTCCGAATTGTGACACTTTCCGGAAATTTGCGTGTCATTCACGGGTCACACTCAGCCGAAATTGACCCATTGAAATTGTGTGATAAATCCTCACGCTGTACACAACTCTGTATACTGGGCTTAGTTCGACTAAAGTTGTCAGCAATACAATTATATAAATATCCAATAAATACCAGAATCATGGCAAAGGGTCGTAGAACCTTGAACCAAACTTCCGATACTGTGGACATTACTTTAGAACCTGAGAGGGATGATCAAATCCCTGAGGAACCGCAAGGAGCTGTACGAGGAGAAACAGCTGAAAATAACATCAAAATTGAGATTGTTGACCAACTAAAATCGCAATATCTAGGAAAAATGCAGGGAGGCCATTTGAGAGCTCGCGATACTCATTTTGCGCTTATGGCAGTCGATATCGGATTAGAGCAGCCAGGAGAAATACACGCGGAATTCGCGATCCGCGACCTGAGCCGTGTTCTCGCAACCGAACCAGAACATTTTTCGGAGGATGAAATGACTCTATTGGAAAGTCTGAGAGATGATCTAGAAAATTTGCAGATGGCAACCAGAGCGCGACCGAAATTCCTTAGAAACGAGGAGGAATTTTTCAATGAGAACTACGCGAACTTCGGGGAATCGCGCGTCAACGCGGAATCTTCACGTTTAGACCAACCATCTGGGCCACCAACTCGAGTTACTCAAGGGACCGAACAAATTACGGACAAGTGGACTGATCACTCAACTCCGGAAAACGAATACGGGATGGCTGAAACTGATCCGTGGCCTCTCATTAATGCCAATAGCGGAAACTCGCACCCTCGAATCGCAAGTGGAAACGTTTGAATTGGTCATTCTTCACATAACCAGAGTTTCTGCCGGCGAATGAATAGTTAGGACGCAGTACTCACTAGCCACTCAATCAGTCGGACTTGCAAAGGTCCTGACACCAAGTCGAGCGAGAGATGGTTAAATGATCGAACGAGAGGACAGAATCCAAAAAGCCCCCGACTTTTTAGTTCGGACGCTGGATTCCCTAGCCACTCAGAGCATCGGATATCTAACAATCTTGATCCTGGTTCGAGCGACAAAAAGATCTCTCGTACTAACCCGATGGAGAATTGCGATCAATATCGAGTTGACAATGAGAAGCCACGCGATGTGCGCGAATATTCGCCGAACGGTCACGATCCGATCGACGATCTCGTGAACATGTGGACATAAACGGCGCAATAATAGGGAAAATTTTGGAGACTCATGCGATGATGAGCAAAATTTTGAGAAACCTTCACCATTTGAATCGATCAAGACGAGATCGTTATTCGAATAAAGTGTGTGACGGTTGAGAGAATAATCTCAACCATCATTTCTCTCCCCTGTTCCCAATCAATGTACTAATATATTTATCTTACAGAATGTAGCAGAGCATCCGAGGAGAGAGCAGTAAGTTAGATATGTAAGAGAGAGAGAGAGACAGTAGATTCATTTTCCATCAGATTCACCGCACCGCGCCCCCGATCACCAAACTGACCAGCTGACCGGCCTCGCGCGCCTAAATTACCAGACTCTGTTCGCCCGTCTTGCGGAGCAGACCACGTTCTCGCGCTCGCTGCTAATTCTCGCGTTTTATCGCAATTTTCTGTGCCCGTACCGCGTGTGCACCAGCTGCAGCTTGACACCCTGATTCGTGCTCCAGAAGGCGAATTGCGATCGACCCATCCTGATCGAGCGTGCGGCCGATAATCTAGACTTGGGCATCGTCCGATTATTAGGACCAATTCCCTGCGTGCGTCCAATAAACCTAATTTGTAAGTACCAACTTGAGTTTCTCTCTCTCTATTTAGGGCTTCACTCCCATGCTCTCTTCGTGCCTGCGCCCAACGTGCTTATGAAGCACCATATCTTTTTCATGGAATAAATTCCCCCGTTGTTTATCGTGAAGTCATGCCTTATAATTCTAGCGCACTCCCTCATTCCATCTCTCTCGTGCGCAGCAGCACTTAATATAGGTATATCTAAAGTATCAGCAGAACCAGCAGCATGCAGCGTTGCAGTATATATATATATATATATATATAGTCTAATCAAATCTGCTGGGCATTGCACCTTGCCCAGCATGTGCGGCTAATTTAACTAGGCAAATCTAGCAGCCGTCACATTGGCGCCCAGACATAAAGTACTCAATCTTTTTCAAAAAAAAAATTCAATTAAAGTTATGAGTCTGCTGCACCGTAGAGGTTGGAATTTGGAATCGTGTGGAGTGAATATGTGTATGTGTGAGTGTCGCGTGATCGGCTTAGAAGCCCAGTGCGGTAGGGGCGGTAAGTAAACAAAGCCACGGCCGACATCAGCTCGCGATTCGAACGAATTTTATGTCGTCAAAGCTTTCACCACGAGAGCGAGTGAGATGGACAATCAAATCGTCCGATGATCTCCCACGTACGAATTTCGTGAACATCACATGTGAGTGATGCAGTGAAAATTCATACGACGTATAGATGATGATTAAGTGATCATACGGTCGTGGCATAGGTATAAGCACACGCGTGTATATATGTATAGTGCGGTGCGTATGCAATACAGTGAAGTGACATATGTGCGTATATATAGGTATAGAGTATGAGAGTAGTCACATATTGATATCAGCGGATATCGAAAGTAAGAATAACCCCCAAAAATTCGCGAATTAAGTGCGACAGAGTCTCCGGGTGATATATATATATATATACGATTGTCTAGAATTTCATCATGAATTTTTCAATATCGACGCGTTGTGTTAGTGCAAATTTGCTTATTTTCGTCCGATTTGAACTAGAAAAATTGCTTTAAAATTAGTAACAATAAATATCGCTTCATGTAGTTTGTTTTTATGCAAAAAATCGAGTGTAAAATTGAATTGTTGTTAATTTTGCATAAACAATGTGGTCAAATCATGGACTTTCGTAAATATTATTGTCCGAAAAATCGTAAAGTTCCCGTATGTGTGTGAAAACGTATGGAAGTATGTGTATGAACATATATATAGTATATTCAGCGATTATATACAGGGTGATTCAAATGTTCGGAAATTAGGTGGCCTACAGGGTCATCAGAAACAAATTGCGTTTGACCTGGGTTTATATATGGGACGATCCGTATGAAATGCCCCCGTAAACAAATTCGCGATTCGATAAACAATTAAAAAGTTATTGCAATTGTTCAAACAAATTCTTACAAAATTCGAGTTTTGACTTTAGATGCGTCCGAATCAGATAGATTTGGATACAATCACAACATAACCTCAAACTTTTTTCGATTTTTGACGAAAATCGATATTTTTTCGTTTTAATGTGTCTAATTGAAATAAATATTGGATTCTTTTTGCGAAATTAAGTGCAATCAGTGTACACGCAACAGTACATTCATCATTTTTCAATTTTTTTAGTGTAATTTCTTGGAAAATTTTTTACTCAAAAAAACTTTATTTTTTTCACTGCTCTCTTTTCTGTCATAGTTCTAAATTAAAATCATGGCTTCAAATGAGACAATGATTAGCATCAAAGATACAATAGATTTAACTTCTTGGATAGGAACTCTTACAGATGAAGAATACTACGCGACGTATACTAGGTTAGAACTAGCCCCAGACGATAGAGCGCCGGCCTGTACGAACAGATTTTTGCGTTGTCTTTTAGGTGAATATTCCGCATCAGATTTTGCACCGAATCCAGCGTTCGAAGATGAGGAGGTTCTTAAATCTCATAGGTTGGCTTAGCGAAATGAAGTAGTAGAAGAAGCGTGGCGTACGATCAGAGCTCAGACACTCGAAGAAGATTTCATCAATACAACGAGTAACATCCCAAGTTCTTCAATCATTGAGCATCCAGAGTCATCACGAAGCAACACCACTTCAAGAACAACTTTAACATCAGCAAGCCAACCAGTCAACATGAGTAACGGCATGCGCACACGTGTGCATGACGCGACTTACGTCGACAATACAAGGACCACGTCCGTATTTACAGCTCCAATCTCGAGCACATCAACAACAAATCGACATCTAGAAACGATCACTTGTACAATGCCAGATGGATCAATCCAGTAACTCCCGCGTGCAATAGCAACAGAAATCAGCTTACTCCAAGAATCCCGGAGGAGGGCAGACCTTCTCAGCAAGGAGCTTGAGAAGAAATTACAGCAGCTTGACAAAGCGAATAATTTTGCAAGCAGCACGAGGTTGACACCTGGACTTGTGACGTCCGAGCCAGTTTTCGTACCTCAACAATCGAACCCAAATCAACAGCAAAGAAGACGAGTGAACTTACAAGATACGTTCACCAATTATTATTATACAGAACGTAGTACGTTGGGTGATTCACACCAAAATGAATCATGCAATGATACCCAAATGAACAGTGGTCGAAATGGAAATCTTTCGAACGACAATCAACAAGTACCCCCCACATCAACACAGCCAGATAGAACGAGTGGCTGGGGGAGGGGTAGGTCAAGATGGAATCAGAGGTTTGACGTCGGAAAAACCGTCCGACAGTGGAAATTGACCTTTTCAGGCGAAGATGGAAATGTCGAGGAATTTCTCAAGAGAGTCGACGAGTGTAAGACCCTGGCAAATATGTCGGACACCGATTTAATGAATGCGCTGACTGAACTGCTATCCGGTGTCGCGTTTGAGTGGTATCGACAGTCAAGGGAAAGATGGTCGACGTGGTTACAATTCAAGAGTGACGCAATGAAGTGTTACGGTCCAGATAAGCATTTTCAGCACATGCTCGTGCGAGAAGCTGAGTCTAGGACTTAAGGTAAAGAAAAAAGAGCCTGAGATTATATCACTCGACTGATGGCAATTATGAATGAATTTGAAACTCCGTGGAGTTTGGACCAAAAGATTGGATTGCTCTACAGAAATTTACTTCCAGAATTACAACAGTGGATCCCAAGAGATAAAGTGACTGACATTGACTCGCTTTTTTCTCTAGCAAGAGAAGCGGAGCTCATCCGAGATAACCAAAGGTTCTACAGACCTCCACCGGAACCGGAAAAATCTTTACTACCAGATTTGGCATATAAACCGCCGAAGAAAGAAGAAAAACCCAAGACTACGCCATCACAGCCAGCGGTTGCAGCGATGTCTTTGGAACCGACCGATCTGGTCAAATCAATTCAAACAGCTCTGACAGAAGGTCTGAAGCCAATATTATCAGCGGCAACTGCCTCAGTGCAAAAATCGTCCGAATCTTCTCTGACGTTAGCACAAATTAAAGAAGCAGTTGGACAAATTGTGGATAGCAAATTTAAAAATTGGAAACCACCTGCCCAATCAGCTGCCCAGGCTGCACCAGCGGCCAAACAAACATCAACATCAGCCGGAGAAGAGGCGAAGACAACATCGACGAGATCACGGGCCGCCCGGCCGAAGACTACGCCTGTCATCAAGAGTGATCATAACAAAGGAAAAGAAAAAGGACCAGGCCCAGCTCATCGTATTTGCTGGAATTGTTCATGGCCTGGATATACCAAGAAAGACTGTCCTGAATGTTCAGTAAAAGACAGCGGGAGTGCGTAGACGAGGTCACTACCACTCCTGCTCCACCGAGTATGGCCTCTGGTTCATCGGCCGACAAGTCATCAGATGGCCCGAAACCAGGTCTATATTCCGCAGAGGTGGAACCCGCAGACGCGTTCGATAGCGAAGAGCCCCTTGGCGATCATTCTCGTTGGTGGCTTAAGGCAGGCATTGGGGAAGCTCGTACTCGTGCTCTCTATGACACGGGAGCTTCCCGATCAGCTGTTGGACCAATTGGTCTGCAATTAGCAGCTGAAGTTGGTGCACGTGTGGTACCGTATCGTGGTCCATACTGCAAATTAGCAACAGGCGAATTAGCGCGACCGGTAGCGTACGCCAAATTACCGATAGAGGTAGCAGGAGTTCGCAAAGAAATCTCAACATTTATTTATGAGAAATTAGCCTGTGATTTGATCTTAGTTGCAGATTTTGCACTCCAATTCAATGCAATTTTAGTACCTGAAAGTAGTACAATGACCGTCAAGGGTGACAAAGGCCCGTCAGACCCCTTCTCAGTCGAGTTTGCTACTCAGGGTGACTTTAGCACCGCATCTCTATCATCGATTGGTATTGCCGACATAACCAACAAGCAGCGTGCAATTTTAGGAGTTCTAGAAAGGAACTTAATTGTAAACGGTCCAGCAATAGGTTTAACCGACCGAATCGAGCATGAGATCGAGGTCGAATCTTGTCGACCGATCAAGCAAAACTATTACCCCGTTTCTAAAAAGATCGAGGATGAAATGCACGATCAGGTTCGGAAAATGCTGGCAGCCGGAATCATAGTCAAATCAACCAGTGCGCGGTCAAGCCCAGTCGTGATGGTACGGAAGGCAAATGGTGAATTTCGCTTTTGTGTAAATTATCGCAAATTAAATAGCGTCACCAAGAAAAATGCTTATCCTTTGCCGTATATGGACGCTATTTTGAGGAAGCTCCAGAATGCAAAATACATCAGTACCCTGGACTTGAGCTCCGCATATTTCCAAATCCCCCTTAAAAAGGACAGCCGCCATTTTACAGCGTTCGTAGTTCCAGGAATGGGATTATTTGAGTTTACAAGATTACCGTATGGGGTCTGTAATGGTCCAGCTACCTTTCAAACACTAATAGATGATATAATCGGTCCAGACTTAGAGCCTTACGCGTTCTCTGATCTTGACGATATCATCATTGTGACAGATACGTTTGAAAAACATATGGAGATCCTTGAAATTATTTTAAAACGTATCGCAGCAGCTGGATTGACGATCAACCGAGAAAAAAGTCATTTCTGCAAGGATGAAGTGAAATACTTAGGTGTCTTGGTTAATCGTGACGGATTTCGTCCGGATCCAGAAAAGATTAAACCCATTAAGGAGTACCCACCACCAAAAACGGTCAAACAATTACAAAGCTTCCTTAGCATGGCATCCTGGTATCAAAAGGTCCTCGATGATTTCGCCACGGTCGCAGAACCGCTCACTCGACTCACAAAAAAGAGTGCACCTTTTACGTGGGGTGAGGAGCAACAGTCAGCTTTCGACCGCATCAAAATCATGTTAGCAACAACTCCAGTGTTGTCAAGACCTAACCACCAACTCGAATTTCAAGTCCAGACGGACGCAAGCAATACCGGGTTGGGAGCCGTACTTGTACAAGTCGTTGATGGAGAAGAGCGCCCCCTAGAGTTCGCTAGTCGCGTACTTACGCCACAAGAACGTAAATATAGCGTTACAGAACGTGAATGCCTTGGAGTTCTGTGGGCGATACGCAAATTTCGTCCGTACATCGAAGGATACAAATTCAAGGTTATCACGGATCATAGCAGTTTACAGTGGATTCGTAACCTAAAGAATCCTTCCGGACGATTAGCACGCTGGGCTCTCGAATTACAAGACCAAGATTTCACCGTGGAACATCGACCAGGCGCAAAGAATGTTGTACCGGACTGCCTGTCTCGAATGTTAAAAGGAGCGGAAGAAGAAAACACAGCTACAATTGCTGCTGTAAATTTGGTCGAATCGACCGACGACAAATGGTACAAAAATAAATTTGAAGAAGTTCACCAGAGACCGAAAGAGTTTCCGAACTGGAAAATTGTCGGCGATCAGCTGTACCACTACAAGCCGAACGAGTTGCTCGATGACTTCGATTTAGACGACGATGGGTGGAAGCTTGTGCTCCCCAAAGAAAAACGTTTGAAGGTCCTTCAAGAATGCCATCAAGAAGTAACGGCAGGACACTTCCGACGATTCAAAACACACAAGCGTGTCAAATCATATTCATTCATCAAAAATTCATTCTAATTGACACAAGCGTGTGTCTCTCTATTATTTCTGGCCAACACTTTATCAAGATGTTGCGTCATTTGTAAGAAAATGTACAGTCTGCCAACAGTGCAAAGTAGAACAACTTGCTCCAGCAGGTCTTATGGGCAAACGGTCAATATCATGACCATGGCAATTTGTAGCGGCTGACACGTGCGTATTTCCTCGCAGCGTTCATGGTAACGAATATCTTCTTGTATTCATGGACCTGTTCACGCAATGGATAGAATGCGTACCCGTCCGAAAAGCCAATGCACAATCGGTGAGAAAAGCATTAGAGAGATACATAATTTTGCGCTATGGAGCGCCAGAAACATTCTTGTCCGACGATGGATCTGAATATTTCAATAAAATTATTGACAAGTTCTAGGAAGAAAGGGGAATAGAATATATGACCTGGGCACCTTATTCGCCGCAAGGGAATCCGGTCGAAAGAATTAATCGCACGTTGAGAACAGCGATAATAGCGTTCCTAGAAGAGAAACACAGTCGCTGGGATGAGCACATACACGAGCTCACCTTCGCGTATAATTCGGCTGTCCAGGAATCGACGAGAATGAGTCCAGCTTTCCTAAACTACGGAAGAAATCCGACACCCCCCAAGAACATGAAACGTCTAATTGAACAAGCGTCCGCACAGCAAGAGCTTACACGGTCGTTGCAAGAATGGCAGAAACGAATGCTTCGATTGCCAGAAGTGCACTTAGTCGCAGCCGACAACTCCGGCCGAGCGACCGAAAAACAAGCTCAATATTTTAATGCAAAGCGACGCGATGTCCAATTCAACATTGGAGATGCGGTTTGGAAACGCAACCGTGTACAATCAGCCCAAGCCCAAAGCATTTCGGGAAATCTTGTACCAAGATTCGACGGTAAATTTGTAATCACCGCTCGATTAGGCTCAAACGTATATGAAGTAGCCGATGAGTCAGGCAACCCGGCCGGCAAAGTACACGTCAAGGATTTGAAACCTTACATCGAACGAGAGGAACCACAGGAGGAACCCACGCCCAACGAATCGACTGCCATTCCAGCGGAAGACACATCGATGGACGACGAGCGAAGAGTGCGTGAGCTCCGATCCGCAAATAGGTTAGTTGCGCCAACCGTAGAAATGAGTTCTAAAAAACGTAAAGTAGGGCGACCGCGAAAAACGCAATTACTCGTCCGTAAGAAAAATGTAAAATTCGCGCCGTTAACCGACGAACCAACATCTGTTAGCGAACCGAGTGAAGAACCACCACCAGAAGAAGTTCCTGAAAGGAAACGTGGTCGGCTGAAAGGCTCGGTAAAGAAAAAAGTTGATCGACCGGTCGCGGAATTATCACCGATTAGGACACGAGCGAGTCGTCGTCAGGCGAAATAACATGTGTGCTTTCATTATTTTCGCTGACAATTTTTTTGTTTTTTTCACCTCTTTTGCATGAGGATTGAGAACAAAAAAGACGACGCACGCTTTGTTTTATTTGTCGCAGGACCTTGGCTGATGCAGCAGAAAATATGAAAGGGGAGGAGCAGCAGCAGGAGCTGATTCTAGAAGGAACGACTGACTCTAATAGGGATGACCACTCTCGAGAGGAGCTGGGAGACGGTCGGCCAACCGTCCCAGCTGCACGAATCATCTATGTGCCCTCCGCAGATGGTTTAAGCGCAACCCTCAGAAGTGTCACATTAGTCGATACCCCATCTACCTCGGCATCAGTGACCGCAAATACCACCGGCGCTTCCGCAACATCAACGTCCGTGATGGACAATTCTTCTGCTGCACCGTCCGAACCTGTGGACAACTTGGACAACCAATCGTCCGAATCGTCCGAAAATCAGGACAATATAGAACAATCGTCCGAAAGTGGACAAGGAGTCGTCCGATCTCCCGGTCGAAATGCATCACTTCCGGAAAGGGATCTCTGCCCCGCTCACGTCGTTAAAACGATGATCGACGAACACAAAAAACAAGCGCACCGTCTCGCTATCCTGGAGAAAGGAATGTTTGATTTGTGCGCATATTATGAAACAGTCCATGGAGAAGCCGCACCGTCGATCTTTGGAGAAAGACTGGACTATGTCCGAGAAACAAGGGAGGAGCGGGAAGCGGTCTTGCGAGTCATTCGTGAGAGAGAGAGAGAGAGAGGAGACGACGAGTAGAAGAGGAGCGTGAAGAGCTCCAAAGATTGGAACGAGAAAGAATTGCGAGGTTAGAGCAAGAACTGGCTCGAGCTCGTCGTTCTGGAGAACAACTAAGACATGCGTCAGCAGAAGAGATCGCAATCGCGAGGACGAACGCCTCGTTCGAGCATGATCGTCAAGAGAGATTCAGACGACGTCGTGAAAGTGCTCTTCGTTTTGACGATCATCCAAAGTGTCCAGTGTGCGGTGCCGTAGACGTCCGTCATCCAGCAACTTGCTACAACGCGGATCTACATCACCTTTGTGGCCCACGGCCGTAAAACCTTTTCATGTACTTTTATATTCACTTTTTTTTCTCTTCTAATCACTTTATGTATTTTCTTCTATCAATTCGTACGCTCGTATGTGGAGTGGATGGTTGAATGTAGTTCATAAGATATTTCATTGTGAAACAAGGCTCACGGCCGAACAGTACTTTTTCTGTTGTAAAATCAGGTCTACGGCGATGGCCATTATTATTTTTTTTCTCACAGTTGAATCATACGGTCTACGACCGATTAGCCTTTGATTAAGGTACATTACGTACGAATTTATTTTTCAGTTTTGAGACCTGAATATTAGTTTTTCCATTTCACTTTCTGAAATGTTACTATTATGTAGTTCAAGTGCCAATTATTGTTAAGCACAAGTCACCAGTGAGGAGTCAAGATCTGTTGATCGAGATACTTGAATATTTTCTTCTATTAAGATGAATATTTTTGATACTTTTTGATAATTTTTTTTTTGTCAGAGACCAAAGGTGTCTAATCACGTGCGAAAATACGTACGAAATCATTCATTTTTGTACAGAGTGAACGGATGACATAGTTAGTCTGTTCAGAGAGCTATGGAGTAATTCGATTAAAATCATGAATATTTCTTCATTTCAGCATTTCTTAATGAAATCCCCACTTATTCTCCTAACACTCTTCTTATAAAATTCTCAATTTTTTTTTTCTTCCGAATTTTCTACTTTATTTAGTCTACGTTGATTTCGGACAATCCCATCCCAACTATGGCCCGGATAGAGAGAGATTTCCTCGAGCTGGTACGCCTTCCGGCTACACAGCATCTGGGGGAGGGGTGTGACGGTTGAGAGAATAATCTCAACCATCATTTCTCTCTCCTGTTCCCAATCAATGTACTAATATATATTTCTTACAGAATGCAGCTGAGCATGCGAGGAGAGAGCAGTAAGTTAGATATGTAAGAGAGAGAGAGAGAGAGAGAGAGAGAGAGAGAGAGAGAGAGACAGTAGATTCATTTTCCATCAGATTCACCGCACCGCGCCCCCGATCACCAAACTGACCAGCTGGCCGGACTCGCGCGCCTAAATTACCAGACTCTGTTCGCCCGTCTTGCGGAGCAGACCACGTTCTCGCGCTCGCTGCTAATTTCCGCGTTTTATCGCAATTTTCTGTGCCCGTACCGCGTGTGCACCAGCTGCAGCTTGACACCCTGGTTCGTGCTCCAGAAGACAAATTGCGATCGACCCATCCTGATCGAACGTGCGGCCGATAATCTAGACTTGGGCATCGTCCGATTATTAGGACCAATTCCCTGCGTGCGTCCAATAAGTCTAATTTGTAAGTACCAACTTGAGTTTCTCTCTCTCTATTTGGAGCTTCACTCCCATGGTCTCTTCGTGCCTGCGCCCAACGTGCTTATGGAGCACCATGTCTTTTTTATGGAATAGATTCCCCCGTTGTTTATCGTGAAGTCATGCCTTATAATTCTAGCGCACTCCCTCATTCCATCTCTCTCGTGCGCAGCAGCACTTAATATAAGTATATCTAAAGTAGCAGCAGAACCAGCAGCATGCAGCGTTGCAGTATATATATATGAGTCATTCTGGAGCAAGCTGGACAAAACCGTCACCAGGGGGTCTGGGAAAATTCCGCAAAAATTTTTTTCCATTAGTACTATGTTGAAATGGTACGAAAAAATTTTTTTCAGATTTTTTCGGCCCCCCCTGTGGGCCCCAGGGCCCATGAAAGGGCCATTTTAGGCCCTTTTTTAGCCTATCCTAGGAAAATCATAGTTCCAACGCAATTCAATATTTTTCAACGAACTTCGGCGTATTTTTCTCGTCAAGACTAGTACTTTTGAAAAAAAAAATTGTCCAAGGCCACTTAGTGAGCCTGACGACTTCTGCAAGCTAATTATTGAGAGCAAATTTTAGCGATTTTTGGGCCTGCTTCAAAGCGATCTAGCTCCTACTAGACATGTGATAATCGACTTCTGCAGGTGGTCATTTCAAAGGTCTTGGAAAAAACTACAATTTGACCACTTGCAGAAGTCGATAATCGTACTTTTTATAGGAGCTATAGCCGATACAAGCTGAGCTATTCACGAAAACGTCGAAAATTCAGGACTCGATTCCAAAAATATATCTTAATTTTTTTTCACAAAACTTGTGCAAAAATGTTCTTTCAGACATCTACTTTCAGTAAAAAAAATTTGGCGGAGGTTATTTTTTTTGAATTTTTTTGCCGAGCGTTACAAAATGCCGCATTTCGTGGTTTTAGCAAAAACGGCATCATCGACCACGGTCACATATGCTCCCATCTGGACTGATGTGCACCAATCTGTGGGAAAGTACTCCGCAAAGTACCCTCAAGTACGTGTAAGGAGTTGCGGGGACGAGCCTCCACCCAGGAGCGAGCTGTAGGTTCTATTCACCGTGTCCAAAATAGGCATTATTTTGGCTATTCGAGCGTAAGCGACTGAGAGCATGATTTTACTCGTTCTGGCTCACAAATGATATAATGGGCTAGAATGAGGATCCGAACATTATTTTCCGACTCGAAATGACCATCTGAACACAATTCCGAGGTCAGTTTAGCTCTAGAATGTCGTCTAGTGCCTCAACGGTGTCAGAACCCGTCGACAGAATCTAAGTTCTTGAAGGGGCAGAGGGACGACTATTTAGAGCAAAACTGACCTCGGAATTGTGTTGAGATGGTCATTTTGAGTCGGAATAGTATGTTTGGATCCTCATTTTAGCCCATTATCTCATTTGTGAGTCAGAACAAGTAAAATCATGCTCTCGGTCGCTTACGCTCGAATAGCCAAAATAATGCCCATTTTTGACACGGTAAATAGAACCTACAGCTCGCTCCTGGCTGAAGGCTCGTCCCCGCAACTTCTTACACGTACTTGGGGGTACTTTGGGAGTACTTCCACACAGATTGGTGCACATCAGTCCAGATGGGAGCATATGTGACCGTGGTCGATGATGCCGTTTTTGCTAAAACCACGAAATGCGGCATTTTGTAACGCTCGGCAAAAAAATTAAAAAAAAATAACCTCCGCCAAATTTTTTTTACTGAAAGTAGATGTCTGAAAAAACATTTTTGCACAAGTTTTGTGAAAAAAAATTAAGATATATTTTTGGAATCGAGTCCTGAATTTCCGACTTTTTTGTAAATAGCTCAACTTGTATCGGCTATAGTTCCTATAAAAAGTACGATAATCGACTTCTGCAGGTGGTCAAATTGTAGGTTTTTTCAAGACCTTTGAAATGACCACCTGCAGAAGTCGATTATCACATGTCTAGTAAGAGCTACATCGCTTTGAAGCAGGCCCAAAAATCGCTAAAATTTACTCTCAATAATTAGCTTGCAGTAGTCGTCAGGCTCACTAAGTGGCCTTGGACAATTTTTTTCTCAAAATTACCAGTCTTGACGAGAAAAATGCGCCGAAGTACGTTGAAAAATATTGAATTGCGTTGGAACTATGATTTTCCTAGGATAGGCTAAAAAAGGGCCTAAAATGGCCCTTTCATGGGCCCTGGGGCCCACAGGGGGGGCCGAAAAAATCTGAAAAAAATTTTTTCGTACCATTTCAACATAGTACTAATGGAAAAAAATTTTTGCGGAATTTTCCCAGACCCCCCTGGTGACGGTTTTGTCCAGCTTGATCCAGAATGACTCATATATAGTCTAATCAAATCTGCTGGGCATTGCACCTTGCCCAGCATGTGCGGCTAATTTAACTAGGCAAATCTAGCAGCCGTCACAAGTGTGGTATACACATGGACTGTGTACTACTGACCCAGACGTGTCTGATGACGACGACCTTGCAAAGCATAGCGACCGCGACAGGAATGCGCATCAGCTGAGAGACGATAAGAAGCGTAACGAACACTCAGACTACGACGGGCAAACTAACCGAAGCACTCGCTCAGGGCATCGACCTTCCAGACGCAATAATAACGGATTCGAGAGGGAGAGAGAGAGAGAGAGAGAGAGAGAGAGAGAGAGAGAGAGAGCGATCGCGATTTAAATGCAAGTGTAAGAGTAAGACGTGCTTTCGTGAAAAAATCAGTTAGCCAAGCTCCAGTAGATCGACGTCACGCATCCAAATTCAAACTCACCTTGAATCGAG
The DNA here is from genome assembly GCA_029851415.1 of Eretmocerus hayati. Taxonomy (NCBI): domain Eukaryota; kingdom Metazoa; phylum Arthropoda; class Insecta; order Hymenoptera; family Aphelinidae; genus Eretmocerus; species Eretmocerus hayati. Next base: position 133,916,862 of record CM056741.1, on the reverse strand, counting down.
CACTTAATAATATCATGCCATATGATGGAAATCCCGATATGTTAGCTTTTTCTGTCAATCCGTGAGATACACTGTAGACGGATATAGTCCAGACACGGAGCCATGGATACTAGCAACTTTGGCTCGTAAACTCCAAGGCAGAGCTGCCGGAGGTTACACTGCACGTTTGCAAAAAATATAAAACCCTCACGTTAAGAAATAATTGGGCCATGCGAGCAAAGCCATTTTCGCTAACCACATGATTGTTGATATGACTAACCTCTTCCATATTTTTGCATTTTTTCTTGTGCCTATAGCACTTCATCACGTGGCTGATCCAGCAGAAGACATGTACTAAATTGTGTTTTTTGGTGTATCGATTTGTTTACCTGTTCTAGCAGAAGTTTCTTGCCAAAACAGCAAAGCCATCATAACTCTCCAAAACATTCGCCGGGCCAGCAACGTCAAATTGCTAGCTTAAAACCTATTCTTCTACAAGAACCCCGAAGGTTAGAGTCATTACGACAGCCGGCCAACTCATGCTGTCGTTGCTGTCCGAGTACAGCAGCAACAGAAAGTTAGGTTACCGGAAAATTTTGCTAACCCAGCCAATTGGTTTTTAGCGTGCTCCCTTTATTAAGAATTTTTCGTAGCAAGGATTACTTTACACTTAAATATTTTTTTCAAATTACTCTGTAAATATTTCGATATCTTTGAGGATTTTTCTCGAATATATTTCAGCCATTCTTGGAATATTTCTATCAATATCGGGATTTTTCAAGAAGGAATTATTCATCTCTTGCCTCAAATTTCGGTTAAGAGTGCACAAAAATTTCTAAAATATGCTTGCTATTCGAGCTCAAAACTTTAAAGCGGAACGAATATTGTAAGGTTTTACAAACATTAGGAATATTGTTCCATAAACAGTTATGAAACTATTTTGAAAGACCCAAATTATTTAAAAATAAGAGATATCCATAGACATGTCGTAATTCACGCTGAAATAGATACGAGACAAATTCTGAAAAATTGAAGAAATATTCAGTAAGTAGTTTGAAAAAGTTGTAAAAAAGGCATCAAAAAGTTGTAGAAGAAAAAAAGAAGTTGGGCCGACATGGGTTTCGAACCCACGACCTCTTTATTGTGAGGCAAAAGGTTTTCTACGCAGCTATGCTGTACTCCAAACTATTTGGTATAATAGCTGTACTCATTCATCGGCCCCCTAAGGGAGGCTCGGGTTATAGGAATTGTTGTGGCTCGTAATTTTTCCCATTATAATGAGGGATGTTACGCCATCCCACTCCACAGATAATCTAGAAGTATTTGGTAGGACTGTTATTATTGATTGCCGATGTGATTGTCCGCACGCCAAGTTCCAAGATCTTTGATCTCTGTATAATAATTAGACGTCTACGATGATTACATGAAGGCGAGTGACTTTGTTGATGACCGAGCCTTAACCAGGAAGAGCTACATTTACTCGTGACCGCGAATCGCGATTTTAGACTTCTTGAAGTGTGACAACTACCAAGGAGTTCGTCCGCCAATTTGAAATTCGTGCGCCAAGATGGCCGCCGTCGGGCCCTGCGCAGACCGGGACGAAAACGCGTTCACCAAATGAGCGCACCATATGTCTCTTACACCATGCTCTGAAATAAGCGGAGACAAGATAATGGCCCTCGTGAACACTCTAGTTGAACAGAAAATGAAGGAAATCACCAAGATCACACCCGCACCAACTGAATCAGTGACTGTAAATCGCGCTATAGCTTTGGACGAATGTAGGTACTGTCATGCCAAAGAACATTTTGAACGAGAATGCCCAAAGAAGAAAGAGGCCGAAATTTGCAGGTATTGCAGAAGGCAAGGACACGATCTGAACAATTGTCGATTTCTAACGGATGCAATTGATACGGGGAAGTTCCCTGAAAACGGTTTGCACCCACGAGACAAAAGTGTGAATCTGCTGAATGAGCGCTATAGCACGCCTACCAACAAAATGGCGTCAACCTCGACTGCCAGAATGTCTAGAACACAGGTCAGATGTAATTATTGCCTCTTCAAAGGACGTTTCGAGGGAAACTGCTCTAAGAAGATCCGAGATTCAAAGTCTTGTTGTTATTGCTTCATACGCGGACACGATTTGGATGAATGCCACTCCTTAGAAGCTGCATCACGGCTGGCTTTCATTTCAAAACGTCGGATAGAACTAGCATGAAAGCGAAATGGATTCAACTAGTACCCGAGGAACATTATCAAGATTCATTCAGTTTTTTGAGCACGGAAAATGGTCATTTGAATGGTTAGAATCCAGTTGAGCGGTAAAAATTGACATCTGGCTAAGGGTCGCACACATTAGTCATTGACCAGGTGCTCAAAAACTACGTTGATAGAATTATTGAGATATGGAAAGTATAAAAAAACACATTATTAACATCTAAATCATCGAGTGGTTAGACTCCGCACGAATTCAGAACCCTCTGGTGGTTAGGACCCACACATAATAGTATCGAATAGATCGAGTGAGCTTAATCTTGGAGTTTGGTATGTATCAAAAGCCAACCTTTTTTTCAATAAATCGAGGAGGAAGTTCATATTGAGATTATGAATAATATGGTTAGAACCCATCAATCCTTTTAAATGACAGACACTTTTCGGAAATAAATTTTGTGGTCCGGACCCACGTTTATTTGAATCTGTTGGACTATTCAGATTTCTCGAAAATCATACATAGTTCTATGTGGTTAGAACCCACGCAGTCCGTGATTTTTTCTTATGCAGTCAGAACCCACTATACTAGGAGGCAATGTGGTTAGATCCCACGCCCTCCCGATTTTTATTAGATTGTCCACGTGGTTGAAACCGTTGGATGAAAAAGCAATGTGGTTAGATCTCACTCTACCTAGCTTCACTTACATCCTTCGAATGATTATCACCCACTTCACTTGGGAGCAATCTCGTCAGAACCCACGCACTCTTCTTTTTACATGTTAGACTGGTTGAAACCCACCGTATCAGGGAGCAATGTGGTTAAATCCCACGCACCTTTTAGTAATTCCTGAGGTGGTTAGAATTGACTGCACCAGAGAGCAATGTGGTTAGAACCCACGCTTCTCCATTTAGATCCTCGGAATGGTTAGAAGCCACTAAATTGAAGAGGGGTATGGTTAGAACCCACACCCTCTTTTCGAATTCTTTGAATGCTCAACATTTATACTGATCTAAGACTATTCCGGTGATTAGAGAACGCCAGAATTTTTCTCTTCATCTTCGTTTCAGTGGTTTTGGTGGTTGGATGCCACTTGAAGCCAAGCTACGTTGTTGGAACCCACAATTCGAGTTGAGCATATGATAATCGGATACTAGTGGAAAAAAAATTTTCCTGAGGTCAAAAGTCTCAAACGTCTAATTCGTCAATATTCATTTTATTACCTTAGTTCGTGTGATTATAGAATCATATATGACATATCGAGTACATTTTTCTAATTATAAGCCTTGGAGTCGAAATTTTTTTGCTTACTCAAAGAGAAAGGGTTGTATTCATGACAAGATATTTTTGCTCAATTTTTTCACTCAAATCAATTTTTCATCCGAATAATCTTCATCCATAGCGAATCGGCTTTCACCATTTTGCTCCTCTCGCCGGAATCTTCCGATTGTGAGTCACGGTTTTTCCTCCACGCTTATCCTTGGTCCTCCACCAATTTAACTTTCTCTGTTGTTGTCCGTGTCCGTTCGTATGTGTGTCTGTGCAACTTAATTTTTCGTCCACGGTTTCTCCTCAGCCTTTCGACCGATCTCCCTCAAATTTTTGTGGGTGGTAGAGCACCATGCAAAGATATGCTGAAAGGATTCATAGCTCAACCTATCAAACAATTCTCGATAAATGACTCTTCGAAAATAAAAATGTCTAAATTTTCCAAGAATCGATTATTTCATATTCAAATATCTCTTTTCAAAATCAACACATCAAATTTTGCGTCACCTGAACAAACATTCTTCCATCATTTTCCGTCAATTGGTTAATGTGTAATTTTCATTCATATCTATCTCTACCAATTAGATCATGAATCTTCTATCAATGAAGAAAAAATCATGTACAGTTCTTTTCCCATACAGTTTAACGTAATTCCGTGTCAACCAATCGATCAAGGATGGCCAGATGAACATGTTAAAAGGTCACCTCAACTTCCCTTATAACGTTTCCCTAGACATAAATTCTATTAATTCCTAATAATTCCTTGAAAAGTTCAACATTTTTATTTTCCGACACTCATTAATCGAGAACTGTTCAATAGATTGAGCTATGAATCCATTCAGCACATCTTTGCATGGTGCTCTACCACTCACATAAATTTGAGGAAGATCGGTCGAAGGGCTGAGGAGAAACCGTGGACAAAAAATCATAGAATTCATCCCATGACAACAGATTTCCCACAAACTTTTCCATCGTCGACCCCCCGCTCCCTTTCTCTCTCCCACATGCACTACTTTTCATATATATGTCACCTACTGTATACTGCGATCGCGCTAATATAAATATGAGTGAAAAATGAGACCGATGACTCACTCTGTTTACTTGTATTGACAGGGGCCAGATGTTATGTCTGTGCTCTATTACAAGATCGTCCAAAATATCATGACGATCCAAAGAATAACAAACCTGAAGCCTGATGAGGTCCACAAAACCTAGTGGACGAAACGTTGCAATAAAATTTCCATCATGAAATTTTGGGAATTTATTTAGTTCCCCACCGTCCTTCAAGATCGACGAGACCAAAGGTTCAACTTGTATAAAAACTAGTTCTTGTCAGGATACAGCTACACTTCCAGAGCTGATCACTAGAGGCTCAGGTCTCACTTTTACTTTCTTAATTGTACCCTCACCTCCACCAGAAGAATATTGGAAGAATCAGTGTCCTTAGATCTCAAATTTTTAGTCAGCTTCATTACATTAAATAATGGCCATAAGGCTGACGATGTGATAGTTTCCTGGATTATAGAATGTCTACACCCACGCGGTGTTCCGGAAGCAAAGAAAAGTTCGTCCCACTTACGACACAATTTAACAACGAGGATTGATTTGTGACCGAAAATAGGGATCAAATTCTTTTCAATCAGAATCGAAGCTGCTCCTTCTCATGAGTTATTCACAAGACTATTCATAAAATAAGCTGCAAGCTGCAGGCCTTGAAGTTCATGAGCAGCGTTGTTGAAATCCACTGCACGTGCATTACACGCGCGTATAAGGGTGCGTCCCCAAATGATGCATATGCATGCATGTGCAGTCCACACTGCACATATGTACTGCACACGTACACATGTGCAGCTCATCAAATTTTAGCCAGAACCAGATGGAACTCGTCTAGATCTGCTTTGGATCAGCCGGTAACGCAGCAAAGATAAAACCCGATTCATATCAGAAGTTCTCTGATGCGAGCCCTTCAATTTTTGCTCAATTTAGATAAGCTGCACATGTGCACATGTGCAGTGCGTACGCGCAGTGTGCACTGCATATGCATGCATTTGCATCATTTGGGGACGCACCCTAATACACGTGCATTCGTGCATTTATGCATCAAGCTGTCTGCTCCGGGGGGTTAGGTCGTCTACATGTTTACTTTCTGAAGATTAACTTTTTTTCGATTGAAGATCGAATCATCCCAAGATTATGTCGAGTGGGAAAGCTAGATATGTGTGACTAGCAATCCAAAATGATCAAGATGGAGTCCAGAGTGATTAAAACCGCTGATAATGAAGTGATGACCATCAAAATTGGAGACACCCCAAACAACACTTGCTTCACACCCGGGTTGATTGACAGAATTTTGGAAATATTTTGGCGCGTGAGGAATCAGCCGCCTTATACATTTCCATGCTGAAATCGTTGTCTTTCACCTTCTTCCTCATTACTAACAGCACAATAGCTCATTTTCAAGTCAATGGCGACGGCTAGAGTGAGTTGATGTGGAACCGAAGTAAGAGCAGAATAGATGGAATCAAATGCAGAGATTAAGATTAATCAACTAGAATGAACTCAAATTCATTGAATCATCCACAGTCCCAACAAAATTGAAATCGGAATCAAATATCAGCCACTTACAGATTCTGTGATCAATGGGGAAAATGGAATGGAATCGATTCTAGTTGACATTAGTCACAGAGTGTCACTCCTAATCGACCGCAAGGCCCATGAATCACACGGCCTGCAGCTTGCAGCTCATTTCATGAATTGTCTTGTGAATAATTCGTAAGAAGAAGCAGCTTTGATTTTGATTCAAAAGAATTTAATAACTACCTTCGATCACAAATCAATCCTCGTTGTCAGTTTGTGTCGTCATTTGGGACGAACTTTTTTTTGCTTCCGGAACACCGTGCCCATTGGTCAAAATTGGCAGGATTTGTCTGAAATCGCCACCTGGAAGCACCAATTTTCGACCAGAGGATGAGTCATTGAAAAAAACGCCACGGAGTGTTCTATTGACCACCTGTAAAGCTTTTTTGGAAATCATTGATACTTTATCCCAGATTATAAAACCTGCTTCCCTCAATTTCTTGTCATCAGCATCAGATTTCAAGAAAATGCTTTCAATACTTCCTAGATCCAAGGGTAGTCTGAAGTATCCATGATTTATCATACCTTGTGGTAAAAAAAAATCGATGGAATACCTGTCCACGCCATTGACAGATCCTTCTTCTTTTGGGACAAAAAATAATGAATGAGAGACCTTTACAAGGAAGTTTACCCAGAATCTCCAGGACCATCAATGAAATTGACTAGATTTTCATCACTTCTTAAGTTGTCATGGATGGATTATTGATTCTTCACTTCTTCAAATCAATATTCAGGGGTAGCGGGGGTTGGTGAGCGGAGCGAGCAGTGGGGCTTGGCCCCCCTCCTAGTACTCATATATAGGTATATCCAGCTGTCCCAGTGAGGGTCGCCATATTGAACGGAGAGAGAGGAGATAGTGGGAGCGGTGGGCATTGTGGGCATCGGCACATACACACACATGCAAGCGCGTGCGTGTCTCTGCCTCAGAGAGCGGTGATGAGCAACGGGCGATATATAAATTGCGTGCGTGGCATAAGCTTATACAGCAGTCAGTTAGTAAGTCAGTCTCGCATCGCCAATCGAGCGAGTAGAAATACTTGGAAAACAATGTACATATTTTGAGTTAATAAATTATTCTATAGTTTACAGTAACTTGTGCCTCTCATTCACTTGGACACGAATCTTGACCCCGTGGGAGTCGTAAATCCCCACACTGGTGACCCCGATCCAGCAGAAGAGGCCCGACACGGAATTCTGCGGATCCGGCCGAACGTCAACGCATCGGAGCAGCGCGGGTAACAACATCGCTCTCGTGGCCCTGTACAAGGCGTCGTCGACCATCTTCATCGCCGGAGCATCGCTCGGAACTCCATCAACGAGCACCTCACCTGCTGAAGCCATTTCCCATCGGCGTGCAGCAAGGGGCCAGCAGCTCTGCAGCAACATCGCGGCAAGTTGCAACTTCTCCGATGCAGCAGCAACAGCAAGAGAAATTCGCAGCAAGGTCGACTGGCGCCCGCAAAATCTCATCGCGGTTGTGGCAGCCAAAATCAAAAATTCTCGTGGGTGTTCGGGTAGGCTAGTCAACTCGGCGGCAGCCTGAGAATTCCCGGAGCACACCACACATACATCGCGTACGTTCTTGGGGTAAACCAGTCAACTTGGCAACGGTAAAAAAACCCCTCAAATTCCACGCTTAACATTGCGCGTATGAATCAAGTAGGCTCGTCAACCGGGCGACGACCTGATGATTCCTGATTCACTCTGACCAACAAAACTGCTCTTCTTTGGATAGATTAGTCATTTTGGCGGCGGCCTGATGATTCCCGACGCGAAGCAACAAGTAAACTGCGACGCGGCATCTCGCACCGGCCATTTTGTGGCTCGAGGCGAGACCGGATTTCCAGCCGTTGTACTGGCCAGGCCACCTGGCCCATCGTCACCGGAGCCTGATCATCGAGGCGATACTCGCGGCGGCGAGTTTGCGACGCGACCTGGCGACGTATACACCCTGCAGTTCGCCGAGCGGCGTCAAAGGCCGGCGATTCCAACTGCAGCGGCATCGACGAGGAGCAGCAACGAGCACGTCGAGCTCACTCGACAGCCCGCCACGGGTACATCACCAGAGCATCCTCGCAGCATCTACAAGCACCGAATCATCAAATGCATAACCTTCAGGTATTTTGCGTGCGGATGTCGCTTTGCGAAAAATAGTGCCACGTGGTTACGAAATTCTTAGAAATTTTCATAGCGTTTTCGCGCCATTTGGTTTCAAGCGCCGTGCAGTATAGATCACCAACGAACGAAGCGTAAACAAAAGTGACCTTCAGTCAATTGCGTGTTGCCATGCAAGCGTTTTCATCATTCAAATTTCATACTCAGCTAGCTAACGCGGGACATGAGTGCTTTATACATTGAGCACCTGCGAGTGCACTAAGAATAAATTGTGACACTCATTGTCCGACCCATTACATAACATATGCTTCCTTGAAGCTGTGAGCACCTACGTGTGCACGTAAAGTGCTATATTGTAACAAACTCACACATGCTTTACACCGTTTCATGTCAAGCGAAAAACCCGAGCGTAAACAAACGCACAGCGGCGCAGCATATGACGATGAGCACATTCCGATTGTTGAACCGGTAGCTAACCCTTCAGAGAAGAATCGCAAATCAGAGCAAACTCTTGAAACCACCCCAACCGCTTCAGCAGAAACGGACTCAGATACAAGCGTAGCTAGCGATCTTGACGAAACCTTAACGCCATTAGAACAAACCATGCGCGAGTTCTGTCTAATCAATCAAGACAACACCGCGAAAATGCACGGAAATGTAGAGCGCCCGACAAATGTACCTTCAAAAAAGAAAACGCAAACGGTGACCCAAAAAACTCATCATGCCCTCCTTTCTAGAGACCAAGGCAGGGCGTTTATCTCGACGTCTCCACGTGCGTGACCTAGAATCTAATTTCTCATCTCTCGTCGATAGTGGAGCACACATTTCGCTCTCACCCCGACCGTCTCACTCGAGTAAACCAACGGACTGCAAGCTGTACGTTGCAATTGGGTCAACTATTGCTTCTTATGGCGAAACGGAACGTACAATCGATTAAGGGCTACGACGTGAATTCCAATGGAAATTCTGTTATGCAGACGTTGCGCAGCCAATACTGGGCGCAGACTTCTTCGACCACTTTGGTCTATTGATAGATATGAGACACAGACAAATCCTTGATAGTATGACAGATCTTAGACAAACGGTAAGAATGTTCCATACGAATCAATTTCTCCCGTCAGCCTTCATGTGAATATGCTCATATTCTGAAATGATTCCCTGGAATTACTCAGGCAAGTCAAAAGATTTGTACACTAGATAGCGAGGTATACCATTAAATTTTGAATAAAAGTCCGCCGGTGTACTTAAAACCGCGACGTTTGTCACCGGAAAAAGTCAAAGAATGTAAACGACAGTTTGAAAAGTTCACGAAAAACGGAATCCTCAGACCTTCGTCAAGTAATTGGGCCTCGCCCATACATATGGTACGTAAAAAAGACGGATCTTGGCGCGTCTTCGGCGATTATCGACCACTCAACAACGCCACGGTTCCAGATCGGTATCCACCCACGCATTTATTAGATTTTACAAATATGCTTAGAGGCAAAAATATATTTTCTACAATAGATTCAAGAAAATCATTCCATCAGATACCCATGGCACCGGAAGACATTCATAAGACGGCTATAATTACGACGTTTGGTCTATTCGAGTATTTATATATGCCTTATGGTCTAAAAATGCTACTGCGACGCTGCAACGGTACCTCAATACCATCTTCAGCGACTAAGAATATGTATTCGTCTTTGCTGATGACATACTCGTTGCTTCTTCTTATCCTGAAGAGCATGAGCGTCACCTTAGAGAAGTCTTCGAGCGTCTACGCGATCATAACCTTTTGATCAACGCGGATAAATGTGTATTTGGTCTTCCAGAACTAGTTTCTTTGGGCAATGTCATAAAATCAGAGGGCACAAAACCGACCCCCGAGAAAGTAGAAGCAATTACCAACTTCTCAAAACCTCAAACCGCAGTAGAGTTACACCGTTTCTTGGGCATGATTAACTTTTACAGACGATGTCTTCCTCACGTCGCTGAGCATCTAGAACCGTTGGAAAAATTACTCCCGCAATAGCAAGCGTAAAATCACGTGGAACGAGAAACGTGACACTGCTTTTCATCAAATCAAACATAATTTGGCTAATGCCGCACTGCTGGCACACCCTTCAAGCGAAGCGGAAACACGAATTGTCACCGATGCGTCCAACACGTCTATGGGTGGCGCACTCGAATAGTTTCTAGATAACCAATGGCGACCGCTAGCATTTTTCTCCAAAAAATTTAATAGAGCGCAGCGCAAATACAGCACATACGATCGCGAACTCTTGGCAATATATCATACAGTTAAGTATTTTCAATATTTCTCGAAAGGGCGCGAATTCAAGATTGTTGCGGATCAAAAAGCTTTCACTCATGCTTTCATGCAACGGGCAGATAAATCTGACCCCAGACGCGTACGTTACCTTTCGTATATAGGTCAATTTTCAACCGATATTGAATACCTACCGGCAGGTGAAAACGTAGTCACCGATACCTCATCGCGAATAGAAGTAATCACCCAAATGGACGGTAATCCAATCAATTTGCCGACCTACATAGACCTTGTAAAATTGGCTACCAAATAAGAAGCCGACGACGAGCTCAAAATTTCACTAGAATCAACCGCCACTAAAGATAAGTTCAAACGCCTCACGGGGGATGATCAGTCAAAATCGTTATACTTCGAACTCACTGCCGACACTATTCGACCTTACATACCTCTGTCTTTAAGGAAACAAATCTTTGACATCTTTCATAATTCGTGTCACGCGAGTGCAAATGTAACTGACAGGCTTATTCGAAGAAAGTACTTTTGGCCGTCCATGAGCAAAGACATTGGTACATTCGCAAAGAACTGCATGCGTTGCCAACTTTGTAAAGTTGATAGACATGTAAAAACGAACCCATCATCCTTTGTCACACCCCAGATCAGCGTTTTGAGCACGTCAACGTAGACAGAAAAGGTCCGTGGAAAGACTCTGGAGGGTACAAATATGAACTTACAGTAATTGATAGATTCTCGCGTTGGATAGAAGTCATTCCGTAAATAGATATCTCTGCACCAACGATAATCCGAGCATTTGACGACAACTGGGTCGCCCGCTACGGCGCACCAGCGCGTATCACTACGGATCGAGGATCGTTATTTGAGTCAGTTTTATTCAAAGCTTTCTGCCAATTGATAGGAGCCGAGCGCATACGCACCACGGCTTACCATCCCTCTGCGAACGGCATAGTCGAGCGTTTCCATAGAGACTTAAAAACAGCCCTCATGTGCTACAGTGGCGACCCTCTCTGGTCAAAAAAATTATCTACTGTGATGTTAGGTTTGCGAACGCGAGTTAGACTGGATACTGACGCCTCTCCGGCAGAATTTCTATTCGAAAACCGTTTGAGATTGACTGGTGAATTCGCCCGTGAAGGTGAATCCCAGGTCGATCCGCAAATTTTCCTCGAAGAGTTCAGAGAATACATAAGAAACGTGCGACCCGTACCGGTAATCCGAAAACACAAACGTCGTACATTCATGTTCCAAAATCTGTGCACATGCACACACGTTTTGCTTCGAATCGACGCGGTCAGACGACCACTAGAGCCACCGTACACGGGACCTCATAAAGTTCTTAGGGCAATCTCAGACATCGTTTATGGAATAGATCATAATGGCAAACCAATGACTGTATACGTTGAACAATTAAAGCCAGCTTTCATTATCCCTGAAAACTCGAATCCAATCGCCGCGGAGAACGTCAGACGTGACCACTCATATGCGATGGCACTAGAATTAGGCACTCAAAAAGCGACTCAAGAAAATCCGCTGAACGCAGAAATACCAATCAAGAAAGTTCGATTCAAGAACACTGAAGTGCATAACAACTGTGAAAAACACATACACATGTGCAAGTGCAGTGTTAGCAACAAGAAATCCTCAACTGAAATGACTAATTCTCAAATGAAAAACATTATTCAAAGCTTGGAAAGTCGGTGCCTTGAGATCTGTAAATTCGTAAAATAGTATAAGCAATTAGAATTAAGTTAGTGCGAAAAAGCTCACCCCATAGAATAAGACTTTGCAATGCCTCGTGGATGCCAAAGTAACCCAAATACCCCACTCTCCAAGATCATTCAAAATCATGCAGTCACCTTTCGAACAGAATTGTAGACAACGATTGCCACAGAGGGCATATCTCTAGAGGTATGTTCTATCTATTTTTGGGCCAGTACCCGGGTGGTCGTAACATAAAATCTTTCAAAAAAGGAGAGATGGAACATCTCAAAAAACTTCCAGCTAGACCATGGTAGGGCCTACTAAAGCACCACAGAGACATGAAACAGTAGTTTTAAGTAATCCGAACAGTAATTTGAGGATCTAGTTGATAAGTCACAAATTCATAAAATCAAAAGATTCATTCTTCTCGAACAGTAGAGCCTTTGCTCGAACCAGGCATCACTATGTCCAAAAGATCTATTTTTGTTGACCAAATTTTTCTAAAGACATCTATTCTTTTTGATCAATCTTAGAAAGAGATTTTTCGCTCTCAGTTCAATCAGACTCAACTAAGGCGAAAGCCTATTCTTGCCACAGTAGTTAGTAAGACAAAATTCATATCATTCTTTGATAAATGGAGTCAGAACAGTCAAACAAACTTGAAAAACCAAGTTTGATGGATACGATAGGTCCAAAATGAAAAATCTTAGTATCGAATGAAGACTCCAGTCAACCTCAAATATTTTGATACAATTCATACAAACTTTAGAGTAACATTACAGTCCTGCTTCATGAATAAGCAAAAATTCTATTTTTCTTTACAATAAAATCATCATATATTGAGAAATTTTTTTTCTGAGACAAGTAGAATGAAAAAAGACTGTTTATATGGAAGTCAGATAAACAAGTCGAAACATCCAGTTAACGTAATTCTTCCTAGTCAAATAATGTACCATGCTACACCATCCTTTTCTTTGTAAACTTTTGAAGCGAAGTACTTTACACTTTTTTTCAAAAATACATTAGAACTCCGTTCAAACCGGGGGGGGGGGTGGTGTGGACATTGGCACACACACACACACACACACATGTAAACGCGTGCGTGTCTCTGCCTCAGAAAGCGGGGATGAGCAACGGGCGATATATATGAATTGCATGCGCGGCATAAGCTTATACAGCAGTCAGTTAGTAGCGACCCTCCAGGTATAGTCAGTTAGTTAGTCAATCTCGCATCGCCAATCGAGCGAGTAACAATGCTTGTAAAACGATGTACATATTTTGAGTTGATAAATTATTCTATAGTTTACAGTTACTTGTGCCTCTCAGTCACTTGGACACGACTCTCGACCCCGTGGGAGTCGTAAATCCCTACACCCCACGGTTGGCCTGAACTGACTTCAACCCAAAGATGCTTGCCCCTCAGAATCGATTTTTCTCACTTCAAGTACATAATAAATGGAAGTTTTTCCCGCAAGAATGAAAATCTTTCGTCGAGCCGTTTTTGAAAAATGTGAAATTTATGGTTTTTTATTGGAATTTCCATAGTAATCTATCCATGCACGATTAAAATGCAGAATTTGTTCCTTCGCCAGAGTAACATTTAATGATTGGCGTAGTCAATTTTATTCTCATGCATATGATGAAATATTTTGAAGCAGAATCCCTAGATTGGGCAAACGCTCGTCACGTTCAACGTGAGATAACTCGAGTTTGTCCCGCTTTCAAAGGAAATTCTTGCAAGAAATTGCTGGAAAATGTTGATCTACTCCAGACTCCGAATCACCACCGCATCAAGAAATTTGCTCAATCATTCAAGGATTTCATGGAAGTAGTGAGTTCGTGTTTCGGGGATGAACTGGAAACAAGTTATAGATCGTGTGTAGGAACCTTTTGAAGAAGTTATTTAGAGTTGGAGATTCCAGTTTCCCCGAAAGTTCACGCGGTATTCTTTCACCTTGAATAGTTTTGTGAGATGAAGAGGATGGGCTTCGGATTCTATAGTGAGCAATTCATGGAATGAACAAATTTTGACTTCAACTTAACATGAAAAAATTGCATGAAGCAAAAATCCTCAATATAACGAGAAACTTGTTACAGCTTTGTGTGTGTACAACAGTATGCACAATCAAATTGTAATTTATCATTCATAAAATTGTTCCACTTTGAAGTGTGTTTTTTCTCATGAACTTCCAAGCATTGATTCTTGTTGATCTACACTTTCTGGATAGTAATGATACACGCAAATATGTATCAAAGGTCGATTTCAAAGCTCATCCGTGATTGCGTTCTGAAAATAATGTTAAAATCAAGATTCAAAATATTTCAATTTGACTTCTTTTGATTGTAGCTCCGTCGGATGTTCTCATTCTTGCGGGAAATAACTACCATTTATCACGTACTTGAAGGCAAAAGGAGAAATCTGAGTAGCAAGGACCTTTAGGCTAAAGTCAGTTTGGGCCGACCGTGCGACATCATTGCTTGTCTCTCGACATCGTCGGATTCTGGATATTCGCCTGTACTATAAAATCGTTTCTAAAAACTATCCTTTTGATGGATTTTAACGTATTTCGATGTAATTAAGAATAAATTTCAGGGAAGTCGGCCGACAACTGCATTTTAATCGCGCATGGATAGATTAGTATGGAAATTCCTATAAGAAACCATAAATTTCACTTCTTTAAAAAACGGCTCGACGAAAGATTTTCATTTTTGCGGGAAAAACTTCCATTTATCATGTACTTGAAGTGAGAAAAATCAATTCTGAGGGGCAAGCATCTTTGGGTTAAAGTCAGTTCAGGCCAACCGTGACCCTGGTAAAAATATTTGACTCTAAATTCGACTCGAATATTAGACTCAAGTATTAGACTCAGGATTTGGGTCCTTTATTCGAGTCGGATATTTGAGTCGAATATTAGAGTCATTTTTTGGGGAATTAAAATACACTCAGCCTTATTAATAACTTTTCTCGATATTCCTAAGCCATTATATGGCCGAAAAATGATTGGAAAAAAGAAAAAAAAACTAACATTGGGATTTTGGGTGCCATCACCGGGATTCGAACTCACAAACTTTTGGTTCGAAGTCCAACACTCTACGTCTGTGGCTAGCGAGACGAGATACGGATAATGGCCTAAAAGGCGTACTTGAACTGCAAGTCACCGTATGGAGAATATAGCATCCTGCTACTCATTCGCTCATTTCACGATAATACATGTACTGTTGAAATGTTTCACAGTGAGTGACCCATTCGGAATAACGCTATATTCTCCATACGGCTGCCCACACTTGAAGTAAGCCTTTTACGTTAACTAGGTTATCTCGTCTCGCTGGCTACGGACGTAGAGGGTTGGACTTTGGATCGAAAGGTTGTGAGTTCAAATCCCGGTGTCGACACCCGATATGTCATGATTGTATTTTTTTTTTATTTTTTCCATTCATTTTCCGTCCATATAATGGCTCAAAAATATCGAGAAAAGTTATTAATAAGGATGAGTCGGTTCCTTTAATTCCCCAAAAATTGACTCTAATATTCGACTCGAAAAAGGACCCAAATCCTGAGTCTAATACTTGAGTCTAATATTCGAGTCGAATTTAGAGTCAAATATTTTTACCAGGGCAGCATCACGCATGTTTCACATCTTCCCCACTGAGTCGGCAGACCTTTCTTTTAGGATCGTGGCCTGCCATTAGGGAAGGTAGAGAGAATGATAACAACAAGTGTCAAAAGATTCAGTCATTTACTTCGTTTCCACGACTTCTGTCAAACATTTTGCTGGTACATAACCTCAGTTGTACCTGGCGCTAGCGCATGGACGCATCGTACTTATTTCACCTCATAGTATTTTGAGTTTTTTGATTATCTCTGAGGAGCATAATTGTCTGTTCGTGTTACTCCTAAAAGACAAAATAATAGTTGCCTCTCTGTGAATCGAAGTGGCTTTATTGACAATAAGTTTGGCACATGTTTGGCGTATTCTGCTAAGCTAACCTATAAACTCAGACACCTCGTGGGCCTATATCTTGCATTCACGCACATACAAGGCTTGGCATCGTGTCGCATTGCTTTGCTTGCAATGAAAGCTTTGATGGCAAACAGCTTATTGTTGTCTGCATTGTGTGGACTGAATTATACCATGCGACTAACAAATGTGCTGATCTTACTGCATCTGAGATCAAAGTTATTGATTCGAAAAAGAAACCTAAGTTGCAGTTTAAATGTGCAAATTGTGAGAAGTCTGGAAAACTTTCATTTGGTGATTATTTAGCTAATGTGAAAAATAGTCTTGAGGAACAATTTGACAATTTAAAGTGTAACCTGGAATCATTGAACAAGAGCTTCTCAAAGGATATATCTGTCATGAAAAATGACCTGAAAAATATTAAAGATTCTTGTGCCACCATTGATAGCTTGGGTGAAAAAGTTGATACTGCTCAAGAAGATATTGTGAATCTGAAAGCATCAGTGAATTGCATCCCTAAAATTCAGGATGAAATTGATAGCATCAAAGCTACACTAGCTGATCCCAACTCATCTCAACTTGTCGCTGGTACTCTAAACTCTGCTAATATAGAAGGTATTGTACAAGAAGCTCATGAACGCTTGTTGAGATCAAGAAACTTATTATTCTTTAATATACCTGATACTAATAATCAATCAACGGACCTTGGTATCATCATAGATATGTTGAAACATATTCCTATAGACACAAGATATATAACCACTCAAAGAATTGGTAACTCATCAAGTGGGAATCTACGCCCTATTGTTGTGACCTTTTCCAACATACAAGATCCACACCTAGTGATGAAGAATAGAAATAAGATTCCTGGTAAAGTATCCATTGGTTATGATAAAACGAGAAGTCAACAGGCCAAATATAAAGAAGTGGCTGCTAAGCTCAAAGCTAAGTTGGAAAGAGGTGAGAAGGATCTTGTTGTACGCTATGTGAAGGGGATCCCAACTATCGTTACAGCTGTTTCACCTCCTCAAGGCAATAATACCCAAAGTAGCTCTTCAAAATTTCATTAATAGTCTATTATCAGAATGCTCGCAGTATACGTAACAAACTTAATACTGTGAGAAACAATATCCACTTATTCACATACACACCCCATGTAATAGTTCTCACTGAGACCTGGCTGCATGGTGGCATTGCTGATAATGGAATTGGATTGGAAAATTATGCTATCTTTAGAAAGGATAGGCACATGTGCCTATCCTTTCTAAAGATGCTCACTGCAGTGAGTTGGTCAATGTACCTGGTGGTGGTGGTGTCCTCATAGCAATTCACAAATCTCTTGGATCTACTAGCTGTGACTTTATCTCAACAAACTGTGAACAAGTATATGCTGTCATCAATACAAAATCAACTGGGAAGTTAATCATTGGATGCACATATATACCCCCAGGATCCTCATCATCAGTATATAGTGATCACATCCAAATAATGCACCAGATTGCAGACAAGTATCGTGAGAGTGACTTCATCGTCATTGGTGACTATAATCTGCCTGGATTGAGTTGGACTAATTCTCCTACCTTGAGGTATGAAGCAATAGACAACAAAGTGTGCAAAGTTACTACGTGTGCTGACGTTATTGAAAATGGATATTCATTCCTAGATATGAATCAGTTTTTCCCTGTGCCACATGATGAACCGTATACATTAGATCTGTTTTTTACTAATTTAAGTAATGTATCTGCTTACACCGCTACTGATTGCCTGGTTCCTGTTGATGATCATCATATTCCTCATTATTTCAGTGTTGAATTAGATTCAAATTGCACTATTAAAAATACCTTTGGCACTTCAAAGATGTATGATTTTGCACATGCTGATTATGATAAAATCTCTGAGCATCTGGTTGACATCAATTGGGAGGACATTTTTTCTAATAGTGATGATGTTGAGTCAAATCTGCAGGACTTTTAATACAATAGGCCGTCCTATTGATGAATTTACACCGTTAAAGAAGTTCCATGGCAATGATAAAAATTAATACCCCAGATGATATTCTAACGAGCTAATCTCCTTAATCATCGATAAGAAAATTTGCCACATTAACTGGAAACGTACTGGTATTGATAGTGACTACATTGAGTTTAAACGTCTCCGAGCTAAATGCATTAGACTATCTAGAATCTGCTATCGTGATTATATCGATAATGTTGAAAATAACCTGCACAATGGCTCTAAGTCTTTCTGGTCATACATCAATAGACTGAAGAAACCAAATGCATTACCAAATAATATCAGTTGGAAGGATAGGATTGGTGCTTCAGCTAGGAAAAGAAATTGCTCACTTATTCTCGGATTACTTTGGCTCGGTCTATACGAAATCTAGTTTACAATGTGATTTAATTGATTGTGAAATGATAGACATTGACTTGAGTATAACAGTAAAGGAAGTAGAGGATTCAATTCAAAATATGAAAGATTCACACTCAACTGGCCCTGATGGCATTTCTATGAGCTTTCTGAAAAAATGCTGTTATACTTTATCCGAACCTATTGCTTATCTCTTCAATAAATCTATTGAGTCAAGTATTTTTCCGTCAGCCTGGAGAAATACATATGTCACTCCGATTCACAAAAATGGACCTAAATCTTCTGCAACGAACTACCGCCCTATCTCTACCCCTGATGCCATTGCTAAGATCTTTGATTCTATTATTGCTGATAAATTGTACGCGGCAGTTGTAGATCGTCTAATTTTGAATCAACATGGTTTTATGAAAGGTAAATCAACAATAACAAATCTGATGAAATTCTATGACTTTGCATTAAAAAATCTTGACTGTCATCTGCAAACAGATGTTTTATATCTAGATTTTTCCAAAGCATTTGACACGGTCGATCACAAATTACTACTAGGTAAACTGCATAATTTAGGTACCCCTATACAACTTGTTAAATGGATCGAATCGTATCTCTCTGATAGGTACCAGATTGTGAAATTCAATGGTCATTTTTCGAATCCCATCAAAGTCACATCAGGCGTCCCACAGGGCTCACATTTTGGGCCCTTACTGTTTAATATCTTTATCAATGACATTGCTAGTGTGGTTAATCATTCAGAATGTCTGCTATATGCGGATGATGTAAAACTTTTCAGACGTATAAGTACCCTGGATGATTGTAAGTTCCTACAGGATGATTTGACAAATATTGTCAACTGGGCTATTCAGAATGGTCTGACCTTGAATATAACCAAATGTAAGAATATGTCTATTAGTCGTAGCCTATTTCCAATCCATTTTGATTACTTTATTTCCACCCAAGTTATCGAAAAAGTGTCAGTTTACAGTGACTTAGGAGTAATCTTTGAATCTAATCTAGATTTCAGTAGGCATATTAACGCGAGTGTCTCTAAAGCGTTTAAGAACTTGGGTTTCATCAGCCGAAATACACGTGACTTTAAAAATCCTAAATCTTTTCTCCATCTATACAAAAGTTTAGTTGTGCCATCCTTGCTATATTGCTCTATAATATGGACATCTCAACACGAGTATAGGATAGCTGAACTTGAATCAGTTCAGCGGCGATTTCTTAGAACTTTTCTAATAGAACTGGGCTTCCTATGCATCCTTTTGATCATGACTTTAGTGAAATTTCAAAAAAACATAATCGTTGCACCATAAAATCTCTCCATAACTTCAAAGACGCTGCTTTTGTCTGGAATGCCCTTAACGGTAAAGTAAACTGCACTTTCGTCACCTCTCTCTTTCGACCTCGTCAAAATCCGTACCCGGTGAGAGACTCTAGACCGCTCCATATGTATAAGTTTAGTAGTAATTTGAATTATAACTCAGTGGCGTCCAGGTTGTGTCGCACCTGGAATGACTTACCAGCCAGCATCAGAGACCTTACCACATATGTGCCATTTAAGCATGCAGCCATGCAAAAGTTATGTTTGTTTTATTAAATTCTATCCATGAATTACTTTATTATTTGTTTCTGCTGTTATTATTTTGTGCACAAATTAATACTCTAAACTTAGATTTCTAAGACGCTCTGTTTTTCGTATCTATGCATCATGATGAAGAATATTTTTGTAAAGGGCTTACTGCCCGTATATTGATTGAAATAAAATAAAATAAAAATAAAATAGTGAAAAGAAGGTTTAGCTTGCTCAGATGAGAATTAAAAGCAAGAAAACTTCAAGAGCCAGAGGGTATGATTCATCTAGATGGTGGACAATAAATGACGTAACCTCGAAACAAACACATTACCGTTGAACATATATTGTTCTGAAGTATTCTCCTTCAAATACTTTTGTTCGCAAATTTTTATGAAATACAGTTCAAGATCCTGACATATATAACAATTCATCCAATTTGACTGTGTAAAGGTGATGCCGAATGCATCAAGACTGCTTGTTGTAAACAAATTCTGCGACAACTCACAACTTTTCATTTTTCAAAGAGTCCTCAGTGCCACAGGCTTGAGGACAAACTTCTGAAGGGATATACATACACTAATATCCATAATCTCATCACTAAACATTGCCAAATGAGATATGCTCATAGAAGGTTATTACTCGACAAGAGTATATTCTCCATCCATGTTCAACAATTACAAATCAAGAACATGAAACCAAAAATCATAGAGAACGTAAACTCATTCCCAATGTAAACGTACAAAGACACAACTCCTGAAAAATACAAAATCTTCCCCCTCCCACTTTACTTTTTCCAAAAGTCTAACTTTGCGAGTGTCACCATCATTTCCCCCCATAACTTCATCTGAGATCAAAGTATGAATTTCAATTTTGAGGGTCATGAGAGCAGGGGAAACATGTCCAGTAAACTTTCACCAGAATCTAAATGTCAAACAAATGGAGAGAGATTGCAAAATATTGATTTCAAACATGAGAGCCATGAGATCAGGAAAAGTATGTCGAGTAATTTTTTTGCAAAATCTGGATGTGAAATGCATGAAAAATGATTTATTACATTATAATCTGAGATAATTATCTCTCTATAAGTTTGACTCAACTTGAGTCATTCACCATCTCTATGTTCCTTAGAATATATTGGAAATAATAATCTGTCCAGACCAATAAAAGAAAACAGGAGTAAGGAAACTCAATCCAGCATTGATCGTTCCAGTTAGGAAGTCAGTAAAGATGGTGAGTAACTCAAATTGAGTCGAACTTATAGAGAGATAATTATTTCAGATTGTAATGTAATCAATCATTTTTCCATGCATTTCACATTCAGATTTTGCAAAACAATCACTCGACATACTTTTCCTGATCTCATGACTCTCAAAAATTGAAATCAATATTTTGCAATCTCTCTCCATTTGTTTGACGTTTAGATTTTGGTGAAACTTTTCACCGACATGTTTCCCCTGATCTCATGACCCTCAAGAATTGAAATGCATACTTTGATCTCAGATGAAGTTATAGGGGGAAAAAGTATGATGATACTCACCAAGTTAGACTTTTGGAAGAAGTCAAGAGGGAGAGAGAAAGATTTCAAAACTTGGCTATGGTAATGATTGAAAATTTCCAGATTGACAAGTATAAGCTGTGAATAGTATCATTTAGAAAAATCAAAAACACTTACCATATATCATTCTTAAAAACCATCCCTCCGATGAACAGCAGTGTGCTATGTTTCAAGATGAATATATTTAATCCCAAGCAACAGAATCTGGAGCAGTACAACTTTTTGTTGTTAATAGCTTGGAATTATTCCATGGAATTCAACTTGAGTTGATGCAAAGACTCTCAACTCTACTTGTAATAGTAAAAGGTTGAAAACTGGAAGTTGATGAAAAACTTCTGGATTGTGAAAATTCCTTACACGAGTTGGTTCATCCGCTCTTCAAGAAGAGAGGATCCCAACCACCAAAATGACCACCTAATGGGTGACTAACAAATGAAACATGGAATTATGACAAGACATCTATTTCTCAACACTATTTGGAAACAAAAAACTTGAACAAATTTCAACTAGGACCTTGATTATTTGCGGCACATTAAGAAGTTCAAGTGCTGCGTGGGAAGTCATTTTGAGGATGAAGATTCAATAGCATTATGTGAGAAGTGCTTTGATGCCAGACAGAATGATCCTGAAACCCTGCTGCAAAAGTTCGATTGGATTCGATTGAAACACATCCAATCGTTCTGAATCTAGAATCTTATGATGAATTTGAAACATGACTTCCAGGATTGAGAAAGATTGGAGTTCAATAACGATCAATGATGTTGATCATGATTCGAACAGTATAGACCAATCTTCACCAATGCAGACTTTTCGCATTGAAAGTGAGATTGCCAATCAATCTCAATACTTACTGCCAGTATTCGGAAGTCGTTGCTTTATCTGTATGAATGCTGATTCCCTTGATAGGATATCGCGATTCCAATCTGTGTCAATGCCATAAAAAAGCATTGACATGCTATGGGTCCTATCTACTTCAATCGATTTCAACACTGTTTTTCAGTAATGGAAACATCGAGATCTCAATCCGCCTCAATCGACCTCAATACTGACTGGGAGCATTGGAGACCTTAAATCCTATTTATCTGAATCGATTTGAATGACGGATATCATTATTGGAATTCCGAAATCGTATCTGCCTCAATCGATTTCAATACTGTTTCCCAGTATTGGAAACATCGAGATCTCAATCCGCCTCAATCGACCTCAATACTGAGTGGAAGTATTGGAGTCTTCGTATTCTATTTATCTGAATCGATTTGAATGCTGGATATTAATATTGGTGATTCGAGATCCCACCTGCCTCAATCGATTCCAATACTGATTTTGAGTATTGGGAACATCGAGAACTCAATCCGCCTCAATCGACCTCGATACTGGCTTTCAGTCATGATTACAAATCAACGTCTCACATATAAATCACTCACATTACAGCTAAGGTTTCAATACAATCCAATACTTATTTTAATCATGATCGCATTAACATATCATCGCATTACATAACTAAACGCTATTTGGAGGTTCTGTCACTCATCAGTCTTATATAGGAACAGGGGAGATGGTTCGTCGCTTGCGAGAAAGCAATGCCATGATATTTGGATGCAAATTGAGATGGTCATCGGAACGCCGCCTAGCGTCAGCCACTCGGATTCTATCGGACTCGATCGATTCCAATACTAACTTTCAGGAATGAGAAGTTCAATAACTCACACTGCGTCAATCGGTCCCAATACTGACTATGAGCATTGACGAGTTTATTTATCGTCCTTAATCGATTTGAATGCTGAATATCAGTATTGGGGCCTTGAAATCCTATCTGCCCAGTCGAAGCCAGTACTGTTTTCAAGTATTGGGAACATCGAGATTTCAACCCACTTCAATCGATCTCAATACTGACTGTGAGTATTCTAGCCCTCATATCCTAATAACCTGAATCGATTTGAGTACTGTCTCACAGTATTGGGTAGATCGCTGTCTCAATCCACTTCAATCGATCTCAATACTGGAAGTAAGCATTAGAAACCTTATATCCTATCTACATGAATCGATTTGGATGCTGGATATCAGTATTGAGGACTTGAAATCCTATCTGCCCCAATCGATTCCAGAACTGTTTTTCAGTATTGGAAACATCGGGTTCTGAATCCGCTTCAATCGATTTCAATACTGATTTTCAGCATTGCAGATCTTATATCCTATCTACTTGAATCGATTTGAATGCTGGATATCAGTATTGAGGACTCGAAATCCTATTTGCCCCAATCGATTTCAGTACTGTATTTCAGTATTGGAAACATCGGGTTCACCATCCGCTTCAATCGATCTCAATACTGATCTTCAGCATTGCAGATCTTATATCCTATCTACTTGAATCGATTTGAATGCTGGATATCAGTATTGAGGACTCGAAATCCTATTTGCCCCAATCGATTTCAGTACTGTATTTCAGTATTGGAAACATCGGGTTCACCATCCGCTTCAATCGATCTCAATACTGATCTTCAGCATTGCGGATCTCATATCCTATCTACTTAAATCGATTTGAATACTGGATATCAGTATTGAGGACTTGAAATCCTATCTGCCTTAATCGATTTGAGTACTGTCTCTCAGTATTGGGTGGATCGCTATCTCAATCCACTTCAATCGATCTCAATACTAAAAGTAAGCATTAGAAACCCTATATCCTATCTAGATGAATCAATTTGAATGCTGGATATCAGTATTGAGGACCTGAAATCCTCTCTGCCCGAATCGATTCCAGAACTGTCTTTCAGTATTGGAAACATCGGGATCTTAATACGCTTCAATCGATCTCAATACTGATGTTCAGCATTGCAGACCTCATATGATATTCACCTGAATCAGATTGAATGCTAAACATCAGTATTGAGGACTCGAAATCCTATCTGCCCCAATCGATTTCAGTACTGTATTTCAGTATTGGAAACATCGGGTTCTCATTCCGCTTCAATCGATCTCAATACTGATTTTCAGCATTGCAATTCTTATATCCTATCTACTTAAATCGATTTGAATGCTGGATATCAGTATTCAGGACTTGTCATCCTATCTGCCCCAATCGATTCCAGTGCTGTATTTCAGTATTGGAAACATCGGGTTCTCAGTACGCTTCAATTGATCTCAATACTGATGTTCAGCATTGCAGACCTCATATGATTTTTACCTGAATCAAATTGAATGCTAAATATCAGTATTGAGAATTTGAAATCCTAGCTGCCCCAATCGATTTTAGTACTGTTTTCCAGTATTGGGAACATCGGGATCTTAACCCACTTTAATCGATCTCAATACTGACTGTAAGTATTGGAGCCCTTATATCCCAATAACCTGAATCGATTTGAGTACTGTCCTCAGAGTCATCGGTCTCATTCTTCACTCATATTTATATTAGCGCGATCGCAGTATACAGTAGGTGACATATATATGAAAAGTAGTGCATGTTCAAAAAATTTTCGTTTACAAAACTCTGTTTACTTTCGAAAACTTCTAAATAATGAAACTAGGGACGTCCATAATCAAATTTTTCGACTTCAAAAGAACTTAGCAGTAACCTCACAATCATTATCAAACGAGAATATTGGTCCAAATATTTTGAGCCAATTCCAAAATTCCACGAATGAAAAATCTATCTAATCACGTAAAAAATGTGAGCTTACACATATGAAAAAATTCGAAAAAATCAAGCCGTCCATAACACCTCACACGATAGATAGAAATAATTGGGTAAAAAATTTCAGCAATACTCCTCTCCCTTCAGATGTTATTGACGTATTCCCATTGGGCCCTAATTTCAGTCAGAAAGACAACCTCAGTTTAAAGAATGTCATAGATACTGTCAAAAATGTTGAAAAGTGCATAGAGAACCTCGATTTGAATAATAGGGAGGAAAATAACATCCGTCACAAGATTACGAATATCCTATACACTGAAAATAATAAGCAAAGGCACATTTCTCCTGAAGACGGGGTATTCGCAAGAAAATTGAGCTTCACTAAGCACTTCTTGAAACAAAATTCAGATATTTTTTTCACACGTGCAGATAAGGGCAATGTCACCGTCTGTTTGAATAAGTCGGATTACACCAATAAAATGAACGGTTTGTTGAGTGACAAAAAAGTATACGTTCCGATTAAAAATAATCCACTCAAGAGTTTACAGGCAAAAGTACACAAAACACTAGGAAGTTGGAATGATTTGAATTATTTGTCTAGAAAATATCATAATAATGCTCTCACACAGACGGACACCAACTTATCTCGTTGTTATGGTTTACCAAAAATTCATAAAGAAAATGTTCCACTCAGACCAATAATTTCTACAGTCAATAGCCCTACTCATTTTCTTGCTTCCGTTTTATATAAAGAGCTGAAGAAATGTATTAAACCGCCTGCATCACGCATTGACAATAGCTTTGAATTAAAAAAACGGTTGGAGACTTTAACGATCCCAAAAGATCATATACTCCTTTCTCTCGACGTTAGCTCTCTGTTTACAAACATCCTATGCTGGTTAGTCCTAGAGGCGCTTGACCGCAGATTTTCAGATATACATAATAAGTCTAACTTACCATTTGATGAAATTCGTAAATGCACTGAGTTCCTTTTTGACAACACATTTTTTCAATTCAATAATAAAATTTATCAACAAATCTTTGGTATTCCGATGGGATCACCCATCTCTCCACTCTTCGCAGACATTGTTATGGATGACTTGGAAACTTCATGCTTACGTAAATTGAAAAACGATCACGATTGCACTCCTCTGTTCTATTATAGATATGTCGATGACACTCTAACGTGTGTGAAGAAAGAACATGTAGATGTAGTCCTCAATGTTTTCAACAGTTACAATGAGCATTTACAGTTCACACATGAGATTGAAAACAATAATACCATCAATTTCCTTGACATATCTCTGATCCGAGAGGATGAAAAAATCATCACCAATTGGTATCAAAAGCCAGCGTCATCAGGCAGGATCTTGAATTTCAAATCTAATCATACCATGAAACAAAAGAGGAACATAGTGTTCAATTTAGTCGACAGAGCCACGTCACTTTCACATAAAAAATTTCATTCCTCTAACTTGTCAATTGTAAAATAACTCCTTTCTGACAATGATTATCCTGAAGATTTCACTGACAAATGTATAAAAAACCGGATTACATCGTTCAAAAGATCTCATGAACAGAGCAGAAAGAATACGTTGCAACCAAATTCTATATGCTGGCCAGAACAAAATTTGTATTCCATACCACGAACGCTTGTTCAAAAAATGTAATGCTCTGTTCAAACATAACGATATTCACACTCTTCCAAAAGTTTCCAAGTCATTAAGCTCAATAGTAAAATTAGGTAAGGACCAAATAGATGAATTTAGCAAAACTGGTGTTGTTTATAAATTTCATTGTAAAGATTGTCCAGCAACGTATGTGGGAGAGACAAAAAGAGAACTAGGTACACGCATTAAAGATCATATTACAAACAAAGATAAAAAGCCCGTAGTTTCTGTTCACAGACTAAATGATAAACACGATTCCCATTGGGATCAAACCAAAATTTTAGACACAGAGAAAAATTGGAAAAAACGGTTGATTTCTGAAATGATCCATATAAAATTTGATGGGAATTGCATCAATAGAAAAGACGATATTCAAAATCTCAGTCGAATATATAAGCCGTTGTGTGCAACGGCTGACAAAGCTCGTTGACCCCCCGCTCTCTTTCACTCTCCCACATGCACTACTTTTCATATATATGTCACCTACTGTATACTGCGATCGCGCTAATATAAATATGAGTGAAAAATGAGACCGATGACTCACTCTATTTACTTGTATCGACAGGAGCTAGACGTTATGTCTGTGCTCTATTACAAGATCGTTCAAAATATCATGACGATCTGAAGAATAATGTAAGTTGCGCATCTTGAATATGTATACATCCATCATTTGTAAAAAATCTCATATTTTCTATCTTTATACATATGTCGAAACAGAAACCTGAAGCCTGATGAGGTCCACAATACCTAGTGGACGAAACGTTGCAATGAAATTTCCATCATGAAATTTTGGGAATTTATTTAGTTCCCCACCGTCCTTCAAGATCGACGAGACCAAAGATTCAACTCGTATATGACTGTTATTGGCTCATTACCAGGAGCGCATATGAAAAAACTCATGATATCGATAAGAGCAAGGACGAATCTATTCAAAACAATTCCATGCTATCGTAAATACAATTTTCTCTATACCCCATTTCTCTCCCCAGAGTTCCGGCTCACCAACCCTCAAGGTGAAATTACATGACCGGAAAAACATGGGAAAAGATCCGGCCGGAACGGCAACGGAGCCCTCTGATTGGCTGCACGTGTGATTTTTACCGGTCCTTTCGATATCTTCCCGTTCGAGTAATTTCGGCCTCACTATCATGTTATTGCTTGCACACTGACAGAGGTGCAGAGACCAAGTAGTAACGGGGATCGTATATGACTTGGATTCATCAATCTTCATCAGGATTTCTAACTATCTCAGTCTCTCAACCTATGATATATTCATGAATCAAGTCATGGAAGGGGCTGAACTGAGTTGGAGCATGTAAATTTTGTGAAAGTTGTTTATATAGATACCAAAGAGGTTGTCTTCTTACCAATAGATAAACTCCATGGAGTTGAAGGGAATATCAAAATAAAAGTCAAATTGTATTAGACCAAGCATGATGATGAAGCAGGGGGGGGGGACAAGAAGAAGAAGAAGAAGAGGACCTGTGTTATTCTACGTGTTGGGAGTAAGCGATTTCAGATTATCATGTTTAATGGCTAGTTAGTCCTCAAGCTTCTATCCTTTGTTTTCTCAACTCAGTAAGTGAGTGTCCAACTCTAACACATTGTTCTACAGGATGGATCTCCTGAACCATACTTGTACACTCGGAGCATAGACATAGAAGCATAGACTGCTGGTCCCGTATACTTTGCGTTGACGCCGAGACCCGTGAGGGCGAGAGAGAAAGCATGCTCCAAGGCTCGCGCTCTGATTGGTCGGCTCTTCCCCGCCACCGCCGACGACGGCGGTGAGCAGGCGGCTCAACAATAACATCGGTTTTCCTAACCCGATAACTTTATTTAAAAATGCCAAAATCTCCGCACGATAACAGCAATATTGTATTGCTAATCACATCCTCAAAGGTAAAGTCGTTGATATCCTTACTGGAACAATTAAATCCAAGCCCCGAAGGGGTCCGCGGTTTATATATAAGTCTTGGATTTATGTTAACATGGTTCGAAGTAGCCGTGAGGCGTAAGGCGCGGGGCGCCTAGATTTTTGTTGCAGTCGGAGGTGACTCGAGTTCAAATCCCGCAAAGGTTCTATTTTTTTTTTGCGTTCCCTTTCAAGTTATATGATTTTTTGTTAATGACTAGATGCTTCGCTAAATTTATGCTGACTCAATATACGAGCCAAAAAATCTAGTGGGCAGAAATTGATCTTGAGAAGTAGAAGGGTTTCCAAACCCGCAGCGGAGCATCGCTCTGAAAATTTCGATGAGAATTCAGTACTTAATTTCTTGAGATGAAAATATTCAAGAGCTCACACATCATTATCTTGAATTCCCAAAACCGACCTTCAAAGTTCAGTAATGTTTACAGATCACGGATAGATATAAAATGAAAACCATAAAAAATCTAATACAGGTGGGTGAACAAATACCAATCCACTCTATATTGAACAAACACAAATTTTGATCTGATCTTTGAATACAGACCATTGGAATGTATAAGGGCTTCGAGTTGATGGGCTTCGAGATTGATATTATTGAGAGATTTTCCTGCTTGGGCATTGATTCTTCGCCCTCTTTGAATCCTTTTCCCTTCTACATCTTGGAAATTTATGTGTATTCGATGTCGAATTTGGAAATTATTTGTCCAATATACAATAATTTCTACAGTATCAATTTACCTATCTGTATAAGATTTTTTTCGGTTTTTTTATTTTATATCCACCCGTAATCTGTGAATATTACTGAACTTCAAAGGTCGGTTTTGGGAATTCAAGATACTAATGTGTGAGCTCTTGAATATTTTCATCTCAAGAAATTAAGTACTGAATTCTCGGCGAAATTTTCAGAGCGATGCTCCGATGCGGGTTTGGAAACCCTTCTACTTCTCAAGATCAATTTCTGCCCACTAGATTTTTTGGCTCGTATATATTGAGTCAGCATAAATTTAGCGAAGCATCTAGTCATTAACAAAAAATCATATAACTTGAAAGGGAACGAAAAAAAAAAATAGAATCTTTGCGGGATTTGAACTCGAGTCACCTCCGACTGCAACAAAAATCTAGGCGCCCCGCGCCCCACGCCTCACGGCTACTCCGAACCATGTTAACATAAATCCAAAACTTATATATAAACCGCGGGCCCCTTCGGGGCTTGGATTTAATTGTTCCAGTAAGGATATCAACGACTTTATCTTTGAGGATGTGATTAGCAATACAATATTGCTGTCATCGTGCGGAGATTTTGGCATTTTTAAATAAAGTTATCGGGTGAAGAAAACCGATGTTATTGTTGAGCCACCTGCTCACCGCCGTCGTCGGCGGTGGCGGGGAAGAGCCGACCAATCAGAGCGCGAGCCTTGGAGCATGCTTTCTCTCTCGCACTCACGGGTCTCGGCGTCAACGCAAAGTATACGGGACCAGCAGTCTATGCTTCTATGTCTATGACTCGGAGTCACTGAATACTTTCCAAACAAATGCAGAGAATTCACCACAATTGAAGAGGTTAACCATGGAAAGAAATGAAAAATTGTGGTGAGTTCTTGTGTTCTTGCATCTTTTTGGAAAGTATCCATTGTCTTCCAAGGTACCTGTCCCAAGACGGCATGACAATAGACTCTTGAACACGATTCAATGCCAAATTCTCAAGACAAGCTTCGAGCCTTCTGAGATATTCAAAAAATTTTCTCATGGGATGATGTCATGTCTTGCTACATCTAGAATACCCACATACTTTATCATGGTAGAGTGTTTTTGTTGAGGAGTGGGTTGTAGGATGTCAAAAAAGATGTCTACTGATCCGGAAACCATGGGAAACTGAAGCACACAAGGGAACGAAATATGATTGAGAAAATTTGGAATATGTAGGGAATTCAACGTCAAAGCCTTGGAATCTATGATCGTTTAAACTTTTCCCAGTTAGAAGTGGAGTGGGGCCATGGCAAATCCGAGTTGTGTGTGCATGTATTCTTTGAGAATCTCCCTGTAGTTTTTCAAGTTTCGAGGAGTTGAATCCAATTTTTTTTGGGAAGGATAAACTTATATTATCAATTCTCGAATATTCTGAAATAGTGAGTGTGCTGCCGTCACACATTAGTAAACATTTCACGTCTGCTCAAACAATTTTTATTACTCTGAAAACGTGCGATTTCGGAATGTTTCAAGGGGGGGAAATTGTAGCTTTTGACATGCAGAATCCGAATCCTTTTCCCTCGAAGAGCCTCTCCAACTCATACGCCCATGGCTAGCGAAAAACCGCAAAAATACTGCAAAAACAACAGTATTAAGGGTTTAAC
Organism: Eretmocerus hayati; assembly: GCA_029851415.1. Lineage (NCBI taxonomy): Eukaryota > Metazoa > Arthropoda > Insecta > Hymenoptera > Aphelinidae > Eretmocerus > Eretmocerus hayati. Next base: position 133,885,644 of record CM056741.1, on the reverse strand, counting down.
TCAGAGGGGAAGCAATTTGAGCAAATTTTCATGAGGAACAAAATTGTTTCATTTTTCAATACAAAATCGATGGTATGGTTGATTTTCCTTAAAAAGCCAATTTTTTTGGTTTTTTCTCATTTTGGAGGCTTTCCCGCCCGAATTTCGGAATGCACATTGCGGCAATCGAAAGAGCGGAAAATTTTACGTCGAAATATGTATTCGAAAAATTTTCTCTAAATTGACCCAGTGTGACGTGAACTCGAAAAAAGAAGCGAAAACCTAAAAAACGCTTGGGAGACCACAAAAAGCTCTTGTAGCTCAAAAAAGAAGCAAGTTACGCAAATTTTGATGAGGAACAAAGTTATTGCATTTCTTAGTATAAATTAGGCATTTTATCTGGTTTTCCAAAAAAAGCCATTTTTGGGGGGTTTTGGCCACTCTTGAGGCTTTTTCAGCCGGATTCCAAAATTTCGACTGCGGCAATCGAAAGAACAGAAAATTTTACGTCAAAATATGTATTTCAAATTTTTTTCACATCCACCCTGATTGCCGAGAACCAGAGGAATGAAGAAAAAATGGGAAAAAAGGCATGGGAGACCACAAAAAGCTCTTGTAGCTCAAAAAAGAAGCAAGTTACGCAAATTTTGATGAGGTTTAATATGTCTGATGTTAAAATTAAGTATAGTTCATGCCGATTTGCGCTTAAAACAAACGTTTTATTAAAAAGTACTGCAGCCACCTTAACTGAAGAACAACTAGAAATTTTAGTCAAAAAACTACTAAAAAGAGTATCTTCATAATATCGAAAAATTCTTAAAGGAAACTCGGAACTTTCATTATTATCATAGTCAAAAAATTTTTATCAACTGATAGTTTTAATAGTTGCAGAACATAATAGAAATCAATTTTATGTCGCACAACTATTGATTTTACCAAATAAAGTGAAGCCGAGCGAGCGTTAGCGAGCAAGGCAGTATCGCTAGTATATCATTAGGGCAAGAAGATCACAATGACAGCACCATGAGAATCCAAACTTACACCACGAAGCAACGATCAAATTCGTGGTTTTTGCTCATTTTGGCCTTTAAACATTCGAAGAGGATATGAGTCATTTCGGAGCATTTCTGCCAGAGCGGTGACTAGAGGAGTCTGGAAAAATTTCAGAAAATTTTTTTCATCGTAATTAGTAAAAAAAATTTTTCTCCGATTTTTTTAGCTTCCCCTCCTCCCCACCCAGCGGGCTCAGGGTCTATACAAGGTACATTTTCGGCCCTTCTTCAGCCTCTTTTCGAAAAACCGTTGTTTCGACTGGACTCATTTCTTCTCGACGTATTTGAGCACATTCTCTTCGTTAAAACTCGTACTTTCTAGGGAAAATCTGCCCCTGGGGCCTTATTCTGATGTATTTTTCCCTTGGGCAAGGGCAGAAAAAGGCTAAGGTACCCTGGCACCGAAGTTGATTGTGAGGTATAGAAAGTCGTATTCGATAACCTCCTGAGAGATTAAGAAGCAAACAGCTATGAAATTTGTGAAAAACTGTGGAATTGCGAAACACACACTCCTTATCCTGAATTTTCCTGAATATGATAGCATCTACTACACTGAAGAATTGAGAATTCTCATTAATGATTTTGAATGATTCGCAGGCACAATGAGATGAGCAACAGCTGGCTCCATTAAATATTTTTGTGGAGGGGGAAGCTTTCTGGAACCATCTAGGTTTTTCTGGGTACGAAAAAGTTCCAGGATGCTTCAGAGGGATAAACAATGGCTAACAATCCTCATCTCAATATTATTATCATCAGGGTAGCAAAATCAAAATTACTGGATCATGAAAACCAAGATTTACACCACAAAGTTACTATGTCAAATCCTTGTATTAGAGTATTCTGGCCTCTGAGCATTCGAAGGGCGCACACTCGTATTCGATTGGTTGATCTTCAATTGAACTTTCAATTGTATGGGAAAATGATATCGGTCAGAGTCATGCAAGGCTCAAAAGCGAATGACGCACATTAGTAAACATTTCACGTCTGCTCAAACAATTTTTATTACTCTGAAAACGTGCGATTTCGGAATGTTTCAAGGGGGGAAATTGTAGCTTTTGACATGCAGAATCCGAATCCTTTTCCCTCGAAGAGCCTCTCCAACTCATACGCCCATGGCTAGCGAAAAACCGCAAAAATACTGCAAAAACAACAGTATTAAGGGTTTAACTCAGAGGGGAAGCAATTTGAGCAAATTTTCATGAGGAACAAAATTGTTTCATTTTTCAATACAAAATCGATGGTATGGTTGATTTTCCTTAAAAAGCCAATTTTTTTGGTTTTTTCTCATTTTGGAGGCTTTCCCGCCCGAATTTCGGAATGCACATTGCGGCAATCGAAAGAGCGGAAAATTTTACGTCGAAATATGTATTCGAAAAATTTTCTCTAAATTTATCCAGTGTGACGTGAACTCGAAAAAAGAAGCGAAAACCTAAAAAACGCTTGGGAGACCACAAAAAGCTCTTGTAGCTCAAAAAAGAAGCAAGTTACGCAAATTTTGATGAGGAACAAAGTTATTGCATTTCTTAGTATAAATTAGGCATTTTATCTGGTTTTCCAAAAAAAGCCATTTTTGGGGGGTTTTGGCCACTCTTGAGGCTTTTTCAGCCGGATTCCAAAATTTCGACTGCGGCAATCGAAAGAACAGAAAATTTTACGTCAAAATATGTATTTCAAATTTTTTTCACATTCACCCTGATTGCCGAGAACCAGAGGAATGAAGAAAAAATGGGAAAAAAGGCATGGGAGACCACAAAAAGCTCTTGTAGCTCAAAAAAGAAGCAATTTACGCAAATTTTGATGAGGAACAAAGTTATTGCATTTCTTAGTATAAATTAGGCATTTTATCTGGTTTTCCAAAAAAAGCCATTTTTGGGGGGTTTTGGCCACTCTTGAGGCTTTTTCAGCCGGATTCCAAAATTTCGACTGCGGCAATCGAAAGAACAGAAAATTTCACGTCAAAATATGTATTTCAAATTTTTTTCACATCCACCCTGATTGCCGAGAACCAGAGGAATGAAGCAAAAATGGGGGAAAACGCTTGGGAGACCACAAAAAGCTCTTGTTGCTTGAAAAAGAAGCGATTTACGCGAATTTTCATTCGGTACAGAGTGATTGAATTTTTTAGGACAAATAAGTTAGTTGATCTGGTTTCCAAAATCAAATCTATTTTTTTAGAGTTTTGACCAATTTTGAGGCTTTTTCATCCGGATTTCAAAATTTCGATTGCGGCAATCGAGAGATCGGGAAATTTCACGTCTTGATGTGAATTTGAAAGATTTTCACGGATGCCAACTCGAGGATTATTCGATGGTGGATACACTCAGAATAACTGCCTGAATCAGCGTGAAACTTTTGTTGATTATCCGACACACTCTATCAAGATAATTAGTAATTTATCGGTTTATGTAGTTGTATTAGTGGTTATGATGCAGTTGGATATAGATTTAGGAAAAACCATGTCCAGCTAGCTTCTATGTCGATGATTGTTTGACTACAAGACCTCGTAGTTATTACATTGGCATGATCTCATGTTTCGGTTTGTCGAGTTCTTGAAAACCCAGAACTTTTTTCCGTTAACCAAGTCTTATTTCTGATTGAAGTGTAATACGTTCGATTATATATTATTCCGTAACTGTCCAAGAATTGCAGCTTTCGTTTATACTTTCACAACGAGATGAACAGAAACTTTTTATTGTATTTCATTATTTCTGAATATCATTGCATTTCGAAGCATGCAATTAGAGACACGGAGGAAACATTTGTGTATGATGTTTGAAACTGAAATTGCTCCGAAACGAGTTTCAGTTAACCTTTGTCAGCTTTGGCAAATCAGTCGCACTCGAACTAACGAATTATAACTCTAGTTGAATTACTGTGATCACCATACCAAAAGTATTTTCATTTTTCTGATTCTGATTTTTAGAAATTAATGGTGTGAATACAATAAATGATGCAATGAATGTATGACTGAATCCTAGATTGATTGTCCACGAGTTGTAGCGTGTAAACATTTTAAATGCTTCATGCCAGAAACAGGGGTGATACTTTCCTTCCGTTGAAAGTTACAACGACCTTTTCTGAGTTCTCAGAGATTTTCATCACTCGTACTCCGCTCAACTGTTGCATACCGCTCATAGTGGATGGAAGGAAAATGTTGAGAAACCCATTTCAATGTAAAATTCTTTGCTCTTTCGGTTCCCGCAGTCGAAATTTTGGAATCCGGCTGAAAAAGCCTCAAAAGTGGCCAAAACCCCCAAAATATGGCTTCTTCTGGAAAACCAGATGAACTGCCTGATTTATACTAAAGAATGCAATAACTTTGTTCCTCATCAAAATTTGCGCAAATCGCTTCTTTTTCAAGCAACAAGAGCTTTTTGTGGTCTCCCAAGCGTTTTCCCCCATTTTTGCTTCATTCCTCTGGTTCTCGGCAATCAGGGTGGATGTGAAAAAAATTTGAAATACATATTTTGACGTGAAATTTTCTGTTCTTTCGATTGCCGCAGTCGAAATTTTGGAATCCGGCTGAAAAAGCCTCAAGAGTGGCCAAAACCCCCCAAAAATGGCTTTTTTTGGAAAACCAGATAAAATGCCTAATTTATACTAAGAAATGCAATAACTTTGTTCCTCATCAAAATTTGCGTAAATTGCTTCTTTTTTGAGCTACAAGAGCTTTTTGTGGTCTCCCATGCCTTTTTTCCCATTTTTTCTTCATTCCTCTGGTTCTCGGCAATCAGGGTGAATGTGAAAAAAATTTGAAATACATATTTTGACGTAAAATTTTCTGTTCTTTCGATTGCCGCAGTCGAAATTTTGGAATCCGGCTGAAAAAGCCTCAAGAGTGGCCAAAACCCCCCAAAAATGGCTTTTTTTGGAAAACCAGATAAAATGCCTAATTTATACTAAGAAATGCAATAACTTTGTTCCTCATCAAAATTTGCGTAACTTGCTTCTTTTTTGAGCTACAAGAGCTTTTTGTGGTCTCCCAAGCGTTTTTTAGGTTTTCGCTTCTTTTTTCGAGTTCACGTCACACTGGGTCAATTTAGAGAAAATTTTTCGAATACATATTTCGACGTAAAATTTTCCGCTCTTTCGATTGCCGCAATGTGCATTCCGAAATTCGGGCGGGAAAGCCTCCAAAATGAGAAAAAACCAAAAAAATTGGCTTTTTAAGGAAAATCAACCATACCATCGATTTTGTATTGAAAAATGAAACAATTTTGTTCCTCATGAAAATTTGCTCAAATTGCTTCCCCTCTGAGTTAAACCCTTAATACTGTTGTTTTTGCAGTATTTTTGCGGTTTTTCGCTAGCCATGGGCGTATGAGTTGGAGAGGCTCTTCGAGGGAAAAGGATTCGGATTCTGCATGTCAAAAGCTACAATTTCCCCCCTTGAAACATTCCGAAATCGCACGTTTTCAGAGTAATAAAAATTGTTTGAGCAGACGTGAAATGTTTACTAATGTGCGTCATTCGCTTTTGAGCCTTGCATGACTCTGACCGATATCATTTTCCCATACAATTGAAAGTTCAATTGAAGATCAACCAATCGAATACGAGTGTGCGCCCTTCGAATGCTCAGAGGCCAGAATACTCTAATACAAGGATTTGACATAGTAACTTTGTGGTGTAAATCTTGGTTTTCATGATCCAGTAATTTTGATTTTGCTACCCTGATGATAATAATATTGAGATGAGGATTGTTAGCCATTGTTTATCCCTCTGAAGCATCCTGGAACTTTTTCGTACCCAGAAAAACCTAGATGGTTCCAGAAAGCTTCCCCCTCCACAAAAATATTTAATGGAGCCAGCTGTTGCTCATCTCATTGTGCCTGCGAATCATTCAAAATCATTAATGAGAATTCTCAATTCTTCAGTGTAGTAGATGCTATCATATTCAGGAAAATTCAGGATAAGGAGTGTGTGTTTCGCAATTCCACAGTTTTTCACAAATTTCATAGCTGTTTGCTTCTTAATCTCTCAGGAGGTTATCGAATACGACTTTCTATACCTCACAATCAACTTCGGTGCCAGGGTACCTTAGCCTTTTTCTGCCCTTGCCCAAGGGAAAAATACATCAGAATAAGGCCCCAGGGGCAGATTTTCCCTAGAAAGTACGAGTTTTAACGAAGAGAATGTGCTCAAATACGTCGAGAAGAAATGAGTCCAGTCGAAACAACGGTTTTTCGAAAAGAGGCTGAAGAAGGGCCGAAAATGTACCTTGTATAGACCCTGAGCCCGCTGGGTGGGGAGGAGGGGAAGCTAAAAAAATCGGAGAGAAATTTTTTTTACTAATTACGATGAAAAAAATTTTCTGAAATTTTTCCAGACTCCTCTAGTCACCGCTCTGGCAGAAATGCTCCGAAATGACTCATATCCTCTTCGAATGTTTAAAGGCCAAAATGAGCAAAAACCACGAATTTGATCGTTGCTTCGTGGTGTAAGTTTGGATTCTCATGGTGCTGTCATTGTGATCTTCTTGCCCTAATGATATACTAGCGATACTGCCTTGCTCGCTAACGCTCGCTCGGCTTCACTTTATTTGGTAAAATCAATAGTTGTGCGACATAAAATTGATTTCTATTATGTTCTGCAACTATTAAAACTATCAGTTGATAAAAATTTTTTGACTATGATAATAATGAAAGTTCCGAGTTTCCTTTAAGAATTTTTCGATATTATGAAGATACTCTTTTTAGTAGTTTTTTGACTAAAATTTCTAGTTGTTCTTCAGTTAAGGTGGCTGCAGTACTTTTTAATAAAACGTTTGTTTTAAGCGCAAATCGGCATGAACTATACTTAATTTTAACATCAGACATATTAAACCATTTGCGAATATATGGAGTCAACCACTAAAATCGTGAGCAAATCGACTTCAAAAATTGTTTTTGACTTACACGTAACCTTATGGGTCAGATGCGTTAAGATGAGCTCACGCGGTAACTATTCGTATGATTTTTGTTTTGACTAAGGAAACGGATCCTTAGCCATTTCCTAAAAATTGATACCAGGAAAATCATGGGTGAATCATTATAATTTCTAAAAAATGAAAGTGAAAGTAAAAGAGTAGCGTTGCAGCCAATGCTTGCGATGTGAGTAAGTATAGAGGAGAGTGGGGCAAAATTGGACGGATTTTGCAGTGGGGCTATCTGACGATACTTGGGACTAGGCGCGCTATGGGACTTTGAAGTTCAACTATTGAATAGATTGTAAAAAAATTTTCAGACCCCTAGGTCTCAGCGTTCATACTTTTTCTTAAAGTTGAAAAAAACATCTGACCAAATTCATCCCGAACTGGGGGGCTCTTTTGACAAGTTTTGGGGGCAAATTTGGACAGCCTTCCAAAATTGAGGTATACGGCATTATTCCCTACCTATTCAAATCGCATTTGCCCATCAAAACACGTGGTAATAACTCAGAATGAATAGAGAAACCCCCTGAGACTTTTACATCCTCCCATAGCCCGAGCAAGCAAGCCGTTTTTGTGTTATTCTTCAGCATTATTGAGATAGGCGCTTCACTGGTGTAATATCGTCTTCAGCAATCAGTAATCGACTCGTAGCTTCTAAGAGTCGACTTTTCTTTCTTTTTTTCCATACTGGAGGTATTCATACTCGCCCCTACGTCAACGATCCCCTTGATAGTGTGGAACATTCAAGGCAATGTCACCGAATGCGAGAGTGAAAATGCGAAAATCGAGGGCTATGTTGGAACACGTTGAAAGCGACTTCTGACTCCTGAGACGGCCATGGGACATCGTAACTTCATTTCCTCACCCATTTTCAATAAATTAACTCATCTCCAACCTCCCACGCTTGGAAAGATTCGCACAGATGCACACGCGCCTCGATACGCGCAATTATCCTCGATAAACATGGACAGGCAATCGGTCGACCGATTTTAGATGGGATTTAGCATTGTCCAATTTCGCCCCCACCAATTCGTCCAAAAATGCCCTTAGGTATTTTTTTCGCAGAATTGTGATCATTTGGGCTCAAGTGTACCGATTTTGGCCCACGACGGCTCAAAATCTTCGTTATGTAATATAGTTTTTGACCCCTAAACGGCTATTAAGCTCGTCCACTTTTGCAGAAGTAGCGTGTAATCTTGCTTTTGGATAATAAACCGCGTGAGGCCCCCAAAAAGCATCTCTACGCCAGCGAGGACCCCCAGTATCGTTTTAATCGGTCTAACCGCGATAAAAACCATTGTCTGTGATGGTATTGTAAAAGAATTTATACGGCGAAAGTCTAGACTCGCCTCTGACCGAGCTATCCCACTTACCCAATTTTGCCCCACTCTCCCCTATCTATGTACAGCGCTAATGACGACGTGGAAGGAAAAAGGGCGCGCGGGGCCCCGTGCTTAGTACGCTACTGCGCGCTCAAGCCTCCTTAAATTTTTAAGTGCGCCTCTACTGTGATACCTACTTTCTAGAATTAGAATCATTGAGGAAGTTTCAGAAATATGATTAGAATTCCTTTTCAGTAAATATTCAACTTTTATTCAAAAATTTACAAATATTTAGAACTTATCTAATGATTTTTCTTAATATCTATAGGTTATTCATATCAAACATCTAAATTCCATAATAGCGTCATGAAATTTTTTTGAAAATAATTCAAACTAATATGATATATGCTTTAAACAGAAATAAGGAATCTATATGATTCCAATAGATTCAATTTCAATGTAATCTAACTGAATTCATCTAATTTCTTTGAAAAATGTTATGAAGATTTTCAAAATTTTTCCACGATATCATTTAACATGATAGAGAAAATCCTGTGACATCATTCTAAGAGTTAAAGAAGCGATAGTACAATCTCTTAAGCATTTTTGGAATCACTATCTACATCATCTTCAGTGACAGTTGAATTCAATCTGAAGATAGAAAAGTAGTTATAGTTCAATTTGTCTTGTAGTTGATGTGTAGATAAAAGTAGAGGTAATTACCTATCAATTTCAAGTTGTGTCAAGTCAGTAATCATTTTTGATCCTACACGGTAGAACAACTTTTTTTCACCTTTGTACTCGTTGATTTTTAAATTTTGAAATAAAACTGTTTTACCAATCCCTAAACAGCCTATGCCATCAGTAGCAACTTTGTTCCAAAAGACTACAGTTATCTGGAGAGAAAATTCAGGAACATTAATAACTATCGTTGGAGGAGTTCAAAGTATTCTCATACCTTGTTATCATTTGTATCGGTTATTTCAACATTTCTCAAAGAAAGTCCTTTTCCATCTTTTTTTTGGATATTTTCTACTTCACCAATAGAGGTTACACGTCCAATGAATCCTGTAAAATTATTGTTGTAAAAGTACTCTAAGATTATTGAAGATACTTTCAGAACATACCTCTCAACTGATTTGCAGGTGTTGAGAGTATTTTAGAGTAACTTGATAAGTCACATTGACTTTCCAACTCTGATAATTGTTCGTTCTGGACTTCTCTGATTATAGTGTTTGAATCGATTATCAAATCATATTTGAAAATGTATGTAGGTAGGTTTAAAATGTAAGTAGGTTGTATTATAATTTTACAAAGAAACCTGAATCTGCACACCGGTCTCTGTAATGGAACCAGAATGACCACCGGCACACAAAATAAAAAATAGTATCTGTACTTTTGACCAGACCTACTTTTCTTTATGTATTTTGGCACGCTGAATCCGAATCCGAGGTCGGTTTGGCCCGACTACTTCTTGTTTTCGAGAAAATCCTGAAAGATATGGAAATAGCGCAGAATAGCACGATTTTCTCGAAAACAAGAGGTAGTCGGGCCAAACCGACCTTGGATTCGGATTCAGCGTGCCAAAATACATGAAGAAAAGTAGGTCTGGTCAAAAGTACAGATTTTGACCAGACCCACTTTTCTTCATGTATTTTGGCACGCTGAATCCAAATCCGAGGTCGGTTTGGCCCGACTACCTCTTGTTTTCGAGAAAATCGTGAAAAATTCGATGAAAATTGTGGAAATAGCGCAGAATAGCACGATTTTCTCGAAAACAAGAAGTAGTCGGGCCAAACCGACCTCGGATTCGGATTCAGCGTGCCAAAATACATTAAGAACAGTAGGTCTGGTCAAAAGTACAGATACTTTTTTTTATTTTGTGTGCCGGTGTTGTTCTAGGACTCAAAACTCATGTTATATTAGCACGAATATTAACTGGTAAAAATAAAGGTAATATGATTTTCATCCCTAGAATAAATGTTAAACCCTCTAAGAAAGAAGTGTCTTTTTCGATGGTGCGTCGACAATCTCCAATTCGCCTTGGATTTGCCATGACGATCAATAAATCTCAGGGTCAATCATTTGAAAAAGTTGGTGTATATTTACCAGCACCAGTTTTCGCTCATGGTCAACTATACGTCGCTCTATCTCGTGTAAAATCCAAACAAAATTTGAAAATCTCTCTAAAAAATAATGCACGGTATTTAAGGAAAACTATCATTAAAACACCCCTTAAGAAAGAAAAAAAGGAAATCATTTCGACTTATACAACTAATGTAGTTTATCCAGAAATATTCTTTAATTAAATGGAAAATATTAGAGCGTCGTTCCAGATAGTTCTTTGAATTCCTTATGTTCATTAATGAATTCTAAAAATTTTTCGAGAATCAATTCATCCATAATTCAAAGCGTGTATTCTAGTCTATCATGGTGCAAGAAATATTCTGACTTTTTCCGAAAATCGACAAATAACAAGTATGATGATGTTATAGTTCTATTTCATTGTATAGAATGCTTCCTGATAAAATATATAGTTACAGGAAATTGATAGGCCAGTAATTCTAGCTCTGAATTCGTGAGTTTTCGACATGAGTGCCAAAGGACGGTTCTATTTTTTTTTCGATGCGGGATACCCTATAGAACACCCCCCCCCCCCCCCATAAAATGGAACAACCCCAGGGGTGCGCAAAAAATTACAACAACAAAATAGTGCGAAATTTTGTACTTTTTTGCGTTATTTCGCATCCCGGGGAGCCGTTATAATACTTGGATCATTTTTCATGGTACTATGTTGTAGGCGATGAAATTCTCTAAATTAATAAAAAAAACCATACTAAAATTCTTTCCGTAACTCGAGATAATTAGCAACAAAGCTGGAAAATGCCAAAAATTTCCTTCATTTTTCATTTTGAGGGAAGCCAATGGATCGATGTGTACTTGCTGGAAAATGTAGCCCTCATAGAGTACTGTATGTAAAAAAAAATCAGAGCGATCCGTCAATAAACATTGACGCTATTCTAATTGTTTATCCCAAATTGTTGTTTTTTGCAATAGCCGTAAAAATTTTCCACGTGCACTAAAGTTATCGCAAAAAATCAGAGAGCTTCCTGGAACCCTCAACTATAAGATGCGATCATAAAACCGGTCACTTTGTTACAAAAAATCGTCTCTGGAGCCAATTGTTTATAAAAATCGGAAATTGCCGATTTTATTTTGCACACACTTCCGCGAGTAATGAATATATGGTGATATTCGTTTTTAGACGTTGTAGTACTAATTCTGCTCTAAATTTAAAAAAAAAAAACATCACTCCACGACCTTTTGGACCGGAGATACCGATTTTTTTTTAAAAATCGATATTTTATAAACAGTTGAATATTAAGGGCCGAAATTTGCGGGAAATGGTAGAAAAATGTTCAAAGTTTCATATACAGAATGTTTGGTTCACATACCTTGACTTGCGTCCTTGTCCCAGCAGGTGAAAGTTAATGTTTCCTTTATCTCGCTTGAAAAAAGCTGCAGGGGTGAGGAGTGGGGGTACTCCCGCGGCAGCGTGGCGGGCCGACCAGAAACTGAGCCGCGCTCTTCAAATCCGAGCGCTCGGAATTTTTAACGATATCTCGGGTCCTACTGGACCGTTTTTGATCATTTTTTTTAATTTGGGGTAGCTTTCAGAAAAAAACACAATGGCGTATCAATTATAAGGATTTGAACGGCCATTTTGGGTGTATAAGACGTACCGTGAAAATAAGAGGTTTTGGTCCAATTTTCCCCTTGTATCAACTAATGTTTCTCATAGAAACATTCTGAATCTGTTGAACGTGGATAATCGATAAGGGAAAGCTCCTCGGAAAATTTGAAAATTATGAAAACTTTTCCGAAAAAAAAAAATTCTATTGAAAAGCGCATAATCACCAAAAAAATAAGCAGAGGGAACAACATATCAGTTTTCATTCTGGAAAATCCGGAATTCGGGAAATATTTCCAAGTTTCACCACAACAATTCGTAAGATGCCAATTCTTCCAAGAGAGATTTTTATTCGTACTACACTATGATGAGCTGTGATAAAGAAAAACAGAAAGGACACCGCAGAAAAAGCGGAGATTTCTGCCCTTGATGGATTTTCACAAGAAATCAGAAACAGATAGATGAAAACGCGCTAATTACGACGACACCGCGGAAAAGTCGGACAAAATTCGCATTTCGTAGCACGATTCGTTAGAAAATCAGTATTTACTTGGTTAGGTTGACTGTCTGTGTTTACACTGGCGAGTCGTAGAACGCAAAAAATCGATAATAGCACATCAAGCCATCCAGTCCGCACTCTTGGTTTTGCATAGAATAGGAATGATTTATAAGGTAAGTACCCAACTTGCCCCCATTAAGCCATTTTCTTGATAACTTTGGCCCATCTCCATATTTTTTAACGTACTTTAGCTCATTTTAAAGCTTGTCTCAAGACCTTTAAAATGAGCTAAGATACGTCCAATTTGAATGAAGTGGAGCCGAGCTGTTTGAATTCTCCCAAAAGGTGATTTTTGAGAGTTCACAAAAGTGTGTACCCAACTTGCCCCCATCATTTAAAACAATGTAAATCGGCGATGAAGTGAATGGAATCGCTTTGATCTGTTTTGATCACCGTGCAGCGACATTTATAGCTTTTAGCTGGCCCAAGACATCGTTTCCGACCTATTTTGACGTGATAAACACGTTCTGAGTGGTAAAAAAAGCCGTACTGCACGCCTTTCTGAGATAACCATATGGGGGCATGTTGGGTACACTCCGATGGTGGTCTTCTTGATTCTCAAATCATCTCCGTGTTTTGTACATAAAATCGCTCCAAATCAAAGTCTTGCAACTCTGAAGAACGGATTTCGAAGGTCTTGAGGTAAGGAATCGAATGCGCTAAGGTACATACGTCAAGATTAGTCGAATAAAAATAAGTTGGCACCGGTTTTAGTGAACGCGATTTCCTCGGTGATTTTTTAGCCGTGCAAACACGAAAAATGGAAAACTCACTTTATATTTTCTGGAGAACGCAGAAATGATCCGGGGTCGATGAAAACTACGTATTTTCTCATATTTCAACATAACAAACGTAAAAAAAAATTGCGGGAAGGTCAACGAGCGCCCATTCCTGAGATCGGCATATGGGGGCAAGTTGGGTGCAGAGGCAAGTTGGGTACACTTACCTTAGTATCATTTGAGTGTTGCAGAGTATTCGTATTGAGGGCTGGGTAGTTACGCTACACTACGAGTCTGAAACCAGACATCAAGCGGAGAATTAGGCTCAGACCCCAGCAATTGGCAGTTGTATTTTGAATCATGACAAGTATGAATTTTTCACGCGAGATGATCGTTATGCTGCGTACCGTGTCGATTTATTCGTGGTATTTTCATTGTTAGCCGAAGGTGCTCATTACACGTATGCTGCACGATACGCAGTTTTTTCTAGAGTGACACTTTTACGAATTTAGTCATAACATTGATGATGCAGTCCGAATTCATCAATTCGTTCGAACAATAAAACGAGCTAGTTTTAACTGATCTAGAGGTGATAAAAATATCAAGATTTTCTTAAAACTGCACAACCCCCAATACAAATACTCTGCGATTCGAGAGCACGGATCGGATATCTTGATGTGCTGTTATCGATTTTCGTGTTCCACAACTCTCTCGCCAGTGTAAATAGATAGTCAACCTAACCAAGAGAATACTGATTTTCTAATGAATCGTGCTACAAAACGCGAATTTAGTCCGACTTTTCCAGGGTGTCATCGAAGTCAGCGTGTTTTCATCTATCTGTCTCTGATTTCTCATGAAAATCCACCGAGGGCAGAAATCCTCGCTTTTTCTTGTCCTTTGTAATGAAGAATCAAAGTCCATAGCATATACCCCGATTTGCGGATTTCCAGAATAAAAACTGATATGGTGTTCCCTCTGCTTATTTTTTTGGTGATTATGCGCTTTTCAATAGAATTTTTTTTTTTTTCGGAAAAGTTTTCATAATTGTCAAATTTTCCGAGGAGCTTTCCCTTATCGATTATCCACGTTCAACAGATTCAGAATGTTTCTGTGAGAAACATTAGTTGATACAAGGGGAAAATTGGACCAAAACCTCTTATTTTCACGGTACCCCTTATACACCCAAAATGGCCGTTCAAATCCTTATAATTGATACGCCATTGTGTTTTTTCTGGAAGCTACCCCAAATTAAAAAAAAATGATCAAAAACGGTTCAGTAGGACCCGAGATATCGTTAAAAATCCCGAGCGCTCGGATTTGAAGAGCGCGGCTCAGTTTCTGGTCGGCCCGCCACGCTGCCGCGGGAGTACCCCCACTCCTCACCCCTGCAGCTTTTTTCAAGCGAGATAAAGGAAACATTAACTTTCACCTGCTGGGACAAGGACGCAAGTCAAGGTATGTGAACCAAACATTCTGTATATAAAACTTTGAACATTTTTCTACCATTTCCCGCAAATTTCGGCCCTTAATATTCAATTGTTTATAAAATATCGATTTTAAAAAAAAAATCGGTATCTCCGGTCCAAAAGGTCGTGGAGTGATGTTTTTTTTTTTTTAAATTTAGAGCAAAATTAGTACTACAACGTCCAAAAACGAATTTTTCCATATATCCATTACTCGCGGAATTGTGTGCAAAATAAAATCGGCAATTTCTGATTTTTATAAACAATTGGCTCCAGAGACGATTTTTTGTAACAAAGTGACCGGTTTTATGATCGCATCTTATAGTTGAGAGTTCCAGGACGCTCTCTGATTTTTTGCGACAACTTTAGTGCACGTGGAAAATTTTTACGGCTATTGCAAAAAACAACAATTTGGGATAAACAATTAGAATAGCGTCAATGTTTATTGACGGATCGCTCTGATTTTTTTTTACATATAGTACTCTATGAGGGCTACATTTTCCAGCAAGTACACATCGATCCATTGGCTTCCCTCAAAATGAAAAATGAAGGAAATTTTTGGCATTTTTCAGCTTTGTTGCTAATTATCTCGAGTTACGGAAAGAATTTTAGTATGGTTTTTTTTTATTAATTTAGAGAATTTCATCGCCTACAACATAGTACCATGAAAAATGATCCAAGTATTATAACGGCTCCCCGGGATGCGAAATAACGCAAAAAAGTACAAAATTTCGCACTATTTTGTTGTTGTAATTTCTTGCGCACCCCTGGGGTTGTTCCATTTTATGGGGGGGGGGTGTTCTATAGGGTATCCCGCATCGAAAAAAAATAGAACCGTCCTTTGGCACTCATGCACAGTTCGAAGTCTAGAATTACTGGCCTATGATGCGAATTCCAAGATTTATTCATTGACAATTTTGTGTATTATTAGAATTAAGTTCAGAAATATTGAAAAGTTTGTTGAAAATGATTGTACAATTTCTCAATATAATTCCTCATTATCAAATAAAATTTAGTATTACCTACATTTGGACGTTTAGATGATTATTAAATACCTCCATAATGGAATTTGTAATAAAAGTGAAGTTCTTGACTCTAATTCACCACACCCCATTGATTTGATTTTGTGAGTTTCCCCAAAATCTCCTAGATAAGAAACAAGAGTATATTAGTTCAGTATGCATCTCAATTATCTTAGAATGATTTTCAATAGATGTTGAAAATATTCATTAAGATATATTTACAGAGAGTTTCACAATTTTTCCAATTAAGCATCCTCAACATTTAGAAAAAATTTGAAAATTCTTATATGTTATCAGAAATTGACAAAGTCTTATTCGCAGAGTAGAAGCATCCACACAGAATTTTGTGAATGATTTCTAACTTTCGTTAAAAAAACTTCATAATATTTGATAAGACTGTTGAATTTACATTTTTCAAATAACAATTCGCTTTTATCAATAAAGTTCTTAATCAATGTCAATTCAATCAATTCAATTCAATTTCAATCAATTATCTCAACAAAATATTATGAAAAGAAATTTTTGTGGGGAAAAAAAGGAAAAAAATGATGAGATAACTCAAAGATAACCAAAAGATAAAAAGATGACCCAAAGATAACGTTTAGATAAGAAGATAATATAAAGATACTTTCAAGATAGTCTGAGATGATAAAATAGTTGGAGATATACAGTAAGTATTCAGATACACGCGTCAACATTCATCATAAAAGTCACTAGAGGGAGCTAAAGGTATATAAACAAAGTTAAAGCGTGGAGAAAGGTCAGTCTGTTCCGACCCATCGAAGGGTGAAGTCGATGCCGCTCCTGGTGATCAAGGAGTACTCCGAGAGCCAACCTCCAGGAGCTATGAGGTCAATTGAGTTATCACGAAGGAGTTAAACGTAAGTAATTACTTATAAAACATTTAAATATATAAATATTTAGACATATAATTTTAATATATAGAGGGAGTTAAAAATATATATACAATGTTAAAGCATGGAGAAAGGTCAGTCTGTTTCAACCCATTGAAGGGTGAAGTCGATGCCGCTCCTGGTGATCAAGAAGTACTCCAAGAGCCAACACCCAGGAGCTATGAGGTCAATCGAGATATCACGAAGGAATTAAACGTAAGTAATTATTTATAAAACATTTCAAAAACAGATATTCAAACGAATAATCTAAATAGTATATCCCATTTATCCATCCCTATCTATCTATATTGATTTATTTATTATATTTCTGAATAACAATGTAACTTTCATTTGGATTGATTTCAGCATATACCATAATGTACATCCTGCATCCTGCCAACTGTAATGAGAGGATGGAAAAGAAGAATGCAACCTCAAAAACTATCAAGAAACATATTGGGAAGCAGTTCTGGTAAGTTATCTTTAGAATTTTTCAAATATTCAATGAACATTAGTATACTTGATTTTGTTAGAACATCAACAAAATCGCATTAATTGTTCTAATAAATGTTTTACCACTCACCCCCCCTCTTTCATAATTTCATCAGATAAATTTACACATAAATACACACACGCATTCACACACGCAATCCCTCACATGTATATATATATACACGTTTTCACACAAATTCCAATTATTTTATGGTAGAGGAATAATCTGCAACATTACATTTTCCATTCCACAGCGCCATTAAGGACGAATGGAAATGTATCCCGTTAGTCCATGGGATAACTAACTCGGCGAGAAATCAAGAAGCAAAATTGGGATGCCATCATTGTGGATTGAAGGACGCATTCCAGGTGATTTAAAATAATTTAAAAACATTCAATTTAGGTAATAACATATTTATTTTTATACTGTTCCTATAAAATTATGAAATTTACTATGAATTGTAAAATAAGAATATGTATACTGGATGACTTAATAAAATTCAACAGAGACGGGACATTTGCCCGTCTCTCCCCTCTCGTCTCCTTTCATTTCATAGGTTTAATTAGAATAAGTTTCACAAAATTTACAATGACTTAACAACAACGATATAATTATTTTCAAATTGTGGTTCGACATAATTCAAATTAATTACATTTCAATTCCGACGATTTTAATTAATTGCAAAATCATAAATAATTTCAAATCACGACCACGACGATAGGACAGAAATTTCAAGAATGAGTAAATTTAACTTTAGAATTTTTGCCAATAAAAAAACGACGTGACTCCAACATACAAAGAATCCAATACTTGACTATCGCCTGCGGTAGGGTGCCTCACAAAAGTGCTGAGGTAATGTCAAGGATTCGGTGTTCTTATTAGCTGACTGACGGATCCCATCAAAGAATTTCCGCCCAATTGAATCCCTACATATCTGAGTCATTCTACACAGAACCCTTGAAGGTCCCCTGTTAGTAAATGACTCATCCATAGATTTGTACATTCTCTTGGAATCGTGAAATTCTGGGCTACGAACGCACATACTCTGACTGCATTATCCATCGAGCAATAATTGAACAAAATGGA
This sequence comes from Eretmocerus hayati, assembly GCA_029851415.1. Taxonomy (NCBI): domain Eukaryota; kingdom Metazoa; phylum Arthropoda; class Insecta; order Hymenoptera; family Aphelinidae; genus Eretmocerus; species Eretmocerus hayati. The sequence continues at coordinate 133,867,457 of CM056741.1, read as the reverse complement.
AAAAACATTCTCCTGATAATAACTTTTAGAAGATTTTGCAATCAATTAAAATCGTCATTAGAGATCAAAGTTTTCTTTTTTTTCAATACACTCATTAAAATGGAATAACAAATGATAATAAACTTTTTAGTAACTATTGTTGCCAAATGGAATTTACACTGAAGAAGACTAACAGTCCCTCATACAACACCATTGGTGATTTAGAACACACAAGAAAACACATCATCACAATTGAGACACTTCAATCTACATTGATGAGAACGTTGCGGTGACTCGCCTAGGCCATGGCTGAAGAGTGTTCAACTCCGCTGAGAGCGACCGAAGCGAAAAATCCAATACAAATTCATCAACACCACACTCATCACATATATAGGCTTTAATGCAATCAACTGATCACACATGGCACTATTGAAACACTCACTTTACATTGATAAGAACGTTGCGGTGACTCGCCTAGGCCATGGCTCAAGAGTGATTAACTCCGCTGAGAGCGACCGAAGCGAAAAATCCAATACAAACTCTTCAACACCACACTCATCACATAAATGGGCTTTGATGCAATCAACTAATCACACATAGCACTATTGAAACACTCACTTCACACTGATGATAACGTTGCGGTATCTCGCCTAGGCCATGGCTCAAGAGTTATTAACTCCGCTGAGAGCGACCAAAGCGAAAAATCCAATGCTGATTCATCAACACTTTACACACAACATGATAAGACACTCAAATCAATATAACAAACAATCCAACAATTTCCATATTGCAACAATAGAAGTTTTATTCAAATGCAATAATAAAATCGTTCCAAATGATTATCAAATCTTTCAATAAGTATTCAATACATAGTTGAAAAGATATTCAATATTCAACTAATTCCATAGTAAAATCACTCGATTATTTCAGAAAGAATTATATATATCGAATCATCTGATGAATTCCAATCAAGACGAACATTTGTCCATCTCATCCCTTCCATATCCTTTCATTTCATAGGTTTAATTAAGATAAGTTCTACAGAATTTCAATATGATTTAAAAACGTTGATAAGATACTTTTCATTGCGGTTCAATCAAATTCAAATCATTTCTGTTTCAACGTCGACGATTTCAATTAATTGCAAAATCATAAATAATTTCAAATCACGACCACGACGATAGGACAGCAATTTCAAGAATGAGTAAATTTAACTTTAGAATTTTTGCCAATAATAAATCGACGTGACTCCAACATACGAAGAATCCAATACTTGACTATCGCCTGCGGTAGGGTGCCTCACAAAAGTGCTGAGGTAATGTCAAGGATTCGGTGTTCTTATTAGCTGACTGACGGATCCCATCAAAGAATTTCCGCCCAATTGAATCCCTACATATCTGAGTCATTCTACACAGACCTTGAAGGTCCCCTGTTAGTAAATGACTCATCCATAGATTTGTACATTCTCTTGGAATCGTGAAATTCTGGGCTACGAACGCACATACTCTGACTGCATTATCCATCGAGCAATAATTGAACAAAATAGAAAAAAGATTCTCCTGATAATAACTTTTAGAAGATTTTGCAATCAATTAAAATCGTCATTAGAGATCAAAGTTTACCTTTCTTTCAATACACTCATTAAAATGGAATAACAAATGATAATAAACTTTTTAGTAACTATTGTTGCCAAATGGAATTTACACTGAAGAACACTAACAGTCCCTCATACAACACCATTGGTGATTTAGAACACACAAGAAAACACATCATCACAATTAAGACACTTCAATCTACATTGAAGAGAACGTTGCGGTGACTCGCCTAGGCCATGGCTGAAGAGTGTTCAACTCCGCTGAGAGGGACCGAAGCGAAGAATCCAATACAAACTCATCAACACTACACTCATCACATATATAGGCTTTAATGCAATCAACTGATCACACATGGCACTATTGAAACACTCACTTTACATTGATGAGAACGCTGCGGTAACTCGCCTAGGCCATGGCTCAAGGGTTATATTAACTCCGCTGAGAGCGACCGAAGCGAAAAGTCCAAAACTAATTCATCAACACTCCACACACAACATGATAAGACACTCAAATCAATATAACAAACAATCTAACAATTTCCATATTGCAACAATAGAAATTTATTCATTCAAATTCATTAATAAAATCTTTCTAAATAAATATCAAATCTTCTAAGGAGTACCCAATGCATAGTTGAAAAAATATTCAATAATCAACTTTTTTCAAGGTAAATCACTCATGTGTTTCAGAAATTCATGTAAGTTAAATAACGATTGAGTAATACCATCTCTAAAAAATTACACAGTACATAAAAAATCAATTACTCCAATTTAATACACCAAAAAAATGAAAATGTATAAAAAAATCACTCGGAAAAGTAAAAACAACCAAAAAAGTAGAAATAATAAAAAAACGACTCAATAACTGAAGAATAATCATAAGATAATCAAAAGATAAAAAGATGATCAAAAGATAACAATAAGATAAAAAGATAACTTTAAGATGATCTCAGATGATCTTAGATGATCTTAGACAATCTTAGATGATCTCAGATGATCTTAGATGATCTTAGATAATAAGTACTTAGACAATCGCGACACATAAGGTCTATTGTCGCTCTCACAATACCAACTCATATTTTTTCCCGTCAAGTTGGCAACCCTGCTTACGATTTTACGTTGGCAGCCCTGCTCGGGGGGATCCGGACGGACGGGATTTTGCCCGCGGCTTAATTATTGTAATTTTGGAACGAGGATTGTTAGCCATCATTCTCATCTGTGAGGCGATCTGTTTCTCTTTTGTATCCGGAATAGCCTACACAGTTCTAGAATGCGTCTTTTCCTCCGCACGAATCCTTCATGGGACCAAGCATCACCATTTTAGTGTATTTTCGAGACCATTTGACATCTCATATGAGTCTTTTTAGTTCTTGAGTAGGGCAGATGCTCCAATTTAGAAGAATCAAACAAAGTTTGGGGTACAAAACTGCCAATACCAAACTCACACAGGCTTAGAAAACAAATCATCTAATGTCAAATGTTCCAATGTTGACTTTGGAGCTTCTATACTTGCCACATGTCCAAGTGTTTCAAAATCCAAAATGAAAGGAATAAGGAATAGAAAAGTCCCAGCTGCTGCTACATTCTTCTAAGAAACTGCAACATTCAGGAATACACGCTAAAATTTATTTGGAAGGATTATAGTTGGCCGAACCATCTTCCATTCAGAAAATTCTGTTTCAACTTTTTCAGAAAATATTCATTGACTAACGATTGAATATCTCAGCCTCTCCTCTGGGATTTATATGATTCTTTTCGAGCCTTTTGTATTTTTGTGTAGTCTCCTTTGAATGGGAGTCTTTTTCCATGAATTCTCGAGTCAATGTTTCGTCACCTCATGGAGCCGGTGTGTATTTGAAAACTGAATTTGTATCGTTTAGAGGCTGATGAATCCTTCCTGGCTAATGCAGTAGACACTCCGAGTAGGATCCTGAATTGTTAGCTGTCTATTCGTGCTATTGATAGTGTTGCTTATCTCATCATTACAGATATAAGATGTTCTCGAAATTGTATGCTTATAACACCACATATTTTTTTGGCAGGAACTGTTGAGGAAAAAATGAAAAAAAGAGAAGGTGGATGCATCTAAGCGGAACGACATCATTCCCCCTTACAGACTAATTGAAAGCGACAGTGAAAATGAAGAGAATCGGAAATTGAAGCCTGAACGGGTGTCAACGGGTTCATCAACAAAAAAGGTATTGATGTATCACCTTCATCACTGATATAAGCATTTACGATTAAAAATATTGAGGGCATGTGGTAGCCGTGCAAGCTGCATTTTGTTCCCGGACCACGCGAATTCTCTCTGTATCTGAGCTAAAAGACGAGTTCACCATAATGTATCTGTTGTCTCAAATTCCTAGTCTAGAATGCATCACAATTCTCTGATCACTACTATCGTGTGGCTTACGACTATGAATATCACAGAAACGAAGCTCAACCATACTCATTGGTGATATTCTCTACCGCAGCCATTGACCTCGAGGGATTATCTGACGTTAGCCAGTCTGCCAGTGACACTGACAAGCAGGTCAGTGATGGAGGGATTAGCGACAAGATCAGTAAAAACGAAGACAAGGACCCATTATCATGATCCTGCAAATCTCACAACCAAGTGCTTCTCATTCTCAGAATTACATAATTTTGACATTTTTCCACGATGATCCTTGTGATAAGAGTTGATACCATAATAAATATTCCACACTCAGATACGATTTCGGAGCTGTAGTAATGACCTGACAACAATATCCAAGAGCTCCACGAACTACCCGAATTCTTCCAGACTTCATGGATCGATCACAAAATTTCATGAATGATACCTTTGTGGTGGACCCTACCATCATAGTACGAGTTACTCATGCACCTCGGAATCACCGATACTAATCGAGTCAGACCTAGAAGTACCGTCAGTCTTGGAGAGATACATACTGGTTAAGATTTGATTCGGTGAGCGTTGATCGCATCTCTCTGGAATTTTGGATACACTTTCGATTTTCTTTGAATAGAATAACTTTCCATACCATGAGCTAGGAATAAATAACCACAATACAATAGTCTCGGCCAATGCGACAGGCCTGATTTTCTTCTCGGATTGCATATCCTACCGAATCATGTTCAGTATCCTATTATTGTATCGTCTATCTAATATCTAAATACATGTAGAAAAAATGGTTGCCAGCCATACACAACATCAGACTTGAGTGGCTTGCTTCTGCCACCTACGAAAGCTCCATCCTCGAGGTATGTATGAGTGACTTCCCCCACTAAAGACCGTGATTTTCGAAATTCTACGACATATCCAAGCGAAGTATTTAGATCGTATCGAATGATCAGTACCGTATGATCCATGAGCGCTGCCATGAGATCTTATAAGACCTCGCAGTATCCCGTAGTACTTGATCCCATTAGCATCCAGTGTCGTCCTCTGCAACATAGCGTGACCATCGCATGGTAACCCATAAGTATATCTACTCATATCTACTCATCAGAGAGCCGCGTATCCGCATGTTCGAGCAAAAGTGGCACACCTAGCGGCGACACAAAGAAACTCTTTAAGGTAAAAGTAAACAGTAAACTTAGATTCAAACAGAAAATTTATTCTACTATTGGACATTAGAGTCAAAACTTAAACTCAAACTCACGATATTTGGTCTACGACTCGATTTCTTACCCTCCTCTATATATTTTATTCACTCAAGCACCTCAAATTTCACGTTATTATCATTCGCAATTGTCCAAACAACTTTTATGACAATTTTTTTTATTTTTGAATTTGCCTCTGCGTATCACGTAACTTTTTTCCACCTTAGAGAGCCAGCCTCAACGCCATCTTACAGGGCTCGAACTTGCGGATAGGTGATGACATACAATCCGCTACGACGCGATTCTGGCGCCCTGACATCGCACGACATGGCTCGACACGACCTGCGATTCGTGCGGGTGAGCCCAACCAAGGGGTGGATGCGATAAGATTAGTCACGGTTCACAAGAGTAAATCAAATCCATCGACGATTTAGCTTACTGCAATGAATCACGAGTAGTGTCGGCCCATGTTATGTGATATCGGTCGTAGCATGAGAATCGCATCGTGGCGGGTTGTCTGTCATCACCTTATAGATATTGCTTGCTATCTCGTGCATCTATGGTGAACGAGGGACCACATATCGCATAGTATCCCATAAGATCTCACGCGATATTTGGAGATTCTCTACGTAACTACAGTAATGCACGCGTCCATCCAAAAAGGCTGTCTACTGCCTAGTATCCCATGAAATCGCATACAGTATAGTGTGGCTCTCTAGGTAAGTACCGCATGGTACCTCATGCGAGTATTCCTATCTAAGAAACGCGTACCGCATGGTATCCCATGAGATCGTGTACAGTATTGGGTGGCTCTACACGTGAGTACGCCATGGTACCTCATGCGTTTATCCTCATCTGGAAGCCGCGTACCGCATGGTATCCCATGTGATCGCATTCAGGACTCGGTGGCTCCTTTTACGTGAGTACCGCATGGTACCTCGTGCGTATTGTTCTATCTAACAACCGCGTACCGCATGGTGTCACACAGGATCGCATATAATATTCAGCAGCTCTATACGTGAGTACCGCATGGTACCTCATGCAAGTATTCTTATCTAAAAACCGCGTACCGCATGGTATCCCATGAGACCGCATAGGGTATTGGGCGGCTCTACACGCGAGTACCACATGGTACCTGATGCGCGTAATCCTATCTGAGAGCCGCGCACCGCATGGTATCCCATGGGATCGCATTCAGAATCCGGCAGCTCCTTTTACGTGAGTACCGCATTCCTCATGCGTATTGTCCTATCTAACAACCACGTACCGGATTGTGTCACATAGGATCACATACTGTATTCGGCAGCTTTATAGTTGAGTACCCCTTGGTACCTCATGCGTATATCCCCATCTGGAAGTCGCGTACCGCATGGTATCTCACGGGATCGCATTCAGAATTCATCGGCTCCTATTACGTGAGTACCGCATGGTACCTCATGCGTATCGTTCTATTCAACAACCGCGTACCACGCGGTGTCATGTAAGACCGCACACAGTATTCGGCAGCTTTATACGTGAGTACCGCGGGGTATCTCATGCTTACATTCCCCCCTCAAAACCACGGACCACGTGGTGTCTCACGCGTATGATCCCGCTCCAAAATTGCATATCACATGGTACCTCATGAGAGCTCATACAGTATTTGGTGACTCTCCACGTGAGTACCGCATGGTACCCCATAAGTATGCATTAAGGAATGATACATGCGTATCTCATGGTACCCGTTGGGTTCGTTTTTCAAATACCCTGGTCGTCCCCCATCCATACCCCATGGTACCTTATGGACTGAGGTACCATAGGTTACGCACGAAAAAATTTTACCAGGGGTTGTGGCCAGTGAGGAAGGTTAGGATAGGGTTGGTAAAAGGCCTTGTTGAAGTGCGGATCGCCATAGCCGTTAGTATATAGGCCACATATAGTCGTTTCGATGCTCATTCGTTTATCTAATAATGACGAGCAGAATATTTTGGCCGCTCGCAGACGAGCGAGCGGACGCTGTTCACAAACTTTGGATTCTTTTTCAGCTTTGCTCAAAAAACGTTGTCAACTGCATCCGCTCGCTCGTCTGCGAGCGGCAAAAATATCCTGTTCGTCATCATAAGATCATTGAATGAGCATCAAAACGCCTATATATGGCCTGTATGCTAACGGCTAGAGCGATCCGCATCTCAAGAAAGCCTTTTACCAACCCTATCCTAACCGTCCTCGCTGGCCACGTCGGTAAAGTGTTGGACTTCGAATCTGACTCATCCGACAGTGGATGGGTTCGAATCCCGGTGTCGGCAAAGTTCATCACATCGGGAACGTGCTCGTGACTTTTTTTTGTGGACCGTTATTGATAAATCATTTGTCGATGCACTGGATCTTTCAGTTGCGTTTTAGTAAAAAATCCGGCAAAACGTGACAAAAATCTTGACAAAGTCACATTACATGCCTCGCTTCACGTGAAATTCCAGAAATTCGTGACAAATAATTATGACAAAGTCCCGTGACACGCGCGGGAAATCCGGGAAATCATGACGAAAATTCGTGACATAATACTATGATATATGTTGGAGTGCGCAAATCAAGAGACAGCACGACTTGTTTGAGAGCACGACAAGAACTATTTATTGAAGACACTCTGAGTAACTCTAAACACAAGATGATAAACTTCTGAGTGTACAAAGAATAATTAATACTATCAAGAATGAGACTGGTCAAAGATATAAGATGCACGAGATGCTTATGCAGCGAGTGTCGCGATCCGAGTAAGAGATGAGAGACAGCGACGCACGAGGGATGTGGCGACGGACTATGCGCCGGCGCACTGTAGTTTAGACAAGGATAGAGGAGAAGAGAAAACAGCCTGTGGTGCTGCCTGATGGTGCTGGCAGCTACAGATTCTGAGGGCTTGAAAGCACTTATTTCAACACTCCCTCCCTTCAAGCCTCGGGAGTGCTGTTTTTCTACTGCGCCTCTACTTCGTCTTCATCCCAGTCATCTCCATACTATCGGTTTAAAAATGATTGACACCTAGAGAATTTCTGCTATCCTGGCTCCAAAAAATCGCTAATTTTTTCAACTGGGATAACGTCGAAGCACATCTAGTCGCGGCCATGATAAAATTTTTTTGAAGTCGATCGGATGACAACTGCAGCTGTAGCTGTTATCAGAATGTAGAAGAACGCGGGTATAAGGCCAATTTCAGAGGTAGCTCGACTTTGGGATGCTACAGCTCTGTCAAAAAAAATTCTGGGGCGCTGCAAAAAATGTAGGTGATAGATATTTGGTTCCCCAATAGCGCCCAACAACAATCAGACAAAAAATTAATAACTTTTGGAGATAATCCAGTTATAGTTATCTCGGGATCTATTGAGGTTGAAGACTTGATTCAAAAACAGAAAAATCATAAAAAAATTCTGGATGTCAAATACAAAAATGCAATATGAGATTTTAAATGAACAAACGCGTGGCAAGGTCGCAAAGTTGGAAAAAATTAAAGTTTGCGCCTATTGTGAGGCTCTTATTGTCTTTTACAGCCGGGGCCCGTAAAATCGTCGATGGGCGAGACTACCCGACCGCGGACCATAAAAGTCGTAAAGTTGCGGTCTCGGAGTCAATTAGGGTACCATCAGTCTGCTTCGGCTGCAATAATGAAGCTGAATTTTCAACAAAGAGAGCAATAAAACTATTTCGAACGCGATTTGGGCTTTGCGTTACAAAACCGCCGATTCATCGATGAAGCATTGTCAATGATGAGTCGAACAGTATATCGATGACGCGTGTGTGCAGGTGTCTTTCTCTCTCTCTCAGAGTTTCGCAATATCTGCATGCAAGTATTCTTTGGCGGATCCTTTAAATGATTGATAATATACAATCAATACCTTATCCACATGATTCCGATGTGAAACAGTTGGATATCATCCGTATTGATAAGATGACAATCAACAGTTGAATGATTTTACCATCATCTCGTTCGACCGATCATTTATAGCATCATAGGAATGAATGTATGTCGTGTTATTGCGCGTTTCGCACAATCAATAATTATCAGTCAACGATCGAACAAGATAATAGTAAAATCATTCAACTGTTGATTATCATCTTATCAATACGGATGATATCCAACTCTTTCACCATCGGCATCATGTGGATGAAGTATTGATTGTATATTATCAATCATTTAAAGGATCCGCCAAAGAATACTTACATGCAGATATCGCGAAACTCTGAGAGAGAGAGAGAGAGAGAGAGAGAAAGACACCTGCACACACGCGTCATTGATATACTGTTCGACTCATCATTGACAATGCTTCATCGATGAATCGGCGATATTTGTAACGCAAAGCCCAAATCGCGTTCGAAATAGTTTTATTGCTCTCTTTGTTGAAAATTCAGCTTCATTATTGCAGCCGAAGCAGACTGATGGTACCCTAATTGACTCCGAGACCGCAACTTTACGACTTTTATGGTCCGCGGTCGGGTAGTCTCGCCCATCGACGATTTTACGGGCCCCGGCTGTAAAAGACAATAAGAGCCTCACAATAGGCGCAAACTTTAATTTTTTCCAACTTTGCGACCTTGCCACGCGTTTGTTCATTTAAAATCTCATATTGCATTTTTGTATTTGACATCCAGAATTTTTTTATGATTTTTCTGTTTTTGAATCAAGTCTTCAACCTCAATAGATCCCGAGATAACAATAACTGGATTATCTCCAAAAGTTATTAATTTTTTTGGCTGATTGTTGTTGGGCGCTATTGGGGAACCAAATATCTATCACCTACATTTTTTGCAGCGCCCCAGAATTTTTTTTGACAGACCTACAGCATCCGAAAGTCGAGCCACCTTTGAAATAGGCCTTATACCTGCGTTTTCTTACATTCTGATAACAGCTTTGGCCTCAGTTATCATCCGGTCGACTTCGAAGAAATTTCAGCATGGCCGTAACTGAATATGCTTTGATATTATCCCAGTCAAAAAAATTACCGAATTTTTTTGGAGCCAGGATAGCAGAAATTCTCTAGGTGTCAATCATTTTTAAGCCGATAGTAGTTTTCTTCATTGTGGTCGTCTTCCTCCAGGGTTTAACGTCTTGATGATTCTAGGAGAGTAGTCAACAGAAAACGTTCCATCTAAGATAATGCCATGGCAAATTCTTCTGAGATTGCCGAACTGGCTGGCCTTATATATGCTAATCCTCCTTAAATAGTCTATACGTCTGAATTCATGATTTTACATCTAAGATTGAGGTGAGCATTCAGAGGCAAGGATTTTGTCATAATATCGGCTTCATTTTCAGAACTTTCAATCCACGTCACTTTCACCATCTAATACACATTGTTTTATGTAATCACCGTGAGTGATCGCCATGGGGCTTTTAGTGCCCGTTCGTTCCCTATCTGCCAATAATTCAATGATCGTCAGAATATCAACGTCAAAATCCTTGAGTCTGTGACATCCATCCATCTCAGTACGATATTTTGCTGCTAACTTGTCACATCTGAGAGTAACTGGGTACATAGTGCACCCAGTTATGTCCCTAATAGCTTTGTCTAGGTAGATTATCTCTTGACAGGTTTCACTTATCGCAAGATACTCTGCTTGGCAAACCGACTTTGTAACCAGACTCTGCTTATGATTTCGACATGCGATTGGATCTCCAAATAGCTTGATAATGTAGCCACTTGTAGTTGACGAGTCATCCCAATCTCGATAACTAGAATCGGACGTTGCCGTCAAGCTGTCCCCTTGAGCTCTAAAAATAAGGCCCACATCTGAGGTACCTCTGAGATATCGCAAGACTCGTTTGACCTCTTTCCAGTCTTCGTCTGAGGGATTCTTTTGTTGGCGAGAGAGTATATTTACTGCGATGGCGATGTCGGGCCTCGTAGTCCCTGACAGATAAGACAGACAGCCCACTGTTTCTCTATAGGGTACTTTAGTTACTTTTGTGAGTGCATCTGAGGTTTTGTCTATCTTCTGAAGTTCCGTCCTCTGAGTTGTCTCGTCTCCATTGGCGTCTTATGAGGCTTACAGTCTTTCATCTCAAAGCGTTCCAAACACTTCTCAATGTACTCTGGCTGAGTGAAAGTTATTATACGGTTTTTTCTGTCTCTACTGATTCTCATTCCCAAATACACTCCTGGCTCTCCTAGATCCTTCATCTCAAATACCGAGTTGAGGTGAGATTTAATGCTATTCATCTTGACAGCACAATTTCCTGCCAACAATATATCATCAACATAAAGTACTATGAATACCATCTGGTTTTGGTATCTACAGGTGAACAAACATGCCTCGTTTATATCTTTCTCTAGACCTAATTTCAAGGCTTCCCTACTGAAAATGTTGACATGCGATCGTGCTCTTTAGTTTCGGTGACGAGCGTGACACGATCGTGGTAACGATCGTACCGCGATCGTGATAACGATCGAGCATGCGATCGTGATGGCGATCGTGCGTACGATCGTGCGTACGATCGTGACACGACGTCTCGTGGCGACGAGGTCGGATCGACACTCGGCCTGCCGCGCGAGATCGTGCGAACGATCGTGCATACGATCGGCCACACGATCGTGACAACGATCGAGCATGCGATCGTGTATACGATCGGGTACACGATCGTGATAGTGATCGTGCGTACGATCGTGATAACGATCGTGACACGACGTCTCGTGGCGACGAGGTCGGATCGACACTCGGCCTGCCGCGCGAGATCGACCACACGATCGTGATAACGATCGGGCATGCGATCGTGTATACGATCGGGTACACGATAGTGATAGCGATCGTGCGTACGATCGTGACACGACGCCTCGTGGAGACGAGGTCACATCGACACTCGGTCGGTCTCATACGATCGTATCTCCAATTGCATAGACAGTCGGGCATATGATCGGGTAACGGACATCGCTTGATTTGAAAGTCATACGATATGGTGACTTCCAGAACCCCGTGACTTCAGGAGATTCGATGTAGACGGTATCAGTCCAACTGCAAAGGGGTACGAAAATTGCTACAAGCCGCTAAAGGTATCAAATATACCGCATCGTACAGATTGTTACAAGTCAAGCTCATATGACAAAGTGTGGAATTCAATGATTATAAATTTCACAACCGATGTAGATGACGAAAGATAAAAGCAAAATGAGTTGCCTCCCGTTTCATGTTCAGGAGCAGTATGAAGACGATGTTGTCAACGAGATTAGGAGATACGGAAATATCAAGTGAGATAAAATAAGAGGTGAGGGTGGATGTCCTTTTATCGACCACGTATGAGATCCATCTGTCAATCATCATTTGTGTCACAAATTCATTACTAGTACAATATATTTCCTCTTCTACAATTCTTGGTGAATATCATACTCGCTCCGAATCTCTATTGAAGAAGGATTTGAGAGCTTGTTCTGAACAGTACACGTATTCAACGTGCTGATGCGATAAATCGAATATCCACATGTTCAGTTGGTGCTGATATGTCTCACGAGTGCAGGCGGGCGTTACTATAAAACACTGCATGGTGATTGACCCAATCCACGGGAGCTCCCAACCTATAAAGATAAAACCATATACATCAATAACTGCACGATCAACATACACTTATGCAATTGCCATAGACTACTTTGTATTCAGCTTGAAGATGACATAGGCAATAAATTTCATTCCCGTGTCCAAAACTTCACTCCTCTTCAAGTGCAATCAACATGCAACGAGAGATATCGAATACACGCAAGGAATGAACGAGAGGATCATTTTCCACAGTTGCACTTCATATTTCCACGTGACATAGTTGAAGCATGAAAGTATCAAAGCTCGAAAAAGCTTTCGAAGGTCAGCAATTTTTTTTCTATGTTGGCCCAAAAATCAAGTGTGCTCGTTGCACCGTGGATGTTCGGCACTCACCTATTATGGATGACATCGTCCAGAAACTGCGAATGTCGATACAACTATTGGTGGAAAATACCTCAAGGGATCCAAAAGATTCAGATACTTCCTGAACCAATGACACAGCGCATATGTGCTACGCAGATGATCTAGCGGGTCTTGTCATAATTCTTTGTGTCTCATTCTTGATAGAGAATAAGGCTGAAAACGGATGATCAGTGATGAATATAACCGGTCTAACACTTAGGAGCAACACGATTTCGTGATACGCACTCACCAAAATAATATTCGCCGTGTTTCAGCTCGAGATTAATGCTCAATCTTCAAGCTGGATCCATGCTTCCGCAAAACGAACTGGTGATGACACTTTGATAATTCTACTGTCCGTGCAAAATTCTGCGGCGAATTAGTTCAAAACCAATTCCTACGGTATTTGGAACGTTTTCTCTTTTTCCAATATTTCCTGGTCGGGTGAATTGTAATGATATTGGAAGAATATTCTGTTAGAGTCCGATTGGAAGATGACTCCATTCGCATTCTTAAGAGGATGTCGGATACCGACATTGTCGATTTTCCGGATTTCTCGACGGATTTTCGAGATATCGGAATTCTACTAAGTAACGCCGATTCTATTTGGCTCATAGAATCGGCGTTACTTGGTAGATTTTTGATATCTCAAAAACTCATCGAGAAATCCGAAAACTCGACCATGTCGGTAACTGTACAATATTGATAGGACTCCGACACCCCCTTAATCTCCATCTAACACTCATATCACAATTTTCCCAACATCAATCAACCTGAAGGCTCCTGAAGATCTTTTGTATCGTTCATAGTATAGTCACCTGTAATACAAGATGAAATGAAGGATCTATAATGCAAAGGCAAGAAAACACAGATGGGCAAGTATCGTGAGAGTCATTTTTCCGAATGAAATGTCTATGATGAAGCAATCAAGGGGATTAATCATATTCTCAATAACAATGTTTCCAATCTAACATTTCTCAACTAGACAAAAGAGAATGAAATGCGATTGGAGATAATTTCCTACAATCTCACTGTATCGTTATAACGAATGAATAGCACTGGTCGACATATTCTGATGTCTTGAATGCGAACTACGAACAGAAACCTGTTCTAGATGCGAAATGGGCCGCTGAATCCGAATCCGTTTTCAGAACTGCTCTAGCACGTCAGGATTTTTTAATAAACAATGTTTAAGTTCCTGAAATGGCTCATTTTGGCACTTTTCTCGAACGGCGCTGATGCAATCTCCGAACCCCATATTCATCACAACGCAAGGTCTCATAATCAACTCTGTGTCGATGACTGACTCTTCTTCAAATCCATCGATCATTTTGATGCAACCCCCAATATCCCAATCGGAAATCTTGATGACATTGCATATTGTGCGTTCAACTGTATCCTTGTTATGTAGAAATAAGCGAATTCGTACATATCTGCCATCAGTCAGTTGGGCCACGGAATTGTTAGATCGCTTGTTCACTTTCAGGCAAGTAGCGAAAATTGATCCATTCTTTATCATTCTAGGAAAGACTTCAAATCGAGTGTGATCTAATTGAATGCTTGTATCGTTGGGTTTTAGTGCTCTCAATCCAAAGTAAATGGCATTCAGTCCTCGGCGACACTTTTTATTTTTGGAGGACAAGATTTCTTTAAGAGAGTGTTATAGGGAAGACCAATTTTATCATAGCATATGATAGAATAAGATTCAAGAAAGCTTTCTGATTCTTGGGAAAAACTTTGATTCGATCAAAAATTTCCGACAGCTATTTCAAAAATGAAAAGCGTGTTGTATTTACCCAAGAATTAGCGTAGGATTGATGTGCGGGTTGATCTTATTCATCGAATTAAGACTGCGCCATGATATTGAATTATTTTGAATCTTGCAAGTTATTTTTCTTCGGCATATAGATGAATTGGGAGGCGAATGGTTGTTATTTAAACTCAACTCTTCAAACATCTCTTCCAGGGTGAAAAACAAACAAGTGCGCAATCAAAATCAGGAAAGACCAGAACTCAGAAGAGGGCTCAAGATGGAGAACCAAAAGGTTTACGCAAAAATCATCAGAAATACTTGGTTTCGAAAAATAATCAGTTTATCGATTCTGATCAAGAAAGTGACGATTCGTCAGTCCCAGTTAAAAGTTCTTTCTTGAATAGCGCCTCTCATGATCATTCCAAAAACCATCTTCCCGAAGAGATCGCTGTTGGGGATACAAAAGTTACCCAACCTAGGCCAAAAAAGAGGAAATCGCAAGAATCGTTGGATAATCTGCCGGATAGGAAGAAGAGGAAAAAATCAAAATCAAGTAATGATTTTTCATTATCTTGCATTCGATGGAACTTGTAGAATGGATGGATGTAGTCGTGCACATATGAATGATAAACTCAACGAAATATGAACTCAGTTGGAAAGTTTCTCATCTATTGAAGTCACTTGCCTGTCACGCATTTCCTGGCGTGTTAATTTTTTTATTGAATTTTACGGATACTACGGATGCGTGTCATCATATTTATCTACAAAGAGTTTGTAAATTTCATGGTATTCCGAATCTTAGCCGATAGACAGCGCGATCCGAAGCATTTTATTAGCAGTGTATATCATTGTAAATCCCTCCAGTATATTATGAAATAAACACGAATATCTTACGTTATTTTATAGATTGGGTCTGTTTAGAGGACTCATCAGACTTGGGGTTCTTACAAACCTTTATTGGAACAGATGGAGAAACAGTGCGTATCCATCTGGGGCTAGGTATCAAAATTGATTACGAGACCTGGATAAAAGCTGTAAACACCTTAGACGACACCAAGCTCTTGCGGAAGCTAATTTATTATGTATGGAAGCCGGAAGAGATCATCAATAGATTTGTTCAGGAAACCGACAATATCAATGATTGGGAAGGACAAGAGCCTCGAAAGAAGGTTGAAAAAGACCGGATTAAACTCGTAAAAGGTAAACGCCACAGATCATACTAGAATTGGAGTCACTGAGAAAAAAATCTAGATTATCTTCATTGCAGATTTATTCAAGTGGATTCTCAAAAATCGTGATGTGAGCATGCTCGATACCTACACTAGGTTGAGGGTTGTGAACAGTATGCTTTCAAGGGTCATTCGCACGCACGATCGCTATCACGGTCGTGTACCCGATCGTATACACGATCGTGTGGCCGATCGTATGCACGATCGCACGCACGATCTCCCGCGGCAGGCCAAGTGTCGATCCGACCTCGTCGCCACGAGACGTCGTGTCACGATCGCGTACACGATCGTGTACCCGATCGTATGCACGATCGCATGCTCGATCGTTATCACGATCGTGGCACACTCGTCACCGAAACTAAAGAGCACGATCGTATGTTAAAATTTTCAGTAGGGTTCCTCAGTAAACCGCTCGTTCCATTTCTTTGGGCTAGTTTTGTGTCCATATAAAGCCTCCTTCAATTTACATACTTTCGTTCTCTGATTTCATCACTCACTTCTAAACCTTCTGGAACTATCATGTTTATATTTTTATCTAATCTTCCATTAAGGAACGCCGTTTTTACGTCCATCTGACAAATTTCTAAGTCATATTTGTTCACAATGGCAATAGCTGATCGAATGATTGACAGCCGAGACACAGGAGCGTACGTTTCTTCCAAAGAATACTCTTTAGTGTGTTTAAAACCTCTGACCACAAGCCGTGCCTTATAGATAATGTTGCCCCTGAGTCTGTCTTCTTCGTGAATACCAATCTAGAGTCTAACTCTCGCGGTTTTTCCCCGTTAGGGTCCCGAGTTGGCTTATCAACGATTTCCCAGACTTGGTTTTTATTCATGCAGTCTAATTCAACTTTCATTGCTGACTTCCAGTTCTCAGATTCGTCTGAACGCATGGCTTCTTTGATACTAGTGGGATTTTTGTTCATCCGAGCCAGAAAAATATAGGTCAATTCATCTTCGACTTCTGAGTTTCGGTGAATCTCCTGAGAGAATCTTTCAACGCCCTGGCTCACATCCACAAGGGGCGTTCCTACTTCGGTGCGTCTGAGATGTGACCAAGTAGGTCTATTATTTGTTTTTGCCAGCCTCTCTGGATTTTTCCGCTGCTTAGGAATATCATTTATAGGCGATTTCTCATCATTTTTCCGCTTTTTTGGTCTACCTTTTCCCTTCTGAACCTCTGGCTCGATCTGAACTGTAAAAAGTTCTTCTGCACCCTCTGAATTTTCCAAAGACTCAATTCTGTTATCATTGAAGTTAAAGCTTTCCTGGACCTCTGAGCGAGCTTCTGGGTGGGTTTTTCCATTATCTTTAAGAACTCCTTTTTCATTAAATTTTACATTTCTGGAATGTATGAACTTCCCTGTCTCTGGATGCCACAAAACGTACCCAGATTTAGCATACCCAACCAAGAAGACTCGAACAGCTCTTTCTGAGAATTTTGAGTTTGGTCACTTTTGCATATGCTAGGCAACCGAAACGTCTAATTTTATCCACGTGAGGGTTGACGTTTGGAACCACCTTATGTAGCGGTGTTTCAAACTCAAGCGTCTTGTGTGGAGATCTGTTATACAAATGCACGGCGACTTCTAATGCGAAAATCCACATCTTCATTGGTAAACCCGAGTCCAGCATCAAAGCTCTGATTTTCCATTGAAGTGTTTTGTTAAACCTCTCCGCCGTCCCATTATGTTCCGGCGTGTAAGGTGACGCAAAGTCACAGGTGATTTTCTCCTTCTTTACCACTTCTAAGAATTTACCTTCTTTGAATTCAGCAGCATTATCTGCTCTAATAGTGCATGCTTTTTCATTTTTACCTAGCAAGTTTCTCATGTTATACAGGAATTTTTCCAAGCAATCACCGGCCTCACTCTTATGTTTAATGGCAAATGCCATTGCATACCGTGTATGATCATCTATGAAAACGATAATAAACCTGTTGCCGCCCGGTCGAGAGGCTGGCTTGATGGGTCCCATTATATCAATATGAATCCTTTCTAATGGTCTCTGAGCTCTAGATCTGGTTTCTGAGAACGGTAGTTTTTCCATCTTTGCTACCATACAAATCTCACACGTACGTATGGACTCATCAAACCTAACCTTGCTCAACACCGGTTCTTTCTTCTGGAGATTTCTTAAATAGTCGAGCGAAGGATGTCCTAGTCTAAAATGCCACAGCATTCCCTCATCAAATTTAGGTGGCTTCTGAGTCTCTGAACTAAGTGACAATTGGGTGCATTCTAGGAGCTTTTTCCCTGAATCTTCATCTAATTGAATTATTCGATCTTTTAGGAAATTTTGTTCGAAGTCATCAACTTCTGTTCCACCTAAGGGCGACCCGGAATCCGACACTTCCTCCCTCCCAATCTCAGACGGACTTCCTCTTTTCAAAACCGCCGAAGGACTTTGGTTTGATTCTACTATTTCCATGATGTCTGTCTGCGATTGTTGGAGGATTTCGTCGACCGTACCGATCTTAGCTATACATGAATACTCATCAACTTCGTTCGATGGCTTGTGAGTTCCTTCTGAATCATTCTCCACTTCTAACGATATCAACCAATTTGGTTTCTCGTATTTCCCTCTGAGAAATTCGGATCCAGTATTTTTGTCGAAAATACTCAACCTTTCATCATCTAAGTGTATCCCTAACCCTAAGTCTGCAAAACGTCTGAGAGAAATCAAATTTCCTGAAACATCCATAGCAGAAATGACGTTAGACAACAGAATCGTCTCGTTGATGACATTTGATTTTAAGTATAAATTTCCCCTACCATCAATTACTATATTTGCTGACTCGTTTCTATTTGCACTACGAATAAATTCATTTGCACTCTTTTTGAACTTTCTGAGATGGATTTGTTTATCAATTATGTGATCGGTAGCACCCGAGTCTGCTATGAAAGTAAGCTTTGAGCTCGAACTAGAATGAATATTTGCGTTACCTGCTAGTCTCAGACGACCTCTCTCTTGATCTTGACGTTCTTCCCTTCCGGGTGTTGGAAATGGGGGAACCATCTTCTTTCCTACTCTACCCCCTCTAATACCTCCACCACCAGATATCCCTCCTCTACTACCTTTGCCTCTAAGGCCGCCTCTGAATTGATTTAATTTTCCACGACTTGGGGAGTTTCCGATTCTACCTCTAGCTTGTTGAAATTTGCAGGTACATACCCATCTCTTGGATTGTTCCGTGAAGGACAATTCGGGTCATTTCCATTGTGATTAACATCACTTTTACAATAGTAGCAGTACCATAAACCTCTGGCTGCTAACGGACAGGACGCCCACAGGTGGCCCTGTCTGGCACATCTATGACATCTTCTTTCTGTCTGAGCGGTATTTACACGAACTTCTGAGTTGCTCCTTGATCTATTGCTAGCCTCAAACTGTAACATAAGATTTTTCATTTCATTAAGCGTCATGTTTTTATTCAACGCATTGATAATCACTTCTGAGATTCGCAAATCTTCACTATTATCCGACACAGCTTGGTAAAATATCACTTTCTTGTCACTTTCATCTATAGGTTTTGTTCCGCACATCTCATGTTCCCTGATCAAATCATCGAATCTATCACAGAGCTGATTGACAGATTCGTTCGGACGCATCCGCAAACGATAGAGCTTCGTTTTTACGCTTGTATCTGTCAGATTTACTTCTGATCTCCTAATAGTTTTCAACTCACGCAGAATCTCAACTGGGTCTTTGATGTTAATTACTTCCTTGTGATAGTGCGTATCTATGTGATTTATAATTATATCTCTAACAAGGATCTTTCTTTTCTGAATTTCTGCGGCATTGAATAATCTACGAGCAGGTATATCTGAGTCAATCACATCTAACATATCTAACGTCTGAAGTTCAGATTTTAAACTGTCTAACCATAGATCATATGGAGCTTTCTGAGTCAATTTATAGTCTCTTTTAACCGATACTTTCCCAGAATTCGTTGATTTTAACGTACTATTTACTTGTAACAAGGTAGCATTTAAGTCATTCACAAGCGTGTCTGAGACGTTTAAGCGAAGTACATCTGAATTTTCTACACGCGAAGATTCATTCTGAGATGTTGAGTCTAAATGAGATTGTCGAGTCTGCAACGGTCTAAAAGAACTAGCAAGAGGTGTGGAGTTCAGTACCTGGTGGTTAGAGGCATCTAAGCGTCTTGGTATGTAGGGCATTGTATCACGGTTCGACTCCTGAGCTGATTCTTCTAGGCGTCTGAGACTCGGATTCACCCCTGCTGGTTGCTGATTTGCAGCCTCTGAGGTTGATTGAGTTGTGGCATTGGTTCCCGTTTCCCTTGGAAACGTTGCTGCCAAAAGATCAGCCAGCTCCCTTGCGGTTCTTCGAAGTTCCTCCCTCTCTTTCTGAGTTTCTGAGGCAGCTGACTGGTAGATCTCAGCTTGAGCTTTTAGCTGGTCCCTCGGTGTCAGCATCTCCTGGGTCGCCTCTCTAAATGCCGCAGCCCAGTTCTCAGCTTTCTCTTGAGCCTTTCTCAGTTCATCTCTGAGTCGCCGCTCAGACGGTGTTATCATTACGAATTCTGGACGAGTAGCTGTATAAACTGCACCTGTAATTTTAACCAAGTATAATTTTGTTAATCATCTGAGTCATCTAAACGCCTTTAAAACATTTGTTGATTGAACGTTTTCATCTACTCCGTAAACAATATTCTGAGTCATCTACCTCCTAACTACAATTTTCATTCACTCAGAAAAATTAAAAAACTGCCAGATCTAGATTCATCTTAACCATTGTTTACAGATGAGACTATTACCTGTGTTGGACACAAAAGATTCCACTCTTGGTTCCTCTGAGACACTTCGTGCTCGCGCACCATCATTTGGCAAGGTTTGTGATCCGGAGCCACTCACTGCCGGAGGTGTTGTTCGGTCAGTGAGTTCTTGCTGATTTTGTCCATTCGCCTGGGAACCTTGCTGATCATTTCTTATGGTTGACTGGTCATCATTGCCACCAGTTGGACCATCTGAGTTATTTGGTTCGTCTGACATTGTCCTAACAAAGAGTAGTCATTTTATTACTAAAATGATCACCATCGTGACAGAGAACTACTCCCAACCCGACACAAGCTATGCACACCCTTTTCACTGTGAGTAAGTGCACCGCATCGTACTCAATAGGTGTGGTAAGGGGCGATCGCTGCACACAACCTATGCCGAAGCAAGAAACAAAACTCGTCCACAAATTGAAAAAAAATTTTATGCACCGCACATTATTATTTCAAATTTGCATATCGGTAATAAATCTCATGTATATTCTCGATTTTTACACATTCATCTTACCACATCCATCTAATTCCTCTACTTTTTAATTTTTCCGAGATTATCGTGGGTACCACCACACAGTTTATCTTAGATGCACGTTACGAGAATATTATTCTACGTTCGGTCAACTATTTACCTATACATCTAAACTGTCTAAATATCTGTCAAAGAGAAGGCCCCTCTGAACAATTTGAATATTCGCGAATTTTAGTTATACGTTATATCTTCTCCAGGATCCTACCGAGAAAAAAAACAAGCAAATACATGCGGTAGATTACCAATCTAGCCATTTCACTTGAATCTCGGTATCGCGACCTTTCGAGTACGCGCTAACTTGGAGACATGTCTGCACCTGTATCTTTTTCAACAAAGCAACTTCCGTGCACTCATTGCATGTGTATGCCGTGTAAGCATGTGCTCGCAGCGCAAGCCCAGTTTATAAGAAAAACATCTTCATGATGGCGTCGGCGAGCTGTTCCGAAAATTCCGAAATCGACGCAAGCGAACGAAAAACACAAGCACCGCAAGCGTTTCGGAGCCTTCCGCGAACACGCAAACAAACGACTCGCGCATCATCAGCTTACATATGCGCGCACACATATACCTCAACTTGTCGCGCTCGCTCCCTCCGAATTTCTCCGAATTCGAACGTGTTTGTGCTTGCAGGTGCGCGCAAGGCACGATTTTTCTGTTACGACAAACCAAAACAACAAAACGGAGCACTTCTATTTACACGCACATTTATCGATCTCTTGTTCGACAAGAAACGAGTACTTCTAAAATTTCCGCGTCCCCGCTCGTATACAGATTTGGAGCACCGCGGCGATTTTCTATCTAATATTCCCGCGTGCACATCTAATCGGAGCACAATTCTTCTAAGTAGGCTTGGGTCCAAACGGCACTGACCCAAACACTCCACTTGTCTAAAAAACTCGTGACCACTGCACAGCACTCATCTCATCACTTCCTCGTATGTACTTACTTCTTTGAAGTTTTCGCTCTAGCGTGGCTCACAACGAAATCCTTGCGGCGGGCCGGATAACCTGTTGGAGTGCGCAAATCAAGAGACAGCACGATTTGTTTGAGAGCACGACAAGAACTATTTATTGAAGACACTCTGAGTAACTCTAAACACAAGATGATAAACTTCTGAGTGTACAAAGAATAGTTAATATTATCAAGAATGAGACTGGTCAAAGATATAAGATGCACGAGATGCTTATGCAGTGAGTGTCGCGATCCAAGTAAGAGATGAGAGGCGCACTGTAGTTTAGACAAGGATAGAGGAGAAGAGAAAACAGCCTGTGGTGCTGCCTGATGGGGCTGGCAGCTACAGATTCTGAGGGCTTGAAAGCACTTATTTCATTAATATATGATCATGACAAGTTTCCACGACATGAAGTTGATCATGGACTTATGTCACAAATGTCCAAGATCGTGATATAGTTTTTCGAAAAAACGTGACATCATGTTTTTATGTCATGTACATGACATAATTTTTTTCAATAGGGTATTTAGAAAATTTGAAAAGCACTTGAACGCTCTGGTGCGTAGAACTGTCCATACTTATATTATACATCAGTCGCGGACTACACGCGAGAAGTATTTTCTCGTGTCGACACAGCAATCGAGTTTGTGAGTATATTATTGCTGTTTTGGTCTGGAGAACTGAATGGAAAGCTCATATACGCAGCAGACGTATGAGGGAGCGACTTTTTGCAACCCCGTGGAAACTGGGGGAAAAAACGTCCGAGGAAAAATCTGAAAAAATTTACCCTGAGTGAGTCGCATTTTGTCAACCTAATGCTATCGTCGAAAATGTTTGCTCACCCTTCAATTTTTTATGAATAAACATTCGAGTCATACCCCCTAGTATTCCCATTTCTCTGCATAGAAAGCCGATACGAGGACAATAACATTTGCTCATCTTTGCTTTTACCTCACTTGTATTGTATTTGCTCAGGCCTCAGAAATAGATGAATCATTATCAATTTTTAATAAACAATCAAAAACACTTTTTCCATCTCCAAGTACTGCTACAATGCGCAGTGCGCGTGCGCGCCGTTCGACATATGCGCCCTGCACTGTACAGTACTTGGAGATGGAAAAAGTATTTTTGATTGTTTATTAAAAATTGATGATGATTTATCTGATTTTGAGGGCTGAGCAAATACAAGTGAGGTAAAAGCAACGATGAGCAAATGTTTTTGTTCTCGTATCGGCTTTCTACACGGAGAAATGGGCAATACTAGGTGGCATAACTCGTATGTTTATTTATAAAAAATTGGAGGGTGAGCAAACATTTTTGACAGCGGCATTAGGTTGACAAAATGCGACTTACTTAGGGCGAATTTTTTCAGATTCTTCCTCGGGCTTCTTTTCCCCCAATTTCCACGGGGGTCTGCAGATGTCTGCTTCCGCATCATCAGGTTTATTCGATTATGTCGCTCACAGCGCTCACAGTGCTCAGAGCACTCTCAACACTTTCTAATCGAATGCTCGTTCGGATTAAAAGTGTTGAAAGCGCTTTCGTCCACTTTCGCTATAATTCCGTTCCTTCTACCCAGCGTCGCTCCGGTTCAGGTGGTTCGGTTATTCCAACCTTAGTATCCCTGGCCGTTTGGAAGGAACGGATTCCGATTGAGAGGAGACGAAAGCGCTTTCAACACTTTTAATCCGAACGAGCATTCGATTAGAAAGCGTTGAGAGTGCTCTGAGCACTGTGAGCGCTGTGAGCGACATAATCGAATAAACCTATCGTCTATACCTGCGGCGATGATGCGGAAGCAGACCTCTGCTGTCCTTTGCTCATATGCTCAATCATGCAACGCGATCCCTCTCCACAGATCGTACAACCCATCTTACCCCACCCGTCGTTTGTAGGTGTAGTTCGTCAGATGACCACGAGGTGCGCCACCGTATTCTCGAGAGAAAAGTTGGCACGCGCTTCTAGCATTGCGCTGGCCATCCTAATCTGTGGCAGTACTGCTGTCAACTGCTGTCACGGTTGTGAAGAGCATGCTTGTTGACGAGAGACGATACGAGCATTGATCTCGTTACATGTTTTACATTCATCCGATTATTATAGTGCTCAGGTACTATAACATGTAGAATTCCATACCTAGACCCACGAGACAAATTTAAAGTGTTGACAATCTGGATCTTTAGATACTAATGAGGACTAAAAATCTGCGTGTTTCCTGGCTTGCTGATATAATAGACAAGGTGACTGTTGAACATCTTCTTCAAACTCTTCCTCCTGTAGATACTTCCGGAGTGAAACCAGTCAATACTTGCGTTATTAGGTTTTGCTCCAGAGGGATTGGCAGCTGCTCATAGCTAATCGCTTACTATGAGTGTCAAATTCATGATCCTTTTTTTCTCGCTAGTTGATAGGATTTGCTTTGTTCCTGCTGATAGTCTTGGCTTCACTCATATCTGATCAACTCCTGTACAAAACTAGTTGGACACATGCTTCTCATTGCCATGTCTCCCAATTGGTTTCCAAAATCATACCAGTCTCCCAATTCGAGCTGAAGTAATCAGCACTGTGTCGCTAATGTCAATTTTAATCCAAATTCCAAGCAATCCATAACTGCTGCCTCAAGAGAATCAGTCTCATAGTGCTTATACTGTAGTGGATTCGAAATTATGAAGCAGCCCCTAACTGAATTGGTGACTCAAACATAAATAACTCAATATCCAATCTGGCATCTTCTGGAAAGGAATTTTCGAATCATGTTTAGATTATCACACCAAGCCTAATCATTATAAATCTATTAGGATCTAACATAATCCACAGCTATTTTTCCCGTGTTTCATCTGGATTTGGGTAAATCTGTTTGACTCTAATTGTTTATTATTAGAATATGGAGGAAGATTGTCAGGATCACTTATGACTGCAAGAGACTATGTGGAAGAAATTTAGTCAATGTCCCTTGCTAGCAGTCATTAATTGAATCTTTAGACAAATGAATCATGGGTCCCAGAGTAAGGTAGTTGTGCACGTTTCAATTTGGTCTTCTCTATTATTATTCACATCAGGGTTACAGGTGACATCCATTGCCATCAGCTGTACATAGTATCATATCATTGCATCTCTGCAGTCTGAGCTTGGATTGATTAATCTCTTATTTGTAAAGTTTTAGTAGCATAAACTTTGATATAATCACAATGAAAGTTGAACTTGTAATAGTCCTTTGGACAGGTGAGAAATTGTGAAATACATTTTGTTATTGAAGTAGTTGTAGGTAGTTGTAGATACGCTCTTATCCGCAGTCTGCTGATCATGTTGAAGAGGCGCTACAAGTTTTCTCCTCTTTAGGCCTGGTGTTATCGGTGGAGGTACACTGGGCAGGAAGGTGAACTGCAGTGCATCAAGATCTACTGTCTCACTCGCACTCATAGGTTATAGTACACTAACCTATGAGTGCGAGTGAGACAGCAGATCTCGATGCACTGCAGTTCACCTTCCTGCCGAGTGTACATTCTGACAGCTTGTTTGCTGATTTGATGGGGGTATATTTCTCCCTGATGCTATTGATAAATAGTGATGGAGTATGAATTGAATGATTGAATTGGTCTATTTTGTTTGATCAGTTAATAGGGAACAAACAACGCGTTTTGGACATCTAATCATGTCTTTCAGATTTAATCACATATATATGTATCACTTCATGTGGGGATTAGGAGACTAGGACTTATCAACGTAGGTGCTGTTTTTTGTGGTCCCCTGTGAGAAGAAACTTGGTGCAAATCTTGATCCTAATCAGCCCGCAGGAACTTCTTCGAAGATCAGCTGCGTGGCTAACAGGTCGATCAATGTTAAAATGCACTGATTCACTCACAAGGTTTACTTCACACTAAACTGCACTAAGATACTATTTTTATCGCTATGGTACTATTTCTGGTTGAGTATGGTGTGCAATTTTTGCCCAATGATGGAATGAATAGAAAAGAAAAGGATTTGTTGAGTTTGGAGTGAGAGAGATTGTTAAAGATTCGTACCCTTTCAGAGATGGCTTCGAACTGATTAGGCTGTGGAGTCTGGTTGGGTGTGTACCATGCTGGGTTGGATGGGATGTTTGTGTGAATGCGTGTGTTTGTGAATATTGAGGAAAAAGTGGGGTTACTCTGCCGAAATCTATATTCGAGATAAATTTCGTTTAAACTATACTTGTAGTACACTCCCCAGCGGTCTGAACTGACCAGCACAGCTCACTTTACGATCTTTCTGTCTCACTTTTTTCCCACCTTTATCAATGAGTGCGAGTGAGACAGCGCGATGTCGAGCTTGGACAGTTCAGACCGCTGGGGAGTGTACATATGTAATCCATATAAGCTCGAGTTTAGGGAGAAGTCAACGTCGCACTGGCGTTGCCGTGCTCATGAAAATTTAAAGGTCCCGTAGCGCCTGTATTACTCGATTCACAGATTCGTCAATTTTTATTATTTTCCTTAGTGAGACTCCTAATGCTTGCGGTGGGTTGGAAAAAGTTGATGTTAGAAAGAGGGCAGTTGTACAATAAGATATGACGCTGTTCAGATCAAAGATGTTCTATGGAGATGCAAATAGTTTATGGGTATAATCGCGATAACTTACACATTTTGTGTCCAAAAGTTCAAAAATTGAATACTGAGTGTGGGCCTGTTTGACTAGACTTCTTTCATTTCTTTTCCCATATATTGAGCGATAACACCGGCCCACAATTTGGAGAAAGTTCTTCCCTTCCCAGAAAAGGGGAACACATGTTTCGACGTAAAATTGTGCGCTGAGTCCGGAAATGGCATCAGTTTTGATCGTACGCCCCCAAAATTTTGAGATATTCGATAAAAAAATTTTTTTTCCATACTTACTGGATTTTTAACTTCGGAATCGGGAAGAGGAGACAATTTTATGTCCAAATATGCATTTCGGGAAAATTTTCTTGATTGATTCCCGTAGGGCGCATGTCGACTACCAGCTATCGCCATGACGTGAATCGCAGAGACACTGTCTTTGTCCAGTACTAGAGGTGACACTCGTGATCCGGTACTCGAGGTGACACTCGTGGTCCGGTACTCAAGGTTACACTTGTGGTCCGGTACTCGAGGTGACACTTGCGGTCCAGCACTAGAGGTGACACTCGTGGTCCAGTACTAGAGGTGACACTCGCGGTCCAGTACTAGAGGTGGCACTCGTGATCCAGAACTTGAGGGAATACTTGTGATCCAGTACCCAAGATGGGATCTCTAGAATCACCATGGTTACTGATGGAGCAGTGACAAACGGATACTTTACTGTGGTGTGCTCCTTAGTCGGATAAGCCCCCTCACCCGATCATCTGCAGGATGATCTTCTCCAAGGTCATGCACACCGCAGAGGGGGATCAAACGCGAGGAAAATCCTCAATGAAATACATAACATATGTCAAATGGAATGAAGAACATCAGTCAAAAAACTTGTCTGAACAGAACCGGAACAAAATTAGTCTTAGAGTAGGAATAACACAAATAGTAATTCTATTTCAAACAATCAACATTTTCACAAAAGAGTTCCCGGTTTCCATTACTCCATCATTCACGGAACCCTTTGAAGTATAAAGATGTGATTTGAGTATGAACAACCTTCCTCGAGTGATGGAAATCAATCAATCTTCCTGCGCTTGTAACGAGTCTTTCTCTCATCGAAGGCTCTATGCAGAGGGTTATGAGATTTCTTCGTCCCCGCTCCTGTTGTATCCCTCTTCAACAGCCAGCAATAGTCCGCCATCATGTTTACACCCCCAACACCCTGATATCTCCTTTCTATCTGTCTCATATCCTGATGAAAACGTTCACCCTGTTCCTCACTATAGTCTCCCAAATCTTCAGGAAAATAATCCAGATGAGAGTGTAGAAAATGAATCTTGTGGCTCATAAGACAGCCGAGATCCTGGTAATTGCGAAGAAGGTCAGAGACAATATTTTGATATTCGTCGCTCTTGTGATTTCCTAAGAAATTCTTCGAGACTGCTTCAAAACTCAACCAAGCTTTCTTCTCCTTCTGATTCATCGTATTCGAGAAGTCTCGATCTCCAAATAGCTTCCGAATCTGTGGTCCATCGAAGATGCCTGCTCTCACTTTATTTGCACTCAATTTTGGGAATTTGCTCCTCAGCTATAGGAAACAATCACCATCTTTATCGAGAGTCTTCACGAATTGTAATCAAGCCCAGTTTGATATGTAATGGCGGGAGTAAGATTCTCGATGGATCGATCAGTGGCTCTTGAACAACATTGTGTTTTCATGGTATGAGTTCAC
The DNA here is from genome assembly GCA_029851415.1 of Eretmocerus hayati. Classification (NCBI taxonomy): domain Eukaryota; kingdom Metazoa; phylum Arthropoda; class Insecta; order Hymenoptera; family Aphelinidae; genus Eretmocerus; species Eretmocerus hayati. The sequence continues at coordinate 133,838,846 of CM056741.1, read as the reverse complement.
CCCTGGTCAGCCAATCTTTACGAACGTAATGATTCATGCGATCTCTGCTATCCCAAAGACATAAGAAACAAGGTACTTCGTAAAACCTGCTTGCTGGCCGAGCAGGATCGATATGATCTCGAGGTCACCACAGATTCGCCAGGTATGTTCCTTATATTTGATTTTCTTGAGAATGTACGACATGGCTTCATATGACTCTGGAATTGTCGTCGAGTGTGCAATTGGAATAGGTGCATACACATTTCCGTTATGCAAGAGGACGACTTTTGAACCTATAAAATACCCCGAAACATATCCCACAAGAATCTCAGAGCAGCAGAAAACTTCTACTAAAAGTTCAGCCGCACCGTGCAATTAGAAATAAACTTCAAGTCTTGATCAAGTTTTGATCAAAGGATTGATCAACTTTATCAAGCCTTGATCAAGAAAAAAACTCCTACTTGATCAAACTTGACGTTCTGACTTGAAATTCCTAGGAAGTTATAGAGTCACTAAGAGTTGGCAAGTTCAGCTTAACCTCAAATTCGAGATTATCTAACAACGATCATGCTCAGAGATACTGCCTGCAAAAATGTGCCTATTAGTGAACTACAACAAAAGTTCTATTCCTTCAATTTTGAACTCAAATCTGAGAACGAATTGTAATTCACTCCGCCACGGAATTCTTGGTTGATATTTGAATATCTAGGATCATTTTTCTTGAACAACTGCTCTAGCAATTATTATAATTGCAATTAGAATCTCATGGTTGCTCCGGTATACATTGACTGCCTCTTAAAAACACGGAGTTGGCGTGATAAAGAATCACGTACAATATTTACGAAGGTTATTCATGAATATCAACGATCACTAAATTTGTTAGAGAGAGGCAAGTGATTTTTGCAGTAAGACCATCCTATCCAGGCATGGATATCCTAGAGACACCTAACCTAAAAAATGTTCGGAATCTGAGGCACTTTTTAGAGTACTATAGTAATAATAACAGGATCCCGCGTGTCCTCAATTAGTCTGGTAAGAGCTGCAGATAATCATGAATCCTCTGGGGCCACAGAATCGTAACAACAATACGCGGCGCAGACGCGTTTTGCTTCGCGTTGTCTGTAACACGAAGTAAACAAACGACCAAACATCAAGTAAACATCAAGAAAAAGGTCAAGTTTGATCAAGTAGGAGTTTTTGTCTTGATCAAGTCTTGATAAAAAACTTGATCAAGATTTGATGAAATTTTCAAGCCACTTGAACATATTTCTGATCGGGCTGCTTGCTCACCCTGGCTCACCACCGAAACTTGGGTTCCGAACTCCCTCATCCGGGGGCACTTTTTGATGTACCTGCCATGATGGCGACAGTTTTTCTTTCCAGGGACTCAGCCGACATCGATAAACAATGAGAAAAGAGGTGGTTACCCACCATCACCACGAGGAGGTGCCCTGGAAGCGGTACGCTCAACCCCAGCCTGGAGTGATATATCGTGTGGCTGCGAGTGCTGGTTTACGAATATACTGATTAATATTTCCACGAGTCGACCTATGACAGAATAGGCACCTCCTGGCAGCTATTACAGATTATTCATGATCACTGCTACCGCTTCTACAGACGCCTGATTCTTCATTTTTTGATGTCATTTCCAACTGTCTGAATCGAAAAAAATCAATTCAAATTGGTAAATTAATTCAATACTTTCAATCTTAAGATGCATCCTTACTCTCCCACCACAGGCAGAAGAGGCATACCAATTGGAAGACGTCTGTCAGAGCTACTGATAAAGTTGAATATCTGATGCTAGTCGGCCAACCCAACACGGGTCTCTAGAACTAGGTCTAAATCCATGGTGCAGACCACCCGAGGGATTGTTGTGCGATATCATTTCTGGCCCCTGTAGGATCATTTTCCAGCTAGTATTAGGCAAGCGGGAATTCGCCCAAAAGACGCTTCTAAAGCGAAATAGTGACCACGGAAGACCTAGTCGCCGGAAAAGGTCTTACTTGATGTTTTCGAGGGTGCATAAAACGAATATGAACTTTGTTTTCCTCCCAAATTGGGGGAACCTTGTCAAAATCGACTTTCAAGGTGAAAATAAAAGTATTGAGATTCTCGATTTTTTTGTGATCAACTCGCTGGTTCTCCGAGACTATTGGGTGTATCTTCTTGAAATTTTGAGGGTATCATCTCCAACGTGTCTGGAACTCATGAAACGCAGACCGGAGTTTTCAAAAGATTTTCCGGCTACTTGGGAAATTTTCCATTTTTTTTCTACGGAATTGACAATTTTATTTTCTACCGCAAAAGTTGTGTGAGAAATTCTCGAGATTCGGATTGGAAACTGTGCGACATCAATTTTGATACCCTAGAGAAGTTTTTTGTAAAGTTTCAGCATCTGACATGGAATAGAAAAAAAACTGTGAGAGTTTCAAAATGAAGTACTCGCCGCGCGTGGCTCTCAGGTTGCGCAGGGAGCGAGAGCGCCGCGCGCCGTCGACGTCGGCTGCTTCGTGCTTGCTCCGACAAGTTTTGTTTACTCTATCCGAACAGAGCTGCTCATCGTATTGAAGAAGATTGGTTATAGAAGTGCATGTTTCCCTGCTTGATGTGAGTAATGATAATAAGTGAATTACAATCGTATACTAATTCCAAATTTTAATTCAGTATTCGAAATGGTTAAACGTCGGGATGATAGTGAGTGTGAAGAGCCATCGAGGAAGAAGATTCGTACCTCCGATCCTCGCTCAGATCCGTCTTCGTTTGACTGGCTGACATTGTGTTTTTTTGTGGAAATGGAGAAAATCTCAAGAAAAGTGTGAAATTCTCATTGGTGACAGAAAATAAAAGTGATGATGAGAAGCAAAAAGTTTTAGAAGCCGCGGAAATTTGCAATGACTGTATCGTCAAAAATTTACTTTGCGATCGAATTGATCTACACGGATCGGCAGCCAGATACCACCTCAGGTGTTATCAAGACTACACAAATAAAAAAGAACTCGATAGAATCTTGAAATTCAGTGAACCTGATGCAGAGCCCAATCTTTCGAGACTTCACAGTGAAATTGCACAAGATGTTTTAACCTCATATGAAGACTAATTCGAATCTGGTGACATAGTTCTTCTTCCTCAGCTTTGTGAAAGTTTTGTCAAGATAGTTGTTGAAAAAGGTGCCAAATCTGAAAGTGAAGTGAGTTCCATCAAATCGAGCTTCATCAAGTCAAAATTGATTAAGGTCGGAGGCACGGAACTAGAATTTCACTCGTATCCAGGTAAACCTGATATCGTTACTTGTTCCAAATTTCCTCTGGTTCGATTGCTGCATAACATGATAGACAAAAAAGCAAAAAAAGACGATGATTCACTGCAGCTCAACGAAAAGGTGGTGATTTCCTGTACTAATGAAACACAAGTTCATCAAGTAGCTCAACTAATCAGACAAGAGATAGATAAAATACCAACATTCGGTTTTTATTATCTACCTGATGAAATGTCAATCAAGTATTCGAAACAGTTCGTGCCACTTCTTTTACAAAAACTGATCTGTTGGATACTTGATTCTGACTCGTTATCACAAGGTAAGTTGTCGGAAGACGAAAAGATAATTCGTCGAACGCAAAGCATATCCGAAACTATAATCTATAGCTCACGAAGGGAAGGGCGCAACGCAATAACCCCTCCGTTCCAGTTCGGACTCACTTTGCTGCTCCACCATGTATTCCAGAAAAAAAAATTAATTGATTTACTCCATTCTCGTGGATTCTGCATCTCAAACGATGATCTGAGGTACTTTCTCACTGTGGTGGCTGAACATGAACTAAAAAATATGCAAGGATTTATGTGCCATCGGGACTTATTCATCGTGAAAAGGGTGGCCAAGTTGTTTCGGAAGGAGACGACAATGTGGATATCAATGCCGGAACTGTCGATGGGAAAGAATCTTATCATGCAATGGCGAGGACCACATTCCAAAATCAAGCAGTCGGCGAAAGTATGTGTGCAGAAAGGATTCCCAAGTCAACACTGGAAAGATCACTGCCTGAGGATATTCACACTCCCTTTGAGGTATTACCTTTCAAAAAGCCAAGACTCAGACCTAATCCTCCCAAGTTTCTAGGCGCTCTTGATGAAGCAACGAAATGATTTTGAATGTAGTGACTTAACGTGGATTCTTCTGAGAAATATCCCACGGAGTATATTTACAAATATACTTCAACAGGCCGAGACTCTTGAGAATAATTTACAAAGTATTCCTTTTTGGGTTCCTTTTATGACTCATTTCGGAGAAAAAAAACACGATTTTACGAAAGTACAGTACCTTCCTGCAATCAATGCCAAGCCTAGTGACATGAGCACGGTTTACACTACCTTAAAAAGAGGTCAGCAACTTGCGAGAACTCTAGGTCGAAAAAACAATGTGCATACGATGAATCAACAATTGTATGCTGTTGGGCAAGTTGTAAAATTTGTTTCCCCTGAAGATTTGGACGGAACTGTGATAACAATGAGTGATTTTCACACTATCAACGTATTTACTTCGTGTATCAAGATATTGTGGGGAGACTGCGGTTTACTGGACATGCTTGTGGAGTCAGGAGTGTATGCCGCAAGCACAGCTGATCAAATGCTCGAAGGAAGGCAGTACCACCGAGCAATGCGAGGGTTGACGTTATGCTATGAGGTACTGCTGACAATGTTATTTGAAAATTTTCTGGAGGATCTGTTCCAAACTAATGTACAACATTTTCATGAGCTACGCGACATGTTCACAAAATTTTACTCCCAGTTCTCTGAAGGGTTATGTACAAAGGAAAATTGGAATGAATTGATTGATAAGTCGCGGCCAATTTTGATGGTGTCATTTAATAATTTTCGCCGTGAAAAAGCTTCAAAATCACTTACTTTTAAATTTTGGGGTGACGGGCTGCAATGCTTACAAATGTTATTACAGTTACGTAGATCAAATCGCGAGGGAGATTGGAAACTGAACATGAGCTCACTAGCTTCTATGCTGCCTTACTTTTTTGTGTGTAACAAGCCCAACTACTCTCGTTGGTCACCTTTCTACGTCTTAGACATGACTTTAAATTTGCCAGAGGAGATACAGAAAGAATTTATGGACGGTAACTTTCCAGTTAGATTCACTCCAGGCTCATTCAGAGGTTTACCCCGTGACGTTGCAACTGAAATGTCTGTCATCAAAGATACAAAAAGTGCGAGTGGTATTTTAGGTCAAACGAGTAAAGAATCAACGATAATTCGTTGGACTGTTACAAGAAATATTTTAGGTCTCTTCACTTCAGCTTTATTGGATCGTAGCGGAATTTCACAAACGCGTGATAACGATGAATATGTACATGAAAGTGAACACGAGTCGGAGATCTCTAGAGATGAACGACACTTCAACATGATTCTGAGCTACACAAAAAATCATATGTGTGATCCATTTTCTCCAGAGGTCAGATCTGACGTTCTTAAAAATATCAGTACTGGGCTTGTTGCATCCAAAGAGACACAAAATTTCTTATCGAACATTCAGAGCATTGGTTTTGAAAAGTTGGAAGAATTTGTTGTAGATAGGTTAGAGGAGTCATCTGGCGATCTATTAGATAAAAAAAAAACAGTTCTTCGATCCCATTTCTCAGACTACGCTGAGAACATTCAGCGAAACAAAGAAAAAGACTCAGATGAAAATAAATAGCCAAGTGATTAAACAATTTGTTCAACCAGAAACCGTCTATCAGAGAGCATTTGCTGTCTCTGCGATACGTAAAGATGTCACTCTAGAGTTGATTTTGATTGTTCCTCTCACTGACGTGCCCTTATCTCTTTTTAAACCTGATGGCTCTCGGAGAATGACGAAAAAAGCTGATCTCATACATGTTTTAGAATCAGAAGTCAAATCGTATATAATTTCTGATTATCCTTCGTCTGATGATGATCAGAGTGTGATAATTATCGACGGTATGGCCAAGTTGCAAGCTTTATCTTCAATTTCAGTCGATACCTTTAATAGTTTAGATAAAATTTTTCTGCAGCACGTAATCGATCGATTGCAGCGTGCAAAAGAAGTTCATGTAGTGTTCGACCGTTATGATGATGTTTCGCCGAATCCAAAACAAGAAGAAAGGGCTCGTAGGTATGGCACAGGAGGTAAAACGTATGATATTGCGAGCAACCGGCCCTTGAAAGATTTGAAAATTGTACTATCGAATAATGAAAACAAATCTAGTTTGACATTATTCATATGTACTTATATCAAAGAAAATCTATCTAGTTATACGGTTGAACTTCGAAATACCACAAAAAGAGTTTTCTTATCTGGTGGGTTAGAACCACGAGACAATTCTTTTGAAATTGATATGAGTGGCGTTTGCTGCCTCAATACTCTGTTCCAGTGCAATCATATCGATGCAGATACTCGATTAGTTTACCACGCCAAATGTGTTCAGGGTCGAGTCAATGATGATCCCCTCATGCAACAAACGATAATTGTAGAATCCCCCGATACTGACGTGTTCATGCTTCTTTCAAGTACCTACAATGATTTCGAAAACAAACCCCTGATCTGGTTTTTCACCGGCGTGGTCACGTTTCGAAATGATTTGAGGAGGTATATTTCTATTCATTTGCTGGCAGAGAAACTTAGACGCCCTTTTGCTAAAGCCTTAAAATCTGGTTACGCCCTCACTGGATGCGACACAACGTCATCCTTACATAACATAGGTAAAAAAAAACTTGCACAGCTATGAATAAAATGTCGGATGAAGAATTAGACGCTCTGGCTAATATAGTTGATACTCCTCTGGAGAAAACTATGGAGATTGTTAGCATTTTCATGTCAATTCTGTACGATCCCACAGGGAAATCTGGATGCGATAAGAGGAAGATCAACTCATTGAGATATCATTTGTTATTGCGCAAAAATTATAGCGTAGATAAACTTCCACCGTCGGAGCCCGCGCTTTTGAAACATGTACTCAGATCTCTTTGGCAGATAAACGAGTGGAGTCAAGCAACGGTGCCAACGATTGTCTCAAAAAACTTGACGGAGTTTGGATGGTTGGTCACAAATGGTCAAGTATCACCCGACTATTATGATGGGCCTTCGGCAATGGAGTATTTACAGCAATTTGTATGTAATTGTAAAGGAAAAAATGTTTGTAAGACCGAAGTGTGTCCTTGCGTGCAATCTAAATTGAAATGTAGCAAAATATGTGAGTGTAATGATTCATGTGAAAATGTTGAAGAAGAAGAAGGAGAAGGAATAAATGACGATGCGACATGATATGCGAATTTTACCATTTTAACTCTATTATAGGAAATGTTTTCTCTTGTCCGTAGGTCTATTACATGTTCGGGATGATCATGAATTTCAAGTGATGGAAGGAAGTGAAACAATTCATCCTTCATTCACAGAGAAACATGAGAAGAATAACAAAAAACAGACCTCAGCATGCTGCGGGCGGTTTCTCTCACTGCTGCTTGCCACGATATAGCGTCACGAGTCGCGTGCGGCGAGTTCTCTATTTTGAAACTCTCACAGTTTTTTTTCTATTTCATATCAGATGCTGAAACTTTACGAAAAACTTCTCTAGGGCATCAACATTGATGTCGCACAGTTTCCAATCCGAATCTCGAGAATTTCTCACACAACTTTTGCGGTAGAAAATAAAATTGTGAATTCCGTAGAAAAAAAATGAAAAATTTCCCAAGTAGCCGGAAAATCTTTTGAAAACTCCGGTCTGCGTTTCATGGGTTTCAGACACGTTGGAGATGATACCCTCAAAATTTCAAGAAGACACACCCAATAGTCTCGGAGAACCAGCTAGTTGATCACAAAAAAATCGAGAATCTCAATACTCTCATTTTCACCTTGAAAGTCGATTTTGACAAGGTTCCCCCAATTTTGGAGGAAAACGAAGTTCATATTCTTGTTCAGCACCCTCGAAAACAGAAAGTAAGACCTTTTCCAGCGACTAGGTCGTCCGTGGTTACTCAGTTGCTTTTTTCGGCGAATTCCCGCTTGCCTATATAGAAATCGCCACTTGGGCCGTTTTTAAATTAAGTCCAAAAAACGTGTTTTTTCGCAACCTTTCGACCTCTTGCGCTCTATAGCTCGAACGGGACGCGTTTTTTTGAAAAATGTGTGGAGACCTTTTTTGTAGATCCGAGGAAATTGACGAAGAATATGTCCTTATCCAATACCGTGAGACTAACCTTTCGGAGAAATTAGAGCTTTTTTACGAAAAATTATATTCTTCCCGCTCTCTCGGCCCACAGCTCAAACGGGTCGCATTTTTTCGAGAAATGTGAAGAGACCTTTTTTGTAGATCTTGAAAAATTGAGGAAGAATATGTCCTTGTCTCATCCCGTAAGACTCATTTGTTGGACATATGAGGGGTTTTTCCACCAGAGTTCTTATTTCCCTCGTAATTTTCATCTGTTTTATAGACATAACTATAGAATAATGTGTTCCATCGATATTTCTACAGGATAACTTTCTATGAGCTATGAACTTCCGATGGAACACATTATTTTATGATTATGTCTATAAAACAGAGGAAAATTACGGGGGAAATAAGATCTCTGGTGGAAAAACCTCTCATATGTCCAACAAATGAGTCTTACGGGATGAGACAAGGACATAATTTCTCTCAATTTTTCAAGATCCACAAAAAAGCTCTCTATACATTTCTCGAAGAAATGTGTCCCGTTCGAGCTGTGGACCGAGAGAGCGGAAGGAATATAATTTTTCGAGAAAAAAGCTCTAATTCCTCCAACAGGCGAGTCTCACGGGATTGGATAAAGACATATTCTTCGTCAATTTCTTCGGATCTACAAAAAAGGTCTCTACACATTTTTCAAAAAAACGCGTCCCGTTCGAGCTATAGAGCGCAAGAGGTCGAAAGGTTGCGGAAAAACACGTTTTTTGGACTTAATTAAAAAACGGCTCAAGTGGCAATTTCTATACTAGCTGGAAAATGATCCCACAGGGGCCAGGAATGATATCGCACATCAATCCCTTGGATGGTCTGCACCATGGATTTATACCTAGTTCTAGAGACCCGTGCCAAGTCATCTGCATGAAGTCATGTTGCGAACGAGGATTCCACAGCGAAGCTGCTGAAGCTGATATACGCACCCGGAGGCCGGAGTATTGTCGCTGTGAGCCGACGAGGATGATCCGGATTGCACCCGCAAGCGAGCGGCGGAGTTGTGGCGCTGTGAGCGTACAGAGCTGCTGCGGCTGGTGACTGCGACCGGAGAGTAGAGCAGTGTCACTGTGAGCGTACATAGCTGCCACAGCAGATGCCCGTACTTCAGAGGCAGAGTAGCTTCACTGTGAGCCAGCGGAGCTGTTTTAGATGATATCCACCCTACGATGGCCGGCACTATCCTCAGCATCATCAGATCTTCGACTATAGGGTCATGTTGTGTCAATCACTTGTGTTGGCCACTCCATCATCAGGTATCGAACGTCCGCAGTAGATCCGACAGTCATGGATTTCAGAATTGATGTCGCTCCCGTCTGCAGCGACAGGCGAAAAATTTTACGAATGGTTTTGAATATTTCATTGATTTATTGGTTTGAACTCGTTTCATCTGATTCAATACGAGAGAAACTCTAAGATGATAAGGATGACTGGGCTTATGAAGGAGCCATAGTGGTGATTGCAAATATCTGTGATAGCTCTGGGAGACAGCATGGTCTATCATGGGTCGACTAGTGTAAGTATGGATAGGTACAGTGATGAATCAGTACTCCCAGTCACAAGCATAATCACTTGAGATTGGAGCCTTATGGAGTAGTAATTTGGAAACGTACTCACGCACAGGGTAGTTCCTTTTGGCAATGGTAGAAAACGAGTGATTTCTTCGTTGTTTTTCGGTGTTAACTCGGTATTCTGGAGAGGAAACTGTCACCATCATGAGAGGTACATCAAAAGAGTTCCCCGGAATCGAGGAATTAAGATACTGGATACAGATCGCAAGCCTGTGTGAGCAAACGAGTCCCTTGTCATCGTCATCATACGACTGTAGCTCTTTGCGGGGCAGGAAGTCAGTTCGTGTAAAATACTCAGGTATGGATCGAAAAACATCGAGCACAGGACCACGAGTGTCACCTCTAGTACTGGACCCCGAGTGTCACCTCGAGTACTGGACCACGAGTGTCACCTCGGGTACTGGACCACGAGTGTCACCTCTAGTACTGGAAAAAGACAGTGTCTCTACGATTCACGTAATGGCAATAGCTGATAATCGACATGTGCCCTACGGGGATCGATCAAGAAAATTTTCCCAAAATGCATATTTGGACGTAAACTTGTCCCCTCTTCCCGATTCCGAGGTCAAAAAAAATCCAGTGAGTCTGGAAGAAAATTTTTTAAATCGAATATCTCGGAATTTTGGGGGTGTACGATCAAAACTGATGCCATTTTCGGACTCAGCGCACGACTTTACCTCGAAATATGTGTCCCCCTTTTCTGGGAAGGTAACTTTTTCAAATTGTTGGCCGGTGCATTGTGTGATAAAACTTATACAGAAAGCTTTCCGGAACGAGTTAAAACGGTATATGTGATTTTCACTTGTATGAGGCATAGGGGAAGTAGTGCACGAAACTGACAATCGCGGTTTCCGACGTTTTTGTCTAGCCAGGAATCCTGACGCGATGGGACCACATGACCTTGAAATTCGTGTTTAAATAGTTGATTTGAGTCGGAAATCTATGCTCCGGAGCACAGAATTCCATTCCTCCGTCTTTTTCGTGCTATGGAGTATCCTAGGGAACAACTTTTGGAAGCACGGAACTGACATGCATGGAACTGACATTTTGCCTAAAAATTGCTCGCAAAAATAACAGAGTCGACATAGAAACTTCTCCTTGTAGATTTCATCTATTCCCACCATACTTTAGTGGGAGAAATTGTTCCCGCCCAGATAAATTGACTTTTAGTGGGGTAACATGATATGCACGGAACCGACAAAGTTATCTACATGGCCAATTTTCGGCTACAAATGTACATGCACTACTCAAAACTTCGAAAGTGAATCTTTCCTTGCACTGGGATTCGATTGTTTGACATGTTCCCTTGAAATTTTGTCCGCGACAAAACGACCTAGAGTGAATTTAGGATACGCTGTGAGCATTTGAAAAAATGTCTCATTCCCATTGAAAATTCCGTCACAAGATTGAGGCACATGCCTCGGGGATTAAACAAAGATTTCGGGACATAAAACCCATGAAAAATGGTTGGTTTAACATTTTATTTCGAGCGAAATTTTTGAGCGTACCCTGAGCGACTCATACTCCGACGCTGGCTCTGGAGGTATACGTCGATCTGCAAATGTTACAATTCACGGAAGTAGTTAAGGGGTCACTATGGGCCGTCAAAACATGACCTCTGACGAACTCGCATGACTCATATTCTCAGCCGAGCTCTTTTCGTGAGATCGGGAGAATATCAGTCACGAGTCACAAAGATCATGTTATACGGCTCATAGTGACCCCCGTGTAAACTATTAGGTAAACAGATTTAGGATATTAATTGATAACGTGCGTACCATGGGAACTCTCTCTCGCTCCCCGCGCTATCTCTCTTCCTCTCTTTTTTTTTATTTTTTATTTATTTTTTTTTTTAAGGTGGTTAGAGGGCAAAATCTGCCTCAGGATCCCTCGGATCCGTCCCCAGACACCGGACTGGTTCAGCTCACGCGGACTACGCATAGCCCACGCAGGCCATACCAGGCGGGACACGGGTTTGGGTGGGGCCCACCGAGAGGTGGGCCCGGCCGTGTAATATCCCTCTCCCCTCGATGTCCGATACCTAGGGCATCGGGCAATCAAGAAGGAGATCCACCTGCATCTACCATCTCATCCCGGAACCGCGTGAGCATTACTCCAGGATGAGCGGCATGTCTCGCGCTCGATTGCGAGCGTTCCTCTTCTCCATCTTCTCTCTTCGGCCACTTGTCGGCCTCTTCTATCTTCATTCTTCATTGTTCCCTCTCTTTCTTCTTTCTTCTCTCTTCTTTCTTCTTTCTTCCCTCTTCAGTGCATCAGATTCCTCCTGGAGTCATTTGGGCCTCTTCTGTTTCAATCGGCAGAGTCACTGTGATTCGCCTGCTTCGAGGCGTCTTACTTCCCTCTCTTTCTCCTCTTTGCGGGTCATCACCAGCTTGATGTATCCGGTGAGTCTATCCCATGTCTCCTGGTTGCGGAGCAAGTACGGGACGAGATTCTCAGGTGTTAGTTGAGCACTCAGCCATTCATCCAGCTCGGCGCACTCTCTCCGGGTGTTGGTGCACTTGAACAGGGCATGTTCGGCGTCATCCCATTCGTCCCCGCATGACTGACATGCTGGGGTCGTCCTCTTCTTGAACCTGGTTAGATAGGAACCGAAGCAACCATGATCGCTCAGTGCCTGCGTCGTCCAGTAGTCCATCTCTCCGTGGGTGCGTTCCGCCCTCGTTGGCTACGTCACGGATCAGCCGGTGCGTCCATCTGCCGTTCGCAAATGGCGAATCCCACTCAGTTTTCCAATGCTCAAGGGTGGTTTCCTTCTCGTTGTCGCGGATGATCTCCTTCATCGTCGGAGTGAGTACTCGTTCGGCTCCGATCACTTTCTGGCGGTCCCAGATCCTCACTCGCTCCGCGACGAGCAAGTGGATGGGCGGAGTACTCGCCAATACGTAAGCCGCATCTCCTGACACAGTGCGGTAGGCACGGATACTCCTCAGGGCCGCTCTTCGGTGGACAGGCCCCATTCTCTTCTCGATGATGGTCTTCTCTACTCTCTTCCCCCACACGGGTGCACCGTACAGCATGATGGAGGTAGTGACGGTGTTGAGAAGTGCGCGCCTCTTTTCCTTGGGTCCTCCGATATTCGGCATAAGCCGCTGGAGCGCCGCACCTACCCTGCTCGCCTTCTGGGCGGCTTCCTGGATGTGCTTCTTGAACGACCACTTGTCGTCGAGCCATACACCGAGGTATTTCAGCTCTGTCTTCCGTGGAATCTCTTGCCCGTTGATATGAAACCGGGGTAGGTCAAACTTCCTACGCCTTGTGACCACGATTGCTTCGCACTTGACAGCGAGCTCCAGAAGCCTGCTAATCATCCACTCGTAGACTCGGGCCAGCGCTTCGTTCGCGCGTCTACCCAAGAGTTCCTCGTTGTCAGCCCATACTATGAGTCCCGCGTCGTCCGCGAAAGTCACTATTATCACTCCTTCTGGCAGTTCGATAGACAGTAAGCTGTCATACTGGGTGTTCCAGTTGAACGGCCCGGAGACCGATCCCTGTCCGATTCCGGCGGACAGTACCCGAATCCCTTGTCCCTCGTCGGTGTCGTACACGAGGGTCCTGTTCCGCAGGTAGTCACTCGTGACGGCTAGTAGATAGGGGGGCACTTTACCTGCTTGGGATTGATAGACTCGCTCCCAGCTCGCGCAGTTGAATGCGTTCTTTATGTCCAACGCAATGATGGCACAGAATCCTCCTCTTCCTTGGTATGGGTTCCCTACCGACGCTTGAACCCGTTCTTGGACCGCCTCGATCGCGTGCACAGTGCTCCGTCCCTTCCGGAACCCGAACTGCATTGGTGATAGCCCACCGCCTTCTTCGTAGGCTTTTTCCACCCTGTTGAGCACCATCCTCTCGTACATTTTCCCGATATTGTCGAGCATGCTGAGAGGGCGTTGACCTCCTTGACCCTTAGGTATCAGGACCAGCTTCTGGCGTTTCCACTTGTCCGGGAAAGTTCCCGCGCTCAGACAGATGTTGAAGAGGTCGAGGAGTAGATCTGGCTTGTATTTGAAGACCAGTTTCAGAGCCTCGTTTGGGATGCCATCCAGGCCAGGGGCCTTGCCGTTCGGCATTCTCTTCGCCGCTATGAGTAGCTCTTGCATAGTGAAGAGCGGGATGGGGTCTTCGCTCTCCGTAGGGAATGTAACTCTGGGTTCTCCTGCTGGGAAGAGGTCTTCCACGATGGTGCGCAATGTTGCTGCATCGGTCGGTGCTGGGCTGCCCTTCCGGGGTCGGACCTTTGACATGACCACGCGATATGGCGTGCCCCAGGGGTCTTCCTTAACCATGTCGCACAGTTCACCCCAGCACTTCTCTTTGCTCCTCCGGATGGCTAGAACGAGAGCCTTCTTTGCTTCTTTGTACGCTCTGTCATCTTCCGCCAGCGATGGTCGTTGCAGCTTCCTTGATCGCCATGCGGTCCTCCTTTCCTTGTTGCTCGTTCTTCGTAGAGCCTTGATCTCATCGGTGATCCAGTACTCTGGTTTCCTCCAGAAACATGGTGTTGTCCTGCGAGGCATCGACGCGTCGCAAGCTCTTGTGATGGCGGATGTTACCATCGCCACAGCCTCGTCCGAGGCGGAGTTCATCGGGAGATCTTCGACCGTTTCTATCGATTCCCGGAATTTTCCCTCGTCCAGCTTCCGTACCTGCCACCCCGTTGGTCGCGGTCTGCGTGTCGTCTGTCTCTGTCCGTCAGTCCTAAGTCGAAACCGAATATGTCGATGGTCACTCAGTGTTTCCGTGTCCAGAACTTCCCACGATGTCATACGTCCCATGAGCGACGGGCTCATGAACGTCAGGTCGAGGACCGATGATGAACCTCCCTCCCGGGACCGAGTGTCGTGCCGGTAATAGGTGATAACCCCCGTCTCGTTCGCGAGCACTAATCCCAATGCATCCATGGCATCAGCGAGTATTACCCCCCGTCTATCGCGCGGCCCCCCGCTCCAAGTCGGTTCCTTGGAGTTGAAATCTCCCGCGATTATAGCTGGGCCCCCCCATTGCCTCACATCCTCTCCTAGGTCGTGGAGCTCGTCTTCAAATTCGTGCGTCTTGAGCGACGGCGAGTAGTAGCAGCTGTATACAGCTGTGCCCCCTATGGTCTTTCGAGCATAACCACGGCCACTAACAGCTGGTCCAGTCTCGCGGATCGCGGGATTCGTGATCTGAATTACAGCGGTTCCCCAGTGATCGAATGTGGAACGGGAAAGTTCGCGCTTCCGAGGCGGTTCGGAGATGATCAGAACATCGATACCCCCTTCTTTGGCGGCAGTGTGTAGGAGGTCACAAGCGTCCCCGCTTCTCCTGAGGTTGGCTTGGATGAAGTTAGCCATTTCTTCCCCCCCCCCTGCGTCTATATGTCGCCCTCGCGTTTTGTCAGGCTGTGCAGTTGCTGGAGCCTGACCTGTGGTCAGATCTGGTTCCGATAGCCACGCAGCTGAGGCATTTTGGTTTCTCTTTACAGGTAGCGGCGAGGTGTCCTGGTTCACCGCACTGGAAGCAGAGTTTCGGTTGACGTTCCTCTGCCTTCTCTTTTTTGCAGCCTGAGGCCTTGTGGCCATACTCTAGGCAGTTATAGCAGCGTGGGATGCCTCCCTTCTCGCGGATTCTCACTCTGCTCCATCCCACCTTGGGTTCTTTCCAGTCCAGGAGGCGGTGAGCGAGCCTCGCTGGGATGGACACAACCGCTGTTTGGGTGCCTCGGGAGCCGTTTCGCAGGCTCTTGACTATTATGGCTCTATCCTCGTTTTCTGGTAGGGCCTTCGCGAGGTCCTTCTGCACTTTAGTTTTGTCGACATCGTAGTCGACTCCGAGAACCTCGAGGGTCATGCTATTTGCGAGGCAGTGGACGGCCCCTTCTTGCCCGACGACTGGTGTCAGAGCCGCTTTGATGGCTGCAGCGTCGGTGCCCTTCCTCAGTTCAATGAGGATTTGTCCTTCCTTTGTCTTGCGGATGCCCGTGACTTTGGAGCCCACTTCTTCATTAAGGTCATCCGTTTTTATCTTGCGCAGCATATCTGCGTAGCTTAACCCACCTTGGTTTGCCGTGACGAGAACGGCGTCGGATTTCGCTCTTCTTGGCTTCATCTTTGCCTTCTTTCCAGCGGTGTCACTTGATCGACCGCTTTTCTTTGCCCTCTTTGTATTTCTCTTAGAGACCACTTCCTGCCAAGGCCCGTCCTGCTTGGGCCTATTAGGAGTCGATGTCGAGCGCGGTGTTTCGAGGGGTCCCGATGGATGTCCGCGTCGCGTCCTCTTCGTATCGTGCTGTTTCTCTTGTCGCGATTCCGGTTTATTCGCCCCCCTTCCCTGTGTGCCGCTTCCCGACGTGGCTGGCCCAGAGGGCTGCGCACTCCTCTTCATTTTTAGGGTCTTCTCCGCTCCGAGAAGTGTCGTCTCGAAAGCCGCTCTCTTCCCTTTGTCTGCCCCAAGTAGGCCTTCGAGAGCGTGGCCAATCTTCTTGAGCTCTTCCATGTCGCCCTGAGTTCCTTCTGGGATGTTGGAGGCAGACTCGGCTATCCCTATGACCAAGTTCAGGTGGTCGAGGAGAAGATGAGTCTTCTCCTCCATCTGTTCTCGGCACATTTTCAAGTCCCTCCACCTTCCATTAGATCGGGGGCCTTGTCTCCACTTCTTTGTCGACTGGCCTTCTCAGGTGTGGGGAACCGATCGATGTCCATATCCTCCGGTGTTTTTTGACCTTTTTCGAGTCCGCGGTCCCAGTCCTTGGATGTCAGGGTGTCTTCTGACTTCTGGGACTCCGTGGTGGTGTTAGAGTCCCCTGAATCCGAGCTGGAATCGGCGGTATCGTCTCCCTTGTTCTTGTCTTGCGTAAGCTGGATCTTGATCGCGGGGTTGATCTTCATAAGCTTGTCTGCCGCCGCTTGCGCTTCTGCAGCAACCCTCGCGTTCTTCTCTTTTTGGCTCAAGAATGTGAGCTTCGATTGCTTCAGCGTTCGCTTATCTACTTCCTCACCCAGACCCTTTCTCTTCCTGCTGTTCGGGGTGAGGTCTACTCCTTTCTGGTGTTGGTCCTTTCCTCCAACTATCTTCGCCAGAGGCGTATTTCCATCGCTTGTAGCTCTACGCGTGAGTCCACCAGCCAAGTGTGCCACTGGTAGCGCGCTTTTCATCGTTGCCCCCCCCCCCCAAGATCCGAATGGGGCCCCGCTTTACTTGGGGAATTCTTGCCGTCAATGCTGGACATCTTCTTCTTTCTTCTTTTTTCCAGGGCCTGGAATCGCATGCTGGCCGACCCCGGACCAGGCCAGCACGGGTGTGGTGTGTTGTGTGATGCGTGTTCTGTATAATGTTGGTATGTCTGTGTAATGCTTGAGCAAGCGTAAGTATGGTGCGTGTAGAGTGTAGTGTGTGTGTTAGTGTAAGTGTAGGACTCGGGTCCGGAGGGGCGTCACTCCCTCAAGCTCCAAGTGCAACCCTAAGGTCACACCCAAAGCCCCCTACGGGGTCTCTCTCTCTCTCTCTCTCTCTCTCTCTCTCTCTCTCTCTCTCTCTCTATCTATCTTTCTAGCGCGCTTTATCCTGACTACGCGCTTTTCTTGAGTCGGATATATTATTGTCAGAACGATATTTTTGCGATCCTTCTGACTGCGTGCTCTATTTCCATCATTGGATGCATGCAGATCAGATTCCGCGCTTATCGCCAAGGCATTTAAAGAGTACGTAACACGTTGTACTCACCGTGAGTATTATTGCCTTTGCTTTTTGCAGAGAGGCAACGTCTCGACGAATGAATCAAACTCCTCTTTATGAAGGAGAGAGTCTTCAATTTCACATTTTTTGAAGCCGCACAAAAATGTTTTGCTTATAAAATCTTGGAACTTATCACACCAAATTTCGGAATTGCGAATATCTTCTGAAGAAAATCCACGATCCGCTTCCTTACACTTTTTTACGAAATCACTTAATTTTTGCTTATGATCGAATAGAATAGGCATGTCACTCTTCTTATAACCACAAGACTTCGTACACATCACGGTTTTTCTGAATGCAGACGAGTGCACTAAACCACACGAACTTTCTTCGACTAAACTACGGATATCATTGTTATACACACCTTTTTCGCCAGCCATCATCTCTTTGAACGCGGCTTTTTTAGTGATGCACCGCATTTTCACTCGGTTTTCATGAATTAGACTGAATTAATCAATCGAAAAACATGAAACGGTCGCGCCGTCTACGCTCTTCCGCCACTAAATTGGATTTTATAAACGATCCTTAAGATCGAACCATTGACGTGGATGGCTACGAAGATAGGATCTGCTCGTCTCGGGTAACGAAGAGGCTGATAACAGTCTAAAGTTGCCGTCCACGTTTGGGACGGAGGATATCTGTCACGAGCTTGTTCGAAGCAAATGAATCGGCGATAATTATAAACACGCCAATGACCTTCCCACAAAACTAGTTCAAGTAAAGCAGTCGCCTCACCTATCACAATCGGATACGAGCGCTTTCGATGAAATCTTTTTATGAGTCTTTCTATCGGTGACCAGTCCCTCTCGCTGGTCTCGCCTGGTAGATTCGAGGATTCTGGCGAAGATACTTCACCTGTTGGTGTGTCTTGAGGCTCGGGGAGCATCTTGAATACACATCACATTTCGATGGACGCACACACACACTATATAGATTGTATTTATGATTGTTTGTTTTTCTGCAAAATTCACTCCACACTAGGAAATTCACTCCGCACTAGGGAAACCGCATACTAGTTAAGAGCAAGTTTTCTGCGGCTGACAGTGGTTATCTTACGATAAACTCGTAAGATTTATCCTCGAAAATATATATGGCGACAAACTTTGGCGCTATATTAGGCTTCAATGACCACGACGTTGTGCCGGCGTACCTATTTCGAGGTGCGGGTGTTAAACCGTATTTCCTCCAAGCTCTTTCACGCGAACAAGTGACACTTTTGTAAATCCTGTAATAAGTTGGCCAGCACAAAAGTTCGACGAGCACTGATGGACAGCTATGCCAATGAAACGGCCACTCAATGATTTGCAACCGCATAGGCAAGAGGAGCCGATCTTCTTCACTCAGAGTGTCCTAAAAATTTACGGCCCTTATCAAACCAGCTGCCGAGCGTAGGCGAGGATCAGGGTGTACGGATCTTTCGACCTCGTCGACCTCGCTTTGAGAAGAGATCTCTCGCGACTCCTGGAGTCCGAAATCGCGGGGGGGGGGGCATCCCGTGAAGTACTTTACACGATCGCGATGTGATGAAGACTGATCTGGTGACCATGCAGGGACGAATTTTTCTAGGTGGGGGAGTACTGTCTCAAGGAGTGAGAAGCTCAAGAGTAACTAAATATCCGTGTCTGGATACACACCAAAACAGCTAAATGGACACATTTCAATCTGAAGTTTATGAAGCTGCGTACTTTAGAGATGAGCCTCACACATGGGCTTGTAACGCATGTCCTTATCTAAACAGAACATAATGCGACTCCCTCGTGATTCAGTTCGTTTTCGCGGTTGCACATTTTTCTCCATAACACGTTTTATTATTTATCTCGATGTGGATCATCTGACGTCTGATTTTTACCAAAATATTAGTGACGAGCACTCTCTATTCGATGAGTTTCGAGCATTGTCATTTCGACGATGCGAGATTCCAACGATTAACGTGATATGAAGTTTTGAAAGCAGACGAATTCCATTGCGATGAAATCTAACGTTTCTGTGAATTTCTTGCAGAACTTCAAAACAAGATATCGCTGAAGCCTTAATCACGAGGTATCATTGTATGAGTGTAGAAATAAGAGCAATTAAAACTGCTGAAATATGCTCAATTTTTAAGCACTCAATCTCGTCAAACATAATAATTGAATGATCTGCCCTGTCGTCGACTCAGTCAGAAAGTATGCTCTGAAATTATAGATACTTAAAAAATGGAGAGATGTCCCACTCTCGATCATTCCCACCACAGTCAGCACCACTCGACAGTATAAATACCGTTGCTCAGATGTGATTTCAGTTATATCCGAAAGATGGATCAATCAGTGCTTCGTAAACTTCTCGTGAATATAATTAGATGTCTTTTTCGTTACGCTTGGATACACGATACTCATATTAGAACCATGTGTAGTCCACAATGGTCTGAAAATATAGAAGATCTACCTATCTATAAATTGGTACACTTATTCTCGTTCTTACTGCTGCACTGTAGTCTCGAGACCATCGACCATCTTCTGAGTGCTAGACTACTGGATAAGGAAGTATTGCGGCCGGTTGTCACAAAGATCATCAAGAAGAAGATCAGCGATCATGATCGATATCTCCATATCAGAGAGTTCATGCAGAAGGATGACAGTGAACGCTCTTTGAAGACGGATTTGGTTCAGTGTATGAACAGTGATCCTATTGGTGATGAGTTCATCATACGTTGCGCATATGGAGATCGTAGTGACCGGTCTCAATATTTGGGAGCAGATGAGTCTGCGCCATCGACCAGTGGTATGCATAGACGTAGCGATCAAAATCACGCAGAGTGAGAGTCCAAAGAGGTGGCGGATATAGATCATCACACGATAGTTCGGACTCTTCGGAAGAGGAGGAGGAGGAGGAGGAGGAGGAGGAAGGAGCTAGGGATTCAAGAACATCATCGTCGTCGTCACAATCTTCGTCCTCGTCGAGTGGCACAGCTTCTGACGGTAAGTATGCTCAAGATCAGGGCGTTTATTCCCAATAATCATGAAAATATATGTTTCAGATGAGCAGGAATCGATGTTTGAGGTTGTTGACGAATCGACGAGGCATTATCGGAGATTCGGTATAGAAGGGCGAGAGATCATGATCAGGATGACAGCACCACCAGAAGGGTCTGATATATATGAGTGGATTGAGAGAGGGTTTAGAGATCTTCGCCGCAACTTGTGCTAACGAGGTGAACCGACAGATTTCATCGGTCTCACCATCAATTCTCAACATTTTACTCAGGGACCCTTTTGGATATCCTTCAGGTTGGTACAGAATTTTGATTTCGAAGATCTTTGGGAATTATTTTTTAACGCTGCTCAGAGCTCGACAGACTTTGGGGTCGACGATACATTAACAATCAGCTGTAGCATTGTCAGGAATATGGAGGGTCGAGGCACAGTCCGCCTGACAGAAAAAGATGTAAATAAGAGGTCAATCCTCACAATTCGTAACGATGATAACCTCTGCTTCGTGAGATCCTTGGTTACGGCCTACGCTCACGCAGTTAGAAGACAAATACGAACGGGCCAGTTGCACGATTATTGGAACGCTGTGAGAAGAAGCAATGGAACTGTCCAGAAGAAGGCTGTGGATGACTTGCTCCAATTCTCGCGAGTACAAATACCACAAAGTGGTTGTGGCATGAAGGAGATCCATCAATTTCAGTTATATTTCCTGAACCATGCCACAGCTCTCGTAGTTTATTCGTTCCAAGAATTTGCCCGAGGAACGCCACCGATTTACGACGGAAGCAGGCTTGTCATGCACACTCGAGGTAGGGTATTGTACACATTACGAATCATGTACTACCCTACTGAAAATTTTAACATACGATCGTGCGCACGATCGTACAGCCGAACGTGTGTGAGATCGTACATACGATCGTACACACGATCGTGTGCACGACCGTGCTCTTTAGTTTCGGTGACGATCGAGCATGATATCGGGTATACGATCGGGTATACGATCGTGTACACGATCGTGACACGACGGCTCGTGGCGACGAGGTTGGATCGACATTCGGCCTGCCGCGCGAGATCGTGCGTACGATCGTGCATACGATCGGCCACACGATTGTGCTCACCACCGTAACAACGATCGAGCATGCGATCGTGTATACGATCGGGTACACGACCGTGATAGCGATCGTGCGTACGATCGTGTAGGCGATCGTGACACGACGACTCGTGGCGACGAGGTCAGAGTGACGCTCGGCCTGTCACGCGAGATAGTGCGTACGATTACGCACACGGTCGGCCACACGATCGTGCTTACCATCGTAACAACGATCGTGACACGACGTCTCGTAGTTACGAGGTCGGATCGACACTCGGCCTGCCGCGGGAGATAGTGCGTACGATTACGCACACGATCGTGATAACGATCGGGCATGCGATCGTGATAACGATCATGAAACGACGTCTCGTGGCAACAAGGTCGGAATGACACTCGGCATGTCGCGCGAGTTCAAGCGTACGATCATGCATACGATCGGACACGAGATCGTGCATACGATCGGTACACGATATTGAGAGCGATCGTGCGTACGATCTTTCGTACGATCGTGACATGACGTCTCGTAGCGATGAGGTTGACTAGACACTTGGCCTGTCGCGTGAGATCATGCGTACGATCACGCATACGATCGGCCACACGATCGTGCACACGATCGTGATGAGGATCGAGAGTGCGATCGTGAGATGACGTCTCGTAGCGACAAGGTCAGATCGACACTCGGCCTGTCGCGTGACATTGTGCG
Source organism: Eretmocerus hayati (assembly GCA_029851415.1). Lineage (NCBI taxonomy): Eukaryota > Metazoa > Arthropoda > Insecta > Hymenoptera > Aphelinidae > Eretmocerus > Eretmocerus hayati. The sequence continues at coordinate 133,816,584 of CM056741.1, read as the reverse complement.
TACGATCATGCATGCGATTGTTGCTCTCGATCGAGCATACGATCGTGCATAGTGTCGATATATGGTCCGCCACATGGTAGCACTCTCCTCGTGACGTTGGGAGACCGAAGTTGTACCTGTGCTATACGATCGGGTACACGATAGGGGATGCGAACGGGCACACGATCGAACTATATTTCTATATTAATATCACTTCATCATCATAAGCTATGGTTGTTCAGCTTCAAATTAACACAGTTCATAGAAAATGCTGAGCATACTTAAATGTGCATATCATAGCCACATGAATATGCCTCTTGATACTAACTCATGCATGAAGAAGGCAGGTAACTGATGATGTACTATTTATTTCATCACGTCTGGATTCTATTTCCTTGTTAATGTTTCGCTCTCATAAATATATTCAAGGATATAGAGAGCTGGAACACATGGATTGAGGTTTGCCATTGGTGCACAGAGTTCCCATCAAGTGTTGATGAGCATTCATTACCTACAATGCGAATTCTCCAAGCTTGTATGTACAAGTGCTGATCAGCACTGGATGAAAGCTTCTTGCACCACTAGCAAACCACAGTGGATGCGTTTAAGATTCCTATGACATTGTTTATATGAATCAGAGCAGCGCATTAGCAAGAGAATGAGATCCATAAATGACAAAGATAAATAGTACATCATGAGCGACCTGCCTCTTATATGCATATGTTAGTATCAAGAGGCATATCCATGTGGCTGTGACATGCACATCCATGTATGCTCAGCATGTTCTATCCACTGTTATAATCTCAAGCTGAATTACTAAAACTCATGATAATGAAGTGATTCAGCTCAAGATCCGAACAGTCCATATCAAATGCTGAGCATACTTGAATGTGAATATTATAGCCACATAAATATGCCTCTCGATGTTAACATATGCATAGGAAAGGTAGGTCACCCATTATGTACTTTTTTCCATCCTTTATGGATATCATCTCCTTGCTAACGATCTGCTTCCATATGAATATCCCAAGATATAGGGAATTTCGATGCAAGGACTGTGGTTTGTCATTGGTGCATTAAGTTTTCATCAAAAATTGATGAGCATACATCACTGGCAACCCTAATTCTCCAAGCTTGCATGTGCAAGTGCTAATCAGTACTCGATGGAAACTTTATGCACCAATAGCAAACTACAGTGGATGCGTTCAAGATGCCTAGTCTTGGTTATATGGATCAGAACAGCGCATTAGCAAGAGGATTAGATCCATGAATGACGGAGATGACGTGCCTTCTCGATGCATATGTTAGCATCAAGAGGCATATTCATGTGGCTATGACAGGCGCATTTATGTATGCTTAGCATGTTCCATGACTTATCCTCATCTTAAGCCGACTTACTATAGCATTTGACGATGAACTGTCTCAGCTCAGAATTAGGACACTCCATAGAAAATGCTGAGGATACATCAACGTGCATATTACAGCCACATAAATATGCCTCTTGATACTAACTCATTGGTGCACAAAGCTTCCATCAAGTGCAGATTAGCACTTGCACATGCAAGCTTGGAGAATTAAGGTTGCCAGTGATGTATGCTCATCAACACTTGATGGAAACTTCATGCACCAATAGAAAACGACAGTCCTTGCATCAAAATTTCCTATGTCTTGGGATATACATATGGAAACAGAGCATTAGCAAGGAGATGGAATCCATACATGATGGAAATGAATAGTACATCATGAGTAAACTGCCTTTTCTATGCATATGTAACATAAAGAGCCATATTCATGCGGCTATAATATTCACATTCAAGTATGCTCAGCATTTCCTATAAACTGTTCTGATCTTGAGCTGAATGACTTGATCATCATGAGTTATGGTAATTCAGCTTAAGATTAGAACAGTTCATAGAACATGCTGAGCATACATGGATGTACATGTCATAGCCACATGTATATGCCTCCTGATACTAATATATGCATAGAAGAGGCAGGTCGCTCATGATGTACTATTTATCTTTGTCATTCATGGATCTCATTCTCGTGCTAATACGCTTTGATTCATATAATGAAGGGCATACGAATCCTGAACGCATTCACTGTGGTTTCCTATTGGTGCACAAGGATTTCATCCAGTGCTGATCAGCACTTGTACATACAAGCTTGGGGAATTAGAGTTGTAGGTGATGTATGCTCATCAACTTTTGATGGAAACTTTGTGCACCAACGGCAAACCTCAATCCATGTTCATTCTAATTCTTTATATCCTTAAATATTCACACACACACACACACACACACATATGTATATGAGCGAAGCATCAGCAAGGGAATAGGATCCATACGTGATAAAATAGATAGTACATCATATGTGAGCTGCCTTTCTTATGCATGAGTTAGTATCAAGAGGCATATTCATGTGGCTATGATATGCACATTTATGTATGTTCAGCATTTTCTTTGAACTGTATTAACATGAAGCTGAACAACCATAGCTTATGATAATATAGTGATATTGATATAGTGATACAGCTTGATCGTATGCCCGTTCGCGTCCCTGATTGTGTACCCGATCGCATTACAGGTACAATGTCGTTCTCCCCTCGCCACTAGGTGACGCCATGCCACGGTGGCGGACTATGTATCGACTCTACGCACGATCGTATCTGCGATCGTGAAATTGATCGTATGCACGATCGTAAGCACGATCTGATGCATGATCGTACGCACGAAGTTCGCCGCCACGAAACGTCGTGTCACGATCGTGTACACGATCGTAGACCCGATCGTATACCCGATAGCATGCTCGATCGTTATCACGATCGTACGCACGATCTCGCGCGGCAGTCCGAGTGTCGATCCGACCTCGTCGCTACGAGACGTCGTGTCACGAGCGCGTACACGATCGTACGCACGATCGCTGTCAAGATCGTGTACCCGATCGTATACGCGATAGCATGCTCGATCGTTATCACGATCGTGGCACGATCGTTATCTCGATCGTGGCACGATCGTCACCGAAACTGAAGAGCACGATCGTGCACACGATCGTGTGCACGATCGTATGTACGATCTCACACTCGTTCGTATGTACGATCGTGCGCACGATCGTATGTTAAAATTTTCAGTAGGGTATGAAAGACACCGTCATTATCAGCCTATACTCAATCTGGTCGGAGCTGCGGGTAGCCAAGGGTATTGCATCCCGTGCAATCGAAGTTATAAGACAGCCAAAGACCACAGATGTAGCAATAATCGCCCCGCATATTTTAGTATGCCAATGTGCAGCTTGAACGATCAAAAAGTCACCTGTAAGGACTGTTCAAGATACTTTTACGGTCATATTTGCTATGAAAATCACAAGACATCAGATTTTTTCAGCAGCCAAGGTAGTGTTTGCGCAAATATCAAAATTTGTCAAAGATGTTTCAAAACGGTGCGCGCAATCGTTCGCGGAGAACAGCACGTATGCGGCACGTCTTTTTGCGAAATATGCCACAAAAGATTACCACTCGGACATTTTTGTTACATGCAGCCTATTCCATCAAGCCAAGAAAGGAACCCCTCGATATTTTTATTCTACGATTTTGAAACTCAATAATCGGAGTCTATATTGGGAGATGATCGGAATAAAATCCATGTACCGAATCTGTGCATTGTTCAACAAGTTTGCGACTATTGCATTGACGATCCTGACATGTCTCATTTTTGTGTCATGTGCGGTCGCCAAGAATACACTTTCGATATTGACCCCGTCAAACAGCTCATTGATTTGGCTCTAGAAAAGAGGAAAGCTTTCAAAAAGACTATAGTCGTTGGACATTTCGCTGGTGCTTTCGATTCACAATTTCTTCTCAAATATCTTTTCGAAAACAAGAGCGAACGCGTCAAATCAACGGTTATTTTGAGTGGCACAAAAATCATTTTGATTGAATACCTTCATGCTCAATTCATCGACAGTTTCAATTATCTCCACATGCCTTTATCAAAGTTGCCGAAAGCTTACGGTCTACCGAATATTGGGAAAGGTACATTTCCCCATCTTTTCAACATTCCTGGCAACGAGACTTACAACGACGCTTATCCGAAAAAAAAAATGTATTCGCCAGATTCTATGAGTCGCGAAGAAAGGAAGAAATTCTTGATCTGGTACGAAGAACGAGTGAAGAACAAAGACTTATTCAATTTTCGCGAGGAAATAGTGAAATACTGCAAGCAAGATGTAACTATTCTAAGGCGCGCTTGTGCGGCTTTTCGTAAAATATTCATGGAAAGTGGTGTTGATCCATTCGCCGATTGTACAAAAATTGCTTCAACGTGTATGCTATTGTACAGAAAAAATTTCCTCAGAGAAGACACCATTGGGATTATTCCTCCGGGTGGATATAGATTGGCTGACAGCCAATCTATGAAAGCTATCCGTTGGCTGCATTGGATGGAAAAGGAAATTTTGAAACGAAAAATATTGCACGCCGGCCGCGAAAGAGAGGGGCGGCTACCAGAAGGTATGATAGTAGATGGTTTTTGCCCACTTGAGAGTCGAGAAGACGGTAACGGAATTGTTCTCCAATTTCATGGATGTTTTTGGCATGGTTGCCCGTTGTGCCACAGAATAAATCGAGACAAAGACTTATCCAACGGTGAAACAATGGACGATAGATTCGAAAGTACTTGTGCAATATCTCACCGAATCAAAGCTAACGGTTACAAACTCATCGAGATTTGGGAGTGTGAATATGACAGGGAATACGCGAGCAGCGAACAATTTCAGAGGTTTGTTGATGCGTGTAGAAGCTTTCTCGAGAACCACACGCCTTTGAATCCTCGCGATGCATTCTTTGGAGGCAGAACAGGCAACACGCTCAAATATTACGAATGTGGACCAGGGGAAAAAATCAAGTATGTCGACGTGTGTTCCTTGTATCCGTATATATGCAAAAGAGGAAAGTTTCCGATCGGTCATCCAAGGATATTTATTGGAGAGGAAGAATGTCAAGAAATCATGGGCGATGATCACGATGTGAGTCGAGTGAACGGTTTAATCAAATGCGCCATCCTGCCTCCAAGAGATCTGTATCACTCTGTGTTACCGGTGAGATTGCACAATAAGTTACTTTTCCCGCTGTGCCGCTCCTGTGCTGAAGTGTTATCGCAAGAGGAGTGCTCTCATGACGATGCCAATGAGCGCATCCTGAAAGGGACTTGGGTGTCGGAAGAAGTTGAAAAAGCAGTCGAGCTGGGCTATGAAATCCACGAAGTGTATGAAATTTGGCAATATGAAATGACGCAGTATGATCCAGCTACAGGGGAAGGCGGTTTGTTTGCAGATTACATTGACAAATTTTTTTCCGAGAAAACAAAGGCATCGGGGTTTCCACCCGAATGCAACAATCAAGAGGAAAAAAAAGCGTATCTTGATAAACTAGCCGCACATGAAGGTATCCGCCTGACAGAGAAAGAGATCAGGGCAAACCCTGGGCAACGGTCAGTCGCCAAAGCAGCCTTAGTCTCAATTTGGGGGAAATTTGGACAGCGCGAAAATATGCCAAAGATCGAGGTTGTAACGAATTCACAGAGGTTAACAGAACTACCCAACAGCGCAGGAATATCGGTCAACAGTATCTTACCTTTTAATAATGATGTCATATACGTCAACTGGACCAATACAGACGAGGCCATTCCTGTATCTGCAACAACGAATGTTGTCGTAGTGGCCCTTACGACAGCACAAGCAAGACTCGAACTCTTCCGATATCTCCATAGTGTAGGACCGGCTGGTATCTATTTTGATACTGATAGCGTCGTCTATATATCCAATGGAGAGGAAAATGACCTCCCGACCGGTGCGATGCTGGGCAAACTGACCGACGAATTAGCTGATAAAGGCATTGGAACTTACAACACATGTTTCATCAGCGGCGGTCCAAAATTTTACGCTTATGAATGGAAATCGCCTACTGGAAAAAAAGGGACCGTTTGCAAGGCTAAAGGGATTCGTCTAAACTTTCAAAATAGCGAGAAAGTGAATTTTGAATCCATTCGTGATTTGGTACTCGGCAATAAGCAAGAGATTCACCTAGTTTCGACAGCTATAAGGAGAACAGCTTTCCATGACGTCATTACTACGGAAGAAAGAAAGACATGCAAACCTGTTTACAGCAAACGAAGATTCATCGGGAACGACAGGAGTCATCCGTACGGTTTCAAAGCGCGAAACGCACTGAATGAATGATCATACCCACGGGAAAAAGATAACCTCATCCGAAAGATACTTTCCCTCTCCCTGATGAAATCTTTTGAGACATCCTGCAAAGACAGACATCCGTGGAACCATCAGCTCGTAAAGTGGACGGTGCTGTGCACATGCTCGCTTCGCGGCGGCGGTGGTGCTACCAGCGTCTTCCGTGGCTTATGAGCCCCTTCCAGAACTCGTCAGCTCATTCGCACCCTGCCGCGCGCGCGTGAGGGCCCCGCCGCGGCCGCGGGTCACTAGCTATTCGGATGTCTCATAGTCAGTCAGTCAGTCGCCATCATGGTTACCCCATGGTCTCATCCTTGGACCGCTCTATTAATTGGTCCGTCCGGTGTGGGGAAGTCGATGTGGATGAAAACGTTTCTTGAAAATATTGCTCTCATGAGTGATACGCGCTTCGAACGAATAATACTGTATTACGCAGAGTGGCAGAGTGGATACAGAGAATTCGGAGAAAATGTAGAATTCCGCAAAGGATTACCTCGGAGCAAGGACTATTCTTCAGATCCAAGACCGAAACTGATCATCATCGATGATTTAATGCATGAATCGTCGTCAAACAACGAGATCGCCAAGCTCTTCACTAGAGGATCGCACCATAACAACGCGAGCGTCATGCATATTACGCAAAACATCTTCCACCAGGGCAAAGGCCAACGAGATATTTCACTCAACGCCCATTACATGGTTTTATTCCGAAACCTCCGAGACCGTTCGCAAATCCATCATCTTTCAAGACAAGTATGCCCCGATGATCCAAAATTTCTGCAAGAGGCTTACTGGGACGCTACGTCAAAGCCGTACGGGTATCTTCTGCTTGACATGAAACAGAATACCCCCGATAACTGCCGCTTTCGTACCGACATCTTCCCGGATGACGAGTTTCAATACGTCTATGTGCCACGGAAGAAGACAATAAAAGGAGGCGACGACTCCAACAACGTGTCAGTCCTGGCTCTGTAATGGCTCCGAAAAGACGACGAGTGATCGCGCTCAAGAACGCGGCGATTTTGCGCGCGTTGTACCACCTAAGCGGTGAGCAGAGAAAAGCTGTTCTCAAGAAAGCTGATCCAAAACTTGTGCGTTGCATCTGTGAGTGCGCACTCAACGTTCTCCACGGGAACGTGCCACTAACATAGCCACAAAAATCTCGCCTGCGCAAGCACGCCGACACCCTGAGAAAATTGATCGACTCCCGAGGGAGCATTCCCAGTAAGAAGAGGTTAATTGTACAACGTGACGGCTTTTTACCATCTCTGATTGCACCGTTGATTGGGACTATCTTAGCCGATCTCATAAGCAAACACTGAAGACATGGAGCACGCAAAAATTTAGTCCTCGTCCCAAAAGAAACCCTGGATCACTTACGGTTGTCGACTAATAGCAACAAAACAGTACAGACCCCTGGAACAACACTGAGTAGACTCGATGAGGAGATGAACGAGATCCTGAATTCATCAGCATGCAGAGATGAGAAAGAAAAATGGATTAAATATCAACAAGTACTGCAAAGGTATCTCCATTTTCGAGATATGGCTTCTATGGACCCCCCTGAACGAGAGGAGTCCGTTTAAACGTACAATCAGAAAAGACATAGCGATGTAGCAGGGCAGAGATTGAACATCGGTGGCGATGATAGCATCTTAGAATCCGTGCTGACTAGATACAAGTCCAAAGCAAAACAACTTATGAAAAAATTGAAGAAAAGTGGTTTCGTAGTGTGGCACACAGATGGATCTGTATCTATAGATGGTAAAATCATCCGTGGAGCTACTATGACCGATCTATTGAATGACGCATTGAGAGAAAAAAACGCGTTCCCCCGCGAGGACACGCTCAGTTTGCATCTGCACTCCGTCGCGCAGCGATCCCTCGAGAATTCATCGGTAATACCAGAGTGTGGAATAACTTTGAAATATCTGATTCATCAGATGGTGCCTCTTCTGAATCGTCGAGGAGAAGTCTCGATACACAACCCTCTCCCAGCAATATTGTGGCGAATTCTTCACGAAAATCGGCGGAGAACGATCGCAGCCGTTTATCAAAGTCTCAACACACCAATTACGATAGCTTCCCCTCTTCTAATTCCAGTCGTCTCGTTGTAGACGAGGAATCCAACGATGGGAGTGAGGAAGGAGAAGCAGTTGGTCTCCACGTTAGAGCACCTGATCAGAGGGAGCAGTTAGCACAAGCGCAGCGTACAAGAGCCTTGAGAGGATGGCAGAAGCTGGGAGCGTACGTCAAAAGAAAACCGTGATTCGTGAGAAGAAGGGTTTGGGAAAAGAAGCGGCCAAGGATAAGAGTGTATTTGACAAAATCATTGATGGTTTACCCTTCGAGATGCATGTTCCGGGATACAATTTCGCAGGACCTGGTTCTAAGTTGACCGAGCGACTAGAGCGAGGTGACGTACCAAAGAATGTTCTCGATGCCCTTTGCCGTCAGCATGATATAGCTTATGCCAATGACTCAGCTGATCGCGGGAACGCTGATCATATTTTAGCAGAACAAGCTTTCTCAAGAGTGATGTCAGAGGACGCTGGCGCAAACGAACGAACGGTTGCATTGATCACAACGTGCTGTATGGCTGGTAAAATCACTTTGGAACGATTATTGCGTTCAATGAAGAACAAGACTCGGAAGATTTGTGGTATCAAAAAAAGTGTGAACAAAGATAAAAAATTGAGGGAAAAAATAAAAATCAACGATGAATAACAAGCTCAGTGATTATTTTTACAATCTCCCACTCGCAACAGCTTATGCTGGAGCTTCAAAATTGGTAGACTATGTAAAGCAAAAGAAAGATGGCTATACTACTCATGAAATTCACAACTGGCTCGAAAGTCAAGACGCTCACAACCTCCACAAAATTGTACGACGGCGTTTTAATAGACGCAGCTACAATGTTAGAAATATTGATGATGTCTGGGAGGCTGATTTAATGGACTTGGAATCTTTGAAATCTCACAACGATGGTTATTCATACATTTTGATTGTCATTGACATTTTGAGTAAATTTGTATGGTCCGAACCATTGAAAGATAAAACCTCAAAGACTGAAATGCTTTCAAAATCAAAAGCTAACGCTTTTGATCGCATATTGTCGAGAAGCGATGGTAGAATACCTGTGTACTTCCAAACAGATAAAGGAAAAGAGTTTGTTGGACAGGCGATGCAGGTGATCTTGGAACGCAATGAGATCAAATTCAGAGTTTCTCGGAGTCCTTTGACAAAGGCAGCTTGTGCTGAACGTGTGATTCGCACTCTGAAAAAGCGTATCTATCGATATTTCACGCACAAAAATACAAGACGCTATATAGATGTATTGAATGATATAGTCGCCGCATACAATCACAGTCGCCATTCCACGATAAAAATGACGCCAGCGAGTGTTACTATGTACAACGCTGACAAAGCTCATCGAAATATGATGGCCTCCCACTCCAACGCATTTTCGAGGGATCCTAAATTGTCAGTTGGTGATCTTGTGCGTGTCACTCGCGCATCGAACGTGTTCCGGAAAGGTTATATGAGAAGTTGGACTCTCGAGCTATTCAAAATTGTTCGTATATCCACGACTAGACAACCTCCAGTATACTTTTTGCAAGACTTGGCCGGCGAAGATATTGACGGTTTCTCCTACGAAGAGGAGCTCAGTAGAGTTCGGAAGGATTTGAGGACCGAGGCTTTTGAAGTGGATGAAATTTTGAAAACAAGCGGTCGTGGTGACAAAAAGAGATATTTCGTGAGTTGGAAAAGATACTCAGAAAAATTCAACAGTTGGGTTGCTGCTAGAGATATTCAAGATCTAAGATGAGGAATCATTTTCACGTAGTGTTGCCTAGCAACAGTAGTATGGGCTACTACCCAAACAATACGACAACCCGCTATGTCACACAGCTATCTCAACGTGTGAATCTACACGGAACTTGGGCTGTTGCTATAACGGAAATCCAGATTCCATTGACATTTCAGCATATTTCATCGGAAGCAGACGGTTGCGTTACTGTGAATACCTTACAGCCTAAAGTTTTTGAAACTAATACGCTGGATCAAGTAGATCTATCCAAAAGAGAAACGTCTCACATCCAACCGGGTGTGTACAGAAATGTTCAAGATCTTTTGGAGGAAGTCAACAACTCGGCTTGTATGGCAAAGCATCTCAAACTGACTGTTGAAAACTGTGGATATTTGACTATTCATCGCATCTGTGGTGGAAGTTTGTGCTCTGGTCTGCGGCATAGTTTACACTTGTCGGCAACTTTGAGAAAAATTCTGGGTTTCGGTTTACGCTGATTCAAAAGATATTATAGTGGGTGACGATGGACTTGCTAAGAGCGACCTACCCATCATCCTGTCGCACGGATTACCCAACACTTTGATGATATACACAGATATATGTGAGTCGTACTCTGTCGGTGATGTGTGTGCACCGCTACTACGGAGTGTACCCATAGACACCAGAAATTATGTTTATGGTGTAATGCAAACTAAGAGTTTCTCGACTCCCACATATCTTCCGCTCTTGTTCAATTCTTTCCAGACCATCTTGATTGATTTAAGAACCGAACATGTTGATCCCGTCCCATCCGACTTTGGGACGTTAATGGTAACGCTTCAATTCAAGCGTTTAGACTGGGAATAATCATGGATCGATACGAAGAGTACTTTGGAGTTCAAGTTGGTGGTGGTGGTGGGAGTAGTCTCTCTGGTGGTATTGGACAGATATATACAGGCTCACGGTATCAGAGAGGCCACGGAGGTGTTGGCCGTTTCTTGGCAGGTCTTTTTCGTCAAGTTATGCCTCTGTTGACCCGTGGTGCCAAAGCTGTCGGTAAAGAAGCTCTCAAGACAGGGCTGAATGTGATGTCCGATGTGACTACAAGAGGCGCACCAATCAGAGATTCCTTCAGAAAACGCGTCCGCGAATCCGGGGAGAGTCTCAAGAGAAAAGCAGAGGAGAAGTTGGATAAAATGATGGAGGGGTCAGGTTATAAGATCGCACGCTTAACGGGTAATCCTCAGTCGTTCGTCAAGAAGAGAGACACGCGGAAGCGAAAGTCGGCTACAACAAAAGTTGGGAAGGTCAAAGCTGGTAAGGTTCGAAGAAAAAAGAAGAAGAAACGAATTGTGAAAGCTAAACAACGTTCCACAAGAGATATCTTTGGTTAAAAATGGCGTTTCTGCATACCCAATCGTGCGAGTGTTTGAAATCTGAGCTCCTTTTATTTGAGATTCCTCCAACTCAAACTACTATTGAGGGATCTCGGTAAATTCAGTACAAACCAAGCAGCTCTCTCACCGATGATTCTCCCATAGAGTTCATCGTCAGTGGAAACGGTGAGGAATACATCGATCTCGCTCATACGTTATTGAGTTTACGTGTCTCTTTGAAGCGTACAACGGACGGAGAGCTGGCTGCTGCCGATGAGGCGCTTGTTACGAGATGTGGCCCAATCAATAATTCCATGCACTCGCTATTCAGTCAAGTAGACGTTTACTTGAATCAGAAACCTGTGTCACCGCCAAACAACTCCTACGCTTACAGATCATATATAGAAACGCTCCTCAATTACGGACCCGCTGCCAAAAATTCTCATCTAACGGGTGTGTTGTGGTACGATGACACTCCTGGAGCCTTCAATGATACAGCGAACGGCAACGCAGGTCTTGTCAGTAGACGAGAGTTGTGTAATATTAACAAAAAAGTAGACATGATTGGACACCTACACGTGGACATTCTAAACCAGGAAAAATTGCTATTGAACAATGTCGAGGTGCGACTTCGTCTCGTGAGGTCGCGTGATGTTCTAATGGATCTAATGAACGTTCTAATGGATCCGTCACGAGATTTGACTGTTTGCATTGAAGAGGCCAATCTTTTGGTGAGACTTGTGAAAATCAATCCAGGAGTTTTAATTGCTCATGCTAAGGCACTTGCAAAAACAACAGCAAAGTACCCTATGACAAGAGTAGAAGTGAAAGCTGTTACCATGCATAGCGGTATACACGGCGAAACACTGGATAACATCATTCTTGGCCAATTACCAAAGAATCGGTTTCGTCCAAAATCAAGCTTTTAATGGCGACAAGTTTCTGAACCCCTTCAATTTTGAAAACTTTGACCTCAATTTTCTTTGTTTGTATGTCGACGGTGTGCAAGTTCCCTCCAAACCTCTCCAACCTACTTTTTGTAATGATAAATTGTACGTTGAAGCTTATCACACACTCTTCTCTGGAACGGGCGTACATTTCTTGAATGAAGGAAACAGTATATCTAGAGAAAATTATCCAAAAGGATTCTGTCTTTTCGCTTTTGATATTACGCGCGACTTGTCGGCCAATGATTGTACTCATTGGAACTTGATAAGACACTGCAGTGTGAGAATAGAGGTACGATTCGGTACAGCTCTGACGACCACGTTCAATTGTATCATCTATGCCGAATACGACAATATCTTGGACATTGATGCGGCGCGTCAGGCAATCGTTGATTTCAGCGGATAAACTTGAATCTCCCTATATTGGACATATATCGTCTCGAAACTGTGTAACAGCTTAGTCTGCTTACGCGCTTGATGGAAGCAACTTCGTTACCATGGACATCGTGATTGATATTCAGTTTTTCAAAGATAATAATAACCGCAGTGTACCGAAAGAGATTGCTATAGTATCTCTGGACGGCGATTTTGTCGCTCATTGGATTTTGGCTTGGTCCTCGCCAATAGACACGTTGAGTCCAGAAATAAGGAGACAAAACGATTGGTTGACACATTCCCATCACGGCTTGGACTACTTTCAAGGTGATACGTCCTTCAGAGGTTTCCAAAAGAGTTTGCGTGAATTGGCGGAGAAAGCGAGGAGAATATTCGTCAGAGGACAAGAAAAATGGTACGTCCTGCAGAAATCCATTGCCCATGACATAATCAACCTAGAATACGACAATAATTGCCTTCATTCAAAAATCTGCCCTGGTGCGAGAAGTATTGCCTCTTTCACGCTGTCAAACAATCACATCTAAAGTATAGTTGCGCTCTGAACAATGTAAATCGCTTGAAAATTTGGCTTAATAAGCGCGGAGCTCCAAATCCTCTTGCCGCATTCAACTTTTCGCCACCTTTACGGCTTTGCGATGAACAGTCAAAAGGTTTTGAAGAAATTGGCAGCTATACCCCACCATTCAGTGGGTGTATTCCCTGCAGATCAGATCCCACGGGTGTGGACGAGCCCGACGGCGTTTGTCTTCAATACGGATCCCCACACTAAACCTGGAGCCCATTGGGTGGCCGTCCACGTTAACAACACCAACGATGGTTGGTATTTTGATAGCTATGGCATTCCTCCTTTTATACCAGACCATATTAATAGACTGCGCAGAAATTGTAAAAACTTTCGTTGGAATTCAGTGAGATTGCAAAGTGACACATCTGACGTGTGTGGTCAGTATTGTTTAATGTTTTTATACTACATGAGCTCGGGAATGGAGATTGCTGACTTTCTTCGGAATTTTTCTGATGACTATTCTCAGAACGATGCAATAGCGAGAAACTTTGTAGAACATAAAGTTCATGATCAGCAATTCAGCGGCGGTGGTGGATGTATCATCCGATGTTTACAAAGTTGCGCGTCTAAAATGTCTTTGTTATAATTCAATGTGTGATGCTTCAAAGCTCTGACGCTTCAAAGCTCTGATTCAGATACCCCTTCCACACGTAATAATGGGTATAAGAGAGCGTGGACTCCGAAGTGTTTCTGTCAGTCGTTCTTCGAGCTCTCTTCGCCGTTTACCAAGACTCAGTTTCTCTCGCAATGGCTGCGCAGGAGGGAAGTATCGTACGTTGTGGAAGAATACTATCCACTATACATGCATTGAACAATTCGGCGAGTAAGAAAGCATTGATTGGATTAGAATATAATTCAATCGAAGAAAATATATATACTGCTACCCTACGCATAGTGGCTACTGACTTGGGTGGTATCAGCTTCACATTCGCTCAATGGAAAAAGTTCAAAGAAGAAATTGGCGAGGTTTATCGATATTTCCGAGGATTTGCTCCAGAACTAAGCGATCAAACGATCTATGGCGATGGATGGATTTTACGATTTACTCATAGTCATCGACAGAATACCATCGAAATCGAAGAAGATCGCCGGGAACCATCCTCTGAAACGATAAGGGAGTGTTTCCGTCGAAGCATTCATCTACACAGGGTAACGTTTGAACAACTGATGGACCTGTCATGTTTCATTGAGTATAAACTCGAATGTTTGGATCAAATGTCTGAATTGATCCCTCCTATATGTTACGAGTATTATTGATCATATTTATCATTTTGCGATAACGGCTAATGATGCCCAAATTCAAACTTTCAATAAAAACTTGCTTCATGGTTTACTAGAGGAGATACGCAAAGATGACAAGATTTTTAAGTCGATATTGTCTGGTGTAGGATTGAAAACCAAAGAATTAGAAAAAGATGTTTGTGTTAGCCGATATGTCGTAGAAACTGTACTTCATGAAAATCTAACAACGCGTACCGATGAATTGATTGAAATGTTAAATAAACGCTTAGACAATTAGTAATATTGTCACTCATCGATGTGTATATCTATATGTACCCTATTGATTCGAAATCTGGAGTTATCAATGAAAATACCTTGTACCCCAATACTATGTTAATATTCAAAAGAAAGCAATAGAAAAATAATTTTCTCGCTCAGTCTTCTCACGTAAAGAGAGAGATTAATTCTGTTGAATTACTCTGAATTTTCCTCTAAATTCATTGTCTCGCTCATTCAAAAGAAAAAAAAAATATAGTCAGTTATAGGCTACATAATGTTAGCTTTATTTTTGCTGATAGCGCCCGAAGAGATGTGCAAAGAATCGCTCTCTATGTACCATCTTCATAATGTTTGCCTTATTTTTTGCTGATGGTGCACAAAGATATTGCACAGAGAGTCGCTCTCTATGAATCATCCGTCTGGGGGTCACCCGAGGTCATGTTTTGACGGCCCATAGTGACCCCTTAACTACTCACGGAATTGACATTTCGGCCCTTAATCTTTACATATAAAAAGGAGGAGTGCACGGATCGATCTGAAAATTTATTCCTCAATGTGTTTCAATAGAATACTTGTAGGAAAATTTGAATGGAGTGACTTGAAGCTTATTCGTCGAAATGGTAGACCGTCACACGTTCCGGGTAAGTTATCGCGATAATACTCGTATGTATTGATTCTTGGAATCTTGTCAAGTCAGATGACTCTTTGAGATGGTGAAAAGTGTGTGTTATCAGTTTTGAACTTTTTAGGGGTCGTGACTATCTTGAATTCTTCGATTAGTATGGCCTGATGGATCTTGGTAAGAGCTTCAATTTAAGTCATTGAACGCTTCAATTGTGTGAAAATTCAATGAGTTGTGATCAATTGATATATACCCATTTTTACACGTAAAAGACAGTGGTTTTCATAGATTTTTGCTATAATGTGGTGAATTCATAGATTTTGAAAGTTTGCCTGCCTTTGATTCTATTTTTGTACACTATCAAGAATGTCTGTACTGGATTTTACATCGCTGTTACTGAAATTGTTCATTCTGTAACCAAAAAATATACTGATTTCTAATTCGTGTCGAGTCGATCGTTCTCTCGAATGGTGAGAATGTTCGGTATCACTTTTGAAATTCCCGATACTCGTAATCATTCTGAATTTTTCGATCAATATGGCCATATAGGTCTTGGAAAGAGCTTCAATTTAAGCCATTACACGCTTCAATTGTGTGGAAATTCACTGAGTTACGATGAACTGATATATACCCATTTTTACACGTGAAAGACAGTGGTTTTCATGAATTTATGCTTTGATGTGGTGGATTCATGAATTTTGAGAGTTTGTCTGTCTTCCATTCTATTTAGATATAGAAACGATACTTGATCAGCGTAGGAAAATTCCACTATGATGGAGGAGGGGGGTGTTCAATCCAAATCACCAAATTATTTCGACTTTTCCAATTGGGAGGAAATACAATTACACCCAAGATCACAAGTCACACTCACCATTGACATTAGAGAATCGGTCCCTGGTAAAACCAATCATTTGTACTGATGAATTTTGGCACTAAAAATTCTGAAAGTTCACGGGTCCACTCATGAATTTCACCAAACTGTCACTGTTTACCTTGTGTTCCGCTAATCATACAATCACGGATAGTGTTGAAATTCCACCGATTCACTCACATTGCATTGGAAAGTCACTTCTTTCACTGAAATATTCACTCACATTGCACTGGAAAGTCACAATTTCACTAAAACATTAAGTAAAATCACACCAATACAACTAATTAGTCCTAACACATTGTCCGCTCATGCGTTCCATCAATTTGACTTTGTTTTTTAGTTGTGCCACCGATCATACACTCTCAAAAAACAGAGATTTCACTGATTCTTCCACGATTTCAATTAAATTGCCACTGTTTTCATGGGGGTTCACCCACCATTCTCGTCGAGTTTTTACTTCCGTTGCACTATTCATACACCACTCATTAGCACTGAAAATTCACCGGACAATGAAATTTCACAGATGCACTGAAAAGTGTCCGGTGGATTTTCGATGCTAATGAGTGGTGTATGAATAGTGGAACAAAAGTAAAAATTCGACGAGAATAGTGGGTGAACCCCCATGAAAACAGTGGGAATTGGACTGAAATGGTGGAAGAATCAGTGAAATCTCAGTGTTTTTTAAGAGTGTATGATTGGTGGAACAACTCAAAAAGAGGGTAAAATTGATGAAACGCATGAGCGGACAATGTGTTAGTGCTAATTAGTTGTATTGGTGTGATTTCACACAATGTTTTAGTGAAATTGTGACTTCCCAGTGCAATGTGAGTGAATATCCCAGTGAAAGAAGTGACTTCCCAATACAATGTGAGTGAATCGGTAGAATTTCAACACTATCCGTGACTATATGATTAGCGGAACACAAGGTAAACAGTGACAGTTTGGTAGAATTCTCGAATGGACCCGAGAACTTTCAGAGCCAAAATTCATCAGTACAAATGATTAGTTTTACCAGGGACCAATTCTCCAATGCCAATGGTGAGTGTTACTTGCGATCTTAGGTGTAATTGTGTGTTCCTTCCAATGGGAAAAGTCGAAATGTTTTGGTGATTTGAATTGAACACCCACCCCCCCTCCATCATAGTGGACTTTATTTACGCTGATCGAGTATCGTTTCGTCGGCCCCCACGAAGACTAGTACATTTTAGAGCCCCTACGAAAACTAGTACGTTTTTCATGAAGACTAGCACGTTTTGCCGTCTCACACGAAAAGTAGTACATTTCGGCTTAACCACGAAAACTAACACCTTTGGCGTATCCTAGTACATTTCAAAACTCACATAAAAACTAGCCTCATTCTCAAAAAGTATTACATTTCGAAATTTCACACGAAGACTAGCACGTTTCAAAAATCCTTACACGAAGACTAGTACATTTCAAAATTTGAGGCGAAAACTATTAAATTTATTTTTTCAGACGAAGACTAACACTTTTATTGTAACAAAAATATCATTCATGAGAATGAGCAGTTTGAGATGTGGGTGGTTGGTGTACCACCTAACTACACTGTAATAAATTTTTCCGAAAAACTTCAACTTCAAAATTCAACCACTGGTTAAACGCAAATTTCAACCAGCTGGTTGATTATTCAACCAATGTGGATTATCAATATATGTCCGTGCGGTTCCTGCATATCAGGTTGCCCACGTGTGGGGGGTAGAATATGGTGGATGGTCCCATGGGTGGATGAGGTTGGATGGGGGAGGTCAGACTGATGGATCGATGGATGAATGATGGGTGGGGTCGATAAATGCATCGGAGAATGGATGGTGAGTGGGTGGATGGATGGAGTGATGGAAGGCTTGTGGTTGGATGGATAAATGGGTGATGGGTCCATCCATCCATCCATCCATCATCCATCGGCCCATCATGCATCTATCATTCATCCAATTACCCATCTGCCTTTCATCCTTTTTCTCCACTCATCCAACCATAACCCATCCATCCATCCGTCTATTTACCCATCCATCCACCCATCACCCATCCATGCACTCATCATCTATCCATCTATCCATCCACCCATCATCCATCCATCCATCCATCACGGGATATAATTGCATGGATGAAAGTTCAACCAATTGGTTGAATGAAAAATTAAACCAGCTGGTTGAAGTCTTGGTTGAAAATTCAACCAATTTTTTACAGTGTAGGGCTAGTCGATATGAGTCTGTATTTTATATCTGTGCCATCAATTCATATTCATCAGTTTATATTGACGCTTTTGCATTTTCGTTCCATTCGTCATCATTCCATAACTGTAATCCCCAGTTCTATATACCTATGTACATCATACGAATTTTCGAGGATGTTTTCTATTGGTGTGCAACTAGGGGCGAGTGGGGCATAATAGGACGGATTTTGCACTGGGCTATCTGACGATACTTGCGGCTAGGTGCGCTAAGGGACTTCGAAGTTCAACTTCTGAATAGATTGTAAAAAAATGTTCAGACCCCTACGTCTCAGCGTTCATACTTATTCTTGAAGTTTAAAGAAAGAGATCTGTTCAAATCTGCCCCACGCTTGGGGGCACTTCTGATAAGTTTTGGGGGCAAATTTGGACAGCCTTTCAAAATTGAGGTATACGACGGCAATATTCTCCGCCCATTCGAGTCGCTTTTATTCACCAAAACACGTGGTAATAACCCAAAATCGAGAGGGAACCCCACTTGTGACCTTTACATCCTCCCATAGCCTCAACAAACGGGCCATTTCTATATCATTTTTTAACATTATTGGAATAGGCTCTTTACTGGTGCATGACCATCTTCAGCAATCAGTAACCGACTCGCGAACTCTAAGAGTCAACTTTCTATCTTTTTTCTTCATATTGGAGGTACCCATATTTGCTCCAAGTCAACCATCCAAATAGAACGGTGCGACAATCAACTGGATATCAGCGAATGCGACAGTGAAAATGCGGAAATCGAGCACTATCTTGGAACACGTTGAAAGTGACTTCTGACCTCTAATCTGACTCCGAAGACGGCCATTGGAAATCGCAACTTCAGTTTTCACCCATATTCAACTATCTAACTCACCCTGAACAACCCGCGCTTCGAAAATTTGCACAAATGCATATGCGCGCCTCGATACAAACAATTATCCTCGAAAAACACAGACAGGCGATCGGTTGACCGGTTTTAGATGGGATTTAGCAGTGTCCTAATTTGCCCCGTTCAGTTTGTCCTAAAATGGTCCCAAGCGTTTTTTTCGCAAAATTGCGATAACTCGGGTTCAATTGGGCCGATTTTGGCCCACGACGGCTCAAAATCTTCGTTTTGTAATGTAGTTCTTGACCCTCAAACGGCGATTAAGCTCGTCCACTTTCACAGAAGTAGCGTGAATCTTTGCGTTCGGAAAATAAACCGCGTGAGGCCTTCGAAAAGCACTTCTATGTCAGCGTGGACTCCCAGTATCGTTTTGGGAGGTCTAACTGAAGTAAAAACCATTGTCTGCGATAGTATTGAAAAAGAATTTACGCGGCGAAAGCCTAGACTCGCCACCGACCGAGCTATCTCACTTATCCAATTTTTCCCCGTCCAAATTTGCCCCACTCTCCCCTATGTTCAAAGTTTTTGAGACGATACCAATGACCCCGTGATTTTTGAAAAAACTACACTTTCGGGGGAATCACCTATGTATAGGGACGATTTTTGTAACTCGTGATTTTTATCATTACTCTAAAAGTGCTAGTCTTCATCTCAAATTCTCAATTGTTATACTCTTCGAGTGAAACGACGAATGTGCTAGTTTTCGTGCAGAAATGTGAAGAAGTCCACATTTCGTATTTGGGACGAAAACTAGCACATTTGAATGTGTTAGTCTTCGTGTGAAATTTAAAATGTACTAGTACACGCCAAACGTGTTGGTTTTCGTGGTTAAGCCGAAATGTACTACTTTTCGTGGGAGACGGAAAAACAAGCTAGTCTTCACGAAAAACGTACTACTTTTCGTAGGGGCTCTGAAGTGTACTAGTCTTCGTAGGGGCCGACGGTTTCTATATCTGGATAAAATGGAAGACAGACGAACTCTCAAAATTCATGAATCCACCACAACATAGCAAAAATCTATGGAAACCACTGTCTTCCGCGTGTAGAAATGGGTATATATCGATTCATCATAACTCAGTGAATTTTCACACAATCGAAGCGTGTAATGACTTAAATTGAAGCTCTTACCAAGATCCATCAGATCATACTAATTGAGGGATTCAAGATAGTCACGACCCCCAAAAACTTCAAAACTGATAACACATAAATTTTACCGCCTCAAAGAGCCATGTGACTTGACACGATTCCAAAAATTAATACATATACTTAGTGCACCTCCATAGAACACCGTTGATTTAAACAGCGTCATATCTTGTTATGCAACTGCCGTCTTTCTAACATGAACCTTTTCCAACCCACCGCAAGCATTAGGAGTCTTACCAAGGGAAATAAAAAAAGAGTGACGGATCTGTGAATCGAGTAATACAGGCGCCACAGGACCTCTCAATGATTATGAGCACGGCGACGCCAGTGCGACGTTGACTTCTCCCTAAACTCGAGCCTAGATGGATTACATATGTACTACAAGTATAGTTCAAACGAAATTTTTCCCAAATATAGATTTCGGCAGAATGACCCCACTTTTTCCTCAATATTCACAAACACACGCGTACACATAAACATCCCATCCAACCCAGCATGATGCACAACCAACAATACTCCACAGCCCGATCAGTTCAAAGCCGTCTCTGGGAGGGAACGAATCTTCAACAACCTCTCTTACTCCAAACTCCACAAACTCTTTCCTGTCATTGGTCAAAAATTGCACACCATATTCAACCAGGAATAGTACCATAGCGATAAAAACAGCATCTTAAAGCAATTTAGTGTGAAGTGAACCTTGTGAGTGAATCAGTGCATTTTAACACCAATCGACCTGTTAGCCACGCGGCTGATCTTCAAAGAAGTTCCTGCGTGCTGATGAGGATCGAGATTTGCACCAAGTTTCTTCTGAGAGGGGACCACAAAAAACCGCACCATGGTTGATAAGTCCTAGTCATTTAATCCCACTCACTATATGATTACCCATCCCCACATGGAAAGATACATATATATGTGATTTAACCTGAAGAAGGACATAATTAGATGCCCGAAACGCGTTGTTGTTCCTCATTAACTAATAGAACAAAATAGTCCAAAAAAGCATCAAATTCATACTTCATCATTGATGATTGCTGGACATCAGAGTCGAAAAAAGAATATTGATGAATAATATTTCACGAGGATGTGGGACTCTCTTGGGTTATCAGGCGGGCTCATACTTGTATCTCATTCTACAAGTAGATGGCGACACTTAGAATCAGCTTCTCATGTTTAATTTTTCACTGTTGGCAACACTGACAAGGGGGACCACGGGGTCCGTGTCGCCAATCATCCCGAAAATTTTTTCACAGTCTGCTACCATCTAGAATATGAAGAATCTAGAACATCTCCATCAAATGGGCCTCCTGTCCAGAGCTACAAGCAAAAACGTTAGCATTACCAGTATATCTACATATATCACTCTTTAACATTGGCCTATATGGGACAAAACACGTCAACTGTCCTGGGTTGCTTTTTGGAGGGTAGGACATGTAGTTTTGAGCCATCTGTGAATGCCGTAGAACCCACGTATAAAATAATCGATGACATCATTTTCGACGTATTTTTGCCTCAGCTTCCCGATGGCAAGATTTGTTTCTCGATTTTGTGCCACTATAACCTCAAAAATTATCAATCAAGTTATGAAATGGCAATAACTCAAAATTACCCTTTTTTGTGGGTTCTTTGATATTCCCAATCGAAAGATCAGGAAATTTTACATCGGAATATCTCTCAAAAAGGGGGTTTTTTGGATTTTCACTAGGAATAAGGTAACGTTAGAAGTACGAGTGCTCATTCACGTGCTGTTTACCTTTCGCGGACGTTCTGTGCCGTCCAATTTGACGCATGGAAACAATCAATCAAGGCATCTTCGATGTATTTTCATCTTATCTTTCCGACGGAGAGCTCCACTTTCTTCAATTTAATTCAACATAACCTCAAAGAACGGAAATTGTACGTCGAAAATGTTTGAACTCAAACTAACCTATTTTTTCGTCGTCTCGATAGCCTGATTCGGGAGATTAGACAATTCTCGATGGATTTGATGATCCTTGGTGTGATTCACGATCTCTAGTGACGAAATAGAGTCCAAATGACTAGATTCCCGCTTACACGAGGAACGAAGCAGTTAATAACTGAGTCCCCGGCGTAAACGTGACATTAGGAGTGCTTCTCTTTTTCATAATCTTATTGTCCATGGGAATAGTCAGGAAAGCAACCGTAGAACACTACTCCATCATGAACATGAATCAATTCCTCAAATGATGTCACCAAAAAGACGAAAAAGTGCGTTGTATTGTGTTAAGATTCTTTCAATGCATGATTACCGTTCTTTGAGGTTATTTTGAATCAAAATGTATACACTGAGCTCTCCATCGGAAAGATGAGATAAAAATACGTCGAAAATGCCTCGATTGATTATTTCCCTGCGTGAAATTGAAGGGCCCAGAAGTCCCGCGAAAGGTAAACAGCACGTGAATGACCACTCGTACATTCGACGTACACTCGTACATACTCCTAGTGAAACTCGAAAAACTCCATCTCCTCGAGAGCTATTTCGACGTGAAATTTCCTGATCTACCGATTGGAAATGTCGAAAACCCTGAAAAAGAGGGTAATTTTGAGTTATCGCCATTTCAGAACTTAATTGCTCATTTTTGAGGTTATGGTGGCACAAAACCGGAGAACAAACCCCGCCATCGGAAAGCTGAGGCAAAAATACGTCGGAAATGATGTCATTGATTTTCTCTACGTGGAGTCTACGGCCTTCCCAGATGGCTCAAAACTACATGTTTCACCCTCCAAAAAGCAAGGACAGTTGACGTATTTTGCCCTATATGAGCAATGTTGATCTCAGTGGCTGTATCTTTGGCCAGGAGGCCCATTTGACGGAGTTACTCTGGATTCTTCATCTTCTCGATAGTACAAAACTGTAAAAAAATCTTGGGAGAGATTGGCGACACGGACCCCATGGTCCCTCCTTGTGAGTTCTTGACGCACGAGTGGACGACTTGGGGACTAGCTCGAATAAGGATCTGCGCTCAAGTGCTGAGACAAGATCAATCTCCAGTGTGAGAAATTTGAGTTACTCTTCAAAAAAAGCAAATCTCAGCACTCAATCCCTCACGTCTACATGAATAAATAATTTAAAAATACTCTTCAAGAACTCAGTTTTTTCCAAATCATGATGGGTCTACCTTTTATACCCCTGCATTCAATAGATTCACGCTGACAAACGTGAATGGTTTGGAAATGAGAGAGCACTCTCCCCAAGATAAAATGTATTCAAAAACTCATGTTTACGTAAGGGGTATACTCATTTTTTGACAAAAATGAGATTTCCAATCAGTGAGTCAGAATTCCTGATCAATAGCAGAAGACCCATCTCCTTAAATTTTGCCATCCATGAGTTCCAAAATTCATGTTCAGGAACAAGAATGGATCCAGAGCTTGCTTGGTAAGCAGGTTGATTCTCCCAAACAAATCCTTTTTGAGTTTCACCATCGGTCAAATCCAAAATTCATGTTCCGGAACAAGAATGGATTCAGAGCTCCCTTGGAAAGCAGGTCGATCCTACCAAATAGATAGTCATCTCCATTCGTATTTAAGAGCGTAAATTCGATTCACACATTGGAACATACATATAAGAGCATGCAAATCCACATTCATAAAAAGATATCCAAGCTCGCACCCCAAGTACTTACATTAACCATTATTGAGAGATTAATTATTTCATGAAACAGCTCTTAGAGTGTTTCCAGTTCTCTCCATGAACTTGAATTATCTTGCCTGGTTCAAGAATTTGGAATTGAAACTAAGTTCAGTTTTGATTCATTAGGAATTCGGGAAATTGAGTTGATATATATTCAATTGACTCGTGGTCTTTTGCGACAATGTATAGAGTGTTGCTGTGATTGTCTTGTTTGAAAACGTCTTAGTTACGCGCCATGACGACCGTAGCGCCATCTGTTTGTTGTCCGCCAAACTTTCTGGTAATCGTCGAGTGACGGAGCGAAGCACATGTTTGCTTCAATAAACTTGTGTTATCGTTTTCTAATCGCTGCCTGAAAGTTATTTCAAATGATGATATTATTATTTCTTGGCCACTGGAACACTAATTGAACAGCAAGTCTGCTGTTTCTTAATGACGCAGATCGATATTGGAGTAATCCAATCCAACCTACGTACCTTCAAAGCTCTTCGAAATCTCAATGTAGCATTTTTAAGGATTTTGATGGAAATTATTGAAGAAATTAGATGACAACATTCAAAAAAATTTGAGTCTACGCTTGATGTTGGCGCGTTTCGCTTTTCCTCGACAGATCCGGCTCTTCGGGTGGACTGAAGGGATCTGTCAGGTTAGTCCCCGACGACACATAGCCTAAGTGGCTTGCTGATCGAGAATTTGGATTTTCCTTATGTATGAAAGTGGCTCATGCGCAACCGCTTGCGAGAAAGGTCTTTTTAACCCGCAATTTCCGTATGATTTTTGGTATGTTTCATCTCGGTCGTTTGTAAGCCGACAACCGGTGGAAATTAGAATCGGATTACTCCAATATCAATCTGCGTCATTAAGAAATAGCAGACTTGCTGTTCAATTAGCGTTCCAGTGGCCAAGGAATAATGATATCATTATTCGAAATTCCCGGGCGCAAGAAGGTAGCGATCGTTCATATCGATCGATTACCATATTAATTCTGATTTCCACGTGTTGTCGGCTCACAAAGTTATTTCATCTCTCCAAATCAAAACACTCTCACCATAGGAAAGCCTTCATGAATAGTTTTCTATCCATGATATCATTCCAATATAAATGATAATTCAGCTCATTTCTGAAAGCCCAAGGATTTGCTGCTCACAATTGAAATTCTCACTCCATGATTCCTCGCCATGAGTGCATCCCTATCATGCATCTGTATTTGGGGAGCTGAGAGGATGGAGAATGGAGTTCTCTAAGAGTTCTGGATGACTCGGGGCAGATCATCGAATAACAAAAGACCCATAACAAGGCCAGAGACAATATCCAATGTTGATGCTACTTGCGGATTCTGAACCACGATATTCAGCAACTAAACTAAAATAACCCCTAGACAACTATCTTATTCCATTCCACTCGCGTACAATGTATCATATGTATCACATCATTTCGAATTCAAAAACTCTTTCGAACCGTCTCTCAATGAATATTTGGGGGAAATCTGAGAATTGGCAAAAGCAAGTACATGCAGTTAGATGGGAAAAACATGCTGCAATACAATGTAACCACGATATTTCTGACAAAACATACACGCACAAGCACAAAGCATGGGAATAACCTCCAAACTTTGCCAGAAATATCATGGTCACATGGTATACCATCACTTACGCTACAAATCCACAACTGGCAGGTTTTCTCGTCGTCTCGCTAGCTCCCAGGAGGCCTTACACTCCTCCTACATAATATTGTTTATGACCCTGAACCATATTTTTGCTATTCCGAAGAATAACAAAGTCGTGTGATGAGTGATGGCCACGGCGCCATGTGCGTCCTTATAGCACCCGTCGGTGGCGTGCGAGTATTTACAATGCTTGCTATTGTACACCACCGCACTCAACCGAGCACAAACAACACATGACTAGCATACCTTCACACGACCCAGACACTCTTTTCCACCGGGAAGCCACGGTTCTCTCGCGAAACGCCGGTTGCGTGAATTCGTGTGTGGTATAGCGACAACCAAGCATGCGTGACGTGAGCACGTGTTCGCAATGTCTAGCAGCCGACATCAGCCAAATCAGGGAGCCAAACAGAGATCACGGCAATGCTGCCAACTTGACAAATGCAATTTTTGACTTCGCGATACGGAATATCCACTTGTGCTACCCCAAAAGCGCATATTCTATCTTATGCCTCCAAAACCGATTTAATCGATTTGAAATTTCGGTCAGAGATGAAGTAAAGCCTTAGAATTGGCGGAAAGTCCCTCTCGAGGCGGTTCTTCATCCACAATCGCCATATTATGAGTATGATCATAGCCTAACCTCAAAGCCTTTTGAGACAGTTCTTGACTCCCTCAAATCTTCGTCAAGCAAATCACTGACTTTCCGCCAATTCTCCGAGGTTTATCTACATCCGTATGGAATTTGAAGTTTATTTGGTGTTTTCCGATGACGTGAGATGGGATATGCGAGTTTGGGGTCATTAAGCAGACGTCTTTCCGGTCAGTACACGCCATCGTCTCGAGGCCAGACCGTAGTCCGTCGCCATATTGAATGTAGCCCTGAATCCGTTCGGAGGATGAGTCGAATTTTACTCGACCAAATGACTTGGAATTTTCCATACATCTCTGGAATGCACGTCTCAATAGCGCTACGAAGCCAAATATGTCAATTTCACCCAGGAAAGTATTCAGGAGAGGTGTACCCGAGCGTCGTCTGCTTATGAACGGCAACATACGACGTTTCGAGTAAACCTCATCTGGACACTTCCTTCCAGTGAAATTGACATATTTGGCTTCATAGCGCCATTTGGACGAGCACTCTGGAGGTGCATGTGAAATCTGAAATCATTTGGTCGAGTAGGAATTGACATATTCTCCGAACGGATCTAGAGGTTTTGCCGCACTACGGCCTCACCTTAAACAAGGTTTGGTCTTGAGCGGATCAAAGACTTTGGTGAATAGATTGTATATGTGGGTACTCAAGAGCAACATTCATTCTGGATCAATCTTGATACAGCCCTGAAGAGGCCGATTGTGAAATTGGCGGAACTACGACTTGATAGTCAGAATGAAGGATGGTCCAGAGTATTCACGTATACGATCTATTCTCCGAATTTTTGTTTCGCCTGATCACCAAACCTCGTACAAATATCATTAAAAGTATGTCTCCGGGTGTTTTAATCCTTAGAAAATCTCCCGGGGATTCTTTTGGTGACTTAATCATGCATAACACACCCTCTGGTGAAATTTTGAGGAGCCTGTCCATTTAGTTCTCGGACATTTGATATTGAAAGTCCGAGCTCGTACAACGTGGAGGATAGGGACGGTGCAGCAGTGTTAGGGTGAGGTGATCGAAGCGGGAACCTCACAGTCCATTCTACAAAATTTTGTAGTGATTTTCGAGGATGTGGGTGCCGGCAAGGTGTTTTGAATGACGAGTCACTATTTTCACTTGAAATCACTCAGCAGTATATTCTGCAATGAATGTGTCACGTATATGCAAATTATACCGATAAGGTAGATCTCATCGATATCTTGATTCTATCGCTCGATTCGATGAAATACATTCAATGAATGAATTTATCGTTCTTTCGAGCCACTCGTAATCACCGCGCTCAGGCGGCGATCACAGTTTGACAAATGTCAAACTACGACCTTCGAGGCTCCACTTTCATAGTGGCTGTATCACAAAGGGAATTTTTTTGGATTTTTTAATTTTTTATTGAAAGATTGACAAAGAGATGAAAAAATTCTCCCTCGGGTGGGACTTGAACCTCGCAATCTCCGGTACTCCGGACCGGCGCCTTAACCAATTAGACCACCGAGGCGATGGCGTATTCACTCGTTCGGGGAAGCCTCCTCTCATCTCTTGTACCAATCTTTCGATGCGGTCAATCAAGGAACCATGACCATTCGAATATGCAAATTATACCGATAAGGTAGATCTCATCGGTATTTTGACTCTATCGCTCGATTTGATGAAATACATTTAATGAATGCATTTATCGTTCTTTCGAGCCACTTGTAATCACCGCCCTCAGGCGGCGATCACAGTTTGACAAATGTCAAACTGCGACCTTCGAGGCTCCACTTTCACAGTGGCTGCATCACGAAGGGATTTTTTATTTTCTTGGATTTCTTAATTTTTTGTTAGAAGATTGACAATTTGATTGATTTTATTGAAAGTGGAGCCTTGAAGGTCGCAGTTTGACATTTGTCAAACTGTGATCGCCGCCTGAGCGCGGTGATTACAAGTGGCTCGAAAGAACGATAAATTCTTTTATTAAATGTATTTCATCAAATCGAGCGATAGAGTCAAAATATCGTTGAGATCTACCTTATCGGTATAATTTGCATGTGCGAATGGACATGGTTCCTTGATTGACCGCATCGAAAGATTGGTACAAGAGATGAGAGAAGGCTTCCCTGAGCGAGTGAATACGCAATTGCCCCGGTGGTCTAATTGGTTAAGGCGCCGGTCCGGAGTACCGGAGATTGCGAGGTTCAAGTCCCGCCCGAGGAAGAATTTTTTCATCTCTTTGTCAGTCTTTCAATAAAAAATTAAAAAATCCCTTCGTGATGCAGCCACTATGGAAGTGGAGCCTCGAAGGTCGCAGTTTGACATTTGACAAACTGTGATCGCCGCCTGAGCGCAGTGATTACAAGTGGCTTGAAAGAACGATAAATTCATTCATCAAATGTATTTCATCAAATCGAGCGATAGAGTCAAAATATCGATGAGATCTACCTTATTGGTATAATTTGCATGTTCGAATGGTCATGGTTCCTTGATTGACCGCATCGAAAGATTGGTACAAGAGATGAGAGAAGGCTTCCCCGAGCGAGTGAATACGCAATCGCCTAGGTGGTCTAATTGGTTAAGGCGCCGGTCCGGAGTACCTGAGATTGCGACGTTCAAGTCCTGCCCGAGGAAGAATTTTTTCATCTTTCTGTCAATCTTTCAATAGAAAATTGAAAAATTCAAAAAAGTGAAGAATCTTTTTCTGATACAGCCACTATGAAAGTGGAGCCTCGAAGTTCTTTCATTAACCTCTTCGTGCACGCACCTATTTCCCGTGGTTGGAAAAATTCTTCCTCGATGAATTCCATGAGCTCTGACATTGAAAAATTTTCTGAGCTACAAACAGATAGAGGAATTCATCGTTATATTGTACTTTTGACCATGTCCACGTATGTGGACACCGTGGAGTCATGGAAAGAAATCATAGATCGAATTTGACTGCCCCAGTTTGATGAGTTAGAACTAAACAGCGTATGGCATAGTCTAATAACATCACATTTTCATAGTGAGACCATTCCACACAGTCTCATCCTCATTATCAATACACTATAACTATATGAAAACTTAGACATGAATAATTTCCTGAAAAATCCTAATCATAATCGAATTCCATAATGTGATCATGAAGAAGAGGACACTGAGAAAAAATCTCCACTTTCTTGTACGAAAACTCTCCATGTACTCAGGACAAACGGGCTCGTCCGAGTTCCTCGAATGCACGGTGTACACGTATGAGGCCAAACTTCACAAGGCTCGCAATTTTGTAAACTTCAACATTTTGCATCCGTATTTGTGGCAATAGCTTTGTGAACTTAAAGAGTATGTTAATATCCTCCTTCTCGATTTTTAGACCTCATATCCGAGTAATAGGGTCAAGTTTTAGTTTTTCCGGATAATTGAATTTTTAAAGACAATTAATTTGCATCAAACAGGTGGTGAGAATGAGTTTACCAAAGAATAAATTCGAATGAATCATTGATTTTGGGCTAGAAGGGAGAGCCCCACAAGGCTTTCTACGATATCTTGAGAGTGGAATTCACTGGCATCATCTAGAGATGCTTCCACGTGCGTGGACGAATGCGCCAAGAGGTTAAATGTGTCACGTAAATGGCACAGAATTATACGCGGAGAGACGTGTATGCGGCACTCGGATCATTGAAATGTATAAAAAAAGAGTTTATGTGAAGTCGCGGGGCGTGCACCGGCGCATGGATCTTGGACGAAGACGCGGGAGCTACTAAAAACTTGTAGCTCCGCTAGCGGTATCTAACTAGCGTGGCCTGAGCGATCCGAGCAGCTCGTCGCCCACAGCTTCGGTCACCTCATACAAACGTCTATCTGAACTGATCAATTGACACGGAGGAAATAGAACACCTGACTTCTAGGAGAAACGGAGGGGTAAGAAGCCATGGCCGAGGTTCAAACGCCGAGCTACTCGGGAGTTCCCAAACGCTCACATTCACGCGAACAAGTAGGAAATGACTTTCTTGAACTCTTATCACGAATGCCGTGACAATTCTCTAGAGAACTTGCTAAAAAATTGATATATCATTTATTCAAGTGTTACTCACGCCCTTGCCGCGAATAGGAACCTGTTCTCATTTATTTTGTTTACACTGGGTTTCGAATGTTCGTGTCGTTCGTCCATGCCTGATGCTAATTCTCTACTGCGCGGAGAGCGTGAAGACACACGAGCTGCTTCGTTGTGTATATGTGTGAGTATACGCGAAACAGCTGTAGAGCAGCGGAGTTGCGTTGCTATCAAACAACATGGTCTGCTGAAACTTTTCATCCTGTTATTTCCAAGAGACATACTTTGATCTTCTGTGCGAACGACCGTCCTGGGTACTCACTGATGGGGTCTCTTCAAAACAGCGATACTCTTTATCCCTTAGAGGAAGTGGAATGTGGTAATGTATGCTTGATATCAGTGAAATGGATGAGGAAAAGATGAAGAATCTATCGCATTCCGAGTATTTTGACTATCCATCTCCAGATGATATGAAAAGTTCAAAAAGTGCTGCCTTGCTTGCTGAGGCTCGATTGACTTCATTTCATTCTTGAAGAGCACCCAGGTGTTGTGGGCCACGGATCTGGCTGAAACTTTGGGGCTAGCCTTCTTCTACCAAGAAAAGGTGAAATCCAATGCCGCACTCGAAAATGCCCAACCGTTTTCAAGCTATAGCCCATGACATTAGCATCGCCCGTGTGGACCCATGTTCAAGAAAGAAAGATATATATAGCTATACTCGCAATGTTCAATGAGCATTGCTCATGTTATAAGCTGCAGCTCGAAAACGGTTGGGCGTTTTCAACTACCGCCTTGCGGTTTCATCTTTTGGCGGTAAGAGACTATCCCCAGAGTTTCAGCAGGATCCGTGTTCTACAACCCCTGGGTGTTCCTCGTCAGTACGATCGGTTTTGTAGGAGGATATCAACCTGAAACCGGTTCAAAGACATACTCCTTCAGCCATCGTATGGATCATTTCTAACATTCGCGGAACCGAACAAGTAGTTATTACAACATCCATCTGATCGGCTTTCAACCGAAAAGCCACAGGAGTTGGAATAATCATGCGCCAGTCAAAACAATGTCCGTCTGGATCTCACGAATCAGTTTACCTACGTAGAAAGGATAAGACAAAATGGTTGTTCGTTTTGGGTGTGAGTGGATGGCCGCTACGGGTGGAAGCGTGGATGGGTGTAAAAATAAATGAACGCATGGCCTTGTCCGGTCTGACCTGGTTGAGTATAGTCCAGTACGGTCTAGTGCGGTCTACTACGCTCACGTTCGGTCTCATTCGATCTGTTGCGGTCCAGTCTCGCCTTAGACAGTCTCGTACCTCTCCGTACACTCACCAGACATGAATTCTGTGCAAATCTCGGGGAGCTGTCTTGTCCCTAAGCTGCTGCTTAGAATCCTGAGACTTGATTCCAATCTTGGGTATAAGGATTTATAGGATTACTATTATGAAGAACCCACGAACGGTGTGATTCAGATTGGAACAGTGGCACTGGGACAAAAAGCTTCTTCAGATTTGCACCAAACTTATGTCCATTATTGAATTTCACAAATAAACATAGGTTATATCGATGGCTCCTACGAAGACTGATACTTTGAGCCTGAAAAAGACGAAGAAGAAGTTCCCTGAACCCCTAGAGAGTGATTCAGTAGTGCCTGAAAGAGCATCTTGCTTTCGAATTCAAGTTAGAAATCAGGCTTCTTGTAACTTTCCCGTGCCAATGTTCGAGCTCTTGAAAGTTGGAGTTTGTTCGCCAATGTACAGTACCTTTCATAAATAATGGATCATACATATCTGCTCTATTTTGATGATATCTCCGGTCCCCTTGGGTTTACAGAAATTTTGAAAAAAGCATCTTAAAGGTCTTGAAAAAACCTTTCGATCCATGAGATGCAAAAAAATTTTTTGGATTTTTTCATGCCTCAAAATCGATGATGAAAATTGAAAAATTTTTCACTTCAATCAATCACCTGTCATTTTTAAGGAAGTGGCTCGATCGAAAATATTCTCTCGGTATCTTGTAGCTCTTTTCAAGACCTTGAAAATCCTTTTTTCAAAATTTTTCTACGACCTTCCTGGTCCAAATTAGAACCATATTGCGATTGACATGTTACGCGTGCGAATGCATATAATTGATGAGAGACGAGTAGGCCTGATATTTTCATTTTTCCATTCACCAGTCAGAAAATCATCATTCGAAACTGTGATAAAACGTATTTTCTATGTGAAATTGTCTGAATTTTCAGAAAGTGAAGTCCGAATCCCTCTAGGGGGCGACCGAAGCAAGTTATAAGTAATTTTTCTTCGAGAATTTAGATTTTTTCGGGTAATTATGTTTTTACGAGCCTTTAAAATTCGCCACTCACTACAAAACTCTGATCTCGGCATGATGGATGGGTTTTGTGGATCGATATCGATCATATGGTATGTGGACAAAAATGGACTTTGTATGGAACAGATTCTCCTCGTTGGTTGGTAGCGATCAAATAGCCTCAATACTCCACATTTTCAACTAATGTACGGCCAGTAATCAGTATTTGTGTTGCAATCGTTTTTGTCCACATACCATATGATCGATAACAATCCACAAAACCCATCCATCATGCCGAATTCAGAGTTTTGTAGTGAATGGCGAATTTTAAAAGCTCGCAAAAACAGAATTACTCGAGAAAATCTAAATTTTCGATGAAAAATTACTCATAACTTGCTTCGGTCGCCCCCTAGAGGGATTCGGACTTCACTTTCTGAAAATTCAGACAATTTTACATAGAAAATATGTTTTATCACAGTTTCGAATGATGATTTTCTGACTGGTGAATGGAAAAATGAAAATATCAGGCCTACTCGTCTCTCATCAATTATATGCATTCGCACGCGTAACATGTCAATCGCAATATGGTTCTAATTTGGACCAGGAAAGTCGTAGAAAAATTTTGAAAAAAGGATTTTCAAGGTCTTGAAAAGAGCTACAAGATGCAGAAAGAATTTTTTCGATCGAGCCACTTCCTGAAAAATGACAGGTGATTGATTGAAGTGAAAAATTTTTCAATTCTCATCATCAATTTTGGGGCATGAATAATACAAGAAAATTTTTTGCATCACATGGATCGAAAGATTTTTCCAAGACCTTTAAAATGCTTTCTTCAAAATTTCTGTAAACCCAAGGGGACCGGAGATATCATCAAAATAGTGCAGGTATGTATGATCCATTATTTATGAAAGGTACTGTAGGAGTGGAGATATATGTCATTTCCCTCGTTGCTCGTACAGATTCATCCCTTCCTTCCTTCATCGTGACCAAAATTCGTCCCTCATGTTTTCTATCAAGCGCCATCTAGAAATATGAGACTTTGTGAGGTCCTGATTATCAACTGGCTCTGGAATAGCCGACATGGCTCTACCAGTGACAAAATGACCAGGTGTTAGAGCAACAAGATCGTTTTCACTCAAGCTCATTGGGCTTATGGGGCGTGAGTTAAGACAAGTCTCGATTTGAGACGTTAACGTGGAAAATTCTTCAGACGTCAGGATTGCATCGCCAGATACACGTTTGAGATGGTATTCGAAGCTCTTGACTCCAGCTTTCCATAACCCACCAAAGTTTGGGGCTCTAGGAGATGAGAAGTGCCATTTGATTTGGTCTTCTACGAGCAAGGATGCTACTTCTCTCGAGAACGATGAGGCTTGGTTGAACATTTGTTTGATCTCGCGGCTTGCACCGGTGAGATTCCTGGCATTATCACAGTACATGTCTGAACAACGCCATCTTCTAAATACGAAACGACGACAAGCAGCAAGAAGAGCAAGCGAGTGAGATTCGATACAACCTCAATGTGATTCGCTTTTGTAAACATGCAAACAAATATTGCAAAATACCCCTCCACCGATTTAGCCCCTCGAGCACGCGAGAACAAGACGTAAATCGGACCTGCAAAATCTACGCCAACTGCTTCAAAGGCCATACGAGGCGTGACCCGTACAGCTGGCAAGGGAGCCATCTGCTGGAGCAAAGGCCGAGCGCCAAAACGCGCACAACGAAGACACAACCTGTAGACTCCTTGAACTAGTATGAATTCGCGGAATCCATGCCCAACGAAATAGTTCGCTGATCATGAGCTGTACACCGCCATGCAAAGTATCTCGATGCAGTTCCTCCACTAATCGACGAATGAAATTACTACGCGCTGACAATATAACAGGATGTCTCTCTGAATACGACAGATTAGCATCTTGCAGACGACGACCTACTCTAAGGATTCCTTGGGGACACAAAAAAAGCGCAAGACGACGTAGTTTGCTTCTGATAGGTAAATGACGATTGCTCTCGAGAGCGTCAATTTCATCCGCGTAGTAGGGCCTCTGTACGGTTTTGAAGATTGCGAATTTTACAGCACGACGTTCAACACGGGTGAGGAATGAAGTATTCCGGTCACGTTTCTTTCGAGCAGCATCGAATTTCGACTGTTAGAAGTGCGCAACAATTCGAATGTGCTTGGAATATGACGACCATTTTTCCAGTGGCTCTGATACGTCAAGATTCATGCTGTTGTCCTCACAAACAGCTACATTCACGCAGACCTCCAAATTTTCTTGCGACTCGAGGTTAGATCGCGACGGCCATGGAGAAGAATCTTTGGTAATCCAATGCAGCCCGTGCGACCATAACTGAGAATCTTTCGATTTCTGAACAGTTTTCCCCCGGGTTGCGAATATTTCGTATCGCAGTCTTTCAAGGAATGACCTGGTCTCAAACAATTCATGCACAACGACGTTGTTTTGCATATTCGAAACGTTCTTGAAGTGCCCAGGAATCAACAATTTGCAAGAGTAAAGCGGGTGCTTTTCATTGCAGGGACAAGTTTCAATAGATTCCGACGCGGATCTATTGTTTTTGTTTTAATTCAAATTCGCAACGTTTACTGCCAAGGAATTCTTTGGTTGTGAAGAAGATTGCGACGTCGAACGAGGTTCTTGTGCATCCACATTTATGTTTGACAACTCATTTGAGTTCACAACTCTCTAAGCTGCTGCCGAATCGAGCGCATTGATGCGATTCTCAATGAATCTCAATAAATCCGTATACGTTGAAAATCCTGGAACCGACATGTGGTTCAATTCCCAAGCCTCTCGAGCGCCGGAATCTAGCTTGCAGCCGATAGCTCGGACGATAACGCAGTCCCAAGACTCGACCGGAAGCTTCAAATCTCGAAACCCTTGGACCGCTTCTTCGGCTTTGTGAAGAAGCTCGTTCAATTGTGACGAGGATTTTCCAGTCATTGGCTTGAGGGACTGCAACGCGAGCAAATGACCCGTCACCCTCCGAAGAGGATTATCGTAACGCCGATACAATTTATCCGAAGCAAGTTGGAAATTAGTACCTTCAGGCTTCGTGCCTCGCAATGTGTCTGCTGCAACCCCCTGTACCGCACTGAGGAGATATTGTAATTTTAGTGTGTTCGAGTGCGATTTCTTCAAGTCGCCGCCTCAAATCGAGCTTTGAACGAGTCACAATCTCCCTGTTCCCCGGAAAATGTGGGTAATAGTATTGAAGGTTTTGGTTGCAATTCCGAAGCAGATTCCAGAAACCATTCGAATTGATACGCTTGCTGCGCTTGTATTTGTGCAATCGAGAGCGCCTCTTTAAGAAAGGAATAACTTGGTTGACCCGCGACGCTTTGATTACACCGGCGCACAAAAAAAAGTACAGTCATCCCTCGTTAACACGAACAACTTTAACACGAATTTTCTCATTAACTCGAACGAAATTCTTGTCCCGTTAAGAATGCACTGGCTCTTATGGACGTTTTTTGAGTTAACACGAATTTTCGTTAACACGAATTTCGAACGATTTTCTGGTCCCGTCTGACTCAAGATCTTGGTTAATACGAATTCAAATTTGTAAACAGAGTCACTGTCCGCGAGGAACAGCTCAGGACATCGCGATGAGTAAGCGCAAGTAGTCGTGTATTGATTTGAGCACCAAACTTGAGATACTAGATGAAGTTGATCGGTCTGTTAAGAAAAAGAGCGAAATAGCTGATAGTTTTGCAATTCCAAGATCTACATTATCAACGATCATATCACAGAAAGATGAGATTCGGAATGCCGCAGCATCAGGAATTGAGTTGTCTAAAGTAATACGCTTGCGTGGTTCGAAAAATGATGAATTAGAAGAGGAATTATTTGAATGGTTCTGCAGAGTGCGGGAAAAAAACATTCCAGTGACTGGCAGGTTAGTTCGAGAGAAGGCTTTAGAGATTGCGAAAGATTTAGGCATCGAAAATTTTAAAGCTTCGAGTGGTTGGCTGGAGAATTTTCAAAATCATAAACATATTTCATCCCAAGTTATCTGCGGTGAATTCCTAAAAGTGAACGAAAGAGACGCAAACAACTGGGGGAAAGATTTTTCAGAAACTAGGAAGAAATTTGCTCCTCGAGATACTCTCAATATCGATGAAGGTGGGATACATTACAATCTTCTCCCCAACAGTACACTCAATCTAAGAGGAAACAAGTGCCATGGTGGTGCGAAAATATAATAATAATAAAACTTACAAGGGAAGTACGGAGTCTCCGGCTCCTGAAATCTCACCAAAATTTTTTTACAGTTTCGTACCACCTAGAATATGAAGAACCCAAAGCAACTCTGTCAAATGGGCCACCCGTTCAGAGCTACAGCCCATGACATTAGCATTGCCCATATAGGCCCATGTTAAAAAGTGATATATATATATAGATATACTGGCAGCGCTAATATTTTTGCTTGTAGCTCTGGACAGAAGGCCCATTTGACGGAGTTACTCTGGATTCTTCATATTCTAGGTGACACAAAACTGTAAAAAAATTTTGGTGAGATTTCAGGACCCGAAGACTCCGGACTCCTCTTGTTAGATAGAAATTGTAGTTGTCCAAATTCAATCAATACTACCTACAAAACAGCAGAAATATTCCGATCTGTTCTTTCAACGCCATCTATCGCATATTACCCCATTAACACGAATTAATTCGTGTTAAGAAGTGACTGGAGCGTTCTGGTTAACCCGAACTCCTTGATAACACGAACAAAATTCCTGTCCCGTGAAATTCGTGTTAACGAGGGATGACTGTATCTGTACTTTTGACCAGACCTACTTTTCTCCATGTATTCTGGCACGCTGAATCCGGATCCGAGGTCGGTTAGGCCCGTTCTTATCTTGATTTCGAAAAAGTCGTGAGAAATTCGGTGGAAATCGTGGGAATAGCGCAGAACAGCACGATTCCCTCGAAAATAAGAGGTAGCTGGGCCAAACCGACCCCGGGTTCGGATTCAGCGTGCCAAAATACAATAAGAAAAGTAGGTCTGGTCAAAAGTACAGATACTTTTTTTGTGTATGCCAGTGTTATATTACAAACATCGGCATACAAACATTTTCCACGCTTTTCTCTAGAACAAGATAGGAACGGGCCTAACCGACCTCGGATTCGGATTCAGCGTGCCAAAATACGTAAAGCAAAGTAGGTCTGGTCAAAAGTACAGATACTTTTTTTTGTGTGCCGGTGTTATCTTGTGCATGAGTTGCAGGCATCCACGATTGTAAAGTGGCACGTCGTCGAGCAACGGCATCCTCATCGTCCAGAAAACAATCTTCCAAGAAATATTCATGATTAGGAATCAAGTGCTTGTGCGCATACGCGAATTCATGACGATTTTGGAACTCGACCCAATAATCATTCAAATCCGAGAGCTCTTTAATTACGTACGCCAGTTGCGAGCGCGTTCCTCCATTTGCCGACTTCTTGGCATTGTCAGCAAAATTAAAAATGTAGTCTCGAGTGCGTATTAAACGCTCAATTTTTACTTCAATTACAGTTGCTGTTGTCGGCGCCATGACTAGTACCAAACGACAACTGAATGCGAAAGGCTAGCATATGACAATAGGTCACGAAAAAATTTCTGAATAGAGAAAACTGAGACTGAAAAAAATTTTTGAGATCAAGTTTCTAACTGAAAAACGATGAACTACAGGGACAACCTGAACACTAAGGAACTAGGCACCGGTGCGTCACGACCGCACAGGTGTAGCAAGCCACAAGATCCGCTTGACTGGCGAAAACAGCTGCGAAGATGACGAATATGCTGGCTCACGCGAGCATGAGACATATGACAAGTCTGACTATACGAAGTCAGACATGTAGGCGAGACGCGTGGCGAGGAGAGATACCGTGGCACGGCAAAAATTGCAACACCGAAGGCACGATGTTTCAGCAACGCGTGGGGTTCGTGCGGAGCCGTGCTGCAGCACACCTGACCGATCGAGATGGAGCAGGGGGGAGGGCAAGGAAGCACTAGCGAGATCGCGTGACTCGCGACTCTCCGAGATCACCTGATGTGTGATATATATATGAGTATGTATATTCGAACGGTACAACACACCGAACGTGGCAGGCCTGTCACGGCTGTTTCCCCTCCTTTACCGCCTGCCGACGTCGTTTGCGAGACGAAGGTGCTCGACGTCGTGGTGACGGGGCGTCGGGGCCGCAACA
This sequence comes from Eretmocerus hayati, assembly GCA_029851415.1. NCBI lineage: Eukaryota > Metazoa > Arthropoda > Insecta > Hymenoptera > Aphelinidae > Eretmocerus > Eretmocerus hayati. The sequence goes on along the minus strand of CM056741.1, from coordinate 133,777,554 downwards.
CGTGCTGCTCCGGGGCGCAGCTAGAAGGCCGATGAACCCGGTCAGGTGTTCGTCACGACCCAAATGTCGTTGAGCTGCTGCTTCCTTCCCTCGCAATGATGTATCTCGCCTCCTGGCGGGTCGATCCGCTGCGTCGTCCGCTGTGCCGGTGCTGGGGATGCCTTTTGAGCGAGGCTCCGGTGCTGGTGTCCACAAAGCCGAGGTGAAGATGATGAGTTTCTTGGTAGTCGATCCCACCGGATTTACAGCACTTCACAACAATTTTCCGCCCCGCGACTCTCTCTCACTTCCCCGTGCGCGCACGATTCCGCACTCTCTCCGACGCAATTTTCCAGATCACGACACGCAAATATCGGTTCGAGCTGAAACGCTTTGCTACCAAAAATGTCTGGGTGAGGTGATCAGAGCGGGAACCTCAGAGCCCATCCTACAGGATTTCGTCATAATTTCCGAGGATGCAGGAGCGTGCAAGGTGTTTTGAATGACAAGTCACTATTTTCACTTCAAGTCACTCAGCAGTATATTCTGCAATGAATGTGTCACATAAATGGCACAGAATGGAACGTGAAGAGACGCGTACGCGTCACTTTTATGATCAAAATATATAAAGATAGAGAGTTTATGCGAAGTCGTGGGGCGTGCACCAGCACAAGGATCTTAGACGAAGACGCGGAAGCTGCCACAAACTTGCGGCTTCGCAAGCTGTAGCTAACTGGCGTGGCACGAGCAATGCAAGCAGCTCGTCACCCAGAGCCTCGGTCACCTTATAAAAACGACCCATTTGAATTGACCAATTCACGCGAAGAGAATAGAACATATGATTCCTAGGAGGAACGAAGGGGTGAGAGGCAATGACGAAGGCTCAAGGGCCAAGCTACTCGAAAGTTCTCAAACGCTCACATTTACGTGAAGAAGCAAAAAGCGATTTTGTTGGACTCTTTCCATGAATGCCCTGACAATTCTTTAGAGAACTCTCTAAGAAATTGATATATCTTTCATTCATTTGTTATCCATCTCTTTGCCGCAAATAGGAACCCGTGCTCATTTATTTTGTTTACACTGGGTCTCGAATGTTCGTGTCGTTCGTCGATGCGCGATGCTAATTTTCTACTGCGCGGGGAGCGTGAATACACACGAGCTGCTTCGTTGTGTATATGTGTGAGTATACGCGAAACAGCTGTAGAGCAGCGGAGTTGCGTTGCTATCAAACAACATGGTCCGCTCAAACTTTTCATCCTGTTATTTCCAAGAGACATACTTTGATCTTCTATGGGGACGCCCGTCCTAGGTACTCACTGATGGAGTCTCTTCAAAACAGCGATGCTCTTTATCTCTCAGAGGAAGTGGAATGTGGTAATGTATGCTTGATATCAGTGAAATGGATGAGGAAAAAATGAAGAATCTATCGCATTCCGAGTATTTTGACTATCCATCTCCAGATGAGATGAAAAGTTCAGAGAGTGCTGCCTTGCTCGCTGAGGCTCGATTGGCTTCATTTCATTCACAAGGGGCACTCAGGTATAGTAGGCCACGGATCTGGCTGAAACTCTGGGGATAGTCTCCTTCTACCAAGAAAAGGTGAAATCCAAAGCCGCACTTGAAAATGCCCAACCGTTTCCAAGCTATAGCCCATGACATTAGCATTGCCCATATGGACCCATGTTCAAGAAAGATATATCGCTACCTCCTACGAAGAAAAACACTTTGCCATAATGATTATACCTCGGGAAGTGTTTTTCTTCGTAGGAGGTATCGATATATGGTAGGGTGGCACTTATTTACCAATATTTTTTTAGGCTTACGGGCACCCTCTAGATCATTTCTAAATGACAAAAAAATGAGTTTGCCACCTTGCCAGGCCCCGAAAAAAAAAAAAAAAATTAAACCGTGCCGCAAAGAGCCGACATTTTCCCGATTCGAACCCAAAATTTACCTTTTGAGTTGCCCGACTGGGCGAGATGATTCAACCCTTCATGGCACTTAGGGTGCCAGAGAATACTTTTGATAATCATTTCTGATGTAAAATTTGATGCTGAATCCGAATCTAGCCTCATTTTTGACGTTGGAGTGTGTTGAGAAGGACGAAATCGCAGACCAAATTACCTCAAACAATTCTGCAAAATGTCATTTTTCATGTAAATTTTATGCTCAATTTGGATCCAACCTCATCCTTGACGTCGAAGGAGGTCACGGTGGTCAAAATTCCAAGTTTGTGGAGGAAAAGGATTTTTTTAACCCGTCTCCCCCGTTTTCCCTCGGATCAACAGCCGTAACCACCTCAGAAAATTCCAGAAATTTCAGGTTTTCGTGTGAATTTTCATGCTGAATCCAAATCCAGCTTCATATCAGGCATTCGATGGTGATGAAATGGTCAAGATTCCAATTATATGCAAGAGAAAATTTTTTCACAGCGTTTTTTCTCGCTCTCCTTCGAACTAACGAACCCAATCACCTCGGAAAAGTTCACACACGGTTGATCTTGTAAATTTCCATGCTGAATCCGAATTCAGCCCTGTCTTGGGAGAGGAAACAGGTTCAAGTGATTGAAGTCGGGAATTTTCAAGTCGGTCGACCTTCTTTCATTGCGACTTATCCCCGTTATGATCCGTTTCAGCCTTTTCGACTATCGAAAATCACCTTCTTGTGTACCATTGTGTATCCAGGCTTTTATTCGAAGAGAAGCGAAAGACTTGTCAAGAATCAACAGGCTCCATTATTTCAATGGTTTTGAAATGTAGATACGAGGCATTTTCTGATAATGAGGCTGAGGTGTGAGTCAATGCACCTTTTGAATTGCTATAACTCCGTGGTGACTTTTATTTATGAGTAAAACGTACAGATCAATACCATTACTATCTGAGATATATTACAAAATAATATACAATGAGCTACGACTCAGTTCTACACTTTTTTAGAAGAGTTTTTTTTCGGTCGTCTGGGTACTCTCTCCTGTATTCCTTCACAACTTGAGCAAGGTATTGCTTCTGGTCTTCATCAGTAGTCAAACCGTTCATACACTCTTGAGCTAGCTTAACGGCTCTTTCAGAGGTATCATTAACAACTTTTAAATTTCTAACTATGTGAAGATTTTCCAGGTATTGTTCATTACACAACCAGGTATCACAATCAGTCGATAGGAAAGAAGTATTAAGTTGGAATCTTTTGAAGAAGTTCAACGTATCGGAATTGACGAAATAGTCCACGTCTTTCGAGGTTAAAATCTGCAAGTTCGCGTTACTTCTCACGTAAAAGCGTTTTGGAGTACTGGTGTCTGAAAGAGAATCAAATTCCAGAGCTCGAACCATTTTTCTTTTCACGTCTACGTTGATGGTTTGGTCAAAGAAAGCAAAAGCACATGCTTCGGGGCTCAGATACCATAGGTGATTCTCCATCTGCCCTAAAGCTGCCTGACTTAGATCACGATCAACATTCTCATAGTAATGAAGTTTTTTCATGAAGTTCAAGTCGTTGTTCGGCGCCTCTGGAGCTGAAGGAGCTGTGAACCATACTCTCACGTAAACAAACACAATGAACTGACAAAGATCAAACAATTTCTGCTCTTCGTCAGGTTTGAGAGGAAATGATTCTCGAAAGAGATATATTTTCAAACAGTAAATATCTTTGGCCATCCATCTAGCTCTATGTCAAGCCCCAGGCTTATAAACAAAACCTTATCAGCAGGCGTGACACCAAGAAAGACCAAGCATAGTTCTAATAACTCTTTATAATCGTCGCGCGGTTGATTCTCTCTGAGACATTGTTGGATAAACTCGATAATTGCTTCTCTTTCGAGCATTAATTGTGGGTGGATAGGTCGATCATCTGCGACTGCTCTAAGAGTGGCCTTATCGATGGCGCTCAACGAATTCTGAAACCTTTTAGTTAACAAGATATCCGGACCAGTAGAACCTGGAAACTTCAGATCAAACACCTTTGACATAACAATTTCAAAAATGTGATGGCGACATGCAAGATAAAGGAGATCAGTGCCTAACAGTTGCTCTAAAATTACAGAAACGCCAGAATGGACGCCCAAATTTAATGCTGTGGTATCACAGACTACTGCTTGCACGAGCTGTAGCAGCCCCAATCATACAAAGTCTCATGGATAGCATGGGCCTGCGTGACACCTCTGCCATCTTCTAAACCTGGAATTGCTAGCAACTGTTCAACCTCGTGATTAGATACTGTTATTGGAACTCGATCATACTGCTTGCATTTGAAGGAGTCCGGGATGATCTTCCCATACCACAAAACTATCAAGAACTTTATTTCCTTTTCGCCAAATACTTTCCGAATATTCTGTGCCGTCACGGCTCTTTTCTCGCATCTTCCTGAAAGACGCTCTATTGAAAATTGCATCTTCGATATTGCATTCTAGAGCATCGGCCACTGCAGATACGAGATGCATTGCTTCTCTATATGGAATTTTGCAGAGGTCCAGAGCCGAGGCTAATCTATGAGTCATAATATTTTTGGTTCCACGGACGCTTTTTTTTCGAAGTAACGGCCCTCTGGAGAGAAAACAGATCCAGAGCTAGCTTGACTTGGAATATTTCCACCTGACTCAGATGAATTTCAATGAGTACTTGGTAAATTCTTCTGACTCAATAGTTGACTAAAATTTTCTGAGGACAAAAATCAGAAAGAGTACCTTATTAGTTCTTCAAGTTCTTCAAAATCTGCGAGTAGATTATCATCAATCATTGGTTCGGGACAGGATCTTATCTACTTGAATGTGCTTGAATTCTTTTTGAGGATTTGTGAGACCATTAGTAGATAAAATTCGTTATACTCGGTAGGAAGTGCCGGAGTGCGGCTCGATCCCGGTTGATGATTTTAAGCAGAACAAAATCATTCTCGAAAATTATCTATACTCCTGCAAGCTACTCAAATATTTCTCAGATTTTCTTGCTTCTGAACGAAATATGAGTAGTTTTACTCTCATCGGAAAGCTAGAAGAGGATCGCATGAGGAGTGTAAATTCAATGTAACCCGCCTGATGGAAAGTGAAAATCTGACCTCGGCATTGGATTAGAAATTATGCATTGATGATAGCTTTCATTTGACTTTAATAAAATTTTAGGGAGAGGTACTCCAAGAATGCGAAATGGGTGAAAAAAATCCTTGGAGGCAATGGAAATCTGAGTGAATAAATACGAGTGATATCGTGGAAATTTGAGGAACAGAGAATGCACACGTGGAGGTTTTGATAGATAGTGAGAAATTACATGCTTCTAATACGATTTTTGAGAAGGAATTGTGAATGAAGCCTCAATTACCAACGTGAAATAAACTTACACTCGAACCAACGTGGTGGATTTTCGGCATATCTCGTTAAATTCCTCCATTTTTCCGAAATGAAAGCAGTGATTGATGTGAGAAAATTATTTCATCTGAGCTTGCGCTAGATAAGAATCAGTAAGAACATCTTCTGTTAATCGGAAAGTTCCTGGATTTTCCTGGTAAATTCTTCAATAAAATCAGTTTAGGAGGTCAGACTGTAGATTACTCTCACCAATTTCTCGAAGAAATTATGTTTATAATTGCAAAATTCAATCTCAAGGTGATTTTTCCATAAGAAATAGACCTTGAATGACTTATTGGGACTGAGGTTGGGAGTATGTTTCAAATATGAAATTTTTCACTTAAGTCGATGAAGAATTTTGAGTTTTCAATTTTTCCATTATTCTAACAGTGATGAGCTTCAAAATGTTGAGAGTCATATCTAGGAGAGAACTTTGCGACGGAAAGCAAGTTTCAGCGTTATTGGCGCGGATGGAATTTTGAGTGTGTCAAATGTCTACCACGTTGGTTATTCAAGGTTAAGAGAAGGAAGTAGACTCGAGTGAGAAAATACACCTGGAGCAAATACGGGGTGTTCTTTTCGATATAAAATTTTCATGCGCTGAGAGAGATTGAATTCGTGACATGTCTGTATAAATCGAATGGAATCAAATTTGTATATTCTAATAGCTCACAAATGTTGGTACTGGATGCATGAAATTAGCAAATGGATATCAGGGGCACTAATACTAAGTTTCCCATGATTGAAAAGTTATTCTTTTGAAGTTCACATCCATATTCTTTTCAAAAGGCTGTTCGACAAACATGACAAAGCTGGGCTTAAGAAATGGAGGGGAAAGAATTAATTCCCAGCTTTGTATCTCACATCTCAGCTCTCCTTTGACAAGTTGAGATGAAATACAAAGACGTCAAAATCACTCATTGCAAAAGAATCAATCTTCTCAGTGGCTAAAAAGGTCTAGACTTTAGGTCTGCTCATAACTCACTCATTACTTCATCATAACTAATGTAGTCTTCAGGTGAGGTCTCATTGGACTCAATTCTAACAAAGGATACTAGTTCGAGATCAAGATTGGATTGCCAGAAGTTTACTTCAATCAAAAGTGAATCTTGTATGGAGAGTCTGTTCACTGATTCAAGTGAGATCAAGGCATCGTAATCCATTTGCAATAAACCTGTGAGGCTTTGCTTGTACATTTCCACCTCTGCCTTTCGCCACAAAAAGATATTACATCCTAACGAGCATTCTCAGCTATAGCATGAATCAGATATGAGACGAGGCATGACTCACCAACTAATTGATCTGTCGAGTAATTATCCACCTCAACTTTGCAACTCCGAAGAACCATCATGTTATTTTGGCTGTTCGCAGTAGATGAGATCTCATCACATGTTTGAGTCCCTTGCGTTTTAGTTTTTGCTACACAATAATGGCCTAAAATGGGAAGAATATCTCACTATACACTGGATCAATATTTACACGATTCCTTCTTCTTACTTGCTGCATCTGATTCTACACCCACATGATCCCATTCCACATCCCTTTCGAGCTCTGGTAACTCGGTAGGGCCAATTTCTTGACTGGTGTTTCTCACGTGCACATTTTGTTCCACGGAAACAGTACCTTGGTCGATATCTCCAATATATTTGGTGGGTTTTTGAGATCTCTGGTCGATCAAAAAAGCCTTCCTTGATTCATCGATTGTTTCCATAGCTTTCCCATGAAAAATATTGAATAACTGTTTCAATTTCACTTGAAACCGTCCCTCATATTTCTTAGCATACTGTGAATGCCTACTTTTTTGGATATTTCTATAAGCTTCATGTAGATTGCTCACTCCTTTTATACACCTTCGCACATCTTTGACAGGAATACCAGCATTCTCCCAGAAAATAAGTACTTCTTTTTTCACTAGTGAAAAACTTTGATCTAGCTTGAGACAACATTTGCGAGTATTAAAGAATAACACTTTGAGGACTTGTGAATTTGTTGGTAACTGATTCCCAGCTATCTGAGGTGACACGATTCCAATCAGATACAACCCATCCGGTGGATCTGATAAACTCATCTTCTCTTTGACTTAACAGAATTCTGGAGCATTGACTCTGCAAATCTTCACAGACAGGGCGAGTGATGTTCTGAATGGAGGTTAAGTTTTACCTGCAAATTTGACGACTTACATCAGGTACCATAAATCACACTTCATAGATTCCCTTTTCTACGATTGCTCGAGCATGTGCGAAAGAGACAAGAATGGGGTAATAAGCGTAAGAGTTTTTCCACAATAATTACCTAATTCACATAGAGTAGAGATTGACTATATATGACGCTTTTGACCATGCGAACCACACAAACGCTTGCCGGTCAGCTGGGGCTTGCTGTTATTGACAGTGTTGACTTGGTTATTCAAAACAAATGAATCAGCAATACAGATTATAATTGTTCTATTACCGTTATTCTGCTGTCTCAATAAACACTAGGGAGTCATTTGTTTAGCAGCGACAACGACGTAAGACAAGCCTGTTGTGAGCAGAAGGAGTACGAAACGTTTCTGCGCAGGCGCGTGCATCATTTGTGAATGTCTTCGTTATGAATTAGTTATAGCCCTCGCTGAGCAGTAAGAGGTTTTTGAATGTCCTTTTTGATTACTTCAACCTGTTTTATCCCCTAAGACTGGGCTAAATTTGGATTCAGCATGGAAATTTACATGAAAATCAACCGTGTGTGAACTTTTCCGAGGTGATTGGGGTCGTAAGTACGAAAGAGAGCGAGAAAAAACGCTGTGAAAAAATTTTCTCCTGCATATAATTGGAATCTTGACCATTTCATCACCATCGAATGCCCAATATCAAGCTGGATTTGGATTCAGCATGAAAATTCACCCGAAAACCTAAAATTTCTGGAATTTTCTGAGGTGGTTACGGCTGTTGATCCGAGGGGAAACGGGGGAGGCGGGTTGAAAGAAATCCTCTTCCTCCACAACCTTGGAATTTTGACCACCGTGACCTCCTTCGACGTCAACGATGAGGTTGGATCCAAATTGAGCATAAAAATTTACATGAAGAATGACATTTTGCAGAATTTTTTGAGGTAATTTGGTCTCTTTGGGCAAGGAAGAATGGCGAGAAATGATAGGTAAAAGGAATTTCTTCGCTTAAATTTGCGATTTTGTCCTTCTCATCACACCTCAACGTCCAAAATGAGGCTGGATTCGGATCCAGCATCAAATTTTACATCAGAAATGGTTATTAAAAGTATTCTCTGGCACCTCAAGTGCCATGGAGGGTTGATTCATCGCGCCCAGTCGGGCAACTCAAAAGGTAAATTTCGGGTTCGAATCGGGAAAATGTCGGCTCTTTCCGGCACGGTTTAATTTTTTTTTCGGGGCCTGTCAAGGTGGCAAACTCATTTTTTTGTCATTCAGAAATGATCTAGAGGGTGCCCGTAAGCCTAAAAAAATATTGGTAAATAAGTGCCACCCTAATATATAGCTATACTCGCAATGCTAATCTTATAAGTTGCAGTTCAGAAACGGTTCGGCATTAGTAACAGCGGCTCTGCGGTGTTATCTTCTGGCGGTAGAAGGAGACTATCCCCAAAGTTTCAGCAAAATCCGTGTTCCACAATCCTCGGGTGTTCCTCGTTAGTGCGATCAATCTTGTAGGAGGATATCAATCTGAAACTGGTTCAAAGACATACTATTTGAGCCATCGTATGGATCATTTCTAACATTCGCGGAACCGACAAAGTAGGTATTACAACATCGATCCGAACGGCTTTGAACCGAAAAGTCACAGGACTTAGAATAATCATGCGCCAGTCAAAACTCTGTCGGTCTGAATCTCACAAATCGGGTTACCTACGTGAAAAAGATGAGACAAAATGGTTGTCCGTTTTAGGTGTGAGTGGATGGCTGTCATGAATAGAAGCGTAGATGGTTGGAAAAATGAATGATCGCGTGGCCTTGTCCAGTCTGACCTGGTTGAGTATAGTCCAGTACGGTCTAGTGCGGTCTCATCGATCATTCTCCATCTCTTCAGGTGATTCCTCGTTCCCTATCACGCCACGCTCGCTGCCTCTGGGCGTCGAAGTACTTACCGCCCCCACAGATCCTGAGGTGGTGTCAGGGACACTCGAGTCCGAGCTCACGTTGACGGCGTCTGCTTCCTTGTTTTTGGCTTGCGTGCTCTGAATCCTGAGTGCAGGGTTGATCTTGAGCAGCTTCTCTGCCACCTCTCGTGCTTTCACTGCAACATTTGCGTTCATCTTTTGTTGGCTCGGAACTCTGAGCTCTGCTTGTTTGAGCACTTATTTCTCTGCTCCGTCACTCAGGCCCTCTCTCTTCTTGCGGGGGGTGAGCTCAACTTCTCCTTGGTGTAGATTTCTCCCTCCCACTTCCACCGCCTGCGGCGTATTTTCATCGCTTGTAGCTGTACGCGTAACTCCACCAGCCAAGTGTGCACTGGTAGCGCGTTCTGCATCGTTGGCCGCCCCTCCAAGATCCGAACGAAGCTTTGCTTCACTTGGGGCAATCTTGCCGTTGATGCTGGACATTCCATCTCCCTCCTTCTCCTCCAGGACCTGGAATCGCGTCCTTGCCGATCCCGGTCCAGACCAGCACGGGGGGGGGGGGGGGGGGCTTGTTTGACTGTGTTGAAGTGGATCATGCTGTGTTATATTGGATGGGCGTGCCTGTGTGAATGAGCGTGGAAAAGTGCGTGTGTGAAAATGTCAGTGTACATGTCTGGCTGTAGAGTTGTGCGAGTGTGTGTGCCCGGCCGAGGTGGCATCCGGCACCTCGATCCGGGAGGAGGGCTGATTACCGCAAACTGGCCAACCCCGGGTTCTAGGAAGGGTGTGGTATTTTGTGTAGTGCATGTTCTCTATCATGTTGTTGTATCTGTGTAGTGCTCATGCGGGCGTAGGTATGATGTGTGTAGGGTGTAGTGTGAGTAGATGTAAGTGTAGGTCTCGGGTCCGGCGGGGCGTCGCTCCCTCAAGCACCAAGTGCAACAATGTGCCACTAAATTCGCTAACTGTTCTTATGTCATTTTCCATCGGTAATTCTCATGTGAATCACAATCGAGAGCGTATTTTATCCAAATAAGAGAAGTTTGAGATGGAAAAACCCAGGTTCATCTCAGAACTATCGTGGAAAACACTCTGAAAACACGTGATTCATATGCAGTCATCGCCATATTGAATGGCGCCAATTCAAAACCTGAAAAACTTCAGACTCGAATTAAAATCTCGAATACCACAGAAAAATTCACGAACCTTCATATCTCGTGTCTCTTTCAACGTGAACTTCCATAATATGAGGATTTTGGGATAATTTTTGTGGTCATGTCAGTTCTCTATTGGACAAGAAGTACCCTACCAAGTAACCTGCACAGTTTGAGTCATTGAATCTCAAACCTGTCATTTCGTCTTGAGCAATCTCCGCAACGGGGATCGAAAAACCACTCACGGCTTTGCTCTCACAATTTGGTTTCGGAATTGGATTCGAATAGTTTGTTAATTTTATCCGAAGATAATCATAACGAATTTTAATGTGTTGTCCCATGCATGTCCTCTCACAGGAAATCATTGGGGGCAGCCGAACGCTGCCTTGTGAACCATCCAGATACGGATATGACTGTTCTTGGAATCTCATGAATTATTCCACCAGAGAGAACGCTTTTTTGAGCATCCCTCGTACTAGTGTGCTGTTCAGATGATTCGGTCTTGGTAGTTGTTTGATTAGGACTGGGATTTTGGTTTAGGTCTGAACTATTGCATCATTCAATAAAATGTACGACACTCTTTCTTGAGTGCAGATTAAAATTCACGTGGCAGCAGCTCCGCCAGTCTGATTGGCGCGCAATCTGTAGTCGTAACGATGTGATATTGAGCGGAACAACCGTCATCGAGCCGGATGCTGGGCTTCAACGACAATCGAAGTGACCTTTGTCAACATTCATGGCGCAGCAGATGTAGAGTTTTGTCCTTTGGCCAAGGACATGCGGCGTTTGGAGTATAGCCGACTCCAATTTCGCCCTCAAGTCATACCACTGCGCTGAGTTGAAGGAAGCTCACATAACGTCTAGAATGTTCAGTCTACAACAATTTGCTACGAGCTACAACTTCCAGTCAACTTCAACTGAAGATAATGCACAGATTTCATCCGCGTGCACTCGACAAAACATCACTTGATTTCCTCGCTATATACTCGCGAATCAAATTGTCACATTTTGCATTTTCTGGAAAGATCCCAAACTATTGAGGTTCTGGATCGCATCATCCCTCACAGAAGTCCTCGTCACAACTTTCCCGGAAAACCAAAGTGTTAGACGAGGAATGCGCAGAAATGACCCCACGTGATTAATATAGGCTTATATGGGCGGTCGCTGTAGCTCTCCTAAGTTTGCTGCGACTCCGACACTTCTCAGTCTGAAGGAGAAAATCTGAGTGCATCTTGGAGAGGATGGAACTCTCTTCAAAATCGTCACTGTCTTATTCCGTTGAACTCAAACCCTTTTGACTGTGGACTGTAGAGCGAGAGAGAGGGATGTGCGGGTTCTGAGCGCCGCGCGCCGGCACTTAAGCTGCGAAGACGGCTTTTTGACACACTAATTCCCTCTTCCTTTGGAGCCATGCTAGGAGGGGTTTGTATTCAGCTAGATACGACTTGTACCATTCTGAATCAAATCTCGTTCTCTTGAGAATGTGCTTGTTCTCTCTCCCCCATTAAGAACTGTCAAAATGGTAGCAAATATAGTAGCCCTTCATTGAGACCCCCCTCCCCCCTCCGCCCCTTTGGAAGCCCATGATAACACTGTGCAACAAAATTTTGGGTCAGGAATGTCGCATGGACCGGACAATGATTTTCTTGTGTATTTTTCGATGCTGGAACCAAATCCGACCACAGTTCCGCGCCTATACGTCAGGATTTCTTTCAAATTCGAGAAAAATTTGATTTGAAAAAACAGCGTTTTTCACGTTTATTGCTAATTTTGTGAATTGGAGATTACTTAGCCAGGGAGTACCGATTGGTCAAAATGTATTTTTCACAATATGTTTTCCCACGTATTTTGACCCGCTGAAGACGATCCTTGTGGTTTTAGAACACTACGATGCAACCTTGGAGCTATATAAGCTAATTAGTCCACCTGGTGTTCGGAAAAAAGTCCAATTTTGCAATAAATTTTCAAAGAATCATAAAACGGACTAAAATGGACCAATTCGAACTTCCGAGATCACATTTTTTTTGATTTGTCATATACTTTAGAGAAAAAGATTGTTCGATACCCATAGATGAAGTGGTTCGACGTCAGGAATCTTTTTTCGACCTCATTTCAACCCATTTCTGTAGTACGCTAGATCTAGCGACTGAGTGCGCGGTTTTGATGCCACGCGATCTTACTCATGCTACTAGGTCTTTTTTGAGCAGAATCCTTAGTTCTAGGATCCTGCCACTAGGTGGCGTACCGACTTCCTGTACATTGCATTAGGTTAGAAGGGCACCGGTCTCATATAAGTGTTTCATCCTACGTTCATTCTTATAGAGTTTTCCCCTACGATTCCTCGTCAGGAGCCTCTCTGTAGCGAGTCGAACATTGTCGAAGTACCTACTGACTACTTTCGTGGAATTGGCGCGTTTTTGGATGGTAGACGAAATTGGTCGCAGTAACTGATCCCAAACGACACTGTGACGGTATTGTTCAAGGCTGCCCTGGTGGTCAATCGCCGGAGAGATGTCTCGCCAATACAAATGTGACGTTGATCCAAATCACTTCTGTTATGTGTGTAGCGAGTATACATCTGAAAAACAGAGGCGCCATTTCACAACCACATTGCAGAAAGCATATGAAAATTACTTCGGATTCGTGCCCGAAAATTTGGACAAAACGTGGGCTCCTGATACCATATGTTTAACCTGTTCACTCAGATTAGGACCACAGACTGAACGTCATCTCTTTTTTCCAACGCCCTTACTGTGGCGAGAACAGAAAGATCATGTCTATGACTGTCACTTCTGTTCGTCTCAAGTAAGAGGACATTCTTCAAAACCTGAGCATTTGATGAAATATCCAGTAGTTTCTTCTGTAACAAAACCCGTGCTTTGCATACCCAAGCGTTTTGCTACAGTTCCATCGCAAGATGTTGAGATGCATGATTCGCAGCAGTCGTCGGAAAGTTAGGCAACCACTTCTCAATACTCTAGTGTCGATTCCGGGCAGGAAACGAGAGATCAGATGCTTCACAAACCTTGTCTCTTTGATCAAGAAAGGCTCAACGATACGATCAGGAATTTAGAGCTCTGAAAGAAGAAAGCGGAACTTCTAGCTTCTCGATTGGGAGAAATGAACCTTCTCGAAGAAGGAGTTCGCGTCACATATTTCAGAGATCGAGAGTCAGAGTTTAGAGAATATTTCAGCGAGGAGAGCAAAAATGTGTACTGCTGTGATATCAAAGGTCTTTTTGACGAATTTCAATGTGAGCACGTTTCCGAAGAATGGCGTCTGTTTATCGACTCGAACGAAACCAGTTCAAAAGCTGTTTTACTGCATAATGGAAATGATAGGCCTGCCATTCCCGTTTTTAACGGTACACAAACTGAAGAGAACTATAAAAATGTCAAAAATCTCCTCGAGAAAGTTAATTACAAACAATATGGTTGGAATTTATGTGGTGATTTCGAAATTATTCGCATTGTTCTTGGGTTCCAGTTAGGATATATGAAGTATATGTGTTTTCTTCGCGAATGGGACTCAAGTATGAGAGTTGAGCACTACGTGAAGAAAGATTGGCTCAAAAGGGAGCACATCGTGCCAGGTGTGAAGAACGCTATTGCTGAGCCCTTAATTGATTCTAAGGAAGTATTTCTGCCACCTCTCCACATCAAATAAGGTTTAGTAAAAAATTATATTTAGGCAATGGATAGGACAGCAGAGGGAATTCTCTACCAAAGAGAAAAGTTCCTGCGCATATCTGAGGCGAAATTAGAGGAAGGTGTATTGATTGGTCCTGACATCAGGCAATTGATGCTCGATCACACATTCGATCAGAAATTGGTAGGAATCGAACTAAAGACATGGAGATCTGTGGAAGATGTCATAACAAATTCCTTAGAGCACAGGAATTCAGAAAATCATAAACTTCTGGTTGACGAAATGCTGGTAAATTTCAGCATTATGGGTGTCAACACGAGTCTCAAAATTCATATGATGGGTTCCCACTTGGATTTCTTCCCTGAAAATCTTGGAGCAGTAATCGATTAACATGGGGAAAGATTTCATCAGGAAATAGCAGAGTTAGAACAGAGATATGGTACCATTAATAGTAGAAATATGCTAGCTGACTACTGTTGGTCCCTACCGTCTTAAGACTCCAGTTCACATAAAAGAAAATCATCAAGGAAGTCATTCTAATACTTCAATAACGAATCTGAGGATGTTCGTACAATTTTAAGCCGAAGAGGACCCAAATCAACTTTTCCTGCACTCATGTGTGATAGAAATACTCTGATACTATAGAATCCGCGCATTCAGTCGCTAGATTTAGCGTGCTACTAAAGTGGGTTAAAATGAGGTCGAAAAAAAATTCCTGACGTCGAACCACTTCATCTATGGGTATCGGACAAATTCTAGCCCGTTTGATGATTCTTTAAAGATTTATTGCAAACTTGGACTTTTTTCCCAAACACCAGGTGGACTGATTAGCTTATATAGCTCCAAGGTTGCATCCTAGCGTTCTCAAACAACCGAGATCGTTTTCAGCGGGTCAAAATACTTAGGAAAACATATTGTGATAAATATATTTTAACCAATCGGTACTCCCTGGCTAAGTGATCTTCAATTTACAAAATTAGCAAAAAACGTAAGAAACGCTGTTTTTTTCATCAGTTTTTTCGATTTAAAAAAAATTCCTGACGTATAGGCGCAAAACTGAGGTCGGATTCGGTTTCAGCGTCGAAAAGTACACTAGAAAATCATTGTCCGGTCCATACGACATTTGTGACCCAAAATTTTGTTGCAGAGTGTAATTTCGCGGGGCATTTTTTGCACATCCACCATCCAACGTTTTGATTTCCCGGATTAGTTGTGAAATATTTTGTGATATACAACTTCAAACGCCTTGTGTATACCTTGAGAGATGCATACTGCCCATGATATTTGGGGAGAACTCTGATTTTGCGAAGAAAATTTTGGCAACGAAAAAATTCACAAAATTTCGGGCGAGAAACCTGAAAATTCAATCCAGCGGGTCAAAATACACTAGGAATCATCATTTAATTCTGGGGGAATCGGAATGGTCACGAAAGCATGAGTGGGCGTTCGTACTAAAAGGACTATCCGGATAATCTCCGAGAGCAGAGATTCGTTGTCTCAGTATGTAGCGCGTTAACTTCGGAATCAATACTACTCGTGGAGCTGCGTGTTCGATTCCCGGTGGAATGACTCGGAATTTTCTGCTACGGTTTCTCCTGTGGGGTAAGTCCCCATCACAGCCCGCCTGCTTTGGATAGGCGTTTCCTTCCGTGGTTATCCTTCAGAGGAATACTGCCCTGGGTCCTTACATCACTCAACAACTTTTGGCTTGTGAGCCGTTGCCGAATGCAAAGCAGGAGGAAGGTGAGCCACGTAGGGAGTTCTTAAGCCGACCCGACTAGCCTCCCCCGGAGTATGATGGAGTTTCGGAGAACGTCGGCCTTACAGGCATCAGAGTTGGAGTTCTGATATATCAGGGCTCTGCAAGTCTTGACAAGGGTATTACCGGTCACACTACAGGTACAGCTGATCTGATGGCTTACTATGTGAGACGGGAAATGTCGGCCTCACAAGCATTGTAGAGGGGCATGTCATCGCTGCAAATCATGGCCCAGGTCATTTTGGGGGAGCTGGGATCTACAGATAGAGGGAAAGATTCGAGCACCACTCTCTACGCCAAGGTGGAAAAGAGGTCCCTCGTGCTAGGCCTGAGAGGCTGCAAAGGGATCGCAAAGGAAAACATGCCTCTATACGAATGAATACTGCTCATATCATTCAAATCAACCAATTCGTTTGTCACTTTCAGAGGGGAACATGTCGAATACTCACATCATCGAATCTCAAGAACAGGGATTCCCAGGTGATCAAACATTGATCCTGTTGATGGATGACGATGGTGTGATTTCTGTGGATCAAGAAACATTGCAGTCCCTCATTCGTGAGTAATATACATGCCTTTCAATCGTACTCCACTCATTTGTAATGGGATATCCATAATCTATCCACGATTCTCGTTGCGTGATGTTAGGGGATGTTTAATTAGTGACGTAAGAGGGAATTTGCGTTGTCTTAGCTGCCTCCGCCCCCCCCCCCTTTGTAAGGGCCCGTGAGATTTGAGTGCCCCCACCCCTCCTCATCTCACGGAAGACGACCGTAATCTACCCGAGTCCAAATTTTAAGAATGGAATCGTTAAATAAGAGCTTATTTTGATACCTTCGAAGAACATAAGCGCTTTTATCAAGATTAGTCCAAATATATATTCGAATAACATCCATACAAATCTTGCAAAATATTCATCATACGTGAGATTGGATGGTCAATTAGTGATAACCATCAAACCCTTGTAAGTGTACATAGCATGATATAATTTGGGATCATTGGATATCATCAAATACACGGAGTTTGTGCCCACTCCTCAATACAACCAATGACAGACATTATATTAAGGTGATCGAGGATAAGTCTCTTGTCGTGTAGATGAGTGCACGTAGACTATTCATTATTTATCACTATCCCAAAGGAGGTTGCGCACGTACACACATACACAACAGTCCTGTAGTCTCAGCTGAACAGACCTGCGCATGAAAGGTGTTCGCAAGACTCCGAACATTGCAGGCAATGTATGGGGAACGATGATCTTGTTTTTGTATCATACCAGTTTCTCCGCTTAGATTTTTATTTGACCGCCATGAATAATAGAATCGCATGGAGACTCACGTGGTTTACCTTCTCTCCGCCGCCCCTCAGAGAGAACTCGTGAGGAAATTTAGAATTCCCCGCTCTTTCCTAGATGTATGTCCTCATGTAATTCCTGGACGTTGCTTCACGACTATTCAACTTCCATACACAGTCTTATCTCGTAATTCGCTCAGGAACAACGTGAATCCATACAAGAAGAGTACTGAATTCATGGTTTCATAATTAGAGCCGAAGTATAGTGAGACAAGATCCATGCATTCTGCGGGAGCTCCCTATACAGGGTGTCCAAAAAGTAATTACCCCCCCCCCCCCATTTTTTTTCAGAGATGGTTGGGAATCGGGAAAAACCCCGGAACACGTTGACCTCGAATTCTGAAAGAACATGAGAATTGATGAAACTTTCGATTGAAACTTTTTTTGACCCGACTTGACCTTGGCGAGATAAATGGAGGTCAGCACGGGTTGACGGTAACCGCTGTCGCTGCAAGAGTGAGCATTTCATCGAAAAATGTTTGGGATAAAAGTTGTTCATGATCACAGTAGAAAAGAGCTAATGACCGTGTTTCCGACCTTGGAGGTCATTTTCAAGGTCATTTGGAGGTCCAACTTGATTTTTTCGAATAGGAACATCTAATTCTAACCTCAAATTCTGAAAAAACATGAAGGTGATGAAACTTTTGTTCAAAACTCTTTTTGGCCTGACTTGACCTTGGCGAGATGATTGGAGGTCAGCACGGGTTGACGGTGACCGCTGCAACTCCAAGAGTGAGCATTTTATCGAAAAATGTTTAGGATAAGAGTTGTTCATGATCACGTTAGAAAAGACCTAATGACCTTGTTTCCGACCTTGGAGGTCGTTTTTAAGGTGATTCGAAGGTCAACTCGATTTTTCCAACAGAAATATCTACTTTTGACCTCGAATTCTGGAAGAACATGGAAAATGATGAAACTTTTGTTCGAAATTTTTTTTGATACGACTCGACCTCGGCGAGATAATTGAAGGTCAGCACGGGTTGATGGCAAGCGCTGTAGCTCCAAGAGTGAGCGCTTTATTGGAAATCTTTCCTACCAAAAGTGTTCATGATCACAGCGAAAATGAGTTTATATCCTTGTTCTCGACCTTGAAGGTGATTTCCAAGGTCATCTTAAGGTCAACTCGATTTCCTAGTGGTAATGCAGAGGATGTTACCACTCACATCATCAAGAGAAGGAAGCTCAACCTACAATTCTGATGGAAAAAACTCTCACAATGAATGGAAGCACCCCTCACGCTTAAATTCAGGCTTGAGACTGGCTTGGGAATGGACGAGGAGATTGTTAAAATCTTTTACCCAACCATCCCCAAGGCGGTTTGATACTCCTTCCACTTTTTACAATTCATCTCAATCCAACATGAAAAGCCTAACTCTGTACAAATCTTCAACCTCAATAACAATACAAACTGTCGGTTCTCCCGGTATACGTAAGATGTAAATGCATCATTTTCAACAACTATCACTGTAACTTATAATGTAAGAGAGAATCCAGAGAAACACGTGGACTTCATGAATTTTCTAACAAATTGTGGAACATAATCAATCGGTATTTGATATAACTAACAAGAAGGTACCACGGGCTCCGTATCGTCAATCATCCCCAAAATCTTTTCACAGTTTGCTACCACCTAGGATATGAAGAATCCAGAGTATCTCCGTCAAATGAGGCCCCTGTCCAAAGATACAGCCACCGAGATTAACATTGCTCATATAGGCCCATGTTAAAAAGTGACATATATAGATATACTCGCAATGCTAACGTTTTAGCTTGTGGCTCTGGCCAGGAGGCCCATTGGACGAAGTATCTTTAGATACTTCATATTCCAGATGGTACCAAACTGTGAAAAAATTTTGGGGATCATTGGCGATCCGGACCCCGTGGTTGTAAGTAACGAATCACTGTATGAACTTGACCGATGGCTAGCTTCAGAATCAGTTTCCAACGTTAGAAGCGACCCCGAGGACAAGAAGATCTCGTTCCTAACCTGAATGAAGTAAATATCCCGATGTGAATCGTCTGCCTGGAAATCCGGCTCTTGATATTGAAAAAGCTCAATCTCAGATAAGATGTTCAAAATGTCCACCTTGAACTTCCAGGCAGTGGTACAAGCGAGTGTCGAACTCCTTGATTGCCTTCATGATAGTTTCAGTGGATATACTCCTACATTCCTGTACGATTCTCGCACTCAGTTCTCCAAGATTTCTCGGTGCAGGGTCTTGGAAATGACATACTTGAGGTATCCCCATCTTCTGGGAGACCCCGAATTCTGAAAGAACATCATCTTTGATGTTCTTTCAGAATTCGAGGTCAAAAGTTGGTGTTTCCTTTGGAAAAGTCGAGTTGACCTCACGAATCACCTTAAAAATCACGTCCGAGGTCGGAAACGAGGTCATTAGGTCTTTTCTAATGTGATCATGAAAAACTTTTTATCACAAACATTTTTCGATAGAATGCTCACTCTTGGAGTTACAGCGGTCACCGTCAACCCGTGCTGACCTCCATTCATCTCGCCAAGATCGAGTCGGGTCAAAAAGAGTTTCGAACAAAAGTATCATCACTTTTCATGTTTTTTCAGAATTTGAGGTTAAAATTAGGTGTTTCTATTCGAAAAAATCGAGTTGAGCTTCAAATGACCTTGAAAATGACCTACAAGGTCATTAGCTCCTTTCTACTGTGATCATGAACAACTTTTATCCCAAACAGTTTTCGATAAAATGCTCTTTCTTGGAGCGATAGTGGTTACCTTCAACCCGTGCTGATCTCCATTTATCTCGCCAAGGTCCAGTCGGGTGGAAAAGAGTTTCAATCAAAAGTTTCATCATTTTCCATGTTCTTTCAGAATTCGAGGTCGGAAGAAGGTGTTTCCATTCAAAAAAATCCAGTTGACCTCCAAATGGCCTTGAAAATGACCTTCAGGGTAAAAAACAAGGCCACCATCGGATGTCTCCCTCAAAGTAAGGGGACACGTGTTCCGGGGTTTTTCCCAATTCTCAACCATTTCTGAAAAAATGGGGGGGGGGGTACTTACTTTTCGGACACCCTGTATAAGCGTTTCTGATTCGATTAGCATAATCTCAGTGTGATTTTTCTCGTTCCTTCATGCTTTTTACGATATGAGTGTCATCATCCTCGAGGTGTATATACATATGAGGGTTTCCATGGAACTTTTAACTATTGACCCTCTGGAATAAAAAAAAAATTTTCTCATCGCACGGGTTTGAAATGGGTTTCATGTGATTCTTAGACCTTGAAAACATGTGAAAAAAGTGGTGCTACTCTCTTCCAAGCCGAGATATCTGGTCCAGAACGACAGGTACGGAATTTCACACTTGATACATGCGTAAATCAACTTCAATCGAATAGATTCGATTCAAAACATTGTCTAGACGATCGATACGGATTATATTTTGCCTGAGTTGACTTTGAGATGAATTTCATCATCGATTTCTCCGATTTTCGATGTAAATTTCCAAAATCGAGTCAAGAGCTATGAGTCTGATTTCAATTTCTAGAATACACTGTGGTGTTATTTTGTTCATATTTCAGCCGTATACTATGTAAAAATCAAGAAAATCGCGATACCATCACATTTAGAGGCTCATTTAGCTTACCATCCGGATTCAAATATCTCTCCTCAGCTTCTCACAGAAATACCGATCGACAGTTGCAACTCAAAACAGTGCGGTTATATCCTTTTTGTGATGAAGAAGAACGAGCATAATGTCCCAACCCTGTGCTTCGCGTCTCCTGAGTATGCCATAAAAATAACCATTTTCAAAGACAATGGCGCGATAACATTTTGAGCTTTGAGGCTTTATAAAATTTGTCCGGATCAACGCACACTCACGAACCAAACGGGATTCGATTCGTCTTCTTTTTAACTTCGAAAACTCATTGCTAAATTCTCCGTTGCGCACAAGGTATTTCATCATTTTCGTAAGCAATAGCCAGAGAAAGTTTCCCCACAAAACTCGGTTACATCGATGAATGAGAGCTAATATCATAGCCAAATCAGCGCACACCTCTGAATCGAAGATTTTCTCAAAATATGAGATTAGTAGTTGGATATATCATTCCACCGAAGTAGTTGAGGCATTGGTATTTTAGTTACAGCCTTATCAATTCAAAAAATCGCTTTGGTACGTTTGTAAACTACCCAAAAATCATCGTTTGCGGTCTGCTATTGACAAATCAGGAAGCTTTTCAACAAAAAGAATGTAGTCCATATTGAATGATGCCAAATACTATAAAATGCCACTCCTGCGCACTCCGAATAGTTCAAAATACTCTTGGAACACTGCAGTAACACAAAAGTCAAAAGTTTCGTGGGAACCCTCATATATTCTTGATGATTCAGTTAGAATGATAATGGTGGATTATGAATTTGATGCTTTTTCTTGACAGATCTGTTCCATCAATACAGGGGGCGAACGACGTTTCGGAACTCTAATTAGGTCCTTCTTCAGCTTGAATATATCTTATACCTAGGGGGAGAGAATTGCAAGAATATGCTAGAAAGAAGAATAAAGGATGCTTAAAATCTAGACCTTATCAGCGCAGGTATGGTGTTTTGTGATCTCCTCGGCGATGGAACCTCGCGCGGACCTCGACGCTCATGGGCCTGCAGCGACTTTTTTGTAAGTCAGCTGTTGGACCAACAAGTTGGATGATGTCCGAACGCACTGATCCACTCACACAGTCACAAGAATCACTAGACACCAACTCGCACTCGGCTAACATTTGATATTGCTATTGGAATGTTTTTCTGTTGATATGTTGAAGGATGTTTTCATGAAAGATTCGTTCCCTTCAAGAGACGGGCTCGAACTGTCGGGCTGCCGATTGCCGTTGGATGTGAATGATGCTGGGTTGAATGGGATGTTTGTGTGTAAGAGTGTGTTTGTGAATATTTAGAAAAAAAGGGGATTACTCTGCCGAAATCTATATTTGAGAGAAATTTCGTTTGAACTATACTTGTAATACATATGTAATCCATATAGGCTCGAGTTGAAGGAGGAGTCGGCGTCGCACTGGCGTTGCTGTGCTCATGCAAATTTGAAGGTCCCGTACTGCCCATATTACTCGATTCCCGAATTCATCACTTTTATTATTTTCCTTGGTGAAACTCTTAATGTTTACGGTCGGTTGTAGAAGGTTCACGATAGGAAGAGGAAATTTGTTTAACAACACCTTATGCTGTTCGAATCAACGGTGTTGTATGGATATGCAATTAGTAAACGTATTCATTTTTTTGAACTGTGTTGAGTCAGATGGCTCCTTCGGACGAGGTAGAATGTGTGCTATCAGTTGTAAAATTTTTGGGACACGTAATTATTTTGAATTTTTTAATAAGCCTGGTCAGATGGGTCTCAGGAAGAGCTACAATCCGAGCTTTCACACGCCTCAATAGTATGAAAATTGACGGATTTATGGTGATTTCCTAGCGACCCTTTCTTACACGTGGAAAACTGTAGTTTCTACCTTTTTTGCCATGTTGTGATGAAATCAGGGAATTTGGAGGTTTCTCTGCCTTTGATTCTACTTTTGAACACTATCAAGAATGTCTAAACTGGAGAACATATCAGTATTACTGAAATTGTTCATTTTGTAACTGAAAAACGTTCTGATTTTTCATTCGTGTCGACTCGACCGTTCTTTCGGATAGTGAAAAAAAAAATGTGCTTTGACTTGTGAAATTTTTGGAACTCGTAGCCATTTTGCGTTCTCCAATCAGTATGGTTTGATTGTTTTTGGACAGAGCTACAATCTAAGCCATCATACGCCTCAAATTTATAAAAATTGGCGGATTTATGGTGAATTCCGAGGGACCCTTTCTTACACGTGAAAAACTGCAGTTTCTACCGATTTTTGCGATGTTGTGGCGAAATCAGGAAATTTGGAGGTTTCTCTGCCTTTGATTCTACTTTTGAACACTATCAAGAATGTCCTTACTGGGAAACACCTCGGTATTATTGAAATTTTTCATTCAGTAACCGAAAAACGAACTGATTTCTCATTCGTGTCGAGTCGACCGTTCTCTCGGATAGTGAACGAAGTGTGTTTTGACTTATGAAATTCTTGGAACTCGTAACCATTTTGCTTTCTTCAATTAGTATGGTTTGATTGGTCTCGGACAGAGCTATAATTCAACCTATCACACGCCTCAACCGTTTGAGAATTGACGGATTTATAGTGATTTTCGAGGTACCCTTCCTTACACGTAGAAAACTGTATAATCTACGGATTTTTCGATGTTGTGGTGAAATCAGTGTATTTGGAGGTTGCTCTGCCTCCCATCCTACTTTTGAATACTATCAAGAATGTTCGTACTGAATAACACATCGGTATTATTGAAATTGTTTATTTTGTAACCGAAAAACGTACTGATTTCTCATTCGTGTCGAGTCGACCGTTCTCTCGGATAGTGAACGAAGTGTGTTTTGACTTATGAAATTCTTGGAACTCGTAACCATTTTGCTTTCCTCAATTAGTATGGTTTGATTGGTCTCGGACAGAGCTACAATTCAAGCTCTCACACGCCTCAACCGTTTAAAAATTGACGGATTTATAGTGATTTTCGAGGTACCCTTCCTGACACGTAGAAAACTGTATAATCTACGGATTTTTTGATGTTGTGGTGAAATCAGAGTATTTGGAGGTTGCTCCGCCTCCCATCTTACTTTTGAATACAATCAAGAATGTTCGTACTGAATCACACATCGGTATTATTGAAATTGTTTATTTTGTAACCGAAAAACGTACTGATTTCTTATTCGTGGACTCTTTCTTACGTGAAAACCTGTAGTTTCTATGGATTTTCGCGATGTTGCGGTGAAATCAGAAAATTTGGAGCTTTCACTGCTTTTTATTCTACTTTTGAATATCATCAAGAATGTCTATACTGAAGAACTCATCGGTATTACTGAAATTGTTCTTTTGTAACCGAAAAACGTACTGATTTCTCCTTCGTGTCGAGTCGACCGTTCTTTCGGATAGTGAAGAAAATGTGTTTTGACTTGTGAAATTTTTGGAACTCGTAACCATTTTGCGTTCTCCAATTGGTATGGTTTGATTGGCCTCGAAAAGAGCTACAATTCAAGATATCACATGCCTTAATAGTATAAAAATTGGCGGATTTATGGTGACTTCCCAGGGACCCTTCCTTACACCTGAAAAAGTGTAGTTTCTACCGATAGCTCTTTATTCGAGTTCCTTGTGATTTTGAAGGTCTAAGAAGAAGTTCTCGTAGGAGCCTTCCAGTTTTTTCGTGTCTCCTCTGATATTAATGTTGTCATCATTCAATTATATGGAACATTTCTGGTATCAAATGCTTGTTTAGATGTGGTTCAACATCAAGTATTCGGGGGTTCCCCCAATCAAAATCATGGCCGCCGTCTTCCATTCTAGCGATAGGACATTCCGTTCTTTAGTTCTGCTGTCAATATTACTCCTGTGTTCTTTCACTCTTGTTTTCAGGTATCTCATGGTTTGTCCGATATAAGTTTTTGGGCAATGGAGGCAGTCTATCTTGTATACCACGTCTGTTCTGTTCATTTTCTCTAAGTTATCCTTGCCCAGTCGTATTATTGAGTTGAATTTGTTGTGAGATTTGAAGATTGTGTGAATATCATATTTGTATAGAATCCTCTTGAGGCTTTCAGAATATTCTTTATAATATGGGATGACTACTTCGGTCTCTCTTTTGAATTAATCACTTTTAGCTTCCTTTAAAGCCGTTTGTTGTTGTGGATCACTGTTTCTGATTCTGGTTATTTGAATCGCGATGTGTTTAGCGATAAATTTCAGTGAGTAATCATTTTCCAATAAAAGATCGCGAACTTGCATCAAATTTTCAGCATGAAATTGAGGATGGCATAGTAAAATTCCTCTCTCAACTAGATTGTACACTGTGGCCATTTTTTGGGCAATCGGCTTGTGAGAATTGAGATTCAAGTAGGTGTGACTCTGTGTTGGTTTTTGAAACCAATCAGTGATGAGTTCTCCATTGTCTGTGATCAAAAGTAGATCTAGGAAAGGTAACCGTCCATTTTCTCCTTTTTCGATCGTGAATTCCAGATTTTCATCATAACCATTGAATGTGTTTATGAAATTATCCACTTGGTCTCCTGGAATAACTGCAAGACCATCATCCACAAATATTCGAAGAATAATTGTTTTGAAATTGAAAGTGTTATCTAAAATTCCCAGACAGGTTCCTATACAATCTTCTACGACCAAATTCGCCACAATTGGTGATCAGGGTAAGCCCATGGGAGCACCATCTTTTTGTTTGTAAAATTCGCCATCAAATTTGTTGGATATAAAAATGTTATTTTGTATTTACCGCGAATACTTGAGACTGGAGGTAACTACATTACCGACAATGAGCTTTCGTACCGATACGAGTACGCGTGCATTTTCACACACACGCATATATATATATATATATATATATATATATAATTTTACTACTGTAATGAACATCGAGTTTTGAGATTATTAAAACAGTTCAGTGCTAAATCTATAATTATCACTTCAATCCTCTGCCCAACATTGCTGAATTAACCAGATTGTAACAGGTTATGGGCCCAGCAAGTGTGAGTGAGGATGATTATTGAAGAAACGTGAAAGTTTTGCACGGTTCGAGCTGAGTTATAGAAGCTAACCTAAAAGTGTATATCTGAACACGTTGTCGCAACCGCAAGTGATTGAATTATCGGTGATTAAGATGGCAAATTTGAACTTGAACAATGCGATTGAAAAATTATCTAAAGAAAACTATGCATCGTGGAAGATCCAAATGGAAGCAGTGCTGATAAAACATGACTTGTGGGAATACGCAGATGGTTCCAGCACGTGGCCAGCTACTGCAGCTGAGGCCACGGCATGGGACAAAAAGGATAAAAAAACACGAGCTGATATCATCCTAGCAATGAGCTCTAGTGAATTGGGCTATATCAAAAGCTGCACAACGTCGCACGAGGTATGGGGAAAATTGAAAAGTATTTATGAGTCAAAAGGTCCTGCTCGTAAAGCTATATTGCTGAAACAGCTGTTATTCACAAAGATGTCTGAAGAGCAAGATGTGACTGCTCATTTAAATAAGCTCACTGATGTTGTTGATAAACTAAAGGAGCTGGATGTTGATGTTGATGACGATGTCTTTAGTGTGTTGATGCTCTATAGTATACCTAACTCATATGAGAATTTTGGAGTTTCCATGAAAAGCAGAGATGATTTGATTGGCCCTGAGGCTCTCACAATAAAAATACAGGAGGAGACCGCCTCAAGAAAGAATAGCGATTCCCAGAACAATACTCAGCAAGAGGCTATGTACAGCAGAGGAAATCAGCATACGGCTCGTAGACCGAACGATCAATCAAATTAAACAGAAAATAATAAATCACGGCATACGGATCAATAGAGAGGCAAATATAATATCATTTGCAATTATTGCGAAAAACGTGGTCACAAGGCATCACAATGTTGGAAGAGAGCAGCTGATAAGGAAGCGAAGGAATCTAGTGCAGTTGCTGAGGAAGCGCTATTTATTCATCAAGATCAAATTCCAGAAGAGAGATGCTCAGTTGCACTCGCTTACTGCGCTACAGACATTCCACTTAATTCCTGGTGTTTAGACAGTGGTGTCACCTCGCATATGTGCCACGATGGGTCACAATTTATTGATTTGAGTCCAGTAGAAAATCAAGCGGTGAAGTTGACAAACAAAGGGTCCACATATATCAAAGGAAGAGGTACTGTACTATTGAAAATTACAAATAATGAAAATTGGAAAATTCACTGTTTGTGCCGGATTTGAAGACTAATTTAATCTCAATTTCCAAAACTACAAAAAATGGACGAGCTGTAATGTTCAAGGAAAACTAAGCTGTTATTTATGGAAATAACAAGCAACCGCTTGCAAAAGATCATAGGCAAGGAGATCTATATTTTCTCAACGGTGAGCTGCCTGAATCTACCGCAATAGCTAGAACAGACACAACAGCTATTCTGGAATGGCACAACAGATTCGGGCATCTGAATGAAGCTGATCTACGAGAATTATCAGCGAAAGAGCTAGTGACTGGTATGCCAAAATTGATTGCTGAGAAGATGCCTCAATGTGAAATCTGCGTTATTGGTAAGCAGTCAGCCACGCCTCGTCCGAAAGCTTCAGATGCAAAAATTGAGCAAGTGCTTGACCTAGTGCACTCAGATATTTGCGGCCCCATGAGGACACCTTCCATTGGCGGCGCGCGTCATTTTGTCTCTTTCATCGATGAAAAATCAAGGTGGATTGATGTATATTTTTTGAAAAACAAATCGGATGTAAAACCAATATTTTTGAAACATAAAGCCTATGTGGAGACCCAAAAAGGGAAGAAAATCAAGACTCTCAGAGTCGACAACGGTTTGGAGTACCAAGGCGAAGAATTCTTGCAAGAACTTGCCAAAAGTGGCATAAAGGTTGAACGCACGACCGCTTATTCTCCGCAGCAAAACGGAGTATCTGAGAGATTAAATCGCACGTTAGTAGAGATGGCTCGCTGCATGCTGAAACAAGCAGATCTACCACCTGGATTTTGGGCGGAAGCTGTGTCAACAGCTGCTTGTATGAGGAACAGGTGCCCGTCAAAATCCATAGGGGATGCAACTCCATTCGAAATATGGTTCGGAAAGAAACCACACGTAGTACATCTCCGACCTTTTGGATGCGAAGTATTTGCTCTCAACAGAGCTCCTGGAAAAGGAGAATTTGAGCCAAGATCATCTAAATGCATCAAGGTTGGATATTCTGATGAATCCAAGGCTTATCGCCTGTGGGATAAGGAATCAAAAAAAAATCATCAAAAGCCGTGACGTGAAGTTCTTGAAATTTTCTGGGTCACATTATAAAAATGACTTACTTCAACTGGAGTTTGATGAGAATTTATATAGAGGAAAGGATGATATCAATAAAGCTGTGTAACCGGACGAAGAAGATGAAAAAGAGAAATCGCCGAAACAAGAAGATGAATCTGAGTCGTTTGATACACCTGTTCTCAAAATAGGACCAGGGAGGCCCTCCACTCAGAAGACAGGTAAACCTGGACGCCCGAAGGAACTATTCAAT
Organism: Eretmocerus hayati; assembly: GCA_029851415.1. Classification (NCBI taxonomy): domain Eukaryota; kingdom Metazoa; phylum Arthropoda; class Insecta; order Hymenoptera; family Aphelinidae; genus Eretmocerus; species Eretmocerus hayati. The sequence goes on along the minus strand of CM056741.1, from coordinate 133,749,145 downwards.
ATGGTTCCTGTAAAACTCGATTTTGCTCAACTTGTATTTGAAGATGTTGAAAATGTTGAAGATGCACTGTCTGGCCCTTATGCTCTAGAATTGAGAGAAGAGATGGATTCTGAATACTAAGCTTTACTGGACTGCGGGGCTATTGAAGTAGTTGAACGCCCACTTGGAATCAAATCTCTTGGATGCCGTTGGATTCTGAAAACCAAACATGAAACTGATGGTTCTGTTGAACGTCGAAGGGCCCGACTCGTTGCTAGAAGATATAATCAAGGGCAAGGTATTAATTATGATGAAACATATGCTCCAGTCGCCAGAATATCCTCTATACGGATAGTAGTGGCCTTAGCGGCCGGATTCGGATTAGATCTATACCAACTTGATGTGACTATGGCTCACACTTACGGAATTCTTCAAGAAACAATCTACATGGAGCAACCGGATTATTTCGTACAGCAAGATCCTGAAAAATTTGCATTATTGTTGAAAAGGGCATTATATGGCCTGAAACAGAGTGGACGGGAATGGAATACTGAATTAGACCGAGTCCTCAAGAAAAAGGGTATGATAAGAATTAGTTCTGATCCATGTATATACATACTCATACTTGGCAGCAGGATAATTATTCTTGTAGTCTATGTTGATGACGTCATTATTGCCACAAATGATCACTTATTATCTATGGAATTAAAAGCTCATCTAGAAGAAAATTTCAAGATTCGAGATCTAGGAAGATTGAAGTACTGTCTTGGAATTGAATTCACTCAAGATGAGGTGACCAAATCTGTCACCATGAGCCAGAGAAAATATTTCGGAACTGTTTGCTCCAGATTTGGATTAAATCAAGCATACTCAGCTGTTACTGCTCTAGAGCACGAAGTGCCACTGAGTAGTGATCTTGATTCACCATTTGTGGATTCGACCCACTATCAATCAATCATTGGATCATTGATGTATGCTGCAATTTCCACCAGGCCCGATATTATGTATGCTGTTAGCGCTCTGAGCGTCTACAATCAAAAACCTCAGGAAATTCATCTCAAGTACGCAAAAAGAGTATTGAAATATCTAAAAGGTACTGCCTCTTACAGCCTGTCCTTTCAAAAAACTGACCAACAACTCGAAGGCTATACAGATTCAGATTGGGGCAGTGATGTAGACGATAGAGTATCAAGAAGCGGATACATCTTCAAATTAGCTGGTGCCGCCGTGAGTTGGCGATCGAGAAAGCAAAAGTGTGTTACATTATCAAGTACTCAAGCTGAGTACATTGCTCTCACAGACGCTGTCAAAGAAGCGATGTATTTACGTTCACTTCTCATGGAACTGAACGTCTCAAATGAGGCTGCTACAGTTATTTTCTGTGACAATCAAGGGGCTGCTGAGCTGTTGAAGAACCCTATTCACCATGAACGTAATAAACACATCGACATAAAGTACCATTTTGTCAGAGATGCTTATCAGAAGGAAATCATCGACGTGAAGTACTTACGTACTAGTGATATGCCTGCAGACGTTTTCACCAAGAGCTTACCTGCTCCGTCTCCCAAGAAACATACTTTTGACATGGGACTTGTGAAGTTGTGAATATATTTTGGAAACATTTGAATTGATTTTTTGTCATATGATTTATGTGAATGATGAAGATTTTTTGTTGACAATGTTCCTTCATTTGATGAATTTATCAAATTTTGATTTTTTTGGCCTTTTTCGCGGTAAGAGAGGTGTGTTGGATATAAAAATATTTTTTGTATTTACCGCTAATACCTGAGACTGGAGGTAACTACATTACCGATAATGAGCTTTCGTACCGATACGAGTACGCGTGCATTTTCATATATATTTATATAATTCTACTACTGTAATGAACATCGAGTTTTTAGATTATTCAAAAAGTTCAGTGCTAAATCTTTGATTATCACTTCAATCCTCTGCCCAACATTGATGAATTAACCAGATTGTAACGAAATTGCAAATAAAAGTTGTTAAATATGAGTTCTACGGCTTCAAGGAACTCATCTTTGGAGAGTAGTGTGTGATTTTCTATATCATGCCATCTTTTTTCGATTGCTATCATGATTAACTGTAATGTAATTGAGGGAAGCAACTTCACAACATCGAAGGATATTGTTATGTGATTTGGTGGAATAATGATTCCCTGTAGATCCTGTTTCAAGGTCCAAATATCTTTCAAGTAATGTCCTGTTTCTCGGCAACTCCTGGAGATTGATAGGCTGAGTAATTTGGGAGATTGATGGAAGGGTGAATTTATCGAAGATACTATAATCCTGAATGGATAATCAATTTTATGTATCTTAGGTAGACCATATGCTCGTGAAAAGTTTGTAGAATCAATGTCAATGTTGATTTTATTGTTCTGTTTCTTTTCTCTGCGTTTTGCATTCTTAGGATGTTTCCGGGTGACTTTTTCGATGAGAGATTTCGTTTTTTCTATGATTTGACTCAAAGAATTCCTCTGGACTTTTTCGTACTGTGTGTCATCACTCAAATTTTCTATCATTTTGTCCAGATATGATACTTTGTACATCAGGACAACTTTGTTACCTTTATCTGATTTTGTGATGAAGATATTCATATTTTCCTTCATGAATCTCTGAGTATTTCTCAAATCAAGTTCTAACTCGGGTTCATGTTCGGAGAAATATAATTTTTTTGGATCGTATCGGTTGATGCAATTCAAAATTTTGTTTCGAATGATGTTCATTTCCCGTTAATCAAACTCCTTCTCTTGGATGGGTGGAAATGTAGTGATAGTATCCTCTACTTCAATCAGAATATTCAGAACATCCTTTTTGGCGGGTTCAGAGCGTGATTGTATCGGTCGCCCAGATAGCACGAAATAATGGTCGAATCAACACGAATGAGAAATCAGTACGTTTTTCCAGTCACAAAATGAACAATTTCATTAATACCGATGTGTTCTTCAGTATAAACATTCTTGATAGTGTTCAAAGGAAGAATCAAAGACAGATAAACCTCCAAATTTCCTGATTTCACCAAATCATCGCAAAAATTGGTAGAAACTACAGTTTTCGAATGAGCAATCTGTACGTTTTTCAGCTACAAATTGAATAATTCCAGTTATACCGATATGTTCTTCAGTATAGACATTCTTGATAGTGTTCAAAAGTAGAATCAAAGGCAGAGAAACCTCCAAATTCCCTGATTTCTCCACAACAACGCGAAAATCGGTAGAAACTACAGTTTTTCACGTGTAAGAAAGGGTTCCTCGAAAATTACCATGAACCGACAACTTTCATACTATTTAGTCGTGTAATAGCTTGAATTATAGCTCTGTCTGGGACCGAATATCAATTGATGAACGCAGAATAGCTACGAGTCCCGAAAATTTCACGAGTCAGAACTCATTTTCTTCACTATCCGAAAGAACGGTCGACTCGACACGAATAAGGAATCAGTACGATTTTAAGCTACAAAAAAAACAATATCAGTAATACCAATATGTTCTCCGGTATAGACTTTCTTGATAGTATTTGAAAGTAGGATCAAACGCAGAGGGACCTCCAAATTTCCTGATTTCTCCACAACATCGCAAAAATCGGTACAAACTAAACTTTTTCACGTGTAAGAAAGGGTCCCTCGGAAATCACCATAGATCTGTCAATTTGAATACTATTGAGGCTTGTGATAGCTTGAATTGTAGCTCTGTCCGGGAATGATCGAACCATATCGAGTGAAGAACGCGAAATAGTTACGTGTCTCGAAAATTCCACAAGTCAAAACACATTTTTTTTCACTGTCCGAAAGAACGGTCGACTCGACACGAATGAGAAATCAGTAAGTTCTTCCAGTTACAAAATGAACAATTTCATTGATACCGATGTGTTCTTCAGTATAAACATTCTTGACAGTGTTCAAAGGAAGAATCAAAGACAGAAAAACCTTCAAATTTCCCGATCCCACCACAACATCGCGAAAATTGGTAGAAACTTCAGTTTCCGAACGTGGGAGCTGTACGTTTTTGAGCTTTGAAATAAACAATTCCAGTAATACCGATATGTTTTCCAGTATAGACATCCTTGATAGTATCGAAAAGTAGATTTAAAGGCGAAGGAACCTCCAAATTTCCTGATCTTTCCACATTATCGCAAAAATCGGTAGAAACTACTGTTTTTCACGTGTGAGAAAGGGTTCCTCGGGAATCACCATAAATCCGACAATTTTCATTCTATTGAGTCGTGTAATAGCTTGGATTATAGCTCTGTCTGGAACAAATCAAACCATATCAATTGATGAACGCAGAATAGCTACGAGTCCCAAATATTTTACGAGTCAAAACACATTTTTTTCACTATCCGAGAGAACGGTCGACTCGACACGAATAAGGAATCAGTACGTTTTGAAGCTAGAGAAAAAACAATTTCAGTATTACCAATATGTTCTTGAGTATAGACATTCTTGATAGTGTCCAATAGTAGAATCGAAGGCAAAGAAACCTCCAAATTTCCTGATTCTTCCACATTATCGCAAAAATCGGTAGAAACTACTGTTTTTCACGTGTAAGAAAGGGTTCCTCGAAGATCACCATGAATCCGACAATTTTCATACTATTTAGTCGTGTGATAGCTCGGATTATAGCTCTGTCTGGGGCCAATCAAAAAATATCAATTAATGAACGCAGAATGGTTCCGAGTCCCAAGAATTTCATAAGTCAAAACACACTTCGTTCACTATCCGAAAGAACGGTCGACCTCACATGAATGAATAAATCAGTATGTTTTTCAGCTACAAAATGAACAGTTTCAGTAATTCCGATATGTTTTCCAGTATAGACATTTTTGATATAGTTCAGAAGTAAAATCGAAGGCAGAGAAACCTCTAAATTTCCTGATTTCACCACAACATCGCCAAAATCGATAGAAACTACAGTTTTCCTCATGAATCCGCCAATTCTTATACTATTAAGTCGTGTCATAGCTGGAATAATAGCTCTGTCTGGGACCAATCAGACCATATCAATTGATGAACGCAGAATAGCTACGAGTCCCAAAATTTCACGAGTCAGAACTCATTTTCTTCACTATCCGAAAGAACGGTCGACTCGACACGAATAAGGAGTCGGTACGTTTTTAAGCTACAAAATGAACAATTTCAATAATACCAATATGTTCTCCAGTATAGACTTCCTTAATAGTATTTAAAAGTAGGATCAAACGCAGAGGAACCTCCAAATTTCCTGATTTTTCCACAACATCGCAAAAATCGGTACATACTAAAGTTTTTCACGTGTAAGAAAGGGTCCCTTGAAAACACCATGAATCCGCCAATTTTCATACTATTGAGTCGTGTCATAGCTCGAATTATAGCTCTGTCTGGGACCAATCAAACCACCTTGATTGATAAACGCAAAATGGTTTCGAGTCCCAAGAATTTCATATGTCAAAACACACTTCGTTCACTATCCGAAAGAAAGGTCGACCCGACACGAATGAGGAATCAGTACGTTTTTCAGCTCCAAAATGAACAGTTTCAGTAATACCGATATGTTTTTCAGTATAGACATTTTTGATAGTGTTGAAAAGTAGAATCGAAGGCAGAGAAACCTCCAAATTCCCTGATTTCACCATAACATCGCCAAAATCGGTAGGAACTACAGTTTTCCTCGTGTAAGAAAGGTTCCCCCGAAAATCACCATAAATCCGCCAATTTTTATACTGTTGAGTCGTGTCATAGCTTGAATTATAGCTCTGTCTGGGACCAATCGAACCACCTTGATTGATGAACGCAAAATGGTTTCGAGTCCCAAGAATTTCATAAGTCAAAACACAACGTCGCGAAAATCGGTAGAAACTACTGCTCTCGAATGAGCAATCTGTACGTTTTTCAGCTACAAAATGAACAATTCCAGTAATACCGATATGTTTTTCAGTGAAGACATTGTTGATAGTGTTCAGAAGTAGAATCAGAGGCAGAGAAACCTCCTAATCTCCTGATTTCACCACAACATCGCCAAAATCTGTAGAAACTACAGTTTTCCTCGTGTAAGGAAGCGTCCCCCGAGAATCACCGTAAATCCGCCAATTTTCATACTATTGAGTCGTGTCATAGCTGGAATAATAGCTCTGTCTGGGACCGATCAGACCATATCAATTGATGAACGCACAATAGCTACGAGTCCCAAAAATTTCACGAGTCAAAACACATTCTTTTCACTATCCAAAAGAACGGTCGACTTGACACAAATAAGGAATCAGTACGTTTTTAGCTACAAAATGAACAAGTTCAGTAATACCAATATGTTCTACAGTATAGACTTTCTTGATAGTGTTCGAATGTAGAATCGAAGGCGGAGAAACCTTCAAATTCCCTGATTCCACCACAACATCGCAAAAATCGGTACAAACTACAGTTTTTCACGTGTAAGGAAGGGTCCCTCGAGATTCACCATGAATCCGCCAATTTCCATACTATTGAGTCGTGTCATAGCTTGAATAATATCTCTGTCTTGGACCAATCAGACCATATCAATTGATGAACGCAGAATAGCTACGAATCCCAGAAATTTCACGAGTCAAAACACATTTTTTTTCACTGTCCGGAAGAACGGTAAACTCGACACGAATGGGAAATCAGTACGTTTTTCCAGTTACAAAAACAACAATTCCATTGATACCGATGTGTTCTTCAGTATAAACATTCTTGACAGTGTTCAAAGGAAGAATCAAAGACAGAAAAACCTTCGAATTTCCCGATTCCACCACAACATTGCGAAAATTGGTAGAAACTTCAGTTTCCGAACGTGGGAGCTGTACGTTTTTGAGCTTTAAAATAAACAATTCCAGTCACACCGATATGTTTTTCAGTATAAACGTTCTTGATAGTGTTCAAAAGTAGAATCAAAGGCAAAGAAACCTCCGAATTCCCTGATTCTTCCACATTATCGCAAAAATTGGGAGAAACTACTGTTTTTCACGTGTAAGAAAGGGTTGCTCGAAGATCACCATAAATCCGACAATTTTCATACTATTGAGTCATGTAATAGCTTTGATTATACCTCTGTCTGGGACCGATGAAGTCATATCAATTGATGAACGCAGAATAGCTACGAATCCCAAGAATTTCACGAGTTAAAACACACTTTGTTTACTATCCGAAAGAACGGTTGACCCGACACGAATGAGGGATCAGTACGTTTTTCCAACTACAAAATGAACATTTCCAGTTATACCGATATGTTTTTCAGTATAGACATTCTTGATAGTTTCCAAAAGTAGAATCAAAGGCAGAGAAACGTCCAAATTCCCTGATTTCTCCGCAACATCGCAAAAATCGGTCAAAACTACCGTTTTCAACTTGTAAGAAAGGGTTCCTCGAAAATCACCATAAATCCGACAATTTTCATACTATTGAGTCGAGTAATAGCTTCAATTATAGCTCTGTCTGGGACCAATCAGACCATATCAATTGATGAACGCAAAACAGCTACGAGTCCCAAAAATTTCACGATTCAAAACACATATTCTTCACTATCCGAAAGAACGGTCGACTTGACACGAATAAGGAATCAGTACGTCTTTAAGCTACAAGAAGAACAATTACGGTAATACCTATATGTTCTCCAGTATAGACTTTCTTGATAGTATTTGAAAGTAGAAACAAAGGCAGAGGAACATCCAAATTTCCTGATTCCTCCACAACATCGCAAAAATCGATAGAAACTACAATTTCCACGTGTAAGAAAGGGTTCCTCGTAAATCACCACAAAGCGACAATTTTCATACTATTGAGTCATGTAATAGCTTGAATTATAGCTCCGTCTGGGACCGATGGAATCATATCAATTGATGAACGCAGAATAGCTACGAGTCCCAAGAATTTCACGAGTCAAAATACACTTTGTTCACTATCCGAAAGAACGGTTGACCCGACACGAATGAGGAATCAGTACGTTTTTCCAACTACAAAATGAACATTCCCAGTTATACCGATATGTTTTTCAGTATAGACATCCTTGATAGTTTCCAAAAGTAGAATCAAAGGCAAAGAAACCTCCAAATTCCCTGATTTCTCCACAACATCGAAAAATCGGTAAAAACTACAGTTTTCCACTTGTAAGAAAGGGTTCCTCGAAAATCACCATAAATCCGACAATTTTCATACTATTGAGTCGAGTAATAGCTTTAATTATAGCTCTGTCTGGGACCAATCAGACCATATCATTCGATGAACGCAGAATAGCTACGAGTCCCAGAAATTACACGATTCAAAACACATTTTCTTCAGTATCCGAAAGAACGGTCGACTTGACACGAATAAGGAATCAGTACGTCTTTAAGCTACAAGGAGAACAATTACGGTAATACCCATATGTTCTCCAGTATAGACTTTCTTGATAGTATTTGAAAGTAGAAACGAAGGCAGAGGAACATCCGAATTTCCTGATTCCTCCACAACATCGCAAAAATCGATAGAAACTACAATTCCCACGTGTAAGGAAGGGTTCCTCGTAAATCACCACAAAGCGACAATTTTCATACTTTTGAGTCATGTAATAGCTTGAATTATAGCTCTGTCTGGGACCGATGGAATCATATCAATTGATGAACGCAGAATAGCTACGAGTCCCAATAATTTCACGAGTCAAAACACATTTTCTTCACTATCCGAAAGAACGGTCGACTTGACACGAATAAGGAATCAGTACGTTTTTAGCTACAAAATGAACAATTCCAGTAATTCCGATATGTTTTCCAGTATAGACATTCTTCATATAGTTCAGAAGTAAAACCGAAGGCAGAGAAACCTCTAAATTCCCTGATTTCACCACAACATCGCCAAAATCGATAGAAATTACAGTTTTCCTCGTGTAAGGAAGGGTCCCTCGAGAATCACGATAAATGCGCCAATTTTCATACTATTGAGTTGTGTCATAGCTGGAATAATAGCTCTGTCTGGGACCAATCAGACCATATCAATTGATGAACGCAAAATAGTTACGTGTCCCGAAAATTTCACAAGTCAAAACACATTCTTTTTCACTGCCCGAAAGAACGGTAAACTCGACACGAATGAGAAATCAGTACGTTTTTCCAGTTACAAAATGAACGATTTCATTGACACCGATGTGTTCTCCAGTATGAACATTCTTGACAGTTTTCAAAGAAAGAATCGAAGACAGAGCAACCTCCGAATTCCCTTATCTCCCCACAACATCGCGAAAATCGGTAGAAACTTCAGTTTTCGAATGAGAAAGCTGTACGTTTTTGAGCTCTAAAATAAACAATTCCAGTAATACCGATATGTTTTTGAGTATAGACATTCTTGATAGTGTTCAAATGTAGAATCGAAGGCAGAGAAACCTTCAAATTCCCTGATTCCACCACAGCATCGCAAAAATCGGTACAAACTACAGTTTTTCATGTGTAAGAAAGGGTCCCTCGAGAATCACCATGAATCCGCCAATTTCCATACTATTGAGTCGTGTCATAGCTTGAATAATAGCTCTGTTCGGGACTGATGGAATCATATCAATTGATGAACGCACAATAGCTACGAGTCCCAAGAATTTCACGAGTCAAAACACACTTTGTTCACTATCCGAAAGAACGGTCGAGTCGACACGAATGAGAAATCAGTACGTTTTTCCAGTTACAAAATGAACAATGTCATCAATGCCGATGTGTTATTCAGTATAAACATTCTTGACAGTGTTCAAAGAAAGAATCAAAGACAGAGAAACCTCCAAATTTCCTGATTTCACCACAACATCGCAAAAATCAGTAGAAACTACAGTTTCTGTTCCATGAATTTGCTGATGCATTGCGACTTTCCAATGTGGAAGAACTGGAATATTCTGGAGTCTTGGTAACAACCCTTTGATAGAATTTTTTAAAATCGAGGAAAAAATCGATTAACGTTACAGATTGCCAAAACATGCAGCGCAATCGCATGAGCAACGCGTTTTAGCGATAATCTTGCGAAAATGATCCGAAATAGATGATGGGAGGAACGGCCGAATTGCGAGGCATTCCTCATCGAAGCAAGGTTTCTTGACAGCTTCCGTCACTCTGATTGTCTGGGGAACATACATCCCCTATAGAGCCACAGAGCCATCGGGAAGATATCAAGAACCCAACTTCAATATCATTATTCGTCTCAAATACAGAGCTGAGTAGTAGTAGTTTCAAAATTGCACTCTTCAGACTAGAATCTTCCGAATCACTGCAAAATTCAGAAACTTGGAATTTTTGTAGTGATCTGCAAAAATAATCTACTATAAGGAATGATCAGTGTGCAGAGTGTTGTTGTGATGGAATGTTGAATGTTTGCACATCCTGTACTCGCATTTTAAATTTTTCAGAGTTGCGATGAGGGTTTTCAGATGAAAATTGTACCAGACAATGCGCACTGCGCTCTTTAATTTTTTTTTTTTTATGGAAAATTCTGTATCAAGTTGACGTCATCTGCTAGTGCAACAGACTATCTTTGAGCTAGCTAGGTCGCGTTACAACTCCAAATGAAATATTCCCTCGTAATTTTTGCGCTAGTATAAGTAAATGACGCTTACTTTAGCCAAAATTAAATAGATTTAGGCTCTCTCAGACCACTTTTGAGTAGATGTCTCTGAATTTGTGTAGTAATTCTGAAATTTTGAAATTTCTCGGAAATTCTCACAGATTTATTCCTTGAATTTCTTTGGATGGAAATTTTGATTTTGAACGAATGAAACGCGGAACTGAGAGCGGCGCTTGTATGCAAATCCAGATTATGTATTAAATGGAAACTTCTTGTGCTATGTGACAGCATCTACATATAATTTTGGCCGAAGTGAGCACATGCATACTGCTGCACCGCGTTAGTGAATATAAGTGAGGAATTGATTCATTCACTTTGTAAAATAGCGACTTACGCAGATTTTTCACGAGATCTCGAGTCACAATTTCAAGATTGGCTCGGCAATAGGAGGCAAGCGGAATTACTACCTATATAAGAAGATCTTGAATTAAAGACATCTGGTACATATTTTGAAAAAATTGATAGACTTGCCGATAGATTACGTGGCGAGTACAGGAAGGGTGATTGTGAGCGGATCGATGAAGAGATCGAAGAAGCTAAATTGAAGACTCGTCGAAAAGTGAAGCTCAAGACAATTTTAGCAGAAATCGGTATCAATGAAGAACATCGTCAAATCATCATATCCCGGGCGCACACGCCACATGAAGAGACGGATACATATATATGAGGTATCCCGTTGGCAAATAGCTCACACCAAGTCGTCCCAGCAAAATGTAGCGCTACCGCAAATATCGGTACCTCAAACGTCACCCACTCAAACTTTAACGACGGCAGCTGATCTATCCACATCTATGTGGAATACTTCGCAGGCATCATCCGGAATTTCGCTGTTGACCCAAGAACAGATAGATAGAGAGATCGTACCATCAAAAGTAACTGTTCGTGGGCAGTATCAAATAACAATAGGCGATGACACAACTACGACAACAGTTACTGCAACTCAAGGCGATTCGCTTCTATATAGCAACTCTGCAGGTTCAAGGGGTATGGCAGTCGTGCAAGATAGTGCTGGTGAGCAGTACCGAGTACCATGTGACTTGTTCGTACAAGTCGAAAGAGCCTTAGACGAGGTGACTCAAGCCCAAGCAACCCAAGTCACGCAGTCACAAATCTTTACGCCTGGTTCCCTACAATCCTCGACACGTCGAGGTACTTCAAGGGTAACTTTCGGCAAATACCGAAATGTAAGACACATCCATAACGATAATAATTACAATGTGAGCGATTTCATGACTGCGGTATCGCAATGCTTCCCAAATCCACTAAGTTTTGGGAGATCAGCGCTGATTGCGCACGCGCCTAGCTTTATACCGTCTTTTGCAAAAATACCTAGGAATGGACCAATGAGCTCAACAGCACAAATTCCTAACAACATCGCTCAAGATTTTGGAGGCATGAGCTCCCCAAACAACAATATTTTTCGGAAAGACCCTGTGGTTGCGAATACCGCGGCCAGGGGGAGGGTGTCATCACAGACTATTTCGGCATCCAGATCACAGAGGCCTGCTAATCCAAGTTATAATGAGCAGGATGTCGGAAAAAGTGTTCGCGCTTGGAAAATAAATTTCATAGGCGGGGAGAAATCAATCAGTATTGAAGAATTCATCCAACGAGTAGAAGAATTCCGTGCTTTGGCACACAACGATGATGAAGATTTACTCAACGGTATGACTGAGCTTATGACTGGCGCAGCGCTAATTTGGTGCCGCCAAGCTCGGAAAAAAATGGACTACTTGGGACGATTTCTACGCAAGCGCCCTTCGCACAGACGGTGTGGGCCGTAATTTCCAACTCAAGTTAGTGGTGGAAGCGCAGACGCGGACCCAAGGTAAAAGAGAACCTGCCAGGGATTATATTTTCAGTTTGCTTACAATTTTAGGCAGATTTGATAGACCTTGGGGAGAAGAAGAACAGCTTGATCTCCTCTACAGGAATATGATCCCCGAATTGAGAAAACTGGTGCGTAGGCAAGAAGTTACGGACATCGACTCTCTTCTCGAGCTCGCAAGAGACGCAGAGAGTTTGTTATGGTCTGAGAAAAACTACGAACCACCACCACCCCCGGAAATAGCTCTGCTTCCAGAAGTAGCGTGTCGCAGCGCAAAGGCAGAGACCAACCAAGATAAATCTAATTTCGCGGCGTTGAGCGATCCTCCACCTAGCGAATTCACTACTGTTTTGAGCAAACTCGTGGAAGCTACGTCAAAATTGACTACTGCTTTACAGGCTCCGGCGGCTCCAGTTGCGCCAACGCCACAAAATCTCGAGTCTATCATCAATAAAGCGATTGCAAACGAACTAAAGAATGCAAATCAAAATTCTGGGGCAGCTGCTAAGCCTAGTGCATCGAATCCAACTTCGAAAAACTCATCCGAGAAACCTGCTGCCGATCAAGAGGCGAAGAAAAATTAGAGGGGAGGCAAGAAGAAGAAGAAGGATCCTGCCCAGGAGGACGAAGAAAAAACCGACAATGTAGTCAGCAAACATAACGCCAACAAAGAACCAGGCCCCAAAGAAAATATTCATTGTTATGGCTGCGGGTGGCCAGGTCATATCAGACCCACTTGTCCTGAGTGTGCGAGAAAAGCGGAGGGGGACAAGTAGAAGAGGTCGCTGCTGTCCTCAGCCAAGAGCATGAGACCTTCCCAGGGCCACCACCTCCTCCTGATATTGCTGCTCATAATGAACTTCCTCCAATTTTAAGTGAAGATTGTGGGGAAACGCATTATATTGGGAGAATTGGAAATAAACCGGGCAATTTCCCTCGTTGGTGGGTGGACGTGGATATCGACAAGTTTAGCGTTCGCGCATTGTTCGATCCGAGTGCTTCAAGAACAGCTCTCGGCCCAGTCGGTCTCCAAATAGCGACAGCTCTAGGCCAAAAAATTGAACCTCATTATGGTCCAGGCGCCAGACTCGCAGATAGAGATTGCACACCTATACTTGAAGAGGTTCAACTTCCTTTCACTATCAGGGGAGTAACCAGAAAAGTATGGGCTATAGTGCTGAGAGAGGCAGATGCCGACCTGCTGATTAGTGGAGATCTTATACGAGCTCTTGATGCGCAATTATTACCGCGCGAAAATATGCTTCACCTTGAGGGACGAGCGGAACTCCTTCCAGTCGAACTGGCTTCAATGACATGCGGTGAAACGCCTGTATCCTCTGCTGGATTGTCACTTCTCGCAGAAGCTCAGAGAGACAAGCTGCAGCGAATGTTGGATAGGACGCTTCCAGCCAATGATGGTAAGCTTGGTCGTACGAAGTGGATTAAGCATAAAATCGAGCTCACAGACCACACTCCAATCAAGCAAAAGTATTATCTAGTATCCAAGAAACTTGAAGCTGGGATGCATGAGCAAGTCAACGAGTGGTTGAAACAGGGGATTGTCCGGAGATCCAAGTCTCAATGGTCGAGTCCTGTAGTCATGGTATTAAAACCAGACGAGGCACATCGCATGTTCGTCGACCATCGCAAGTTGAACAAAAAGTCAAAGCTGTGCGCTTACCCTCAACGTTCTATGGACGTGATAATGCGAAAACTACGCAATGCAAAATATATCTCGGTTGTGAACCTAAGCAAAGCGTATTCGCAGATAGAGCTAGAAGAAGAGTATATTCCTGTCACCGTGTTCGTAGTTCAAAGTCTAGGGTTATTTTAATTTGTCATGATGCCCTTCGGGCTCTCAGGAGCGCCATCTACCTGCCAATAACTTGCCGACATGGTCATTACATCAGAATTATCGGAATGGGTTTCATATTTAGATGACTCACTGATTGTGACTGAAACCTTCGAAAAACACATCGAAGTTTTGGAAAAATTCCTCAACCGCCTGAACGAAGCTAACCTCACTGTCAATCGTGAAAGGAGCGTTTGGTGCGCAAAGGAGGTTAGATTCTTGGGACTGTCAGTGAATCAAGACGGTTGTCGTCCAGATCCCTCCAGAATTTCACCAATCATGGATTTTCCAGTACCAAAAAAGATCAAAAAATTGCAGAGCTTTTTAGGCATGGCCTCATGGTACAGAAAATTTTTGGAAGACTTTGCATCCATTGCTGAACCTCTCACGAGATTCACAAAGAAAAACGTGAAGTACTTATGGGGCACCGAGCAACAAGAGTTCTTTGATAGGATCAAAGCGCTAGTCGCAACAGCTCCGGTTTTAGCCCAACCTTCTTTTGAAGCTGAACATCAGTTCTGTATCCAGACCGATGCTTTGAACACCGGCCTAGGTGCAGCGCTGACACAGACGATTGACGACGAAGACCGGGTTATTTGCTTTGCAAGTCGCGTACCCACGCGTGCAGAGGCAAATTATTCGGTCAGCGAGCGGGAGGGCCTTGCAGTTCTGTGGGTGATTCGTAGATGGCGGTGTTATGTCGAAGGATACCACTTCAAAGTAATGACCGACCATAGTTGCCTAACGTGGTTATGCAACTTGAAGAATCCGACAGGACGTCTAGCAAGGTGGGCTCTCGAACTACAATCGTACTCGTTCGACATAGAATACCGTAAAGGTCAACTTAACGTCGTACCCGATTGCTTATCTCTTATGTATGAAGATGAGACAGAGGAGGGGTTAGTTGCTGTGCAACCAATGGTGCCGGAGACGCAAGATGCGTGGTACTTGAAAACGTATCAAGCAGTCTCAGAAAATCCTGAGGATTACCCACATATGAAGATCGTGGGGGATCGATTATACATCTGGCGGCCAAATTGCATTCTAAAAGATCTCGTATCAGACGACAGTGGGAAAGTCGGATATTTTTTAGCTCAAAAGTCTATAACTCGAGATAGGATGAACTTTTCGGAATGATTCAAATTGGAATGCATGGATTAAGACTTGGTCGAATTTTGAGGGCTATGATTTTTAATTTCTTTAAACAATAATATTTTAAACGATAAATTGTTTAAACAATTTGACTGGAAAATCCCTTATTTTGATGACTGTATTACGTAAATTTGTTCATTTCATGAAAGCAGACTTCATCGATCATGGCAATGAGAAGAGAAGTTCGCAACCGATGTTTAAATATGAAAAAATTGTCTTCCCATGAATAAAATTTTTTTTCGGAATTTGTATGAAATAATTGACAATCAGTATTCAGTCGAAAATAATTGACGATATTTCACTCGAAACTCAAAACTCAGAACCTAAACCCTGTGGGGGGCTTATCATCCATATGTGGCTTCTGGTCCTTACCTGTGATAGAGATGATTGGTCTCACGGTAATGTATCCGCTTCGCACGCGCGAGGCTCGGGTTCGAACCCCGGATGGTTACTTTTTTTTTCTCCTTCATGCAATCATATCTTCAGATTCTGTTTTTTAACACTGTTGTACAAAGTAGGAAGCCTTCTGAAAACCGAGTTTGTTCTTCTGATCAAATTCTTGCGAATTGAATCATCCTGGAAAGAATCTGTTTGGTAACTTCCATCGTTTGGGGTGATCATACACCACGAATTATTATTCCCGGACGAATAAATTCTCCCGAAAGAACTTTGAATTGAACAAAGATTATTAATAATTCATCTATTCGTACACTCATATAGTGCAACAAACTGTTTGCAAAAGGTAAGTTACTTACCAGAATTATCCTCTAAAGTAATTTCAATGACACAGAAGCAAGAAATTGCTACTATGCAGTGGGAATAATATTTGGGATTCCCAGATCTCAAAAGATACGAAAACACTGTCCGTTCAACGATTGATATCAACAAATTAAGCAGCGATTCTTGTCAAAAATCCGTTCAATTTCATGTATTCTATTTCATTAAAGTTACATGAGTATCAATAGGGATGAATAAGCCTATGCATTTTACATGCAATAAATCTAGTGAACGTATGCGATGCCCAATATACATATATGTATATATGTATACATCTACTATATAAACAACAAAAAGCTCTTCCAAATACAATATTTTCATCACAAGAATGCACCTCTTAATTGAATATTATATTCGAAAGACATGCCTAGTTTGGTATCATTACAGTTTCTGATGAAGATATTCTCCATCTTTGCTATCAAGAAGTATCAGTCACAAATACCGATTCCGCTCTTTTATCGCATTCAAGTCATACGATTAATGAATATGCCAATTGGGGCTGCAATGTCCACAAGTTGTAAGATCACTGAGTGATGTATGTACAACTATTATCCGAGATTGTAATGGACATGCCTGTTTATGATTAATGCTCATCATCACTAACTGTATCTTGAAGTCCAATTACTTCTGCAATCTCAATACCTTCTAGGTCAGACCTGAAAATTATTGAGCCTCGTTGTATTCTCCAACCCCAAATATCATAATGATAGAATTCCGAACTTGTCCCCTCATCGAAATAATTCATGATTCCCAGAATAATATGTATACCTCAGGATTAATTAGGCGTCAATCATCAGATATATATCGATGGCTCGGAACCAGAAGGAACCATCTGAATATGTAAGAGTTAAAAGGAACTATCGGATAGTTACTGCGGAAGGGACTATCTGAAAATTCTTGATTGAAAGGAAGTATCTGTGGATTTTTGTAAGAGGGACTATATGTGAATTTTTGTCAAAGGACTTATTCGAAAATTTCCGGTAAAATGGAACCATTTGTGAATCTTTGGTTGAAAATAACTATCTGAGGAACTTTCTTGGATACTTACTCTCGACAAAAAGTTCATAGATAGTTTCTTTCAACCAAACATTTGAAGATAGTCCCTTTTACAAGAATTCACAAATAGTTCCTTTCACGAAAATTTACTGATAGTACCTTTTAAGCAAATATTCCTGGTTAGTTCCTTTCATCCAAAATTTTTTGGATTGTTCCTTTCAACTCTTACGCTTTCAGATAGTTCCTTCTGAATCTGAACCGTGTCGATATGTTTCCTCTATCATAAAATATTCGTCAGAAATGTGACAAGGATTACGAATTTTGGATAATCGTGACTTGGATTCTTCCCAACTTCAGTTAACAATTGACAATAAGCATTGATTGGTCGGTTAAGGTTCTATGACGATTATTGTTCGCTATATAGAAACTTTTGTAGCTCTTTGTGATTCTCCGGAATCAATTCAGCGTTCACAGGGTTCTTCGAAAAAAATAAACTGATAAATACGCGCATGTAATACACAAAGCTAACGCAAAAACTCTTTCTCGAATGAGTTCTTTCGTTTGTACTCAGATGAAAGTGTATCCACGAAGAATACCGTTCACGTTTCGTGACCGTTTGGTGATACTCACTCAAGGATAAATGGAACCATATCTTTGGTGATACCGTGTCCTTTCTTTTTAATGCTCTCCTCGAGAGAAATGAGAGAGATCAGAGGATCGCTGAGGTGCATTGCTCGATTGAAAAGGTCGGAGAGGTTTTCTTTTCTGCTACACTGCCTTGCATGGACGATTTTGTCTCTCCTGAAGATTTTGTGCCAGCACTCAAAAGCATCTTTGCTGAAATATGCAACTGGCAGAGGAAATTCTTCTGCAATATCGGATCCATGACCGAGAAATTTATGCAGAGTAGGATTCATGAAGGCTTTTTCATATTTCTCGTAGAACATCTTATGTGTCTCTTCGCTGAGTTGGCGGACTTTGTCGTGCTTCAATTTCAGTTTGCAACCAAATAATCTCAGCAGAAGAGAGATTTTCGTTACCATGTCTTCATCCAAATCAAGAGCTTCGCTAAATTTTTGAGGATCAGAGAAGAGTCTCCTAGCCACATTACCAGTGTTGCTTGTCCCAAATCCGCGGCGTACTTGATCAACTCGCACTCCTTTAAAGGATTGACGGAGTTTATCTTGGATATCTTTTTTATCAGCAAGAACAGTATCTGAAAGCAGGGGAACATGTAATTTTGGGCGCGAGAATATATGATAAAAAGTCATCCCCAAAAATTGATGGAGATGAATTCAAAGCGCTTAATACATTTCTGGATTGGTCGAACTCACCTTTATCATTTTGTTTGTGGACTGTCCAACCTCTCTGTAGCACTTTCTGCTTGTAAGCAGGTTGCAGTAGGATCTCAAGTGATCGCAAGTTTACATGAAGAAGCCCAAGTCCGAATTGCACATTTTCAGTGATGATAGTAAATTCAGATCCTTTCTTAACTACTTCAGCTACCTCTGCTTGAGTGAGATGGCACATCGGGCATCTACAATTCGATGGGTTCTCCGTGATTGTGTTAACACACTTCCCATCATATAGAGTTGTATGGATCTCGAATGTCACGCGAACCCGTTTCCCATTTGAAAGTGGGAAAGCATGAGGTCGGAGTTCACTCATTTCGGACTTCATCTTAGCATAATCACTTTTGATACTTTCAGGGGTTTCTTTTTCGAAACTTAACTGTAATGGTCGGCAAAATCTAGTACTTCCTGGAGTTGGATTGATCCATTGATACTTTCCTGAAAATGGTTACTCATCAGGGGAGGATAGAGGTAACGTATTTACATATATTCAATCGACAAGTGGAATTTGCTTCAGAAAAACTCATTGTCTATGTAACTTTTGAGAGGCGTATAAAAATCCGTCAAAAATTGAATGAGCGGTGGATGTCGAAACCACCTAATTCATTTATCCCTATCGGAATTATTGATCTATATCTCTTTGAACGGAAGGAAGATAGAATTTACCCATCTACAGCAACGTTTTTGGAGTATAAAATATATTCACCAATGATCATCGGATCTTTGTATTTTGATCCATGCTCACCTGATCGTGAACTCAGTTGAATCAGATTCACCATTGTAACAGAGAGTGATAGTTCTGAATCATTAATCTCTTCATCCCCCTCGAAGCATCAGAACCACTCGTACAGACCATATTCAGATTTGCGAGATCTACTTGCTCCCATTCCAAACATTTTGCCTCACACAACCTCTCCATACTCTTATTGAGAACAGTTTGGAGACCAACTCTAGCTTTTCTTCCCGTTGACTCAATCAGGGGCACTTCACAGTCTCTTTTAGCCGCACTAGAAAGAGAGTTCTCATCCAACAAAATTTGCGTTGAAGCTTGTCATGAACCCATCAATTTTCACATATTCAACAATTCCGCGAGACTCTACCTGTTCCGATTCGATTCATGATATTGGTCAACGAAATATTCTGGGTCGAATTAGTAGATTCACCAATTATGAATTTTTTCTGTATTCCTGACGTGGAAAACGACCCATAGCCCGTTTTACCTATAGATGTCGGATTTGTTTTTTAATCGTATTATTTCTAAAACAGCATCTTTCGCGTTCCTCGCAATCATTGTCAATTGATTGACTTGATGAGCTCCCTAACATTAAGATGAAAACGTGTCCAACCCATATTCTCACATGTATTTTGACCTGCTGAACTCGATGACAGAGTGTTAAAGGTCTGGAGTGCGTTTAAAACTGATAACGAGCTGGTATTTTGCATTGCCATCTAGAGAATTTCACCAATCTCGCAATAAATCTTAATATGCTTACAAAATATAACCTAAACATCCTTTTCGAGCTCATGAGGGCACATTTTCTTGTTTGTGTACATACATTGAGGGAAAATGACTTGCAATTGCCCAAAAACAATTCGCGTCAAATGTGCAGCCAGAAAATTTTCCCTGAATGTATGCCTCCAAAATAAGAGAATCTGCCCTTGTAAGCTTGGAAACGATATTTATCGACCGATTTTTGAGCGTTTTGGGCTTTGTCGTAAGATTGGTCTAATTTTCCTGATAGCAACTCAAAAAATGGGCTTTCCACTTATTCCGGATTCTAGCCTTCTGTAACCACTGTCATTGTGTTCAATCGGTCAAATACATTGGAAAATATGGTTATGACTAATTTCTGTCTCATTATAGGAGAGCTCCATGAAATCAATCGATTCAGAATAATCGA
Source organism: Eretmocerus hayati (assembly GCA_029851415.1). Classification (NCBI taxonomy): domain Eukaryota; kingdom Metazoa; phylum Arthropoda; class Insecta; order Hymenoptera; family Aphelinidae; genus Eretmocerus; species Eretmocerus hayati. The sequence goes on along the minus strand of CM056741.1, from coordinate 133,728,733 downwards.
AAAAACGGGGAAAATGCTGTATTTAAAATGAAAAGTTACGGTGGATTTGAGAAAAATCCTGAAGTCTCAGACTGAAACGAAAATGAGCTGTGAGATCGGTTTCCACGTCAAAAAATACACAAAGAAATCGATTTTGGGGAAATGTATCATTCCGAATCTCCAATTTTGTTGACTAATGTGATCTACGCATATCTTTGAAATATTTTGAAACAATTTGAGAACGCATAAATGTGAATGGATTGTGTATAACAGGAAAGTCTCATCATATTTCAATAGCTCTCTGTAGAGAATTCAAAACACTGGCATGTTAGACATAGATCTGTTCGATGCAATGAAGGTGCATAAAAAGGTGCGACGAACAGAAAGATTTCGAGGGTTCGTGCAGAAAATAGTTCTCGTTCGAAATTCACCTTATAAGTGGATAAGAGTAATGGATAGGCGCATTTCTGGCGCGACTGTCTTTGGACAATCTATTCCACGATGCTTTACCACAATCTAGATCGAGGTACAATGTGAAAGCAGACTCTTTGGTGTGTCTGATAAGAGGTTTATGAACCATCTTCTTCTCGGCCACGTTGTTCAACCCCTTCTGTGTCCTCGTATATCTTATGGCAAGTTCGAGTACTGCAAGATCGTATTGAGCGAGCTTTGCCACTTTCTGAGCCGCTCTTTTCTTCGAACTTCCAGAGGCATTTTCGTACAATACTTTCGGCCTGCCCATTTTACAATTTTGGTTGGCTTCGGGTTGTTTGGGAGCTTTCGAAGAATTCCTACCCGAGCGATTACTTTTTTCAGACAAATGTGATTCATTTGTCTGAGATATCTCCTCCTCAGGCTCAATCGAAGGTCTTTTTTCCGTCGGAGGTCTTCCCGGGCCTCTTCTTTCATTCTCGGGGGAAGTTTCGTTATTAACATCATTCCTTACCATGCTGAAATGATGAAAAATGCAACGGAACAACTTTTCATGGAGTTTGCAAGTGAATCAGGGGTTCAACTTCACCGTATTGGATGACGGTTGCACTAATTGAGCGGATGGTTCACTTTAATAACTATACTGCTAATGGGTTTGAGCACTTCAACACACTATTATTCCACTGAGGACTTGAGATCTTGGCACTGGTCACTATCACGATCACTATCGAGGTTTTTCTCCAATAATCCAGTAGCTGATTTGGGTTCATCAAATACAGTAAACATACTCTTTCCAAATCAAGGTAACAAAGAGGGGTAGCCCTCTATCGTTAGGGTGGTGAAATAGATGTAAAAAACGATTGCCAAATGGAGAATATTTGTATCGGTTCATTTCGCTATGGAGATTTCAACGACAGCACATTCTCCTGCAGCCAGTTGAATAAAGCGTGCACCATTTCATGTTATGCTGAATATTAATTCACGAGGCTGAATTAACGGTATTGCATTGCGGATTATTCAACATTTGTGATTGATACTCCTTGATAGCAAAGATGAAGAATATCCTCATAAGAAACTATAGTGATACCAAACTAGGCATGTCTTTCGAATATAATATTTGATTAAGAGGTGCATCCTTGTGATGAAAATATTGTATTTGGAAGAGCTTTTTGTTGTTTATATAGTAGATGTATACATATATACATATATGTATATTGGGCATCGCATACGTTCATTAGATTTATTGCATGTAAAATGCATAGGCTTATTCATTCCTATTGATACTCATGTAACTTTAATGAAATAGAATACATGAAATTGAACGGACTTTTGACAAGAATCGCTGCTTAATTTGTTGATGGAATCAACATCAATCGTTGAATGGACAGTGTTTTCGTATCTTTTGAGATCTGGGAATCCCAAATATTATTCCCACTGCATAGTAGCAATTTCTTGCTTCCGTGTCATTGGAATCACTTTAGAGGATAATTCTGGTAAGTAACTTACCTTTTGCGAACAGTTTGTTGCACTATATGAGTGTACGAATAGATGAATTATTAATAATCTTTGATAAATTCAAAGTTTTTTTGGGAGAATTTATTTGTCCGGAAATAATGATTCGTGGTGTATGATCACCCCAAACGATGGAAGTTACCAAACAGATTCTCTCCAGGATGATTCAATTCGCAAGAATTTGATCAGAAGAACAAACTCGGTTTTCAGAAGGCTTCCTACTTTGTACAACAGTGTTAAAAAACAGAATCTAAAGATATGATTGGATGAAAAAGAAAGAAAGAAAAGTAACCATGCGGGGATCGAACCCGAGCCTCGCGCGTGCGAAGCGGATACATTACCGTGAGACCAATCATCTCTATCACAGGTAAGGATCAGAAGCCACATATGAATGATAAGCCCCCCACAGGGTTTAGGTTCTGAGTTTTGAGTTTCGAGTGGAATATCGTCAATTATTTTCGACTGAATACTGATTGTCAATTATTCCATGCAAATTCCGAAAAAAAATTTTATTCATGGGAAGACAATTCTTTTATATTTAAACATCGGTTGCGAACTTCTTTTTTCATTGCCATGATCGATGAAGTCTGCTTTCATGAAATGAACAAATTTGCGTAATACAGTCACCAAAATAAGGGATTTTCCGGTCAAATTGTTTAAACAATTCATTGTTTAAAATATTATTGTTTAAACAAATTAAAAATCATAGCCCTCAAAATTCGACCAAGTCTTAATCCATGCATTCCAATTTGAATCATTCCGAAAAGTTCATCCTATCTCGAGTTATAGACTTTTGAGCTAAAAAATATCTGACGCGACGATGCCTGGAAGCTCGTTCTGGCCAGAAAGCAAAGGGCACAAGTCATGTCTGAAGGACACTGCGAAGCAATGGCTGGCCATTTCGGCCGCACCAAAACAGTAGATCGTATTGCACGCTATTACTTTTGGCCCAGCCTATAAAAGGATGTCGCGAACTTTGTAAGGGGTTGTTCCATCTGTCAACAAGTAAGGAGCAGCAGCTACCTCCAGCGGGACTCACGGGTAAACGACAAGCTAAAAAACCTTGGTCACTGGTAGCTGCGGATTGTATGGGCCAATACATCCGCACGGTCCAGGGCAATAAACATGATATCGTTTTCGTGGATCTCTTTACTCAATGGGTAGAGATCGTAGCAATGAGACGCGCAGACGCTAGAACTGTCATCAAAGAACTCAAGGAGCGAATTTTCATGCGCTTTGATACGCCAGAGATTTTCCATGCGGATAATGGTCTGCAGTTAAAGACATCTCCGCTAATCTTGCACCAAAATACAAAGGACCTGGCAAGATCTCAGCAAAATTGGGTGAAAATGCATAAGAGGTGGTTGGCGATGATGACGTCTCCCTCGGAATGTTCCCAGTTTGCGATCTTGAGCCATTTCTCTCGAATGAGGAGGAACCGGACCGGACAGATGCTGTTTCCGAAGAAGACGAGAGTGATGCTGTTTCTGAAGAAGACGAGGGCGTGACGACTGCAATGCCGAACGACCTCGAGCTTCAACCAGACGAGTCCAACGATGAAATTGTAAATGATGCGCAAATGCGATCGCGAGCGAAACCGCGGAGCAGACCCCGGAAAACGCGTATAACCGTGGATACCGGAGCACCGTCAGCGCGCGATCCGAACGGCTGATTCTACAGAACACGTTTCCGCATGCGTTTCCGCGAGCGCTGACGCGATGCCAGCGCCGCATCAGAATAATTTTGCAGAGTCGGTACAGCAGAGAATGGCTGAAGGTGAATAATTTCGAAGATCCGTCGTACCGACTCTGCAAAATTATTCTGACGTGGCGCTGGCATCGCATCAGCGCTCGCGGAAACGCATGCGGAAACGCGCGCGGGAACGCGTTATGTAGAATCAGCCAACAGTGCGACTGTTCCGCAAAGTACGTCCGATGCGGGAATCGAACGACCTGCGAATGATCTGTTGTATGCGAAAAATGATCAAGAAACGGAAACTACACCGGAATTGAATGATGATTATCCACAATTTTATTCACAAATCATATGTACAAAAACTATGTACAAATTTATATTTTTCTGTTGGCGGTGACAAAGTTTCACCACGTTGCAAGTGTCTAATAGCGCCAATGCGCTAACGCTTCAATGACTTCTGTAATATTTCTTCAGTCGTGATCAAAACCGATCCAAGTCACTAATCGTGTGAATTTTCTTTCCCTCGATTGATGAAAAGTCGCTAGATGCGCATTCGCTTGATCAGGCAGTCAGCCAAAGTCATCAAGTTTAAAAGAGGTTCCTATTTTCCTCTGTACTTTTGATACAATAAACAATTTTTTCATTACTTCTATTTCTGATTATAGTTGCCTCAGAGTGAGATTTTTCTCGAGCCGGTACGCTTAGGCTTACGGCGTCTGGGGGGAGGGTATGTGACGGGTAGAGTCCCATCACTCTCTTCTCGGCAATAAATATCATATATTATTCCATTACACATGTATATAGCTCATTGTTACAGGTGCAACGAATCATACAGCAGGAGAGAGAGTCGGTACACAGTAAGTCATTTAAATAAGAGAAAGAGAGAGATTGATTGATTGATTGATTGATGTCCTTTATTCGTCATAAGACAAAATATAACCCACATATTTTTACATATGTTGCATAATTCTAGAAATAATTGAGTATTCAAAAATTTAAAAATAAAAAGAAAAGGTGTAAAATATATATAACACAAGCGATTTGGTCAACGACAGGTACATATCACAAATTGTGACTAGTCATTACAATTGCGAATTCGCGTATGTCTAAAATTTGAGAGCATGGGTTCACAAAAGAGAAAATATCACAGTTTGCTTCAGTCAGGTGACAGAAGGTCACGTAAAACTAATCGTAAGCTAAAAATAAGAACCCAAGCCTATCATAGATTAAAATAATGCTTCTTCTCCACATCAATCTTCTGAGGAGTCTGTGTCATCAAGAGATCTTTTAAGGCCTCTTTAAACAACGATATCTTCCCCAGCTGCCGAAAGCCCGGAGGGAGAAAGTTCCACAAATGAGCACATTGAACCTGGAAAGATCTTCTTCCATACTCAAGTCTCATATTGGGAACTTTGAGTACCCGCTCTTCTGTATCACCGCGTGCGGGGCGTTCGGATTGGTACCTGGTAAACATCGCAGCAAGGTAGCCAGGTTCTCCCAAATGCATGATCTTATGCATTAAAAGTGCTGCGAAGTACATTCTCCGCGAATCAGTCCGTAACCAACCCAATCGCTCCCTAAACGGGGTGATGTGCTCGTCTCTCCTAAGATCAAAGATGAATCTCACACATGAATTGCTCAGTCTCTGTATCCGTTGCCGCTGTTCGTCCGTGGCGTCGAGGTACACGACTGTGCAGTAATCTAGATGCGGTTGAACCAATGACTCGACTAGGCGAATCCGGAGAGGTCTGGTGATACACGCCCTGAAAAACCGCAAACCGTATAGGGCTCTGTTAACTTTCTTAGTAACTTGGTCAATGTGCGGTTTCCACGTCAGTTCACTATCAAGTGTAACACCGAGACTCACAACCGTATCACTGAACGGGATGAAATTTCCATCCTGTATCTCAACCCCTGGCAAGTCCATTCTCTTCAGATCTTTGATATTCCTCTCAGAGCTGAAGTAGATTGCCTTGGTCTTGCCAGCGTTGAGACACAGGCCGGAACTCTTGGCCCATGGAGAGAGAGAGAGAGAGAGAGAGACATGCGCGCGCGCCACAGGATGGCCGCCCAATCAGAAAGCATCTCTGATCCTTGGCTGCCAGCGATACTCGCATAAGCAGCAGACTGTTTCCGGCCGTGAAACGCAGCACCTCGTGCTCCAAACTCTGGCTATGTGTAGCCCTCGTGCCGCGTGTGCTCCAGGACGCCGTCGACCACCCTGCCTGATCAGCAAGCGGTGACCCCTGGGCAACCCGACCACGCGTGACCCACCTAGCTCTCGGGGAGCGCTTTCACCGACCTGGATCGGATCTTCCAGCCATCCTTTGCGGCGTGTTAAGCGAGCGAGCGAGCACTAATTGTAAGTACTGGCGAAATGTCTCTCTCAATTTGTGCGGCTCCCTCTCTCGGGATATATCACCTGATGCGCTTACGCCCGTATGCGTCTTGTAACTTTACGTCCGAATGAATCTATCCGTTGTTATATTTACTTGGCCTCGTTATCAATTAATGATTATTTCCTCGTGTCGTTGTTACGACACATAATTGAATGCGCTATCACTATCCATGACGAGCACCGGCCTACAGGAGGCCGGTAGCGACGAGGAGGACGCAGCCTGAAGCAGACCATCATATACATCAAGTGTCTCGCTTTCTCGAGAGGTATGCGGCATCGCACTTAGCCGCTGCTCTCCGAGATAGATAGACGGGATAATTAACCGTCGCAACGCATGAGCGCAGCTCCAAATCGCTCAGCTCAACTCGGTGAGCGTTGGCCTCACGTCCGGCAGCGGCTGCGCGTGTCCTGCATCACACTTGCCCAGGCTCTCTTCCAGCGTCCAACTGTTTCAATTCTGAGTGTTTAATTAGGGAGCCGGTGGATGAATAATTTTGGCGACAAACATTGTTTAAACTCTCGAAAATATAGGTAATTTATTCGCCTATAGCTAGGCATGCTTGAGCGAGGTGTAGCGGACGACGGCTAGACGAGAACTGGCGATAGCCGCGGAAAGCGGCATACGCGAAGGCGCAGAGTTGGAGCGCGAACGCAAAATGGTGGAAGCGCGCCAGAATTTGAATTGAACACAATAGATTGATATGAAACTGAAAATATCGCCCACCTTGATTTATTACTTTTCAAGAAATCGATAACCTAGGTAGTTTCATTGTACATCATAATTCATCAAAAGGACTCGAACCGAAATGAATACAATTCAAGAGTGTATGGCCAAAAAATTAAAGTTACTAATAGAGAGCAGTAGGCTCGAGAGCTTCTATTTTTGAAGTTTTTATCAAATCTAGCTACTGCGTATCAAAGCCACACGAAAAATTCAAAGAGACGACGAGTGCAGAAATGCTATCTGTACCCAGTATGGTGTGTCAATGTTGACGTTCGATTCGGGTTCCTAACCTCCGCAATAACCAATATTCTCCACAGCTTTGGAGACAGATATCTCAATAACCGTAACCGATACGGAGCGGACTTCATCCGAAGATTTGCTCAGCGCATTTCAATCTGTCTGCGTTCCAATTCTCGTGGAAAAATTATAGGGACTCAGAAACAATGTATTTAGTGCGGGGTCCTTTCTGTCAAAAAATTCAGAGATAAAAAAGGCGAGTATTGCGTCTTCCCCGATCGAGTGAAATTACATTCCAGCCTTTCGTTTTTGGAAAGCTCCAAGTTCTCAAATCGGATAATTTTGGTAAATGAGGCTTTCCACGGAACTTTTGACTCTTGTGTTACTGCAATGTCCCTGCAGTACTCTGAATTATGGGGAGTGTACAGGAGTTGCATTATGTAGTATTTGGCATCATTTAATATGGCCTACATTCTTTCTTGTTGAAACGCATCCTGATTTGCCAACAGAAGACTGCAAAACATGATTTTTGGGTAGTTTACAAACGAACCAACGCGATTTTTTGAATTGATAAGGCTGTAACTAAAATATCTATGCCTCAACTATTTCGGTGGAATGATATATGGGCAAATCTCACGAAGTATGCGGTTTGGCCGAACAGGCCTATTTTCACGTTGTCAGAACAACAGTCGCGTTATTTCCGCCGCTCGCATTAGATCATTTTGAAGATCTACTCATATTTAATAGTTCTGCATCATTCAGAAGTCTAAAAATTGCTATAGAAAGGTACTGGGAGACGCTTCTTCGTGACAAAATCACAATTTTCGACCGAACAGGGCCATAGTTCTCTCACGCCTTAGCTCGCCACAGGCGGGGCGGTTCACCGATCGGTCTGAAAATTGGATATGTGATGGATTATAATACATAGAAACATATAATTTTCGCCCGAGGCTGTGCCTATCAATGCGTCGGAGTGCCGATGATTCGTTGGAGCGAACTCCGATTCTACATTTTCTCCTGTATCGCTCTTCTAATGGATGCAGCACTCGGGGCGGTGAATATTTCGTATCTGTTGAAACGACATATTATTCTACATCCAAAAACCTACAAATCTAGCCCAAGAACGATAGTGTGCTCGATTCCGCACGACGATGCGGCTTGAAATGAGAAAAGTTATTTTCGCGTAAATGGGGTCAAAAAAATCGTTTTTCGTGTAGCACACGAAAATTTCGATTCCGTTGGGATGGAAACCACGTGTAAACTGATATTTGTACCTCAAGAAATGCCTATGAGAATCGCCCCTACTACAGCCTCATATCGGTCGCGATGCGAGGCTTGTGAGGATCGACAAATGACGAAAATGAGCGTTTCGACGGTTGAGGCACATCTACATTTTGTACCACAGACCTTCAGAAAACACTGTAAACCATTGAACTCATCTCTCTTCTTCTATTCCAACACCAAGGATGCCATGTATTCACATACACACGAGCCAATTAGAATTACGAAAATATGAGGGTCCCACGCAAATACATGGGAAAAACTTCTACACCCTCACAAATCCACGGCGGGGCTCCAAAATGATTTACGCAAGTATTTCATCATTGTTTGAGCATTACTTGGACCAAACAAAAGTTTATCGAAGATGTGCTGCCATTCTGGAAATTCTCGAAATTTCAAAGTCGAAACCGCATAGTTCCTGAGATTTGCCCATATCCATCTACTAATCTCATATTTTGAGAAAATCTTTGATTCACAAGTGTGCGCTGATTTGGCTATGATATTAGCTCTCATCTATCGATGTAACAGAGTTTTGTTGTGAAACTTTCTCTGGCTATTGTTTACGAAAATGATGAAATACCTTGTGCAAAACGGGGAATTAAGCAATGAGTTTTCAAAGTTGAAAAGAAGACGAATCGAATCCCGTTTGGTTTGTAAGTGTGCGTTGATCCGGAAAGATTTTATAAAGCTTCGAAGCTTATGAAGTTATCGTGCCACTGGCTTTGGAAATGGTCATTTTTGATGGCATACTCAGGAAACGTAAAGCACAGGATTGGAATGTTATGCGCTTTTTTCTTCATCACAAGAAGGATTCAATCGATCTGTTTTGAGTTGCAATTGTCGACCGGTATTCCTGTGAGAAGCTGAGGAGAAATATTTGAATCTCGATGGTAACCTAAATAAACCCCTAAATGTGATGGTATTGCGAATTTCTTGATTTCTACATAGTATGTGGCTGAAATATGAATAAAATAACACCACAGTATACTCTAGAAATTGAAAAGAGACTCATAAGTCGTGATTCGATTTTGGAAATCTACATCCAATTTTGGAAAAATCGATGATAAAATTCATCTCAAAATCGAGTTAGGCGAAATATAATCCCTATCAATCGTCTAGACAATGTTTTGAATCGAATCTACTCGATTGGACTCGATTCACAAATGTTTCGAGAGTGGAATTCCGTACTTGTCGTTCTGAAACAGATACCTTGGCTTGGAAGAGAGTGGTACCTCTTTTTCTACACGTTTTTGAGGTCTTAGAATCACATAAAACCCATTTCAAACGCGTGCGGTGGAAAAATTTTTTTTTCTATGTTGGAGGGCCAATAGTTGAAAGTTCCATGGAAACCCTCAAATGTCTCACCTGTCCTTCGAAGTCATAGGAAGGTTTTCTGATCTGACAATTAAAAGTTCAATCAAAAAGTTCAGAGATATGAGAGAAGGCTAGTAATGCGTTCTTTTCGATCGAGTGAAATTACATTTCAGCTTCGCGTCTTTGAAAATTCCCAAGATTTCTAACCAAATATTTTTGGTAATGGGCTCACATGTTCCTCAAAGTGACAGGAAGGCATTGTCATTGATTCCTTGTTTGAAAGTTCGATCAAGAAATTAAGAGATGAAAAAGAAGACGACTAATGCGTTTTTCTCGCTTGAGTAAAATTATATTTCAGCCTGTCGTTTTTGAGAATCTCCGAGTTCTTGAATCTGATAATCCTCGTCATTCATTCACCTGTGCTCCAAAGTCAGAGGAAGGCGTAATGATTGATTCTACGATCAGAAGTTCATTCGAAGAATTTAGAGATGAGAAACGAGGCGACTTATGCGTTTTTTTCGATCGAGTGAAATTACATTTCAGCCTCTCGTTTTTGAAAATCTCCGAGTTCTTCAATTGGATAATCTTTGTAATACACTCACCTGTCGTCTGAAGTCAGATGAAGGTATTTTGATCGATTCTATGATCAAAAGTTCAATCGAAAAACTTCGAGATAAGAAAGAAGGCGAGTAATGCGTCGTTTTCGATCGAGTAGAATTACATTTTTCGACTGAAATCACTCATCTAAACACGAATCTCAAGGTCAAATAGTCCCATCTAGTCAGGATTCCTTGCTGGTTTTATGAAATTGCCCTCAATTCTATTCTATATTTCCAGCTCGAAAGATCTCCGCGCAGACCACCCTACGGCTGTCCCTAGATCCATCCGATGAGCTTAGATTGGCTCCCATCTGATCATTCAATTTCTTTTTCATCAGATGAGACAGCTTTCCGCACTGGTCACGAAACTCGTGCGAAAAACGCACTTGCCAACCTTGTTACGTAATGTACGTACTTTGATGAATGTATGTTTGATGACTGTAAGTTATCGTACGATGTTTAGTGTGAATTGATGAAAAATACCTGGAAATTTTATATTCAAATTACAAATACAATAGTAAAAGACGGCAATGACGCATTGTCACGAAAGAAATCGAAACTTGATGGAAGTTTGGCCTCTTTAAAAGGAAATGAGGTAAATAGGGAATCGATTATGGGGACTGTTTCATTTTTAATGGAAAAAAACGCTAAGAACAAATCAAAGCATAAAGTGCATAATACTCATGGGTGTTGTATTACAAAATTACAAAATATCCAATACAAAAATGACTCGTTTATCTCAACAATATAAGGCTTCCAAGTAATGAATTGACTTTCGTATGAGACATCTTTATCTTCACAAGTTTTGAAGGTTGAGTTGAATTCAGTATTCGTTGTGCCATTGTCAGCTCCGAACATTGGACTTCATCCTCATCCGTAGCTAAGCGATTGATATGTGCATTGTGCCCAGACAAATCATGAATGGATTCGCCATCTCTTCCACTGCTATACGATGTCAGGTGAAGCAGAAGCAAATGTACATGTTTTATAACTTTGCTGTACTCCAAAACCCAGCATTCGACATGTCTATCTTAGCCAAATGAGGCTAAAAGACAATTCTCTGACGGTGTGAGTGAAATCTTCAGTTTTCGTGTGGCGAGGTACCAAATATTGATAAGAAAATGAGCAGGTCCTGTTACAAACCATTCATAGCCCGATTGAACGGCACAACATTTGACCAAAACCAAGATGCCCACATATGACTCTGTAGAAGTTCCACAGAGCAGGCAGTTGTGGAGGCTAAATCATCACTTGTTTGACCACATGATTTGGAGCTGTGTTTTAGAGAATGTCGTCTCAATACACCTCTCACTTTCTAACACAGATTTTAGGAGCAGAAATATTCCACCTGACTCATGAACCTTTATATCATCAAAATTTGGATAGATTTCAGCAGCGGTCTTGTCTCTCATTCCTATTCCATATTGGTCTGTTGAATTTATCACACGAGAACTCTCTATCGACTGATCATCAGATCTTCTGAGCACTTGGAACTTGAAATAACAGCTAGAACGTTTTTCACCCATGTGTACTTGATGTATTTCATCTTCAAATCCATTGTGAATTCCATTGGGTATGACGTCCTCGGATACTATTGAGCCACTATCTGTGGGGTTTGGGTTTCCAAGGCATATCATTTGTTGCACAACATGCGGTCCCTACTCACTAATCATTATGAGAAGCTTTGAGATGCTCGGAGTTGGGTTGCCTTAGTTTAATGGTACACATGCGTCATCTTTACTTGCAATCAATTCAACCCCTCCAACTGTGTTACTGGATGACTCGCACTGGGTTATCATTTCTAGAGCTGAAATCTCATGTATTACTGACTTTGCTATCATAATCAGACACCTTTTTGTTGGCATGCAAGAATGTTTGGAATTGCACAATACTTCATGAGAAAGGACTTTGAGGATTTCTGAGGTACCTGAAGGATGAAATTACCAATCACTCAAACCAATGACCACTTAATGTCCCAACAAACACTGGGACGTTTTTAGGACACCTTTAAGATGTCTCGGAGACATTCGGAGACATCTTACGGGGACATCTTTTTTTCATCCCTAGAACGATTTTAAATACATCTTAAAGACGTCTTTCTACCATCCCCAAGGATATCTCCGCAAGAGATATCCCCAAGACATCCCCCAAAATATGAAATAGGGATGTGTCTACCCCAGCTATAAAAATCCTGAATTTCAAGGTTATATTTGGGATGAAAACAATGTTCAACACCAAATCAAGTCAAAGCACTGGTCAACACCGATTAGGTCACTTTTGTTCCATTTATAACCTCAGAAGTGATTTACGGTGATCTGAACTTGATTTGATTTGGACATTGCTTTCACTTTTCAGTGAAAACTATGTGTTCATGGTCCAAAAAACATGAGATGTTTATTTAGAAACAAACTTGTAAAAGTTTGAGTACAATGACAGAGTTTGATTGGTCCACGAGCTATGATAATATACATTGACTCGAGAAGTATACTGGTCGATTACAAAACTTTTGAATCACCTAAATTGGATTACATAAAATGAATAATTCAACTTATTCGAGTCAAGAAGCACAATTGGAAACACTGTAAATGCCATTTCTTCTGAGAAATTATTGATAGAGATGATAAAAACTTCAACAAAATGATGAGAATCTGTAATATCGAGTGTCAAACCTACTCCTGAAGACTAGTGATGTTTGCTGATGAGTTTTGCTGAAGGTGTAGACTATCATTTAGCTGATCATTGTAGTGAAAAGATCAAGATTTCATCTCACTGTGTAGTTATATCCAACCTGAAAATTAGAAGAATTCCATCTGAAAATGTTATAGGACAATGCGCTGGAGAACTTTACGAAATAGAACATGTTGGATACTTACAGAAGTTACTGAGGCGTGCATAGAGATCCTACCAAACAGAAGCACCGCTGGAGTTCTTGGTGGGTATCTCTTAGAGTTGAAGATGTCATCTCTTGGATTGCACAGAAAAATATTGAGTTTTGTCATTGTGTTTATGATTAGAAGAAAAAATCATCAGCAGAGTTCATACTGAAAATCATGAAATAGATCCTTAGTCAAGTTGGTTGAAATATTGTAGTAACGCACCAAAGTATATCAGACTAATGAATTAAAACATACCATCACTTATATTATTCATCCAGGTTAATCCAAAACAGAATCTGTAATACAATGGTGAATGCACTGTTCACTCATTTAATTCTCCAACCTGTGGATAAAAATTTGTGTCATAGCTGCCGTCAACCAGAATCTGTGGAGAACTTTGCGATTGGCTAATTGTAGATGTAACGATTCTCTACCTAGAAAGTGAGAAATTGGTGCTCGTACAAACATTATACTGTTAACAACCACATTATCACTCTAGTTTAAAGCATCTTTAGCCTAAACTTCTCAATAACTTTTAGAATTTTTTGAGGTTATAGGTTAAGCAAATTTTTGAGAATATCATTTGTGACCAACGCGATACCTCGGATAATTAGGGTGGAGGTATGCGTAGTCTATCTGGCTCTGGATCTAGGGGGAGAGACGGATATCAGAGTTTATGACTTGATCAGGAGTAATCAAATGCTATCAGGATAGGATAAGATTTTAAGGGTGATGTAATCGACTATCAATTTTCAAACCAATTCGGTGGAACAGGGCACCTCCTTGGGAATCAATAGTACGATCTCTGTATTTTTTATAGTTTTTTCTCAGGCTAATGGATGGATCAGCGCACCCATTAATTCCAAGAAAATCCTATAAATATGTTATTACGGTAAAACACAGCCATCCAGTGGCTCAGGGCACCTTTTTGACCTGTTTTACACGTAACTTTCATTTCGTTGGGTCTTGCTGATAACAAATACAGGGGATCAGGGCCCTGCAATATATCGCCAACAAAATCCAATGGTTTGATTATGCCAACTATATAGTCACACTGTGGGTTCCATCATGCACTTGGAGCACTTAGGATTACCCACAGCAATAAGCACACGAAGAGAATATATGTATATATAATCGATTTTATTCAAGATTCCATTACAATCATAAGATTATATATGGAACCCTGAGGACTTCGATTTATTCGCTTTGTGAGCTGATTTTTGATTGAAAGGCAGAGTCCTCGAGCACCTGGTCAGGGCTCTATTCAGACTCGGTCCTCAGAGATCCAAAACATTCTAAAGATGATTCATTCATATGCACCGTAATTATTTATTAAAACTGAATAGTTCTGTTAATCCCACTATATACATATTCACAAGCTATCAACATTGCATCAATTACAACAAATACTATCCCAAATAAAAATCTCGGTTGAGTGTAATAAATAAAAGATAATTTTTAGATAATTATATAGAACTTCCTAGAAACTGATCGAAGCCACGTGTTTTATTGATGCACTCGTGAATTCAATTTGAAAAGCCACAGATCTTTGGAGTTTTTTGTAATATTCGTCAATAGTGACATATATGGTCGATATATCACCTTGAATTGACGATATATTGGGGTTTTTTTATAGTATTTAACGATAAAATAATTTTTTAAACAATATTATCAAAATCGTTGATAAAAAATCTATATTTCATCAAAATGAGTCGAAATAACTATCTTCTAGCTTGATTTGTATTATAACCAGTAGTTACGTTGAAGGAATCTAAATTTGCTACCAAAGTCTGGCGGCAATTAAAAGATTGCGAAAAGTTCAGCCATCAAGAACCTCTGCGTGATTTTCGACAACGATCACTCCATTCGCTGCAAGATGATGATTTCGAAATTAGAAAACTCACGTCTCTATCTCGAAACGGCAAACCGCAGTAGAATGATAACCTATATCCGGTTTATAAATCGTTCAACTCTATTGCACCTCATTTACGGCAACGGCAGAGCTTCGCGAGGATCGTCGTTTACAATTGAGACTACCTCTCAGTACGAGTAGAAGCACCGCTGGAGTTCTTGGTGGGTATCTCTTAGAGTTGAAGATGTCATCTCTTGGATTGCACAGAAAAATATTGAGTTTTGTCATTGTGTTTATGATTAGAAGAAAAAATCATCAGCAGAGTTCATACTGAAAATCATGAAATAGATCCTTAGAAAGGACATTCAGTAGGGTCAGCTACCTGATGTGACTCAAGACTTCAGCCCGTAATAAACGGGTGGAGGAGATAATAGAGACAAAAAATCTAAACTGTGAATAAGATCTCTCGTGAGGCTCAGATCTTGGGATGGAATGCTATACGGAGTCGAACGGCTGTGTTTGCCGCGAATTTTTCATCTGTCGCTCGCGGTCACGTACTTGGACAATTCATGGCCTCATTTTGAAGATTCAGAGGATCAATTGATGGCTCATCTCTCAAGTTACTGACTAATTTTCAATCGCCAATCACTTATTATTGACAACCAAGTAAAACCATGTATAAATATTATAAAATGAATGTCATTATGCTCCCAGATTGGGCCAGTATCCTTGCCACCAAGATTAGACGGTCAATCGTACCTCCAATTCCTTCAAAATGATCTGCCTTTCCTGCTGCACCCAGACGGAGAGGATGTTGAAGATATACCTTTAGCCCATCGTGATATCATTTTTCAACAAGATGGAGCACCAGCACATTATTTTGGTGAGTATTTTGCGAGCTTTTTATATCTCCGTATATTTTCAAACATGTAAAGCTCTGATCAACTCTGGTCACTGTTGCGGAAGAATTGAGATCAAATTCTTCTTAGGGCTCGTGCGGGACCATCTTGATTTCGCATTCCCTCGTCGATGGATTGGCCGGGGAGGACCGACTCGGTGGCCTCCACGCTCACCCGATCTGACTCCTTTGGACTTTTATCTTTGGGGAGTAATCAAAGAGAAAGTGTATAAAGTAAGGATCAGAGACCGGGAGCACCTTATTCAAATAATCACGGAAGCGTTTGCAAATCTGGACCGAACACATGTCGGTAGGGCTACCCGCAGCGTCCTACATCGTGCTCGACAGTGCACTGCAATGCGAGGACAGCAGTCCCAACGATTCCCGAGACATTACAGGCTGTAGCAACCCACAGAAAACATAATGACATGCTGATTGGGTGGTATTGATGAATGTGAAGGAGCTGATCTTCCAAAATCGAAACTGTGATTGACTGACGTTGGTGCTGGCCGAGATTCAAACCCAGATTTTTTGAACCAGGACTTTGACTACTAGCCACCTTGACATAACAATGATGGAACCTTGTACATTTTTATTGTAAACGAGATGTTTTGAAGAACTCGAATAACAATACGTATATTGGAATGGTGTGGTGTGAAGATTCTATGGAATGTTTTGGAGGAATTCAGGATGACTGTGCATATACCTATCAAATCTATTATCATGTGAATATATGGATGTTATAAGGAAGATGTGTAGTGTACTTACCGGAGGCAATAAATATTTCCATGGGAACTGTCCACGTTTTCATTTACGAGAATACTCATAATTGAAGATGTGGATAGTGCCCATTGTATTTTGTAATAACCATTGATTGCAATTCTCTCGAAACTCCTGATGTAATTAACAGGCTGAGAGGATAAGGGACTGTAATTATACCGGGTCGAATCATCTCCATTTTGAACAGAATGGACACAGGAAAAATGGTTGAGATTTTTAAGACGCTTCTGTGACTTTCCAATAATTTCCGAAGGTTTGATAGTTTGAATTTTACCTTGCAATATGTAATTCCATACATTAATTGTTTTGTGATGACTTCTTATCAAAATTCTCTAATCAACAACTAATGCGGGCTTGTTTTACAAATATGACCGACTTGCAATGAAGAAAGGGCAGACATCCTCCAAAGTTTTCCCGAAAAAATGTCACCTCTCGTGATTCAATTGTGAATTCCGTTGTATCGAGTGGCACCAATTCAAATTTTCACAATTTGCAGATGTGACTTTGAATAATTTTGATTGTCCAAAGTTCTGAAATATTTCCCATCGTGTTTCTAGAAAGCGTGAATGTTCATTATAAAACCATTTTGGGAATTTTTTAGGGGACATGTCAGTCCCCCATCCAACTAGTTGGTACTGCAATTTGATAGCAGCTTTAATCAGAATATTTCTGGGAAGAAAAAACGAAGTAATCATGAATTCAGGATAATATGTCTCGTGGAGATTGTGATGAGCCGGTAATAAACTTCACATCCTAGTGCATGAATATCAAAGTGCATATGAAGTTCAACAAAGACGTGAATGCAGTTCGCCACGTTGCATACAATATTGTGTAGAAATGGTGTTCGTACAGTTAGACTTTTTATATCATACGTGTAGGGGGGGAGGGGGAGGGGGTCGCATGACTGCGGAGGCGTAAAGGGAGGAAGAATAGATACATGGAGTCACGCACACGTCCGTAATGACATACAAGTACTTCACGCAATATCGACTATTCACTAACGACTTCTCACAAAACTGCGATGCGCAAAAGAATCTTCACTCGCCAACGTATGTTCCCAGGCGGCAACACAGCTGCCTGATAATTACCGAAAACTTTGCGAAAAAACTCTTGCCAAGCACTTTTGAGAGCTCCAGGGAAATCCCCAGGCAACCGTCAAATTTCCATCTTATTCATGCCTTATGGAGAATTAACCGCTCAACATTCCGGGAAATCCTAACTCATTCCCAAGAAGCTTTTGAGATACTCGCCGGGAGTTCGCTGCTATTTCTCCGATAGCTTCCCAAAAGCTCTGCTGTGGCGGTGGACCCCGATGAGCTCTCCGAAAGCTCTTCTGGTTTCGAATTCGTCGAAATTCTACTCTGCAAGTTGATAAAAGCTATAAATATTGCGTAAATGAACCTCAGTGCCTGAACAAATTCAAAGGGGGGGATATACAATTTCTAAACGAGAACTGGCATTTAATGTGATGGTTATTGGTGTGAATGATTTGCCCCAAATTTTTTTGTCACAGTATGCGTGAGTTCATTTCGATATCATATCTGAGAGAGATCGAAGGGCAAGAATTGGTTCGATAGCACATGCGTTTCTCATAACCGCCGCTACATAGTTTTGGTGCTGGCGGTATTTTCCCACATGCGTCTAGCGTCCATCATCCTTGGCTTCTGACGTCATGCTTTTATGAGCCAAGGGTGAATGACAGCTGATTATTCAAAAAATTCTAGTCTGCTTGATGTTTACATTTTTCAAAGACCAGTTGAGCGCTCAGCACTTCAACAAAAAACTCAACTCCGGGACTTTCGCAAATCAGGGTCAGAGAAAAAACTTCTAGGGAAACTGATACGTCATCATCTGCAAGAACTCGGGTAATTCTGCACTTCCACAATTCCAGATGAGTGATTCATCCCATTTGTAATCATTATAGCATATGGCATGACCTCCAACATTTTTTGAAAGATTTATCGTTTGCACAAATTTATTGAGCCTAGAAAAATTCATTGAGCCTGGCAAAAAATTCATTCCTTTCTCTAACTCTGTGATTTTTCGTGGGTTAATTATTGTGACCCAGGGTTGTGGCGAGACATGATCGCGTTCTGCTTACGAAGACTCTGCAGCTGCAGCACAAGTTGGGTGGAAAGACAACGGTCACGAGTAGACACTGAATAATGATGCGTCTTGCGTGAGAAAATTTTGATGATTTGAAGAGCAGCTACCAGAAAATTATTCCAAGACTATCCGGAGATGAATTTTCAAGCAGAATCGATAGGCACTTATGTATTTACAAACATCTGCTGGACTTGAATATATGAACATGAAAATTGTCTAGCGAACTTCTGCGTGACAAAATCCCGAGATTATCATAAATCTGACTCTGAGAATCCAGTTCCAACATTTTCATGTCCGTATACTATTTGATGACAGCTGTGTATTCATACCCGGTGGATTTTATTTCGATCTGCTATAATCAATAGAAGCTTGATGTAAAATGAAGGTTTGTTGTCTGTTTTCGTGATCGTGCGATAGCTGATGATCAATACGTCATACTTCTGATTACACAAAAAATTAGCCCCAAGAGTATCGTCTATAACGAATAACCCTACTGCAGGATCTGTGTCGAATATTAATTTCGCAAATGCAAATCATCGATAGATTATTCATAGTTATCAAGCCTCTCTCTAATGTTCACATAGCTTATGATGGATGCTGACTCAAGAAGCCAAAAAACTACTTGAAATAATGTAAACAATCATATCTGTCAAAGCTACGTTGAAACATTCGTTGGTTGAAACCATCTACGAGAGCTTTAGCAAGAGCTATTTGGGAGGTTTGATAAAATTCCCCAAAAATATTCCCAGAACTATCTGGAAGTGTTTGAAAGCTTTCCGAGAAGCTTGTGTGGGAACTCATAGGTCTGGAAATTTGACGATTTCCGGGGGATATCCCGAGGGCTAAGTGATATTTCCCATGGAACTCTTGTGGAAGTACCTGATGATAACCGTTTCTCACGCACTAAATTCACGCACATAATTGTGGGATAGTATGATTTGATACAAGGGTATAAGAGCTTTTTCTCGTGCCCGAATCCTGCGGTTCGGGTCCGAGAGGGTCGGAATCATCACGAGGATGCGGACAGTAGGTTCCACATCCGGGTGTCGAACGTTATTTTCATACGTTCTTACGCGGAAACAAATTGTTTCAACGTGGGAACGTATAAGATAGCATACACGTCTCATGCCGTGGACTTCGTTCTTCATGAAAACCATGGTGGACATGTACCATACTCATCCAGCAAGTTTTTATGACGAGGGGAGTTATCCTGCATTAGGCGCGTGATGAACACTTTCATAAACAGTGATTGGAAGTCGATAGATTGTGCTCGAAGGTCACTTTTACAGTCAGAGTATCAAATTAGTAGTTGAGAGCAAAAGCTGGATTCCGCGTATTCAGTCAATTTTTCCAGCTCCGGCTTTCGGGATCGAACGACTTATGGTATTAATTGGTTATAACGTTGCCGATCACACGCGATGTCAGAAATTAGGGTAATATCTGTTAATTCCACGCCATCTCTCGCTCCATCGCTTGTCTTTGAAAATTTGCCGCGTCGTCCCTCCGCTCTAATGAGCAACCTTCATAAGCGTATCTTGAAATGATTTTGTCAAATTTGTAACTTATCAAGATAGTCACAAAATGATGACTGTCATTCCACAATTCGATTCTTGGGATGACGACGATTACTCGGGAATTTGAATGGCAGAAATCGAACAAATTTTGGTATCGATTCATTAATCAAATTGATAACTTTGCCCATCACTCACGATACTTAAAATGATCCGATTTTTGCCATTCAAATTTTTAAATGGTCGCCTCTGTTTCAAAAATCGAGTTGTGGAATGAAAGTTATCAATTTCTGACTATTTCAATGAGTTGCAAAATAGACCAAGTGAGTTTATGATGGATTTATGGGGGTAGCTCATTAGAGCGCGCAGCTTGCGCGGGAAATTTTGGTGACGAGAGATCGAGTAAAAGATGAGCTGAAAGATCAATTATTGCCCGAATTTCTCGCTTTGAGTAACAAAGTGATGAGTCCACGCGAAACAAGCCTTACTCGTTTTCGTTTTCACCTCTCCTCTCTTTCTCTCTCTTTGTCTTTTCCATCTGTTTCTCCTTCAATCACCCGAATTTTTATTGCTTGGTTTTGGCACTGTATCTGGATCTCGGCGGCCACGTGCTATCTTGTGTTTGTGATCACGATTAGGAGGTTCCAAAAAAATCTGTACCTAGTGCATGGTTGCTCCGCCTCACCTTTGCACCAAGGCTCTGATCTGGCGGATACGCACGTCTCTCATAATTTTTGGCCACACCTTTCTTCTGTTTTTTTCTCATGTACTTCATGGGTCAATGATATTTGGCACACCCCCTTCACATGTACACTCATATCCCGGTAAGACCTCCTTTTTCTTCTCAAATCTTCGCTCCCATTGGTCCGCGTTTTCCATTGATATCTCCGCGAATATTGGATATGGGACCTACATTTCAAAACCAAATCAACTCCATTTTACGTCAGCTATCACCATCTAAATGGATGGGAACCCTTATACGCGCAGCCTGTATATAAGTCCAATGAGCTCGCTAGGCCCAGCTGGACTGGGGAAAACAGTGAGTGATATTATCGGCTTGTAGGCGCGCATATTTAAGATTACTTCATAGAAACTGATACGAAATTACTTTTTAAACCTTTTGAAAATAAATATCGAAATTTTGGGACTACGGTTGTCACATGCCCCCCATTAAAATTTGAATCTCTTCCAGGAATGATGAAAATTTTAATCGAAAGGTGAATAATCAGGAACACAACATTTCGACTGAGCACATGGATGCTGACTTCTTTCAAGTCTCTCGACCTGTGAATGTGATTGATTTTGATCCCGTGAATGTTTCATTCAAGTTTGTGCCCCCCACTGCCCTTTTAAACCGGGTATGCTTGCGGATATGGTTGATCTTCGTCTCTTCGAGAACATGGCTTCGACTATCCTCATGCTACTCGAAGTTTCCAGTGGGTGGTGCAAATGGAATCTTGATGCCTTCTCCTGAAGATAATTCATTTTGGCCTGCCTCCGGGATGAGTTTCGAGATTTTGGATTCGCCTTCACTATGAATTTTATGTGTTTCTACCTCCCGATCTTTAGGATCGATTGAGGGTGATTTTTCAAAAGCAGAGCCTCCATCTAGTAGGTTGCTTGGGTGAGGCGAGACTGCTTCGTTATTTGAGAATGAGTCAGTCTCGGTTGCACATTTTGTGCAGGTCGTATCACTCGTTTTCTGAGTTTGATACGGATTTCGATTTTGATTAAATTCCTCAATATCTTGAATCTGAAGTGTAATAATTGGTTTGGTCGGGGATCTGGTTCTGTATCCACCGCCCTGTAGTTTTTTTGGAAGGACAGGCGTTTGGGTTGGATTCTATTTCGCCAGTTGCACCTTGCCTTTTGTCAGATTGACGATTATGTTTTAGATCCGAGAAACAAGATGCAACTACTGCGCGTTTCCCGGATCCGGAGATTTGTTTTTGGGGACTTTGTCCGATTTTTTATTCTCCTTGGACTCAACATTCAACTTGTTCGAGGACCAAGAAGAGTTTAAGGTTTTGTCGGCGACTCTTGTTCGATGCATCATCGCAGTCGAAGTCAGCCAAAATATTTAAGAAATTAGATTTTGTTTTTCCAAATTGACAACGGAGAGCCGCTTTTACTTCTCGTTAGAAATGATGACTGAGTTGACTGATAATATCAGCATCATCTCGCCCCCCATCAACCTCGAGAGCGATATTGAATAGTTCCATGGCGTACTGAACCCTCGTCAGTTTGCCATCGGATCTGAATTTACCCAATTCTAATTTCATTTTAAATTTTCTCCGAGTACTCTCATTCCAGAAGTGTTCTACAAAGCAACACTCGAAGTCTAGCAGAGTCTCAATTTCAGTTTCATGGAGGTTGAACCAGCTACGCGCTGTTCCCTCCAACGATTTTGATAATACAAGAGAAAGCTCTTGGTTATCTAACTCCATAGTCTCAACGTACCGACGGAGCTCTTTCAAGAATTCCATAGGACACTCAGTGGCTTCACCCCTAAAAACAGGTGGCTTGAGTTTCAACTTCCTCGCAATGGATTCGGATGATCCGAGCGGAGTACAAGTAAGATTGTTGAGTTGCTTTTGGATCAAGCTTTGATTACTTCGTATCTCTTTTATAATCTCCTGGCATCGACCAATATCCTCTTCGATCTCTTCGCAACATTTATTCCGTAGCTCCGAAAGGGCATTGGAAAATTCATCTTGAACCTCGTCAACGAGACTGATCTTCTCGGATAATTTTCTGATTTCACTTGGTAAGGATTTATTTTGAGTACGCAGAGATTTATCCTCTTTCTGTACTTTGGCTAAATGCTCGAGAGCCAACTCTAATCTCGCGGAGAGGGCCTCATTCTTCTTCTCTAATACCTGGATTCCTTGATCCAAAATGGATTGGTCATCATCCAAAATTTTTAGTTCCTCTGTGACGGCTGTGCTCCAAATACGCATGTTCTGATCACGTGGCGTTAGTGTTTCCATATTACCGTCGTCCTTCTCGATGCGAGTTTGAGTGGCACGGGCCGATATATAGGCTCGGTCCTCACTCGCAATCGATTTACGACTCGATGACATTTTGAAACTAGCCCCGAACTACAACTGCGTAGAAGTGATTGCCGTCCAGAAGGGGTTTTTGAGGATGAGATACATCAGATTTCATACCCTTTGTATTTTCGTGGTTATTTCATTGCATACTCGTTTTTATGAGTTGCGATGGAATGATCTTGCATTACTTTGAGATGATACGCCCGATAAAATTATATTGGGCGATTAAAAATTTGGAGTGACGGGGATTCGAACCCCATGCTCTTGCGTGGGAGTCGAGTAGACTATCACCCAGACCAACGAGGTAACTGCGACGGTGCGATCTAAACGCTCTCGAAGAGCGGAATGATGGGGGAGGGTCGCCCGCAGTGTCTGGGCAATGTACATCGGCATGCCACAAAGCCAATCGAACAGGCTCTTGATGTGACAAAAACAAGACTTCATCTTTGAGCGATAATTATTCTCTTCCATATATTGTAAACGAGAATCTGTTCGATGGTTAAATTTATGTAATGATTGAGTTTCGGCTGACAACTTCTGTCGATCGATACGTTGCTGCTCACGTACACACTTGAGCTCATATTCTAAATCGCTGCATCTCTGTTCAAGGTCATGCATACGATCCAACAGAGTCCGGAGCTCGATTTGTAAAATTTTTATGTGACGGTCTTTGACAATAGATTGACCTTCAATTGCTTCTACAGAAGAGTTGAGGTTTTCAATAGCATTCCACTGCTCATCTTGAATTTCACCGAGATTCTCAAACTTCGTCTCGTAATTGTTGAACTGGCAAGGATATGTTGCCTCCAAACAATAATCCTTGGTACTCGGGTATCATGACCGCAGCGTATCAAAACGCGCTATTGTGGAAAACGTGGGAAAAAATATTCTCTATCTCTGTATGCACTTGCATACTCGTCAAGTCCCTGTCTGGGCGCCATATGTGACCGACGCGATACCTCGGATAATTAGGGTGGAGGTATGCGTAGTCTATCTGGCTCTGGATCTAGGGGGAGAGCCGGATATCAGAGTTCATGACTTGATCAGGAGTAATCAAATGCTATCAGGGATAGGATAAGATTTTAAGGGTGATGTAATCGACTATCAATTCTCAAACTAATTCGGTGGATCAGGGCACCTCCTTGGGAATTAATAGTACGATCTCTGTATTTTTTATAGTTTTTTCTCAGACTAATGGATGGATCAGGGCACCCATTAATTCCAAGAAAATCCTATAAATATGTTATTACGGTAAAACACAGCCATACAGGGGATCGGGGCCCTGCAATATATCACCAGCAAAATCCAATGGTTTGATTATGCCAACTATATAGTCACACTGTGGGTTCTATCATGCACTTGGAGCACTTAGGATTACCCACAGCAATAATCACACAAAGAGAATATATGTATATATAATCGATTTTATTCAAAATTCCATTACAATAATAAGATTATATATGGAACCCTGAGGACTTCGATTTATTCGCTTTGTGAGCTGATTTTTGACTGAAAGGCAGAATCCTCGAGCACCTGGTCAGGGCTCTATTTATGCTCGGTCCTCAGAGATCCAGAACATTCTAAAGATGATTTATTCATATGCACCGTAATTATTTATTAAAACTGAAAAGTTCTGTTAATCCCACACGGGTCGCTAGAACTAGGTCTAAATCCATGGTGCAGACCACCCAAGGGATTGTTGTGGGATATCACTTTAGGCCCCTGTGGGATCATCTTCCAGCTAATATGGAAATCGCCACTTGGGCCGTTTTTTAATAAAGTCCAAAAAACGTGTTTTTTCGCGACCTTTCGACCTTTTACGCTCTATAGCTCGAACGGGATGCGTTTTTTTGAAAAATTTGTAGAGACCTTTTTTGTAGATCTGAAAAAATTAACAAAGAATATGTCCTTGTCCAATCTCAAAAGACTGACCTGTTGAAGAAATTAGAGCTTTTTTCGTGAAAAATTATATTTTTTCCGCTCTCTCGCTTCACAGCTCGAATAGGACGCATTTTTTCGAAAAATGTGTAGAGACCTTTTTTGTAGATCTTGAAAAATTAAGTGAAAATATGTCCTTGTCCTATCCCGTAAGACTCATTTGTTGAGCATATGAGAGGTTTTTTCACCAGAGATCATATTTACCCCGTAATTTTCCTCTATTTTATAGACATAATTATAAAATAATGTGTTCCCTATAGGATAACTTTTATAAACCATGATTCCGATGAATTTTTCCTCCAACTGTATATCAATATCTTAGAGGTTTTACATACATAAAGGAAGACGTGTGTTTACGACAAATAAATCTTGAAATAATCAAATGTGTTTTACGGCAATCAAAATTATCCTCGGCAGGCAAAAATACCATGTAGTTATTCACAATGCCAGAAAATGGTGCATTGTGAGGAAAAAATAAAAAAAATTGGTAAGCGTGATTAATGACGGTATGAGAAAGAGAAATTTGCAAACCAAGTCAATTTATTCACTTTGCATAATATTTCAAGGATTACGTGATCCGATCTTACACTCCAGATGAATCATTAAGTCATATTTATAATCGAATCGATCCCTAATGTAGCTAACATAGTCGCACTTTTTTTTACAAAGAATGAGTTTCATTGAAAACACAAAAGTATAAAGCATAATTTCTCTAAAGACGAGTCTCACATCAAATTCCTTGATCAATGGCATAGAAGAAAATTCATTCCGAGTGCTCGTGCACAATCACATATCCTGAGATCTCTTTTAACAATATATTAGCTTTAGACGTGGTGGCTATTATAGTGACAGACTGCCTTCAATAATTGCTGAGGATATTCTGGGTTTGTTTTTCCAAACTTGAAGTTGTTCCAGGTACCTTTGAAATCGGCGTGGGCTGATTCAACACTCTGTTCACTGTAGAAACCGAGTCCGCGGCGAGCTTTTTCGCAGAAATATTTTATATGAGTGAACACTGCGTGAACCTTAGGTGTCACACTTATATCAAGATCCAGATAACTGCAACGAAACTTTTCAATGTATTCTCCATAACTAGGATCCAGAGTAGCTGAAAAACACGAGTCCACAACTTTGCAAAAGTCAGAGAAACATAAGACATAGGGCAAGCACTCGACACTACCGTTAGCTCTTAGCCAATCCACCCTATTCAAGAGGATTTTACAAGCGTTTCCTGCGAACGATGGTTCCCCATATGTCATTTCTCTCGTCACATTACATACTTTGGCCCACAGCATAGCATCACTCTTGCTCACTTTCAACAGGTGTTTGTATATGTGATTGAATACACCAATCATCACGTGTAATTGTGGAGGAGGGATTGTTTCGATTATTTCTGACCCATCTTTTTTCTGTATGATAGGTTCATTCACACAGTTCTTGAATTTCTTCGCTTGCTTCTTATTGCTTCCGGACTTTTGCCACTTTTTGAACTGATCTTCACAGTCTTCCCAAGTGCGGTAGTTTCCGCATCGAGACAGATTATCTTTTTCGACATCGCACCAACAACAAGGACAAGTACTAGAATGCGACATCAATCCAGCAAGAATATTAGCAAGCTTCAAGTCAGTGGCGATAGTGAAATCTAATTCATCAAGTTTCAGGCTTTTCCACAATTTACGTACGTTTTCACTATTCTCTTGGGCATTCTCCACCACGGCGAGAATGAGTAGTTTTTTCACTCCACTATCTCGGAAATCCTGCGCTGCAATACCTTCCTCGTACGTTTGGCGTTTTCTTTTACGGCTAGGTTGCGCAAGAGTTGTACAATCCTCGTCCAGTGATTGTAACGATGCACAAATCTTCATAAAACCCCCGCCTCCATCTAAGCCAATTTTCTTATGAACTTTCTTCGTTCCACGCAACTGTTGGATATGACTAAATAGGCCTTCGATATCTTTGCAAATAACGAACTTCTTTTTCTCTATCGCTGTGTTCTTTCCTACACATCGCGTGAAAACGTCTTCTCTCACTTCAAAAAACTCGTCGAGTTTGTGATTTGATACGTCCAATTTAGTCATCAGGTTGGGTTCGAACATCCTTCTATTCCTCGAAGCCACTCGGAAAGCAGTGCTTATTCCCTTCATTTTTTTAGAACTGAGCCCAAACCGTGTCTGAACTTGTGATACATCAGATGAAGAAATTTGACGAACTTCTTTGGTTTTCAATTGGCCTACTGATACACGGAGACGTTTTCCACGTCTTTGAGGGAGGAGTATCTCCTTAGATTCATGTTTCTTCCTTGCTACCGCCTTTGTTCCGAGGGAATCCTTAATGTAGCTGCAGACCATCTGCTCTTTCTGTGTGAAAGACAGTTTTGAGTCTGCTATTTGTTTTATATTTCGATACCGCCGGGATGTCTGGCAGTTATGTCTCCTCCCCTTAGCTATTGTCATTGAGCATTTCGAGCAATTTTTGTTTGTGTTCAACTTTTTTTTAGAGACGGGTGCAAACTTTTTCTTCCTATTCCAAGTTTCTCGACCATTTTTTCGAGCCAAACAACACAAAGTGCAAGGACATATCCCAGCTTCTCGCGATGATAGTTTTTCTGGCGGTGGGTATGTATATTTGCTATAATCTGGGAACTGAAGTTTTACACTTTTCTCGCCTTTCGATAAACGATACACTCCAATCCTACACGCACTGCATATGGCTGCTGGCAACCTATCGTCTTCCAAATTGTAAGATAAGAATTTCTGAATCAGATTTTTCATGGACGCACCAATCACTTTCATAGAACTTTTTTTTCCTTGGCACAATACACAGATTCTTCGCCTATTCTCCGCGTGAGAATACGCGTGATCTTTAGTAAGCATTATCACTTCAACTCACTATTCACGTGTAATAATAATCGAAGTGAACGAGAAATTATTCAACCGAACAGCTCACATATCAGTGCGGATAATCCAGTGCTCAATCAATCTTTGATATAAATTACGAGACTACAAAATTGACACTGATAACAATACACAAATGACCCACGGCGAGCCAAGCCGAAAAGGTAAACAAACGCCTAAGAGAGAGCGAGAGAGGAGGGGGGGGGAGAAGGAAGGGACCCGAGACGTATTAGTATCAGTTGTGATAAAGGTTTGCTGGATTTTCGGTGCGCATGTGATCAGAAATTATTCAAACTGATAGATGGAAGTATACTATTCTGATCTATAGCGGGATCGAATGGAATGAGTCTCGCTTATATAGCTGGATCATGGATTCCACATAGCTTAGAGTAATGTTTACTCAAACGCTAGTTTTGATTGCCAAAAAGAGAACATTTCATCATTTCTAGATTCATTTGTCGGAAGCATATACGTTCTCCTTTATGTATGTGAAATTCTCTCTAAGATATTGAGATATGATTCGAGGGAAAATGCATCGAAATCAGCAATCAGCGACGAAGGTGCTCTGAGGAGGGTAATAGTTAGTCCTGTGCTTGTGTTTCGATGGTTCATGAAAAGTTATCCTATAGAGATGCCGATGGAACACATTATTTTATAATTATGTCTATAAAATAGAGGAAAATTACGAGGTAAATACGATCTCTGGTGAAAAAACCTCTCATGTGCCCAACAAATGAGTCTTACGGGATAGGACAAGGACATATTTTCACTTAATTTTTCAAGATCTACAAAAAAGGTCTCTACACATTTTTCGAAAAAATGCGTCCTATTCGAGCTGTGAAGCGAGAGAGCGGAAAAAATATAATTTTTCACGAAAAAAGCTCTAATTTCTTCAACAGGTCAGTCTTTTGAGATTGGACAAGGACATATTCTTTGTTAATTTTTTCAGATCTACAAAAAAGGTCTCTACAAATTTTTCAAAAAAACGCATCCCGTTCGAGCTATAGAGCGTAAAAAGTCGAAAGGTCGCGAAAAAACACGTTTTTTGGACTTTATTAAAAAACGGCCCAAGTGGCGATTTCCATATTAGCTGGAAGATGATCCCACAGGGGCCTAAAGTGATATCCCACAACAATCCCTTGGGTGGTCTGCACCATGGATTTAGACCTAGTTCTAGCGACCCGTGCCCACTATATACATATTTACAAGCTATCAAAATTGCATCATTTACAACAAATACTATTCCAAATAAAAATCTCGGTTGAGTGTAATAAATAGAAGATGATTTTTAGATAATTATATGGATCTTTCTAGAAACCGATCGAGGACACGTGTTTTATTGATGCACTCGTAAATTCACTTTGAAAAGCCACAGATCTTTGGAATTTCTCCTAATATTCGTCAATAGTGACATATATGGTCGATATATCACCTTGAATTGACGATATATTGGGTTTTTTAAAATAGTATTCCACGATAAAATGATTTCTAAAACAATGTTATCAAGATCGTTGATAAAAAATCTATATTTCATCAAAATGAGTCGAAATAACTATCTTCTAGCTTGATTTGTATTATAACCAGTAGTTTTATTGAAGGAATCTATTTCACATACAATTTTTACAAAAGCTTGAAGTTTGTAAAATTGGATATTGGAAATAATGCATCGAATTTTAGAGTTTTTCCCATCAGTACTATGAAAATACTGAATCATAGAATAAAATGGCAAGAAGAACTTTCAGAATTGATTGAACGAATTTCACAAAATCTTGAATAGAAAATCATAGAATTCCCCATGTATGATCGTATACATATATACATGTCTTCCTATTTATATCTTCTGTATATAAGTCAAATGAGCTCGCTAGGCTCAGCTGGACTGGGGAAAACAGTGAGTGATATTATCGGCTTGTAGGCGCGCATATTCAAGATTACTTCATAGAAACTGGTACGAAATTACTTTTTGAACCTTTTGAAAATAAATATCGAAATTTTGGGACTACGGTTGTCACACATCCTCATCCTTGGAAATTCTGAAGATTAGAATAAATCACCAGGGAGGCATAATGAGGGGTTCTTTTCTTGGGGATACAAAAGAATACTTAGCTGAGTATCATTCTTGATCGAAAATCTTGTGGCATTTTGGAAACCCGCAGCCGGCGTCCACGTGTTTATGCAGGGAAAGAACAACAATACAATTTCTTCGCATCTCCAAAAGGTCGCACGTGGGAGATGTCTTTTAAACGTCTCCCAAACAACCCTCTCGGACTGTCTCACGCGGAGACATTTTAAAGACATCTTAGAGATATCTTTTGGAGACATCCCAACGAAAGATGTCTCCTAACGTTGGAGGACATCTCCGCTGTGGTTTGTTGGGGTACTGTGCAACAATGAAGAGATTGACCATGACAAAGGGTATAATGATTAATCAATCAGGATTTGAAAATTGAAAATCAATTCATCATGATTGTGTTTCAGACTGTTCATGATATGAATTTTCCATCACAATATCATGACTCGCTGCTGAATACTATGAATCAGCAAGAGAGAAGTTATGAACTAGAGATTTACCGTGAAGCTGAGAATTGATTCAGGTGATTATACTACAGTTGAAATGATGTCTGAAACAGATGTGCAGATTGAAAATATGAACAAAAGTGTCAAATGGTAATTTGGAATGAAAAGATAAGGCTCACTCATAAGCTCTTCAGAAAATCAAACGTTCGTTAGATCTTTCATGTGAACAATCAGCGATCAATGGCCCACTAAAGTTTCTTCATAATCGTGAGTGAAACTGACCCAATTCGATAGTTTTATCAACTTGAGTGAATTAAATGTACACAAAGTTTTCCCACTTTGGTACTTTCCGCTGACCTGTGGGGTTTTACATCACCAGTATCTTCGTTATTAGCAGTGAAGTACAAGACAGCTCTTGCAAGGTGAGGGGTCAGCCGCATCTTGAAAAGTACAGGACTCGCACCTGGTGTGGTGGCCTTGAGAGCACCGTGACGACACCGCGACACCGCCTAAATGAACATCCTGACGACTACCTGGAGGGTTTCTACTCCCGACTATTCGAGTTTGTAGTCATCATCGCAAGCGTCGTGACCGGTTTGTTCACTCTCGTGAACATGAACCACCCGGGCCAGTAGCGCGATGACAGGTACGGGCGCTTTGTAGGAGCGTGGTAGATACGCAACTTAAGCGCACAGCACCCGTTGCACGCTTCTAAAGCGAATCGGCCTAGGCTAGGGTCTCAAAAAGGATCACCCGGTCACACAATTTCACTGATACGTCGTCATCGTCGTCGCCCTGCCCCATCACTCACTCGTCGACCGCGGCCACCCAGGCCTGCTGCGCAACATTTTGGACCACTGGACGAGCCTTTCATAGCCCTAGCGGTGCGTAGCGAGAACAGAAGCTAGATGCACCGTCGACGTCATAGTTTGTCGTTGCCGTCACTTTCCCGGCACCCGCAGCAGGGAGATCTCGGGTTGTCACTTGTGGGAATTCGAAATGTGCTATATTGTACAGCTGTAGAGTCGCCTGCAACACGTAGACCCGACAGCAGAGATCTGCATCTTATGCGTTCCGCCGCGCGGCTTCGCTTGCAACTCAAACAATGCCCACACCCTCGTGAAAATGAACTCTAGCACACTATCATTCTCGGAACCACCATCGTCGCAAATGAGTAATAATTTAATCACATTTGGGGTGAAGACGATTAACACCCAGACTTAACCTCGATATGGCATTACACTAATCATTACACAACAAACGCTTGTTTGTTATGTAAAGTTCAGTGGCAAATCATTACGTGCCCGAAGTTGGCACCCGCTTCAAAGCATTACAAATGTGATGATTGAGACTTCATTTTCAATTCAAAGTTACAAAAAATAGAAATTATTACAAAAAAATTCTGAAAATCCCAAAATGAATTACAAAACGCGATCCATAATCCGGTTACGAGATGTACACCTACTCTCAACATATTGTATATTGCAAGTATATATGCATATACTTGAATTCTCAGTACTAGTGTATACACATAGTGCGGACTGCGCATAGTCAAGCGTTGCGTTGCCGAAACTGCGTGCGAACCTCAGCATAGTCCGTATATCATTATATATTATTAGTTTATTGAACCTCACGGTTATAAGTGTTACATATATCAAGATATTTGACTCCTAGCGTCTATCAAGCTGATGACTCTTGGGACTTATTATAAAAGTATGAAAATAAACATTTTCATTCTTTATAAGGTCAATCTGTAAATAGGTATTCCCATGTGGAACTTGAACTGAAAATTCCTTTCTTTGATTTTGCTCCTGCTTATTCTTTCCTTTTCTTCTTCTCCCTCTTTCCTCTTCTCCACCTCCTCCTTTCTTTACCATCTTCTATCCTATCCTTAGGGCATTTTCATGGCCACGCTGATTGGGCTTCCTATGTATCCTTTCTCCCCGTCGTTCTAGATCATTCTGTACAGCTGGTTGTCTTTCTCTGCGTATACCACATCTTCCACTCTTTCCACTTCAAATCCATTGGCTACCATTCTGCTCATTGCATATGAATTCCTCTTTTCTTCCCATCTTCCCTTCGCTCCTTCGAAGGCTTCTACCACAAACTCTGTCTCGCCTATCTTGTCCATGATGATCCAAATTTCAGCTGTTATTCTTGGGTTGGGTGAATTGAGTACCCAAGCTCCGTTCCTTTGTACATTCCCTCTTTTTGCCAGGGTTTTCAGCCACCATTGGTTCTCGCCTTCACTTCTTCCTACCTTTTCAGTGATCCACTAGTCCACCCTCTTACCTCTGTTTGTCATTCCTTTCCTTATCACTATCTTACCGAATGCTCCCTCTTCTTGCCTGTTCTGCTGCTCCTCTGCTCTTTTTTCTTGGCTCTGTCCGCTCTCACTCTCTTCTGATGTAGTGTGATCTAACCTCTCTGCTTCAAGTTCTCTTATCCTTCTCTCCAACTCTCTATTTCCCCTTTGTGTTTTTCGTAACCTCCCTCCTAGCAGGAGTCTCCTCTTTCTTTCCTCTTCAGATTTTCTTCCTTGTCATTATTTTCCATGGTTTGGTATTCTTTGTCGCTTTGCCTGGCCCACGTGTCTCTAGCTTCTACGTTTGTTGTTCTCCCTGTTCTCCTTCGTCCTTCCCTCATCCTGTTTCCCCAGCGTTTCCCGTTCCGTTCCTGCGTTCTAGGTTCCGTTCTCTTCTCCCCTCGTCCGCCATCTTATCTTTTGCTATGCTATGTTTTACCCTATAGGGTTCTCTTTCTTTTTCATTCTATGTCTTTTAGCCATCCAATTTTAGTCCAGTCTCCGTTTAGAACTCCCATCCAGTTCCCTGGTTTTTTGTCTTTTCTCATTCCTCGAATATGTGTCGCATCGGTTCTTACCGCAAATTCTGCATCTTTTGTATT
Organism: Eretmocerus hayati; assembly: GCA_029851415.1. Classification (NCBI taxonomy): domain Eukaryota; kingdom Metazoa; phylum Arthropoda; class Insecta; order Hymenoptera; family Aphelinidae; genus Eretmocerus; species Eretmocerus hayati. The sequence continues at coordinate 133,695,230 of CM056741.1, read as the reverse complement.
CGTCTTCCCTCCAGTATCCATTTCTTTTTGCCTCATTCCCCAGCCTGAATCTCGCTATGGTGCTGAGATTCTTCTTGATTGCGTTCTCTGTAGAGTTAACGTATCCTGTGGTTCCGTCATCCAGCAGCCATTCCTTTAGTCCCTGGCAGTATTTGAAGTTCCTCACCTTGCTAATTGCTTCATGTCTATCTCGATCCCTTCTGCTTTGTTCAAGGACTCTGTATCTCTCTACCTTGTCTTCTATTCTTGTTTTCAGTTCTCTCTCTGACCATCCTTTGTTGTTGAACCAGTTGTCTCTTTCTTCTCTCAGTTTCTGGTCTGCCTTGCCTTCTCTGAGCTCTTTCCACAGTTCTTTTCTGATGCTTCCATTCATTTCTTCTTCTATTCCCTCCTCATATTTCAGGCATCTAGTTCCTGCTTCTATTGCTGTTTTATCTCTCCCTACCTCATTTAGAATTGAGTATTTGGGCGTGTGTCTTTGTAACTTCAATACCCATTCACTGTACTTCATCTGTATATTCTCTATGTTGCTCCATTCTTTCCATCCCCAGATCTCTATTCCATATAAAATGATGTTCACTATCAGAGTGTCCAGCAGTTCCATTCTTTCCTTCCATTCATTTTTGAATAGTCTTTCTCCCATGCTCCATACTTTTCCCAGTGCTGTGTTGGCCTTTTTTGCTATATATCTCACATGACCTCCATCCTCGTTATTCTTTTTGAGTATATATCACAGGTATTTGAACTCCTTCACTTGTTCTATTTCTCTACCTTCTAACTGGAATTTGTTTTGCTTTTCTCCCCCCTTGCATTTCCTGCATATCATGACCTTGGTTTTCCTAACATTAATCTCTAGTCCTCTCTACTTCACATACTTCCCTGCTTTTTGAGTAGTTCTTTTAGACCTTCCTCATTATTTGCTATCAAGCAAACATCATCTGCGTAGCTCATTCCCCAGATCTCCAGCGCTCTTTCTATTACGCATCATCCTTCTTGTACTGCTTCCATTCTTCCAAATAAGTCTACCAGACCAATGTTGAAGAGAATTGGACTCAGTGGGCAACCCTGTCACACTCCTTCTGTCGTGTAGAATTTTCCTATAACTTCTCCCTCTATTCCTATTTCACATTTAGTCTCTTCATAAATCTCTTCTATCCTCGTCCTAAGTAGTTTGCTTACATCCAGTCTCTCCATATTTCTCTATATACTTCCTCGCCTTATCTCGTCGAAGGCTCCCTTGAGGCTAATAAACAGTAGCCATGCTTTTCCCTTTTCTTCTTCTATCTCCGTTCCAATCATCCTTTGGAGCGCGGATATTGCATCAATGGTTCCCCTCCCTTTTCTGAATCCCATTTTTTCATCTCTCATCTCACCCCCGCCCTCCTGCCCCTTTCCTAGTCTATTTCTGATTGATTCTGCATAGATTTTGTATGCTGTATCCATCATCGTTAGTGCCCTGTGGTTCTCTGTCAGTTTCTTGTCTCCACCTTTATGGATTGGTATTACCTTTCCTTTTTCCGATTCTTCTGGGAATTCTCCTCTTTTGGATATGCTGTTGAGTATTTCTCTCGGTTCCTTTTCTGTATCCTTTGTGGCGTTCATCCACGCTTCGTTCTCTATGCCGTCTGGTCCACATGCCGTTTTCTTTTTTAGCTTTTTTCTGTCGTTATCTCACCCTCTTCTCCCCATTCCTTTCTTCCCTTCATCCTCCTCATTTTGGGTCATCTTCTTGACTTCTGAATTGCTCCTTAAAATGTTCCAACCATTCTTCATCTATGATGCCTTCATCCAGTCCTTCCCTTCTCTTGTACCCATCCGTCATTTTCCAGAATTTCTTTTCTGATTTGTCCTTCAACATTTCTCCAGTCTGTTTCTCACCTCCTCCCCTTTTCTCCCACCCTATCAGTTTCCTATACTCTGGTCTTTTCGCATAATATTCTCCCTCTATTGTCTTATCCTCTCTTACTCTTTGGGATAATTCTAGTACTTCTCCTTTTTTTCGCCAGCACTCTTCGTCCCACTAGCTTTGTGAGTCTATGTCCTTCTTTTCCTTCGGTCTGTTCCCCTGTGTTTCCAGTTTTCTTCTCTCCCTTTATTCATGTATGTGCCTATAATTTTCCATTTCTCCTTGTTGATGATTACCTTACTTTCGAGAGTTTCTCTGTTCGTCCTCGTTGTTTTTGCCTTCAAATATTTCTTTGTTGCCATGATAATGCCTCCACTTGCTCTGCCTTTCCTGTTCTTTGCCTCTATAGTTACTAGATCATACTCTCCTAATTCATTTCCTATCCATGCCTCCTCTTTTTCTTCCAACCAGGTTACTGATAGGCAGATGATTTCATGTTCTTTGAGGTAATCCCTACTGGAAACTGTCATATACAATTACACGTCCATTTAGATGTGTAATTACACGTCTGTCTTCATCATATTAAGGTTGTAAAGAAGGATATGGGTATGGCAGTGAAAAGGTGGTTGGGCAAAGACGTGAGATTAGATATGGAGAGAAGGGTCAGAGAATGGCCCACTTCCATCTAATGAAATTCCACGAACTTTGGAACGTGTAAATGTACGTCCGTTTTCACTTCCGATTAAATGTGAAGTTACATCAGCCAAACTCAAAATTGAAGAAACTATTCGGGAGAACGTAATTGAGAGTGATACCAGCGGGTGGTTCTAGAGGAGGGAGGATCATGCCCTACTGGAAATAGGTGACCGTCAGAGCGGCCATGAAATTCTTGAAAAAATATTGGTCCCATCAATGGCCGCTCCGACGGCCACCACACGCACGCAATATGGCCGCCTTAGAGGATCAATGGAATGGACCAAATACAACTCGTCGATCATGAAGTGATTGTCAAGACGTGAATGATATTTTGATCCCGTTGGAACGCACTTCTTGGAAGGAAAATCACTCTTCGAAATTCATGGATAATTTTGAGAATTTATACTGTCTATCATCATCCTGGTTATGATCCAGAGAATTCGAAGAATTCCTGCAATATTCTAGGCATTGTATTTACCATATTCCTTTTCTTGCGGAGTGACAACTATTCTCAAGGAGTTTCGGAGAGATTTGAGAACTCATGATCTACATATTCATTCTCACAAAGTCCCAGGAAATTTCGAAAGATCCCGCAGTTGCGGGGATATTGATTTCACATCGTTATTTTAGCAAAGTGCCGGAGGATTATGGAATTCTTTGAAAAATCTTAGGGATTCATCTCTCATATGTTCATTCTGGTGAGGGTCAGCTAGATGACGAAAATTTCTGAGAAGTGTAAGGAATCCATTTTTATATTCTCGTTTCGGTGCGAGAAAATCCTCGAATCCTTGAAAATAATTGAGAGGCCAATTCCATACATTCTTATTCCGGTGATACGCGGGAAGAGCTTAAGACTCTTGCTCAGACATGAGCCGCTATAGATCATCCTCAACCGAGGTTCACTCGCCCCAACCGCACTAGGGCCCTACGTAGGATCGGTTGTTCATTATATTTGTGATCACCATTTCAGCTTTGCCTTGTGACTGCTGTTTGACCTGGATATTCTTGGCCCGGTGTACACGCTCCTGCTACGCCGCTATTCTATGTCTTCTTTATCTTCTAAAAATATTTGGTCTACGCGTGCGCCACAAAATCGCATCGGCTCATGCTTCATGTTATTCACCCAAAAAGAGCCGTCTTGCTCTAGTCAGGGTGCCGCGTCCGATGAGAACCGGGATAAACTATTTCGGATCTTTGAGCACGCGTCCGAGCTAAGTAGGCGTGCTTGCCTCGAGAGAACATACGCGATCCCCACGTAGTCCCGTCCACGTAGACCTTTTTGTTCGTCTGTCGCGTACAGCTGTATCTCACAAAATACTGGGTCCAAAGTGCCCTCCTCAAGTTTATTATGATCCAGAAATAGAATGATGGAAGTGACAGGAACGTGGGCATGTTTTGACAGTGACTTCTATAGGTGGGCTCGGTTTGAATTTCTGTATGGCGGACAAACAAAAATGTCTTCGCGGGCCGGACAAACGGTCAAGTTGATCAGCCACATCACGCCTGTTTTTTCGAAGCGAACGGGCCTACTCAGCTCGAGCGAGCGCCCGAGGAATGAAGTAAGTTTATCTCGGGTTTATTCGGATGCGGCGCCCCGACTGGAGAGGGGCGGTTTCCTTTGCATGAATGGCGTGGAGCATGAGCCGATGCAATCCTATGGCGCACGCGCGGACTAGAAATTCTCCAGGTGATCAACAAGACCCAGACCAGCAGCGACGCAGGAGCGTACACCGAGCCTACGATTTCCGGGATGAGCAGCAAGTACAAGGCAAGACTGATATGGTGAGTACAAGTATAATCAATCACTGAACCTACGAATGTCCCCTGAAGCGGTTGAGGCGAGTAATCCTCATTTGAAGATGATTCATAGCAGCTCATGATTGAGCAAGAATCTCGAGGTTTTCCCGCGTTTCGCTGAGATAAAAATGTAGAACATTGACTTCTTAATTTTTTTAAAGAGTTCGAGGATTCCCCTGCGACATAATGAGGATATGAAAAGTAGATTTCTTGAACTTTTTGGAAATTCTCGGAATCTTCCTGACCTCCACCAGGATGGATATGTAAAGGAGAATCACCAAGACTTTTCAGAAATTTACAGGAATCTCCGGCACTTTGTCAAAATAATCATATAAGAACAGAATGCTTGAAACTGTGGGATCTAACGAAATTTTCTAGCACTCCACCAAACTGAAAGTATGAATAATGAATTTTCAAACCTTTCCAAAACATCTTGGAAATTCCCTTACTCCGCAGAAATAGAAATATGAGAGATACGATATCTGAAATATTGCATGATATCCTCAAATTTTCTGGCACTCAGCCGAAATAACAATATAAGAAGATGGATTTTCCAAATTCCCCAAGAATTCTGAAAATCCTTTTTTGTTCCAAGAAAAGCATTCCAATGAAGCTGAATCATCATCCACGTCTCGTCAATCAATTTTCGATTGACGGGGCGTATCTCTTCTATTCCATAGATTCTTCACGTTGGCCATATTGCGTGGCGGCCACCTACAGGGCCGATTTTCTCCAAAGAATTCCATGTTCGCTCTTGCGGTCGCTTATTTCCAGTAGGACGTGATCGATCCTCTTTGAATCATACCGTTGAAATCACTTTCAATTACATTCTACCAAATAGGTTTTAAATATTTTGAGTTTGGCACATATAATTCCACATCGTTTTGGACGTCAAAGATGGATGTATTTTTACACGTCCGAAATTGCATGGAATTCGATCAGACGAGAATGGGCCATTCTTTGACCCCTTTTTCCAAATACAATTCCACGTTTTTACCTATTCACTTTCCCACTGTCATATTCATATCACTTTTCACGAGCTGAATATGGTGAGAATGGACGTGTAATTACACATGTAGATGGACGTGTAATTGTATATCACAGTTTTCAGCAGGGATACCACGTCTTGGTGGTGATATTCTTTGCCCTTGCTATGTTCCATGCTATTATCTTCATCCTTCCTTTCTCTGTTGTTTTGTATTGTCCTCTTCCATTTTTTCTCTCCGTGAAAGGGTTGGTTCTCTCTTCCACTCCACCTCCAGATTTGTCCGTTTATAATTACGTGGTTGGCTCCAACAATCGCTTCTTTCCCTTTGTCTATTTGTTCTTTTGCAAATCCCTCCAATTTCCTTCTGATCTCCCTTTCTTACCATGTCGAATCTTTTTCTATGTATATGTCTGTGCCCTTACTCTTGTTCATCATTATCTCTTTCCATTTGTCACTATTCTCGTATTCTATGCCAACCATCTCTTCCTTTTTGTTTCTAATTTTCCATGCTTTTATGATCTTACAGGTGACCTGGATATCCTTCTCTAGCCACTGTTCTACTTTTTCTTCCAGTCTTGTCTGTTCCAGTTTCTTACCTATTGTTATTAGGTTATTCCTTTTTGCTCTCTTTTCACACTCTTCCAGCTTTCTTTCCATAGTTGTCCATTCCGCTCCTTCCTGTGCCTCATTCCTCATTGTTGGGCCTTTGATGGGGCCTTCTGCGTTCCAGACTCCTTCCAAGTGTTCTAGTCTTCCCACTATCTTTTTCTGGGCCTCTTTTCTTCCTCTATCTTTAAACTCCATATTTGTCATCCTCTTGTTCATTTCTTCTGCTCTCCTTCAATTTTCTGCTCTCAACTCTTTTAGCAAAGTGTCCATCCTGTCCATCATTCTGTCGTCTCTGGTCCTCATCTCCTCTTGCAGGTTGCTTAGCAGGTCTTTCGTTCTCTCTATATCTTCTCTTGTGTTCTATTCACTAAGCTTATCTCCTGTTCCTTTTGTGTCTTTTTTGTCTTTGACCTCCTCTGTGTATTTCGTCTTCACTATATTCCCAATTTTACTTTCAGGTGATCTTTCGTCTTCTCTCCTCTTCCCACTTGTTCTTTTCTGCATGTAGCTCAATATATCTTTGGCACTTGTTCCCAAGGATGCTACCTCCCTCTTTGTGTATTTAGGGCTGTTATTTGAGAATGTTTCTGTGTAAAACATTACCTTCCTCGTTAGCCTGGCTGTATGCCTCGCGTTTTTCTAACCTCTCTGTGCTCGCGTTTGGGGAAGTTGGCTGAATTTCTTTCCTCGTTGCTTTCCTTTTTGACTCTCTTCGCCTTTTCCGTGGTATTTCGATTTCTCTATTGATCACACTCTTTCTTGCTATTCACTTTTGTGTTTTGCTTTTATTTCTAATTATTTTTGTGTCACTAGCTATGATAGACGTCTGTAGGGCTTGGTGGCCACCTTCCCTCCCTGCATAGTCCGTACATAATATTGACATAATGACGTACTGTAATCCTGAATATTGTTTCTGTCAATTATTCAAACAATTTACGACAAAAGCCGAGTTTTTTTTGCATATAACACCCGAGGTTGGGGTAAATGAAGCCACCTAAATTAAAATCAAAATTGATTTTTGAGTAATTTTGGAAATACCTGTTTTTGACTTGTTTGACTTTCCAAGCCGAAATTTGACCGCGATAGCTGTAAATATAGCCCGGAGCCCAAGCTTCCGAATGAATGAGCGTAATGAAGAAATTTTCGCAATAAATTTTGCAATGAATTTTGCGATAAACAAAATTTGCAAGATGTAATTTTTCGCTTTTTTGAAGGTCTTTGAATGAATTCCGATACTTTTCATAAATGTTGACGCAACTATCAGGGAATATTGATGGACTTCGAACCTTCCGCCACTTTTTCAGAAATCATGGCAAATCAAAAACCTTACCACCAGATGAATACTTGGAAACTTTCCGCAAACTTGAACTCCGTAAAGATGGTGACGAGTCTGTCAAAATGCAAAGGCTTATGCGTTGTCTTATGGGCAATCATACCGAATCAGACTCTGGACAACATGATGATTTTGAAAATGACAAAACTTTGCGTGAACATAGGATTAGACTGCGTAATGACTTACAAGGGGGACCCACGAAGTGCGGGTCACCAAATCTCACCAAACTTCTTCACAGTCTCGTACCACCTAGAATATGAAGAACCCAGAGTAACTCCGTCAAATGGGCTCTCTGTTCAGAGCTACAAGTACAAATGTTAGCATTGTCCGTATATCTATATATGATGAATTCCACGCGAAAAGGGGTCATCTCTCAGATTCTTATTTAACCTTTTTCATTCGATTCTATGGCCCAAAATAGGAACTTCGGACCATCTATGAGGCCCAAAAAAAATTTCTCCTCTCCATTGCACGCATATCCGTCAACAGAACGAATATTTATCGTGTAAAAATCGATGCTCTTTTATTCACGAAAATGGGAATATTTCGAGTTTTTGAATAGCTATCGATTTGCGGGTTGTGGCATCTGAAAGGGCATCAAAAAACCTATCGAAAACGTTGTCGGAAATTCCTTCTCTGTGATTTGGGGGCCTCCTGGAGGCAAAAGAGTGTTTTTCGCTAGAATGTTGATTTCTCAAAAAGCCATTTTTTTTTATTTTCTGAAAATCATATATTTGACGTAAAATTTTGCGTTCTTTCAAAAAAAAATGGGTTTCAGAGAAGTTTGTGGCGATCCAAGTGACTTATGAGCCATTTTCTTGAAAATTCGATTTTTCCAGTTTCAGAAAAAGGCGATTTTCTGCGCATGCGCACAAACATAGACTTTCGGCGCAACTTTCAATGGAAAGCTGACAAAATTTTCTATAAAATGACTACCCGCAGAGTTGAAATTTATGCACTGAAACGCGATCTGCAAGGATTAATTATGTCGAATCAAAATCACATGAAAATTTAGCCCATTAACGCCTTCGTGCCGCCTGCTGAGATGACACATTCACGAGATCTTCTCGGGACTCAATTTTAAGAACGAAATTGACCTGAAAAAAATTCGGACCACATGGTTTCAACGTAAAATTGTATGAACTTTCAAAATATGCGATGGAAAAACCTGTTTGAGGCGAACCCGAGGTGCTACATTCAATTTTTCGCAATTTTGAATGTGAAATATCGTATTTTCTGGCAAAAAATTGAATGTAGCACCTCGGGTTCGCACATTTTGAAAGTTCATACAATGTTACGTTGAAACCATGTGGTCCGAATTTTTTTCAGGTCAATTTCGTACTCAAAATTGAGTTCCGAGAAGATCTCGTGAATGTGTCATCTCAGCAGGCGCTACAAAGGCGTTTATGGGCTGAATTTTCATGTGATTTTGATCCGACATAATTAATCCTTGCAGATCGCGTTTCAGTGCATGAATTTCAACTTTGCGGGTCGTCATTTTATAGGAAATTTTGTCAACTTTCCATTGAGAGTGGCGCCGAAAGTCTACGTTTGTGCACATGCGCAGAAAATCGCCTTTTTCTGAAACCGGAAAAATCGGATTCTCAAAAAATGGCTCATAAGTCACTTGGATCGCTCCAAACTTCTCTGAAACCCATTTTTTTCGAAAGAACGCAAAATTTTACGTCAAATACATGATTTTAAGAAAATAAAAAAAATGGCTTTTTGAGAAATAAACATTTTGGCAAAAAACACTCTATTGCCTCCAGGAGGCCCCCAAATCACAGAGAAGGGATTCCCGACAACGTTTTCGATAGGTTTTTTGATGCCCTTTCAGATGCCGCAACCCGCAAATCGATAGCTATTCAAAAACTCGAAATATTCCCATTTTCGTGAATAAAAGAGCATCGATTTCTACACGATAAATTTTCAGTCTGTTGACGGATATGCGTGCAATGGAGAGGGGAAATTTTTTTTGGGCCCCGTAGGTGGTCCGAAATTCCTATTTTGGGCCATAGAATCGAATGAAGAAGGTTAAAGAAGAATCTGAGAGATGACCCCTTTCCGTAGGTTGCTTTGGCGTGGAATTCATCATATATCACTTTTTTACATGGGCCCATATGGGCAATGCTAGTGTCATAGGCTGTAACTTCGGACAGAGGGCCCATTTGACGGAGTTACTCTGGATTTTTCATATTCTAGGTGGTACGAGGCTGTGAAAAAAGTCTGGTGAGCTTTGGTGACCCGCACTTCGGGGGCTCCCCTTGCTAGTACAAACGGCGTATAGATCGGTCCGTAAAGACCACATAAGCAACGACGACGTCAACGACAACGTATTAGCAGGCAGAGGCTCGATCTCATCAAGATTAGAATAGCACAATATTCCTGAGACACCAGTGCTACTAGAGTGAATGGTTTGATCAAATGTGCCATACTGCCCCCACGGGATCTATATCGTCCCGTATTACCGGTGAGATTGCACAATAAACTACTCTTCCCGCTGTGCCACTCCTGTGCCGAAGTGTTGTCACAAGAAGAGTGCTCTCATGATGATGTCAATGAACGTATCCTGAAAGGGACTTGGGTATCTGAAGAAGTCAAAAAAGCAGTCGAGGTGGGTTATGAAATTCGCGAGGTTTATGAAATATGGCAGTATCGAATGACGCAGTATGACCCCGCTACGGGAGAAGGTGGCTTGTCTGCAGATTACATTGATAAATTTTTTTCTGAGAAAACAAAAGCGTCGGGATTCCCTCCCGAATGTGATAATCAAGAGAAAAGAAAAGCGTATCTTGATGAGTTGGCCCGTCACGAAGGTATCCGCCTGACTGAAGGAGAGATCAAGACAAACCCAGGGCAACGATCAGTCGCCAAAGCGGCCTTGGTATCAATCTGGGGGAAGTTTGGACAGCGCGAAAATATGGCAAAAACCGAGATCGATACTTCTCCACAGAGACTGACAGAACCACTCAACAGCGCCGAAGTATCGGTAAACAGTATCTTACCCATCAATAACGACATCATATACGTCAACTGGACTCATACAAACGAAGCCGTTCCTGCGTCGGCAACAACGAACGTTGTCATAGCGGCTTTTACAACAGCTCAAGCAAGACTCGAACTCTTCCGATATCTCCACAGTTTAGGGCTGGCTGCTATCTATTTTGATACAGATATCATGGATCGATACGAAGAGTACTTTGGAGTTCAAGTTGGTGGTGGTGGTGGTGGTGGGAGTAGTCTCTCTGGTGGTATTGGACAGATATATACAGGCTCACGGTATCAGAGAGGCCACGGAGGTGTTGGCCGTTTCTTGGCAGGTCTTTTTCGTCAAGTTATGCCTCTGTTGACCCGTGGTGCCAAAGCTGTCGGTAAAGAAGCTCTCAAGACAGGGTTGAATGTGATGTCCGATGTGACTACAAGAGGCACAACAATCAGAGATTCCTTCAGAAAACGCGTCCGCGAATCCGGGGAGAGTCTCAAGAGAAAAGCAGAGGAGAAGTTGGATAAAATGATGGAGGGGTCAGGTTATAAGATCGCACGCTTAACGGGTAATCCTCAGTCGTTCGTCAAGAAGAGAGACACGCGGAAGCGAAAGTCGGCTACAACAAAAGTTGGGAAGGTCAAAGCTGGTAAGGTTCGAAGAAAAAAGAAGAAGAAACGAATTGTGAAAGCTAAACAACGTTCCACAAGAGATGTCTTTGGTTGAAAATGGCGTTTCTGCATACCCAATCGTGCGAGTGTTTGGAATCTGAGCTCCTTTTATTTGAGATTCCTCCAACTCAAACTACTATTGAGGGATTTCGGTACATTCAGTACAAACCAATCAGCTCTCTCACCGATGATTCTCCCATAGGGTTCATCGTCAGTGGGAACGGTGAGGAATACATCGATCTCGCTCATACGTTATTGAGTTTACGTGTCTCTTTGAAGCGTACAACGGACGGTGAGCTGGCTGCTGCCGATGAGGCGCTTGTTGCGAGATGTGGCCCAATCAATAATTCCATGCACTCGCTATTCATTCAAGTAGACGTTTACTTGAATCAGAAACCTGTGTCACCGCCAAACAACTCCTACGCTTACAGATCATATATAGAAACGCTCCTCAATTACGGACCCGCTGCCAAAAATTCTCATCGAACGAGTGTGTTGTGGTACGATGACACTCCTGGAGCCTTCGATGATACAGCGAACGGCAACGCAGGTCTTGTCAGCAGAGGAGAGTTGTGTAATATTAACAAAAAAGTAGACATGATTGGACACCTACACGTGGACATTCTAAACCAGGAAAAATTGCTATTGAACAATGTCGAGGTGCGACTTCGTCTCGTGAGGTCGCGCGATGCTTTTGTTCTAATGGATCCCTCACGAGATTTGACTGTTTGCATTGAAGAGGCCAATCTTTTGGTGAGACGTGTGAAAATCAATCCAGGAGTCTTAATTGCTCATGCTAAGGTACTTGCAAAAACAACAGCAAAGTACCCTATGACAAGAGTAGAAGTGAAAGCTGTTACCATGCATAGCGGTATACACGGCGAAACACTGGATAACATCATTCTTGGCCAATTACCAAAGAGAGTGATCATCGGTTTCGTCCAAAATCAAGCTTTTAATGGGGACAAGTTTCTGAACCCCTTCAATTTTGAAAACTTTGACCTCAATTTTCTTTGTTTGTATGTCGACGGTGTGCAAGTTCCCTCCAAACCTCTCCAACCTACTTTTCGTAATGATAAATTGTACGTTGAAGCTTATCACACACTCTTCTCTGGAACGGGCGTACATTTCTTGAATGAAGGAAACAGTATATCTAGAGAAAATTATCCAAAAGGATTCTGTCTTTTCGCTTTTGATATCACGCCCGACTTGTCGGCCAACGATTGTATTCATTGGAACTTGATAAGACACGGTAGTGTGAGAATAGAGGTACGATTCGGTACAGCTCTGACGACCACGGTCAATTGTATCATCTATGCCGAATACGACAATATCTTGGAAATTGATGCGGCGCGTCAGGCAATCGTTGATTTCAGCGGATAAACTTGAATCTCCCTACATTGGACATAAATCGTCTCGAATAATGTGTAACAGCTCAGTCTGCTTGCGCGCTTGATGGAAGCAACTTCGTTACCATGGACATCGTGATTGATCTTCAGTTTTTCAAAGATAATAATAACCGCAGTGTACAGAAAGAGATTGCTATAGTATCTCTGGAGAGCGATTTTGTCGCTCATTGGATTTTGGCTTGGTCCTCGCCAATAGACAAGTTGAGTCCAGAAATAAGGAGACAAAACGATTGGTTGACACATTTCCATCACGGCTTGGACTACTTTCAAGGTGATACGTCCTTCAGAGGTTTCCAAAAGAGTTTGCGCGAATTGGCGAAGAAAGCGAGGAGAATATTCGTCAGAGGACAAGAAAAATGGCACGTCCTGCAGAAATCCATCGCCCATGACATAATCAACCTAGAATACGACAATGATTGCCCTTCATTCAAAAATCTGCCCTGGTGCGAGAAGTATTGCCTCTTTCACGCTGTCAAACAATCACATCTAAAGTATAGTTGCGCTCTGAACAATGTAAATCGCTTGAAAATTTGGCTTAATAAGCGCGGAGCTCCAAATCCTCTTGCCGAATTCAACTTTTCGCCACCTTTACGGCTTTGCGATGAACAGTCAAGAGGTTTTGAAGAAATTGGCAGCTATACCCCACCATTCAGTGGGTGTATTCCCTGCAGATCAGATCCCACGGGTGTGGACGAGCCCGACGGCGTTTGTCTTCAATACGGATCCCCACACTAAACCTGGAGCCCATTGGGTGGCCGTCCACGTTAACAACACCAACGATGATTGGTATTTTGATAGCTATGGCATTCCTCCTTTTATACCAGACCATATTAATAGACTGCGCAGAAATTGTAAAAACTTTCGTTGGAATTCAGTGAGATTGCAAAGTGACTCATCTGACGTGTGTGGTCAGTATTGTTTAATGTTTTTATACTACATGAGCTCGGGAATGGAGATTGCTGACTTTCTTCGGAATTTTTCTGATGACTATTCTCAGAACGATGCAATAGCGAGAAACTTTGTAAAACATAAAGTTCATGATCAGCAATTCAGTGGCGGCGGTGGATGTATCATCCGATGTTTACAAAGTTGCGCGTCTAAAATGTCTTTGTTATAATTTAATGTGTGATGCTTCAAAGCTCTGACGCTTCAAAGCTCTGATTCAGATATCCGTTCCACACGTAATAATGGGTATAAGAGAGCGTGGACTCCGAGGTGTTTCTGTCAGTCGTTCTTGGAGCTCTCTTCACCGTTTACCAAGACTCGGTTTCTCTCGCAATGGCTGCGCAGGAGGAAAGTATCGTACGTTGTGGAAGAATACTATCCACTATACATGCATTGAACAATTCGGCGAGTAAGAAAGCATTGATTGGATTAGAATATAATTCAATCGAAGAAAATATATATACTGCTACCTTACGCATAGTGGCTACTGACTTGGGTTGTGTCAGTTTCACATTCGCTCAATGGAAAAAGTTCAAAGAAGAAATTGGCGAGGTTTATCGATATTTCCGAGGATTTGCTCCAGAACTACGAGATCAAACGATCTATGGCGATGGGTGGATTTTACGATTTACTCATAGTCATCGACAGAATACCATCGAAATCGAAGAAGATCGCCGGGAACCATCCTCTGAAACGATAAGGAAGCGTTTCCGTCGAAGCATTCACCTACACAGGGTGTCGTTTGAACAACTGATGGACCTGTCATGTTTCATCGAGTATAAACTTGATTGTTTGGATCAAATGTCTGAATTGATCCCCCTATGGTTACGAGTATTATTGATCATATTTATCATTTTGCGATAACGGCTAATGATGCCCAAATTCAAACTTTCAATAAAAACTTGCTTTATGGTTTACTAGAGGAGATACGCAAAAATGACAAGATTTTCAAGTCGATATTGTCTGATGTAGGATTGAAAACTAAAGAATTAGAAAAAGATGTTTGTGTTAGCCGATATGTCGTAGAAACTGTACTTCATTCAATTGTAACAACGCGTACCGATGAATGTATTGAAATGTTAAATAAACGCTTAGACAATTAGTAATATTGTTACTCATCAATATGTATATCTATATGTACCCTATTGATTATTTGAATCAAACACCATGTTACGAAATCTGGAGTTATCAATGAAATTACCTTGTGCGCCAATACTAGGTTAATATTCAAAAGAAAGCAATAGAAAAATAATTTTCTCGCTCAGTCTTCTCACGTAAAGAGAGAGATTAATTCTGTTGAATCACTCTGAAATTCCTCTAAATTCATTGTCTCGCTCATTCAAAAAAAAAAATAGCCAGTTATAGGCTACATAATGTTTGCTTCATTTTTGCTGATAGCGCCCGAAGAGATGTGCAAAGAATCGCTCTCTATGTACCATCTTCATAATGTTTGCCTTATTTTTTGCTGATGGTGCACAAAGATAATGCACAGAGAGTCGCTCTCTATGAATCATCCGTCTGGGGGTCACCCAAGGTCATGTTTTGACGGCCCATAGTGGCCCCTTAACTACTTATACATTTGTTGAAATATTGCGATGAAATTTCTCTCGTGGGTCTAGGTGATGTTTAAGTGCTGTCCCACCTGAAGCGTTCTTGTCTGAATTGTGGCCTCAAAACAAATTTTGATCCAGTAATCAACATTTTTCACACAGGTGCGTGCTTCTATATCCCTGAAAGCATTTTCAATTGATAGCCAGTACGATTTCCTTTGAAGTGACCACTTGCTGAAGTCAATTTAATGGGAAGCTCTAGAGTTAGGGCTGTTTTCGAAACTTAGGAAATTCAAGGTACCAAATCCGTGAAACAGGGTTTCCCTCGAAAAATCCAAAAAATGCGAGTTCTGAGTCGGTCTATCTTAAAGATGTGAATTAGTGTCTTCGATTTATAATTGAACGTAGAAACGGAATCCATGCTCAGTTTTACCTCTCATCGTCAGGATTTTTTACTAGACTCAAAAAACGGACAAAACAAAAAACGGTCTTTTCAGTCACTTTAATGTTCTTCAGGTGAATATAACGCGAATGAGTGGGCTATCTCCGGTTCTGTTGTATCAAACTGAATGGTTCAGGTAGTCATTTCGAAGAAAATTGCACCACGTATCGATTGAAACCACTATTGAAGACGTGAAAAGGGATGCATAAGCGGTAAATGCGAATCATTAACCCAAATTATTATTTAGAAGGGTACATTTCAAATGAGAAACGCTCGAGGTGGGGTAGCACTCAAACTTCACCTAGGTCCCCGGGAATTTTTTTCTCGCAGTATCTCACCGAATGATCAGGTTGTGGGGAGTTGCGTGGGCGATCGGGGGAGGGGGGACTTGGGAAATAACGGACACCCTTTTGTATATTGCAACAGCGATGGAATTGAGGAGAGCTGATAACTGCTGATAGATTGACAGGAACCTATGGATTGGCTGAAGTAATCTGTTTTACTCATGTTAAATCTCGGTGTAGACGTCTACAGTGCCGATCATTCACGTAGCATCAGGTGGAGTAATATTGCTAAGCTCGTATGACCTCGTTTCCTTGGTATTTCCGAAAGTATTTCCTCCAAAAGTTCCCCTCAAGAATAATGAATAATAATAATAGTCGGATACGGTCGAGTCATAATAGTAGACGAAACGTTGCAGAGGTGGAATCTTATCGCTATGTACCAAGATCGTATTTCAATCTCTTCAACCGGGTCCTCGAAAATCAAGAAAAATATCGACAATAATCAAATTCTTGGGGACGAAAAATGATCGATCAGGAGTTGATGAAGTCTCACTTCAAACTATTTTTTGAACGGGCATCTGTGATTTGGATATTCTTTTCAGTGGAATCTGGTCGAAATTCAGAGTATGAACCTGAAAGTTCCGGAAGTACCTGTGTTTTTATCCCTTCTTCCAAGTTACCTGTCGATAAGATTAAACCGTTTCTCCTCCAATTCATTTGGCATGTTTGATTGAAAATCTCTTGCGTTTGACGAGAAACTCCTATTACAACGGTTGTACGTACAGAAATTCATACATACCCAATCTGGGAGAGAGAAGTGATATTTTGAAAGCTAACAGTCTCTGATTCGGAGGAGGAATATTCACGCCACGATCAGGCCCAGTTGCTTTTTCAATTCTGCACACTGTGGAGCGTATGATGGTCGAATGAGTCTGAATGATCAAGGTGTTTTGTGGAAGAAATTGATGAGTTCGTTTCTCTACCTATTGAGCATGCCTGATCCAAGACGCATCATCCTGGAAACACCAATGATAGTTTATCCCGAAATTTTCATCTCTTAGCTGCGGACTATCTCGGGGTTTTGGATATATTCACAGCTCAGACTTGTAAGAAAACACTGCCAAATAATACAATTGCTCAGAAGGCAGGGAACGAGAGTCCGATCATCATCACAGAACAGCTACAATGAAATATAATTCACAAAATTTCCTGTACTGAAGATTCCCGTAAGAGTATGAGATATCTCAAAGGTATGAGGATGATTGTTGCCAATGAATTCTACAGAACTCAGTGAACGAACTGGAACAATACATTCAGCAGGAAGGGTAGGGTTATAAAAAATTAATCGAGTTACACGTCTTTGAAGGTTATGAAACATATCTGTAAAACAGATATTGTTCATTTATTTCAAATGTACTTGGAGATGTTATCGGAGTTTAATGAATTGATAGAAAAAGGGAATCAATCACGTGAGACGAGGAGCGGTGGGGTTCGATGAACTTGTACATCCAGGATATAAAATAAGATAACTCATTTATGCAACGAACTTGACTCTAACATGATATGGAAAATAGTACTCGATCACGCAGTAATTCGTTGATTAAATGTGAGAAATCTACTCCTCTGGCATACACATAACCTAGAAGATGCAACATAAATTCGCCCATGACTTACTCTTTTAAGCGAAAAACAAATGCCTATCTGATAAGATTTACTTCGAAAAATTACCACTGACTTAACGACTGTGATCAAAATATACGAGTGGAAAGAAATTAAATGAAAAACCTAACTCAACCCGTAGCACGGTGGTTTCTGCAAGAAGCAGTGCCTGGTGTGCTATGTAGACCATCAGAACCGGTTTCTGCAGTAGCAGTACCCATACGTCTGATGTCTACCGACGATATAAAGAATACATTACCTGCTTACGGCAGGGAGGATTAGTGAAATCAATTACTGAATGAAAGTCCGAGCTGAGATGATGAATGTCGTCAAAATCAACGGTAATGGTTTCTACGGACATATGATTCATATTCGGGTAATCTCGTAAGCCACCTATCGGTAAGACATCGAACATAGATATCACGAGATCTGAATTCAGCGGTTGATTTGAATCGGTAATCACATATTTCAATGATAACTTGAATTTCCATATCTGAATATTGATGAAACTGATATCGTGATTTCCTCTTCCAGGTTGCAACGTGTCTGGATCAGTTACACAACAATCCAGTAGTATTTCCATAGAAAATCCTCATAAGAAAGTCCCATAGATTTGAATCTGGCGTCGTTGCTCGTGCGTAGTAGGATCAATCAGATTGGCCAATAAGGAGATAGCGATGCGATAGCAGACGACGCAAAGTTTCCCCTGGCGCACGAGAATTTCAGGAACGTGAGCGGAAAAGCTGCGCCCGTGTTGCTTACTATACTTTTTGATATTGGTGCGGAAAGTTGTTTCCCGTGTTATGTACCGTGGGAAGCAGGAGGAGGGCAGGGCGCGGGCGGGGTCCACTGAAAAAAAGTTCTGAAAATGTATCATGAGAAAATTTTCCGATCGAAATACTACATGTTACCGTTTCGTTTGGAGATATAATTCTCCATTCTCAAAATTACTTATATTAGCCGTTATGTGCAAGCTCCTTCACCCAAGAAAAGTTCTCATAAGTATCAAATGAAGGATTCTGATCATGGAAAAATTGACTTCATGGAAAAATCAGTCGTCGAATTCCATGACAAAAGATTGACGGAGTTGGAGATATTCAAATACTCGTGCTGCAGAAACTTAAGGTTAAATACTAGAATCAAGTAAATGCATGTGAAACTATGTCAAATTCTGTGAACATGGACTACTCCCATGCATATTAGTGAAGAAGAATCCGAAACTATTATCCAGCTATCAAAAATGGAATTCAAATCATCATATGCGTAGTCATCATCTGTGTGATTCAGATAAGATTGGAATGTAAAGTGCAGAAGTAATTTTCATCAGTTTACGATCATGCAAATGGTGTGACACTAATACTTCAGTATTCAACAATTTCCAAATCGAAAACATATACTATCCTCATGGCGATGGTTATCATTACCTACCTCGTTGAGTACATTTCATCAAACCAACCAAAATGAAAAATCAGTGAGAATCCAGGATTCAAATTGTCTCCAGTGACGATCCATGAATTGATTGGATCACGTTAACAGAAAAATGGGGAGGAATTTTAAATATCATTTTACTGGCACGCTCTCAACTTTCCGCACAAATCAGGGAACTTTGCGCACGTTCAAGACAACTTTGCGCACGATTTAGAACTTTGCTCACTGAAAATCGTGCGTAAAAAAATTCGCTTATTTTTGCGCACCGCACACCCACCTGCATGTACTTTCACGGCACAACTTTACGGACACAATATCAAAAAACTGATTCTGTATGTGTTTTTACAGTAAAAATTGGTGTGGCAACTAGGAAGGATGGCCCACGATATGGTCCAGAGGCATCAGTCGTACTGCGCTTGACCATCACACTTTTGGATGGGAGCCAGAGAGCAGAATAGACATGATACCCTCAGGATCTACTCTATTTATACTTGTAAAACACATGATGTCTCTGTACTGAAAACTTGACTCGCTTGTTACCAGTGCCTAGCAAGTGTGAATGAAAATCAGCTTCTGGATGTCAGATTATATGCACAAGCAATAGTGCATATAAATATGAATTGTATGAATGAGATGAATGACTGATTCCATAACTTACTCCTATTGCATGTAAGCTTTCTTCTAAAGTAACTCATTCATTTTCTTACTAACAAAAAATGAATAATGATGCAAATACTAATGTATATTCCTTGTTACATGTTGCTGATAGTACCTGGTACCAGATGTCTGGATTTGGCAACCTCATTACGTACAAAGATTTCCAGCATCCTGCTATTGCATTCAGAAGTTGTTCGAGTTCCATCGAAGGATCAATAACACCGGTACACGAAAAAAATTATCTATACTTCTGACCAAGCCTACTTTTCTCAATGTATTTTGGTACGCTGAATCCGAATCTGAGGTCGGTCAGGCCCGTTCCTATCTTGATTTCGAGAAAATCGTGAGAAATTCAGTGAAAATCGTGGAAATAGCGCAGAATAGCACGATTTTCTCGAAAACAAGAGGTAGTCGGGCCAAACCGACCTCGGATTCGGATTCTGCGTGCCAAAATCTCTAAAGATAAGTGGGTCTGGTCAAAAGTACAGATACTTTCTTTTGTGTGTGCTGGTGTTACATTACACTCAGATTATACTCACTATAAGTGTGTCTAGCAATTTCATTCTCTGCTTCCACTCATTCTTGAACAGCCTTTCCCCCATGCTCCATACTTCCTCTAGCGCTGTGTTGGCTTTTCTCGCTATGTATCTCATACGGCTCTCATTCTCATTGTTCTATCCCAGCACGTGCCCCAGATATTTAAATTCTTTCACTTGTTCTATTTTCATGCCGTCTATCAGGAATCTGTATTGCTTATCTCTACCCTTTTCTCCCCTGCAGATCATGATCTTGCTTTCCTGACGTTGATTCCTGATCTCTTTCCCTTTACATATCCCCCACTTTCCTCAGTGATTCTTTGAGTCTTTCTCCGTTGTTTGCAATGAGGCAGATGTCATCTGCATAACTTATTCTCCAGATCTTGAGGAATTTCCCTATTCTGCTTCCTCTTTCTTGTGCTGAGAGGCAACCCTGCCTCACTCCTACTGTAGAGTAGAATTCGTCTATTATCTCTCCCTCTATTTCTATTTCGCATTTGGTTTCTTTACACATCTACTCTGATCTTGTCCTCAGCTATTCGCTTATCTCCAGTTTTTCCATGTTCTTCCATATGCTCTTTTTCTCTCTTCATCCTGTCAAAGGCACCTTTGGGGTTAATGAATGAAAGGAAGGCCTTCTCCTCCTTCTCTATCTCCTTTCCTATTAGTCTCTTGAGTGTGTATATTGCATCTATGGTTCCTCTTCTCTCCTTAAATCCCATTTGTTCATCTCTCATCTCTCTTTCATTCTCCAGTTCTCTCCCTAGTCGGCTTCTCATCATTTTCAAGTAGATTTTGTATGCCATGTCCATCATCGTTAGCCCTCTGTCGTTTCCTGTCTCTTTTCTATCTCCTCCTTTGTAAATTGGTATCTCTTCCCGCTTCATCCACTCTTCTGAAAATTCTTCTTCTTTCCGTATGTTGTTCAAGATCCTCCAGAGTTCTTCTTTGGTCTCCTTCGTCACATTTATCCATTCTTCATTTCTTATACCATCAGGTACGCTCATCTTCCTCTTCTCCAGTTTCTCTATAGCTGTTTCTATTTTTTCCATTGTGATTCCGTCTTCATCACCCCATCGTTTCTTTCCTTCCCCTCTTCTTGCCTCTGGTTCATCTTCTTGCCCGCGGAATTGCTCCCTGAAGTGTGTTAGCCAGTCGTTTTTAGTGATGCCCTCGTCCAGCCCTTCTCTTCTTTTCTTCTCTCCGATCCTCGTCCAGAATTCCTTTTCCGATTAACCCTTCGGCATTCCTTCTATCTGTCTTTCTCCCTCTTCCCTTTCTCCCTGTTTGTCAGGTTTCTGTATTCCTTCCTCCTTGCATCATATCTGGCCCCTCCTGCCTTGTCTTTCCTCACGTTTTGGAATAGCCCCATCACCTCCTTTTCTTCCCGCCGGTACTCCTCGTCCCACCAGCTTCGAGAGTCTGTGTCCTTTTCTTCTATCCCTCTTGTGAATGTTGCTTGGTCAACTCTGTGTTTCAGCTCCTCCCAGCTGCCTGTTCTTGCTCTTTTACCTTGTGGTACTTTGAACTCTCTGCATGCTTCCTCATACCACATTTGTATGGTCTTTTTCTTCTTTATCGCCTCCTCCTTACGTGCCTTCAGTATGATCTCTAGTGGCAGGTGATCGGATTTGGTCCTTTCTCCAATTCCCTTTTTTTCAATTTTCTCCAGACCCTCCATGTTGGATATTGCATAGTCTATTACTGTATTCCCTCTCGCCCCTATGTACGTGTATTCGCCCATTTCACCTCTTCCAGTACGACCATTGAGTATTATGAGTCCCAGCGTTCCTAGAGTCTTCAGCATTTCTGGCCTCCTGCATTTTTCATCCTGGCTCTTGACTTTCTTCTTTCGTCGAATATCCTGATTCCCCCTCCCTCCCCAGTCCTCGTATCCATATCTTCAAGAATTAGCAGGCCTATATCTTCCTTCTGCTTGTTCATTCATTCCTCTTCAGTTGTCTTCTTTCTCCTAGTTCATGTATGTGCCAATGATTCTCCATTTCTTTTCCTTGATGTTTACCTCGCACATAAGTGTTTCCTCGTTCAGCCTTGTGGTCTCTCCCCTTAGCGCTTCCTTTGTTGCTAGAATGATTCCTCCACTTGCTCTCCCTTCCCTGCTCTGTCTGGTTGCTTTATATACTATTTTATCATGTTCCCCTAGTTCTTTGCCTACCCATTTCTCATCCTCCCCTTCTAGCCATGTTTTCGAGAGGCACACGATTTCATGTTTTTGAGGTAGTCCCATTCTTTTGGGGGGGGGGGGGGAGATTTTCTTTGCCCTGACTTTGTTCCAAGCTATTATCTTCCTCTCCTCCTTCACTATCTTTTCGTTCAGTTCTCTCCCATTCCTTGCCTGCGTGAAAGGGCTCGTTCTTCTCCTCACTCCATCTCCAGATCTATCCCACTATTATAACATAGTTGTCCCTGATTATAACTCTGTTACCTTTTGCGGTTTGCTCTCCTGCAATCCCCTTCAACTTCCTCCTTGTCTCCCTTTCTTTCCGTTTGGTCTCATTCATCATAATCTCTTCCCATTTTCACTATTTCCACATCGTATACCCATAATCTCTTCTTCATTACTTCTTATTTCCTATGCCCTCATGATCTTGCAAGTAACTTGGAGGTCCTTCTCTATCCGTTGCTCCACTCTCCCTCAGTCTTGTTCGCTTCATTCTCTCTCCAATAATTATTAGGTGATTCCGCCTCGCCCTTCTTTCATTTTCCTCTAGTTTCCTCTTTAGACCTGTCCATTCTGCTCCATTCTGGGCTTGGTGCCCCTCAGTGGGGCCCCTACTGTATCCATCTGCATTCCACTCACCTTTCAGCTGTTCTAATCTTTTTTCTATCTTTCTTTGTGCATCCTCTTTTTCTCTGTCCATCACCTTCAAATTCATTATTCCCTTATCCATCTCCTCTGCTTTCCTTCATATTCCTGCCTTGAGTTCTTTGATTAGTGTGTCCATTTCCTCTACCATTCTGCCTTCCATGCTCTCCATATCCTCATGCATGTTCCTTATCATAGCTATTATCTCCTCCATGTTATTTCCTTTATCGCTCTCTTCCTGCCTTGTCTCCTTGTCCCTTCCTTCTTTCTCTCTTTTGTCTTCCCTGTCTTTCCGTTCCACATGAAATTTCTTTTTTGCTGTCATTCCAACTCTGTTGTCTGGTGATCTTTCTCCTTCTCTTCTCTTACCACTTGTGGGCTGTTATTTGGGCTCATTCCTGTGTAGAACACTTCCTCTCTCGCTATATCTGGTGCTTGCCACGTGTCAACATAACTTCACTCCGTTCGCTTACGGAGAGTGTCTGCGTTTTCCTTGCTTCTGCTTCCCTCCTTATGTCTAATTCACTCTCGCTCCACTTTCAACTTCTTCTGTTATTTTCACACTTCTCTGCAATTAAAATTCCCTTCAATACCTCTACTTCGATCATATTTCATTTACTAGCTACGTGAGGTGTCTGCTCGCCTTGGTGTCCATTCTCCTCCCGTGATCTTTCGATCAAATACGTCGAAAGGAATATTGGAATATGGAATTTTGAGTTGGAACGCTTTTAAATTCTGAAGGCAATTTTCGTCAGGTTAGATTCTCTGAAGTGTGGAAAATCGATTCCACTATCGACAAGGCGAGAGAATGATACGTCGGCAATGACTTCATTCATTTTTCTCAGAATGCAATAGAGAGAAATCTTCTCTTTCTCTAATTGAGAGCATTTGAAAGTAGCTGTTTCTTGGCGTGAAATGCAAGCTTGGAAATTTGACGTGAATTCCCCAAATGTAAGGGGTGGATAGTGCAGTGCCCGCGCGCTCACGAGACGGGAATTGGGGAAGGCCGGAGAGAGGCTGTTCGCAGTGCTAGCAGGAACTGAATCGCGTGTTATGAATCCGGGCAAGCCTCAAGAACTACACTAACTCAGCAAAATGACCTCTTTTCAATCCGGGGTTGCTCTGGAAAAGGACTATTGGTATTACTTTCATCCTCCTAAATGGATATTTTTAGCCGGAGACCAACACTATTTCCGAAATATTGGGGAATTCTATATATCAATAATGGATACGGCTCTTCGATCATGATTATTACAATTAATCCAAGTCGTCGAGTTTATTCATTCATGAGAGAGAGAATGAATCCAGTACGATGATCATTGCATAATACGTGCTAATTGACATTACCTCAACTTTTGAGCTCAGGCTGCCCAAGTAATTCAAAAGTCATAGAAGAGTTTGCGATCTCCAAATCTCATCCCCAGTCTTCATCTTCCTCATTATATTTACATGGAACACTCGACTCACACAGAGAAGGCTTATTCTCACATTCCATACTTTTTGTATGACATCGGTCAGATTGTCTCGAGCAGTAGTGATCAAACGGGGTTCAAGCAATATTAGTACAAGATTCACCACAACAACCAGAACATGAACTTGAACAACGCTACTTATATTCTCTTCGTGTACACGTCTTAGCTGTATAGAACTCAGATCTAGGAGGTTTGGGAGAAGACGATCTGATGCAGCTTTCACATAATTACAAATGACCATACGGATAATTTGCAATACTGTTGTAAGGTCAAGATGATCCGCTAGCTATGCCAGGTACATATTCTCTTTGATTGAAGGGAGGGTGGCAAATCGTTCCGAATAACTCTTTGCTACACCGGATGTTTATTAGTGGTGGAGGTATCGATCATTTGTAGGGATTGTCCCTATTTCAAGCGCGCGTTTCAGTTCCTATCAAGGCTGCAAACAGCCTCCCTTCGGCCACCTTTACTTCCGGTCCTGTGAGCGCGTGAGCATTGCCTCTATTCACCACTCACATTTACACACGCTTCGTGAATAGAGTCGAACATGTAAAGGCCTGTGAATCTCTTCACACATAGATCAACTATTCCCGAATGCTATATCTCGAGTTCCTTTGACTTGCGCATGCACTTTTGATTGTTTCTTATCGGCATCCACATATATTTACGCATCCAAAGTAAGAAAGGTCAGTACGCCGCGTACGCACCTTCAATAGTACACCGCATGAACATCGAACATGTACGCGCCACAAATAGTACGCATTCCGATTTCTAATTTTGTACGCGTCGTCAATAGTACATTTCATTAATTCCTAACTCTGTACGCGCATCCCATAGTACAGTTTTGCCCTTAGAAATGTACGCGCATCCCGTAGTACATTTTGTTCGTTTCAATGTACGCGCGGACTATGGTACAGCTTTGACTTTAGTACGCGCGTCGTGTAGTACATTTCGATTCAAAGTTCATGAACGCTTCCGCAATAGTACAAAGAAATTCCTTGCGTTGTACGCGCAATGCGCGGACATCTTCTCTGCCTATGAAAAGCCGAGCATTGAAAGCTCGGCAGCTCATTCCGATCTCAGCTTGCCGTCGCGACGCTGCCTCCACGACACTCGGCCACGCCTTGGCCGTCGACTCTTCGGCACGACTCTGGGGTTTCCGTCGCGACCCTCTCCGCGACCGGAAGTTCCAAACTCATCTCAGACATAGTGCAGTGAATGGCCTCATGCCATGAGTGACAAAGTATGTGTTGTGTTCGTATCCCGCACCTCGAATACCGAATCGCAATTGAACCTTGAGTGTGTACGTATCATTCGTATACCTAGTCCACCACCCACTCCTACGGCGATATAAAGTCAGTTTTGGAGGCAACTCGGAGTCACAGTGTGCGTTTTTCCGGATAAAATCATTTTATACGGTCCGCGCACCGGCGACTGTGACGCGACGTGACTTGATGGACCGCAAGGACCAACGCCTTCCCTGCTCCAAAGTCTACGTTCCTCCGTCCTCGACCGAGCACCAACAAGTCATCTACAGGCTGCAGCAAGCCAAGAAGCCTGCTCGTCTTGGAGCATTGCAGGCCGCAGTGACCACGCAACCCGAGACTGCTCAACCAACGAGAATCTCGTCTCCGAACAGCGAGACGCGGGAGTAAGTCGTACTCTCATTGACAGGAATCCCGAGGGGTTTGCCATACATCCAACCCCCTCCCCAAAGGATCAAGTCAGGGCACTGTCACCTTTCCGAAATTTCATCATCCGAGTCGCTACGATTTGGAGGAAAAATTCGTAACTCTTCCCCAAATGCTCGGGGGGTGAATTCTTTCCTTTCAAATCCGTCAGAGAATGACAGCATTCAGAATCCGTGGTCAATGTTCCGAAGAAATTGCTCACGGATGAGTTATTTGATTCGTTCATACCCTAAACAACACTCATCGCGAGAAACGAGGGAATAAAGTAACTCAGAATGCAAAAATCCGCCGGCTCAAATACACAATCAATGGTATAGAACAATCTGAAGCTCCTTGCCGAAGCACAGCGCTGTAACCATGGAGAGTGAGAGAGGGAATAGTAGTCTCTCTACCATTTGCCATCCTTTTCTACTCAAATATACACATCTGATTCTTGTGACTATACTCGAGAGTCAGTCAGAAAAACTGCTCGACATGACGATCAGCGGATTGATATCTGCTGAAAAAATTGTAAATGCAAAAATGTAAAATTTCACTCGTCGGCCATCTTCAGGTTTGTTAATGAGATATATTGTGCGTGATTTATAAACTCAGTGTTCTCCGAAAGAAATCGTGAAAATGTGTTGTGTTTTTATCTTTTACTATAGCCTGATGAGGCCATCGAAGCTAGATGGCGAAACGTAGCAAATAAATAATTTGCATCACCAAGCTGTACTCTACACCTCATTACAGCTGCCCTTGTCCTACGAGATCGAGTCATACACCAGTATTACAAACTTAACAAGATTCAGATCCGGGAAAGATTGCACAAGTTCAAGTCATCGAGATCAACCTCGATGTTGACACAGGAAAGAACAGCATCTTTCTCCCGAATTTCCCGAGAAAAGATGGTGGAGATGGTGGAAAATGGCCATTTTCGAGACTCTATCTCTATCCATGCATCAAAAAATGAGATGAAGTTACCTGAGAAAGAACACAATCCACATCTGGGTGTCGGAGACAAGTCTCGATCACGACTATTATCTCCAATCTCAATAGCCGCTTCCCCAGAGGCCAGGAAATCATTCCTCTATACTCCGTACACTCGTTCCAACATCATCCACTCATCCGCATCGTCACTAAAGTTAACTGAAATATCTTGATGCCCCGCTCAATACGATCGTATTTCCAAACATCATCCTCCAATATCTCCCGAAATAAGTGTTATTCCCCTGGATTACACCACAAGATCTCATTTCTCAGAGGCCAGAGAGGAAAGTTTCGTATCTACATACGAAATGGCAGAAACTGTGATTCCAAGGCTAACCAATTGGGGGAATTTCAATTTTTCGGACCACCCTTATGTACCCATTGTGAGAATTTGATGGGAACAGCTGATCACATCAACCAGCTGTTCATTTTTTTTTATTTAAATTACAAAGTTTGTCCAATCGTGACCATCGCATCATTAGGTTGCGAACTGAATTATGTTTTCAAAGACAACGAATGTCGAAGTTCGTTTTGCCAAAGACCGAGGTGTGTTGTTTGTACCCGAAACATATAATACTCTAGGAGCTCATCAAGGACCTGGAAAAGCCTCCTCATTATGAGAGGAGACTCCCAAGCGTTAGGATATGAGAAAATATCCATTTCCGGACCTCTTTCTGGATGCCCGTATCGAGTGCTGGATATACCGTGTTCTCAATCAGCTACATGCCAGAGAGGAAATGACACTAACCAATCTTTTCTTGCAGTGAGTCAATCCGATGCTTCAGTGAGTGTCGTCAGGTTGAGCCAGACATGTGATATCGAAGAGGCGGGTATGACTCTCACCGTGGATCCTCCCGATAATCTGCCTCTCGGAGTAAATCTTCATGATGCACGTCGAGGGCCCTCACAATTATCCGAACGTTCTCATAGATCCGACCCGGAAAGATTGAAACAAATGGGCACAGCCTCAACATTCGGCGACACTCTAAAGAATCTTGGGAAAAATATCACAGCCATGCTTGGTAAATATTACGACCTTCCTTATCATCTAGTTTATCGAATACATTCTGCGCATGTTTCTGTTTTACGTCCCTGTAGAAGCAGTTCGAGCGTCTCGTCTGAGCATTGTTCTCTAGAGGATGAGGCGTGACTGAGGAGAGGGACGGGATGGGGGAGGGGGAAGAGGTGTAGGCATGGTGGATTGGCACTGTGCAGGTATGGACCCAGGTGCAATTTTGCTCAGTTCTTCATACTGATAAACGTGAATGTGGGTATCATTACTTCCCAAGTCCCCTCCTGTTTCTTGCGGTACCGCGATCCTTTTGAAATGCTAAGACTCCATGTCTTGTCGATTAAATCACATTCTGACACCTTTCGATGGTGCGATCCGAATTCATTTCAGCCTACAGGCACCCTTCGTTCAACATGGGTCAGTCCGATACGTTTCCGCTCACATGCAATGCTTAATGAATTTTCTTCCTTTGTCCTGAGTGGTTCAAGACCAGACAGGACGGTTTCAGGCCAGTAATTCTAGCTCAGAAATAACCCGCTCTCGACACGACTGCCATAGGACGGTTCTATTTTTTTTCGATGCGGGACATCGTGTAGAACATGATAACATCAAATTGAACAATTATTGGCCTGTGCAAAAAGTTACAATCGTGAAATACTGCGCAATTTTGCATTTTTCGCATCATTCTGCTTGTGGCTCTGTTGTTTCGATATTGAGATTGTTCTATGTGGTGATGTGTTGTGGACAATGGAATTCTCCAAATATACAGAAATAAATTCATATTTCTATCTTCTATCTAAGCCGCTAAAATTAGCAATAAAGGCAAAAAGTGACAAAATTTTCTTCGATTTTTTATTCCAAGGAGAGCGAACGGATTGATGTGTCACTGCTGGAGTCTATAGTCCTCGTAACCTTCTTTATGTTTGGAAGAAAATTAAGTCAATCCATCCATGAACAACCGAGCTATACAATTTGTTTATCAATTATAATATATAAGATAGTTGTCTTCTGCAAAAGCTGCCAAAGATTTTCAGCGTACCGAAGTTGTTCTAAAAGATTTGGTAGGTACCTAGAACTCTCTACTACAATATGCGACCATGAGACTGGTCAATTTTTCGAAGAAAACCCGTCATGGAGCCATTTGTTCATAAAAATCGGAAAAATTCTTTTCTTGTTTCGCATGTAGGTCTGAGAATACGATAGGTATTGATTCACCCTTTTCTACATCATATCGAGCTATTCTCCTTCTAAATTTTGAGAGGGAAAACTTTCCTCTACGACCTTTCGATTCGGAGAAACCGATTGTTTTTCAAAAATCGATATTGTTTCAACAATCAAAGATCAAGAGCTGAAAGTCAGGGTGATAGTAGGAGAAAATCTGGAGTTTATCGTGAACAGCATTTGGTGTACATGCGTCATCTCATCTCTTCTTGACAGCAAGTGAAAGTTGACGCCCAACTTCGTTTGGATGAAAAGAGCTACAGGGAGACCTGGTGGGGGCACTCCCGAGACGCGGCGACGGTTTGCCGCGGGTCTGCAGGAACGGAGGTGCAACCTTCAAACTCGGGCGCGCAGATTCTTTGACAATAATTCAGGTTCTACTGAAGCAAATTTCACCTTTCTTTTTTCGAAACGGAATAGCATTTCGAAAAAATATTTGGTGGACATTTCAAAACGATTTAGTTATCCATTTCATTTGTAAATGGGGTATACACATATGAGTACAGTCATACCTCGTTATACGCGGTTTCATATACGCGATTTGACGTATACGCGGTGTGTCAATTGCGACATTCCTCGTTTTACGCGGTTCTGAAATGGCCGAATACGCGGTTTTGTTGGAATGAATGCTCGAAAATTTTACTACGAAGAAACTTTGAAAATCTGTGTTTTGGAACATAACGATATTTGATATTGATCGTACTTTTGGTCGTTCTGTTCACAATAGCTTTTGTTTACAATTCAACTCAACCAAATTTTTGTTAATATACATCATCCGTGCAATTTTCCAAATTAATAATGGCTCCGAAGAACTAAAAATCTCCCGTAGAAAAGGAATTTCGCAGTGTAATGACTATTGCAGACAAGATTGAGATCTTGAGTCTCTACAAAAAAGGAGAAAAAAATAGTGCCCCGGCTGCAAAATTTAAGGTGTGGACAAGTATTGTATTGAATAACCTCATCACGTTTGTGCATTCTTTGTGTGTTCATAAATTCCATCATAAAAAGGTCGATGAATCAACGATTAGAACAATAAGAGATAATGAGAAGAAGATCCGTGAAACTGCCACTAATTTGGGAGCAAACTTGTCGAATTTGGCTAAAGTGAGCAGACCTGAGAACGTTGTAAAGATGGAAGATCTATTAATAGTGTGGCTACAAGATTTAATTCAAAAGAAAGTACCAGTTAGTCGTGCAATGATCCAAGGAAAAGCTATGATCTTTCATGAGCATGTCAAAGATAAATTTGGAGCTTTTGCGAACAAGAATTTTTCTGCAAGTGAAGGCTGGTTTGAATCGTTCAAAAAGAGATTCGAGCTGCGCAGTGTTTCTTTCACCGGCGAAAAAGCTTCGGCAGACCACCAAGTGGCTCACAATTATCCACCGTACCTGAGACAGCTGATTGCTGAGGAAGGCTACACTCCTGCATAAATTTTCGGTTGCGACGGAACTGGCCTTTACTGGAAGAAAATGCTCGGCAGGACGTATCTGACCAAGAAAGAAATTTCAGCACCGGGATTCAAAGTTCAGATAGATCGTTACACTTTGTTGCTCTGTGCCAATGCGTCGGGTACATGCCGATGCAAGCCTATGCTTGTTCATCGTTCACAAATTCCAAGAGCTCTGAAAGGTAAGAAAGGATCATCATTTGACAGAATTTTGGCGCGCTAATAAGAAAGCATGGGTCACTCACAAAGTATGTATAGAATGGTTCACCCAATCTCTTATACCAGAAGTGAAAGAATTCTAGGCAAAACAGAATCTGGCCTTCAAAGTGTTGCTCTTGCTTGATAATGCTCCCGGTCATCCAGCAATTTTGCATTCCCTACACCCTGACGTCCAAGTCGAATTCTTGCCACCTAATTCTACGTCGCTTCTTCAACACATGGATCAGACTGTCATCGCTACATTCAAATATTACTACTTGAGAAATGTGATGCAGAAAATGCTGAAAATTGTGGAGCATGCTCAATCGTCAAGAGATGATCCGATGTGCGCCGTTGTTTTGGAAGAAATTTTCAATTCTCGAGTCTATTACTGTGGTGGACGAGTGTTGGCGAGAGATTAAGGAATCTACGCTCAACCGTAGCTGGTCAAAATTACTGCCTGAAATAGTTGATCAAGGAGAATCACCAGCGGATGGATCAAATGAAGTTATACGTGAGATAGTTGCTCGTGCAAGGAATGTAGGTGGTGAAAGTTTCAGCGATATGCAGGAATCGAGAATTTCAGAGATTGTTGAGAACGAAGCTGAAGATTTGAGTGTATAAGACATCGAAAGTCTTGCAAATGAAGCTCGCGAGGGCGAGGAAAATAGCAGTGCGGATGAAGAGATGAACATGTCGTCATCTGCAGTTTTGAAAATCATTGAAATGATCCAAAATGCAATCGACGAGGCGATTAACAAAGATCCAAACATGACAAGATGTCTACGGTTCAAGCGCGCTTGTGGATCAGCTTTGAAGGAGTACGAGGAATTGCATAGAGACATTGTGAGGAGAGCGAGGCAAACTCACATTGACCAATACTCCTACAAAAAGTGATGACATCACACAGTTTGATCACAAATTTATTTTCGCTAGTCAATAAATGCATCCATAGTTTATCTTATTTCTTTTGGATATACGTATAGAATGCTTATCAAGTGTCAGATGTCATATTTTCAGACCTTCAGGGGTAGGTTTCAGTATACGTAGTTTTGGTACGCATTGTGGGAACGGAACCCTTGATTTCCCATAAGCGTAATGTTTTCATCTACGCGGTTTTATTGAGCTCTGGAACGTAACCCCTCTTTTCCCATAAGCGCAATGTTTCAGTATACGCTGTTTTTTTATACGCGGTACCCTTCGGGAACGTAAATACCGCGTATAACGAGGGATGACTGTATCTCTAGAATGATTCAATTATCAATTCGTCTTTACTCTTTACTGGGAAGACGTCGATTGTACCGATAAGATGACATTCATGAGAAGAAGCAAAGAGGAGAATTTGGAAAAAGTGAAGATTTTTGAATTTCTCTCCAAATTATCACAGTTTCTTGAATCGTCCCCTTTTTTATAAATACATTTGGTTGGCTTGACTCGATCTCGGGGGACAATGGGGAATCGTGCAATGATGTTACAGCAACGATATATTGTATTACTATATTACTATGTTATGAGTTCCAAAATTAAAAATCTGTAAACCATATGATTGTTAAAATTCAGTGTGTTATTGTGTGGATTTTATCTCCAGCCTGATGAGGTCAACAAAAATAGTTGACGAAACGTAGCAGATATACTGATTTGCAATATATCGTTGCTGTAACATCATTGCACGATTCCCCATTGTCCTCCGAGATCGAGTCAAGCCAACGAGATATATTCTCTCTTCAGAGTTGGAAAATGCTCACATCTCCTGAATTTTCTCCTTTGCTTTCCCTCATAAATGTCATCTTATCGCGCAAAATTTGACGATTGTAATTTTTTGCACAGGTCAACAATTGTTCGGTTAGATGTTACCATGTTCTCCACGATGTCCCGCATAAAAAAAATGGAATCATCCTATGGCAACTATGCACAATTAGAGTGCTAGAATTACTGGCTCATCTTGGATATCAACTTTGTGGACCAGTACCTCTAATGACTTCACAGAAAATCCTCTTAACTCGACTGCTAAACTTTTCTGTGCATTTTATCCATTCCTGTCGAAACCTTGAAAGCTCATAAATTGATTTCCTAAATGCTTTCCGACACCACTCAAGGAAAGGCAGACAATCTACATGAAATCCGGAGTGGATGAAGCACAAATATTAACCTATTGCTGGGTCGCATTTTTCCATTGACGCATAGAATCTGGAGAGGGAGACGTCCATTCGAGGGACTTGGTGGAGATTCCATCACCCGCCCAACATTATCTCTAGTGACGGTTACTTTTCGGAAAGAAAAAACGTAGCGAACAGATTCTACAAATCTCCCATGATTCGTAGGAATTTTCGGATGATAGATTAGTACAATATAGACATATAGTATTTAGAATTTTGTCGATCTTGAAGGACTTCAGTTGCGAGGAATTGACGAAAAAATCCCTCGCTTCGGCATAACAGAAAGACTTTCATTCTTTCGACGTTTCGTCTACTTGGTCTGTAAACCTCATCAGGACAGTCTAATTTGAGACATATAAAATGCAAATTCGAGAGACTCAACAGAGACTCTCCGAGGGTGCAGGGGATCCTTTTCTGCGGCCATCGAAATATAACCTGTCTTCATGTGGTGAAGACATCGGTGAAGACGTCAGGGAGCTCGTTCGCTGGAGGGGACCCCCCGCACCATCGGAGAGTGCCTGTTGACACCAAGTGTACGTAATTTCTCTTCACTTATGGCCAAGATGGAGACGGTT
Organism: Eretmocerus hayati; assembly: GCA_029851415.1. Lineage (NCBI taxonomy): Eukaryota > Metazoa > Arthropoda > Insecta > Hymenoptera > Aphelinidae > Eretmocerus > Eretmocerus hayati. Next base: position 133,661,828 of record CM056741.1, on the reverse strand, counting down.
TCAATCAGAGTCCCTAGTATAGCTGAGTTAGAGTTGTGTGCTTTTGTCCTTGTTGTGCGTCTTTTAGAGCATATTATCCCTCAGCTGCCGTACAAGCCTGCAGCTTCGTATTGCTGGTCTGATAGGAAGGTGGTGTTAGACTGGCTCAATGATCACCACTCCCTATGTGAAACTTTTGTAGCGTATAAAAACCCCTGTGAACCAGGCCCGCGGAATTGGACAAAAATATGCTCGTGGTAGGCCAGAATATGCTCGAAATGCTCGTCTAAGTCCCAAGTTTTGGTCCGGCTGCGTTTTTGAGTTACGAGCCCTCAAAGTAGCCCGATTTCACCCCCCACTCCTCCCACCTGCACATCACAAAAATGCTCAGATCGCCACGAATTCGACTGCTAGAGGGACGTACCCGGGCTCAAATTGAAGCTCTAATCTTGGGCAACAACGAGCAATTATCAAAACCCCAAAATAATTGTGTTGAACCGTCAAAATCGCCTCACAGAGCTTCCATGTATGAGCATACATACGGGCGGGCGGTTGGCGGAGAGGGGAGAGTCGAGCGAGGAGAGGAGAAGCCGCGTGCAGCCGCATGATCGTTTGCAAAACTTGTCTGCTGCGCTGATGTGATTGTCGTCGTCGTGGTTATCACGCTGTGTTTACATCGGTGCCGAGGTCGACGAGCACCCTGGGCACTGGCCCTGGACTCTTGGTGCTCTTTGGATGAATGCGTGTGTTACAGGGGCAAGCTGCGTGACATCTTGGATGACGTCGCCAACATGTGCTGTGTGCCTGTGTGAGGTGTCGACGCGTCCTTGAGGACGCCCGGGGCACGCGTGAGCGGCTCCACTCCCAACCTGGTGCACCGGCGGTGGTCTTCTTGCCCGATTCTTCATCGAGCGACGTATCTTTTCAAGCCCCTGCTGGAATCGGTCCAGACAAAACCACCGTGATCGCGGATGTGCTTCTAACTCATGTGCATTTTTTGGCAGTACTTTGAGGCCGCAATATATTTACACAATAGACTTAGGGTTCACTTCACTGCCTCCAGCTGCTTCTTTTGAGTAGATCTGAAAGTGCTTATCCTTCAACTCCAGATGTGTCAAGTTTTTGTACATTGAGTTGATCATAAAGAATAGAAATTGAGTCTTACTATTTTGATCCATGGTTCTTGCACTGGTCTCTTTTATTTTTGATAGACATTCTATAGTATACAACATGTTTCAGGATTCGTGTACACCCCGGAAAAATTGGGTAGCGGTGAGTTTGTTATTTCGATTGGTGAGATCGAGAGAGTTTGTAATAATTTTCTGAGTTTGTAACTGGCGTGTGAAAAAACGTATTTTTTAGAATTACTTTGTGTATTCTGCTTGCTTATGGCTCGGATGGGTATGTTTGTCAGCTGCTCTAATGTTGATTGAAAACCGTGATTTTTTTACCGTTGTCCCGTACGCGGAATCAGAAATTCTACGCGTACGCGAAGGCTCCATTCTTCGGGTACGCAGAATTTTTCGGAAAGGCGCCGCCTAAAAGCCTTCGCGCACGCGAACCGGAAATTATTCGCGCACGCGAAATCATATCCGTTCCGCGTACGCGAAAATGTTCAGGATCGCGTTTCGCTAGGCCTCCGCGCACGCAAAAGTTTGCGCGTACGCGAAAGGACTCACTTCTCGCGTACGCGAGAATATTTGAAAGGGCGCCTCGCAAAAGTCTTCGCGCAAAGACCGAATTAATTTGTAATTTCCCAACGCCAACAGCCCGCGAAAAAAAATCACGGTTCATAATCAACATTAGAGCAGCTGACAACAACACCCCTCCGAGCCATAACCAAGCAGAATTCACAAAGTGACGCTTTGGTGTAATACTAGCCGTTGAGCATTACAGAACGCTCTGGCATAACGCTAAAAAATACGTTTTTTCACACGCCAGTTACAAACTCAGGAAATCGTAACAAATTCTCTCGATTTCAGCAATCGCAATAACAAACTCATCACTACCCAATTTTTCCGGGGTGTACACGAATTCTGAAACATGTTGTATACTGATCCAAAGCTTTGTAAGCGATTGCACATTCCATGTGTAATCGTTTCACATCAGTGGAATCTTAGCACTGTGCCAGCGTAGGGCTCACAGCTTATTCAGTTCTATAAAATGCTATATGCTTGGTCAAGTCAGAGACTGTCGAGTAAGAATAGAGGGACAATCAAAATTCACATTGTGCTAGTGACCATTACAAGTATTGCCTACTCATTTATGGCTGAAAACATGTCTCATGTTTGAACCGTGCCAAACCCAAATTGAATTATTCATACCCACACTATTCAGATTGTATTCTTTTGGAATTGGTGAGGATGATCTCATTGCTTTCATCATAACTTTGGAACGAATAACTTTCACACTACCCCTGTCCTTGATAGTGGAATGGACAGAGTTGACATTTGTAGCAACTTAGATTCATTGACTTGTATCTGTTGATATTGATGCTTTGAGGTCTTTTCATTGCAACACTAGTAGTACATGCAAGACTTTGAGGCAAGCGCTGTTTGGTGTGAAGATTTTGAACTGTTAGTCATGTATAGACTCTGATATCGATCTACAAAGTGATAAATAAGTCACTCAAATGAAAACTGTGAGCGAATTGATAGAATTTACTGTAGAATTAAACTCAAGTATATCAGAATGTCCAAATTTGCCTGGATGATCTTATCTCTATCTAACAATAACTTAATCCTCATTCTCAACATTTGGAGAATTTCCAAACAGATTTTCATCTTGGAGAATGTCGGAGTCAAAGCGATTCTAAGAATTTTCAGTTACGCAAGTTTAGCATCTCTGATTCTTTGAACTGATTGAGTGATCAACTGGTCTGTTATCCTTGGGTGAGATACTTGATGCATAATGATATGGCCTGCAGTGGAATTTTTAGTGATGGATTGCCTGCCTCCTCATTCGGAAAAGTATGCACCAGAGCTCTGACACCACGAACTTAGATGACAATTTCCAGTATTGAGAAAGAGACATTTTGACTGTGCAGCTCCAAGGCCTTCAAAACTGAATCTTATGTGTTCAATATTCGACACCTCACACGGGCACACAGCACATGTTGGTGACGTCGCGCGTCGTCCAGGATGTTACGCAGCTTGCCCCTGTAACACACGCATTCATCCAAAGAGCACCGAGAGTCCGGGGCCAGTGCGCAGGGTGCTCGTTGACCTCGGCACCGGTGTAAATGCTTACACAGCGTGATAACCACGACGACGACAATCACATCAGCGCAGCAGACAAGTTTTGCAAACGGTCATGCGGCTGCGTGCGGCTTCTCCTCTCCTCGCTCGACTCTCCCCTCTCTGCTAACCGCCCGCTCTTATGCTCATACATGGAGGCTCTGTGAGGCGATTTTGACGGTTCAACACAATTATTTTGGGGTTTCGATAAGTGCTCGTTGTTGCCCAAGATTAGAGCTTCAATTTGAGCCTGGGTACGTCCCTTTAACAGTCGAATTCGTGGCGATCTGAGCATTTTTGTGATGTGCAGGTGGGAGGAGTGGGGGGCGTAATCGGGCTACTTTGAGGGCTTGTAACTCAAAAACACCACCGGACCGAAATTTGGGACTTAGACGAGCATTTCGAGCATATTCTGGCCTACCCCGAACATATTTCGGTCCAATTCCGCGGGCCAGGTTCACAGGAGTTCAATAGAACGAGTGTGATACCCACAAAAGATCTAGGTGTTACTTTTGAGGAGGATTCTTCTTCTGGTGAACATGTAGCGGCTCTAGTCAAGGAATGTAGTCATTTGCTAGGGTTTATCGAGAGAAGCACGAGTCATTTTACAAATGTTGGTAGTATTAGATACTTATAAACTTTCTTGATTCGTCCCAAATTAACGTTTGCCTCTGCAATATGGAGACCGCAATCGAAATCATCAATTTATGAACTTGAAGAACTTTAGCATAGGCTCTTAAGGTATCTCTCTTTCAAGAAAAATGAACCCATGCACAGAATTGACCAGACTATGAAGGACAGTATAAAAAATTCAACATTGCAACCATTGATGAATTATATGATAACCAGGACATCTTGACATTGAAAAGTGCCTTACTCCTTCGTAATTCGAACGCAGACGTTCAGTCGAATCTTATTGATCTTGATCATGGTTACGGTACAAGGTCCACTCAATCTTTCAGACTGCCTCCCCAGAGCTCTCAAAACTTGAGATAATCGACCCTGCGTCGCTGTATTTAATTGTGGAATGAGCTACCAAGTCACATTGTTCAGAAACAAGAAAACTCTCATTTCAAGTTGTTGGTGAAAAATCATGTTTTTCATCATATATCTGAATTGCGCTGGCTCTCGATAGTTCTTGGTACCCAATTTATTTGAGCATTTGTTTGATGGAAATCAAATGTAAATTAAATTTCTTTGATTTATTAGTATGAAGTTAATTAGTTGAATATTGTAAGAGAATCTTGATTATATTGATAGATATATGGCCCTCGTGCCCGTTCGATTTTCCAAAATAAAATGAAAAATAAAGGAATAAAACAATCTCCCCAGCAGCTGAGTTGAATCATATACGAAGCATTGAGAAATCCGGCTGATAGGCCACTCAAGGCTTGACGGATGCGCTCGAGGAAGATGAGCTCTGGTGGCACGGTCCAGATTGGACCACTAGAGATTCATCTGATTGACCTGAGCGAGAGGCTGCCTTACAACAGGGAGAGACTGAGATTAGTGCGGCTCTTGCTATATCTGAGTTTGTTGAAAAGTGGAGGTCAATGTGCATGTTCAAGTGGCAGAAGTTGAGGCCTACGTGCTGTCCTCTCTTGAAAATTTGAGCTCTTCACCTAAAGTAGTTCGCATTTTGGCGTATCTACTTGGATGGCATTTCAGTTTCGAGTTGCCAAAGGAAGAGGTGTTACATGATGCATTGACTCGGAAGGAGCTCTCAGCCGCTTAGCTGGCTATATGGAAGGTCATTCAGAGAATTCTCCTTGCGGAGGAATTCCAATAACTCGATCAAAAGAGGGAGTTTCTACGAAATAGTTCAATCCGTCTGTTGTTGCCGTTTGTCTGTGATAAGGGGTTGCTTCGTGTTGGAGGTCGCCTGCATAATGATAATCTGAGTTTCAAGGGGGAGCACCCATTATTTTGCCTCACCGTCATATTTTTGTCACAAGTTAGTGGAAGAAACCCATCAGAACACGCTACATAAAGGAGTTCAGTTGATGCGTAGTCACTTGCTGTGCTCGTTTTGGATCACGCACTCTTCTCGGATATTTCAGCTGGTGTATCGTTGTTGCGGTAAGTGTGTTCGGCATGCCGCTCATGAACTTGAGCAACAGATAGCTCCACTACCTGCTGTAAGGCTCAACCCCAGAATGCCTTCCGTGGCCGTCGGATTGGATTTTGCAGGTACTGTATCTATTCCATTTTCTCTTGGCCGTGGTGCTAAATCCAATAAAGGATACATAGCTATTTTTGTCTGTATTATTATAAAGGCAAATCACGTTGTTGTTGTCTCTGACCTCACTTCAAAGGCCACGTTAGCTGCCCATCAGCGATTTGTGTCTCGACGGGGTCAATGAGAGGATTCATATCGTGATAACACGGAAAATTGTCTTGGAGCCGAAAAAGAGCTCAAAGAATTGTTTGTAGAATCATCGTCGTGTTCATTTGGAATATCCCGAATTCTAGCTCCAGAGGGTGTTACTTGGCATTTTAATCCGCCTAGAGCGCCTCATTCTGGTGGGCGTTGAGAAGCGGCGGTGGAGAGTTCCAAATACCATCTACGTAGAATTGTCAAAGACCGCACTCTAACTTGTGAAGAACTTTCCACTGTTTATGGTCAGATCGAAGCCTGTTTGAATTCTCGACCTCTGAGTCCCCTGAGTAGTGAGGGAACAGATTTGGTAGCTCTCACTCTCGATCATTCCCTGATTGGGCGGTCAATGTCAGCAGTACCTGAGTCCTCTGAGGGAGTCGATCTGACAATTGAACCCAGTTGCAGGTGGGACATGCTTGTGTGGATGCGCAATAGTTTTAGGGCTAGATGGCGTGAGGAGGTCCTCAACCAGATTCAGCAGCGCACAAAATAGCTCAAAGTTCATGTGCTTCTCAAGATTGGTGACATTTGTATTCGTCAAGGATGAGCTCAGCCCTCCAACCAAATGGCCCCTCGCCAGGATCATCCAACTGCATCCAGGAGCTGGTAGACTGACTCTTGTGGTCACTATGAAGACTGCTGCATCTGAATTCAACTCATCGTCAAATTGATACGTCTGCCCACTGAACTTGATGCTGACGAAGCCTACCACGGATCAAGAAAACGCCCTCGGAATGATAATGCATGGATGAACCTTAATCCTCCGCGTGCGCTTCGACAATACACCACAATTCCCCCTTCGTCCGGGTCACCCGTGAACATTGTCTCGACCGTTGTCCTCTAGGGCTTGAAGTCATTGTACAATCGCATCACCTTTAGAGTCACATTTGACTAAGTTGCAGTGCTGTCACGTAGTGTAGACATGCGTGATACAGGAGGACCTACGTTAGCAGCCTTTTTCGCGATTAAATTTTCAACTTAGTCTGTTTACTGAGGTACAATTTTTCGTTGTTCATTCAGCCGTGTGATTACTGAATAATTTGTAATCCATTCGAACAGTCAGCTCAGGTGTAGCTCGTCTGTGAAGTGAGTTTGGAATGGTAACAGGAACCAAGATTCATTCATTACTACTATCGTTATTAGTTTTGTAAAGTGCCATGAACTCTGATCGCGAGGTGAATGAATAATTCTTCGAAAATCACTCGCCCAATAAATGGAATAGTCTAGAGGTGGGATGGGGCGCCCAAAACGAACAGGGCAGTGGAAGCTTATTATTAAATCATGAGTATACTCGGTTTCATTGAAAATAAATAGCACTTTAATCATAAATATTGTGTGATAACTATCGTGTGAAAAAGTGAAGACGTGGAGAGAGGTGAGGGGTGAATTAGTCGCGGAGAAAACAATTGCTAGATGAATTCAGGTGGGAGCTCGCGGCGCGATTCGCGGGCGCGAGATCATGCGAACTTGCTGTCTCGCCGATCCATGGTCAACTAACGAATAGTTGCTTTAGAGTGATCGACAACGGCAAAGGTGCGAGACGAGATGCGACGTTGCCTAATTTCATATTTAAATGCACCAATGGCCATAGTTGTACAGATCGAATCATCCGAGGGGGACACAAGGGGTCATCGCTCTCGTGCCTCGCGATTTGCTCGCTCGAGCATTCGGGAGCTCCAAAAATCTCCAACATTTCCGAACATTTCGCCCTCTTTGCTCGCACATAGCGAGCAACCAAATGAAAGATTGCTAAATTCAACCAATGAACTAAATTGAACCAAATGCAATGAAACCAATGAATGTGAACGTGGTGAAATATTTGGTTATGAGGATGCAGTTCCAATCAAATCAAAAAAAGTATAATACAATGTTAAACCACGACCCTGAACTAAATTCTTCGAACGTTGCGAAAATACCAAACAATCGAATGAAATTATCTACAAGCTACGACATTATTGTGTTTCTCAGGCCAAAATAAAACGAGCAAACTAAGCCAACAGCTCTCGATCGCCAACGAGATCCATCGCAAGGAAAAAATCTATGTGTGTCTGAAGCCAATGAGTTGCAAATATATCCATTTCAAAAATGCCGAAAGAAGTCAATCTCACAATCCGTATAACGGTCTTAGACACAATAAATGACTGAGGACTGATGACTCGAAGAGTCGCTAAAATCGAACCAAATATTGCAATAGTATCACAAGCAAATCGATGTGAAAGTCGCTCAGTGGATTGCTTAGGCAAAATTTCTTGAAACTTGGATCGAGACTAGACGTGATCAAAACTTGTCTGACAATAGACAAAACAACTGTTATAATTCAAATTTCCTGACAATGCTAGAGAGAACCAAATGGAACAGGAATTGATCCGTTTCCTTGAATGATCGATGCGATCAATCGATTCTCTTTATCGAGATTGGTCTTCAAAAGACGCAACTAGACGACACGAATCCGATTATTAACAGCCAAACTGTACAATTAAAACCAAACGAAAATAATTGAAATGTTGTGGGCCTTTCAAAACTGATTCTCAATTTCCCAAGAATAATATGATGTTAGATAGTAAGGAATCCAATCCAAAATCTAGTCTCAAAATAACAATGACTCTACCAAAGCTCCACGACGTACAATTTGCGCAAAAAGGGGACCGAACCAGAACGTGACAATTTCTCACAGGTGTAACACAACGGGGAAAAGTGTTCAGTGTGTCGAGAAGGTACGCGATATTGAAAATTCATCAATCATAGTATCTTCAATCTTCGTCTTGGTGCAAATCCAATTCCAATGTTGATGTCTATCTTTCGACAATGAAGTGGCCAGCTTTGGGAGACCCAACTCAAGCTGGCAATATCCGTGAATGAATAGACAATAGTCTCAGAATCCTTGACGTTGGCGATCTTTGTTCCAATCGCATGTGTCCAGCGACCATTGAAAGGGTTTGCAACAGCCATCCAAATATCCAAACATTCTCCAAATAAGCCAATTGATCTCGGTATGACAAAATCCATTCTCCATCCAAGTTGTTCTCTTCGTAAATCAAGTACCAGTGAATACCATGAAGCTTGACTCCATCTGCACTAGAGAGAACTTTTTGAGCGTAGTGTCGATTCCATTCAAAATTATCGCTGACCAAAAATGTAAGTCATGTGTAATAGATAGATTGCCAAAGATGAAACTATATATGAATCACTTAATACCATGGAAATGTGAACAATTAAAATTCACCATTTTTCGAAGTTCTTGAGTTCAACTCGAAGTTGCAAAACCAATGCAAAATCTCAAATTAATGAGACACAAGTTTAGAGCGCGGCAAACAGCCGCCCCTATGAATTGTTGCAAGTTGCAACTAACTGAGAACCGCTCCAAGTTATCTCAACATGGACTATTTGACAAATACCAACTACATGGACAAAATGACTAGATTCATCCTCATTATCCAAACAATGACGAGAAACACATAAACAGTGTATACGGTCGAGGCGCGGCGCACAGCCGCCCCCTTTGAACGAATTACAATGAGGACTAGAGTGCCAGTATTTTGTCAGAAAATGTCTGAGCAATCCAAACCAAACCATAACTCTGAATCAAACATACCGATTTCTGATTACACTCAACTTCAGTAACAATAATTCCGACTCGATTTGATTATGATTCGTGCATGCATGCCTGAGTAGGAATAGGAGACATTGTGACCAAGAAAAACTATAAAATCCAATGAACCAAGCTTCAAGAACTCGACCGGCTTGCCAACGCCGGTGCCAATGCTGATCCAATCATCCAAATGATTCAACAGACAAATCTGAGTTCTCTCAGCCACCGTAGCTACTGCTGACGGTGTCGAAGATCGACTCACAGTGAATCGATTTTGGACAAAACCAATACCGAAGCACCATGGGGAATGATGCCACAAAAGTGGAGGAATGAATCAAGGATCATTCCCCTCCGAAGTGAAAGAATGATTCAGGGATTATTCTTTCCCAAAGCGGATGCTCCATGTACAATGAAACCAGAGTACATATTAGGATGACTCTGCAGTAGATCCCATATTATCTACTATCCACAAACCCATTATCTAAAGTTAAGATCACAAAATCTGTTCCAATAAACCAATCATACCAATTTTACCTAGTGGAATGCCTCAGAAAATAAGACGTGATCTCTTCTGCGCATGATAGCACAGAGGGAGTAGCCATTCACCCCGAACCAATTTTTTGAAAACGAGATAATGACATCTCGACCAATTACTTGAAGATGAGTATGCACATGTATATGATACAGTATGCATAGCTAATTTACCAAAACCAAATGTATGAAGTGAGAAACTGAATCTCGTCTGCACATTATATCACAGCGAGTATCCAAATGAGTCTATCGAAATCAAATGAATATGCATGCAGCAAAACATATCAAAATTGAGTATAAAATCACTTAATCAACTCTCCAACCAAATGAATTTTTGAGTGTTTAGATAGAAGATATTTTGATATATCTACTATTACCTGGGACCAGCTAGTTCTGCATACGCCAAATCAGCAACAGCTCCTTTGATCCGATTGCCAATCCAATCGACTAGTTTAGCCATTCCAACCAACGTGCACGTCTGATGAGACGACGAAATGGTGACAGCTTGTAGAATCGGCTGCAGTGATGTTCCTCAACAAAGGGAGGTGAATGAGAATGAATCGTAGATGATGATGTATGTCGATGGCCAATCGCACACACTACTTGAAACTTAATGAAAATCTACGAGACTCTCGATCCCACGACTTTTGAAACAATGAAATATAGAAAAGGAACCAACTACAGCGCAAATTTTAACAAGAAGTCAGCAGTCGTGCATCAAAATGCACTTCTAAATATGTGAATCTTCAGCGAAGATTCACTCGCGATGAGTAACCAGTCCAAATGAATCAAAATTCTACGAATGAAGGACATAAAATGTTCTCGCAATTCATTGTTTGTTGGGCTATGTCAGAAACAATCCAAACATTCACCAAAAATTTTCGTCAAGTGACACGTATACACGGTTGCGTATGATAACATTCAAAAAACCAACTTGAAAATAAAGTATGATCGAGATTCCCGTTTATCTGATCAGGTGAATTCCATTGCAAAATTGCCCGATAAGTTGTGAGAATTCTATACAACCAAGTACTGGACTATTCGATTTGAGAGTATTCGAAACCATGAATGCAAAGCGCACTTGATCGAAATATCGAAGGGCTACTCAAAAAATCGAACTAGTTCCTGATATTAACATCCAACAAAAGAGTCAATACAAAACCGCGTAAAAGTTGCGAGCCGGTTGCTCCGTTCAACTTTGACCATGAATCCAATCCGAAAATCGATCTACGTAGCACAAACAATATTCATCAAATATGCTGAGAAAGGGTCAATACCGAATATGAATGCTCGGCCAAGCGCAACCAAAACAAACCATCATACGTATGATGAGAGGAACGGCCGAATTGCGAGGCATTCCTTATCGAAGCAAGATTTCTTGACAAAGCTTCCGTCACTCTGATTGTCTGGGGAACATACATCCCCTATAGAACCACAGAGCCATCGGGACGATATCAAGAACCCAACTTCAATATCATTATTAGTCTCAAATGCAGAGCTGATGGTAGTTCCCACCCTTGTCTCTACACCGTACTGGATTATTTGAACTGTGAAAAAGATGTGTGATATTAAGTGTGTGTTTCGCCCTGGTCTCTCTCTTGGGCTCGTCACTGAGACGAAGAGAGTCCTATCTCAGACACTATTGTAAATCAGGTGGATTGACATCAAGTTGAAGAAGGGTTAACATTGAAATTTTGGTAAAACAACCATCAATTGAGGTTGCCATCTAGTGATAGAGACACGAAGCAGATGTTGAGCTTCGTGCGGTAAACGATTTTATACGGCCTCACGTCGTTTGGTGGAATAATGAAAATTATAACCTCGCGATGTTTCAATATATGATGGGAGGAACAGCCGAATTGCGAGGCATTCCTTATCGAAGCAAGATTTCTTGACAGAGCTTCCGTCGCCGTAGTGAATAATCCAGTACGGTGTAGAGACAAAGATGGAAACTACCATCACCTCTGCATCTGGGACTAATAATGATATTGAAGTTGGGTTCTTGATATCCTTCCGATGGCTCTGTGGCTCTATAGGGGATGTATGTTCCCCAGACAATCAGTGTGACGGAAGCTCTTTCAAGAAATCTTGCTTCGATAAGGAATGCCTCGCAATTCGGCCGTTCCTCCCATCATATATTGAAACATAGCGAGGGTATAATTTTCATTATTCCACCAAACGACGTGAGGCCGTATAAAGTCGTTTACCGGACGAAGCTTAACATCTGCTTCGTGTCTTTATCACTAGATGGCAACCTCAATTGATGGTTGTCTTACCAAAATTTCAATGTTAACCCTTCTTCAACTTGATGTCAATCCACCTGATTCACAATAGTGTCTGAGACAGGTCTCTCTTCGTCTCAGTGACGAGCCCAAGAGAGAGACCAGGGCGAAACACACACTTAATATCACACATCTTCTTCACAGTTCAAATAATTCAGTACGGTGTAGAGACAAGGATGGAAACCACCATCAGCTCTGCATTTGAGGCTAATGATGATATTGAAGTTGGGTTCTTGATATCTTCCCGATGGCTCTGTGGTTCTATAGGGGATGTATATTCTCCAGACAACCAGAGTGACGGAAACTCTGTCAAGAAATCTTGCTTCGATAAGGAATGCCTCGCAATTCGGCCGTTCCTCCCATCATATATTGAAACATAGCGAGGGTATAATTTTCATCAAACCATCATATACTTGTTAAGTCTCTCACCAGCTGAGCGCATCTCTGTGCGTGTTTGTGAGAGGGACAGCGCTCTCAACGCACGCAAGTATAGCCATCCAAACGAGAAAGATATATGAAACGATACGCTCACAAATATCCTTGCGCGATGAGCTCGGCGCGCAACGCAGCCAACTCATCCCCACCAATCCAGTGAACGCGCCCAGGCAGTAGAGTTGCGCAGGGGTAGAAGTCCCCTCTCCTGGCGCGGCGCCGATCAAGACGAAGCAGGAGGAGAGTGGCGGGCTGATGGATGAGGCCGTTGTGACGTCACTGCGGCAAATAGCAGGCTCGAACGATGATGAATCGCGGGAAAATTCCAGATGCGCGTCAAAGCTATTGCGCTCCCTTGCTGCCGCTTCCAACCGATGATACCTCACCACTTCCAGCACCGATTGATGACTGCTGCACTACTGCCCTGGGGCCAGGACGTCCTTTCTGGACCTCAATGATGCCATTGAATGTCGGCAATGCCATCCAAAGCCAAATTTTCACAAGTCCCGCATCGAACACTCACGTTCGACGACTGCGAGCTCCGATTTCTCCGCGCACTATCACATCACCTGCACTCGCGCGCGACGAGAATCACTCGCGTCCAACGATGCCAATGAAACCAATAAATACCAATCGAATTACCGAAGTGCACTCAGCCCCAACCTAAGTGAAATGATTTACAGGTGGGATGGGGCGCTCAAAACGAAAGGGCAGTGGAAGCTTATTATAAAGTTATAAGTACACTCGGTTTCATTGAAAATAAATAGCACTCAAATCACAACACTTGTGTGATAACAACAGTGTAAAGAAGTGAAGATGCGGAGAGAGGGGTGAGGGGTGAATTAGTCGCGGAAAAAATAATTGCTAGATGAACTTAGGCGGGAGCTCGCGGCGCGAGATCAGCCGAACTTGCTGTCTCGCCGATCCATGGTTAACTCACGGACAGTTGCTTTAGAGTGATCGACAACGGCAAAGGTGCGAGACGAGATGCGACGTTGCCCAATTTCATATTTGAATGCACCAATGGCCATAGTTTCACAAATCGAATGGTTCGAGGGGGGCACAAGGGGTCATCGCTCTTGTGCCTCGCAATTTGCTTCCTCGAACATTCGAGAGCTTCAAAAATCTCCAACATTCCTGAACAGACTCTGAATTCTCTCATTGTTTTCTCAAGTTGATGTCGACCCACATGTTTCTTAGTGATTTGATTTCTTGAGTTTCTGGCCGCTAGAGCGATCGAAGTGGGTAGCATGTTCGTATCTCACCGAATGTGGGCTCTCGGATTGAGTACGAGCGAGCTGGTCAGCTTGGAGAGACAAAGCGAGTATAGTGCCAGGCGCAAACTTGTACCAATGAGATTCAATATTAGGATCATATGAAGAGCAACGGTTCTCTCTTCCTGCCAGCCCTCTATCGCTCTCCTTGCGGGCATCGTTCGCGCTCAGGCAATTCACGCGCGCGATCACGGCCGCGCCGGTGCCCCTCAGTTTTTTTCACTCAAGTTTCACGTTTCACTTTTCCTCTTTTCGCCAGTGTAGCTCACTTTTCAAGGATTGAAGATTTATTGTATTGAATTTGGAGTGTTTGGTTATTATTAGGTGGTTTTTAATCAATCGTTTTGATGAGTCAAGGTGGAATCTTTTTATTGCGGCCGCAATAAGAAGATTCCACCTTGACTCATCAAAACGATTGATTAAGAACCACCTAATACAACGAAACATGGGTGATCAAAGTTTATACTATTGGAGTGTTTAGTGTTCAACTTCCCGAGCCCTAGAAAATCAGCTTCCACTGCGCCAACCATTTTTTAGCTCACGCACCAACAAGTATTTCGGAAAGCTTGATGAGTTTTCATCAACATTGGGGCGAATCGGTTGTAGAATTCGGGATAAGGGTATTGATTCTTCTTGACGAATCATATAAAGCTCATGGAAGTGAAAGCAAAATTGTTCCGAAAGACTTAGATCCGCATATAGAGGAATTTGCGTGAAAACAGCTCTGATTTGGCCTGGATCCACGCTTCTATGGGATACTTTATCGTGATTACTGGACTCTGGGCAGGGAGGGTACTAGTTTTGGACATGGATCATCTCACAGAACGCCAAGACTTCAGTCATTGGACTTGTTTTCTGATTGTTCCTATTTTTTTTGGACCAGAGGCACTCGAAAACGGTCTGTTTATTATTGAATTCGGTTCCTGCGATCAAGGGTTAGCTACATCATATGCACCTTGTCAAGACTTCAATAGTTTTCTCACTCCTGAACCTCGAGTTTCAATAAGAAACAAATATACATATTATCTTGTATCACGATCTAATCGAGGGGATCTGACATGATTGGATTCGAGTGATGGTTTTCTCCGAGACCTTATCGGAATCATCTCGTCGAGAGGAATAGATCATAGGCAAGCGGGAAATGGTCCAAAATTACCGTTGAGTGACCACGGATGACCTACTCGCTAGAAAAGGTCTTACTCCATGTCATCGATGGTGCTGAATATGAATTGGGACTTTGTTCTCCTCTCAAATTGGGGGAACCATGTCAAGATCGACTTTTTGGGTAAGAATGAAAAATTTGAGATTTTTGAAATTTTCGTTCCTCCTCGGTTGATCTCCAAGGTGGATGAATATATCTCCTTGAAATTTTGGGGATACCTCGATGGACCCATTTAGAAGGCCATTTAAAACTAGACCGGAGTCTTCAGAGGATTCCCCGTCTCCTTGGGAAATTTTTGGAAAATTCTTTTCCGGAATCGTCATATTCATCTTCAAAAGCAAAAGTTGAGTGAGAAATTCCCCAGAATCGCATTCTCTTCGGAACGATTTCAAATTTGATGACCTGAAGAAGTTTTTCACATAGCTTTTAGATCGAAAAATTCAACGGGAGAAAACTGTTACGACTCTCGATACGAAGGCTACCCCAAATGCGACTAGCGTGGGCCTAGTGTCGTGGCTTCTGAGTATGCTACTCGCATTTTGAGATATGTTTCGTTGTTCATCATGGTTTCCTAATCCGCAAAATCGATCCCGCTAGGTATTTCGTTTCGGTAAACGTAGCGTTTTATTGTTAATAACAATTTCCATCGCAGATTTACAGTTTTCGGCGATTATCTCGAAAAATGTCAACCTTCACGGAAAAACACAGGAGATCAAAGTTGTAGATCTCGAGATTCTCTATGAAAAATATTCCCTCAAGTTCCCCGGAAAATCCAGGTCCGAGCCGAAAAAACGTGGAAACGCTCTTGCACATATATGACGCGGGCTACCCGGTGGCTTATGCAGCGCTTATCATGGATTTGCTGTGGCCATTTCGACAATTGATGACAGAACGAACCAAAGCATCTCAGAAATCGAACGATGGCGTACAAGGTAATCGCTTTCTCATACCCTGATACTTGAATATCTGATTATTGATCTCCATGAACTATCCGTAGCAATGTCCTTATATAGCGTAGCGTAAAGCAACAAGCATCACTTATTTTTTTGATCAAATTCGAAATAGTCCGGGTTTTCCACGACTAGAACGTGAGCACTTTCAAGTGCCTTTGTGTCTCCTCAAAATGATTTCCATTATTCAGCCGTAAAATGAGATTAGTTTCGGTGCCCACGAAACCAAGAGCGCCGTATTACCTGACCCGTATCAGCCGGTATCATGTGTGAGAAAAAGCGTTTCCTCGTTTTTCTCGGCTCAGACTTGGATTTTCCGGGTAACTTGTGAGGACCTTTTCTTCTAGGAAGTTTCAAGATCGACAACTTTGGTATCGTATATTTCCCTGTGAGAGTGAATATTTCCTAAAATAATTGCCAAAAACTGTAATCTCACAATGAATATTGTTATTAACAACAGACACTTCGTTTTTCGAGACAAAATACCTAGCGGAATCGAGTCTGCGGTTCAGAGAACCCCAGTGAACATCAAGACATCTTAAAATACGAGTAGCACGCTTATACGTCATCACACTAGGCCCACACTAGTCTCGTTAGGCAGAACTTTCGTATCAAAAGTCATGACAATCTTCCCTCGTTGAATTCCCCGATCTGGAGATTATGCGAAAAACTTCTTCAGGTCGTCAACTTTGGAATCGTATAGGAGAGAATGTGATTCTGAAGAATTCCTCACTCAACTTTCGCTTCTGGAGATGAATATGACGATTCCAGAGAAAAATTTTCCAAAAATTTCCCAGGGAGGCGGGAAATGCTTTGAAGACTCCGGACCCGTTCTAATGCTCTCCAAATGAGTTCAAAATAGTACTCCTCAAATTTCGAGGAGGAATATTCATCCACCTCGGAGATCAAGCAAGGTGAACATGAAGATTTTAAGAATCCTCCATAAAAACAAAGTCCATATTCGTATTCAGAACCCTCGAAAACATGAAGAAAGACCTTTTCTAGCGAGTAGGTCGTCCGTGGTCGCTATTCCGTTAACGGAGCGACTTTTTGCCCACTTCCCGCTTGCCTATCACATCTCATCCAAAGGATCCTGAACCCTCCATGTGAAATTGGGATCTCATGAAATGAAATGTTTTGGGAACGAGGAAATGCGAAGTTACGAGGGATCATTATACATTGAGGAATCTATGCGTTCACCGACGAATGGCATTCATCTATCATATGGCGAAGAATTTTGGAACTGGATCTGGATATTATGTCCAATTGGAAACTTCTGGTACAGAGAAATTGGCGGGGAATGGGAAACCTTAAGCATGATTGGAGAACGAGCCCAAGCTATCTCGCTGTGAATCGATCTGTTTCTGTTCCAAAAACAGGCAACAATTCAAAATTGATTGATAGGCATTTCGTTCATTTCTCCCATCAAGGGAATAGGGGAGAATCGCAGGTCCGTCGGGATCAACCCTTGTCTCGGGAAAAGCTATATTGCCCCTGTCGAAGATGGATGGGATGAGTTGTTTAAGTATAGATTTTCACTCGCTAGATCACAGCGATGTGAGACTTGCAGTGGACACAAAGTAGAAGAAAGTGAGCAAAATATCAGGTTCCATCGTTTGTTTTGAGTCCCAAGCTCACGAATCCATGCCAGTGTATCAGAATCATAGTTCATCTTTGTAAGCAATCAGTATTCTTTTTTTTTTTTTTTTTCAGTGGAATATGAGGAAAAATCTGATGACAGGATATCCCCAGTGAATCTTCCACCGGCAGACCATAAGCGCTTCCATTTCGTTTACCCGGTAACCAGATCAGCATGATTCCAACGCCCGTGTGCCTTGGGGGCTAGAACCTTCAGTTCTCAGCTCTACCCAGCAGGGGGCTGGCTTCATGCTACGGCTGGAGCAAGGCCGGCGGAGTGACGCCCCTCCTGGATTCCCGAGTACTCGTAAGGAGATCCTCGAGTCGAGGGAGTGATGCCCCTCCGAGAACCTAGTCTCGGCGCGGCCACCACCATTGGTCCGAGCTTCGAGGGCATGTGAAAGCTCTACCCTTACCGATCGAGCGGGTACTCGTTTAGGGGAGTAGTTTCAAGGCAGCCCTACAGAGGTGCCACAGTAAACTACTCCGACATATATAGTCACTACATATATAGTCACTATCAGAGGTCGGGCTGGGAAAACGCGTGTTTTGCACGAGTCGTGAAAAAATGCGTTCCTGAAACAACACATTCACCTACACTATTTTATAAAATCAAGTGAAAATAGCGCGCCATAACAAATTGCATTCTACAAAAATTCCATCCATCTCACTGTCACTGTTCCACTTCACTTTACTCAAATAACACTTTTTTCACTTTACTCACACACAAACCGACTATCACTGGCTTCAAATTCCCAACTGGTGAAGTGGTGACTCAGAAATTCTTATTGCAGAATCTGCTTGAAGTTCTGTTGACGCCACTCACTTCACATTCTAGCTGGGGAATTCTGAGCATAGAAAACTGCTTGAATATCTAATCTGAAATCCAACTCCCCATCCTCGACTCAGGAATTCTTATTGCAGAAATCTGCTTGAATTCCTGTTATTGCCACTTGCGATGGGTGAGTCCTCAAAGTACCAAATTTTCATGTATAGAAAAAATGTCAATCATACTATAAATTTCTTCTGAACCTATACCTGAAAAAAGGAGATACATTACCAATATAATTTATCAATAATAAATTATCATGAGTCGTGTAAACATAGAACAAGTGAATTAGCAAGTTACCTGGACTGCAAATGAGAAACGACAAAGTACTTTCCTTTATGAACTTTAGCATGAGAAACTGGTGGCATTTTAGTATCTCGCTGGCTCTTAAAATGTGATACAGTATGCCACATGCCTCTCATTAGATTTTAATGAATGTGTTGGAACTAGAACAAGCAATTCTATTGAAGTTTCACCTGTGAGATTGAGTACAATTAGGTTGCAATAATTAACCGATGATCCATTACATTCAACAGAGTCACTTCTGTAATTTGGGAAAATAACGTAAAGAAGAATTTCAAAATTTTTTCTGAGTAAGAGTAGAAAACCATGAAGCTTACCACCATGACAATCAGAAAAATCTCACCATATAGAAGCAGTTTGAGTCAATAATAGTCCAGTCTACTCACTCCCCTCTATCAAAGTTTACAGTCAGAGATCCGCACTAGGTCCAACTAGACCACCCCACCATAAATACCTAGACACTCTTCCGATATGTTGATTTTCTACCCAAAAATGGTTGCTGGGGGTTTGCATGAGTATCCGGAGCAAGTAATTTGCTTTTGAGATACTCTGGGTATGTTTCGGACCAGAACATATACCTTTGTCACAAAGTGCGAGGTTCTGGGAATAGGAAAAAATGAAGAAAATTTTTCAATTCCCATCTCATATTAATTGTAATAGGGAGATTATAATTTTCGCAATCATTCGAATACAAAAACTTTGAGTCAAGGTGGAATTTAAAGAAAATATCTGTACAACAAGAGTTGTTGACATCTAGCCCCATTGAGCAACATAGCAAAAGCAGGCAACTTATAACCTCGCGGGTAGAAGAACTATATTGCGCAGTGAGTTGACTTCAAGCATCGTCGATTGCTACTGAATTCAAGTACCTCGGACGTCCATTAATTTTCACGGAAAACTTGATTTTCTTTCTATACTTAGTTCAGAGAATCGGCTTGAAAGCAGTCGACATGTTGTTGCTGCCAAGAGATGCGAGCAGACTGTTGCCAGATGCAAGCACTCTTATCCCACAATCACAATCACTTTTCCATCAGCACTACAATATCACCCACAACCAGGGCACTCGCGACTACTCGAGCACTCGAGAATGACGAATCGGGCACCCGCGACGGCACCGAGAAGCCCCAAATCGGTGACAAGGTCAGCGAGGCCGTAAGACGGGTATGTGTGCGTCGTCGTTGTAGTCGACAGTCGTTGCAACAATAAGTACAGCCAATAAGCCGATGCCGCGGGACCAAGTATAATACGTTCGCGTCGTCTGTCTGATGCGCGATGACACTATAGGGAGGGTAGAGAGACGAAGCCTCGGTCTCCATCAGCTGATTGCGGGCCGGTTATTAGCTGCTCGTGATTCTCGGTCAATATCCATCGTTTCCGGAAGAATTACGTAAAAGTGTTCTCTTTTTTGTACTTGGGGATCAGATCTACCATTTACAAAAATAATCAAGTTGATTCGAGCTTTTGTTCTCCTCAAATCTTGAGGGCTGTAATACATGTTCATCGACACAATTACAGTCCTCACGGTTTTGGAAAAGCGGCACCACCGATCAATTTCTCTCTTGTTCTAGATGATAGATCTGATCACAGATGAACAATGTTAGGAGTTAACTTTTTTGAGATATTATACAGTTTTTTTACGAAGATTCAATTCAGCCGTATTTTGCTCGTATGGTAAGGTAGAGCACTCACATGCCCTTAATCATAAATGGAAGAGGCTTTCCTCGACGGTGACCAGTCAAACGTGAGGCGGCGAGGTACCGCATAACACTGGGAGGAGCAAACTGCGAAAATTGTAAGTACCGTAAACCGGGGTGAATGTGTCCACCGGGGTGAATGTGTCCGCTTTCGCCAAAAAGATTGTCAGCATCATATCTCCGCTTCTATAGCACCTACAGAAATCTGGCGGGGGTCATTTTGAAGCTTGAAATCTCTACTTTCCAAATAAATAACCTCAATTCCATGAAATTGGACTCTAAAGTACTTTCTTTGCTGTTTAATGAAGTTTGAAAACTAATGTCCCCAAAAAACAGGTTTTTTGTGGTTAGCAGAGAATTTTGACGCGTTAGCTCGAAATAAACCACGTGATCGTGTTTAGACGATAATTTTGCGTTGGGAACTTATGGTGAGGTACCCCGCGCAAGGGAAAATTTTTTTTCCTTGTGATCTCAACACAGCGAGTATTATTTCAAAAACAGGTTTTTATGAAGAAACAGTTCTGAAATCAATCCAGTGCCTCAACGGCTAACGAACAATTTTTTGCTGAAAAGTATGTGATAGAAAAAAGAAAATGCGACCTTGAACGTTTAAATTGATCTATTCTAGCCCATATTGTGATTTTTTGAAGATTTATCGCAAATTTTGATTTTTTTTCCAAATACCAGGTGGACTAATTAGCTCATATGACCACCAGGTTGCCTTGTATCGTTTTAAAACCACTGGGATCATATTTAGCGGGTCAAAATACGTAGGATAACGTATCTTGATATGCATTCAAAATCTTGAATTCACGAGCTATGCGCTTCAGACGCAGGCGAGGCATAGGTGGACACATTCACCCCTGTCGACGGGGTGAATGTGTCCACCCTGTTTTTTGCAGTTTTTGAAATACCATGGGGTCGAAGTCAAAATCTGACAACGGGATCTTGTAGCTGAGCTCAAGACTCAGATTTTTACTACCCATACATTATCTTTTGGCATGAATAAGACCAAGAAAATCACAGTGGAAGGTCAAAAGTGTACCACATTCACCCCGGTTTACGGTAGCGAAAGTGAAAGACAACTAGTACCCGGTCCTCCGGCCGTTACCGATCAAGGACTAAACATCGGGAGTGGAGTATCCGATGAGGAACCTCGACGGTTACCAGTCAAGCGTTGACAGTGGAGACTGTGTAACACTGGGAAAGAGGTTGAAATACCTCAACGGCGACCAGTCAAACGTAGGGTGGCGGGGGTCAGCAGAAACACTGGTGCGAGTGAACCGCGTAGAAACAGTGTTAGTAGCGTCAACGAACGCACCTAGTAACCGGTCCTCCGTCCGGTACCGATCAAGGACTAAATATCGGGAGAGGAATATCCGAGCAGGAACCTCGACAGTCACCAGTCAAACGTTCACAGTGGAGACTGTGTATCACTGGGACGAGCAAACCGCGAAAAGTGTCAGTAGCCTAGGCGAAACCACCTAGGACCCGGTCCTCAAGCCAATACCAATCAAAGGCTAATATTGGGAGAAGTAACCCGCAAGGGGCCTCGGCGGACTGAGTCCATCGTAGTGCCGTAGGACACTCTATTGGAATCGCCATAAGGACCTGCTGACCGCGACAGGTGAGTATGTGACGACTACTCTGATCTCTCGAGTTATTCCACGGGTTAGACCACGGGACCGTGGTCTATTTATGAAACGTGAGAGAGCACATGCTCCGTTGAAGCGCTCGAGCAGTAACCTGTCTGTGCGTGAGCAAAATAGGGAGAGTGTCCTCGCGAGAGGCCTCGGCTCTGACCTTTTAAGGTTGAAGTCGTAGGACTTCTAACAAAGGTACCCAGGGTCGGGGCTTAGCCCTTAGTTGCGTGCGCTTGCTCGCCAGCTACTGTTCCGTGATAGGGTTGGATTCTGGGCGGGGGGGGGGTACGGTTCGGAAAACTGGATGGGAAGCTGCCACCCCACCGAAAGGGTCAGAAGTCGGTAGTCCACGAAGACGCGATGACAGGGCGTATCTCTGTCCACAGGCTTGGAGCCGGTGGAGGGTTGACCCGAGAGGCAGGGACCTCCACTTGAATCAACAAAGCAATACGAATACGAATGCTCTCAGCCCTGCAATGTTGGCAAGCCATCATTGGGGTGTCTCCACAAATAGAACATACGCACTGCTCACGGCTCACAGCGCATACTCACGGCTCAAGTGCACCGTGCGCTGCTCATCGGATTTCAGCCGGCGAGTGATATGGATTTACTCAAGTTCTGTATCGGATCTAGCCAGTAACGTGAAAAACCCATACCACTTACCGGCTGAAATCCGATGAGCAGCGCATGGCACATGTGACCCGTGGGTATGCGCTGTGAGCCGTGAGCAGTGCGTATGTTTTATTTGTGGACACACCCTTGGAGAACTGGGGGCAGCTAATCACTATCTAACCAACCCACCCCGGAACCGCGTCAGCATTACTCCAAGGTGGGAGGCGTATCGCGCGCCATGGGGTGACGAGGAGAGCCTCTCTTCTCTCTTCGTCGTCAATGATCACTCTTCAAGTCGTCGTTGTTCGCTATGCAGCGCCCTCTGCTTAGCGCTGCAATGACCGTTCTCGCTCTCCTTTTCGGGTGATCACCGTCTTGATGTAGACGGCAATCTTATCCCACGTGTCTTTGCTGTGGAGCATGGACGGCACTAGGGTCTCAGGGGTGATCTGAGCCCCAAGCCGGTTCCCGAGCTCCGCTCTCTCCACAGCTGTGTTCACGCACTGGAAGAGTACGTGCTCTGAATCATCCCAGTCTGCCTTACACATCTGACTGACCGGGGTCTCCCTCTTCTGGAACCGCTCCAGGTACTCTCCGGAGCAGCCATGCACGCTGGATTACTGACGCAAGCCAGCCAGTAATCCAGCTCTCCTTTAGTTCGATCGATCCACCTGGCTATGTTGGGGATCAATCTTCGCGCCCACTTCCCTTTCGTTGTGCTCTTTCACTCTTTCTGCCACTCTTCGACGGTCTCCCCTCTCTCGACGTCTCATATGAGGGCCTTATGAGTGGGGTTGAGCACGACTCCATCGCTTTCAAGACCATGTCGGAGTTTCACGTCAAAAACGGGGTTACAACTTACGCGATGGTTCTGACACGAACTGAGACGGGTGTGGTCCCAAATGACTCGGAATCGCTTCAGGAATGTGCCTCTGGTACAATCTGTGAGAATGAACGTCTCTTTCTCTTGAAGGGGGATCGATGGATCGCGAGATATTCCAATCCTGATTCGCATAGATCGTGTCCTTGCACTTTACATCGAATTTTGCGGGAGATAGAGACGTATGTCCTCATTGATCGTACCAGTGGCACATTTCTGAAGTGATTCCAAGTCATTTGCAACCAACCTCGGCTCAATTGATGGAGGAATCATTGCGAAAAGTGAAACCCCGTTTCGCGCGGGACTCCGACACGGCCTGACGGGTTTCTTGGCGCTTCCATACCCGCACTCTCTCGGCTACAAGCAGGCAAATAGGTGGTGTATCCGCAAGCACACAGGCTGCGTGGTTGGACACCGTGCGATAAGCGCTGACCATCCGTAGCGCGAAACGCCGCTGGACTGGACAAGCAATCAATATTCCAGGAATAAGGATAAAGCTTGACTTAGGACTTTCAAATTTCTCATCTTAGGATAAACTCAAAGGGAACGCCTATGTTAGCTTCTTAAGAGTTAGTAGTCAGGTTCCGGATAGATAAACCATGATCAATGTCACTAATTGGCAATTTCAAGATGAATGTTCTTTGTTAAGGGCCCAAACTCAGCGTGCAACAAACTCAGCATACCTCAGTGTTGATCAATAATAGAATTTCTCTCAGTGAAATCCAGAGTTGCAAAGTAGTTTGGAATCCGGGAAAGGTGATTGGGAAGCCATTCTGTCATTCGGATATGAGGATTGACGGATTTTGGAACAAATATATTTGAAACTCGATTCCTTCATATTTCCTTTTCCATAATGAGAGGATTATACTCCAATCCAAAGGAAGAACTGTCATGCGGTACCCGTCAGCTATCAGAATTCATGGGAAATCGAGCTGACAAATATAACAAGAGTGGAGGGGTCTTCATTAGCAAATTGAAGAATGAAAGCATTTTCATCAATTCAAAAGAGTATCAATCCAAGAGCTTGTAGAGTCGGATTGGTTCACGAGACATGCTCCACGGTTCCGGTGGATGTAAGATTGAGGCACTTGAAAATCACCGTAGGTCTGAAACGTTTGAGAGCAAGCTCATCTCGTTTCGTAGAGAGTGCCGATAACTGAACGCAAGAGCTTGTCAAAGTTGTGCACTTGGTTTCTCGCGAAAGAATAAATATGACCAAACGATGGAATTCGAGCTTTCGGACGGCCCAAATTTCTCTTCGACAAACCTCATCACAGTCCAGCGATCTGCCTCGTTGACATTTTTCGGCTCGTACAAGTAGTCTGGTGTTTGAATTGGTCGATCGCCAATGACCTTGAGCTGAGGTTTATAGTGAGACGAATCCAGGCCTAACTGCTTCCGCTCGTGGATAATGATATGCGATGGGTTCTACGCCCAAGCGATTCATGAAAATGGGTCATCTCTCAGAATTCTCGTTCATTCAATTCTATGGCTTGAAGTAGGAACTACGGACCACCTGTGTAACCCAAGAAAAATTCCAACCTTCCGGTGCACGCATATCCATGGAAAAGTGCAAATCCGTCATGTTAGAATCGATGTTTTTCTATTTTTAAAATCTAGTTATCTCAAGTGCCTTGACAGATACGAATTTGCGGTTCACGGCATTTGGAAGAATGTCTAGAAACCTGTCGAAAGCATCGTTGCATAGTTGTTCTGAGCAATTTGGAGGCCTACTGGAGCTAAGAGAGTGTCTTCCACTGAATCGTTAATTCTCCAAGAAACCTTTTTTTATTTTTCTGCAGATCACATATGAAACGTGGAATTTCGCGTTTCTTCAGAGATGAATGGTTTCAGAGAAGTTTAGGTGATCAAAGCTACTTATTAGCCATTCCCGCAAATTGATTTTTTTGTGACAGACCAACACCACCTTCTGCGCATGCGCATGAATACAGGCTCTCAGGACTATTTTTGATGGAAGGTTGATGAAATTTCCATACATGACCACCTGCAAATTTTGAATTCATGCATTTAAACAAGATCCACAACACAATGAATAACTTTGCATCACAAGCACATGTACATTCAATCCATTAGTGCCTGCTGAGAGGACACATCCACGAGGTTTTTTTGGAGTTCCTCCCTGTCATTTCAGAACTTGGGATTCTTTATCCTCGCATTACGAATGATACTTCGCCCGCACTTCGTCTTCTTCTACCCCGTAATCAGGGCTAAAGAGTTTCTGGGATCGTACTTGACATGTTCAATATCAGATATTCCTGTAACTGCGTATGTTACCCAGTGTGATTTTCCATAAGATTCTACTGTATCCGAGAAGCTATCATTCACTCTCGACTCGTTCTCATTGTTATCTTTCCGATTATTCGAGTGGATGAGTCTCTCTCGATATACCATGACGTATATCCTTGTGATCAAATTTTCCTGTTATCCAAGACTTCCTATTCTTGCATCATACAATTGCACTTCGACTGTACTTCGACTTTGTTTACCGTGACCGAGGCTAGATAGTCTTATTGATCACATAATATTCCTCGTTGAATTCGCTCTCCCGTGAGTCGCTCTTTTTATGATGTAAAAGAAGAGTTATTCCGGAATATGAGAAACTCGGTCCCTTAATTGGCCTTCTGCATGTTTTCATCCCCATCAAGAGAAGGTCTGGCAAATCCGAGCAAATCGGGATAAGTATTGTGCAGTTGGTGCAGAATCTTGAAAAAAATCTTCCACCTTGCGTAATGGTCTCAAAGTCGAATGACTCACACCGTGTGACGTCACTAGGATACAGTCGTCGCTGTTCACAAAATTTGTACAAGATGAAAAAAGGACATCAAGCATTCGGGCCGAAATCTGCTCCAAACGTTTTGGCCCCAAACTTCCTGGAAGAGATAGCCTTTTTGGGCCTTAAAATGGGTCCATACTTCATTTCCATCGAAGCCGACCTCAAAACCCGTAGTAGCGCATAACCTCTCAATTTGAAATACATTTGGAACATGGCGTTCCAAAAAAGGAACATCTTTGGTTCACTTTTCGAAACTATGTACATCGCCCTGGCTAGTTCCAATGTGGTAGTCGTGTCTATCGAAAAATACAAATTTTCTCCACACTTTGCTGAAGGAGACCGATAGGCTAGGGGGTCAAGAATCGTGTTATCGCGGGAATTTTCGTTGTTTTTGAGCTAAGATAGCATTTCATTCAGAAACAAAGAGGTTACGCAAAAAATTGCTAGGGATATGAAAGTGGTTTTTTCTCAATTTTTCTTCACAGATCCATTGAATTTATGAGCCCAACATTACTGACAAAGCCTCAGTCAATCAAAGATTACGATGAATGGTATTTTCTACATTTTTAGGCCTCAAAACGTTAATGTAGGGGAGAATGAGTGAGAAGCTTCGAAAGATCTTCAAAAAATACACACTGTCTATTCCCGTCATTTTCTGAAAAAACCCTTCCCCTCCGAGTAATAACGCGAGAAAGGGCCGAAAAATGCGATTTTAACACTTTGAACTCGCCAAAGCTCGAAAAATTCATATGCAGCCCCTTCATTTCTCAGCTCTAGGAGATAGCTTTTTCCTATGATTGCGAACGAAAGAAAAATGATTTGCCGTAGAGCCAACCTACATCAAGTTATCGCGTTTTTAATGCAATAATGATACTTTGCACGCTCAGTTACAATGGTTTGGGGATGCAAAATGTCATCAATGACTAAAATATTGAGTAACGAGATGCAATAGGCAGTGGCAATGGTTATGTAACACCCCTAGCAATGATCATCATAGTATTCAACGTGCTACCTGGAATCACGAGGACACAAACCACATGGAACTATCGAATAAAATAACCCTCAGGAAGTCCTCGTGCATTCTGTCTCATTCGAGTCTCAGAGCGTACACACCTAGGCACCGTTTTATGACTAGGTGGACCTTGAAAAACTCCATCGACAGTGTGATTACGTAAAGCCTTACACACTTTCTTTATGATGGAACTGTCTCTGTTCCATGAAGTTCTTCTAAAATCGAGATACATGTACCTGAGCTCGATCTCTTAGAACTCTACCACATGTTCACTGAGATCAATAATAGTTTGAACTTTGATTGATACAGGATCCAAGTCCCATCAAAAGTATTTTTTATTTGGGATCGGTACTGCTATCTTCGTCATTCAAAATGGCGGTCAAAGATCCGAATAGTTGGTCATCATCCAGCAGTTCTTCTTCCTCAGCATTATCGAATGCGTCGGTAATGGCATTTCGATAACTCTGTCTCGGTTTGAGTCTACCATCGTGTTCATATGGATGATATTCAAAATACGAGAGCACATATGCAATATGTGCACAGCAGCCAACACTTTTGGCGCCAGTTTTACACTGACAATACCATATCTTAATACGTTCATCTCCTTGATCACATTGAATCCACAAATCATATACTTTCGATGATGTGTGGCGAGATTGAATTTTGACCCGGAGTAGCTTCGCATCATTTTTGTAGAAGAACAACTCATACAATCTATCATCACTCAGATGTTCATCGGTGTACGAACTGGCTCGTTCTAACTTATACATTAGAGAATGGTTATAAATTGAAGGAAAAGGAGTCGATTGGCTATTTAGCACGTATAATTGGTAATCCAGCACGTTGAATATGGTTATTATCATTGCTAGGGGTATTTCATAATCATCGCCACTGTCGGTTGCATCTCATTACTTAGTTTTTTAGTCATTTATGACATTTCCCATCCCCAAACAAACAACGGATTGATGAATCAGAGCCAAAACATCGTAACTGAGTGGGAAAAGTATCATGATTGCATCAAAAATGCAATAACCTTATCTAAGTTAGCTCTACGGCAAAAGATTTTTCATTCATTCGAAAGAATGAGAGGAAATCTATATTCTAGGGCTGCAATATTAGGGAGGTTGCGTGTCAATTCTTCGAGCTTTTGCAAGATTAAAATGCTCAAATCGTATTTCTCGTCCCTTTCTTGCGTTATTACCCGACGGGAAAGGGTTTTTCTTCGGAAAATGACAGGAATAGAAAGTGTGTATTTTCTGAAGATTTTTCGAAGCTTCTCACTCATTTCTCCCTATATTGACGTTTTGAAGCGTGAAGAAGCAAAAAATACTATCTTTCACCTTTTCCGATTAACTGAGGCTTTGTCAGTAATGTTGAGCTCATGAATCCAATGGATCCGTGGTGAAAAATCGAGAATAAACAACTTTCATCCCCAGCAATTTTTCGCTAAACCTCTTTGTTTCCGTATAGATCGCTATCTAAGCTCAACAACCACGAGAATTATAGAAATAACACGATTCTTGACTCCCTAGCCCATCGTTCCTCTTCACCAACGTGTACAGAATGTTTGTATTTTCTGATGGACAACAACATCTCATTGCAATTAGCAAGGGCGATGTACATAGTTTCGAGCAGTGAACCAAGAATGGCGTTTCCAATGTATTTTAAAAGAGGCGGTTATGCGCATACTACGGGTTTCAAGGTCGGTTTTGTTGAAAATGGAGTACGGACCCATTTTGATTCCCAAGAAGGCTATCTTTTCCAGGACTTTTGGGGCCAAAACGTTTGGAGCAGATTTCGGCCTACCATGTAACCACGATATTTCTGGCAAAATTTGGAGGTTATTTCCATGCTCTGTGCTTGTGCATGTATGTTTTGTCAGAAATTTCGTGGTCACATTGTATATGCATAAGGTCCTTTTTGGAAATATTCCTTCCAATTGCACAATAGTCATCTCGATTTTCTCGAATTTGCCAAACCTTCTCTCCGGCAGGCTGAGGAAAATGCAAGGTGCCATACGATAACAGCAGTCGACGATTGTATCCCTGAAAAATTTTTTTGGAATTTTTATTCCAATTGCACGATGCTCATCTGAATTTGCTCGAATTCACCAAACCCTTCCCCTTAGGTGGTAAAAAATGCAAACGGCCAATCACACAATATCAATCCGTTTGCACCTCGATTTCCTCCTACTGTGATCAAGGCCGGAAAATCACTCGATGGCATTGAACACGACACGACGAATCTTCTTCATGAGTTTTCATGAGCGTTGTCAAGTGTATGGTCTCCCAACCCCGCAAATCCAGATATATATGCTTCCTGTCTATTGAAGTATCACCATGTATTTTTGTATTCACCAGATGGGATCTACCCTGAGGTGGAATAAAGAACAATCATTAGATCAATGAATCCTAATGACATTTTCTATTATCATTCAACTAACCCTTCCCAACCTCCTCGACCCGCCGACTACGTTGATAATTTTGACTGGTATTGTCATATCAGTCAACCATACGTTCTATACTGATCTACCATAAAAATTATATAAGAATTTTTGGAATTGTAGTGTATGGTTGTGATCACAAGTCACCCACAAGGGGGCTGACAGGCCTTCGGGGCCCCGATCCTCCTAGAACTCTGGGATATGTTCTTATAATTTGCCAATGTTCCTCAGGATCATCCTGAGTACGGAGGTCAATAACTAGCAGATAGGCTTTTTTTGGGTAGATTGACGCATCCATAGCTTTCGTGAGCCAGCTACCGTATGGCGCGGGGCTCTCCTGTGGATGAATAAGGATAAAGATAGAAACATGGAATGGAGACTAGAAAGAACTGGCTCGAGCCATTAGAGACTGGTATAGCTTTTCTAACCAGGGATGGAGGAAGTTGAGCATCAAAAAATTGGCAAAATCGAGGGTTCCAAGAACGCAATGGTGGAATGGGGGGGGGGGTATACGACTTTTCAATAAAAAAACGGTGATGAACATGATCTACTCACATTTCGAGACTATCATCTCTCCAATTGATGTTGCCGAATAGCAGCTGTACTGTGAAAACTGCCAACGCCAGCCAAGGAGAGTCACAATCAATCGCGGATCTCGCGACTGACCTGGAAAGATTTGACAACAGAATATCGTGCTCAACTTACGTACTGGTTCTCCATATTCCACACTGATTCTACATGTTGCTATCCACAAATTGATTGGGAAAATTAAATCTGAACTGATCTGAATCAGCTCTGTTGACACAAAGTTAACCTCACATTGACCACGTTCAGGACAATATCGCAAGCGAAATCCTATTCAGCATCTCAAAATGAGTACTTATTTGAAAACTCCGGGCTGCAGGCCATCAACCCCGGGGTTTGGGATGTTTAACGATGATGAATGGTCAACCCGATCAGAAGTTTTTGTGGCTTCCCCGCGGGGCCCCCGCGGGCCCCGGACACTGCGGGGGCCTCGCGAGGCAAATGTATGGAAAAGTATAAGAGGTGTAACGCCTTCCCCGCGGGGCTCCCGCAGGGCATCCTCGGACCAGTGTTCGCACAAATAGAATAACATTTCTGATGAACAGTTCAATCTATTTTCGACATGTTCGTGATTTGAACTGAGAAAATTCCTTGCAAATTCAAACAAGAATCGTTCTAGACATGGGGAGAACCTCGCTTGAGCTCTAGTCTATATCTACTCCTGCTGTAGAGGGAGATGGGAAGATGGGAATTTGATTTTGTAGTGTGTGAAGGAATGGAGGAAGTTTTATCTCTGTACTGTAATTTGTGTGAGATGTGAGTACTTAACTACTCTTTCGTAGAATATTAGAAAAATTGCAGGTACTGTGAAAGTGTACCATAAAAGAATCCTACGCTCAGTTATATCTGGCACGGTTAAGCTTGCTGCCTTCTCCCTTAGAGTGATAAGAATTGTGTGAATAATCGTCACAGCCTCTTGATTGTGCTCTTGGAGTATTCCTCGACTCCAATTCCATAACTTATTTACATTTTGTCATGAAGTTTTATCGGAGCTTGTGTATTTTTTCATGCTGCTTACTTTGGATAATGAAAGACTTATTTTCGAAAGCATGATGATGGTTCAACTATCACAAAAATATTCTTAGACAACTTAGTTTCATCCAAAAGTATCTCACTATCCTGTTATGAGGAAGGGAATGATGCAAGGGGATATTAAATTGGTGGCATCAAGCATAGATGAAGTATTACATTTTGAAATGTCTGCTCCCTTTTGAATCAGTACCAATGCTTGCACTTGATCAATCTCTCTGGTATGAGAAGTGAGGTACCTTGGGAGTAAGTTAGTTGACTGTGAATGATCTTGTGATGATTGGGTTATGATCAAGCTCAATCCTACAATTAACACTTTTGAATGTAAAGTAAGCGACAGATTGAGCCAAAATTTATAGGAAAATATTCAGCTCTGATGGAACTTCATGACAAAATGTGAATTCTTGATAAATTTGGAGTCGAGGAATACTCCTAGAGCACGATCGAAACGCTGTGACAATTATTTACACACTCCCTATCACTCTGAGGTAGAAGGCACATGTCAAAACTGGGATGAGCGAACTCAACCGTGCCAGACATAACTGAGCGTAGGATTCCTTCGTAGTACACTTTCACGAAGTACCTGCAATTGTTCAATCAAATAGCTCTCAAAGTACTTGAAAAAAGCTACAAAATGAGCCCAGATAGAGTAATTTTGGACCAAGGAGATCCAACCAGTCGAGTGATCAGATTCGAATTTCTATTTTCTCCAGGTAAGCACAACCCTACTCGAAATTTTGACATACGATCGTATGCTCGATCGTGCGCACGATCGCATGCCAGATCGTACATGCAAACGTACATTTGATTATGAATTTCTTATCACAACTTGGAAGGGAACAGAAAGCCACAGTTGCTCGCTGAATCAAATCGGTAATATTGTAGTACTTCGATTATATTTTCCGTCATGTTCACAAATACCTCGTCTAGTATCTGTCAAGGATAGCCATGCCTTTAGAATGAATTGGATTCAGAGAGAATATATGAGAGTGTGATATTTTATAGTCTTCATTCGCTACATGAACATTTCGACCCCACCTGTTTGTGTGAAAAGAAACTATTTACAAAGATTTGTACATAAGCAAAGAAATACGCGCTTTACAGAAATTCATTTGTTCATACAAACATGTTCAAAAATATCACATTTGAACGTAGTTCAAAGTTAAACTGATATACTTATCCATAAACATCATACAACATGATTAATATGTCTCAATTTTCTCCTAAAGATTTAATGACTGAGTTATAATCACACTTATGTCATGAAAATGAAATATTCTATCGTTACGTGTCAGAACATTCAGTAATGAGTCAGAGGGACCTTTATACTCTCTTATTCGTGAATCCTTTCCTACAATTTAGAGACATTCTCCCAAACTTGGGCAAAAATATATTTCCATACAAAGGTTGGGAATATACTCCATGTTGAACTCAGGTTCGGCAACAAAGGCACGGTGGCTCCTCTCAAGCGGGAATTTGCCATCCGCCGGTAAGGAAATTCACAAGCACGCTCGAAGATTCCCCATCCGGGCTTGTTAATTTAAAAATGCTGAGCATGGTATCCCGTGATTTGCTGTACTCAGCATGGTGAATTCACACAAATTTTCTGACAGTGTAGAACGTCTGCGAAAACATATCGAGACGTTACAACTCACATTCAGCAGTGATTGCAATTTCTCCGGTCAACCATCGTCTACATTGGTTTCCTCAATGTCCATAGGAATCTGTGAACAGTAAAGTCAACTCTTTGAATGCTGAAGGAGTAAGAAACATGAATTTGTAAGTAGTATCATATTCACTAAGTAATGCAAATATGTATTTTGTATAATTCCCAACGCTAGGTCTTTATGCCATGATTGAAAAATCATGCAATCAGCCATATCAAAGTCACTAAAGGGGCAAAGGCATAAAGCTGCAACTTAGAGCTGGCTGACCATCCATCATTCATCATGATTGAGTAGTTTCACTTCTCACCTGAGGTTCTAAATTGTACTGGCTGATTAGATGATTCTTTGAAGACCATCCTCCCCTCATACGGCTTTGATGTCCAGACTCATCAGAATCAGAAGAAACTGAAGCACATTCATGCGTTACACTTGCTGTTTCAGTTCCCTGAGGATCATAACCATACAAAATCCATCTCTGGGGATGATATTATAATATTAAAGATTCAAATCACTGGTACTGTTACCAATGAAAGTGATCAATATACTTACTTGACCAACACATTGAGAACTACCAGGATTATTGTCAGTTGCTGGATGTTCGACATCAACATTTGGGCATCCAGCATCGACAACAACAATCATTTATGATGATTAGTATCATCACAAAGAGATGTAGAGCTTCCACCTTTGTCCATCGTGGCTAATATCAACCTCTGGGAAAGGACATGGTATTGAATCATTTCAACGTGTAGGAGTGTACTGTGATCACAGTCGTTGGGGCTCAAAATGTCCCATTTCACAATGTAAGAGCTCTATCGCAGGATATTTCTTGAACCGAAAGATTAATACTATCGGTTTTTCCTGCAAATTTCATTTAGCACTGTTTGTGCGACGTTTCGGTTGCTTTTGATTTTGCAACCCTTTTCAAGCTAAAATTAAAAATTGTACATTATTTTAAAACACTATGACTGCTGCACACACTACATTCTGATATAAACATCTTCATAATCACCTTAAAATTCACAAATAATATTCATGGTAAACCCATGGTCCTAATATATCCATCCAAGCACAGCTTGGGGTCAATCTATTTTATTTGGCAATTTGAAACTAGAAAATTACAGAAAAAATGAAACTGTCCAAACAGTTCTTTAGGGTTGATAACACTTACTCATGAGAAAATTGCACTGCTCACAGAAATTTTTTGAGTGTGATATTTTGAAAAAAACTGTCATCTCTGTTTTGAAGGAAGATGTTATTCCCTCCTGTTGTCGATGTTATGACAACACACGAGAGACTAAAGGCAGGAGAGAAACTGCTCTAAAGTGATCAATGGAGTTTTTATAAACTATTTTCAAGCGAAATGTGTCTTCCAAACGGTTGAGAGTGTTGGGATCGTGGTGGATGTTTAACATTTCAGAAAACGATCTCAACCTGTATTTATTATCCAAATCTAATATTTGAGCTTTTTCAAAATTGATTTTGTGGTTTGTATTGGAAACATGAATGGCTAGAGCTGACGTGTCTTCTGTATTTTTAACATCTCGTTCGTGTTCTTGGATTCTCTTTCCCAGTTTACGTTTGCTCGTGCCCACGTACGTTTTTTCACAATCAGAACAGTCTATTTTATAAACAACATTATGATTATGGAGTCTATCTAGAGAATCTTTACCGAATCTGATCATATTGTTGAGCTGATTTCCATTGAAATTTATGGTGGTAAGAAAGAACTTTCTCAGGATTCTATCAATGGAGGGTGTCAAATTTTTCATGTAAGGAAAAACTATTTTTGGACTACTTTTCTCATCATCCTCAGTCTCAAAAAGTTGCCATCATTCATAGCTTAGCGGATAAATGTATGAAACTTTCAGATCTTCAATATCATGGAAAAATCTTAAGCTAATCCGTCTAATCCTAGAAGCTAGAGATTATCCTACAAATTTCATGGATAAATTCATAAATAAACGGATTCACCATCAAATACACTTAGAGACCAATTGTCATAAGTTTCCGTCTGTACATCTTCCAAAAATAGTTTTTCCTTACATAAAAAATTCGACACTCTCCATTAATAGAATCCTGAAAAAGTTCTCTCTTACCACCATAAATTTCAATGGAAATCAGCTCAACAATATGATCAGATTCGGTAAAGATTCTCTAGATAGACTCGATAATCACAATGTTGTTTATAAAATAGACTGTTCTGATTGTGAAGAAACGTATGTGGGCACGAGCAAACGTAAACTGAGAAAGAGAATCCAAGAACACGAACGAGATGATAAAAATGGAAAAGACACGTCAGCTCTAGCCATTCATGTTTCCACTACAAACCACAAAATCAATTTTGAAGAAGCTCAAATACTAGATTTGGAAAATATATACAGGTTGAGATTGTTTTCTGAAATGTTAACATCCATCACTATCCCAACACACTCAACCGTATGGAAGACACACTTCGCTTAAGAATAATTTATAAAAATTCCATTGATCACTTTAAAGCAGTTTCTCTCGATTGATAACCAAACCTTAATTATTTGGTTGATAAGGGTGACCAATAGATGTCCCCGCATTGTCAAATTTCTGAATTTCATGCCTCCGTTTGTCTTTCGCTCTCTTTCTTCCTCCTGCCTTTAGTCTCTCGTGTGTTGTCATAACATCGACAACAGGAGGAAACAACATCTTCCTTCAAAACAGAGATGACAGTTTTTTTTCAAAATATCACACGAAAAAAATTTCTGTGAGCAGTGCAATTTTCTCATGAGTAAGTGTTATCAACCTTGAAGAACTGTTTGGATAGTTTTATTTTTTCTGTTTTTTTCTAGTTTCAAATTGCCAAATAAAATAGACTGACCCCAAGCTGTGCTTGGATGGATATATTAGGACCATGGGTTTACCATGAATATTATTTGTGAATTTTAAGGTGATTATGAAGATGTTTATATCAAAATGTAGTGTGTGCAGCAGTCATAGTGTTTTAAAATGATGTACAATTTTTAATTTTAGCTTGAAGAGGGTTGCAAAATCAAAAGCAACCGAAACGTCGCACAAACAGTGCTAAATAAAATTTGCAGGAAAACCCGATAGTATTAATCTTTCGGTTCAAGAAATATCCTGCGATATAGCTCTTACATTGTGAAATGGGACATTTTGAGCACCAACGACTGTGATCACAGTACACTCCTATACGTTGGAATGATTCAATTCCATGTCCGTTTCCAGTGGTTGATATTAGCCATGATGGACAAAGGTGGAAGCTCTACATCTCTTTGTGATGATACTAATCATCAGGAATGATTGTTGTTGTCGATGCTGGATGCCCAAATGTTGATGTCGAACATCCAGCAACTGACAACAATCCTGGTAGTTCTCAATGTGTTGGTCAAGTAAGTATATTGATCACTTTCATTGGTAACAGTACCAGTGATTTGAATCTTTAATATCATAATATCATCCCTAGAGATGGATTCTGTATGGTTATGATCCTCAGGGAACTGAAACAGCAAATGTAACGCATGAATGTGCTTCAGTTTCTTCTGATTCTGATGAGTCTGGACATCAATGAGGGGAGGATGGTCTTCAAAGAATCATCTCATCATCCAGTACATTTAGAACCTCAGAAAAAAATTTCTGTGAGCAGTGCAATTTTCTCATGAGTGAGTGTTATCAACCCTAAAGAACTGTTTGGATAGTTTCATTTTTCTGTTTCTTTCTAGTTTCAAATTGCCAAATAAAATAGACTGACCCCAAACTGTGCTTGGATGGATATATTAGGACCATGGGTTCACCATGAATATTATTTGTGAATTTCAAGTTGATTATGAAGATGTTAATATCGAAATGTAGCGTGTGTAGCAGTCATAGTGTTTTAAAATAATGTACAATTTTTAATTTTAGCTTGAAAAGGGTTGCGAAATCAAAAGCAACCGGAACGTCGCACAAACAGTGCTAATTAAAATTTGCAGGGAAAACCGATAGTATTAATCTTTCGATTCAAAATGTCCCATCCAGCCCTTTATGTAACGCACACCCCCATGTTTTCAAAAGTCAAGAAATGATATAATATTAATCTCATCATGAATGTGATCAGGATATGCATGGATGCAATAAGCATATGCTAACATGTTCAGGAATCTTGAGGTGAGCAAGAAATTCACTATGCATGGTTGAATAACGAGATAGTTGAATCAAAACAAGGTTTTCATTCCAAATAAGTATAATCACTCACTTCTCTCTCGTTCTGTACAGTATTTGAAATCTTGAGCTTCTCCAACTCAGTTTTGCTCCACCGTGACATATCTGAGACTTTCCCAGAGAACGAGTAAGGTTTTCTCGACTGGCCACTCATTTCAAGTTTCTTAATTATTCTAAGGTCCTCAGCGAGTGTAGTAAGTCTATTAGTCTTTTATGTAGTATGTAGTCCAAACGTAATAGTCAAGTGCTTGTTTATCTTCTGTTAGGTTACATATATGGATATTTTAATATATCAAGTGTCTTGAGGCGGAGCTTATCCTGTTTAGTCACACTGGGTCACCTGAGAGGATTGCTGGTCGTGAGGGTAATAAATACTGTATCAAAATCTTATGAAGTGTGAGACTCTCATCCTCCATGGAAGTGGTATCGAGTTGAATGCAACAAATTGATTAATTTGCTGAATTTAGTTTTCATATGATAGAGGAAGATTCTAATGAGTGTATATGTAGTCACTTTCAATGATCAAAATAATCTGAAAAAATAGTTACAATTCCAGAAAAATGATTTTCTTTCAGACAGAAGGATCAGGACAAATTTGATATTCATTTCCTTTGGCCAGAAATATGAAGGCGAGGCAGATAAGTTTCGCTCAAAATGGTGTTGTCACGTCGACGAGTGAGCGCATGCGTCATGAGTGGCCACTCAGAGGATATGGAATCTGGTTCATCGTGGTTTTTGTGTGCGCAGTCACGGGTAGTTTTTGATTATGACAAGGAATGTTGTCAAGATAACCGCGCAGATATTTTACGAACCCAACAATATGAACCATCTCTAAATCAATGGGATTTGATAAATCAGAAGGCCATCTTGCGTCTACTGGAAGCTTCTCGGACTACAATGTGTAGGCATCGCCAATTGCTATTTATTGATGAGACAATCATTTGACAGTATTTGCTCCCCGTATACAAATCATGATCAGTGCGAACATATAAAAGAACTCGATAGGTAGTATTAATCTTTTACTTTCATCCTGAGTCCTTCTAGCTTCAGTTAAGATATACGCCACCCCCCTCCAATTTGTGAAAGAGTGAAAGAAAGTGTAGAGCCGGTGTAGAGTACAGTGGAAGTTATCAACACCGTAATTCCCACAGAAGCAGTATTCCTTGTAAAGGAGTAAGCAACAAGTCTCATCCTTCAACATTTGTGTTTTGATTGCGTGAACCAAAATGTGCATCTTTGAAACCCCAATCTACGGTATGAAGTCAATCTTACAGAATACTCTTATGTTATATAGTCATTAAATCTTTAGAAAGAAGTTGAGACATATTAATCATTTTGTATGATGGTTATGGATGAGTATATCAGTTGAACTCGGTACTACGTTCAAATGTAATATTTTTGAACATGTTCGGATGAACAAAAGAATTTCTGTAAAGCGCGTATTTCTTTGCTTGTGTACAGATCTTTGTAAATAGTTTTGATTCACACAAACTGATGAGGATCGAAACGTGCATGTAACGAATAAAGACTATGAAATATCATTTTCTCATACATTCTGTCTGAATCCAATTCATTCTAATGGCATGGCTATCCTTGACAGATATCAGACGAGGTATTTGTGAACATGACGGAAAATATAATCGAAGTACTGCAATATTACCGACTTGATTCAGCGAGCAACTGTGGCTTTCTGTTCTCTTCCAAGTTTTGATAAGAAATTCATAATCAAATGTACGTTCGTATATACGATCGTATGCTCGATCGCATATACGATCGTATGTCAAAACTTTCAGTAGGGAAACTTTTGACCCTTAGTGTATGGCCAATTCAACCTTCATTGATTACAGCGTGTATTACTTTGATGACAGCGAGAGTTGCACAGTCTGTCATTTTTCAAAGAGTTGGCGGGTCTTTCTTCTCCCAGAACTCTTCCTTCAAACGCATTTTTCATGGCCAACTCCCTATCTAGATCATATTCCTTTGTAAAGGTCGTTCTATAGGGCTCAATTGCAAAAGCTGACTGATTCGACTGACAACAATGATAATCGATAATTGAATATGCTTCACTGACACAATCAATGTATTGGTGTAGATCATGGGGTCTGTTTCCGAATCAAAAGAGAGGGAAGGAGAGGAGCTCGTTCAACGCTCTGACTGACATTCCATGCTTTCACGGAGGCCTGCTCGTCATTCAATGAAATAACTAGTGAATGTGTGTATTTGGACTGATTTCACGCTTAGACTGAGCGCGCCCGTGATTTCATGGAATCACTGGGTATTCCATGAAATAGCTGGTTCAACGCTTCAACTGTAACATATATAAGCTATGCCCCGAAAGTAGGCCCGGTCTTACTCTTGGGCATCTTATGTATACTGTCATACAAACGCAATTCTACCTGGTACCAATTACCCGGTAACAATGAGTTTGCTTGAGGGCATATCATACTTCTGTCTTCAAGTAAGTGTACATTCTGTCATGCTGAGTGAATGCGATCGCCGACCAAGCGTCGTGTGCTATCATTCGATACGCTGATCGATTGCGGCGACTAGCAGTTTTTTGATGATTGAGAAAAGATTTTTTCTCCTGAAGTGTAGTGGATATTAGCTTGTAAAAGTTCACGCTTGTAATGCTGGCCTACAAACATTTTCTTCAAAATCTCTAAGATGAGGATGATGCTGATGATATCACAGAAGAAGATGATGTGATCGTATTCGAATGAAATCCTTAAAGTAATAGATTTTATTCAATTAACTTGTGAAAATTCAAGAAATGTGTCGTCATTTATCAGAAAAATTTTGATTTGAATATTTGGAGTAATAGACCTCAATTAGTTGTTTTGTGACTATTCAAGAATTGTGTCGTCATTCTTCGGAGAAATTATTTCGTATGAATGAATTGACTGTAAATTTCTAGAAATTTTCAGATGATGGGTCTTGGAAACCTTTATATATAAGCCATCCCCCGGATATAAGGCCATTCCCAAAGTAAGCCATGTTGCCAGGAGCAAAAAATATTATAAGACCTGTCCTATAATGGGGAACTTACGGTATGTGTCTTTTGAACATGAGCCTATATAGACAATGTTAATTCTCATAGCTGTATCTCGGGATGGGAGTCCCATTGGACTCAATCCTGAGTGATGTCCTTATTTTTTCACAGAAACAAGATGATTCCCAGAGTTGCATCAAGATCCGTGTTCTGCAGAACTGATGCTCTCCTCGTAAGTTGACTCGCCATTTGCCACCGCCAAGTGGATGCATTGGCTGATCCGTAACGTCGACGGTTGAGCGGATTGTATCCTTGGAGAGATGAACTACTGGAACACTCAGCCCATGAGTGACAACGGTTGCTCCGTTGCCCTTCTGACCCGGTTCAAGAAGAGGACGTCCCAAGCGTGCCAGTCATGTGGGGATTACTGGGGTGATGCTGACCACGCCTCGCTGAAGTGCACCTACACCCGAAGAGAGCGCGCGGCGTTGGGCGAATAGTGAGTCGCTCTACTAACTCATGAGAAACTCGTTGTGCACTTGTTCCGATACCAGGTGATATTGAGTAGAGTCACCGGCTACATCAAACTGTCAATGACCCGGAAGGAAGAGAAAGAGAGAAGATCTAGGCGCTTAGAAGCAGGTGAGCCATAGTCAATCTGTCGACTTGAGTTGGAGGGGTCCAAAGGGTTCTAAACAGTGCATAATGATCTGAACAGGAAAGTGAGAAGAAAAGAGAGTGGACAAGGAAGGGAGAGGAGAGAAGAAATGAGAGAGAAGAGCAGAGAGAAGATTAGAGGAGGAATTTTGAGACCTGCGAGTCCTGAGGAGAGAGACGCTGCTGGTCCTGAAGTCATTCTCCCGCGGTTCCGGGACCAGATTAGTAAAGGCGGCGGATCTCTCCCTCGTCCAATGGTCATCGCCAACGGAGAAGGAGAAGAAGGTTCACCCGTTCGAATGGCCGTATTGATGCGGATCCCATTACAGAACTGTTGAGGAGGTACTGGTCGACGTGATTGATAGACTGGTGCTCCTCCTTCGTACGTCACAGCGTATTTGCTCTACAATTACCTGGAAGGAGTAAAGGAGAAGACAGAGAGAAAGATAGCGGTTGATCCAGCGCTGAATGTTTCTATTCGATCACTTCCGAGATCAAACCATTGGAGTGCCCATACAGGCTCGAGATCGGAAAGAATGTGAATATTATCGATCTCATTTTCATGACATCTTGAAGGTTGCTCGACATTACGTCAGTACCTAAATACTTCGGATATTGTAGCATGGTAACGAAGAGTTGTTATTTCAGTAGTTCCAAAAGCCTATAGGCACATATCGACGGCTCTTACGGAGAGTAACACCAAGCCCCTCATGAACGACAGGTACTAGCAGATTCCCTCATCAAGGACGAAGAGTATCACATCTCCGGATCCACGCCGAAGACTAAGTCATTCTCTCATCAACGGCAGAAACTAACACTTTTTCTTTCGAACGATCATCTTCTCCTATGAATGACGAAGAGTCAAACATTTTCTTATAACGACGAAGCGGGTTGCCTGTCCTTCGGGGTTCAGATGCAAGTCGTGGAGCTGTATGAATGGAGGGATGGATATATGAGATGGATAGGATGGATGCATAGGATGCATGGATGGATGGAATAGATGAATGGACGGATCGGTAGATGGACTGGATGAGGTGGATGAATGAGTTTGTAGGGTTGGCTGGTTGAGATGTGATGGGATGGATGGAATGAATGGTTCAATGGGATGGATGGATGTGATGGGTAGGATGGATGGATGAGATGGATGTGATGGATAGGGTGGATGGATGGGATGGTTGAATGGGATGGATGAAGTGGAGAGGATGGGTGGACCGGATGCCATTCCTGCTTAGAGAATATCTAGCATATTCCAAATTTCAGCGCGCTGATGGTACTGGCAAGGGGTTCTCATCATATGGAGTGGGCATAGAAGTGATTCTGTGTATCCGATTGCGAATCTTTTTCTGACACTATCATTAATTGGTTCGCCCATGCTATTCATGCCATCCATCCATCCATACCATCCCACCTATCCATTCATCCATCTCATCCAATCGTACCATCCATGCTAGAAATCCGTTACATCCTCTTATCCCGTCCATCTTTCCACCCCATCCATTCATCCATCCATCGGACCCATGCATCAATCCATCTATCCCATCCTATCTAACCATCCCACCCATCTTATTCATCCATCTCATCGGTCCATCTTATCTACTAATACCATTCATCCATTCATAATCCGTCCCATCCATCCAGCCATCCTCACCATCCATCTTATCCATGGCGTCCATCCATGCTATTCATCCATCCCATCTGTCACATTCCATCTGTGCATGCATTCCATCGATCGATCCACCCAGGCGATCTATCCATGCCATCCATCCATCCGACCCATCCCATTTCATCCATCCATCTGATCTATCCCAACCCATCCATCTCATAATTTCCATCAATTCATCCCATCCGCCCATGCATCCTATCCATTAGAGTGACACTTATTTCCCAATTTTTGAATTGCCTACGAGCACGCGTGGAAATCTATAATTCGGGGTAAAAAAAGATGAAAGCGATTTCCTTGGGATTTTTAGAGATAGCCTTTATAGTGCTCATTTTGACCTACTTTTCAGATTTTGACCTTTAACGACCGAAAAAATACACTTATGACATCTTTTTGAGGCTCGTTTTTAAGTACCAAAAAACCCTCGGAAAAATGTTCCGATGCATGGATGCGACGTGAAATTGTCTGAACTTTCGAAATATGTGATGGAAAATTCCGTTCTAGACGATCCTGAAGAGCTACTTTCAATTTTTTGCGAGAAAAGACAAACTTTTTCCACTAAAATCGTGTTGAAACGGCATTTTGACACCCAAAATTGATGAGTACGGCTCCGGAACGTTAAAACGTTAGAACGTTAAAAAACGTTTCTTCGGGTCCTAAACCACGAAATTCATGGGTCTGGGGAGTTTTGAAAGACGAATCGGGGCCCAAGGTATCAATAA
This sequence comes from Eretmocerus hayati, assembly GCA_029851415.1. Lineage (NCBI taxonomy): Eukaryota > Metazoa > Arthropoda > Insecta > Hymenoptera > Aphelinidae > Eretmocerus > Eretmocerus hayati. The sequence goes on along the minus strand of CM056741.1, from coordinate 133,618,665 downwards.
AAGCGAAACAAAGATGGTGTAACAGCTTCTCATCGTCATTAACACCTCTCACCATGTTCGCTCTCAATTCTGCGCATCAAATAGCTTCTGAAAAAAATACCATACGACTTGTTTTCGACGTAAAATTGGCTGTTCTTTCAGATTCCGTGATCAGAATTGGGATCGGATGGCGTTTGAAGCGAGAAAACCCGAATTCTCATTAGAACATACCTTTCTTGAATGAAAACTCCATCTCAAATCCCGGTCTTCTCGGTCCCAGATTCGTCTTCTATAATTGACCTGACCCGTAACCCAATAAAACGATTTTTCAGCTCCCAGAGTCGTATCTTCCGATTTTGTGCGTCAAAATGCCGTTTAAACGCGATTTCAAATGGAAAAATCGTCTTTTTCTGCGAAAAATATAATCTAGCTCTCCGCGATCGCCTCAATCGTACCTTTTTAGCTCATATTCTAAAAGTTCAGACAATCTCACGTCGATTACACGTATCAAAAAAATTTTCTGAGGGCTTTTCTGTACTCAAAAAAGAGCCTCAAAGAGATGTCATAAGTGTATCATTCTGGTCGTATTCTGGTCGTTAATGGGTTAGCAGCCATTCTTAGTTTTTTCGGTCAAATTGCTGTTCACTCCACCGGCACTCTTCGACATTTCCTGAAGACTTTTGAGAAGATCATACCCCAGGTAAAATTCGAAGATATAACTGCGGTGCTTGCAGTAACCCAGTAACACGAGGTTGTGCTGTCGGTATTGTCGACTGCTATTTTGATGATACAAACGAATTGCATCTGCGTCTTCGCAATCTTGGACTGTAGAATTCTTATACATCGCACAGAATATTGACAGGCTGTGATTCGATATTGAAGTATGTTTTGATCAAGAGTGAGGAAAGTTTATTCAAGACAAACAGGGTGGAGCGTGCCGCGAGATTGGGGAGTCACAATCTTCGGGAAACACCATTCACGCCGTGAACGAGAAGATTGTTGTTGTTATTATGATTCGGACTATCGATTTACCATGAAAATCTCGGTTTATGAGATTTGACGCTTGGAGCAAGTCAAAATCATGCCCAATGATGTAGCCTATGATCAAAGAGATGAGGAGACCGTGGCTTAGAATAGGCAAAAACAAATATAGCCGATGATTCGAAAACAGCTGGAACTGAGTGTTATCTGTCATCGAGTTTTGAGTGTAGAACAGAATTTTTTCATTAATGAGAAAAATGTGGAAAGATAATTCGCAGTCACCCCCCCCTGCATCGCATTGATTTCAAATAGACGGATGATCGGTGTGTTTCAAATGAAATTCGCTGTCATTGGAAGGCGAGGGGGGGGGGTGGTAGTAACAGATTATGGCATTACCGGTTGAATATGACATGGGGAACAGATGAATGAAAGGTATTCCGAGTTACCGTAATAAGAGTCCCGCTCGAAATTCGAGGTAGAATGGAAACGAATTATTTTGAAAAGACCAAGTTTTGATTTTTCCGGCAAATCTCTGTTCCATGAGTTCTGGATAATATCGAATTCAGGAGAATAGTGTTCCACCGTGTTGTCAATCACGTCCCTCGCCAAGTCACGATGTTTCATTTTGTTGTGAGATAGCAGCGTGCAGCTAAAGACGAGGAATCATGATTTTTGCTCATACAACATGTAAATTTGGTGTTACTCGATGTCGACCAACTAGTAGCTATTGATAAATGATTTCATTGTATCATCCCTCTTCAAATTTTACTTCGGGTATGATCTTCCCAAAAGTCTTTAGGAAATGTCGGAGAGTGCCGGTGGAGTGACCAGCAATTTGACCGAAAAACTAAAAATGGCGGTTAATCCATTAACGACCAGAATACGACCAGAATGATACACTTAAGACATCTTTTTGAGGCTCTTTTTTGAGTACAGAAAAGCCCTCAGAAAAATTTTTTGATACGTGTGATCGACGTAAGATTGTCTGAACTTCTAGAATATGAGCTAAAAAGGTACGATTGAGGCGATCGCGGAGAGCCAGATTACATTTTTCGCAGAAAAAGGCGATTTTTCCATTTAAAATCGCGCTTACACGGCATTTTGACACACAAAATCGGAAGATACGACTCTGGGAGCTGAAAAATCGTTTTATTGGGTTACGGGTCAGGTCAATTGTAGAAGACGAATCTGGGACCGAGAAGACCGGGATTTGAGATGAAGTTTTCATTCGAGGAAGGTATGTTCTAATGAAAATTCGGGTTTCCTCGCTTCAAACGCCATCCGATCCCAATTCTGATCACGGAATCTGAAAGAACAGCCAATTTTACGTCGAAAACATGTCGTATGATATTCTCTCAGAAGCTATTCGATGCTCAGAATTGAGAGCGAACGTGGTGAGAGGTCTTAATGACGAACAAAAGCCGTTACACCAACTTTGTTTCGTTTTCGTTAATAAATTGGGCCCAGATTCGTCTCCTAAGACTCCCCAGACCCATGAATTTTGTGATTTAGGACCCGAAGAAATGTTTTTTTGACGTTCCGGAAGCGTACTCGTCGATTTTGGGTGTCTAAATGCCGTTAAAACACGATTTTAGTGGGAAAAGTTTGTCTTTTTTCGTAAAAAATTGAAAGTAGCTATTCAGGATCGTCTAGAACGGGATTTTGCATCACATATTTCGGAAGTTTAGACAATTTTACGTCGATTTCATGCATTGAAATTTTTTTTCGAGGGCTTCTTTGTACTCAAAAACGAGCCTCAAAAAGATGTCATAAGTGAATTTTTTTGGTCGTTAAAGGTTTAAAATCAGGAAAGTAGGTCAAAATGGGCACGATGAGGGCTATCCCTGAAAATCCCAAAAAACTCGCTTTCATCTTTTTTTACCCTTAATTTTAGGATTCCGCGGGTGCCCGTAGGAAATTCAAAAATTGAGAAATAACTGTTGCCCTACTATCCATTAGAGTGGGCCGAAAAAGGTTTTTTTTCGAAAATCGATTCGCCTTAGCGTGGAAATGTTGTGTTCGTACATACAGATGTGAAAAAATTCTGCTGGACGTTGAGAAATGAGATTTTAGGTCCCAGCAAGAGCCATCAAGCTTTCATCGAAATCAACGCAGATTCAAATGGGAATGTGCCTAATTCGGCACTTTTTTCTTCGCATTTCTGGCGCATCCGAGCATTTCTTTACGTACTTCAGCTCATTTCAGAGCTTGTTCCAAAACTTCCAAAATGAGCTCAAGTACCTCCAATTCCGACTAAACCAAGCCAATCCATCTCAATTCCCCTGAAAAGTGATCATTATTGAAAATCCCAAAAATAGGGCGATTCTCCCTTCAAACTCTGCTTGTATTTCTCGTGCATCTGAACATTTCCCAACGTACTCTAGCTCATTTCAAAGCTTGTTCCAAAACCTACAAAATGAGCTGAAGTACGTCCAATTTCGACTCACCCGAGCCAATCTATCTCAACTTCTCCATTTCGAGTTTTGAAAGGAGTGAGGCGGGAGGGGGAAGTCGCTTATTTTCGGATTTTTCAAAACTAATCACTTTTTAGAAAAATTTAGATAGATTGTCTCGGGTTAGTCGAAATTGGACGTACCTTAGCTCATTTTGTAGGTTTTGGAACAAGCTTTGAAATGAGCTTAAGTACATTGCAAAATGCTTGGACGCGCCAGACATGCGAGCAGAGTTGGGAAGAAAAAAGTGCCGGATTAGGCACATTCCCATTTAAACCTGCGTTAATTTTGATAAAAGCTTGATGGCTCTTGCTGGGACCTAAAATCTGAATTCTCAGCGTCCAGCAAAATTTTTTTCACATCTATATGTACACACACACAACATTTCCACGCTAGGGCGTATCAATTTTCGAAAGAAGCCCTTTTTCGGCCCACCCTACTATCCATCCATCCATCCCATTCGTCCATCCCATCCATCCTCTCACCCTATCCGTTCATCAATCCATCTATCCAGCGTCACGACTTGTATCTGACCCCTGCAGGACAGCCAACCCGCTTCGTCATCCATATGGAAATGTGCTCCTATTCGTCGTTCATGAGAAGAAGTGTTAGTCTTCGTCTTTGATGAGAATATTTTGCCACTTATCGTCTTTGATAAGGTAAATTTGCTACCCTTCGTCGTTGACTGGAAAAATATGTTTTTCTTCGTCGGGCATAAGGGAAAACTGTGAGTCTCTGTCGTCGATGGGAAAAGAGTTGTTAGTCGTTGATCAGAAAAATGTGCTACTTTTCGTTTTTGATGAGAAAAATGTGTTACTCTTCATCGTTGATGCGAAAAGAGTTGGTCTCCGTAGAAGCCGTCGATATACTCGAGATTTGACTCATCATGAGGAGGTTTGGGCTCACCTTAGAAAATCCTAAAGGTGTCTTCCCATATTAGCTGTACATTCCACGCACCTGTCATTGGGCTATAGTGAATAGTTTTCCCTCAATGGATATATTCATACGACAGGAACGCGCCCTCGTAAGCTTGAAAATGATGTTCCCGGTCGATTGTATGTTAATTATTTGATCTATAGTGAAATTGATCGAATTTACCCGACAGCAACTCAGAAAATTAGCTTGTCACCTGTTTAGAACGTATCGTAGCCCTATCAAACCACTCCTATTTGGTCTAATTGGTCGAAATATTCCAAAACCATGGTCTGGATAGGTTCTTTTTTCAGAACAAAGGAACTTCATCCATTTCAAATAATGAAAGAGGATACGGATACACTGCTTCCCGAAAAGTGACTCTATCGATTTGAAAAATTTTGACGCCTGAGATCAGTGTCATTTGTGAGATAGAGACATTGGACACTGACCTCCAATTCATCCATGACTCATTTCAAGCGAGAAGATTGAACATCGATCGGTGTAAGCGGAGCATTCTTGGATGGGTTCTCTATGACTCCGGTCATGATCTTTTCAATCTATCCCTGACGTTTCATATGGGACTGGAGTAAATTCTTATCCATGTGATATCACCCGGTTCTCAATCACTCACGATTCACTCTCAATTCATTCAACCTCAAACAATCTGCCCAAGGTGAAGAAAATCTACAGATTTTCCCGCGAAATGCATCTTGATATGTTGATTCTGATCGGATCTGCACAACCTTCTGCTCAATGATTCAGAGATAATGTCGGGTGCCCATTGCGACTTAATCTCGGGGGCCTTCGCCTCTCGAGACATCATTGCTATTCCAGATATTCTCATCAAGCAAATTTTTCGCTTCTTCGTAATTTTACAGGGTTTGCCCATGTTTGTAAGGAATTCGGACTCGATCAGGTAAGTTTCGACGCCTGCAGCATGAGACGACGACATTGAGTTTTGCGAAATTATTGGACCATTTTTGGACACTATTAGACATCCTTCCAAAGTACTGTGGGATGAGTGGAAACCGACTGGGATTTGGAATTTTCGATCCGCAACTTATCGGAAGAATCGTGAGCGAATTGGTGCAGACCACTTCCTCGTGAATGTGTGTTCGGAATGAGTACGATCCATACCATCACTTCGAAGGATTGGACAAGAATCTGGAGGATGCTCATTGTCCTGATGGTTATTCGAGTTAGTGAATGTTGCGATGATAGTCTCTATGTATTGGCCTTTGCTTGACTAGTTCACGAGAAGACCATCATTTCAATATTTGAGAGTGCTGGAGTATAATATATGAGGATATCCCTGAAACTTTTGACTTTTGCTGTCACAGCTCATCCAAACTCGTTGTAGCACGTTTCTTCAGGTCTAACTTGTCAAATTATCTTCGTTTGAATTACCTGGAAGTGGTCAACAAGTTAGAGGTTGATTGGTGGATGTGGGCAGATACTAGAGTCAGTCATGTCCGAGAAAACACCCTAAAATCGAGGAATTTACGTGTAACAGCGTCAGACTCTTGGAATTTGGCAGGCTCTCGTGAGTGGAGCGTTTCTGATTAAATTCTATAACATCTCAGACTGATTTCTAATGGTCCAAAGCTATGATTTTTCTAGTGGAGAAGGGTGTGCCTCACTGTGCTCAGCCGTGACACGTAGAGATGTGAATGTCACAGATTTTTGGGGAAAAATTCTTGACTCGCCTTAGACGTTACAGCCTGTGGAGCGTGATCCAGAGACACTTTGGAGGATACTTATCGTATTCTTCACGAAAAAAATGGTGTGCGTCCGGAGAACGCGCGGTTGATGACGAAGTCATAGGAGTTTGTTCAATAAATTTGCTACATGTAGCTCAATTTTTCAGTTTTCTTTGCTACGTAATATTTATTTCCGTTGATCATGGGGTTAGATGGCTGAGTCGCTCAGATTTAGTGAGACCAACAATTTCCCAAATTTCAATCTTTCCCCGGCTCATATTTGCTTCAAAAATATTTCCGATGATTTTCTCATCTTTCGTGACGATTACTTCTCCAACAATATAGATGATAGGGTCAGTGTACCCAACTTGACCCCATTAAGCCATTTTCTTAATAACTTTGGTCTACCTCAACAATTTCCAATGTGCTTTAGCTCATTTTAAAGCTTGTTTTGAGACCTTCAGAATGAATTCAAAAACCTACGTCCAAAGTCAATCATCTGGATCCGAGCTGTCTTAATTCTTTCAAGTGATTTTTTAGAGTTTACAAAATGGTGTGCACAACTTGCCCCCATTAAGCCATTTTCTCAATAACTTTGGTCTACTTCAACGATATTCAACGTAGTGCTTTAGCTCATTTTAAAGCTTGTTTTGAGACCTTCAAAATGAATTCAAAAACCTACGTCCAAAGTCAATCATCTGGATCCGAGCTGTCTTAATTCTTTCAAGTGATTTTTTAGAGTTTACAAAATGGTGTGGACAACTTGCCCCCATTAAGCCATTTTCTCAATAACTTTGGTCTACTTCAACGATATTCAACGTAGTGCTTTAGCTCATTTTAGAGCTTGTTTTAGGACTTTCAAAATGCACTAAGTTACGTCTAATTTTGATGTATTGGAGCCAAACTGTCTCAATTCTTCCAAAATAAATTATGGAATTCGGCGATAGAGTGTTTTTATCGCCGTGCACGCACATTTGGAGCTAATTGCCGATCCAAAACACCTTTTCCGACCTATTTTGACGTGATAAACACATTCTGAGTGGTAAAAAAAAATCGTATTGCACACCCTCTCGAGATAAACATATGGGGGCATGTTGAGTACACTCCGATGTTAGCATCCTTGTTTACAAATCGTCTCCGTGTTTTGCACATAAATTAGCTCAGATCCGAATTTTGCAACTTTGAAATAGTATATTTCCGTACTGAGCGCGGTAGCCCATTTTGGGCACTAGGACAGCTTGTCTGTCGAGCGAAGCGAGATAGACATGTCCTCCAGTGCCCAAAATGGGCTTGCAAGCGAAGTGCGGATATATTTTTTCATTACGAGAACCCTAAAATCCTATTTAAACGGGGCATTTTTAGGTTAGAGTAATGAAAAACAGATTTTACAGGTTCTGAAACAAGGGATCAAATGCGCTAAGGTACGTTAAGATTGGTTGAACTCAAAAAATTTGGCAATAATTTTACTGAACGCAATTCCCTCGGTGCTTTCTTAGCTAAGCAATCACGAAAAATAGAAAAATCATTTCAAATTTTCTGGAGAACGCAGGAATGATTCGAGGTCGACGCAAACTACTTACTTTATCATATTTTACCCCGAGATCGGCATTGAGGGGCAAGTCGGGTACAGAGGCAAATTGGGTACACTTACCTTATATGAAAGAAGAATTTACAACTGTACAGACATTTTTCCGGAATACGGTATAGTTCGGTTCATGGCTCAAATAAAATTACGAAAAGTTGACTTGCAGTGAACGGCTCGGTGAACGGGCTAACCCTACCACATTTCTCCTAGATTATACTAAATGAGCCACCTCTAGAACCAGAATCATAATCAGAAATCTTAACAGAGGTGTGCTGAATTACACGATGAATTGAATCGAATTCCTGACAATTTTTGCTGTGCTTATATTGAAAATCGCAAGTAACACAGCAGGAGTTGCGATACAATAGGGCACTACTAGCTTTTTGATCTGCACTTTGACTTGCAATACCATCATGCCAATGCTTGCCAATGCTTGCATATCATCTTACTACTTCGTAATACTCCTACTCACACATAGCTGCACTATATCACGCACGACGCATGGGGAGTTGCGTGCGCATCCACGCGTTACGAATATTTGTGTCCACATGTTAGGCAAAACTCAACGCGCGAGGAGATGACTTCGTCATCAAAACGAAGAAATTGAGCTACTGTAGACCTATGTGCCTTGACGGACAAGCCAGGGAACCGGATGAAACGAAAAAGAGAACGTGCGTCCAACATGCCTAAGCGCACGGCTTTTCGGAAGGCACGCGCGCGGTAGAGGGGCACAGATCGCTAAACACTGTGAACATGTTACAAATACCCTCAAAATATCATACCAATTTCCACCCACCGAGACTTTGGACGCTCCACGAGTACCATCCGTTTAAAAGAGGGCTGTGCAGCCGCAATTTTGTGAAGAATGCATCAAGAAATGATGAAACCATTGGTGGAGCATTTAGTATATTCCAATTCTAACTTTTGTTGCTACATTCTAACACCCGACTGCATACATTTCTCATACTTGAACTATTGTGCTCAATAACAGGCTCTAGCCGCATATCTCGATTTCCACCGCTGTGACACTTTTTGAGGCCGAAAATCAAAAGTTTCAGAGACATTCTCATATGGGGAATCAGACTCAGATCCTACGGGGGGGGGGGGGGCGTTGTCTTCCCAACGCCGACACCCATCTCTTGCTCCTCAGTATGACCGCTGAACTTGATCGAATAATGATGTTAGGATCTGCATATTTCTCCAGGTTCAGGCTCATACTCTTTTTGTTCGTTGGAATTTCCTCAGATAGCGTTCTGCATCCCTGGCTCTCTTGATGCAGCCAATCCAATCCTCAAAATCGATCCATCAAATGGAAAATGATGTTGGAGATCCATAATCAACAGCACCAAAATTATGAACGATAACTATTCCGTGCAAATTATGCGAGTACCATTATCTGCTATTTATCTTTTCCAGCATCCACTATATTCTGTTCCCATATTTTCCGCAGGTATGCTGTCAATGGAAGAAAGGCAAAACTCTATTCGACACAGTATAGAATTAGATCATTGTTACACGAACCCGTCTCCGCAATTTCATTCGGAAACAGACCTCCAATCGTATTTTGACGCCCTCTCTGTCGAAAAATCGACCTTTCCGGATGTTGAGAATTTGGGAATCGTATCTTTCTCCGGTCAGCCAGAATTAAATGAGGAGAATCGTGGCGCAGAAGTTGAGAGAGAAAATTTGGAGAAGTCTTGCCCAAAGATCGTCAGGCAATTTCGTAAGGACAATCCTGGTCAGAAAAATGTTACTGCTTCGCAGTCCTCCCCGGGTCCACCAGGCAAATTCAACTCACGTTCAACTCACACTTCTCACAACTATGACAACACTCATCAAAAAGATTCGGAAATACAGAGTACTGACAACCTCTTCTTATCTTCAGAATCCTCTGGATCCCAATCTTCTGATAGTGACAGTGATTTTGGACCAAGATCATGCAGGAAACAAGCCAAAACAAGGTTAGGGAGGAGAACTCTCAATGCAAGAGTGGCTTGTTCATCCAAATACCGTCGCCGTGGTCCAAACAAGCAGAGTGAGAACGAACAGTTCCATCTCATTCCTCCAGAAATAGTCCCATCAGGGACTTGTGAGAAGAAAAGAGGTCATCGAAGGCAGTTGAACAGTTTAGCTCCAAAGCACAGAGATGAACAATGTGATCTGACCATACTCACTCGGGATCCGTCACAGAAAAGGAACGGAATTGGATTTTGCAATGAGTCTGAAATGTCTGGAAGTGGAGAAAAACACAATAATGCAGTCCGCGACCACTCTAGACGAATGCAAAGCCTGACTCAAGATCAACGTAAGTTTGAATCGAATGATTCAATAGACATCCCTTCAGAAGATTGTCCCACAGCTCCGGGAATTGGAGATGACTTACAACAAGATTCCAGAACATCAAATGCCACTGACCCCCAAGTCGCTGATGAATTTGATCAGATCAGATACAATGCACCAGTCGCAGGAAATCTCCCCATATCCCACGAGATACCTCCATGGAGTTCTCAGAAAGATTTGGGATCAAGTCAGACAACCAGAAATCTGTTCTTGAAGCATGCAAATTTTGATCGCATCAATCGACCACCCCCAATAACCGAGGTATCAGACCAGAACAAATCAACGAGGAACGTGAAAGATATCAGAGTAACAGAAGGTGAGAGACGATTATCACTTTATCCTATAAATCACACAACATATGAGGGGGTGGGTGGGAAAAGGGCCTAATTACAAAACGGCCATTTCGAGAAAAACGATAAAAACTAACTATATCATCCCCGTGGCATGATTCGATGCGCATACCTGGCTTATTTCAAAGGTTTTGGCATCCCCAAAACAACCGCACAGGAATTGGAAGGTAGCTGTCGATTCTGAGAGGTATACAGCCATTCGAAAAAATGTAATTAGGCCCTTTTTCCCAATACTGGGTCAATTTTTGGGATAGTTGGTCCACTAAAAGTTGGATAACGTTGCGAAATCGAGTTCAATGGCCTCCAAATTTCATCAGTATATCTATGGGTGTGTCACACAAGATATCCAATTGCAATTCAACGTCTTAATGCATTTTCATCGATTCTGCACGTGAAAGATGGTTCCATTGAGTGTGTGAAACTGAGGTCACTCAATATTCACTTAGCAAGCATGAAGATACATTTTTTGAAGGCCAAAGAACATGATTTGATAGCCAGAATTGGTAGAAAAGAGATATGGAGGTCATAAGAATTTTTTTAAAATTTTTCGTGAAAAATTAGGCCCTTTTTACCAATACCCCACCACTTAGGCCCTTTATCCCGATATCGATAGTGGAGTTAGGCCCTTTTGAACGAGTATTTCCGGTGACTTAGGCCTTTTTTACCAATATTGTTGCACTTAGGCCCTTTTTACCAATAATGTTGCACATAGGCCCTTTTCACCAATACTGTTGCTTTTAGGCCCTTTTTACCAATACTTCTACGTTGAGGCTCTTTTTAACAATGCCCTTGCACTTGGGCCCTTTTTTCGAACAAAATTTTCCTGTTGTTTGGGCTCTTTTAGAAAATCTTCGAGGTCTTGGTGACTTTGTGGGTACCTCTCTCTGCAGTGATAAGACCCTTTTACGTAGTCACATTCGTGCTGAGATTCGGTTCCTCAACAAAACTCTCTTACGGAGTCTCATTGTTATAATCTTTTGAGGGGAATTCGGAGGTGTCTAGTTTCCCCGGTCAAACAACGATAAGATGAGAAATCCAATCTGTCGGAGTTATGATTTTCCAAAAAATAGCTATGTATGAAAAAATCGTGCCCGTGAAATATACTTACGCTGACAAGGGGAGTCCGGAGGGTCCGGGTCACCAAATCTCACTAAACTTTTTCCACAGGCTCGTACCACCTAGAACATGGAGAATCCAGATTAACTCCATCAAATGGGCTTTCATTTCAGAGCTACAAGCAGGAACGCTAGCATTGCCAGTATACCCACATATATATATATATATCACTTTGACATGGGCCTATATGGGCAATTCTTACGTTTTTGCTTGTAGCTCTGGACAGAAGGCCCATTTGAGGGAGTCATTCTGGATTCTCCATTTTCTAGGTGGTACGAGACTGTGAAAAAAGTTTAGTGAGGTATGATGACCCGGACCCTCCGAACTCCCGTTGCGAGTCCGATTTTCGGGCGCCACAGTGAATGGGGCCCAATCAGTTTCTCACTTGATCTCGTTTCTTGAACCTACTTTAGCCTATCTTACTCCATTTGAGTCTACCAGATAATCCTGAAGGTTGGGGACGAAACTGACCACGGATTCGGTTTCTACATCAAAAATACACGAAAAACACATGTTCACGTCTTGGGAACGATCCGACTCCAAATTCGCATTCTTGGCGTTCATTGGAGGAGCCGTGGGTTCACGGACTCGATACCTTGGAGTTTTTCATTTTTTGGACCAGCTAGATATCGTGATCTAACGCGTCAAACCGACTTCCTCGAGTGACCATTCTGAAGTGAGTTACACCAGGCGGCTATCAATTGAAATCACTTTTAGAGACATCAGAGGACGCGCATGCACAAGAGATGCAAATACTGGATTGAAATTTGTTTTAAAGATAATTTTTGCATTTTTGACCACTTTCCACCGCCAAGACTGATAGTTTTCGAAACCGTTTTCGCTGTAACATGACCCGACAAACACGATGAAGTCGTTAACTAACATCTTGATTACAGGTAACATGCTTAGAAATCAATTCTTATGTTTTATCAATTTTCTTAGAGGCCTCAATCACAGGTTGTCGATATAAGAATACTGCTCTCCTATTTGTCCGAGTTCCGAAAATATGTTGAAAAAAAATCAGGTTGTTTCATTGAAATCCATCGGAACACGATTTTACTAATGGAACGCCAATTTTCAACTTTTTTGGAGGATTACTTAAAACACCGTGCGACACAGAGATGACCTTGGGACGTTAGAGAGCTCTTTCCCCACTCAAAGCTTATGAAATAGTGAGGTCATGCTTTTCTCTTCAAAATGATTGGCGAACCATTCGTGTCCAATGGTGCAGCATCATAGTTAGGCAATTCGTTCTTACCCATCAAAACTGTACAACTAGCTGTCCAAGGAGTCTAGCCGGGTTTAACTGCCTTCAGATAATAGACAGAGGATCTAACTCTCATCATACAATCGATAAAAGGGCGTAACACCCATCATATAATCGACAAAAGGGCCTAAGTGCACTTAGGCCCTTTTTCTGATCTATGGGGTTTTCAAAGTTTATGAAAAAACAACTTTCATGGGGTGATAGATCATGGTTCAAGGGTTCAAAGAAGCGGTAGGCCGGAAAAAGGGCCTAAGTGCACTTAGGCCCTTTTTCCACCCACCCCCTTATATATTTGTGATGGGAGGAACGACCGAATTGCGAGGCACTTCTCATCGAAGCAAGATTTCTTGACAGAGCTTCCGTCACTCTGATTGTGTGGGGGACATACATCCCCTATAGAACCACAGAGCCATCGGGAAGATATCAAGAACCCTACTTCAATATCATTATTACACGGTGAGTCATTCAGCCGAAAAAGTGAAAGGTTCGTAAACATGGGATTTCCTTGTGGGATATGTTTGAGGGTGTTCTCGTGGTCATTTTCCAGCAAGAATCAAAAAATCTAAGATAAAATCAATTTTTCTAAATTTTATCGTGATTTTTCATAATAATCGACTTCGATTGCCGTTCGTATTTGATTCACAGACTTTAATCAACTCCAAATGGTTCAGGTATATTCAGTCAATGCAAAAAGTTCTCTTTTTCGGAATATGGTATCAGAATTCGAATTCGATGGGATCGGATAGGTCAAATTACATTTCGAAGTTGGGAAAAGTACTTTGGGCTCATAAATTCGTTCGAATAGTGGAAACAGTACATTGTGCGTATCAGTGCTATTTGTGTTATCACCAAGAGTAGATCGTTATGGAGATAGCAAGAAGAAATTCTGTTTGATCGACAGAATATCCGACAGAATGATCCTATCTTCACAGGCGACCCTCAGGAGCCCTCCATATATTTCATTGTAACACCTGAATTACATCTCACGATAGGAATATTCAATTATGTTTACGATAGTATGGTGTTGAAGCTAGGTGACATTTCTCCGAATTGGGCTTTGTCTTGTCATGTGAATCGTCAAATCATCCATGGAGGCGAGGGATTCAATGGGAATAATTGCCGAAAATTACTGAAGAATATCGATCTCTTGCCCAGTGAACGTATACCTGCTCTGAAGAAATATGTAAGAGTTCTAACAACTTTCAATTGAGTAGCAAAAGCTTGTTTCAAACAAGCCTTTGAGTTGGTGCATCACGACTTTGATAAAACTTGGGAGAAGTACAAATGCCGAAAGACCGTCGGTGGGTATTCAGAGCGACTATTTCATGCTGTAAGCGAGTTGAACGGATTGCATGTTTGATGCGTATTTGATGATCTGCTCGAAATGAACGAGCATTCGTGTACACTGCTGGAAAATAAAGGTGTACAGGATTCATGATACATAAGGATTTGTTTCTGCCCCTTCAAAATTAAATTTGACCCATCCGATCCCATCGAACCCGAATTCCAGTACCATATTCTCAAAAAAGAGAACTTCCTGCATTGATTGAATGTACCTGAACAATTTTTTTACATTGATTCAAGTCTGTGAATCAAATACGAACGGCAATCAAAGTCGATTATCATGAGAAATCACGATAAAATTCAGGAAAATTGATTTTATTTTGAAATCCCTCTGAAGATTTTTTTGATTCTTGCTGGAAAATGACCGCGAAAACACCTCTAAACATTTTCCATGAGAAAATCCCATGTTTACGAACCTTTCACTTTTTCGGCTAAATGACTCACCGTGCCACCCAGATTACAATATTGTCTGAGACAAGTCTTCACTCATCTCACTGATGAGCCCAAGACAGAGACCAGGGCAAAACACACACTTTATATCACATACCTTGTTCACAGTCTGAATAATTCAGTACGGTGTAGAGACGAGGATGGAAACTATCATCAGCTCTGCATTTGAGGCTAATGATGATATTGAAGTTGGGTTCTTGATATTTTCCCGATGGCTCTGTGGTTCTATAGGGGATGTATATTCTCCAGACAACCAGAGTGATGGAAGCTCTGTGAAGAAATCTTGCTTCGATAAGGAATGCCTCGCAATTCAGCCGTTCCTCCCATCATATATTGAAATATGGCGAGGGTATAATTCCATTATTATCATCAAACAACATATATGTTTAACAATTTATGTATTCGATGGAATTCCAAATTTTTCACTATTTTGGTAGTAGTGGTTTCCACTCAGAGCTAACACTTAACTATCATTCTCATCATCTGAGATAGGGGACCGGTACGAACTCTGGTGCGAACTACTGAAAACAGGAAGGAACAAAGTTTGAGGATCAAATTTGGGTTCATCCATGGGTTGGACTCAATCCCTGGTGCGATGGTACGGGGAAACTCTTCAATCCACGTCCAACGTTCTAATGAGAGGAACTCGGGCTGGTTTTCCATTCTCAGCACTCCAGGTCTGAGCGTTCTTTCTCGAAAACTTCGTAAAGATCTGGTATCTGATGCAAAAAGGGATAATGTATACGTTTTCGTGCTCTTCGTCCCTTAGCTATGCTATTTCGAGACTCCTCAAGTTCCTCAAGATGGAGAACGTGACATCGGCGCGACTATGGGAACTGATATCCTCATGAGATTTCCTCGTGAAATCTCCCGGAAAGTACCTCTCCGTCATGGGAATGAGTATAGTCAAGCTCGGAATCTAGTGAGAATTCTAATAAAAAGGTCTATTTCTACTCCCAAGAGAATTATAATTGGAACTATCTTGCCGGTCAAGAGTTCCAGGACGCCTTGATTCTGAACGTTCAATTACTCCGACCTGGTCGGTTGTAGAGGACTCCATCTTAGGAAGAGAGAGACACAGGGGTCGCAGTTTCTGAGAAACAGATGCGTGAATGACTGTTATATTTCAAATTATGTATTCTCGAGGCGCTTTCTCGATATTGAATAGTTTGAGGGACCACGGCGAGTCAGAGAGGCAAGAAAGTCAAAGATGCTGGAACATGGGATATTCTTGTGGGGTATGTTTCGGGGGTATTCCATGATTAGATTCCAACAAGGATCAAAATCACCTGCTTGGAGTTCTTGGACTAAGATCGATGCTTTCGATTTTCGCTTCGTTTGTGGAAGGAATTACACTCCAGGATTTGATATTCACGTTCTTTGGCCCGTAATCAATCATCAAAATCAACAAAGACTACGAATTCAGCGTTATAAAATCTGATTTCTCGAAACTCATAGTCAGAAACTGCAACAGATGCAGTAGCAACGATTGAATCTCAATTCAACGTGAAAGATAACTTTTACCCCGTATACTTCCCTTGTGAAACTGGAGATCATTCTCGAGCGTCATCCGAGGATCAGCCCCATTGGCATTGTCGGTAACTGCAACTATTGTTGATTTGTACGAGTACACATCAGATGAGTGATGGAGTGCTAAAGTGTTGAAATTTGCGGAGCGCAGCATTTGATGGATCTTGCATGGTTCTGGCAAGAGATCGTCCCACCCACCGTAGCGAATACGATTGCCCCCACACCAGAGTTTCCAAGGGACTCTTCAGATACTTGTGGTTCGATGATGAGTCGATTGCAAGATTTTTCATTATAGACTCAAAATTCTGCTTTTCTCTAAATAGCTAGGCTTGCTTACCAGAAATCACTCGCAAGATATATGTACACCCTGGAACGAGGTGAGCTGCAATGACTGTGACGGTCACAGACCGATCAAGATCTGTCGTCTCACTCGCACTCGTTGGATAAACCATTAGGTGCAAGGGAGACGAAAGATCCGAATGGTCGCTGATCGTCATCCCATCGCAACCATCTCGTTCCGAAGTGTATGTAGTGACAACGGAAAGAATTCAATTCTTCTTATTGTAGACCGAGAAGTCTGAGAAAATCGATGCGTTTGCAATGAGCTTTCCCGTGCACTTCGAATTTTCGCTTAACTATGGGACAAATTGGATTAATTGTTGTTAGTACATACATAGAATTTGCGAGTAATCTCTTGTGAGCAAGGATAGTCATTTTGAGAGAAGAAAATGATGCATGTGTATGATACTGACTCCTGCGATTGACTATCACCATACCTCAAGTATTTAAAATTTTTTTTTGGGAAGCTGATGGTGGGGGAAGTATTCTCCACGGTAAGTGAAGAGATTCTCCATCACAATCACCTGATGCGTACTCGTGAATTTGAATAATTCTTGCAGTTACCAACAGTGCCAGCGAGACGCGTTGACAACGTAATGCTCACGTATAACCTTCAGTTCCACAAGCGAAGCATCGGGAGGAGAAATATTTTCCGCATTGAAATCACATTCAATCGTTGTTACTGCATCTGTTGCAAATCTTGCATATATATATATTCCTAGAGATCAGACTTTGCAGTGCTGAACTCGTAGTTTCTGTTGAATTTGATGATCAATTAAAGGCCAAGTGAAGTGAGTATAAAATTCTAGAGAGTAACCATTTTCACAAACGAAGCGAAAATCGGAAGAATCGATTATATTTTGGAAACCTCAAGCGGATGATTTTGACTCTCGTTGGAAAATGTTCCTGAAACACCCCCGAATCATATCTCACAAGGATGTCCCATGTTTCCGCACCTCCGACTTTTTTGCCTCTTTGACTCGCCGTGGTCCCTCAAACTATTCAATATGCAGACTATATGCTGGTCGACAAAAAGGATCCAATTTCGATCTGATATCAGAGAGATACGTACACTTGGCGGTGGTTGAAACTTTCGCAATAGGGGAACCAGGTCATCACAAATTCGTCGCTTTTATGAGATCCAGACCGTATATGTAAACTTACGCGGCGCTTGGTGCAGGTGTGATTTCTGACATGGCTCGAATCACATGAATAGAAGAGAAACGTCTCAGATGTAGTTATGAAGAGACGATATTTTGAGAGTAGAACTCATCATTCGTGATCACCGCTCCAAACCCTTCAAACCTCTCTCTCTTTTTCTCAAGTGTTGGGAGGATGGGCGGAGCGTTGAAATCGCATGAGAGCGACGAAAGTGAAACGACCTGGTTTCCCTACTTGGAAAGAATCAACTACCGCCAAGTATACGTATTTCTCTGATAACAGATTGAAATTGGATCCCTCTACTTCGACCAACACACAGACCCTCATACTATTCAATAAGCAGACAGCGTCCTGAGAATACATTTGGCTCAGGCGTATTTTGAGCTACTGAAGACGATCCCGTTGTCCGTTTTGCTCCATCAGGTCAGGTTTCTTTCTGATTCGCAAAAAATCCCTCAAAACTACAGGAATGTTGGTTGTAGCTATACTACTCCCGTGTCCTGATATAACCCGCTCAAGAATATGGATTTTTGCACCTCCTTGGTCCAGAAACACGTGATCTGAGCGATCAGGATGACACCAAGCCGAACTGATATCCACGAATACCCTGAGAATCAGAGGGATGTGCTTTATTTGCAGGGATCTTGCTATTTGAATCAATCTAGCTCAAATTGGATATCGCAAGAAATACTCAGATCCTATGCCCAGCGATTGGCTTCACCCTTTGAGGCCTCAACGAGTCAAGCGTTGAAAGGACATTCGTGATTCCCGAAACCCCCCGCCCCTCCCACCACCTGAACCAATCAAAGGGTGGTAGGAGGTATGGTAAGGACAAATGTAGATCTTAGTACCTCGGTTGATACGAGCAAATCAATGACTTTACTGATAAGAATATGGGGTTGATTTCATACCCAACGCACCAGACTAGCTTACAGTGAGAGGTTCATGAGATCCCAGGGTGAATTGAAGCTCATGACGGACGCTGAATGTCGATGTGGAGGAATTTAACCCATGTGGAGAGGCCTTTGAACTGCGGAGAATTTTGGATCCAGATGATATTTATGGGTCAGAGACTCTCCAACATCAGCATCTGAGGGGTTCTCAGACCCGCATGCTCTTAAATCCTAGGGGGGTCATTGGGCCTACAGAAACTCGGATCCAAGACCCTAGTCACTTCAGAATCACAAACTCCGTGATTTCAGAACCCAAGAAGGTGTCCTGCTCTGGAGACCTTCCTATTCTGGACTGGTTGATGAACCCTCATTCTTTTGGAACATAAGGTGGAGCTCCCAAATGTGCATCTCCCTGAGATTCGGCTCTCTCACAGGATTAAACGACTTCATTCGCTATTCCTCCTCAAATACGCAGCTTCAGGTTTCCTGTTCAAGCTGATTTTGAAAAGAGTTGAGAGTTCGCAGCACTTCGATCTTCGATCCGATTCTAACCAATTGATTTCATTACTACGGAACATCTATTCTAGTCCAGTGGAAATTCTAGGGGAAGACACACACGCCACTTGAACTTCTCCCTCACTCTCTTCCTGAACCAACTGCGAGGTCGTGGGACGGATATCAACACATAGATATTAGTCACTTGATTCATACAATGAGGTCCATGCTTTCACCGATGAGCATATGAGATTGTTCCGTCTCTAACCCTTCAATCGATCCTCTTGTGAGAGGTTTATGAGATGCCAGAGCAAGTTGAACCACAATGCGGATGTTTAATGTCGGGAGAAAGGCGTTCTGTCCATGAAAACGTCCTCAAGGCCGCGAAGAATATTAGATCCAATAGAGCTTTATCAGACTGAGATCATTCAACCTCAGGACCTCCGAGATGTGGCGTCCCGCTCTCCATTCATATAAGTTCATATTCATTTCAGCAAGAATTTGGAATTGTTTCAGCTTTTTTACTGCATTTTGTTTAATCGATGGGAAATTACAACATCACTCATCGATGGTATAAAAGGTAGGGTCGCAAGTTCACAAGCGCTTATTTGTTCGTTGATTGTCGATATTATGAACCCGCTGAGGACACAAGTGGTATTA
Source organism: Eretmocerus hayati (assembly GCA_029851415.1). Taxonomy (NCBI): domain Eukaryota; kingdom Metazoa; phylum Arthropoda; class Insecta; order Hymenoptera; family Aphelinidae; genus Eretmocerus; species Eretmocerus hayati. Next base: position 133,599,107 of record CM056741.1, on the reverse strand, counting down.
TCTCGGAAGAGTTTGGTTTTAGTCCAGTAGAGCGTACTCTACAGAATCAAGATCATTGTGAACGGAAAGCAGATAGTTCTAAGACATATCGTCACTGCCCCATCTTGGGGTAGCATGTGAGTTACATTATTGTATGATTGATGTCTGATACTTCATATATGAATGAATTAATTCCTACTGTAAATGCTCACTCATCAAGTTTTTTAGAATCAATCAATGGAATACTTGATCATCATACTGTGTGGGCAAGTGTTGTGGAAGGTTCCCTGAACTCCGTGCTTCCTACTTGAGGCACAACATTTTGGCATCCCTTGTGGGGAAACATTCCCTTGGCATTCGCTCGAGCTGTACACAGCGTGCCACGAGCGAAAAAAAGTTTGTCCGACCTGACGCAAAGAACTGAAGAGGGGCTTCAATTAAGATGACCTGCATCAATGGAATTTCACTCACATAAAATCGGGTCTGATCCTATTCGCGAATCACGCGCCTATTGAGTTGAGCACCTCTCACTCGGTAATACATGACCTATGGAAGTTCTCAGGTGATTTGATTTTGGTAATTGGAGCACTGCAAGTTTTCGGAATACACATTTCCAATTCTATCAAATTCCTCGAAATAAATATTGATTACGTTCCGTTTTGTGCGATGAATCTTCGAGAGGGACGAAGACTAGGCGTAATCAATGTCCTTCCAATCTACCCCAGTTTTCTATTAGCTCTCTCCATATCATCCAAACTAATCACACAGGCGAAGTGATATAGCTCATCCCAAACGTCGGTTGGTGCTCATTTGTGGGCTTAACTATGCGAAAGATGGAAACAATAGGTGTACAAAATCTACGGTAGATATTGGTGTGAGTCTCGGCGCCAAGCGACTGATGTTTGCGATAGAGTTCGTTTTCGTCCACATTTCATAATCGCAGAATCAATAGGAGGGGGGGGGGAGCTTGTAAAGCACGCAATTTACAAAATATTACTGTCTAATCTCAAGTTATCAGTTGCTTGCGCTCACTTATCCGCGAAAGAAGCAAGGTATCCTATTCATTTACATAGATAAATCTTTTGGAGCGGTCGTCTTTTGATATCCGTCTCGTACTCTCGAAGAGAGTCAAACGACATGTCGTAAGATGCCGGTTGGATATCTCCCATCATCCGGATTGTAATTTGGGTCAAGAAATCTCTTGATCGATTCTATTTGATGACTCTTCAACCGGAAATCGTGTAATACTTTCTTGTCGGGCACAATCTTCTGCTCACGTGGGCCTCAAATTTTTCTTCTATTTTCGTCGTGTCCGCACCTTTTCTGAGGATCAGGAGGTTCTGGCACTTTTATAAACTGAAAGAAGTATCACTTCGACAATGTAACTTGAGGATCTTACTTCAGAGTATGTAGAACTATCGATTCATCGATGTAAATTAATCGGATGGCTAGTTTCTTCCGCGGATTAGTGAGCTTGGGCAACTTATAGCTTGAGATTGGACAGGAGCAATTCGAAAATTGTGTGTTTGCAAGCCCCCCCCCCCCCCCACCGATTTTGCGATTGTGGAAATGTAGACAAAAACGAACTCCATCGCAAACATCAGTCGCTTGGCGCCGAGACTCACACCAATATCTACCGTAGGACTTTTCACACCTATTTTTTCCATCTTTCGCATACTTAAGGTAGTACTAGCGGTATTGATGAGTCCAAGTGCAGAATATACCCGCACTTGACTCTCTTTCGCCCGCGATATAGGTATAGTGAATGCACGTAGCAGATGACAACCTAACCCCGAAACCGCAGAAATGAATGACACTTGGGCTGAGATCTTCTTTCGTAGGCTCTAAATCGTCGATCTGCTGGTATCTATGTGATTTTCGTGCTCTCTGCCTCTATTGGACGGACTCTCGGGAGAATCTGTACGGTAGATATTACTCTACTCCGTGATTTCCCATGAGCCACCGTGTTGAATCGACTTTTGCGAAACTGCTCAGAATTTTCCTCTCAGACTTTGAAGGCTTCTGAAATTTTGACTGAGGCAGTTGGAGATAGCAATCTACCACTATGCCAAATTTCGTACTTTTCTGTACGGTAATTCGAGGACCGCTAGTACTACCTTAAGCCCACAATCGAGCACTAACCGACATTTGGGATGGGTTATATCACTTCGTCTGTGTGATTAGTTTGGATGATATGGAGAAAGCTAATGGAAAACTGGTGTAGATTGAAAGGACAATGATTACGTCTAATCCTTCGTACCTCTCAAAGATTCATTGCACAAAGCGAAACGGAATCAATATTTATTTCCTGGAATTTGAAAGAATCGGAAAAAATGTGTATTCCAAGAACTTGTAGTGCTCCTATTATCAAAATCAGATCACCTGAGAGCCTTCATAAGTCATAAATTGTCAAATGAGAAGAACTGAACTCATTCGTTGCGTAATTTGCCAATAGGATCAGACTCGATTTCACGTGACTAGAATTCTCTTAATTCAGGTCATCCTAAATGAGGCCCCATTTTCAGTTCTTTGCGTCGGGCCGGACAAACTTTCTTCTGCTTGTGGCACGCTGTGTGTATAAGTGAACTCGGATTTTGTCATCAACGTCCAAATCTATTATGAACTGCAAGATTTTGGATTCTATAGTTGTATGACCTATTGACGAAGTACTGCCAGTAAATGAAACAATCTGACTCAATCACGCTTGATCTCTTCTAATGAAATGCAAGATATTCCGGGGGAAAAATCAGCTATATTCAGCAACTCATTCAACAACTCTGCAAAATTCAATTAACTCTGACTCATGATTTATCACTAATCGAATTACTAATTATCACATTGAACGAATCCCTGTAGTCCGCAATCCTATCAACCGTCACACGAAGTTCAATTGATGCCGATGCTGACCCATAAAAGTTCATCACCATCGCTTTACAATCGACCGTAGTATACCTACAGTAGCCAATGTGAATTGGTTGCATACATACAACATCTGAAATAACACTGTTTACTCAGGGGCCAAGTTTTTACGTACAATCGACACACAGTTCAGTTGCGCAATGTCTTTCGCAGAGCAGTTCAGTCGATCTTGGATCGGTATTGGGAACCGTCTCGCCGAGCGATGTACGGGAGCGCAAAGAGAATTCTCGGCAGGTTGTCGATGAAGATGAAGAACGAAGAGAAACCCAGGACTGAACCTTAAGGGATGCCTGCCGTTGTATTTACCCAGTCCGATACCGTACCACCATCATCAACGACTGCTTGGCAACAATATGTGGGTACCACAGGAATCACTGAACAGGATGATCACTCACACTCAAAGACCAGAGCTTTGGGATCAAGATCTCATGTGGGATTTTGTCGGAGTCCTTCGAGAATCAATAAGCACGAGAACCGTGTACATTGACTGGTTTATTCCCCTGCGCGCATCATCGAGGACCCCTAGCGAAGCAGTCTAAGTGCTGTGACCCTCTCGGAAACCAGCTTAGCAAGGGTCAAGGAGTTCGTAATCTCAATAAATGGTTCCAGCTGATTCGAGACTACCTTTTCAAGGATCTTTGAATACTCGGAAAGCCTTGGTATGGGTCTCAGGTCCGATGAGTACACGAGATTATCCGTTTCAGGAATAGGGGTGACTAATGTGTGCTCCCAAAGGTTGGGAGAAGACGCATTCTCGATACATGAATTGATGATATCAGTGAGAGATTCAAGAATGATTGGACAGGGCGTCAGCAGATTCCGGACCGTGAAGTGATCAACGCTAAAGTTTTCAACGAGATTCGAACGAGCGAATAGTACTCAGGACCTCTCTTTGGTTGGTTGTGACAATAAAAATAAGGGAAGATTAACATGGTGTTGGTGGCTGCGTGGCTGATAATGATGGTGAGTTAGAGGTAGGGGGGGGAGGAGGTTGGAGATGGAGGCGGAATGAGCATTTATTGCTTCAGGAGAAAAGGTACGAGAGGGGAAGGGAGAAGGGAGGTTGACTATGCCTAGTCCGTTGAGAGTACTCCATAGCCTGTTAGAGTTCTGAAAAAAAGTCCAAAACAGGACACTCGGTATTACGCGCTCTCTTATGTAGAGAGTCGCGTCCTCTCATTAGAATACGAGTAATTCCATGAGGAAACGATAGACAAAAATGGGTCGGGTCTCAGATTCCTTTTTGAGTCAATTTTTTCGATTCTATGGGTCAAAGTATAAACATCCGCCACCATAAAAAAAATTTGGGAGATTTTTTCCGAACTCTGACGCATAAATCAAGATTTGGGTTTGCAATTTTTTTGCAAAATTTTCGTAACTTCATTCAATAAAATCGTTATACTTCAAAAATGACCATGAGTAGAGCAACAGAGTTCAGTGCATCTGAAAACTGAGTAAAAAATCTATCAAACACCACTTCGAAATTTCGGTTTTCATGTCACCTCGGTAATATATGGGTAATTCCGTGAAAATCATCTTCGACTCTTTTTCTCAAAAAGCTATTTTTTGGAATATTCAAAAGTACATTCTTTGATGTAAAAAGTTGTGTTCTCTTCGAAAGCAATACTTCCATTTTTCATTTCTGGGTTCTAAGGTGTTTCTTGGGCGTTTTTTGGATTTCAATGTTGAAAAACCTCAATTTTCTGCGCATGCGCGAAATTTAGGAATTGCGGGACCAATTTTTTTCAAAAGCTGAGAAAATTTCCCAAAAATTGACTACTTGCCGAGTTCAATTTCATCAACTAGAACCGGAGTAGCAGCCTTCGAAAGATGAAGGTTGCATTGAGCGAGAACATGAAGGCATCTGTCGAATCGAATAGGGACCTCGCACCAAGCTGCCCTTTGTACTCGGTGTTAAAAGTGACTGAAACTTTGGATTAAATCAACGGAATTGAACTCGGCAACTGGTCAATTTCGAGGAAAGTTCCTCAGATTTTCAAAAGAATTAGTTTTAGAATCCCCACATCTCGCACATGCGCGAAAAATTGAGGTTTTCCACTATTGAAATTTAAAAAACACCTAAACGTCCAAAATACACCTTAGAACCCAGAAATGCAGAATGAAAGTATTTTTTCGGGAAGAACACAACTGTTTACATTGAAGAATATACTTTTGAATATTCCAAAAATTAGCTTCTTGAGAAAAAGATTCGAAGATGATTTTCACGGAATTACCAATACATAATCGAGGTGACATGGAAACCAAGATTTTGGAGTGGTTCCTGATAGATATTTCACTCAATATCCAGATGCTCTGAACCCCGTTGCTCTATTTAGAGTCGTTGCTGAGTTATAACGATTTTATTGAAAAAGAGTTACGAAAATTTTGCAAAAAATATTCAAAACCGAATCTTGCTTTATGCGGCAGAGTCCGAAAAAAATCCCCCAAATTTTTTCATGGTGGCAGATGTTCGTATTTTGACCTATAGAATCGAAAAAGTTAACTCAAAAACGAATTTGAGACTCACCCCACTCTTGTCTATCGTTTTCTCGTGGAATTACTCATACGTATATCGTTGTTAATCCATGATTTGTTTCGAACAGCAATTGTGTACGTACTGGAGCAGAGTTGAGAAACAAATCATCCAGATATTGTTCCAGACTGAGATACTAGATATTCCGCCTAGTTATAACTTTAGGCTCTCTCGGGATCTTCGTGAATCGGAATTCGATACCAATCCGGTCATGTCCAACTGTGAAAGGCGTATCTGACTTAGAATAGTTAACAACATCAGCCAGCAAACTAACAATTGATAGATCGATCTATCTTTGAGAGGACTGTCCCACAGCATTCGTTGTGTCATGTGTGGTATCCCATGGGACCAATTGGAGTGAGTAATTCCGTGGGGCTCTATTGATGAGTTCAGATTTGGAATTTTTTCCCCCATGTTACAATTTTGATCGCCTGTGATGACAACTTTGGGTTACCTAGGGAGTACAGTGAACAAAACTTCAAAATGTGAACTAGGGAGACGCGCATCAGCAGGTCTATAAACAACGAGATAGAGTACAGTATCATCGCCATCTCTCATCTCACAAATCATGAATTCAGGATAATGCTTGCGTGAAGAGTCTGATTCCACAATAACTTCAAGATTCACTGATTCAGCAAAATAAATAGCTACTCCACCACCCGAGCGACCCTCTCTATCATTTCGGACGATCGTTAAGTTTTCTACTCCAACACTTGTATCAGTATCAAGTTCATTAAGGTTACTCTCAGTTATAGCAAAGACATCTAGAGGATTATCACAGAGAAAGGCATCAACGTTATAACGATATCTCACAAGACTATAGAAGTTCACATGAGAGATACTCAAACTAGATACATTCCTCGTGTGCAACTGTTCGTCAAACATTTCCTGTATGTCTAGAGCGGACGTGATAGAGATTCTGTGTGACTGTGGGGCTGTATCAGTGGGTTGTACGGCAGATGAGTAGGTCTGGCAGCCACGAGGTAGGTCATATACCGAGTCAGTAAGCTGGCGGATCTGTGAGTCTGCGGGAACGTCACCAAATCTACGAGTTGGTGGGTCATGTGTCAAGTGAATAGGTCTGAGGATTAGTAGGTCGGCATCAGATCATCCAGCAGGTCGGCAAGTTATATGAGTATCTCCGTGGAAACTTTGGAATAACGTTTGCCAGCTCGTACGAACCCTTGGAAAGCTTGAGGAAACAACTACAAAAGTCATTTTTAATGTATTTTTTGTGCTTTTTTTGTTGGAATCATCAGTTCTCTGATCCGGGGTGACCCAAAAGAACTACCATCGAAAGAAGGGTCAAAACGTCAGGTCCGTACCGCGTGGTTTCCCATTGGTTCGACCTTTGTGAGTGTGAAGCATCGTGGTACGTCTCGTCTGAGATTCGGGCGAGCTAATACATCAAATATCATGGTATTAAGCACCAAATCCCATTGCTATGAGAGCCCCAAGACCACTTTTTGTGTTCGCGCTGAGCACTTGCATTTTGTGGCGCAATTCTACTTAAAATTTCACTCCCTCAGTTTTCCTCGATAAAAGTGAATTTGTCTCGTTCCAGACTTTTCTGTACCAATTTATTCTTGAAGAAAATCGTCAGGCGCAACTTTTCCATGCCCCAAAGTATCGAAAAAAATTTATTTTCCCACTTCGCACAGCAGTTTTTCCACCAAAATCTAGTTTTGCTAAATTTTTATGTCAGGTCCGTGCGCAACCGTGAGACCCTTAAACGCATGACCCCGGAAGTCCTAGTCAATTCTTCACAAAGTATTTGGAGGCCAAATGAACCTCCTTCAAACCTCAAGACTGTAAGTCAAACCGTTTGGCCGTGAGATCAATTTTAGTATCAAAATGTCAGGTCCGTGCCGCGCTACCGCGTTTCTCCATGCTATCCTTATGGGACTGATGAGCGGGGAAATTTACATTCGTGCGCGAGTTTATTCATGCTTTATATGTTTCAAAAGGTCGAAAAATACATCGTAGAACCTTCGGAAGAGAGATTTAGCTCTGGCACATTATCGACCCCCAAGTATTGATTGAAGTTTCCGCAAAACTACTCATATGACAGGTCAGTAGATCGGTGGGCCTATCGTTCATCCGGGGTCACCAGTTTGTCAGGTTGATGGGTCTTGCGCCAGATCAATGAGTCGGTAGGCCGTCCAGCAGGTTGACGTATTGTCGGGTTATACAAGAGGTCAATGGGTCAGTGGGTCTATAGGTCACCAGCCGACGGAAAGGTGTTATATGAGGCAGATGAAGGATTGGGGGGTGAGTAGAACATATTTCAGCTATTCAGGCCGGTAGGTTGGTGGGTCATGTTTCAGGTCAGTACACAGTAAAAAATTTCTTGTCGGAAGTACCGTCCGGATGGTGATCTGTCCCTCTGAAATACGTATTCCGTAGTGGTATATTCACTTTCGCACGGGTTGCTGGAAGGGAAAAAGTAACCGATGAAAATGACACTAAAAACTGTCGACAGGATCTTGTTCTATGAGTTGAACAGATCAAAATCCCGTTTTCTTCGAAATCCTAGCTGCTCGTGTGTTCGATTGGCGTGATATTGAATATTTCAATGGGGGATCCTATGTATTTCACATATGAATGTATCTCACAATCAATGTTTGCCTCGATCAACATGCTGTATCGACACACTTTATTCTTTTCCAACGTATCTAGGCTCATTTTGCAGATGTTGATAAGAGCTCAAAGATGAGCTAGATTATGTTCAGTTTCAGTCGAACAAAGCTGAGATTTGCCTTGCTCAAGAAGCAGAGAACTCATTCTTTCGAAAACGCATGATTCTTCTTCTCAAAAGGTCGTGACTTCTCGAGCTCCTAACTCCGACAGATTTCAATATTTTTCGACGTACCTTGGCTCATTATCAAGTTCATCACGAGAACTATGGAACAGGTTGAAGTGTGACGTATTTTCACGGATATGCTCTATTTACAAGGAGAAATTTTATGTTTTCACAAGGGCCGGATCACATTTCTCGAGAACGAATCGAGGCTTCTCGAGCTTCTAGTTCAGATGCAACTTCATATTTCATGGTACAACTTAGCCTATTTTGAAGCTCATTACCAGAATACTTCCGAATAAGCTCAGCTGAGTGGAGAAACATGAAGTTGCATCTGAACTAGAAGCTCGAGAAGCCTCGATTTGTTCTCGAGAAGTGAGATCCGGCCCTTGTGAAAACAGAAAATTTCTCATTGTAAATAGAGCATATCCATAATAATACATCACACTTCAACCTGTTCCATAGTTCTCGTGATGAACTTGATAATGAGCTAAGGTACGTCGAAAAATATTGAAATCTGTTGGAGTTAGGAGCTCGAGAAGTCGCGATCTTTTGAGAAGGAGAATCCTGCGTTTTCGAAAGAACGAGATCTCTGCTCTTTGAGCATGGCAAATCTCAGCTCACATTGACTACAACTAAACATAATCTAGTTCATCTTCGAGCTCTTGTCAACAAATACAAAATGAGCCCAAATACGTTGAAAAAAGATGGAGTGGGTCGATACAGCATGTTGGTCGCGGAAAACATTGATTGAGAGATACATTCATATGTGGAATACATAGGATTCCCCATTAAAATATTCAATATCACGCCAATCGAAGACACAAGCAGCTAAGATTTCGAAGAAAACGGGATTTTGATCTGTTTAACTCATAGAACGAGATTCCATTGACAGTTTCTGGTGTCATTTTCATTGGCTACTTCCTCTCTTCCGGCACCCCGTGCTCTCTCGGTAGAAATACCGTGCAAGCTTGTCAAGTTACTCCTACTGCAGCGGGTCGGATTATTACCCCACTATGGAAGAGGTACATTTACAGTGCGGGATGGTACATTTGTCGATGATTTGCCTCGTCTCCAAGTTCGCAAATACCATGCACGCGGTAAATGTACAGAGCGGATTGGTGAATCTACCATCTTGCAATGTAGTCGGGCCGACACAAGCCGCGCAGCTCGGTCAAGCGCACGGCCGATACAGAATATTTGTGAATCGCTGTCACTACTCAATTAATTTATAGATTGATCTCGGAATCTTCATACGCATCCTTGGATATCACTGCTTCCATGCAGTGTAGGATTTGTGATGAAAAAGGGTACAAAAAAAATTAGAGAAATCATAACATTCTTCGGAGGTTTCATAGATTACTCCATAGCAAATATAATTTTCGCCTTGCAAGGAAGTTTCTCAATTCGGAACCGTATGGAAACTCAAAGCGAGAAAGTTGTTCAGTAGTGTCTCATCGATGTCATTCTCGAAATTCAGATTGAATCAAGGGATACAAGGAAAGTTATGGGAGTTTTTGTATATGGATCTCGATCGGCTGCCGAGTCTCATCCTGGGTTCACGACGTTTTTCGGAACAATGGTAATATTATTGCTGTAACTATTCTCCCATCGTATATTTTGAGATGAGCTTTGGTTGAATGTCTGAAGCCCAGAATATTAATTATAAGATCGCGATGGGGCGCTCGAGGCCAGGGCAGTGGAAGCGTAAATTTATAAGTCTCGATTTCTGTGAAAATAAACTGTTGAATTTATTCACTTTTCGTTTCACTACATTTGGTTAAAGAAAAAAAGGCGCGAGGGAAGTGAGGGGTGAAATCGCGACGCGGAGAGATCAATTCGCGAAGAAAATGCGATGGAGCTCGCGGCACTTGGAATCGCGAGTTTGAGCTAGGCTTACAATAATTAGCCTGCTCGGCGGTCGGTGGTCAACTGCCGGTTCGCCGAAGCGAGATCGCCGTCGAGGCCGAGAGGGACTGTGGGAGAGCAATGTTGCCAAATTTCTAGGAATTTTGAATGTACCAATCAGCAGGCATCAAAATCATACGATTTTAAGGAGAGAAAAATTCATTGCTCTGCCTCGGCTCTCTCGGTCTCGAAAGCTCTAGAAATATATCCGAACACAACGACTTTCCCTAACATTCCGCCTCCTTTGCTTGCTCATAGCTAGCAACAAAAAGAGGAATTTCCACTACATGAAATTATCAACTTGATCTTGAACCAGGTGAATTTTGGAGGACGAAATATTCGAAAAACTCAATGTTTCAGGCGAAAACATTCAAAATTTCACAACCGTGATTGAATACGAAACAAAAAAATAGAGTCGTCAACCTGAATAAATTACTACATAATCATAAAAAAAACTGAATGATTGACGCCTCAACTGATCATGAATGATCTTACGAATGATTTTATCCGACAGTGACCGATAATACTGAAAGAGGTGAAACTATCAACACTTGAAATTCGATAGGGAATTTAATTGAGCTCCACGCGTCAATAAGATCTCAAGAAAAATGAGTATTCTACTTCAATCTTTCTCAACATGATAAAATCAAACTCAAGTGGTTAAGCTGATCAATTTGAACAAAAAACATCACGCACAGTGATCAGCTACCAACGAAATAATCGGAAACAAAATCAATTAACAAAAAATAATGCACGAGACACAGTTGGTCTCAAAATTGACAACAGTCAAACAACATAGTAAATAAGTACAATTTTAGGACATGATTAAATGATACAAACTCAATTATTTGAAAATCGTAGGCTTCGAAATAACTCTAAGTTAGAAAAAAATAGTGGTTAAAGGTGGACAAATCATTCTAGTCCCTTCTACGCGTCGGTTTCGCAATGATTCCACTTGGCAAATACGCTATTGTGACTCTAATGAAGCTCTACGAAAACAATTACACAAAATTGGGGCCAAACGAACGACATATGATTCGCGGGTGTCGCGGAACGAGGAAAAGGTGTGTTGTGAATTGTCGAGATTACGCGGTCATCTTTTCATGATTCTTCTTGTTGTTCCTTGGCTTCTTGTTCGGGTTGACTAGAGGGCTCCCTGCTCTCTTCCCCAGGATCTACGGGCAACTTGATGATCTTGCAGAGTGCCCGACGAAGCGTTGTGGTGGCGGTCCTGCGATCGACCACGCGCACCAATCCGTCAGCTCCTGGATGGACGGCAGTGACCCTTGCCAAGGGCCATTTTGTAGGTGGCGTAAGCTCTTCCTTCACCAACGCGAGATCTCCCACTCGAAGTTGCTCTTGTACTGCTAGCCATTTGGACCTCAGTTGATAATGATGCATGACCTCCATACGCCATCGATTCCAAAAATCATTCCTCATGCGTTGTATGGCTCTCCACCTGCACTGAGGAGACTGTGTTACTTCTGCATCGTTATATGGTTCAGGTTAAGCAGTCATAGATCTACCAATGAGCAGATGTCCCGGAGTAAGGGCAACCAAATCAGTTCCTTCAGGTGACAAAGGGCAAATCGGTCTAGAATTTAGGCATGCTTCGATTTGAGAACTAAGAGTTTGCAATTCTTCAAAGGTGAACTTAGAATCACCCACTACTCGCTTCAGATGATGTTTGAATGAGCGCACCGCCGCCTCCCATGAACCTCCAAAGTGAGGTGCGCGAGGCGGTGAAAAGTGCCAAGTGACTCCTTCTTTAGCTGATTCTTCGCTTAGTTCTATTGAAAATGCCGATGTTTGGTCAAATAATTGCCGAAGCTCTCTTTCCGCACCTACAAAATTTATGGCGTTGTCGCAATATATATTTGTGCATTTACCTCGTCTCGCAGCGAATCTATGAACTGCGGCTAAGAATGCTGGAGTGGTGAGATCTGAAACGGTTTCAACGTGAGTTGCTTGCGTGAACATACAAACAAAAATGCAAAAGTATCCCTTTGTGGTTTTAGCACCTCTTTCACGAGAAAATAGAACAGATATTGGTCCTGCATAATCGATGCCACAAGCTTGAGAGGCATACTTTGGAGTAACTCTATCCGCTGGCAATGGGGCCAATTACTGTATGAGCGGTCTACCACCATGCCGAGTACATTTCCCACAATTACGATAAACCTTTTGAACTATATGTTGCACTCGAGGTATCCACGCCCATCTATATAAATCACTCAACATAAGCTGAACTCCCCCATGTAACAAATCTCTGTGTAACTCCTCGACCAAACGTTGAACAAAGATGCTTCTACTCGACAAAATAACTGGATGTATTTCGTTGTGAGACAAGTTTGCTTTTTGAAGGCGTCCACCAACTCTTAAAACCTCACGAGCATCTAAAAATGGTAGCAATCTTCGGATGTCACTTTTCTTCGACAAGTTCTTCCCTTTCTCTAAATCTGAGATTTCTTCAGCAAAGTGCTGCCTTTGAATGCACCTGAACAATGCACCTTTAGCTGCGTTCAACTCTATAGGACTCAAGAAAGATTTGTGACGATCTTCAGAATTGCGCGAAGCATTGAATTTCCATCGAAATATATATGCAACGATGCGAACTGTTTTCGAAAAAGAACTGACATGCTTTTGAAGATGTTCCAAAACTGGTGACGATTCCACAACCAAATGAGCAAGCGCTACTGCGCACACTGGTTCTGACGAAACTTTAGGCCATTCATCTTTCGATTGAGTTATCCAATTAGGAACATACCACCAAATGTTCAAAAATTTAAAAGTTCTTTTGCAGTCACCCCCCGGGTTGCGCGATCGGCGCAATTTTCTTCTGAACAAACATGCTTCCATACAGCATCAGGAAGAGTGCTGCTAATCGTACTCACTCGATTGGCCACAAAAGTCTCCCATTTTGAAGGGTGACCATTGAGCCAATCCAGGACAACTTTCGAATCTGACCAGCAATGAACAGCTGATGTTCGAACTTCCAAATTAGTCATCACATGTTTCGTCAATTTAACCAACAAAACTGCAGCACACAGCTCAAGCTTAGGTATGGACAGCGTTTTTACCGGCGCGACTTTAGTTTTTGCCAAAATCAAGTTTGAAGTTCCTCCTGGAATAACCAAAAAACAGCTGCCGCATAAGCCCTTTTCGACGCGTCTGCAAAACCATGAAGTTCCCAATTTGAACTGTTCAGAGTACCCAACCAGCGAGATACGCGAACTTGCGACAAAAGTGGAACTTGTGACTGTATTTCTAGCCATTCCGCGAGTACTTCTCCAACGACAGGAGTGTCCCAATCAATTTTCAAATGCCACATATTTTGCAACAAAATTTTAGCTTGTATCAAAAACGGAGCTAACCAACCAAGAGGATCGAATAACCGAGCTACTTCTGAAAGTATAGTTCTTTTAGTAACCGTATCAGGAGAAGAGGGCATCGATATACGAAAGAAAAATTCATCATCGTGCGGTGACCATTTTAACCCAAGTGTGGAGACAACATCGTCGAGTTCTATCGAACTAACACCTGAGTTTTCTGAAGAGAGCCCCCTCAGCAAATCCGAGTGATTTACTGACCACTTTCCAAGTTCCATACATGCGCACGACATGATAGAAATCAGCTGATCTCGAGCTTTCAATGCGGCTGAAAGAGTATCTCCTCCCCCAAACAAATCATCCATGTATCGACGATACAGGATTATGAGAACAGCGATGGGAAACTGTTCCTTGTGAATTTCAGCCAAATGAAGGAGAACTCTAATAGCCAGGTATGGCGCACAAACTGTTCCGTAAGTGACCGTCAGTAGAACATAATCGAAGATTTCCTCTCGCCCCAATGGCCGCCAGACAATCCTCTGCCAATTTACATCATCCGGATGTACCAAAATTTGTCTGAACATTTTAACTATGTCAGTACAAAATCCATATTTGAAAAATCTCCAACGAGTTGATACCAATGTTGAATCATTTTGAAGTTTGGGGCCAGCCAATAAGGAATCATTTAAACTTTTACCATTACCTGTTTTGTGCGAAGCATTCAGAACGACTCGGATTTTGTCGCTGTCCTTACGAAAAACAGGATGATGTGGCAGGTACGATGGCGCTGGCTTTGACCCATCTGGTGGCTGCGTGCGTCTCATGTGACCCAGTGACTCGTACTGTTCCATGAACTCGGTGTATGCTCCATCCAACTTCGAATCTCGATGTCGTTTTTCCTCAGATCGTAGTAGGCATGCGACCGCAACGTCCCTAGATTCGGGAAACGAAGCTTCATGAGTATTTTGTGTGAAAGGGAGGCGCATGACGAAGCGTCCTTCAGACGTGCGCTCGACAGACGACCTAAACAATTTTTCACAATACTCCTCCTCAGCTGTAAGATGACGATTAGCTGGAAGTTCTTCAATTTCTCAAAATTAAGTTAGTTGATTTGACAGAGAACTATCATCGCCCGCATGCAAAGATAAAACGACACGAGGATTTACAGTTTCGATACCCGACTCCGTACCTCCAGTGAGGATCCAGCCCAATGCTGTGTTCTGAGCGGTAGGAGTTTTTGATAGGCCCTTTACCAAACCTTCTCTAAGAATTTCACTATACGCTTCTGTGCCCAATGAACAATCAACTTTAGCGGGAATGAAAAATTCCGGATCCGCAAGTGTTAGTCCATCTAAATGTGACCAATCGTCACATTTCACCGTTGACCTAGGCAAAAATGAGGTAAATTCCGGAAGAACCAGAGCCTCAATATCGAACGAGAAATTCGAATCGATTTTGGACAGTAGAGTGAGCGAAACTTCACTTGTCGAAACATCCCCAATGGTATTTATGCCCAGCCTAAGTCTCCGCGACGGCGAATTCAAAGCTTGAACGACCCTATCAGCTACGAACGAACAGTCTGAGCCTGGGTCAATCAAGGCACGAGCTTCCACTTTCTGTCCGTCGGGACCTTGTAACCAGACACGCGCAGTTGATACTGAACGCGCTTGCTTTGACACTGCGGAAAACTGTGGATTAAATGGCAACCAGCTTGTTGCTGCGAATTTTGAGAATCCTCTGGCTTTGGAGCACCCGGAAAATCCATATGTAGTTTTGTATGATGCAGCCGTTTACACTTACTACACTTATACTGAGAACCACATTTATCAGCATAATGACCAGGTTTTAAGCAATTTTACCGGGTTTTAAACCAGGTTTATCTTCACAGAAATCGAGAGTTATAAATTTACGCTTCCACTACCCTGGCCGCGAGCGCCCCATCGCTATCTTATAATTAATATTTTGGGCTTCAGACATTCATTTTGGTAGCAGAGCGTCGTTGGGGCTCTGAATTCGGTTCTGTGTTTTTTAATACTGGCATCGCTGGGTTTCGAGTGAATCTCGTCGCGCGAGTGAAAGTGATGTGAGTGCGCGGAGAGAAAGGAGCTCTGGCCGTTGGACATTGTGTTCGACGCGAGCTAAATCATCGAAGAGGCAATTCGCGCCCCAAGTACTGGCCTGGTGCAGCACCGGAGTCTACGAGGTGCAGACATCCCCGGCCCCGCAGCAACCAGCAACACGGCATCGGGACGAGCAGCTGGTGACCATCTTCAAGTCAAGCTGCAGCAGGGTAATCCGCGTGGAATTTTTCATGCGCGCTTCCGGGTATTATCCCGCGCATCGCGCCATCACCTGCTGCTAGCCGGAGGTACGTCACGTCGACGTCGCTCCCCGCCACCGCTGCCTTCTCCGCCAACTTGCTTCGTCTTCATCGGTGCTGCGGGCCGCGCGCTCAGCTGGAAGAGCGCGCACTACAAAGGAGTGGGGATAAGGCGGCTGTCGCGCAACGCAGTCATCGCGGAGTAATTGGTGAGCGTATCGTTCCATTTACTAATATGCATGTATAGTGCGGTCTCACTCGCACTTACGAATTTCGTTCGCTCAGCTGCGAGCCAGCTGATGGATATGCGGCGCATGTATTCGGCGTTCGCACGGCTCGTAGCATATCATAGCTAATAGAATTATAGTCCATTAAAATATCTTGTCGGTGGTCACGTTCGGGAGTCGAATGGAGTGGAACTCGCGACTCTCTTTTAATTGTGTTCGTATTAGTGTTGAGTGGTATATGTTTGGCGCATTAGGGTCATGCTGTAGCAGAAGATAGACGCGATCGATCACTTTTTGTAATTGGATGGGGAAGATCGGTCGACCCAACGCTCTAATCTCTCTGCGTTAGTCAAACAGCTGATCCGTCTCAACTATTCTTCTGTTGGGAGAATTTTCACATTTTGGTTGGGTTTTTAGTCTCGCGCGTTAGTGTGCGTTTTATTTAGTGGGTTTTGTGTTGTTGTGTGGGTTTTATATTTCAGACTGAGTTTGAAATTTTAACGATTCCTTGAACATTTGTTCTAACTGTGATGATTAGTGGAAAAATCATGGCTGCTAGACTTCTTTTTAATCGGCAATTGCAACTTGTGGTTTACATTCGTAATTTTGATACAAATACTGCCAAAAAGGGCAAAGAAAATATCACTGTGAATTTTCTCAAAACTCGCTTGGAGTTATTAGAAAGATATTGGGATGAATTTTGTCAAAATGATTTGAATTTACAACAGCATAAGGATGAATTGAAGGATGAAGAATATTTTACTAAATTAGGCTCTTTAGAGATCGAAGGAAATTATTCAATTTTGAAATCCGATTTACTAGATAAAATTGCTGAATTAACGATACCAGAAGGATCACTGTCTGAATATGGTTCAGTTCATGGTTCTGCGGGAGTCTCAGTCCACGCGTCAGTCCATTCAGTCAATCATCCTCAAAATCAAAATTTCTACCCAGATCAACATTTTGATGCGCAGCAACTTATACGTGCGTCATCGGAATTGCAGTCCATTCCTTGACTTGAACCGCCTAACTTTTCTGTTAAACAAGCTGATTGAGAATATTTCAAGGAGCGTTTTACATCGGTTATTGGGGAAAATCCTGATTTATCATCGTCTGCTAAATTGAACCATTTGCTCAATGCAGTTGAGGGTGACGCAGAAAAAATGATGAAGGGCGTCAAAACACGTACTACAAGCTTTTTAATTGCTTGGAATAAATTATGTCGACGTCATGATAACTCTCGGTCGAGATTGAGCACACACTTGAACGAATTGATAGATTTAGCCCCAATTACGAAAAAATCTGCTCAAGCTTTTGTTACAATTATGAACCAAGCAGATGAATCTATCCAAGGCCTTCGAGATCTAGAGTGTCCCGTTGATAAATGGGATTGTTGGTTAGTTCATTTAATTGTTCGAAAATTGGATCCGGGCACTAGAGAAAGTTGGACTATCGCGCAAGAAAATGTTGAGGGTTTTCCGACGTATGCTGCTTATCTAACTTTTTGGAAAATCGTATTCAATCATTGAACGCAGCTCATTCATGGTCGGTAGCGACAAATGAAACAAAGCCTGGTTCGTCGTCTGCAGGAAGATACCAAGGCAATTCTAGTAGAAGAAATGTAAATCCAAATTTTGGAAATTCATAAAATGATAAGGGTCAGTCTAGCAGTCTACTTAGTTGTATAAATTGTAAAGGCGATCATGCATTGCACAAATGTGAAAAGTTTTTATCGCTGTCTGTGCATCGAAGATTTGAATTTTGTAAAACGAATCGTTTATGTATAAATTGTTCAAAACCACGCTCTGCTACCAAAATGAATGTCTGAAGCCCAGAATATTAATTATAAGATCGCGATGGGGCACTCGAGGCCAGGGCAGTGGAAGCGTAAATTTATAACTCTCGATTTCTGTGAAAATGAACTGTTGAATTTATTCACTTTTCGTTTCACTACATTTGGTTAAAGAAAAAAAGGTGCGAGGGAAGTGAGGGGTGAAATCACGACGCGGAGAGATCAATTCGCGAAGAAAATGCGATGGAGCTCGCGGCACTTGGAATCGCGAGTTTGAGCTAGGCTTACAATAATTAGCCTGCTCGGCGGTCGGTGGTCAACTGCCGGTTCGCCGAAGCGAGATCGCCGTCGAGGCCGAGAGGGACTGAGGGAGAGCAATGTTGCCAAATTTCTAGGAATTTTGAATGTACCAATCAGCAGGCATCAAAATCATACGATTTTGAGGAGAGAAAAATTCATTGCTCTGCCTCGGCTCTCTCGGTCTCGAAAGCTCTAGAAATATATCCGAAAACAACGACTTTCCCGAACATTGGTTATAACATCAATTGGACAATACTGAGTAACTTCCTCGCTTTGAGTTCCGATATGGTTCAAACTTGAAAAACTTCCTCGCATGTCGAAAATTATGCTTTTGATTGCAAAATCCGTAAGAACGTAAACACATCCATGATTTTTTGAAATTTTTTGGTACCTTTATCTAACACAATTTCTTCACAGCGTGGGAGCAATGATATTCAAGGGTGCGTCCCAATGAAAATTCCCAGATCATTCCATCGATTAACTTCGTAATGAGAGCAATTTCCAAATATTTTGTATTGGCCGTGCGCCGCGCCGCATCTTGTGTCAGTGCGATCCTGCAGCTCACTACAAATCAGTGTGGTATTAGTCCCGTCGCACAGTGGGGGGGAAAATTGGAAGTTGGCACAATTATGCTTCCTCACGAAACAGGCGATATCGAGACTTTGCAAGAGGTCAAATTGTGGGTTCTTGCATGCAGAAGATGAATCCGTTTCCCTCGAGGGACGCCCAAAACTCGTATGAAGGTAGCATTCATCAAAACGCGAAAATCAGCTGAAAAACACAGTATTAGCGGTTTAACTTGCAGGGAAAGCGATTTGATGCATTTTCCATGGGGAACAAAGTTGTTGCATTTTTCAAAATACATTTTTTGGTTGCCTGGGTTTCTCAAAAAACCATATTCTTTAAGGTTTTTGTGGTTTTTGGGGCCTTTCCTGAGAGAACTCTGGAATTTTAACCGCGGCAATCGAAAGAACACAAAATTTTACGTCGAATCATGTGGTTTGATGATTTTGAATGAATTTATGCTATGAGCTCAACAACAGTCAAACACAAAGGTAGTCCGAAAATTTCACAGGGGCGTTGAAAAACTCCCTAAAACTTGGAGGGAGAGCAATTTGAGGCATTTTTCATGGGGAACAAAGTTATTGCATTTTCCAAAACACATTCTTTTGTCACCTGGGTTTTTCAAAAAACCATATTTTTGAGGTTTTTGTGGTTTTTGGGGCTTTTCCTGGGAAAATTTTGGAATTTTGACCGCGGCAATCGAAAGAACACTAAATTTCACGTCGAAATATGTGATTTGAAAATTTTAAATGAATCTATGCTAGGAGCTCCACAACGGTCAAACAGAGGGGTAGTCCGAAAATTGCACAGGAGCGTTGCAAAACTCCCTGAAACTTGGAGGGAAAGCAATCGGAGGCATTTTTCATAGGGAACAAAGTTGTTGCATTTTCCAAAACACATTTTCTGGTTGCTTGGGTTTTTAAAAAAACCATATTTTCTGTGTTTTTTGTGGTTTCTAGGGCCTTTCCTGGGAGAGTTGTGGAATCCTGACCACGGCGATCGAAAGAGCACATAATTCTATGCCAAAGTATGTATGAATATGATGGTAAAAGTTAACTCAGAGCTGTCAATTCACTCATGCATAGCAATTCCTCTCCTAGCCAAAGTTCCTCGTTAACTACTATGTACAATCCATCACTCCCAACACATGATTCACAAGTGAAATATCTGTTAGTCAATCAAATCATCAGATCCTTGAGATCCTGTATCAAAATCATGATTCAAAATATGGATGTTGACAGTCTTTGATGATCGAATCCTAGAGCTATACAAGAGATCATCATTCACAATACAATAACTCCACGAGTCCACCATATCACTCTAAGTGCATGATCCCAAATCCATATCCGATAGTATTTACACAAGTCGTTCATCTAACCATATCTTTGAGATCATGCATTCAAAATATGAGTGAGAGAATGTACCTTTCCATTTTCTCTCAAATGAAATCTCAGCACAATGTCACAACGTATTCCTCGAAGAACGAATCTTCAACGACCAAAATTCCCTTCTACCTCACCAATTGTGTATACTGACTCCATCATTCACTTAAATATGACTATCTGATAATACTGAAGGATCAATTACACCATCACACCATTGTAGTATCAAATAGGTATTGGGAGTGATGGATTGTACATAGTACTTAACGAGAAACTTTGACTAGGAGAGAAATGGTATGTATGAATGAATTGTCAGCTCTGAGTTAACTTTTACCATCATATTGATACATACTTTGGCGTAAAATTTTGTGCTCTTTCGACTGCCGTAGTCGAGATTCCAAACTCCTCCCAGGGAAGGCCCCAAAAACCACAAAAACTCAAAGAATATGGTTTTTTGAAAAACCCAGGCAACTAAAAAAAGTTTTTCGGAAAATGCAACAACTTCATTCCCTATGGAGAATTCCTCGAATGCCTCTCCCTTCAGGTTTCAGGGAGTTTTGCGACGCTACTGTGCAATTTTCGGATCACCCCTCTGTTTGACTGTTATGGAGCTCATAGCATAAATTCATTTGAAACTCTCAAACCACACAATTCGACGTAGAATTTTGTGCTCCTTCGATTTTCGCGGTCAAAATTCCGAAATTCTCCCAGGACAAGCCCCAAAAACCACGAAAACCTCGAGAAATATGGTTTTTGAAAAACCCAGCCAACAAAAGAATGTGTTTTGAGATATGCGACAACTTTGTTCCTCATGAAAAAATGCCTCAAATCGCTTTCCTTTCAAGTTTTAGGGAGTTTTGCAACGCTCCTGTTGAATTTTCGGACTACCCCTCTGTTCGACTGTTGTGGAGCTCCTGGCATAAATTCATTTAGAATTTTCAACTCCCATATTTCGACGTAAAATTTTGTGCTCTTTCGATTGCCGCGGTCAGAATTCCAAAATTCTCCCAAAAAAGACCCTAAAACCACAAAAACCTCAAAAAATATGGTTTTTTGAAAAACCCAGGGGACAAAAGAATGTGTTTTGGAAAATGCAACAACATTGTTCCTTATAAAAATCGCCTCAAATTGCTTTCCCTTCAAGTTTTAGAGAGTTTTCCAACGCCCCTGTGCAATTTTCGGACTACGCCTCTGTTTGACTGTTATGGAGCTCATAGCATCAATTCATTTAGAATTATCAAACCACATATTTTGACGTAAAATGTTGTGCTCTTTCGATTGACGTGGTCAGAATCCCAGAATTCTCCCAGGAGGGGCCCCAAAAACCAGAAAAACCCCCAAAATATGATTTTTTGAAAACCCCAGGCAACCAGAAAATGCATTTTGACAAATGCAACAACTTTGTTCCCCATGAAAAATGCATGGAATTGCTCCCTCTCCAAGTTGAACCGCTAATACTGTGTTTTTTAGCTGATTTTCGAGTTTTGATGAATGCCACCACCATACGAGTTCTGGGCGTCTCTCGAGGGGAACGGATTCATCTTCTGCATAAAAAAACCTACAAGTTGACCTCTCGCAAAGTCTCGATATCGCCTGTTTAGTGGGGAAGCATAATAGTGCCAACTTGCAATTTTTCTCCCACTGTGCGTCGTGCTCTGTCAAACTACACTGCCGCATGGTGAATTTACGCCTCGGCTAGTATGATTTCGTATTATATTCAGCGTGGTGGAGGAATATGTAGAATCGCCATGCCGAGCTGTCTTTGGACTGCGCAGCGAATGGAAGTACTATTCCGGACGGTGGATCTACTTCTCCCGTAGTGGTGGTAATAATCTGATCCTCTACGGAAGGCGTCATTCTCCCGCGCTCGTGGTAATTTCGATTCGGAATTTTTTACCGTTTAGGTCATATTCCCGTCAAGTGCTGGATTGATCCGTTGTGTGACCTTCTGAAAGTCCCTCAAAAATTCCTCAAAACACATATTCAGAAGTGAAATTCATGCTCTTCCAGAATGGGTTGTTACAAATTGAATCTCGTCATGGAACTCAAATTGTAGTCAATATCTCGGATTTGTGTGACCATAGGTGAAATATAGCATCGAATTCGTCTTGAGCGACCTAAAGAACCAAAATATATGAGTTTTCAGCAATCTCCCACTTCTCTCCCTGTTTTGACCTTTAATAGCTTGGAAGAATGATGTGATCGGTGAAAACCTACACCGGATTCGGAATCAGTGACCCAAAAAACATGAAGATAACATAGTGAGAGCTCAGGTCCAGATTACTCTCTTTCTTTTGTAGGGCTGTGTTTGCACATTGTTTTCGTATTGAAGTCTACCGTGTGTGTCCGTCTTCCTTACCCTCGATACCTCCTCGACTGTTTATTCTTACCACTAAGATACATGATGTGGATAAATATGATTTGATAAATAATTCTGGCCAGATAGTAATACTTAATTATTTTTCCGGAGCCGGGGGATTCCTCCCACTCCTCAAGTTGTAGCGGTGGCTCGGCGGTGGGTATGTGAGCTTGCGCTCGGCTTCTCTCCGTGCTGCCTCTGCTAAGGTAGGTCGCCCTCTGCGTCGCTTCCATTGCTGGTTGCTCAGGACGCGGGGCGCGTCCGCTACCCCTGGGTATGGTTCTGCCAAGGTGTCCGCCTTGGCAAGGTTTGTCGGGGAGTTCTCCTCGACGTGGCTTGCGATGTCGTCCTGCGCACGATCAGGGGTCGTGGCAATGGGGACGGTTGCGGGTCCATTCCGACCTTGGTCCTCGGACAAGTGAGGGTCCCCACTGGCAGGTGTGGTCAGCGGATGTGGCCGCTCGGTTTGGGGTGTGTCTGCATCCCTGGCGCCGCTGGTTGCGGGGGATGTCAACCCCAGTTCAGCCGCAGGAGGGGCTGAAGCTGTGTGGTCTGGCTTGACCTGTGAAATGTGCACTTTCAGGGCAGTGTTCCCGGGACGGTCGACGGTGAACACTTGCGCCGAATGACAGTGGACGATCTCGTCCGGGCCTTCCCATTTTGGGGCGAGGCCAGCGTTGAAATTGTCGGCAGCTCTGGAGAGCGGGTGCGTTTTCATGAACACCTTGTCATCCTCGGTGAAAACTTCATCCGAAGATCTCGATCTGCGGGTGTATCGGTCCTGGGCCTTGTTGGCCGCGGCGATGCGGGTATCGTAGTCATCCGACCGTGGCGAGACTCGTTCTCCTGGGCGCGCGATGTTGTGTCCGAGAAGGAGCTCACTAGGCAAAAATCCAGTCGCGGCGTTGTATCGGCGGCGTGTGGCAAATAGGATCCTTGGCACCTCCAAGTCCCAGTTGTTTTGGTGTTGGTATAGAAGTGAGGCCAGGCGCAGCCCCTTCTTTATCTCTTGGTTTCGATGCTCCGTAGGATTTGCCTGGGGATACAATGCAGGCGTCGTCCAGATCTCGACTTGCCAGTTGTCACAGCTGCGCAGCCACTTTGCACCCCTGAATTGAGGTGTGTTATCGGAGAGTATAGCTCCTGGGTATCCCCATCGTTGGAACACTTCAGGCTCCAGGACGTTGGCGATGACCTCGGTCGTGGATGATGAGATAGGGAAGGCTTCGGTCCAACGGGAGAACATATCCGTGACCACCAGGATGAACCGCTTTCCCCGGGGCGTTCGAGGATAAGGTCCCGTGAGGTCCAACGCCACTTGTTCCCAAGGTCGTTTCGGCTTCCTGGCGATGTTGGCTCCGGCGTCCGCTGGTTTCGTAGCCTCAGTCAGGTTGCAGGGTCCACATGCTCGTACATGTTGTCGGACGTCGTTGCGTATTCCGGGCCACTAAAATTCTCCGCGTATGTTGCGGAGGGTTTCTGTAGTACCAGGATGGCCGGCGAGCGGGTCGTTGTGGTAATGGTGCAGGATGACGTCACGGGCTGACTCAGGAACGTAGACCATTGGGTTGGCTGGATCTCGGCAATAGGACAGCAGGCCATCCCGAGTCTGCCATTCCGGGCCTTGGGGTAGATCCCTGGTGTCATCCTGTGCTTGGCGGAGATAGTCATCCAACCAATTGCACTCCACACAGGCCGTGATGAGCTCGTCCGTCGGTGGCGAACTGACTGGAGGCGTTAGGGCATCGTAGTCGTGCTCCAGATCCTCGAAGTCCTCGTCTCCTGGGGCATGAGACAGTGCGTCTGGAAGCTGGTTCTCTCGGCCAGGGACGTGCTCCACACTGAAACTGAAACGGCTCAAAAACATCGCCCATCTCGTCAATTTACCACGCTCGTCTTTTACACGGTCCAGCCGCTTGAGGGCCTGGTTATCCGTGCGAAGGGTGAATGAGGCATCCTCGAGCAAATGTCTATATTTGCGAAGAGCCTCAATGACGGCCAAGCACTCTCGTTCGTTGGAGTGGTAGCCTCGTTCGGTCGATGTGAATTTGGCTGATGCGTAGGAGACGATGTGGCGTTCTCCTTCTGGTCCTAGCTGGAAAAGCACGGCTCCCATGCCGGCGTCGCTCGCATCAGTCTGCAGGTAGAAGCGCTGGTCCAGTCGAGGTCGATGGAGCTTTAGCGGCTTCTTGACGGCTTCCTTCACGAGGTCCATTGATGCTTGGGCAGCCTTGGTCCATTTCCAAGATTTCCCCAGGACAAGTTTCGTCATAAGGGCTGTGATCTCGGAAAATTTGGGAATATATTCCCGGAGCCAGTTGGCGATGCCCAGAAACCCCTGCAAGTCCTTCTTGTTACGTGGTGGGGCGAACTCTAGGACAGCTCGTATGTGCTCTGTCTTGGCTTCGTTGTGGTCCGTGGATACCACGTGGCCCAGGAACCCCAGACGATTCTTTCCAAAGTGGCATTTGTCAATTGCACAGGCCAGTCCATACATCGACAGTCGCTCCAAGACTTTGGCGACGTGGACGAGGTGGTGGGACCAGCTGTGTGAGAAAATGACAATATCGTCCTAGAAGTTCAGAAAGAACTCACCAAGTAGTCCGAGTAACACTTCCATCCCGATGAGTTGATTGCAAGTCCTCCCGGAGTTCTTCAATCCGAAGGCTGCAACATTGAACACGTACTGTCCGCCGTCTGGTGTACAGTAGGCAGTGAATTGCTTGGAGTCCTCAGTCAGCGGGATCTGCCAATAGCATTTTCGAAGGTCGATTGTCGTGAAGATGGTGGCTCCACCGATTTCCTTGAGAACCTCGTGGATGACCGGGTTCGGTTGACCTACATCTTCCGTGACGCTGTTGATCCCCCGGAAATCGATACAGAAGCGGAAGGTGCCATCGTGTTTATCCACCAGCACGATGGGTGAACTGTATGGTGAAGAGGCTGCCTCGACGACTCCGTCTGCCAGCATTTGTTTGACCATTTCGCTTATCGCCCGCTTCTTCTCAGCGGAATAACGATAAGGTGGAATCTTGAAGGGGGGACGGTCCGTGATTCGGATCTCGTGCATGATGGAAGGTGTCCTGGCCAAGGGCGCCGGATCATCGAAGATCCTCACGTGTCGCATGATGAGTTCCTTGAATTGGTCAACATATTCGTTAGGGAACCCGTGGTTTACCTTGCTCCATACTTGCTCTTGCAAGTTGGTGGATGGCCCGTCGGGGGCACGTCCCAGGAATACCCGGATCCTTTTGCTGGTTCCCAGGTAAAGGCAGTCGAGGTCGTGGACTGCTTTCACCTCTTTGAGCCATCGTCGTCCGAGGATGGCTGCGGGTCGGAGCTCCTCGGCGATGACGAATTTGACGTCACTCTCGAAGTTCTGGATATGCACGCTAAGCGTGCACTTTGCCTGGACGCACATCTCGGTCCCACTGCTGGCCAGCTTGGCTCCGCGTGGCTGGATCTTCCGCACGACGGCTCCATCCGGAAGGCATCGCGGTGAAAGGAAGTTGTCAGAGGCCCCCCCGTTGACGAGCGCTGCGACGAGCTTCCCTCCAATCCAGATGTCCAGGTTGGCGGCGTGGAGTCCGGTGGCGTGCGCGACTGCAGCGCTTATTGCGGGGCTGCAGGCTTCGAAGCGGGTGTGCCCGCAGTGCTTCCCGCTTCCCGCCAGTTTTCCGGAGTCGTCGTCTTCGGGTACTGGGGTCGCTTTGGGCAATCCCTGTGCCAGTGATATTCAGGGCAATAATCATTTGGGCAATCTCTCACCATTGACCTGCTTGAAGTCTCGTACAGCTTTTGAAGGCTGCGCTGGAGCAGCAGTGTTGCCCTTGCCCTAGTTGTTGTTGGCTGGGTTGAATTTGCGGGCGCTGACTTGCTTGGCCTGCTCGTCAAGTTCGACTTCCGTTGCCCTGGCCAGCAGTTCCCACACAGTGGATGGCGGGTTGCCGCGCAGGTGACAGCGGATGGTTGCGTTCAGTGACTCGGTGATGAGAGTCACCAACTCCTCCTCGGCAGCCTCGGGGAGCAGACGTCGGGTCAGAAGATTGCGTTTTTCAATAAATGTACTCACGTCCTCCTTCTCTCCCTGAGTCTGTCCGTAGAGTTTGGCTTTGAGGCGGAGCCGAAGCTGCGATGAGTCGTAACGGGCCAGGGACAGCTCCGTGGAACGGGTTCAGTCCAAAGCCAAGTTTTTGTAGCAGGGCCACCATTTCTCTGCATCGCCCTTGAGTGTTCGTTCGGCCACTTGTGCCTTGAACGCCTCCTCGGTTCCCAGGCGACGGAAATGCTCCGGGCACTTCGTGATGAATTTTGCTGGGTCCTCGTGCTCCGCTCCCGTGAAATCTGGAGGGCTGAGAGGAGTACCAGCCAATTGTCGGAACATAAGCCTGAGGTCGTCCATGGTGAGCTCCGGAGCTGCTGTTGGCTCTGGATTGGCAGCTGGAACCTCGGCTGCACTGCCTAGAGCACAAGGCGAATCCGAGTTTGGCGGTACCTGACCAGTCGTGGCAGGATCCTCCGGTGGCTGCTGCTCAGCTCCGGCTGGGGGATCCGCAGGCTCGTCGTGTGGCACAGCAGGCGATGGTCCGGCTGGAGCAAGGTCTTTACGTGATGTCCTTCGGCGTAGGGGCAACTGTGCTCCGTCCAGGAGGGCGTCGAGCTCCTGCTCCGAGCCAAGTGACTGCTGACGTTGATGACGTGTCACGCGAGCGGTGCGCTCAAGCGAGACGGTGCGTTGTTGGTTTGGTTGGGCGCCACTGGGTTTTTCCACACTCTCAGAAGTGCTCGCCGCTGTCTGCCGGGTCGTCCGGGATGCAGGTCGCGTCCAGGGGAGACTGCTCATCGGGTCGCAGGTCCTGACATCTCTCGTTGGCCCCACGTTGGGCGCCAAATTGTCAGTGCCCTGACTTGATCCTCTGGGGAGGGGGTTGGATGTATGGCAAACCCCTCGGGATCCCTGTCAATGAGAGTACGACTTATTCCCGCGTCTCGCTATTCGGAGACGAGATTCTCGTTGGTTGAGCAGTCTCGGGTTGTGTGGTCACTGCGGCCTGCAACGCTCCAAGACGAGCCAGCTTCTTGGCTTGCTGCAACCCGTAGATGACTTGTTGGTGCTCGGTCGAGGACCGAGGAACGTAGACTTTGGAGCGGGGACGGCGTTGGTCCTTGCGATTCATCAAGTCACGTCGCGTCTCAGTTGCCGGTGCGCAGACCGTATACAATGTCATTTTATCCGGAAAAACGCATACTGTGACTCCGAGTTGCTTCCAAAACTGACTTTATACCGCCGTAGGAGTGGGTGGTGGACTAGGTATGCGAATGATACGTACACACTCGAGATTCAATTGCGATTCGGGATTCGAGGTGCGGAATACGAACACAATACACACTTTGTCACTCATGGCGTGAGGCCATTCACTGCACTATGTCTGAGATGAGTTCGGAACTCCCGGTCGCGGAGAGGGTCGCGACGGAAACCCCAGAGTCGTGCCGAAGTGTCGACGGCCAAGGCGTGGCCGAGTATCGTGGAGGCAGCGTCGCGACGGCGAGCTGAGATCGGAATGAGCTGCTGAGCCTTGAATGCTCGGCTTTCTATAGGCAAAAAGCATGTACGCGCGTTGCGCGTACAACGCAAGAAATTCTGTTGTACTATTGCGGAAGCGTTCACGAACTGTGAGTCACATTGTACTACACGACGCGCGTACTAAAGTCAAAGCTGTACTATAGTCCGCGCGTACATTGAAACGAACGAAATGTACTACGGGATGCGCGTACATTTCTAAGGGCAAGATTGTACTATTGGATGTGCGTACAGAGTTAGGAGTTGGTGAACTGTACTATTGACGGCGTGTACACAGTTAGGAATCGGAAAGATGTACTATTCGTGGCGCGTACACATCTGGAAATTGGAATGGTGTACTATTTGGGGCGCGTCCGTGTTCGATGTTCATGCGATGTACTATTGTAGGCGCGTACGCATTTGGAAATTGGAATGGTGTTCTATTTGGGGCGCGTTTATGTTCGATATGTATGCGATGTACTATTGAAGGTGCGTACGTGGCGTACTGACCTTTCTTACTTTCGATGCGAAAATATATGTGGATGCCGATAAGAAACAATCAAAAGTGCATGCGCACGTCACACTATATCAACTTTTGGCTCTCTACAAGTTGTACGAAATCCAATTCCTGAGAGCCCAGTGATTTGGCAGCTTCCGGCTCCCAGTCAAATTTGATCCATGAGCTTTTTCAAGCGAAAGTGTTCAAATTCCGACTTTTAATGCATGAATATCTCTTCCGAACACGGTCTCACCGTGAATTGAGTCACCTGAACTATGATTTTTTCTACTTAATCTATCGATTGGTTAATACCGAAATCTTATTCAACGTTCACAGATCTCAAATCTTCGAGAAAATCAAAATTTTCACCAAACATGCCATTTTGACCCTTTTCCAACCCACTGCATCCAAATTTCGTCTCAACCAAACAATATATAACATCCGGAAAACCTCAGACTAGATGGCCCAAATCCCTCTAAAAAGCTTCCTCTGAAGAATAACTCAAAAAATAATCGAAAATTCTCCTCAATATTCACTTTTTCCTCATACTTTTCTTCATGACTCATTGATCTCAATCTTGATGAGCTTAATTATTATTCACTCTGCATAATCTATCGATTGGTTAACGCCGAAATTCCATTGAATCCCTTCAAACCTCGATGTTTTGGAAAAGATTGAAATTTTCACCAAAATCTTTATTTTAATGGCCCTCAAACCAATTTTATCGGAATTCCTTCTGAACCGAACGATACATATTGTTGAGAGAAATCTTGTGTACATTCCCTTTCGATTCCTGGGTTCCAAAAATCTTTTTCATTCTTTTGATGGGTAAGTCGCGTCGAAAAAAACGGTTTTTTTCTCCAATCAAACACCTGTAATTTTGACGCGCATCATCCGATCGTAAAAATTTCAATGGGATTTCGTAGCTCTTTGCAAGACCTCCAAATTCATCTTTCTGGAGTTCTCCCTACGATTTTTTCCGTCCGCCTGGCGAGCTGTAGAAGAAACCTTTTCTAAACATGTCAACTTACGAAGGCAAGGAAGCTCGCGCCGACTTGATTTTCCAATACTTGTGTTCCATGCAGAAAGTCATATAACAAAATCTTGTCAGGCATGATTTCGACATCACATTTTCTGGTCTTTCAGAATATGCTATCAGATTGCCAGTTTAATAAGCCCCAAATGTCTTTTCTTGTCTTGAACGAGACAAAAATCATTTGGGGCTTATTATCAAAGCGAATCATAACAACTTCCAATGCGTCAGACGCGTAGCGACAACAGGCGGGTTTCAAGATGGTAACGCGCATGCGTGAATAACGGGACTGTGTGTATTTTGCTAATACAACAAATAAGGTACAATCAACGGAGCTGGAGGATCACGGGCTCTCTATATCTAGCTTACTCACTTCACTCACCATGACCACATAAAAGAGAGGCACCAAGATGAAGTTCTGAGATTCTAGAAGCTGCAAGTAAACTGCTTGGACCCTTTCATTGCCCTACATGATAAACAATTTCGAAATGTCCAAAAATGATGAAGAGAAACTAATAACACAGAGTAGAATACGAAGCCATGAAAGATTTCCCAGTGATCTGATCTCAAAGTGGAAAAGTTTCATCATAGGACCTGTTTTCGGCAATCTTGTCGACTATTTTCTGAAAGACTTGACGATAATTCGAGTTACGTGCCTCTAATCGAAAAATCGAAGATAGGTGCGCAAATAGAACTTTGGAAGATACATCTTTCTGCTCTCCTGTAAATTTTCATGAAAACTAACCTAATCTGACTCAAGCGGAAAAAACTTTTTTCGCAACTGTGTGCGCAAAGTTGTAAAAAAATGAGACTTCTCTTCATCATTTACAGTGCGAGAAGTAATGCGTGAATGACTTCTCGCACAGTTTCACATTTACGCACTGGTAAAGTGTGCGTAAATGTAACTTCTCGCTCTAATGCATTTTCATTCACGCACAGTTACAAGATATGATGTCACGTCATCCCTCTGAATTTGGCCTTTCTTGAAAACTTCGTTCTCAAGATGATCTTGCTCGGACAGTGGTGCATTTAATTACAACTTCGCGCACAGTTGCAAAAAATAGTATACGCAACACGTCCGAGAAGTTTCCGCACTCGTTTGGCAACTTGTGCGGAAATTGACCTTCTCGCACTTGTTGCGTAATATACTATTTCGGTAATGAAAATCAGCCCTCAAGAGCAGAGTTAACCAAATTTTATGACGTCAATGAATGAAGCAAAGCCATAGAAACATGATATTTGGAATTTCCATTGGAATCTGGGGCTGTTAGGCCACAGAGAGCGGTCTGGTCTATATCAAGATGAACCGAGAGTATTTCTGAAAATTTTGGTGGAATCAGGCGATTTACTACTGAAAGGTTTTTGAAAAAGTGGATACTCGAGTACTTCTCAAGGTGGCAAACTCACACGGAGAGCAATAAATAACACGGGAATGATGCATTCATCAGGGATGCTCAGACTGGAACTGGACCCTTGGATGTATATTCAACCAAACTTGGATTAAGTAGGAAAAACGTTTTCAAATAATGAAGATCATCTTTCTCATGCAAATTCAAACTAACTTTTGTACTATCTATGGCTCCGGCTTGCGTCTCATTGCTGGTAAAACCAAGGCAAACTTTTTCTCTTCTGAGAGGAATTTCAAGGATCTGAAAAGTATGGATTTGCCAGTTGTTCAAATACAGGAAGGAGTTCTCATCCCTTTCAGCGATACAGTTGAGAGTCTTGGTGTTGTTCTTGATAGTGAATTATCGCGGAAATCGCAAATAAATCAAGTGACAAAGGAAGTCAACAGAGCCCTATATGGTTTGCAATTTTTCAGGGTATGCATCACCAGGACTCTACGAATTCGTTTAATCGAGGCGTTGGTCTAACCCCACTTGGACTACTGTAGCATCGTTCACCTTGATGCGATGGACGAACAACGACAACGAATACAGCGACTGAGCAATGAGGAGGGACGAGCCTATTATTCCGTTTAGGGGAAGATTGGGCTGGTTGCCTACTGATTCGCGGCGAATGTACTTTGCAGGCATCATCATGCACGAGATCATGCATATTGGAGAACCTGGCTACCTGGCTGCGATATTTACCAGGTACCAGTCCGATCGCCCTCCTCGGGGTAATGCCGAAGAGCAAGAACTCCAAGTTCCCAGGATGAGACTCGAATATGTCCGAAGATCGTTCCAAGTCCAATGTGCTCGCCTGTGGATTTTCCTCCTCTCCGGTCTCCGGCAGATTCAGAAAATTTCACACCATTGAAGTTTGTGGACTTGAATTTAAGCCCCTCCTCCGGTGCCGAGTCGATATCGTCCCTTGCTTCATTGATATTTTCGTCGGGCGAAACGGGAACTCTCACAGAGTTTGCGTTCAACTCATCCGATCTAAGCTATGCAACTCCTCCATACAGAGAGAGAGAGGGAGAGAGAGATTGATTGATTGATTGATTGATTAAATCTTATTGAGGGCAGAGGGTAAACCCTATTTTCCCAGTTTGTAGAAATAGAAAGAATAACAACAAAATAACAAGAAATAGTACAGACGTTGATGCGTGAGATGCTTAGACATAAATCTCAAGGGATAATGATAATGCTAGTGTGGCTACAAAATTATACTAATAAGAATAATCATAATTAACCTAAATATGATAATAATGAGAAGATTATGTATAAAATAATTGATTTTAAGCCCGGCTCTACTATACATGTCCTGGAAGCGATATTTTTCCTAATAGAGCTTGGGGAATCGCATTCATACCTTCATTTTGAGCTCTCAAGACCCAATCTTTCGCATCACGCTCCATGAAGATTTCACGGAGACATTGTTTGAATATGCTCGGACTTTGGTTGATGAAATCAACTTCATCAAGGGTGTTGAAGAGTTTTGAGGCTACGTACGTAAAGGACTGATTCAGTGCTTCAGTGCGAGGGGCTTTATACAGCATGTTATGTTTTGTGTTGCGCTCGGACTGCCGAAGGGATGGCGCTTCGGTGGCAAGTTTGAAACGCGGTCTCAGGAATGACGGAAGCTGGTGATGAATGATTGAAAATGCAAGAGACGCAATGAGATATTCTCTACGTCTAGTGGCTGAGAGCCAGCCGAGAGATATTCGGTATGGTGTGACGTGCGCGCGCCTGGGCACATTTCCGTGAGCAAACCTAACACAGGTGTTCATAAGGGTGTGCAGTTTCTTTGTTTGTGTTTTATCAAGGCCAGTGAGCAGAGTAGCACTGTAGTCGAAGTGTGGAAGTACCAGACTTTGAGTGAGCTGTTGCTTAAGCTGACGCGAGAGAGAGAGAGAGAGAGAGAGAGAGAGAGAGAGAGAGAGAGAGAGAGAGAGAGATTGATCAATTGATTAATAGATTTATCGTGTTATGGTCACGAGGACCCTATGACAAAAGAAGCCAACATCTTCAATAAATTTTTCAATACAATAAGAGTAGACATATGATTCATTCATAATTGTGAATTTGATCACAGACTAGTAAAGTTTCCTAAGGCGATGCGGTCACCACGCAAGCTGGAAATCATTCTCATCTTCCTCTGATTCTGTTGCGATTATTGCCAGATGACGAGCGTACAATTATTTGTCATCAGCCAACTTAGATTTGTCTGCTCTTCGTTAAGCCCAAATTGCAATAGAATCGGAGAAAGTTAAGAATGGAATCGTGCGTATATTATAGGTAAGAAGGTTCCCGCGGCCGAGTTATTCCCATTTTTCTCCGATTCTCTTGTGATTTGGGCTAAGCGATGGATTGAGGAATACAAGAGGGACAATAACAAGTATTCGACAACTCATCTCACACTTTGAATCATCAAACTTTTTATGTAGGGTGTATTTTCGAGGTCCATGGTCGCGGTGCACGGTGACCGCATCGCCTTAATACAAACTAACAATCCACTCATCATAAACACTAATATCTGGATCAACGCATAACATACTCATGGACTTCCTTCTCGTACAAATATGAGCTGATGGCAACTTTCAAAACTTCGATAGGAATAATCAGTCGAATCGCAGCAGGGATAGCTTCCCGTAACCTCATAGCCTGTAGAGAAGAAACTTTTTCGTACGCCGTAGTGCGTATTACAGGAACGTGCACTCGCGTTGAATTCACTCGCTGCGATCGTCGTACCGCATCTTCTGAGGGCTTAAACAGTTCATGCAAATATTCCGGTGTACCGGTGGTCAAGATTTTATAGGTTTGCACACATAAAAAATAGTCCCTCCTACGCGCCCGGTGCATCCAGTGCAGACGCTCATGGTAGGGTTTCAGTGACGCGTTACGGCGGATATGGAATATAGAACGGACGCAAGTATTAAGAGGTCGCTGCAATTTAGTTTCTAAGTAACCTGATAGATCATAATGCACCAAACAAGCGTAGTCAAAGTGAGGCATTATGAGCGCATTAACAAGCATTCTCTTCACATCAGTTGAAAAAAATCACGACGATTTCGCAATTTGTGCAAGACTCCATAAACTTTCGAACAAATACTGGACACGTGGGCATTCCAAGAGAGATCTTTTGAAAAAATCACTCCTAAGTTCTTGATTGATTCACGTAGAGGAATCACTTGATCATCAACGACGATAGGTGGCAGTAACTTTAAATCAAGTCGCATGTGGTATTGCACGGAAGCGAAGAGTATCGCTACCGACTTTGAAATATTCAAGAGCAACTTATTGTCATCAGCCCATTGGACAATACTCGCTAAATCTTCGTTGAGCTTTTCAATCATTGCTGGTAATTCATGAGGTTTGCCTTGGATACAAATTCGAAAGTCGTCGGCAAAGAGCATACCCTTACAATATTTCAGCTCACGTAAAATGGGGTTGATTAATATCAAGAAAATGATTGGTCCCGGATTCGAGCCCTGGGGGAAACCCAATGAGCTGGGTTCAAATTTAGCCTTCAAGCCATCTTTGTCGACAACTGCTTGCTGTCTGTCACTCAGATAGAGATTGAACCAAACTAAGGTCCCCTCTGGAAAATTCATTCCCTTCATTCTCAGCAAGAGCTTCTCATGACTAACACTGCTAAATACGGACTTGAAATCGAAAAGTACTTGGAGGGTTACCAATCCATTCTCAATACCTAATCGAATATCCTCAGAGACTTTGAGTAAGGCAGTTTGCGTACTGTAATTTGTACGAAATGCGGGCTGGAATGGGGATAGGATTTTGTTGCGCTCAAGATGTTCCACCATTTGATTGTTTATCGAGGTGTCAAACACTTTAGCAAAATGAGACAAATTCGAGATAGGTCGAATATCTGAGGGCGATTGCGGGCTAGGGAGAGAGAAAGAGAGAGTGAGATATAGATTGTATGATTAATGGATTGATGGTCCTTCATTCGTCCGCAGACAAAAGTTGAAGATACAGACATATTACATATGTCACATATGATGAATTCCACGCCAAAGTGACCCACGGAAAGGGGTCATCTCTCAGATTCTTTTTTAACCATTTTCATTCGATGCTATGGCCCAAACTAGGAACTTCAGACCACCTATGGAGTCCAAAAAAGATTTCTCCTCCATTGCACGCACATCCGTAAAGAGACCGAAAATTCATCGTGGAAAAATCGATGCTTTCTTATTCACGAAAATGGGAATTTCTCCAGTTTTTGAATAGCTATCGATTTGCGGGTTGCGGCATCTGGGAGGGCATCAAAAAACATATCGAAAACGTTGTCGGAGATTCCTTCTCTGTGATTTGGGGGCCTCCTGGAGGTAATAAAGTGTTTTTTACTAGAACGTTAATTCCTCAAGGAGCCATTTTTCCTATTTTTTGAAAATCAGAAATTTGACGTAAAACCTCGCGTCCTTCAAAAAAATGGGTTTCAGAGAAGTTTGGGGCGATCCAAGTGACTTATGAGCCATTTTTTGAAAATTGGATTTTTTCGGTTCCAGAAAAAAGCTATTTCCTGCGCATGAGCACAAACGTAGACTTTCGGCGCCGCTTTCAATGGAAAGCTTACAAAATGACCACCCGCAAAGTTGAAATTCATGCACTGAAACTGGATCTGCAGCGATTGATTATATCGAATCAAAATCACATGAAAATTCAGCCCATGAGCGCCTGCTGAGATGACACATTCACGAGATCTCGGGACTCAATTTTGAGTACGAAATTTACCTGAAAAAAAATCAGACCATATGGTTTCAACGTAAAATTGTACGAACTCACAAAATATGCGATGAAAACCCCCGTTTGAGGCAAATCCGAAGTGCTACAGTCAATTTTTCGCAATTTTAAATGTGAAATATCGTACTTTCTGGCAGAATTCTGAATGTAGCACCTCGGGTTCGCCTCAAACGGGTTTTTGCATCGCATATTTTGAAAGTTCATACAATTTGACGTTGGAACCATGTGGTCCGAATTTTTTCCATGTCAATTTCGTACTCAAAATTGAGTCCCGAGAAGATCTCGTGAATGTGTCATCCCAGCAGGCGCCACGAAGGCGTTAATGGGCTGAATCTTCATGTGATCCTGATTCGACACGATATATTCAATCGTTGCAGAACCCGTTTCAGTGCATAAATGTCAACTTCGCAGGTAGTCATTTCATAGGAAATTCTGTCAGTTTTTTATTGAAAGTGGCGCCGAAAGTCTACGTTTGTGCGCATGCGCAAAAAATAGCCTTTTCCTGAAACCAAAAAAACCCAATCCTCAAGAAATGGCTCATAAGTCACTTGGATCGCCCCAAACTTCTCTGAAACCTAATTTTTCCGAAAGAGCGCAAAATTTTACGTCAAATTTATGATTCTCAGAAAATAAAAAAAATGGCTTCTTGAGGAATCAACGTTCTGGTGAAAAACACTTTTCTGCCTTCAGGAGGCCCCCAAATCACAGAAAAGGAGTTTCCGACAACGTTTTCGATAGGTTTTTTGATGCACTCCCAGATGCCGCAACCCGCAAATCGATAGCTATTCAAAAACTCGAAACATTCCCATTTTCGTGAATAAAAGAGCATCCATTTTTACACGATGGATTTTCGGTCTGTTTACGGATGTGCGTGCAATGGAGAGTAGAAATTTTTTTGGACCCCATAGGCTGTCCGAAGTTCCTATTTTGGGCCATAGAATCGAATGAAAATGGTTAAAAAAGAATCTGAGAGATGACCCCTCTCCGTAGGTCGCTTTGGCGTGGAATTCATCAAAAATCAGTCTCATGAAAATTGATGAATTCTCCTTCAAATAGATAATTAATGATTCTCGGTTTGGTCAAGGACAAGGTATATCACAGTTTGCGAATAGTCATATGATACAAAAAATAAAATATTAGCACCGAGGGTGAATACTCCATAGGTTACAATACAATAACGTCGACAAGGGCTCGCAAGAAATATCACAATCATATATGAGTCTCATGACGCAAAGTCACGTATAAAGGGTAATCCTCTTCAGTTGAGAGGAAACAATGAGAAAAGAAAGGGGAAGAAAAGAATATGAGAACAGATAAGAGAGAGACCAGGTCGCTTAAAGATTGAAATGTTGCATCCCGCTCACATCAATCCTCTGTGGAGGTTGCTCGAAGAAGAGTTCTTTGTTCGCCTCCTTGAACAATGAAATTCTCTGAATCTGCCGTAGACCGGAGAGGAGGAAGTTCCACAGGCGAGCACATTGGACTTGGAACGATCTTCGGACATATTCGAGTCTCATCCTGGGAACTTGGAGTTCTTGCTCTTCGGCATTACCCCGAGAAGGGCGATCGGACTGGTACCTGGTAAACATTGCAGCCAGGTAGCCAGGTTCTCCCATATGCATGATCTCGTGCATGATAATGGCTGCAAAGTACATTCGCCGCAAATCAGTAGGCAACCAGCCCAATCTTCCCCTAAACAGAATAATATGCTCGTCCCTCCTCATTGCTCAGTCGCTGTATTCGTTGTCGTTGTTCGTCCATCGCATCAAGGTAAACGCATAGACATAGAAGTATAGACTGCTGGTCCCGTATACTCGCCGTTGTCATTAAGACATAGGACTTTGCGTGAGAGTGAGAGAGACGGCATGCTCCAAGGCGCACGCTTTCAACATGCGATTCCTATGTTGCGTCTCTCTCACTCTCATTGGGGAGCCTCGATGTCAACGGCAAAGATACGGGACCAGCAGTCTATACTTCTATGTCTATGGGTAAACGATGGTACAGTAGTCCAGGTGGGGTTAGACCAACGCCTCGATTAAACGAATTCGTAGAGTCTTGAAGATGCATGCCCTGAAAAATCGCAAACCATATAGAGCTCTGTTGACTTCCTATCTTACTTGATTTATTTGCGATTTCCGCGATAATTCACTATCAAGAACAACATCAAGACTCTCAACTGTATCGCTGCAAGGGATGAGAACTCCTTCCTGTATTTAACACCTGAACAATCCATCCTTTTCAGATCCTTGAAATTCCTCTCAGAAGAGA
Source organism: Eretmocerus hayati (assembly GCA_029851415.1). NCBI lineage: Eukaryota > Metazoa > Arthropoda > Insecta > Hymenoptera > Aphelinidae > Eretmocerus > Eretmocerus hayati. The sequence continues at coordinate 133,561,186 of CM056741.1, read as the reverse complement.
AAAGTTTGCCTTGGTTTTACCAGCAATGAGATGCAGGCCGGAGCCATCGTTCCACCCAGCGACGAGTCGCCCTATTTCTTCTAACCGAGCAATTCTCTCTCTGATGTTCTTCTTCTCTACTCGAATATAAATTCGGAGATCATCTGCGTAGAAGATATGATCAACCGACTTTCCTTCTAGTAACCCAGGTAGATCGTTGACGTATGAATTGAAGAGCAGAGGCCCGAGAACGGATCCCTGTGGAAGACCCAGATTGGTTGCAAGCCAATCAGAATCCCCATTCTTGGAAGTTACTACTTGGGTGCGAGCTTAAAGATATGATTTGATTCATAGGAGTGCCGATCTCGAGAAACCAAGATGTCGTAGTTTTCTCAGTAGTTTCGTTGGTGTTATGAACCAGGGTTCTTGAGGTTCATGTGATATGGGTTCTATTCTGTTCTCACCAGGCCGTCGGACCAGTGAGTTGAAGTGCAAGGTATCCTCAGAATGATAAGTTTGGGATGATGAGTATAGTATAGGTTCATTCAAAGGTAAGTTATAAAACCGGGATAGAGACCGTTACATGAACTCGTGATTCGACTGATTCCATAATGGTACGAGAGAACCAAGGACTGGATTCACTCGACCTGAAATGCTGCTAATCGCGATGTCTACGCTACGAGTAACGTGGTTGACTGTGATTCTAGAAGCGCGGCTTGGCGCTTTTGCACCGTATTTATACTCGTTCTCATGCCTGAGGTTTGGCTTCTCGGCGTCTACATTTTTCCACATTCTTAAAAGTTAGGTTTTGTGAACGTTCGCGGACGCTATTTGATCTGATTTGAGTGAGTACAATTCTTGCTTCTGTTCAGTGAAATCCTGGATGTCTAAGAATTTGCGAAGTATTCATGCTATTACCATCGGTATATAGATAGTACAAAAGTTAGTTTGAATTTGCATGAGAAGGATGATCTTTATTATTTGAAAACGTTTTTCCTACTTAATCCAAGTTTGATTGGATATGCATCTAACGGTCCGCTTCCAGTCTGAGCATCCCTGGTAAAAGCATCATTCCCGTGCTATTCATTGTTCCCCGTGTGAGTTTGCCACCCTAAGATGTACTCGAGTATCCACTTTTTCAAAAACCTTTCAGTAGTAAATCGCCTGATTCCACAAAAATTTTCAGAAATTATAGGTGAACTCTCGGTTCATCTTGATATAAATCAGACCGCTCTCTGTGGCCTTACACCCCCAGATTTCAATGGAAATTCCAAATATCATGTTTCTATGGCTCTGCTCCATTCATTGACGCCATAAAATTTGGTTCACTCTGCTCTTGAGGGCTGATTTCCATTACCGAAAAAAGTTTTTTCCGCTTGAGTCAAATTAGGTAAGTTTTCATGAAATATTACAGGAGAGCAAAAAGACGTATCCTCCAAAGTTCTGTTTGCGCACCTATCTTCAATTTTCCGATTGGAGGCACGTGACTCGAGTTATCGTCAAGTTTTTCAGAAAATAGCCGACAAGTTTGCCGAAAACAGGTCCTATGATGAAACTTTTCCACTTTGAGATCAGATCACTGGGAAATCTTCCATGGCTTCGTATTCTACTCTGTATTATTAGTTTCTCTTCATCATTTTTGTACATTTTAATATTGTTTATCATGTAGGGCAATGAAAGAGTCCAAGCAGTTCACTTGCAGCTTCTAGAATCTCAGAACTTTATCTTGGTGCCTCTCTTTTACGTGGTCATGGTGAGTAAAGTTAGTAAGCTAGATATAGAGAGCCCGTGATCCTCCAGCTCAGCTGATTGTACCTTATTTGTTGTATTAGCAAAATACACACAGTCCCGTTATTAACGCATGCGCGTTACCATCTTAAAACCCGCCTGTTGTCGCTACGCGTCTGACGCATTGGAAGTTGTTATGACTCGCTTTGTTAATGAGCCCCAAATGATTTTTGTCTCGTTCAAGACAAAAAAAGACATTCGAGGCTTATTAAACTGGCAATCTGATAGCATATTCTGAAAGATCAGGAAATTTGATGTCGAAATCATGCGTGACAAGATTTTTTTAGATGACTTTCTGCATGGACCACGAGCATTGAAAAATCAAGTCGGCGCGAGCTTCCATGCCTTCGTAAGAACACATGTTTAGAAAAGGTTTCTTCTACAGCTCGCCAGGCGGAGGGAAAAAATCGTAGGGAGAACTCCAGGAAGAGGAATTTGGAGGTCTTGCAAAGAGCTACGAAATTCCATTGAGGTTTTTACGATCGGATGATGCGTGTCAAAATTACAGGTGTTTGATTGGAGAAAAAAATTGTTTTTCCGTCGCCACTTACCCATGAAAAGAATGAAAGAATTTTTTGGAACCCATGAATTGATAGGTTTTTTTCTCATCCTCAATCCCCCTTTCACAAAGTTTCTTACAACCGAATGAGCCAGAGTTATCCTTGATTGACTGAGACTATGTATGATCCACTAATTTTGACGGGTACTGTATGAGTGGAGGGGGTAGTCCTATCGTAGTTCTAAGCTTTGCTTGCTTTCGTGAAGAGAATCGACTCAAATTTTGGGTATTGTGCATGGAAAAGGGGGTGTGAGGGCAGAAACTGAAGAGAGACTGAAGAGACTGCTCTGAAAACCTTCAGCGATTGACGTGCAAGTCGATAGACTACCTTCATCTATACGTCAGACATAGGTAAGTCAGTAACGGGCAATCTATGATCTTGCACGTTAATTGCTGAAAATTCTTGGAGCAGTTTTCCATGTCTCTCTTCAGTTTCTGCACTTACACCTCCTTTTCCATGCACAATACCCAAAATTTGAGTCAATTCATTTCTTGAGAGCAACGGAGGAGAAACGCGGATTCTGAGAGAGTATAAATAGAGCTCAGAAGCCCTGGCAGGGAGCTAAGAACCGCAGTACACCGCGAGCTCCCGTCACGTACGTTCGGCCTTGAAATTCCGCGTTGGGCTTCTAGTTCTCAATACGAACTAACCTCCCGACCTGACCTTATCGTTCATTAACGCCATTCCGAGTCGAGTACCGCAGCCCTCGACGGACTCCACTCGAATGGAATCAACCCCAGTACTTTGTAAAGTCTCTCTCTCGTATTTGTATTTCGGGATTAATAAATTCAGCTCTAGGGATTCCCTTTGTATTAATCCCACTTCCGAATTTCCACCTACCTACCTACCTGTCGAGTCAGGACTCTCCAGGTGCAGTATTAAAGAACCCACGTCACGAATTCCCGTAACAAACTGGTGTCAGAAGTGGGATACTGCGTGGAAAAATTCAGAAAATCTTCTACCGCGTCAACCGCGTCGCGCCTCACCTGATTCAACCACATACACCTGCCACTGACAGGAAGGAAGTGCAGGAAGGATGTTCATCTGGTCCACCTGCTTCATGGTCTACACAGCATCTGGGTAAGTAATTTGATGATTTACCCAATTCTTGTCCCTCGTGGGGAGAGTCGCGAGGCACAAACTTGAATTTCAAAGATTTCCTAGAAGCCAAATACAGTCGAACATTATGTCATATCAGTGCATATTTATGAAACAACGTGAAACGTGAATCTTATTCAAACTCCCTCCCAGCCAATGATTCAAGGTGATAATATTTCACTCCATACGTTGGCTCGAGCCGAGCTCACCCGCAGATAGCAGGTGTCTAATAGTGACATCATTCAAACCTGCAAGTATTTTTCTCTTTTCGCTGAACCCTGTATTCTTGGATCAACGGGTCAAAAATGAAAAACTATAAATTTATACGGATTTTCAAACCTGAATATTAAGATGGCAAGTAACCGGAGAGATAATGGATACCATGATATGATGGGGAATGTATCTGAGGGTTCGATTGAAAATAATTCGGGCAATGAACCTGGACGAGGTGTCGAAGCCTCTAGTATCCCAAGTATCGCCAACGTGAATGCCGTCGCGGACATGGTAAATTACTTCTCAAAACGATCAATGGAAGGTGATCCCGAGGCAAAAAGGTCATATTTGTGCTCATGGCTGCAGATCTGGGACTGCAAAAGCCGCGTGGATTACATTTGGAAATTGCTCTTCGCGATCTGAGTCGGCATGCTGAGGACAGAGTCTGAATATTTCGATGACGGGGAAATAAATGTGTTAATGGACCTGAGAGAATTTCTAGAACGAACACACAATTCAAATGTGGCGCGCGTCAAAGTAGGAAATATATCTGACAATACCGATTATGATCAATTCCGAGCCGAACGAGTATTTGCGGAATCCTCGCCATACGACGGACAAATTCAAAATAAAGAAATACTGAACAAACGAGACACAGATACGTGAGACTCTAACGATAATAATACTAAAAAATCTACGAGCTTAACTGAATATACAATGCCGTGAGAATAACCGTGGCCTTTCGTCAGTGATGATGGATTGCAAAGGCGTTTTGATTATAATTCCAGCCAACGGCCATTCGGGGGCCAAGATGCTGAGTGGCAGAGGTATGATGGCCAGGACCCTTGCTCCATGCATAAGGACATAAGGTCGCGCTTCAGGAATCGGCCGCCTTCGGGTCGTGCTGATGGGATGAGGAGGTCTATGTTCCGTAAACAGCTCACCGAGAGCGCCGATGCGGAAGTGCGAAAGATTGCCCGCCAACGGCTTCCTGAAAGTCAAGATGCGGGGATGCATTATTTAAAACCTAATAAGACCGCCGGCAGACCGCCCACCGGGAGCCTAGTCGCTGAGATGCAGTATATGAGGAAATCAAAACAAATCGAGCAATCCGGAGAGTACGAAAAGCCACGTGTACGTAACACAGAGAAAACCTCGTTTGAGAACCGAAACAAACGAAACTTACGCGGACAAGACCCGTACGACGACTTGAAAAAATCTGAACATGCAGATATCGACGAGAAAGTTTGCGATAGGTTAGAGAGTTATAAAAATACTACATACGATCTGGGCATCAACAGACAGGGTTATTTTAGGGATGGTTATGACAGTTCAGACGAGATAATTGAAGACAATCAATCCCGACGCGAAACTAAATACACTATACTTGGAGATGCAGATAAGATTTGGGCAGAATTGGGAGCAATACAGCGAAATTTGGGAGAGAGTGTAGCGAACTATGGATTGCGAATGCAATATATCCATAATCGTTTGCTCATCGCATATCATACAAATACAAACCTCGGATATTGGGGACGCGAAGTATATAAATTAAATGCAAATGCCGGAGCCCTCCAACGATTTATCTCTGGACTATTAGACTCGCTCGGAAATCACAACAAATCCTTCAACTTTACGGGACGAAATCTTTAACGCGATAGATTTTGAGAATCGAACGAATCCGCGGAGCACTTTCTCTTCAAAACTCCCCGGGAGTGAGAATGACCAATTGGAGGATATGATCGGTACTTATCTAGAGAGGGAAATGAGAGAGATTGGACTACGTGAGTCCATTTCGGAAGAATCTGCGACCATCCGATCATCACAGACTCTAAGTAAGTGTGACTATTGTTGTAGGCTAAGACATATTGAACGAAATTGTTCTGAGTATTACAAGATTCAAAATTTTGTGGTTATTGCCGTGAACAGAGACACGATATGGATGAGTGCCGTAATCTGAGGAACGTATTGAACGCTGGATTCATTCCAAGAAGTCAAATCGAACCTACAGGAAGGGTAGAAAACATTCCGAAACACTATACATCTCAAAGATACAATCCTTCGAATCGAGCAGGTTTTATGAGGAATGATTTCCATGAAAACCGTGGTTCCGCCAAAAAGTCTCGCGGTAAAAACACTTATAGAGGAGATACAAATAGGAACGGCAACTTCTATGAAGCCGATCGCGCGCACAATTACGCACGATCCATGCAAAAGAACATATTGTTACGATCACACGTAACAATAATAATCAGAACACACTGATTATAAAAAGAACTAGCGCACATTATTCAGACGCAATCACAACAGACGTCATAACGCTGTGCCAGCCACGAGCAGACTAACTTCGCAGCGTAAACAAACAAACTAACTAGCAACCGATCAATGAATAGAACACGATCGGCTGCAACGTGCATACAATATATACATATGTTACACTATCCTCCCTCGAACGATTGACGTCCTCGTCAATCTATCTCTTCTGTCGGATAGTCTTCTCCTCTCCACGACAGCTCAGCCTACCGACGTTCCAGGATTAGGGAAGGTCCAATTCAGAGAAGAGTTCCACCATACGAATTAATCCTCTTCGCTCCAACAGCGGCTCCAGGATCTCCAATCCAACCGCTGCTTCCAGGTGTTTAGAGGTACTCGTTCCATGATGAACTCAGCATTCGAAGTACTCACGGGGATGTTGAGAGTGGGTTTATTGTGCTGTGATAGAGAATGGTTTAGGCTGGATATTATAACCCTTGCCCCGGCATTCGCCTTACAACCTGAAGGGAGAACCAGCCAAAAACCTCAGGTGGGGCAATTCTCTTGTCGGTCCAAGTAAAGTGCTAGGTGATCTCCTTTGACAATCCGTCTCTTGTGTCTGGATGACTTCTGGATGCAGAAGACCTTATCGTTGATTTCCTTCAGGATCAGGTACGGTCCTTCCCACGACGATTGCAATTTCGGTGTTACTCCAACTGATCTTCGAGGAGAATAAAACCAAACTTTCTGCCCTTCCATGAAATCTTCCTCCTTTGCACCCAAGTCATAGCGGGCTTTTGTTTTCGCTGATTTGACTTTCATTCTTTGACGAGTGAGTTGGTATACTCTCTCTATTCTCCCTCGGATCTCCTGGTTATATTCTGTTGTTGATTTCTCCAAGTCGTCTGGAGGTGGTCCGTGGATCAGATATGAAGGTAGACGAAGGTCTCGGCCAAGATGTAGTCCGGCAGGTGTGAATCAAGTGCTCTCATTCTGCGATGATCGGAAAGCCAACCAGAAGGAAGGTACAAGCTTGTCCCAATCCTTTTGATTCTCTGAAACAAACGATGAGGGATACTGTAGGACAGTCCTGTTCAGTCTTTCTACCATTCCATTAGACTGTGGGTGTAGTGGTGTGGTCCTAGTTTTAAAGATACCCAACTTCCTACTCAATTCGGTAAATAGAGCTGACTCAAAATTCCGACCTTGATCTGTATGAATTTCTAAGGGTACTCCTAATTCTGGTATTACGTCATTAATTAGAGTGCTCGCAATCGTCTTAGCTGTTATGTTTGTCAATGGAATCAACCAAGGCCACTTTGTAAAGCAATCAATCACAACTAGTAAATATTTTTTTCTGATGTCGATGGCAGAAAGGGGCCGAGGACATCGATTTGAAGTCTTTCAGAAGATCCACCAACATTATCAATACTCAAATTGCCATGACTCTTATCTCGAGGTCCTTTTCTACTATCACAAACATCACAGGTCTTGCAATAGTTCTCGACATCTTTCCGACAGCGATCCCAGTGAAACAGTCGCCTGATCTTGGCCAAAGTCTTGCTTGAATCACTTCTACAAACGGAGCGAAGATCGGGGAAATCGATTCTATTTCGAAGACCCCAAGCGGATGATTTTGATTCTTGTTGGAAATTGTTCCTGGCTCACTCCCAAAACATACCCCTCAGGAATGTCCCATGTTCCCGCACCTTTGACTCTTTTGCCCCTTGACTCACCGTGAGACACATCCGTCTGATACAGAGTCAGATGATTTGCTACCATCTGTGTATACATCTACACCATTGTGTTGGTCGAGTTATCCACCAATGGTTCCGTTGGAATTTATTCTCTGAATTTGCAAGAAGTTATGCATCGACATTCGATTCCTGGATAAGCGTGAAATTCCCTCTCGAATACAAAGGATAATGTTCAGATGCATAAATATGGGTCTTGGATTCTGAAACATCTCTTGAGCCCGTCTCGATGAGTCGTTTGCAACGATTCAATGCTCTGTCTTCATTGACATGTTCCATTCAGTTTCCCATCAAAGTGGCAACACTTGAAATTCGATTCGAGAGGATTTTTTGCAAGTAACAATGACATAGAAAGTTCGTTCTGTCCAGCACGGAGGGTAATTTGGACTCTGGAAGCGAAGCATTAGTAGGTGTAGAGTTCCTATAGCCGAGGCACAATCTTATAGCTGCGTACTGTATTCTCTCTCACTTTCAAATCCATGCTCTTTGGGTCAGGAAATAGACAAAGCTATGGTAATCTACGATAAAGTGCGCAAAGCTCTTGTACGTTGTCAGCCGAATCCCAGGGCTCATTCCCCACCAAGTTTCTCGGCTAAACTTGATCAGATTCCAGGTTCGAGAGCATTTCCTATGAACTTCATCTATCTGGTGTTTGAACGGGAGGTTTGAATTGAAATGGAGGCCAAAGAACTTCACCGATGTACTCTTTGGGATTGATTCATCATCAATTGCAATTTCGTCTACACCCTCATCAATAGTGTAATGGATGGAAACGATATATACTGATTTGATGGGGTTAATATCAAGGCCAATTTTGTATAAATTTCGAGATACGGTGTCAACAGCCTTCTAAGAGTATTTTGCTGGATTTGTGGATGCGCCATAATACTACGTCATCTGCGAACAGAGACGCTTCAACACTCTTTGGCGTATTCTCCAAAATCAATGGTATATGGACAATTCCGCCAACTCATGATTTAGAGAAAAAAATTTTCCTTAAAGCTTACTGCCCAGCGATGGTTTTTCTCGTTTGATATCCCAAAAGTGGTAGAAAGAACACCCGAGTGCAACATTGTCATGATGAGTCTCTCGGGAAATCGATATCTTGTCATATTTCACAGTTTTAGCTACATCATGAGTGATATAGGAGGGAAAGTCCTCCATATAGTCTATTGAAAAATTGGTGTTGGATTGTTTTGTAAGTTTTCTCAACATCTACGATGAATCGATAAACACAGTTTTCGATAATAGGCGTTTCCTTCGAGTAATGGACCAAAACCGTAGAATATAACAAAAAAAAGTACGAAAATAATCTTATCACGCAAATGGAACGCATTATATGGAAAATGTGTTCATACCTTTTTTGTTCCTCCAAGATCTACGAAAAGGAATCCTGCATATTTTGCCATGAAATGCGGTCCCTTTCAGTTATGTGACTAAAACTGTAAAAAAATAACAAGAAACTCCTAGAAATCTCCTATTATGCAGATGAAACGTCTTATGGGAAAATATTTATGAATACTTTCCTCGTTCATTCTCTCAAGATGTACGAAGAAAAGCGCTATACTTTTCACGATGAAATGCGTTCCCCTCCAGCTATGAGACCACAACCATGGAAAGTGATGGGCAAAATACGAAAACACTTCCATCACGCGAAGGTAGTATCTTTTACGAAATAATGTGTACGTACCTCCTAAGTTCATCTTCTTGAGATCTACAAAAAAAGCTATATAATTTTTACGATAAAATGCGTTCCCTTCGAGTTATGAGACCAAAACCGTGAAAAATGACAGAAAGAATAAGAGAATACCCTTACAACGCCAAGAGAACGTCTCATATGAAAGAATGTGTGAAAACCTTTTTTGTCCATATTTTTGAGGTCTTCAGAAAATAGCTCTATGTTCTTTGCAGTAAAATGCATACCTTGTGACAGCTCGGTTTATATGCCTAGTTAATTTAGCTGCACATGTTGGGCGAGGTACAATGCCCAATAGATTGTTAAGGAATGAATACTGCTGGAACTCTGCATGCTGCTTCTTCTACTTTACGCACGAGGGAGATTGGGGAACGAGTGCCTAAATGATGAAACTTCGAATAAAACGGGAGCCAGATGGGCATATTTATTCAACAATAAAACATGGTGCATTGATGCACTTACGGGCGCGAGCACGGAGAGAGCAAATCGGGCGCAGCCCAGGAGAGAGAGAAGAATTATCGAACGTTACTTACAAGAATATATTCGGTCGTTCGTAATAATGAATAATCGGCCGCTCGGACGTCGACGATCGGGAAAGCCTCGGGATCGGCCGCACAAAGGGCTCGTCGACGGCGGCAGGAAATGGGACGTATAACGTCGTCTTCGTCGAGCACGCTGTTGGAATTGGTACTGGAGCTGGTGCACATGCGACGCGGAAGATGGAAACTCGCGCGCGCTAATTGCTCCGAAAACGCACTTGATCTGCTCACGAAGACGGGCGAAGAAAGTCTGAATTGGCGCGCAAGGTGTGTCAAAAAGGTATGAATTTGATGGGTCCGCAAGAGGCGCGGTAAGGGGTATCAACTCGCGACTCGCGGTCAATCGTCTGCTACAGACGTGAATCTATCTATCTCTCTCTCTCTCTCACATATAACTTACGTACTCTTCTCCTCGGATGCTCGTGCTACAATAGAAATTATGATTAGTACATTATGATTATGGACCAGAGGAGAGACAACGGTGGGACTATTCTCTCAACCGTTACACCCCTCCCCCAGACGCTGTGTAGCCGAATGGCGTACCAGCTCGAGAACTATTCTCTCTCTTTCTGGGCCTTGAAGAAAAATTGAAATTGTCCGAAATCAACGTGAACATGTATGAATTAGGCATAATTTGAGTAATAGAAAGAGAAGATGATTGGGTAAAAAATTGAGGAAATCAATAGGATTGCATTCAAAATAAGAGAATTGAGATTGAAGCGCTCTATTGCTCTCTGGACGGTTAACGGCTTATGTCTAACATCCATCCACTCTCATATAAATTATAAATGATTGTACTTGAATCGTACGAATAAATTTTCCAAGTTTTCGATTGATTTTTTAAAACAAAAGAATAAATTGATTAACAATGGTGATAAGTACAAAATGAATAATCATCCAAATCGGATTATAGAAAAAATGAAGAAACGATATAATTTTCCAAGAATATGATAAAATTCGTGCTCCAAAAGAATTGCACTATAATATGACTAATTGAAATGGTGAAGAAAAAAAACTAGTATGAAAATTTTGATTTTGATATTGAGAATCAAAATAATACTCAAATTGTACGTCTTTGTACTCATTATTGAAAATTGATAGAGAAAAAATTGAACAATAAAGTTAATGATCGGTCGAAAACATGACCTTTTGCAACAAAAATGCAAATACTTATAATCTAATTTCATCCATCCACTCTTTCACGGATCGGCCGGAAATATTTCTCACTGATTTCAACGGTCTAGTTTGGAATAAATTGATGGGAAAACACATAAATAATTAGAAAATTGAATCCACAAAAAAAATGAAAATTGAAGAACATAATAGTCGATCGGTCGAGCTAACTGACGATCCTAAATCTATTTTTTCACTTGACTCCTTCTTACTGGAAGCACTATCTTTTAAATCTAACACTTCACTGAAGTTTTGTCAGCCGCATTGCTGAATGACGCGAAATCGAACGGACACAACACTGACACCGAGTGAGATGGGCCCCTCAAGCTCTTCATGGGACGCTGTCTGGGCGCCAATGTGACGGCTGCTAGATTTGCCTAGTTAATTTAGCCGCACATGCTGGGCTGTGTGCAATGCCCAGCAAATTTGTATATAATAATTGTAACTGGAACTCTGCATCTGCTGCTACTACTGCATATCCATATAGATGTATATATTGCTGCTATTGCGCGCGAGAGAGATTGGGTATGGAGCGCGCCAAATAACAAAGCATGATTTTAAGATAAATAATAACGATAGGATTTATTCAATAAATAAACATGGTGCATACGAGCACATCGAACGCGAGCACGAAGAGAGCAAAGGGTGAAGCCCCAAACAGAGAGAGAGCAATTCAAAGCTGTACTCACAAATTATATATTGGCTATCGGCCGCTCGCATGATAATAATTGCTCTAATCGGACGATGTCCAGGACGCAGGTATCGGTCGCACGCAAGGTTGATCTGGACCGCCGGACAATCATCCTCTCGAGCACGTCGCCAGGGTATTTGATCAGAAGCTGGTGCACACGCGTCGCGGGCACGAGGAAATTGCGGAAAGCGCGGGATATTGCTCCGATCGCGGCCACATGGTCTGCTCGGTAGGACGGGCGAACAGAGTCTGAATTTGGCGCAACGCGCGATGCCGGTCAGCTGATTAGCATGGACACGAGGGGCGCGGTGCGGCGATTCTAAAGGTTCGATGATATGATGGTTCGCGACAAACGCGTGATTCTACTGTCTCTCTCTCTCTTACACATGTAACTTACTGCTCTCTCCTCGGATGCTCTGCTACATTCTGTAAGAAAGTTATATGATTACATTGATTAGGAACAGGAGAGAGAGATGATGGTTGAGATTATCTACTCAACCGTCACACCCCTCCCCCAGACGCTGTTTAGCCGGATGGCGTAGCAGCTCGAGAAATATTCTCTCTCTATCTGGGCCATGGATGGAATGGAATTGTCCGAAATCAACGTAGACTGATTTGAAAATTGAAATAGAGAAAAGGAGATTGTTAATTCTTTACATAAAATGTGAAAGATGAGATTGAAAAGAAATTTCCTAAGGGAAAGAATGAATTAAATGAATGATTGTGATTCTGGTAAAGTCACTCGATTGCTCTCTTGAACGGAAATTTAGACTTATCGCTAACATCCATCCATTCAAACTTTAGATTATAAATGATTGTACTTATATCGTACGAATAAACTTTTCAAATTTTTCCAAAACAGAAAGAATAATTGAACGAGATTGAATGACAAATTATCCAAAAAAAAGATTATGAAGAAAATTAACAAATATCTTGATTGGCAAGAATTGTCGAATTTGTGCTTCATAAAAATTTGCACTGATTGTTTGATTGGATACAAAATAAATTATCAGATTTCGATTTTAATATTGAGAATTAAAATAATACTCAACTCGTACGTTTTCGTACTGATTATCGACGACTCATGTGAAAAAATTTCAAGGAATAAATAGATACGAATTACTGATCGGTCGTAGACCTGAAAATATCCTACTAAAATAGCAATCCTTATGTACTAATATCATCCATGCACTCTTCTACGGATTGGCCGGGAACCTATCTTATTGATTTCAACGGGCACCTTGGTATGAAGTGATGGGGGAAGTAACATGGCTAGAAAATTTGACAGACAAAACAATGCAGAATAAAAATAATAATTATCGATCGATTGACCTAGCTAACGATCCTAATTCGATTGTAATACTAAATTCTTCTCATTCGAAAGAAAAAACTAAATTTAACACTTCACTGAAAAAGTCTTGTCAGCAATAGTACTGATCGGCGCGAAGTCGAACGGACACAACACACACCGAGTGAGACTCGCGCTCACACACCCGTCGCCGTCCATCGATGAATCTCCCGCAGGAATGATGTCGACCTCAGCTTCGGTTTGTGGTACACGGACGTCTTCCTCTCGTACTGGTTGCTCCTGCACCTTGGTTCGATGAAATTTTCCTCCTCCAGGGCCAGACTCTCGTTCTAGATTGGTCAAATTGACATGTCTCGGTCGAAATGACCTCAAAAGTCCTCTTGGAATCATTTGCAATTGCTCACTTATGCTAGCGAAATGAATCCTTCTTGACTCTAACTCGGACGAACAGTTATTGTCCATCTGAAGAAAATTTTTAGAAATGCTTTCGTCGAACGACTCAGCCTGCGTGGAAAACATAATCCGGTGCAGTGCGACATTTCGAATACGAACATTTTGAATTGATTCGGTCGAATGACTGTGACCGTCTCTCGTGTACATTTTGTGCGCAGAGAACGCGTAATTCATGCACGCATTTGTATTTGGCAATATACCCACAGATGTTGAAAATAGATATTGATGCGCTGATGGGAATTTGGAGCATGATGGTCTCAGAGACTGATTCACTCCTTTCGCTATGGTCGTAATTGAATCAAAAGTTTGATCAGAATGATCTCTCTGCATTAGGCAATCGTGAGCATTACTGTCCGTCTCGATCATTTTAGAAACGAGATAATTGTGTTCATCAAACGAACGAGGAATATCAAGTCCGATGATGTGCTCATTTGCTTCTGCGAGATTGAATTCTGAAATGTGGACTACAGATGGATCCAAGTCATTAGAGTGTTGACTTTCTGATCTAGCATTATCAGCCTTGTCATGAGATGTAAAAATTGCCTCCTTGATAGATGAATTCTGAGCAGCTGATTTGACGGATGAAGAGCTTGAAGGGCCCATCTCGCTCTTTGTCAGTGTGAATTTGCAAGACTCAGGAATTTTTTCAGGAGCATGTGCAAAATTTGCTACCAAAAATCGGTCGCAGGGAACGTTCTCGACACAAATTGAGAATTTATTGCACAAATTGACATTTGGCCATTGCAATCCAGCCCGCACGAGTGATTGTGCTGATTGGCTAGATGCCAAGCGATATAATTGGCTTTGATGTTTTGCTAAATAGAAGTCTAATACATGACAGGATTGTGAATTAATTGGTCCATTCAAAGATATTGATTTTCTGTTTTTATAATTGCTATATGTAGCAAACGGGATTCGGACGATAATATTGTCCAAGGAATTATTCGGAAGTACTGCAACTGCGTGATTTTTCCGGCGAAATATGGAATTTTTGACTGAATAGTGTGCATGATTAGGTGTGACTTGGCACTGTGATTGGGATTTTGAGAAATCAAAATGATGATTTGAGCGTATCCACCATGGCTCACGCCATTCATGCCCAAATTGGTCGACATAATCAAGTCCAACGACTGGCAATGAATCAAAAATTGCGTTTGATTGAGCAGTGTGAATTTCCGTCAATACAGACGAATAAGGTCTTTGCTCTGATGAATCATAATTTGATGAAAAGTTATGATGAGGTATTTGAATATTTCGACTCTCGTCCGAGAAAAAATTTGGACAATGCGAACCACCCCTCCCCTTGAGACGATAAGGCTCTGTAATGGGGGTCAAATTGAATTGCGTACTTGTTGCAGATTCGTGCATACACAATGAGCACGTACAACTATGCGCACAATGTGGGTGTGATCTTAATCTGTCGAAGTTATCTACAGGAACTTGATTCGAAGTTGAATTGGAAGTTGTAAGGGAACTTTGACTAAAATTGTCAGATTGAAGTAATCCATGGTCATCCTTCTGTTGATTGGTAGTGATGGTAATTTGCGCGCGCGCGGATGTCTCACTTTCTTGATTACGCGATAATCGACTCTTGAAGTCTATAACCCATTCATTGAGCATCGCATCTCGGTGATTTCTAAGCGCAGCGTCGCTATGGAAATTTTCATTTTCGACAAAATCATCGATTTCATAATTGCCTGCGAGGCGTCGCAATAAACGTGGCAATGTTACATTTTTGAGCTCAAGCTTCGTGAGCATAATTTGCCATCCATCGTCCGAAAGACTAGTAATATATTTCAGTAATGAGGGTAAGTCCTCTGAATTTATAATATTTGGATTCATAATGGCATAAACAAAATTCTGAGAAAAAGTGAAAAAAAATTGTTTTAAAATTCTCTATTGTTCACCTAACTATCGGAACATTAACCAGAAATATTCAATTTTGAGTCGACTGTATCTCGAACACAGAGATTGAGGACGGTGTCTTCAGTCTGCGAACTAAGCATGACCAACCGAACTACATTAAATAATCGGCTTGTTCGTTTAGAAAGTCTCACAATTGCGAAAAAAGAATATTGATTTAATTCATCGCAGAAATTTTATAAAATGATTTCAAATATGAACTTATTTCCATGATTCGATTCTGGAGATTGAGGAATTTTCAAATTTTCGGAACGATTAGTCCAAATTGGATTGGAAATTGGCAATATTTTAAATTTTCAGTTGACTATTGATTTCGTAAACATTGATTCTGTAACTCATGGAGTTACACTTGTACATCTCGATGGTACGATTTCGATTTCAGGAACGGTCGATGACCTTATTTGAACGGCACGTGTGTTGAGTATTCACTCGAACGCCATCCCATACACATACTAGCATACAGTTACTCATACATACGGGGATTTTACGATTTTTCGGACGATAATATCTACGAAAGTCCATGATCTGACCACTTTGTTTATGCGAAAATGGAAATAATTTGATTTTATACTCGATTAATCCACTAAAAACAAACTATGTTGAGCGAATATTATTGTTATTAATTTTAAATGAATTTTTTCTGATCCAAATGGGACGAAAATAAGCTAATTTGCATTAACACAACGCGTAATCTGGAAATTTCTTAAGTAATTTTGGACGATCGTATATATATCACCCGGAGACTCTTTCGCACTTGATTCGCGAATTTTGGGAAAATTTCATACACTCTTGATATCCGCTGACATCAAGTTTTCATACACTGCACACTGTGCTATAACTATATATACGCACGATTGTAATGTCACTCTACTCAATACATACGCACTACACTATACCTATATATACGCGTATGCTCATCTTATGCCACGCATTGGCCTGTGCACTCACTGATTTATACATCAATTGCACTACACATTGTTCATATTCATTACTGCATGCAAACACTACAGTAATACTTTAAATGAGTATGAGGGGCTATATATCGGACGATTCGATTGTCCATCTCTCTCACTCCTATGATATAATTTTTCGAACATAAAATCGTTCGAAACGCGAGCTAACGTCTGACCGCGACTTTGTTTACTTTCCGCCCCTTCACACTGGGCTTAGATTCCGATCGCGCGACACTCACACACATGTATCTAATTCGCTCACGGACGACTCTAATATCCAACTCTCTCGGTGCAGCAGACTAATATATTTGAATTTCGATTTGAAAAGGAAAAATTTTTGATTTGCAGCAGCAGGAGGAATTGGATTAATTTTGGGATTTTTTGATCGGACGCCAATGTGACGCACGCGGTATAATTTCACAGAGATTTTGGTGAATTTCTCTCTGGGCACCGATGTGACGCGCACAATACAACAAAAATTTAATTTGCAACATATAAATTTAAATGCGCAGAGAAGATAATGCTTAAATGATTTGATGATTTGATTTTTACAGTTCTTTCCGTCTGGCGCCAATGTGACGCGCACAAACTGATTTTAACTGAATTTGAATGGGCAGCAGGGAAATGATTTTGATTGTTCCAGGATTTTTGATCTGGGCGCCAATGTGGCGCACGTCATATAATTTTAATGATTTGAATTTTGAATTTTAATCAGGACCTTTCGTCTGGGCGCCAATGTGGCGCACGTAATATGATTTTAATGATTTGAATTTTGAATTTTAATCAGGACCTTTGGTCTGGGCGCCAATGTGACAGCTCGGTTTATATGCCTAGTTAATTTAGCTGCACATGTTGGGCGAGGTACAATGCCCAACAGATTGTTAAGGAATGAATACTGCTGGAACTCTGCATGCTGCTTCTTCTACTTTACGCACGAGGGAGATTGGGGAACGAGTGCCTAAATGATGAAACTTCGAATAAAACGGGAGCCAGATGGGCATATTTATTCAACAATAAAACATGGTGCATTGATGCACTTACGGGCGCGAGCACGGAGAGAGCAAATCGGGCGCAGCCCAGGAGAGAGAGAAGAATTATCGAACGGTACTTACAAGAATATATTCGGTCGCTCGTAATAATGAATAATCGGCCGCTCGGACGTCGACGATCGGGAAAGCCTCGGGATCGGCCGCACAAAGGGCTCGTCGACGGCGGCAGGAAATGGGACGTATAACGTCGTCTTCGTCGAGCACGCTGTTGGAATTGGCACTGGAGCTGGTGCACATGCGACGCGGAAGATGGAAACTCGCGCGCGCTAATTGCTCCGAAAACGCACTTGATCTGCTCACGAAGACGGGCGAAGAAAGTCTGAATTGGCGCGCAAGGTGTGTCAAAAAGGTATGAATTTGATGGGTCCGCAAGAGGCGCGGTAAGGGGTATCAACTCGCGACTCGCGGTCAATCGTCTGTTACAGACGTGAATCTATCTATCTCTCTCTCTCTCTCTCACATATAACTTACGTACTCTTCTCCTCGGATGCTCGTGCTACAATAGAAATTATGATTAGTACATTATGATTATGGACCAGAGGAGAGACAACGGTGGGACTATTCTCTCAACCGTTACAACCTTTCGAGTTATTGAGGACAGAAGACTAAAAAATTATGAATGAGAGCATTTTTCCGGATAAGATTAAGAAGTCCCAGATGTTGAGATTATAGTTAGTGTCAGATCATGTCAGTATAGATGCCTAGGCCCATATCTAATCCTAATCCCATCCTCGGGTGACAAGCGTAAATTCACGTACTTCAACAACGTGATGGTGTGGAATCTTGCCATATGACTGGGTTTCTAGGATCCTCAGGGTCGAAATTCAAAAGACACATTCATCTCTATCATCCATTAACACAAAAACCAACTTTCACAACACGAATAAAAGGCTCATCTACCCATTTTAGGGCTGCCGCAATACGAGAATTTACGAGAGTTTGCAATTCTCGGTCTCATACGAATAAATGTAAGCCGGTCCCGGTGTCGGCTCTCGACCCCAGAAAAATCGGCGGCCCGACTCTCGGCCCGATCTCGATTCCTCCAAAAGTCTCGCTGAGAGTCTCGCTCGCTCTATGAAATTGCTTTTGCGCATAATATCCCGCACATGGCGCTCAACTGATGAGGTTGACGTATGAACGCGAGATCAATGGGCACACAGATGCGCAAACACATTCTAGTACATTGTTCTGTAAACACTATACCTCGTGAATTGGCCCAGTCGTTCGGCATATTTCGTGATCACTAAGTAACAATCTGAGAAATGAATCGAAAAAAATGTTCTCATGATAGTGACAGAGAAGATGTTCTCAGTGAGAATTCAAAGAAAACCAAATTTGATGATGCTTCACTGCCCGATGGTGATGTGATGTTATGCGAATATCAAAATGCAGAAACAAGCACCAGTGGCAAGACACAATGGGAGAAATTTTACGAGTATAATGTCTCGCAAGTGATTTGCTCTCTCTGCCCCAACAAAACCAGGACCGCCATGAGAATCGATGGTAATACGTCGGGTATGAAAAGACAACTGAAATTCTGCCATCCCAAAGAATATCGAGGAATCTTCTCTCCGTTGGAGCCAAAAAAATAGACGACCTTCAAGGAATTCATACCGGTAATTAGTTCATGAGTTATAAGATTCGCGAGTTGTGGCCAAGCGTGATCGATACATCGAGCTTTTTAGGCCAGTAATTCTAGCTCAAAAATAACCCGTTCTCGACATGATTGCCATAGGATGGTTCTTTCTTTATTTCGATGCGGAACATCATGGAGAACATGACAACATAAATCCGAACAATTTTTGGGCTGCGCAAATTTATATAAATCAACTAATAGTGCGCGATTTTGCATTTTTTTTTCACTTTTTTGCTCGTGGCTCTGTTAGTATGGAATTTGGATTGTTCTGAATGATACCATGATATAGCTTATGAAATTCTCTAAATATTCAAAAAAAATTCATCCTCCTATCTTGTATCTAACTCGCTAAAATTAGCAACAAAGGCAAAAAACGTCCAAATTTTCTTTCATTTTTCATTTTGAGGAAAGCCAGTGGATCGATGTGTAGTTACTGGAAAATGGAGCTCTCATATACTACTATATGTAAAAAAATTGCCAGTATGATCCGTCCATGAACATTGACGCTATTCTAATTGTTTATCCAGAATTGTTGTTTTTTGTAATAGCTGCCAAAAATTTTTGAGCCAACCAAAATTGTTGCTAGGGCTCAGATAGCTCCCTGAAACCTTCGACTACAATATGCAACAATAAAAAAGGTCAATTTTCCATAACAAACCCGTCCTAGAGCCATTTGTTTATAAAAATCGAAAAATTGGATTTTTGTTTTGCCTCTGAGGCCGCGAATAAGCCCAATATTGATATACTTTTCTATGCATCGCATAGTACTTATCTTTCTCTAAATTTGAAAAAAAAACATTGCTCCACGACCTTTTGAACCGGAGATACCGATTTTCTTTTAAAAATCGATATTTAATAAGCAATTGAATATTGAGAGCTCTAGTTTTGGGGAAATGGTAGAGAAAGGTTCAAAGTTTACTAAAAACAATATTTGGTAAACATACCTTCACTCATTTCGTCTTCGCAGCTATTTAAAGTTGGTGTCCAACTGCGGCCGGGTCGAAAGTGCTGGTAGGGAGCAGGGTGGGGGAACTGCCGCGACGGCGGCCCGCGTCTCCGCAGAAACTGAACCGCGACCTTCAAACTCAGGCGCGCGGATTTTTTGACGATATTTCGGGTTCTACTGAACCGTTTTTCATCTTTCTTTTTTTAATTTGGGGTAGCATCTCGAAAAAAACACAATGGGGTACCTTTAAAAATGATTTGGTGATCCATTTCATGTGTACGTGAGACATGATCAAAGAAGTTTTCCTACAATGATCTTATTATTGTTCAAGATTTATGGAATTGATGGTTTTATCACAAAAAAATATATATTCAAGAAAGAGTGAGCTGGAAAATTTCGAAAATGTAGAAAGTTTTCCAATTTTTCCAAAAAAAAAAATTCGAAAAATTTCAAATTTGTTGACTTGTCATATTATAATCATTATAAAAAATGAACAAGAACATATCATTGATTGCAAAAATCACTTTTATTGATGATACATTACAGGCTGGCGAATAAATATCTGAGAATTTATCAAAATATGTTTAACTTTGGACCATAAAAAATCATTGAGTGTTGTGATTAGATGCGACTGTCATCAGACCACCCATAGCCTGCAACGTATTGCTGTAAGTTACACTACTTTCGTCGAAATCAATATTGTCAAAAGATTGCATCGTCGTGCTTGCATCCAAGAGTCGTCTCAGAGTTTCACGATATCGTATGAGCTCAGGCCGATCAGTGGTATTGTTAGGCACATCGTTAGGAGCCTTTTTAGGCGTTGTATTATTCATTGGCTTGCACATTCTGGGATTGATCTATCGAAACGTAATTCAGATTCATCCTTCAATCGCATTGTCACATCAATATTACCATGTTAGGAATTAGGTACTCACAAAGATCAAGTTCCAATCAAATTTCACAAAGTCTTGGGTGCGAATCTTGTTAGCAAGAACTGGAGCACTGATCCCAATGCTTGGCTGCGCTGATCAACATCAATCGCGCTATGATCAGGATCTGCGTATTCGATTGTTTAACATCCAAAATCTGTAGTCACAATCTCAGCGAATCTCACTGCACGAGCAGCACACACGAGAGCTCGTAATTGCGCACCGAAATCGTCACAGCAACTGGTGGCGCAGAATAGAGCAAACTGGTGGCTGGTAGTGCTTGAGAACCCAGCCCCTCCAACGCTACGTTTTTCAGGTATATTGAGCAGCTGTAAGTATATCTCTATGTAATTTCCTCTATACATAGAGTAATAGGGGCGACGAATTTGGAGATAGACGCGGCTTCCTTCTTTGTCCTCGGCAGCTGCCGGTCTCGTCGCCCATTGTTCGGTCCATCACTGCCGCTGGCAACACCATCAGTTGCCGGCATCATCTCGAAAAGTGATGATTCTATGTGTGTGCTGCAGCCGTGTTATTGCTTGTATTCATGATATCATAGCGTATAATTATTGACTTTTGCAAAGAATTGTGATATCCTAAAGATCCGCGAGTGTACAAGTTGGTGGTCTTTGTGCCACCACCACAGCAGCACCGCTTGGTTAATCGTCGGAATAATCGAGTCGCCATGCTGCTTTCTCTATGAAATGACATGGAATTTTCACTTGATAGAAGGGATGTTCCAAAACGACAATCGATGTTGAGTACGGATGCAGCAGTGTGGTGCGACTTTTGAAATGCATAACATGAGGTAGGTGCAGCTTTGTTATGAGTTGAGTGATTTTTCCAGAGTCGAATTGTACGTTCGAACTTAGTTGAAGTATTTTCGAAAATTCCGCGCTTTGCTCAGGTGACAATTTGAAAGTCTCTTCAATCTTTATAGTCAAAAGCCTCGAGCAATTTAGACTACTCAAATTTTCACTGTTTTGAAAAAGCGCGCTGTACAGTTTTGTAACGATTTGTGGCAGCATGCTGCAGACGAGCTTGATGAAATAGCTCAACCACGTGCACACCTCGCTTCAATGGGCTACAGGTGCCACGAACATGCTTGCAAACATGTCTCTAAGATCGTCGTGGGGGCTATTTTTGCAGTCTCACATCATTTTTCCAATGAATCTATAAAAATCTCGAGTAAATTTATTTATACGACTCGACGCGGAAACTGTATAAAACGGCATATGCTATTCCGCGTGGATAATGAACACGGTATGAAAAGTATCGTTTTGCTAAGAAACATAATCACACCCTTAAAACTCGAAAAGTAAGGAGTGATTGATTTTTCAAAACCTACAAAAAATGTTCAACTATTTTTCCTCATAGTACACCAATCTCATTCTGATGCTCTGGATTTCGAAATATTCTAACGATGCAGCGCATTCTGAATTTTATGTAGCCCGGCATATTCCTCATGAATAGATGAGAGAAATACTCTATTGTCATTTACAATTGTGTTGCAGTTGAAACACACCCGCATCTGAGTGCAAAAAAATTCTGCTTCAATAGACGACTTGTGATCCAGTGCAATTTGATTGGCTCGAGACAACCGTATGTTATTCATGCCTCTCCAGCGGTAAGATCGATGATATAATCACATTTATTAATGTCCCGGAAACGGTTTGTCATAGATCAATTGCAAAATGGACGAAATGAATGATGGCCAGCCACCCGATCAAGAGCAAAATGAGCAGATGGATGAACCTCATCATGATGATCCAGTCTGTTTTATCTGTGATGAGGCTGTTCGCACTGGCCCAGACGCCAAAAATTCCGAGGTA
This sequence comes from Eretmocerus hayati, assembly GCA_029851415.1. Classification (NCBI taxonomy): domain Eukaryota; kingdom Metazoa; phylum Arthropoda; class Insecta; order Hymenoptera; family Aphelinidae; genus Eretmocerus; species Eretmocerus hayati. The sequence continues at coordinate 133,538,412 of CM056741.1, read as the reverse complement.
TTGAAAGCCAGAGAGATCCAGAAAATACGCGAATCCAGCATAATTAAACGCGATGGCCTTCATAAAAAACTCAGAGAGGATACAAATGAAATTTTGGTTCATGCCTCTTGCCGATCACAATACCACCGCTCGATCACCGCGGAACCAAACCCAGTCAAAGGTACGAAAGGTGCACCAAGAAATATTTCTCGTCGATCTAAGCCAGAACCCAAGTTCCCCTTTAAGGAAAAATGTATTTTTTGCGATGGTGACGCGGGGGCTGAATATCAAAAATCCCAGGCTAAGAACCGGCCTGAAAGACGTAGGAAAATTGCTTTAGTTAGAGATTCTTCAACGAGAGATTCCATCCTACATTTCTGTAAATTTCGAAATGATCATAAAGGTAATTTGGTTTTCGCGCGGATTCTTAATGTACCAGATTTAGTTGAAGTAGGTGCGAGATACCACTACGATTGTTACCCTAGATTTGCAAAATTCAAAATGTTTGACGACGGCGATCTTCCTATTGATAGTGCTCTGGATAAGTCAACACGATTCGCGATTCAATACATTCTGGAAAATAACGATGATTGCCAATTTTCTCTTCGAGAACTGATCGAAAAAAGTGGTGAAAATGTTACAGACCTCCGAACGATTAAGTCAAAGTTGAATGATTATTTCTTTGGAAACATTGCATTTTCGACGATCAGGAATGATTGTATAATTACTTATTTAGCTAGAAGTGAGGATATTCTAGCTGATTTTTGTATGCAAAAGAGAAGTAAGGATGAAAATGGTCAGCGTGAGAAGGTAGTTTCTACGGCAGCAAAAATCATAATGCATGATATCCAATCGAAAGTTTATGATACTGAATATTACAAAGCTCCCAGCAACTTTCTACAAGATGTTGATTCAGATGTCCCTAAATCTTTAAAATCATTCCTGGACATTATCATGAAAGGAAAAAAGAAAGATTCACAAAAATGGGATGCAAAAGTGTGTGCCGCAGCTCATATCATCATTGCTTCAGCAAGGCCTCGCACGTTCATTTCTCCTTTGCTGCTAGGGCTATCTTCTGTCATACACAAACAGCATGCGTCTCGAAAGCTCATTGATAATTTATCATTTATAGGTATTTGCGAGAGTTATAGGGAAACGATTTTGTTCGAAGCATCTTTAGTAAAAGACCCTGAAAGTTTTAAAATCGAGGACGCTTATATTCAGTTTGCTTTCGACAATGCCGATGAAAACACTCAAACATTAGATGGTTATGGTACATTCCATGTAATGGGCGGGATCAAGATAGTTACTTCACATGCAAAAGTCACGTCTTTGAACCAAATAAAGCGATTAAAGAGCTTACCAAAAGCTATTGAGCTTGGGAAAGAGGGCACAATGGAGCTGCAGAAGTACCACAACACTGTTGATTCTGGCCTAAACAAGGTTATTATGCAAGTTGTCGGCCACGGGAAAGAAAGACACCTTTGGATTTATTCAATACTCGTGATTTAACATGGTTATATGGTAAAAGTTCAAGGCCTGCCGAGACAAAAGGATTCAATTTTTATATGCAATTAGTCAGTGAACTGCAGGATTTTCAAATGTCTCGAGTACTTTCACTGCCAATCGTCAACAATCCCCCGAGTGACATGGACACGGTTTATACAGTTCTACTGTACGCCGATAGACAAGCTCGTCTGATGAATCAGAAGCACGTCCCTGTTACGTTCGATCATCCGCTGTATATGAAATCAGAAATCATTATGGAGAATGAAGCTCGGGACACAACGAAGAGCGAGGAGGAAAAGCTGCGTTGCTTCAGTGTGATCGGTTTATTCCATCTTCTCATGTCAACTTCTAATGCCATATCTTCCACCATGGATGGTAGTGGCTTTAGAGACATATTTGCCCTCGTGTATGCACAAAATTCTCTGGATGCTATACTCTCGGGTAAAGCTCACGATCGAGCTATGCGAGCGCATAAACTCGTAATGATTTCCCTAGCTACGTTGATATTGAGAGAAGTTCAATGGTTCCCCGAAGAAATTGAAACACTGAATAATTTCCTGGACAATTTAGAAAATCCAGAGTTTGAGGTTATTGAAATTTTAGACAGTGATGTGATGAAAGCTATTACTGCAAAATTCTTGACCATCTGTGAAAATTTTGAAATCAAGAAGCCCTACAGCTGGCTTATGGATCCAGTACTTCAGTTACGTCATCTTGCTTTGCAAAATAATTGATGCTCTCAAAAGAGGTGACTGGAATCTTTTGATGGATTGTCTCAAGCACTGTCTTCCCCTTTTTCATGCAACTGCTCATTTAAATTATGCTAAAGCAACACATCTGTTCCTCCAAAAAATGCTATCTCTAGAAACAATCATGGACTCTTTCGAATATGACTTGTATACTCGTAAGCAGTACTTTACGGTACGCAGAAAAGACGTTTTCTATTCGGGCAATCCACAAGATTTGACCATCGAGCAAGTATTCATGCGTACCATGAAAGTTGCTGGTGGCTTGACACACGGTCGCGGAAAATCTGGCAGCGTACTCGCGCGGTTCATCATGTCTATGATAGTTCTCACAGATGTTACGTATGCAATCGAGTTCTTTTGCAGTCATGGATACGCTAATAGTGAGCCGTTTTCCGACGATCGTAAGGCATCGATAAAGAGAGATGCTCAAGATTTAGAAAAGATTTTAAATTATTTGACCGAGCATAATCCATTTTATGCGGATGATTCGGAGTCAGTTGCTTCGATCAGTACCGGGCTTCGCGGAGATGAAAGAGTCAATTGTCACCAAGTCATCGCAGTTGGCAGTGAATTACTCTCGGGAACTTACGGCAAACAATTCGGTGACATCAAATTACAACGGAAAACAAGAGTGATTTCTCTAGCGTGTGCCCAATCATCAATTTCTGTGCAAAATGACTCGGTGAGAATTGACCCTACCCTACTATTTCAAAGGCTAAGCCTGCTTGTGGAGAACAAAGATGATATGAGAGAGTATTTAAAATTGGAACTGGCTCCGTATCCGAAGTCCCTCTTTGACCAAGATGGCATGACCAAAACAACGAAATCCAAATTTATGGATAATTTTACTCCTCTTTCTGGAAAACCAAACATTCCAGGATTGAAGTATGTCATTGATGGTGGATTTTTGTTACATAGAGTGGTTTGGTCTTCAAATGAGCTCACTGACGATGTTCTAAAAAAATATGTAAATTACGTCGCGTTCAATTATTCACAAGGTAGCACGATTGTTTTTGATGGATATCCAACTGTTTTAAGTGCTCGCCATATCAAGAGCCTTGAACGAGCTCGACGGATCAATCAGAATCAATCTCGGGAAGTTCAAATTAAAAAGGGCTTGCAAATTCCCATGGCTAAAGAACATTTCTTGACAAATGAGAAGAATAAAAATCGACTGATACTCATGATTATGGCTGAGCTACAGCGTGCAGGTTATTCTTGCAAACAAGCTTGTGAGGATGCCGATGTTCTGATAGTAACAACTGCGATCAACATCTGGCGAAGTACGAGTACTGCAACAATGATTGTAGGGGAGGATACTGATTTACCGGTTATTTTGACTCAATTGACCAAAGCCAATGATGAGGTATACTTTTTTAAACCGGGCAAGGGCAAGACTCCCCACAAATACTACTCACCCAATGGTTTTGAACCGTCCTTTATGAGGCATGTTGTTGCGTTCTTGCATGCTTTCAGTGGGTGCGACACGGTATCTGCTATGTTTGGAAAGGGTAAAGTTGGCATAGTCAAACTCTTCCAAAAAAATCCAAATTTAGTAAAGCTTGCAGAGGTATTCAATGATGGAAATGCTCCGCTACAAGAATTGATAAAGAATGGCACAAGAATCATAGCCAGAATTTATGATCCGGGAAGTGAGTCCGAATCCGTGGTCAGTTTTGTTCCAAACCCTCAAGATTTTTGATGACACTCAAAAAACCGACCGGGGGTGTACGGCCATTCCCAGCCTTCTTCTACACATTTGAGATGTATGATGAGTATAGTCAAATGTTTGAACTTGTCGCATAGAGGATGCAAGTACGTTTCCCTTTGTATTTTGACACAGTTGATGATGATGCCGATGATTTCGAGGCTTGGGAATGAGTTGGGAGTCAGATTTGGGCTGATGGAGCTATATTATGTTTTATGGTCTCATCAGAGAAAACTGCATCATGCACCTTATATCTCTCTCTCGAGTTATTTCTGTGCCTCAAAACCATCGCTATTGTCTTCAGCTGGTCAAAATACAAAGGAAAACATACTTGCATCCTCTATGCGACAAGTTCAAACCTTTGCCGATACTCATCATACATCTCAAACGTATAGAAAAAGGCTGGAAATGGCCGTACACCCCCCGGTCGGTTTTTTGAGTGTCATCAAAAATCATGAAGGTTCGGAACAAAACTGACCACGGATTCGGTTTCTACGTCAGAAATTACATCGAAAACACATGTTCACATCTTTGAAACAGTCCGACTCAAAATTCGCACTTTTCGGGCCCATTGAAGGAGCCACGGCTTCACGGATTTGGTACCTTGGATTTTTCCATTTCTTAAACCAGCTAGATCTCAGGTTTCACTGCATCAAATCGACTTCTTCAAGAGGTCATTTTGAAGGAAATTGCATCAGCTATCGATTAAGAATACTTTCAGAGACGTAGGAGGACGCGCATGCGCAGAAGATGCAAATTACTGAATTAAAATTTGATTCGAAAACGATTTTTTGCACTTTTGACCATGTTCCACCACCTAAAAGATTCTAAAAATACCCGTTTTCGATGCAAAATAACTTGATGAACACGATGTAATAGTTTTCTAACATAGTTCTTTCCAATTTACATGAGAAAATTGACTTTGAAGTTTTGGAGAATTTTTTTAGGGACCCAATCGAGAGTTGTCGGAATGAAAATATTTTCTTCATGATTGACCACATTTCAAGAGTATGTCAAAAAATTTTCAGATCGATTCGTTGAAATGCGTCAGAATGCGATTTGATAGAAGGAACATCGATTTTTAGCGTTTTTTAGAGGGTTTCTGGGGTGCTGTAAAAAACAGGGGCGACTTTGGGACCTACAAACCTTTGCTTCGCCTATCATTTGGTGTTAGAAAGTGGGGAAAAATACTTTCGAGGCCATATCTGACAAGGTCCACTTCACCATGCTTAACCGCCTAGTCCCTTTGATAAGGCTCAGAGGGCAACCGATATCAGCGAGTTTCTGGATCAAAATTCCAACGTTGACATTATCGAAGACACACTTGACCTCCAGGGAAGCCGCTAACAAATTTTCCCTCCCAGGAAGAGACTCTTGAATTTGCGGAATAGAATCAGTCAAATTGTTGCTATTGCTCTGTCCTTTGCGAAACCCTGTCTGAGATTTTGAAAGAAAACTTTTTGTCCCAACAAAGTCTTGTTCTTCACTAGAGTTCGAATAATTTGCATATGCATGATGTGAGTGCAATTGGACGAATGCTCTAGACATCGTTCTTATCAATGGGGTGTACAAAGAACTCCTCCCATTGATCTAGATAGGTACCACTCGCATACGATGAATTCCACGCCAAAGCGACCTACGGAAAGGGGTCATCTCTCAGATTCTTTTTTAACCTTTTTCATTCGATTCTATGGTCCAAAATAGGAATTTCGGACCACCTATGGGGCCCAAAAAAAATTTTTCCTCTCTATTGCACGCATATCCGTCAACAGACCGAAAATTTATCGTGTCAAAATCGATGCTCTTTTATTCACGAAAATGGGAATATTTCGAGTTTTTGGATAGCTATCGATTTGCGGAATGCGGCATCTGAAAGGGCATCAAAAAACCTATCGACAACGTTGTCGGAAATCCCTTCTCTGTGGTTTGGGGGCCTCCTGGAGGCAATAGAGTGTTTTTCGCTAAAACGTTGGTTTCTCAAAAAGCCATTCTCTTTATTTCCTTAAAATCATGTATTTGACGTAAAATTTTGCGTTCTTTCGAAAAAAAATGGGTTTCAGAGAAGTTTGGGGCGATCCAAGTGACTTATGAGCCATTTTTTGAAAATCCGATTTTTCCGGTTTCAGAAAAAGGCGATTTTCTGCGCATGCGCGCAAACGTAGACTTTCGGCGCCACTTTCAATGGAAAGCTGACAAAATTTCCTATGAAATGAGGTGCAAAGTCGAAATTCATGCACTGAAACGCGATCTGCAAGGATTAATTATGTCGGATCAAAATCACATGAAAATTCAGCCCATTAACGCCTTTGTAGCGCCTGCTGAGATGACACATTCACGAGATCTTCTCGGGACTCAATTTTGAGTACGAAATTGACCTGAAAAAAATTTGGACCACGTGGTTTCAACGTAAAATTGTATGAACTTTCAAAATATGCGATGGAAAACCCTGTTTGAGGCGAACCCGAGGTGCTACATTCAATTTTTCGCAATTTTGAATGTGAAATATCGTATTTTCTGGCAAAAAATTGAATGTAGCACCTCGGGTTCGTCTCAAACGGGATTTTTCATCGCATATTCTGAAAGTTCATACAATTTTACGTTGAAACCATGTGGTCCGAATTTTTTTCAGGTCAATTTCGTCCTCAAAATTGAGTCCCGAGAAGATCTCGTGAATGTGTCATCTCAGCAGGCGCCACGAAGGCGTTAATGGGCTCAATTTTCATGTGATTTTGATTCGACATAATTAATCCTTGCAGATCGCGTTCCAGTGCATAAATTTCAACTCTGCGGTTAGTCATTTTATAGAAAATTTTGTCAGCTTTCCATTGAAAGTGCCGCCGAAAGTCTATGTTTGTGCGCATGTGCAGAAAATCGCCTTTTTCTGAAACTGGAAAAATCGAATTTTCAAAAAAATGGCTCATAAGTCACTTGGATCGCCCCAAACTTCTCTGAAACCCATTTTTTTCGAAAGAACGCAAAATTTCACGTCAAATATATGATTTTCAGAAAATAAAAAAAATGGCTTTTTGAGAAATCAACATTTTAGCGAAAAACACTCTTTTGCCTTTAGGAGGCCCACAAATCACAGAGAAGGAATTTCCGACAACGTTTTCGATAGGTTTTTTGATGCCCTTTCAGATGCCGCATTCCGCAAATCGATAGCTATTCAAAAACTCGAAATATTCCCATTTTCGTGAATAAAAGAGCATCGATTTTTACACGATAGATTCTCGGTCTGTTGACGGATATGCGTGCAATGGAGAGGAGAAATTTTTTTTGGGCCCCATAGGTGGTCCGAAGTTCCTATTTTGGACCATAGAATCGAATGAAAAAGGTTAAAAAAGAATCTGAGAGATGACCCCTTTTCGTAGGTCGCTTTGGCGTGGAATTCATCATACAGATCGTTGAAAAAATCAGAAGGAATCAGCTGTACTTCATGAGGATCTTCCGCAACACTTCATGATCTATTGTATCGATACCAGGGCTTGACTTCGTTTTCTTGGTACCTAAAGCATGGTTGAATTTAGAAGAATTCAATGGTGTTTCGAGATATTCGTTTTCGACCCATTGTGGCAGTGAACCTGGATCCGTGGGGCTCCAGGGTGGGCTGAATCTAACTAGGGCTATTTCGATTCCACTTCTCTGCTGAATCCGTTCAGATGTTTGAGCAGGCTTTGTTTTACTCCTTTTATTTCTTAATATTTTGCATATATTGACAAATCTCAGGGATTGTGCGATTTTGACTTTGAAATTCCGAGAATTTCAGAATGGCAACACACCTCTCATGGACTTCTCTTTAGTCCAAGTAATGCTCAAACAATGATGGAATACTCGCGTGAATCACTTTGGAGCTCCGCCGTGGATTTAGAAAGGAATAGAAGATCTTTCCATGTATTTGGATGAGAGCCTCATATTCCCGTTATTTCATTTGGCACATGTGTATGTGAGTACATGGCATCCTTGGTGTCGGAATGGAGGAAAGGAGATAAGTTTGATAGTTTACAGTGTCATCTGGAGGTCCCGGTACAAAATGAAGATGTGCCTCAGCCGCCAAAACGCTCATTTTCGTGATTTGTCAATTCTCACAAGCCTCGCATTACGACCGAGATGAGTCTGTAGTAGGGGCGATGGTCATAGCCATCTTTCGAGGAATGAGAAATAGTTCACACTTGGTTTCGATCCCAACGGGATCGAAATTATCGTGTGTTACACGAATAACGATTTTTTTGACTCGATTTACGCAAAAAAAGCTTTCCTCATTATAAGCCACATTGTCATGCGGGAACGAGCATACCATCATTCTTGCGTGAAATTTGTAGTTTTTTGGGAGTAGAACAAGATGTCATTCCTACAGATACGAACTATTCACCGTCTCGAGTGCTGCATCCATCAGGAGATCAATACAGGAAGCCATGTATAATCAAAGTTCGCTCCAACGAATTATTGCCACCCTGACGTATCGATAGGCACAGCCTTGGGCGAAAATTATAAGTTTCTCCACATTATATTCTATCACATATCCAATTTTCAGACCGCTCGGTGGATCGCCTCGCCTGTCACGAGCTAAAGCGTGAGCAAACTATGGCCCTGTTCGGTCGAAAAACACGATTTTGTTATGGAGGAGCGTCTCCTAGTACCTTGCTAAAGCAAGTGAGAGACTCCTAGATGACGCAGAACTATCGAATATGAGTAGATCTTTGAAATGAACCAGTGCGAGTGGAGGCAAGAACGCGAGTGTTGTTAGCCCAACGTGAAAACTGTTCTGTTCGGCTAAATCGCACAGCTGGTGAGATTCGCCCATATCCCAAACGTATGTCTGGTCCCTTCTGATGATAACACTTCCTATGAAATTCCTATAGGGTTCAATTCGGGTGTTTTTTATGTACTTTCAAATCAATTGCCCGTTATCGCTCGATTCCAATGCGATCTTTCAATCTCCCCGCAATTTTGGACTTGAAGAAAGTGGCTACTCTACACCGTCTAGCCATCCCATACTCAGGGTTCCACCACGGGACAGGAATTCAGTGCATTCCGTCGTTGACATGTTTCATTCTTGGGAAAATAGTACGCCAGGTCTGGGTTGGAATGTTCGGAAATTTATCGGATTCCTCAATCGGTGTGGCATTATCATAATCTAGAGCGGAGAATTCATAGAAATTATCTCCTTGGTGCTTTCCGAAAATTTCCCAGTTAGTCCTGACTGCTTCCAGGTTGGAACACTGTTTTCTGTACAAGAATTCCTCCATGCTTATTCCGACCGACAAGGGAAAATTGTATGAACCGCTGGTATCACTCTCAACAACAAGCTGCATGGAGCCAGCTAGTTTTGAATTAGGAGGTATTGAATCGAGGTTGAATGTCGTTCTACTGTGTGGACTGAGATGTGTCCTTGAGTCATGTTCATGTAATATCAAGTAGCAGTTATTTGCAGAGTGAAGCGATCTCTCTCCGTTCACATATGACTTGGGACAATTCCAACTCATTCCGTGAGCGTTGAAATCGCTCAGAGGAGTGTGCGATTTGTCCTATCGGTTTTCTGAACGACTTTATTCAATTCATGTAATGTGAGAGTGAGACCAGGTGGCCGATAGTAAGTAATAATATCGAGTTGATCTTTGGAGTTCGTTGAGGTAACACCAGCTAATACCACTGAAGGGGTTCAGTTTCTTAGTGACACAATCTCCCCGAACGCGATGTTGTTTCGCAGCAGCAGCAGAATTCCTCTGCTTCGCCCATTCAGCCTGTCTTTTCGAGAAGTCTCGAGTCCAGCGAAGTGGAAGTTTTCAATTGTGACATTCAGCCAACTTTCCACACAAGTTAGTATGTCCGCGTCCTCCAGCACTTCAATCAGTTCACTTTTTCACAGTACACACTTCGAAAATCTTCGAAGAGAATCCCCAGAGTCTTCTCCACCTATGATGCCATTCTCAGAACTGAGATGAGGCAGGGTCTGAAGGGTCGATGCCTCCCGCCAACTTCCCAAGTTCGTGTTTCATACGAGTCAATCGTTCTTTCGTGTCTCTCTCTGATGCATCGTAAGCTTTCCCATTCACGTCAATGATACCTTGAGGATCATGAACATATTCTTCCACAGGCCTTTTGGAGTCTGTGCAGCCTCTAGATTTGTCGAGAAGTCCATTAGATCGCTCATAATTAGATACCCGTAGAGTTTGAAAAGGCTCATCAAACTCCGAGTTCGCACCCGCGATATTCTTTCCCGGAGCTCGTGGCTCGGACCAGAGAGACTTTAGAAAAAAACCTTCATTGAGAAACTTGTAGATTTTCGAACGATCTACAACATCTTGTTGAAATTGATGTGATCGGTCATTTCTCGTTAGAATCACAGGTGATTTGCTGCGAGTATTTTTTTCAATTTTCCACATTAGTTATCAGCACGAAGGAATTTCTGGAAAAATTCTCTGAACCCACAAATCAATAGGTTTTTTGTGATCCTCAAAATCCTCCTTCCAAAATTTTCCGTACATGGAACGTTTAAGGTAGTACTAGCGCTACTGATGAGTCCAAGTGCAGATTATACTCGCGCTTGACTCTCTCCCGCCCGCGATATAGGTATAGCGAATGCACGCAGCAGACGACAGCCTAACCCCGAAACCGCAGAAATGAGTAGCACTTGGGCTTAGATCTCCTTTTGTAGGCTGTGAATTGTTGATCTGTTTGGTTTTTAAGTGATTCTCGTTCTCTCTTCCTCTTATGGGCCGACTCTCGTGAAAATCTGTACGGTAGATGTTACTCTTTTCGTAATTTCTCGTGAGCCGTCGTGTTAAATCGACTTTCACGAAACTGCTCAGAACTTTTCTCTCAGACTCTGAAGGCTCTTGAAATTTTTACTGAGGCAGTTTGTGATATCAGTCTGCCACTGTGCCGAATTTCGTAATTTTCTGTACGGTATTTCGAGGCTAGTACTACCTTAAGGGTTATCGTCGATTTGGTAACACTATGCATGATCCTCCAATCCTGACGGGTACTGTATATTGTTGTGTAGTTCGTAAATAACGATCCAGTGTGTGTAATACATAATCTTATGATCACATATGATACATATTAACCATGGGACTATGAATTCTCACATTTCTTATCTGCGGGTTCCTCGTGTCGTCTTCCACCGAAATGTGAGGTAACTTCGAATCCTGTCCTGATGTTACTCTTCATTTCCTTTTTGTTTTCCTCGTTGATCCTTCAAATCATTGTCCGTACGTGCATGTTCTCAAATATAGTATTACTTACAATACCTCCATCAGCACGTTGGCGATGCTTTGACCCAGCGGCTCTCCCCTGCCTATTCATCTTCTGATTTGTACCATCGCATATCGATTCTCTTTTCCACTCACTTGTACGCCTAGATAGGTGCCTAATTTTTTTCCTCAATTTCGCTTACCTAAATTCTGTGTCCTCAAAACCTGTCTGTCCCTATATGGACATCATTCCAAGTTTCACCAATCTTGAAAGATGGTAGGAAATCTCATGAATTTTGAAAATTCAATCGTGGAAAGTCTCTTGCGACATTCCGTCCGCAAGGTTTCGTAGACCTCATCAGGCTCTAGCGTTTCCAATGCAACATATAGATATGGGAAAAATAAATTAGTGTGCATAGATGATAGTTACATAAACGTGTAGATGCGCAACTCACATTATGATTTAGATCGTCGTGATGCTTTGAACGATCCTAGATTGGAGATCAGACGTAAGGTCTGACACTCGTTTATACAGGCCAACAGAATGGGTTATCGTTTCCGTTTCTCACTCCTTTTTAAACGCTTTTATTGCACTTCGATGAGCGCTCGTTCGTCACAGCCAGACTAGTAATCCTTTTCATATAGGGGAACTGAATTTCCGTCCAATCATGATGCACAATTTTTTGTTAGCTCCTCACATGAGATATACGTCGTTTGCTCGTACGCGTTAGGGCCAAACAATATTGCTCAAACGAGTGTGTAAAGTTAACAAAAGTGTGTGGTTTAATACTTTGTGCTTGTCTCCCGATGTACTTTTTTCTCACCGTATAAGTTTCCTAATATTCTATCATTATCGTAAATGACATGGTTAACAATGTGGCGATCGTAAACATTTCCACGAATTGTAACGTGAGAGGGAGAGAGGATGGCATGACTTTGGTGTCTCTCTCTCACACATTGACAAGGTACCTATATAGGCCCATCTGCTTTGGGAAAATCGTATTTTGTCGAGGAACTATGTTCACGGATGCAAAGGAAATACGTCGAACGTCATTAATCGAAGAGCGCGAGTATTTGCGCGTCGATATATCGAACTTGTCTCTGCTCATCATTTCGGGCATTGGGCTGCTCGCACCTAATGCTGCTCGTGCATTGGGCTGCTCGTACATTTTTTCTCAAGGCTACGCTACCGCATTCGTGGCAGGGGCGAATACGGCGAGCCCCTCAGTTTACACGGTTTGCTATAGGCGCACGGCAAGCCCGCCGTGTTTCCATTTAGTTAATATACATTATGCTTAGAGCCTCCTGATTTTTCCATTGCATCACAAACCTTTGGCTCGCTTGTAGGTCCGATGCCGGGCTATATAAACGATGCCACCGACTGGCAGCCTCTCTAGATCTCTCGTAGTTTTCTCCCCATAAAGACGTACTCTCGTGTGCCCTTCAATAAAGAGCAGAGTATATTTTAATTACGACAATTTCAATCAATCCCGACCCTCTGCCTTACAACAGTTCTAGCGTATTTGTATTGATTCGATTCAATATGATTTAATACCATGTTGATTTTTACATCAACGAGTACCTAAAGTGTACCAGGTGCTCCTGCAGAAGGTGCTCAGAGCTCCTGTGCCCATGCCGGATTCCTTATGGTGGAGACGACAAATCTATTTCCGACACTTCTTTTCTATTGAGGCGAAGTGCTCGGAAAGTAGATTTCCCATCTCCGCTGAAACTACAGTTTGAGATGGATTTCGAACCACCGAAATCACTGTGAAGGCATTTGAGAAAATTTCCAGTGGTGCCGGCAACGGGAATCGAGCCCATGACTTTCGATTGAAATCCGAGAGCTCCAACCACGCTGCCACCGCGGCTTCTTTCGCTGGTAACTTTTGATTCCCTCGACCAATTTAGATTTACAGAGGAGAATTTGGGAAGTTACTCTGAAACCTATTAATTGATCACTCGTTGAATACCCCCCCCCTCAAGTTGTTTTTTAGACACCTGGTAGCTCAGACACACAAATAACGGATTGGCTCATAACTTCTTCGACGTATAGTTGAATTTCCTTAATTTCACTCCTTTCGAGTTTTTGAGAATGAACAACGTGCGTTAGAGCTTCAAGCGTTCATTCTCACCTCGGAAGCCTCCTGAAGCAGTTGCAGAGCGGGAAAATCTCAGAAACTCGAAAAATGCATATTGCATGCACAAGAAATTCGAGTCTAAAAATCGACTGACCAGACGAGTGTGAAAGTCCTGCGCATGTAAATGACTTCGTACCATCGAAACTAATTCGAATCAGTAGCTGACTCAATTTCCTTCAGAACGACCCCTCGGTGGAGTGCATCTGATGATGTCAAAGCGGAAATACACGGTTACACTGGCAAGCGATACCGCCGATCTTCATCCAGACTGACGAATTTGAAACCTAAGACATCTCTTGTCATTTTATCAGCTGTAGCTCCGGTTCCACCGCATCAAATTGACTGCAGCAGAAGTTTCTCTGAAGTGAATTGGACCTGTTATCGATCCAGAATGTTTCCGAAGGCGTAGAGAATAGCGCTCGCGCAAGAGATGCTAATTAGTGAATGAAAATTTGCTCCGGGAATGGATTTGTATGGATCCAAGCGACTGTTAGACTGGGAAGAAACTCGAAACACTTATCACTAACGTGTAACAGGTTCGCAAACACGATGGAATGAGTTGCAAGGTCCTGCGAGGGTGTTTTACCAGGTGGAAATGCATTTCTCGAGTGTCTGAGATTTTATCGCACTGCAACAGCTCCAGAAGGCTTCAGAAGTGAGCATGAAGGCTTAAAGCTCTCACACACGTTGTTCATTCTCAAAAAGATTGAAGGAAATGGAATAAAAGGAATTCAACTATAGGTCGAAAAAGTCATGAGCCGATCCGTTATTTTTGCGTATCTGTGCTACCGGGTGTTGAAAAAACTACTTTGGGAGGTTCTACTAGTGATCAATCAAACGGTTTCAGAGTGACCCCCAGATGGTCCTCTGTAAATCTAAATTGGTCGAGGCAATCAAAAGTTACCATCGAAATACGGTAGAACCGTCTCAATTTTTGATTTCTCGGTGAATCACTATTAATCACTATTGTGGGTCTACCTGAGTCAGGAAAATTTCATTTGGGCTACAAACTACCGGAAATATCCGATTGAGGTACCCCGAATCGAGAGAAATAGCATCAGGATTTTATAAAATAATTGTTACAGAAACCACTTGAATTTGACGTGGACGTACAATGAGGGAGTAACAACTAAAACTTGGATTTGGTGCGATGAATCTAGTATTTCGGCACCTAGATCATGATAAATCGTCGATATTAATCGAACTTTATGCTCAGCATTGAATTTCACATGAAAAATGATATCTCCAAGTATTCAGAGACTCTACAATAAACGCAACAAAGTTTTGATACAGATAAATGGGGAAAAAGTCAAGAAAAAAATCCCCAAATCTCAAAAATCAACACTTGGACGATTTTTACCGCAAATCTGGGGTATGCATTCGGTCTTCGTGGAGTTTCAGCTAGGGGAAGGTATTTTTGAGAGCTCTTGTGGCTCATTGAATTGCTGGTGGAGAGAGAATGAGGAAAGAGTATTCAAAAACGATATTCTGTTGACCAAAATTTAGGTCACTGTAAATCATCAATATCACTTCGAATTTCAATTCAGCAGCAATTTTTACAACGAAAATGATGTATTTGAGTATTTTGAGACCTCAAACGGCGTTCCAGCGTGAGGCTTAAACATGTCGAGCGAGGAGAATCTTCAGTGTTTTCGACACCCTTTTTCACTGAATGTCGGCTCGTGTCGGCATGGTTCCGAAAATTTTTCTCGGGGTATATAGGAGTACGTTCCTCATTTTTTGTCATGAAGAAACGATCCAGGGGGCGCCCGTAAGAATGGAATAAAGTTGAGGAATAAGGGACACTCTAGTGTACAGTATATTGTGCCAATGTTGACGTTCGATTCGGGATCCTAACCTCTACAATGGCTTGCATTTCCCACAGCTTTTTGGACAAATATCTCAATAACCGTAACCGATAGGGATTCGACTCCATCCGAACATTTGCTCAGCGCATTCCAATCTATCTGTATGCCAAGACTCGTGGAAAATCACAGAGACCCTGAAACAATGGACTTGGTGCGGGGTCCTTTTTGAGTAGTACTTCACAATCTGAAATGTCATGCGTTCCATTCTGATCTATGAATTCTCGTGAGAAATGTAGGTATTAAATGGTTGACGAGAAGTCGTGGGAATATGTACTTCCTCTGGTCGCAGCAGCTCGAATATGCAGTGTCGACGCAAAAATAGCAGTAATATCTTTAGTCCGGCGGCTGCGTAGGTTTCCGTAGGCTTTTGGGTGTCCCCGAATAAACGAAGGTTTTTCTTACGTATTTTGACCCGCTGAATCCGAATTTCGATGGTGCGAAGTCGAAAAATCATGCAATAATTTGTTATTAACAAATTATTATAAACAATCAAAAAGTTGCATAAATCGGTCCGAAAATTTTTTTTTCGTGTTTTTTGGACTATTTTGAGTCGAAAAGGTCTCCTGACATTTTTCATGAAAACCCTTAGTTTTCCCGCAAAAAATTCATAAAGTTTCCAATAAGTCGAATTTCACGATTTTTGAGAGCTTGTAGCATTGAGTCAAAAAATCCTTTTTTGGCCTACTTTGGCTTAAATTGCTTCTTCAAGTGTCAACTTCACTTGGAAAAAGCTCAGGAGCCGGAAAAATGCAACTGGTCTTTTCAGCATCGAAAATAAGTCGGCCTGTTTTTCGCGGTCTCGGTTGGCTATCTCCTACCACCAATATACTGAGCTATATAGGCTGTCGTGCTCTTCCGGGTGTCCCCAAATGAACGAGAGCTTTTCCCAAGTATTTTCACCCGCTGAATCCGAATTTTGATGTTGCAAAGTCGAAAAGTCATGCAATAATTTGTTATTAACAAATTATTATAAACAATCAAAAAGTTGTATAAATCGATTCGATAAATTCTTTTGCCTATTTTTTGGTCTATCCTAAGCCGAAAAGGTCTGTGCATATTTTTTATGAAAACCCTTAGTTTTTCCACAGAATGTCCATGAAGTTTCAACAAATTCGAATTCTGCGATTGCGTGGATCTCAGAGATCGAACGAATATTCTGATGATATTTTCCGTGGCTCCAGTTGATGGTTGTGTGAATCCATACTTGTGATGAATGAAACGAGAACAAGATTATATAACTACACTACCGGTCAAAAGTCTCAATATATCTTGAAATCAAACTGATGATGTTCAGAAGTGGATATCTCAGAATCTATTGATCGTAGAGAGCTTTGCGTATGGTCGCACTTTGTAGCTCATATCAATTAGTACTTTCAAATCTATTTTCTGTATGCCCCATCCCGCATCCTATACCAGAGACATATGAGTCAGAGAAATGCCCTTTCTCTCAATTTTCTACCCGAGGTACGAGTGCCTACAAATTTTGAAAAAAACTGTTGGATCGCTATGAGGCCTCTTTAGGATCCGTTTTTGAACGTCTTCCAGAGTGGTTCTGATATTGAGATATGACGGATTGATCTGCAGGTGTTTATGATAATCCAACAGCCCACCTTGGGGCATCTGACCCTCATTTCTATAAAAGTTTGACTCACCATTGGGATAGCCATTGAAATGAAGATAACCGGCCTTAAACTGGGCGGTTTTTCATCATTTTTGGATCATCAAGGGATTTTTGAGAGAGAAACGCCCTCACTGGACCAGTTATATCTCGAAACCAGAACCATTTTGAGAGATGTTCGAGAACGAGTCTCAAAAGCATTTTGATAGTCTTGAAGATGTCATTAGTCTTATAGAGATTCAGCAATCTCTCCAAAATTTGCAGACGTTCGTACCTTGACTAAAAAATTGCAAAAAAAGTAATTTTTCTGAATCATGTGTCTCTGGTATAATATGCGGGACGGGGAACAAAGAAGATGAATTTGGAGGTGCTTGACATGAGCTACAAAATGCAACCACGCAGAGCTTTCCACGACCAATAGGTGCTGAGATATTCACTTCTGAAGATCATCGGTTTGATTTCCAGATATATTGAGACTTTCGACCGGTAGTGTATGTTTCAGTGACTACATCCCACGACCTTCAATGTAGAAGGCATTCGGTGAATGAGAAAGGAAAAAATCAGAGTATGCATTACCTGTAATCATATCAGTGAATAGATACTGGTTTATTTCGATGCTTCGCTCAACAGACTTTTGTCTACAGATCTGTTTTTATACGCTTTTATTCTACTTCACTTCAGCCATCTTGGGCGTCTTTAATGCGTATCCGGTACTTAGCTAGTCATATGCTCGGCAGCCACTATACTCTCGCTGTGAGAGCAAGAGAGAGAACCTCCGTGTATTCCGGTACCGAGTTAGTCAATGAGTGCGCCTCGCTTTCGAAATTTCGCGCGCTTGTGCGGCCACATGGAGAGCGAGAACAGCGAAAACCAGCGGCAAGTTTGAACACGCCCTCACTGGCGATGAGAGCGACAAAGACGACGATCTAGTTGTGTTTCTCTCTTACACATGGACAGGATTCGCGCGCTCTCACACTATCTGTATTGCTATGCATAACCTATAACAGTGTTTATCCGCGCTCGTCATTCTCGCGATGAAAAATTGAACACCCATCAGGGTTGACTGAACAACTAAACCAAACCAAACTCCACCAAACATTTGGTGAAACAGGGCGGTGTGGGTTGAATGGTCGATGCATTTTGGCCGGCAGCTGGCGGCACGCGCACACGCAGGCTATCTGAATAAGAGATGACCACGGTTTTCACGATTTTATATTTTTTAGTGAGATGGATATGCTTTACGCTAACCCATCTCACTAAAAAGTATGAAATAAAAAAAGGTTAGTAAAAAATTGAGTTTTTACGATACGCTTTTATTCACGAATCTAATGTTCTTCTCAACAACTAAAAAGCATAAAATAATCTGAAATTTCATCGGCTAGCCCAGTTCATTTTGAGTAAAATCGTATGCTATGCAGTTGCTCATGTCTCTTATCGTGAAAAATAGTTTTTGATCCTAGTCTTTATCTATCTCTTGGGGAATTCTCTCGATCAATTATGATGAAGGTCAGAAAACATCTATTATACCATAATTACAGACGATGAAAGCGTGGTGTGCCATTGTCCCGGACTTGAAATTTACGATTACCAATGAGAGAATATCCATGGACCACGCAATTCTTCACAATTCTTGCTCGGAAGCTCAGCACACCACGCTTTCATCTACTATAATTATGGTATAGTAGATGTTTTCTAACCTTCATCATAATTGGTCGAAAGAGTTCCCCAAGAGATAGATGAAGACTAGGATCAAAAACTATTTTTCACGATAAGAGACATGAGCAACTGCATAGCATACGATTTTACTCAAAATGAACTGGGCTAGCCGATGAAATTTCAGATTATTTTATGCTTTTTAGTTGTTGAGAAGAACATTAGATTCGTGAATAAAAGCGTATCGTAAAAACTCAATTTTTTACTAACCTTTTTTTATTACATGTTTCGCCCCTAAGGCAGGAACAGATCAAACAGCATGCGGCTTCCCCAGCAACTTATACGCAAGTTGATTTCGAACATACTTTATGCCCATGGCAAATAGAGATCAATTCATACGCAGGAGGTATCAAAATCTCGACTCTCTGAGGCATCATAATATCATTCATCCCCACGTATCCAAACTTTAATGGATGTAGTCGTTTCACTTGTGGGCTCAAACAATGAATCTGTCCATACACTACGTGAAATGCACGTAGGATGTGCAATCTGATAGATTGGCTTGTGGGAGGGGAATCTTCAATCATCGAATTGTTACTCAAGGTTTTTATGAAAAATATGCAGAGACTTTTTCGATTCAAGATAGCCCAAAAATTAGGCAAGAAAATTTTTCGGATCGATTTATGCAACTTTTTGATTGTTTATAATGATTTGTTAATAACAAATTATTGCATGGCTTTTCGACTTTGCAACATCAAAATTCGGATTCAGCGGGTGAAAATACTTTGGAAAAGCTCTCGTTCATTTGGGGACACCCGGAAGAGCACGACCGCCTATATAGCTCAGTGTATTGGTGGTAGGAGATAGCCAACCGAGACCGCGAAAAACAGGCCGACTTATTTTCGATGCTCAAAAGACCAGTTGCATTTTTCCGGCTTCTGAGTTTTTTCCAAGTGAAGTTGACACTTGAAGAAGCAATTTAAGCCAAAGTAGGCCAAAAAAGGATTTTTTGACTCAACGCTACAAGCTCTCAAAAATCGTGAAATTCGACTTATTGGAAACTTTATGAATTTTTTGCGGGAAAACTAAGGGTTTTCATGAAAAATGTCAGGAGACCTTTTCGACTCAAAATAGTCCAAAAAACACGAAAAAAAAATTTTCGGACCGATTTATGCAACTTTTTGATTGTTTATAATAATTTGTTAATAACAAATTATTGCATGATTTTTCGACTTCGAACCATCGAAATTCGGATTCAGCGGGTCAAAATACGTAAGAAAATCCTTCGTTTATTCGGGGACACCCAAAAGCCTACGGAAACCTACGCAGCCGCCGGACTACTTTGAACGTGTATGGAAAGTGCTTCGAAATGAGCCGAGTTGAGGCTCATCATGACCGCCTTATTCTGGTATATCGAGTTGAGGAGGTTGAGGAAGTATTCATTGGGTGATCTTAACATTTCTACCGTTCGTTCGATAGTTACATTTAATGAGAATGTTCGTGATTCATCAATCATTCTCCACCCCTTGATCACCTGCCCGAGAGATCCAGTTATCAATCCGAGAAGAAGGGAATGAATGAATGAATGAATTCTTTATTCGCACGTAGGCAAAATAACAACACTCTTATGAAACAATATACATATAAATCAATTTCGATTTGGTCAAGGATACAATCATCACATTGATGACTAGTCTTTTATAACCCACTAAGATGAAATGAAATGAAGTAAATAAATAAATAAATGAATAAATAAATAAATAAAATGACGCCAGGGCTCTCCCATGTTTATCACAGAATTTCCGCTCCCGCCATAAAAGTATACGTCATTTAAAACCAAGAGCCCTGGACTCAAAAACATATGGAAAAATTTATAAATTGAAAAATTGCCCGGTACCCACATTAATTCTCTGAGGGGGGAGTGTCACCAAATACTCTCTCACTGCCCCTTTGAAGGAAGACAATTCTTTGACTTGCCGGAGTCCTGAAGGGAGAAAATTCCAAAAACGAGCGCATGGACTCTGGAAAGACCTGAGTCGATAGTCGAGGCGCATCCTTGGAATTTTTAGTTCTTGAGCTCCTGCCTCACCTCGTTGGGGGCGCTCGGATTGGTACCTGGTAAACATCGCAGCTAGGTAGCCAGGTTCTCCCAGATGTATGATCTTGTGCATCAAAATAGCTGCGAAGTACATTCTCCGCGAATTAGTACGCAACCAATCCAAGCGTCCCCGGTACGCGGTGATATGTTCGCTCTTCCTAATACCGAAAATGTATCTCACACATAGGTTACTCAGTCTCTGCACTCTTGCTCTCAGTTCGTCGGTAGCGTCAAGGTATACGACTGTGCAGTAGTCCAGATGTGGTTGGATGAGAGTCTCGACTAGTCGAGTTCGGAGAGCCTCGGTTGTGCATGCTCTCATGAACCGCAGACCATACAAGGACTTGTTAACTTTCTTCGTAATTTGATTTATATGCGGTTTCCACGATAGTTGACTGTCCAATGTCACACGGAGACTCACTACGGTATCACTGGATGGCACAAACACCCCGTCCTGTATCTCGACACCCGGCAAATCCATTCTCTTCAATTCTGCGATGTTCCTGTCAGAGGTGAAGAAAATTGCTTTGGTTTTGCCAGCGTTGAGACGCAGGCCGGCGTCCTCGGCCCATCCAGCTACAAGCCTACCGATTTCTCCTAGCCGAGCAATTCCCTCCTTGATGTTACTTTTTTCGACTTGAAGGTAGATTTGGAGGTCATCTGCGTAGAAAAGATGGTTGACCGACTTACCATCAAGCAACTCAGGTAAGTCATTGACATACAAGCTAAAGAGTAACGGCCCGAGTACAGAGCCCTGTGGAACACCCAGATTGGTTTTGAGCCAATCGGAATTCCCATTTTTAGAGGTAACTATTTGGGTGCGACCCGCCAAGTAAGATTTTATCCACAGGAGCACTGATCTCGAGAACCCTAGATGCCTAAGTTTCCTCAACAGCTTTGATGGTGATATCGTATCGAAGGCTTCGCTGGAGTCGAAGAGTAAAAGCAGGGTGATCTTTTTCCTGTCAATTCCTACTCTGATGTCATCAGTCTACTTGAGCAAAGCTGTCTGAGTGCTGTGATGTTTCCTGAAACCAGCCTGGAAGTGGTCTAATAATTTTCTTCTCTCAAGATACTCCGTGATTTGGTCGTTTGCAATTTTTTCCAGAACCTTGGAAAGGAAACACAGCAGCGCAATGGGACGGAAGTCCGTGACCGCCGATGGGGCCGCAGTCTTCTTCAAAGCAATCAGCTGAGCTTGCTTCCAAGTCTCGGGAAAAGCGCTGTGAGCGAAAGAGGAGTTGAAAATGTGCACAATAAGGTTTCCCAACGTCGGAAGAGCTTTCGCGATCACGCTCTGCGGTATACCGTCCACCTCACGGGCCTGCGAGGAAAAGTGTTTGATAGCAAGGACTACTTCACTGAAATTGGTGGGCTTGAACTTGAAGCCCTCCTCAGAGGCCGACCTGATATCGTCCATTGCTTCTTCTATGTTCTCGTGGGGTGAGACGGAAACCCCCGCAAAGTGGTCGTTCAGCTCGTCCGGTGTGAAGCCATGGAGTTCCTCCTCTTTCCTCTTTGGTAAGAGGCCGAGGTTACGCATTTCCTTCCATATATTCTTGTTACAGTCAAGAGCATCGGAAAGGTGATCCTGGAGGAAAGAAGTATGCTCTTGCTCCAAGCGCACGTCGACCTCTTCACTTAGCCGAAAGTACTCACGCTGAAGCTCAAGACACTTGCGCTGATTACGTTGGCAACGTTCCCAGCGCCTACGCGTCGCATCTCGCTTGTTCATGAGTACCTTCAACTCGGGACCAATCCAAGGGGCATTTCCTTTTCTAGGGTAAACTGTTTTTTCAGGTGCTAACTCATCTAGGACTTTTCTCAGGTTTTCATTCAAACAATTGACTGCATCTTCCAAGCTGGTTTCAGGACTTTCTAGAGTTGTCCAGTCACAGTGTAGTAGTCGATCATTTAGCTGCTCGGAGGTGATTTTACGAAAGTTCCGGCAGGTGAAGGAATCTGATGGCAGAGCAGGAGTGAAAACGTCGATAGTTACGTCTATGACCGCATGTTTGCCAAAACTAGCCAGTGTTCTATTCTGATAGTCGATAATGCTGTCACTTTCATCTGTGTATATATGGTCTATCCATGTGTGAGATGCATCAGGGGTATGGTGGTGAGTCGCTCCGTGCTGAACTATTTGCAAAGATAGTTTGACCGTTAATTCAGTCAGAGTCCTCGTGTCAGGGTGAGTTGAGTTCAACAAGTTGGCATTCAGATCCCCCATAATGATTTTATGGCTGAAATCACCACACAGGTGGCGTAGTGAGCTGAACAGCCCATCATCCCTCTGCATGGCGATTCCGGGGGGTCTGTAGATGACTCCTACAAGGATTGGGGTAGTATTGCCCTGTTGTACACTACAGAAAAGGAATTCAGGTGAACCAGGCTTCGCTGGGCCACTAGTGTCAGAATATGCCAATTTTTCAACCTTGAAATCGTTGCGTACATAAAGAGCAATTCCCCCACCTTCCCTGTTCCGATCCTGTCTCAGTAAAGAAAAACCCGAAATTCGCACGAGACTGTCGTCCACGTAGTCGTCGAGCTTAGACTCAGCCACCCCAAAAAGCTGATAGGAAGGTTCGCTGGCAAGGAGCAGGCGGAGGTGTTCAATTTTGCCAGTCAAGGAATTGAGATTGACGAAACCCGCCCTTAAGGAACTGCCACTCCCTCGTGGCTTTCCAGCATTCGCACCTAGTCACGGAGTCCCCACTGGTCCTGCTGCCGAGTCTACGGCCTTTTTTGGAATGGTGGAGGCGCTTTGGGAGTCGTCCGGGGGCTCATGGGTGAGCCTTGGGACTGTTTGGCTCGCCGTTTAGATGACATGCAGACCAGTGAGGGACGCAAACGAGTGTGTTCGATCACCATTCTTCCGCCTAACCCAGAAATGTCCACCACTATGCCAAACGTATGTGAAGCCTAGTCCCCGCGCAAGTGACCTCAAACGTATAAATTCCCTATATTTTTCGCGAGGGAGCATCTCATTTACGAAAATTTGACGATTTGGCACAAGGGCTTACACCTCCGGGTCTAACAGGTGGGGCGCGATATCATGCGCTGTAAAATAATTATTGGCAATCGAGCGTTTCGCTCTCATCACCTCCCTGGCTAGGTGCCTGCTAGAAAGTTGGACAATGCATGAAGGTAAGTTGCGTACACCGGTTACAGAGAACTGGGTTGGAGACGACCCGGAAGGCCCGTTGAATGACGTAGACTTTCGACCATCCGCACGCACAGGGTGCAAGACACGGACTCCAGCGATGTCTCCCCCTCGAGAGGATGATAGATGGTTTTGAGTACCGCGAATGTAATCTTACTTGCCTCCTCGACCGAGGCAGTTGTGTCCTTTTTCAAGGCGCCGGTTACGATAAGGTCGCAGCACTCAGAAACTTCATTGCTAGGTCCTATGCCCCGCACCCCCACGCACGGAGGACGAGACGTATGCGGCTCTGTGTGGGGTGATGAACTCGAGGTGTTTTGTGGGTACCTAGCGTTACAGATATCATCATCATCATTATCAGTCTTCTTGTGATAGTCCAGGCAAATTAGCTTATTTGAGTTACAAAATATACAAGTCCACAGTTTTTTTTTTCTGGATGCGCGGGACCTCCAAGAGTCAGAATATACCCAATTGCCCTTCGAACTCGGCCGGCTTTTTTTTATACGGCCGATTTAGTGCAAAATTTTGCATTTTTTTTCCTTTCTCTCCGAATAGCTGGAAAACTATGGATTTTCCGGGATTTTGGCTTGGGCAGTTTTGAAGCTAATAAAATTTCGAAGCGAATGAAAAAAAAAAACATGACAATATGTTGATTTGGTCGTCAGCAGCTGCAATAAACAATGAATTTGACACAATATTTAAATTGTTTATTGCTCCCTGAATATTGGCAGTACAAGTCTGAAATGGCTGGAATTGACGTATTTTGGGACGCTCTTGATATTGACAAAATTAGAACCCGATACAATTAAATTAGCCCGTTTTAGCCTATTTGTTTATAAGAAAATAGTGCAAAGTTCATGTTGAAAAATTTCTGGGTTCCGATCCTCTGAGCTAATGGCCAAAAATCAGGTGAGTCCTCTGAAACATACTATTCAATAAACCGTCGAGAAAATTCTCAATACATTATTGGGTATGCACAAACTTTGCATTTGTTTAAAAAAAGAGGATTTTGCCGATTTTGTTTGTTCAATTGTTCGGGAACGGTAGGGACTATTGAAATGATTCTTTCGGATCTATGATACCTGATTTTTGCTCCAAATTTTAAGCCCAAGTACGTCCCTTCACAGTAATTTGTTTTCGAGATACGCTTTTTTTTTTGAAAATCAAAATCTCATAAACAAATAGAGATTAAGAGCTCAAATTTGGTCTAGACGTGGGTGAGTTTTCAAAAAATGCTACAAGGCATCGTAGAATATTACTAGTCTGACCATAAATCATAAACCAAGAGTGAAAGTTGAAGGAAATCTCGAAAGGGTCGCGGAACGACCGGAGGAGGCGTGGTGGGGGAAGCCAGCGCGCGCTCTGAGCTAAGCGCGAGAAACTGAATTGCACACTTCAAACTCGGGCGCGTTATAATTTTTTGCAATATTTCGACATCCACCGGTCCAATTCTCTTCATTCTTTCGATTATTAGGGGTGCCATTCTCCAATTACGACGAATGGCGCATTTACTTTTTCGAATTGACCGTAACAAAATGAGTTATTTGCAAACCCATTCGTAAAAAGATTTTCAATGTTCATTGACAAGCAATAGGATGAACTTGATAAAGTCACAAACGTCCCTTTGTATGAGGAATTGGATAGTCATCAACAAAGTGTCAGATGCATTTTACTCAAAAGTTCCTTGTTCTCGAGTTTAACCGTATATTCTGTATAGCGCTATAGGTAAACGAGTCATATGGCTCCAATAAACTTGGTTCAACCGTTCGAAATTATCCGGGGTGGAATACAACTAAGAGTATTCAGTTGAAGAAGTTTGGCCATTCTATTTATTCATATTCAATCATTTATTACTAGCAAAATTTTTAGTTATACAGATTGATGTTCGGAGATAACTCACACTAAACAGGTTCCATTCTCAGTCGACATACGCATCTTAATTAGAATCATGCAACATATGTTCATATGCGTCCCAATTATCATCATTTTCAATACAATCGTCATCATCATCAACAATTCCTGATGGAATAATTCCACTCTCCGAGGGGATATCCACCGAATCCTCGACAAAAGATGAATTAGGATCATCTATCGGGATTGCGATTGATTCCTCGCGCACATTTTCACATGTAGCTCCGTGGCACTTGGAACACAACTCAGTACATGGAACACCGTGTTTTACACATGAACAGATCGCAGTGCGGCAGCCACCTTTACAAGAACATGATATTCTTTTGATCAAATCTTGAGGTATGAGACTATCGCTTTTGGAAAACATTGGTCTCATTCCATCCTCAGACAGTTGCCACCCCAAACTAGAAGCTTGAAGTTCGGTATTTTCACCGAGCCATAATTGTACTTGGAGGTAAACACGCAAGCAATGCTGCTCTGCAACAGAATTTGTTGGTGGCAGGTTCTCTAATTTGAAGCTCTTACTTGCTGTTTTACGGATATAGAGTTTGTATCGCAAGTCATTCAAGTTGAAAGTCTCATCTTTCTCATCATACAATTTGCAAATGATTTTAATACCATTTTCTGTGACTTTCTTTTCGTCAAAAGGATCGTTGAAGCATTGAGCGAGATCTTGTATATTCTTATTTCCTTTGAAGAGTTTCACAATGGAATTTTTACCTTTGCCATAAAAAGCTGACGTAGTGTCACAACCGCAAAATGCATGGAGAAAACAAACTATGCTCAATAAATCTGGGTGACGAAAACTTGATTTTGAGTAATATCGTCCCGGAATTTTGGGTCTGGCTGGCTTGAAGAAATAAATTTGATCCATGTGTTGCGATAATTGAGTCAAAATGACTAACAAATCGATATCTTCGCCAACAATAACTGTAGGACAGTTGGGAGTCTGGCGGTGAGTTTTCAAGGCTGTGGTAACAATCATAACATCAGCATCCTCATCAGCTTGTTCTGAAGGATACCCCGCATCATCTAGAGCTTTCATGAGCAAATTAATCAATCTTTTCTTGTTCCGCTCGTTAAGAAGAAATTTGTCTTTCGGCAAAGGCATGTTCATGTCTTTAACAAGAATGACGTCACGAACTTGATTTTGTTTCAAGCGGCGAGATCTTTCAAAGCTCTTCACGTGGTGGCGTTGCAATTCATCAGGATATCCATCAAAAATAATGGTGGTATTTTGAGAGAAATTTTTCCTAACGTACTGCACATATTTACCGAGGATGTCATCAACTCTCTCGTTTTGCTGCCACGGGATTTTGTGGATCAAGAAGCCACCATCTACAACATACTTAGCGTCGGATAGATCAAGAGTACCTTCGATGGGGGTAAAATTTTCATAGAATTTTGATTTTGCCGTTTTCAAAAGACCATCATCGTCAAACAATGATTTTGGGTAAGGAGCCAATTCATAACACAAATATTTCATCATATCCTGTTGCGATTCGATCTGAGTGGTCATTCTTTGGAAAATGAGGGTAGAATCAATCCTGACTTTGTCTGACCCTACTTTGACTGTATTCTTACGACTAGCAAGAGTAATCAAATTATTTTTTCTCGCGAACTTGCACTTACCGAATTCTACATCGTAGGTACTGTCTAACAATTTCTTGCCTATTTCAAAAGCGTTTTGGCAATTCACCCTTGAATCACCAACAAGACCTGAGCTGATCGAAGTAACGTATTCAAGTTCAGTCACATCAAAAGGATTGTGAATCATCAAATAGCTATGAACTTTAGCTAAATCCTTAGCATCCCTCAAAATCGAAGATTTTCGTGCATCTACATGTTGTTCACTGCTGACGTATGTGTTGTTACAAAATTGTTCCATAGCCCGAGTTACGTCATTCATTATAATCATAGATAGAATCCACCTAGCTAAAACGCTGTCTGTGATTCCGCGACCATGAGTCAATCCCCCACTTGTTTTCATCGCGCGCATAAGAACTTGCTCAATCGTCATATCAGTCCAAATACCAGACCAGAATTTATCAGATCGGCGACTCGTAAAGTAGGCTCTTACAACAAATAATTCATATTCTTCTGCGCTCATTACATCTTTTAAACACATCATGTCCTGTAAGTAAAGGTGCGCAGCCTTGGCATAATGGTGGTGGCCAGTACAGTGGAATATTGGTATCATTTGTTTGGTAGCCGCTAGATGAAGAGGCCAATTACCACTCCTTTCGGCTTCAATGAATTTCAACATGATCATAATAAGACTTATGTATTGTATCCAAAGCTTAGCAGTAGGGCTCTTCTTTTGTAAAGTTTCGCAAGCCAAATGGAATTTGGAAATGATGATTTTCATTTCCTCTTTTGAAAAAGCTTCATCGAAATCATAATCTGAGTTATCTAGATTACTCAAGAGATCATTCAAAAATAACAGCTCTTGTTCTGTGAAAAATATTGTATCGAACACTAGATGAGTCAAACTGATGAGAACAATTTTGTGAGCCCTGACAGACCTGGCATACATTTTTCCTTTCATTATGTAATCAATTGAATTTTCGGCATAAATTAGTTCGAGAGTCTCTTTTAGTCCACTACCTTCCATTATGTACCCCACTGAACCACCATAAGATATTGTAGTGTGAAATCCACCTAATCGGAGGATGATACAGTCCAACTCATCGCCATCGGGGTTTCGATTAGAGAGGATGAATTTCGCTTTCATGTATAAAGGAAGGTCGAACGTTACGAAAACATGTTTTTGGCCTCTGGCCGTACCTTTCCGAGCAGCTTCAAGTAAGACTGTGAGGATTGTATCATATTCGGTAGGAGGATTATTGACGAATTCTACAGGAATGATTCGAGAAAGCTCGTACGAGCCGGAATTCATACTCTCTTTAAATGCATTCCACCCTTTCGCTGTTGATGGGCGTAAGAATCGAGAAAAAAGCCACGTCAGATCTTGGGCACCAAAATAATTCAAAACCGATTCTCCGTCAGGGAATTGAATCCTACTCATTTTTATACGATCCATGCGAGACTCTGATGGCATGCTGAATGATTTTACAGGCACAAATCCAAATTGCCCAAGAACTTCGGCAGATGGTGGTTTTTTCACTCGTTCAATCTCATTTTCTGTCGTAACTGACGCTTTTGGCGTGACAATCATTATCCCACCCATTGCGTGAAAAGTATTCTTGCCATCGATAGTTTTGGTATTATGATCGGCATTATCATATACGAACTGAACGTACGAATCTGAATTGAAAGATAATTTTTCAGGAGTGCTTAGAATAGACGATTCAAAGCGCAATGTTTCATTATAAGAAGAACACACTCCAATGTAAGCTAAGCTTTCAATTAGATCCCTAGAGGCATGTTTCTTATAAATCATGGTCGACAATCCGAGAAGAACACATGAAATGAAAGAACGTGGTCTCGCGGATGAAATTAATGAATGAGCAATGAAGCAGGTTCTATTGTTCCACTTCTGGCTCTCAGAGTCTTTTTTATTTGTTTTTATTATAATGTCAAGAAATCTAAGAAGAGTCAGAGGTATATCTGATACTGCATCAACTACAAATTCGCTCGGAGATTTATAAATTTGGGTATCATACAATTTTGCTCTTATATCTTCCTGGATGATTTCAGCTGCAGTCTCAACTATTCTCATTCGCTCTTCAGTTGTATTTTTCTTCTTGTTCTGATACCACGAATCAGTCAAAATTTTCTTACTCCGCCTTAGAAAAGTTACAATGAGTTGTTTGTTTGGATCATCCTTATTTTTCTGGACAAGATGGCAAACTAAATCGTCATGGAAATATTTTCGCAATTTTTTCATGATGAAATCTAGATCAAATTGATTTTTACCTTCGTATTTCTCTAAAATTTCATTTACTGAAAATTGACATTCATCTTTATTCTCTGTTATAAAACTTATGATGAATTTCAGAACAGACTCAAGTTCATCGTCGACTGCCTTACCATCCTTTATAGTAGGCCGAAAGTCATTGAACCTTGGGTAACAATCAGTATGATAACGTGCTTTGACATTCACTAAATCATCCACACCCTCGATTCTTGATGTTACATTCCGTGACTCTTCATCAGTCCTATCAGAACAGATAGCCATGATATTTTTCCGCAAAGAAGATTTTGTGACCATAGAAACATGCCTCCTATACTTTTCCTCTTTTTTTTTCACATTTCACGAAAGCTTCGGAGGCATCTGCACCACAAAATAAACAAAGATTCTGAAAATCAAACTGTTCCCTCCCCGATGAACGCGAGGACGCTCTCGAAGACCCAGCTTCCGAGCCACGCGATTCCAGAAATTTCTTAATTTTTAATTCATCGCAATAAGACTTACGGCAGTAACAATGAACCTTCATTGATTTCAGAAATCTGAAGTTCAAAAATTTTTTGTCTTTCCTCTTCTGACTGGCTTTGATGAGACTGTTGATGCCTTCTTGCAGCACGATTTGCGATGCTTTTGTGTTGGCTGGCTCATTACAGATGAGACAGGTGAACAATTCATGTTTGTTTTTTCCAGGCTCACAATCAACATTGCCAGTATCGCGATCAATATCCATTTTGGAAGTTATCTGGAATTCGCAGAATTCATTTTGATATTAGAACTTGTTTAGTAATATTCTTCTGACGTTCAGAGTCATTAGCATGGATTACTCACAGTGTGTGTAATTTTCACTGTTGAAGACAAGTGCAATCGAGTTTTCGATAAATTATTACTGTTCTCTCGCGTGCAACCACCGTGAAATAATTGTAAGCCTACAAAAAGAAAGTTGAAAGTCAAAGTGATGATAGTGTCAACGTATCAGGGAGCTACTTCAAGTTCATACATACGTCATGATATGGTCGTTGACCAGTGGCGTCATTGTGTTGATCCGAAATATAGAAAAATTTATTCGGGATCCGGGTATTTCTCGAGGTCTTCTTCGGTTGGAGGAACATCGGTGACAATTCCGCCAAGAATAAGGAGAGTATTTTTTTCATCTATCGCTTCAACTGCATGATCACAATTGTCGAAGCCGAAGTGAAAAAACGGATTATTTGTCGTCGAAAATGTCGTCGAAGATGTCGTCTCGGTTTTACTAGACGAGTTGATGAGGGTGGTCAAACCACAAGTCAACCAGTTCCAGTACGATTTCATTCCGTGAGCCGATCTAGGAAGCAAACAACTGGAAATTAGTAAATCTTATAAATTAGAGTATCAATTACAGTACTTGGACCAGCTTGACTATGAATGCTTAGAACACCTGGCTATGACGAAAAAGTCATCATTTCAAAACTCTCCTGAAACAAAAGAGCTCCTCGCAGCTTTCGGATGACTATCAAGGCATTTCAAAAACGCGCGCAAGTTATCGTATACAGCGCGCTTACTGTGGAAAATTCCCCAACAGCCCCTCTTGTATGTATGTATATATACTATATTCATAGACAAGCTAGTAGTATAGAGTACTGATGAAGGTCACCCAGTAGGGTCGAGAAGGGGGAAAAACTAGGAGAATGCCGGAGTAGCGGAGAGAGGCAAAAGAGACATGGAGAAAGAGAGATAGACAGACCTGCCTAGACAAAGAACGGTGTTGTACAGGTAAAAAGGTGGTGGGCCGAATATGAGGTGTTATGGCGTAAATTCGCGTTAAAACTTATTACGAACTCACAAAAATTTGAGGTGTTTCTAACAAATAACTTCTATTTCCGCAAATTGCGGCAACCAGCAAGAACTATTGTAGAGAATCAATACAGAAGTTTAGATTACTCCGAATCATTTTATATAAACCGATCTTCCCGATTTTTTTATCACGTGATCATACATAAAAATGATTCAGTATTGTGATTTGATCTACTCACCAGATCTTCCAAAAACTGGATCAAAAGCTTCGGCGGAATGAAAACCAGCTTTTCACGTGCTCGTTGGCAATATGCGTCGTTCTTTCTTCCCACAAGTATACCACAGCACACTTCTTTCACAATTCGGGTCCATGAGCCGACTGTCTACACGCCGGAAGATTTGGGGCAGCCTGGGCGCAGCTGCTCATCCGAAAAAAAAGGTGCCCAGTGGGGGAATGGACCACATGGCGCACCCTACAGACCTCGCTTGTACGAAAAGATGTGGATTGCAAGACGAGTTATTCGACGATTCCGATAGAATACACTCAATCGAAAAACAATCGCATCCCGGTCATTAAATTCGTCAACTTTGAATTTTAAATGACACTGAATATGTGCCATGTGATGTTATTTTTCGTGTTCATTGGGTTTTGGCAGATTGTGGGGTTAAATTCGAGAACAAGGAACTTTTGAGTAAAATGCATCTGACACTTTGTTGATGACTATCCAATTCCTCATACAAAGGGACGTTTGTGACTTTATCAAGTTCATCCTATTGCTTGTCAATGAACATTGAAAATCTTTTTACGAATGGGTTTGCAAATAACGCATTTTGTTACGGTCAATTCGAAAAAGTAAATGCGCCATTCGTCGTAGTTGGAGAATGGCACCCCTAATAATCGAAAGAATGAAGAGAATTGGACCGGTGGATGTCGAAATATTGCAAAAAATTATAACGCGCCCGAGTTTGAAGTGTGCAATTCAGTTTCTCGCGCTTAGCTCAGAGCGCGCGCTGGCTTCCCCCACCACGCCTCCTCCGGTCGTTCCGCGACCCTTTCGAGATTTCCTTCAACTTTCACTCTTGGTTTATGATTTATGGTCAGACTAGTAATATTCTACGATGCCTTGTAGCATTTTTTGAAAACTCACCCACGTCTAGACCAAATTTGAGCTCTTAATCTCTATTTGTTTATGAGATTTTGATTTTCAAAAAAAAAAGCGTATCTCGAAAACAAATTACTGTGAAGGGACGTACTTGGGCTTAAAATTTGGAGCAAAAATCAGGTATCATAGATCCGAAAGAATCATTTCAATAGTCCCTACCGTTCCCGAACAATTGAACAAACAAAATCGGCAAAATCCTCTTTTTTTAAACAAATGCAAAGTTTGTGCATACCCAATAATGTATTGAGAATTTTCTCGACGGTTTATTGAATAGTATGTTTCAGAGGACTCACCTGATTTTTGGCCATTAGCTCAGAGGATCGGAACCCAGAAATTTTTCAACATGAACTTTGCACTATTTTCTTATAAACAAATAGGCTAAAACGGGCTAATTTAATTGTATCGGGTTCTAATTTTGTCAATATCAAGAGCGTCCCAAAATACGTCAATTCCAGCCATTTCAGACTTGTACTGCCAATATTCAGGGAGCAATAAACAATTTAAATATTGTGTCAAATTCATTGTTTATTGCAGCTGCTGACGACCAAATCAACATATTGTCATGTTTTTTTTTTTCATTCGCTTCGAAATTTTATTAGCTTCAAAACTGCCCAAGCCAAAATCCCGGAAAATCCATAGTTTTCCAGCTATTCGGAGAGAAAGGAAAAAAAATGCAAAATTTTGCACTAAATCGGCCGTATAAAAAAAAGCCGGCCGAGTTCGAAGGGCAATTGGGTATATTCTGACTCTTGGAGGTCCCGCGCATCCAAAAAAAATTAAACTGTGGACTTCGGTGTTCTGACCAAAATCTGCCCCATTCCGATCTAATTTGCCTGGACTATGATGCAGAGCACTCTGATCATTGATCATAATTTTGGTCAGGTTAGAAATCTGACCTCTCAATTCTGAATTTTGCTCCAGAAGTCGCTGACGATCAAGGCAAAGCTCCTCCAGCTGGGAGCTCTGCTTTTCCAAAAGCTTTTCGAGAGACGACAGACGTGCCACAACCGTATCATTTGCCTCACTCACTGCTGGAATGAGTGAGGACGAACTATTAGCAACGCCTCGTTGGCTAACGATAGATTTAATGTCATCATACTGGCTTTAGAGCATGTCAAATCTTTGGAAAAAAAGATCCAGAGTGGTCTGCGCGATTAATACCCATTCGGTGCTCGATGGCTCTGATGAAGTCAATGGTGATGTTGGTGCTGCGTCATTCTTCAGAGTAGGTGATGAAGACGACGATTGAGATGCAGAAAAGTGCCCCACTTCACTTGGCAGGCTTTTGAATTTCGCGCGCTCGGGTGTTTTCGGCTCACAGTTGGTAGTGCTGCGTGGCATTGATGAGGCAGCTGTTGGTGCCGCATCCCCTCCTGCCTGCACGAGTGGTTGGCTCTTGATGGTAGGAGAGCCGCAGAACCCTTTGGTGGTGGGGGGCTCTGTGCCTCGATCGGTGACGGTGGCGGTACTCATTGAGGTAGAGGGAGATGAACTCGTCCTGCTGCGTGAGCTGAGCTGTGAGTGTGTGTGGAACTGTATACTCATACCACTGCGTGGTCTTGTATACTCTTTCTCTCTCTCGGCCGTGGGTTTCGTGCTGCGACGAGAGGCAGGGGCCGTCTGCTTCGTCTGCTTCTCGAGACCCGCTGACGATTTGGCTCGAGGGACATTGTTTCGTACCTGCAGACAGTTGAAACACGTTGCCGTAGCCCCAGATGTTTTCAGGCACTTTACGTGGGCCAGTTTCTTGCAGGCGGTGCATGTTCTGCTGCCTGGACGTAGAGTAGTGTTGCATACGCAGCAGGTCTTCTCACTCATTGATGGATCACAGGCAGCAAAGTGTCAGGGTACGCAGCAGACGACACGAGAGAGAGATGAGACGAGACGTACCTGCGCCGATTTGATGCGCCCGAAGCTCCTTCCCGCCGTGCGTGACTGTTTCCAGCTTACTTAACCTCAGTTGTTACTTGAAATTGATGTTGATTTTCCGATAAGGGATGCAAGTCCACAGCTTAGATTTTAATACTGTGTGACCTTGCATTTATGGCGCATGCAAGAAGCTGTAACAGAAATTGCCCAAAGGCATATGCACGGCAGATAGCGATGTTTTGAGAGGAGCTAGCAGAAAGAGATGTTGATCTATACTTACACACACACTGACACAAGGGAGACGATGGTAGGGACAGGCTGATACTTTTTCCTCTGTTCCAGACATGTAGTATTGGATAACTGTGTCTCCTTTGCAAATTGAGTGCTGGATATGTTGAAATATTTGCCGTAACGTGGTACCTGATCAGACTAGTCCCTGTATCCCCCAAACGTGATACTGTGGTCGATCGCTCAACTCCACTCCCCCCCCCCTCCCCAATCGGCCGCGTGATTCGTGCGGGCTTCCATAATAGCTGTATTTTACCACGAAGTTGTGGATCTGTGCTGGAGATGCACGCTATTTCGATATAGTATGGATATCGAAATCGATATCGATGTAGATATCAGTCATACTAGAGCCACTTGATATCGATACGAAAGGGGCCGATATATTATTAATATCGGAGTATCGGTCTCCTGCTCCAGCGAAAGTGATTGAGTCATGGATTGTAGATTGTTGAATCATTGATCTCGGCACGGTCAAGGGCCGCTGTGGCCGTGGAGTTGATTTCATCAGAGATGCTTCTTTGGCTGTTTTCAAACGTCAAAATCACTGGCATGAAAAACGTTATGCAAAGTTATAACGAAAATCACATTCAGAAGCTTCTGTTGATCGAATCGATGCTCCGGGAAGCGAGTAAACACCGAGTGATTTGCACAGATTGGTCGCCGATTCTAATGCACGGTGCGAAGTTGGCCTCGAGTGAGTCGTCACCAACAACGTGCGCGTTCGCTGCAGTGCAGAACGTGCAGACACTCGGGTCAAATGGTCGCGAGGAGTCGCGAGCTGACCGGTTTCTTTGGTGTAGCAGCAGCTCGCACATACTACTTATGCGTCTTCTGCACGGTCGTGTCTTCTGCTCCGCGCGGTCGCATCATTTACATCTCTAGTTTACATGCTCGCGTATGATGCAAGCAGATGATGATAGTAGATACGGATTTTGAGGCACTAACGGAGTGTTTTTTTTCAGCCGGGGGGCTGCCGCCCCCCGAACACCCCACTTGCGACCCCGTAACTACCCGTTTCCTCCAAAACGTATAGGAGCACGCGTGCTAAAAAATAGAGTACGATACACGGGGCAAAAATGCCACTCGTCAGCAAGGCGTTTAGCTCCCTCGTACAAGCGCTCGGGCACTAACTTCACGCCGTGCCAAAGAGTGGCACTTTTCCCACTTTTATCGTAAATATCTATACATTATTCATCAGAAATTCCCCATATCTCTTCACTCACATGACATCTCGACCAGAAATTTCATTTCCTTGCTTCATTTTGATTTTTTCCTCTACTTAGTTAGCGTGACGCAACGAGCAGATTCCGATTTTTTCATCATTCGTGTCTTTCGAATACACAAAATAAGTCTTGAGAGGAACGAAATTCCTTCCACAACTTATTTTAAAAAACCTGGTTAAGCTCGGCCCATCGTTCCCTTCATCACTTATTTCAGACATGATAATACTGCCAACTTCGCACTGACAATTTCACACTGAAAATTTTGATCCGAAAGAGTTCCAGGAAAATCATTTCGTTCCAGGTTAGAGAGGTTACTATTTATGAACAATATCAAAATAGTCTACTACAAAACAGTTCGAATCGATGGCGAATGCGCGGTCAAAAATGGAGTCGTGTATACTTTGCTTTCTAATAGATCATTGAGAAACTCATAGAAAGAAAATTTCCGGCGTGGATGTTGCAAACATAAGAAAAGGGTGAACGTATCATTTAGACACGAGCTCATGATCTCTAAATTCTACTCTGAAATGCAACATCGAATCATAAATATATAAAATTGTTGGGCAGATTTCAAATCTTACATATTCTCACATATTATCAAGCGAAAATCGATATTTTCGATATCGATTCGATATTGGGGGCGCCGATATCGATACGATTTCGAATTTTTCGATAATTTCGATGTCGATGTCGATATTCTTCTCATTTTCGTATTATATCGATATCGTGCAACTCTAATTTGTGCCTATTGGGAGGTAGAGATCAAGAATTGCAAAAAATCTTTTCCGTGCACTTGCATGTATTCTCGCCCTGATGTCTGGACAGGCAATATACCATCGCCGTCCAGGGAAGGACACGGCTGCACTTCCGCATCAAACTTCGGGCTACGCCCTGGTCTACATCAATACATACTCTTATGTTACCCAATCTATATGGCAGTGTGGCGTTCTGCCCTGAAATTGTGTCGGGAATCGCTGAATTTCAATAAATGTGTAAACTCATTGCCACCATGAGTCGCTCTCGGCCCCTCGCGGGCCTGGGTGCGTAGTATGCAATCACGGTATTGCATCGGGTGAGAAGTACGTGTATTAAAATCTGGAACGTTTTCAGAGGAATTGTGATCTCCATCATGTGGGACTGCCATCGTTACTAGGGCTAATTCGAATTATGTTGCCATGAAAATCTAGAATATACAATGAGTATGAATTTCCATCGATATGGAAGGAGTTTGAACACAATATGCAGTAATTTTCATCAAATTGCAACATTAGCGAGTGGATTATTATGAACAGAGATGCAGTACACCAAGAGCACTCTCAACCTCGAAGAAATTCCGCATGTTCTAATGAGACTGAATAACGATTGATTTTTACTACAATCGTGCCATCAGAGCGTTGATCAGTATGATGAGATACATCTGGAGTGTTATGTTCTGCCCAGTTGAATCGGAAACCAACATGAATGCACTCAGAGCTGTATAACCTATTCTGATTCCACGGTGCCATGAACCTTATCGGGAGCATTTCTCGTCTATCAAAACGATCTATCATCCATTGACTCAGCGATCCACTATATCTCTCTGATATGTCTTGCCAGAATTCTTACATTATAGAGTCAAATTGCCCTTCCAGTTCCTAAGAAGTCTATGAAGAAAGAACACCGCAAATCAGATTGCCTGACGAGAGAGACTTTTGGACCAGCATTGTTCTCCGAACCTGATATTATTCGGAGAGTCAATTCTGTCAATGATGTGAGGCACTGTGAAGAAGCTGTCTTACGTTCTACTCCATTTACAACCTCCCAAGATGACAATGCATTGAAGATACGACGTCTGGGGAACGACGCGATTGTTCCCTGTGTGAATCCATCTACTTTGAGAGTGTCTACGAACGATGTCTCTATCCCCGCATGTCTAACGAAATATGAACAAATCTTGATACCAGGGTTGTCTTCATCAAACAGAACAGGTAATCGACTCTTTTGATTAGTAAGGATAATCGCACAGTGTGCCTGAAGACATTGTTTCGAAGTGAATACTCCCTCTGGAATTATTTGGTTTCTGATTCTACATCATTGAGGCATCATTTCTTCACATAAATTAAAATTGCGGGCTGAGCCCTCTTGGAAGAATGTCGCTGGGAACATTTTTCGGCCATAGTCTGGAAACGCCCAAGTGATATGGCCCATCCTTCATTGGATATGAGCTCAAAAATGAATTTCTTCACTTCCTAACACTAGTTTCCAGCGAATGTGACCTCTTTGGATCCTCCTGAGGCTTGTTGAGGTAGGGCATTGACCCTGAAAACCCTTCAGAAAACCAATGTTTTGAGATCTCATTTAAGAGCCCTTGGGTAGGTTGGGCCAAAAATGTCTATGTGTAGTCTTGTAGAGGTTGCACACTGTATTTCCACATGGGCATGGTTTTGGAACGAATCATTCTCATATGGAAACCTTTCTATGGAGGCAATCAAAAAATTGTTGATACTGTGAATCAGGTTTTCCTTGTGAGGATGGGATCGGAGTGGATTTGAAACGAAGTAATACGTGTTTTTGAATCTTTTTGCACGAGGATTG
The DNA here is from genome assembly GCA_029851415.1 of Eretmocerus hayati. Lineage (NCBI taxonomy): Eukaryota > Metazoa > Arthropoda > Insecta > Hymenoptera > Aphelinidae > Eretmocerus > Eretmocerus hayati. Next base: position 133,500,064 of record CM056741.1, on the reverse strand, counting down.
GCCGTCTTTTGATTCGAACGAGTTGGAATTGATGCTCATAAGAGCAGGAAATAGCTTGGAGTCCTCTGTTTTGATAGATCAATAGCTTCTCTGCGAGCACTCGTGTTCATATCCCTTGTCTCCCCAGTCAATGACAGATGCACTTGATATCTGAATTACTACATATTGGGTTTGAATCGATGGAGAAGAAAGGTTATCATAGATGATTCGAACGATGAAAGAATCTGCGGTACCATATCCGTAATATCTTTTTAATGTAGTCTGACTGAGTCCTTTTCTAAAAATGCTGTTCTCACGTTTGACCTCAGAGTCACGAGAAAAAGTATCTCTGATTGTTGTACATGATAATGGGAAACTTATATAGCGATGAGTCATTAGAATATCACTCGATTACGCATCCTGCCAAGGAGGAATAATTCGTTCCCAGAAAATATAATGAAACTACACGATAATATTTTAACTCTTTTGTTGATCTTATACAACTAGAAATTCCTAAATAACTTGCTTAATAATCAGTATACAAAAATGTTACATCAACAATGTAGTTGGTATTTTTATGACTCATCGCTATATAAGTTTTCCACTATCATGTAGATCGATAAAAAATAGTTAGTTTCGTGACTTCGAGGTCAAATGTGAGAATCGCATTCCTAGAGGAGGACTCACGAGAAGAGCATGAGGTCTGCGAGCACGGATCTTGGTGAAACTCTGGGAATCATCTTGTTTCGATGAAGAATGAAGATATCTTCAAGAGTTGAGTCGAATGGGCCTCCCATCCTGAGATACAGCTATGGAGGTTAGCATTGTTAGTATATCGATATGTCTTTCTAATATAGGCCTATATGAACAATGTCTATCTCCATAGCTGTATCTTGGGATAGGAGGCCTATTGGAATTAACCGTCAGAGATACTTGCATTTTCCACCATAAAGAGATGATTCCCAGAGTTTCATCAATATCCGTGTTCCGCAGACCTGATGCTCTCCTTGTCAATCGGGCTACATCAGAAAGATATCACGGATATGGTGTCGCAGATTCTCCCATTGTTCGATTCATCTATGACACTCTTCCTCCTCCATTGATTCAGACCCAATATGTAGTAGTTCAAAGACAACCTGCGTCTGTAATTGACTATGGAGAAAAGGAATATGAACATGAGTGATCGCAGAGAAGCTATTGACCTATCCAAAGAGAGGACTCCAGGCTATATTCTGCTCTCATGAGTACCATTTTCAACTCGTCCGAATCGAGAGACGGCCAATCCTCGAGCAAAACGATTAAGAAACACGCATTACTTCGTTACAAATCCACTCCGATCCTACTCTCACAAAGAAAACCTCTTTCACAGTTTCAACAATTTCTTGAGTGCCTCAATGGGAAGGTTTCCGCATGAGAATGGTTTGTTCCAAAACCTTCTCCATGTGGCAATAATATACAACCTTTACAAGAGTACACATAGACATTTTCGGCCCAATCTACTCAAGGGCTCTTGAATAAGACCTCAAAACATTGGTTTTCTGTATTTTTGAAGGGTTTTGAGGGTACATGCCCTACCTCAACAAGCCTCAGAAGCATCCAGAGAGGGCACATTCTCTGAAAACTGGTGTTAGGGAGTGAAGAAACTTGGTTTTGGGCTTATATCCAACATGGGATGAGCCATTCCACTTGAGCGTCCCCAGACTGTGGCCGAAAAGTGTTCCAAACGACATTCCTTCAAAAGGGCTCAGCCCGCAATTATAATTTTTGTGGGGAAATGATGCCTCAATCATGTAGAATCAGAAACCAAGTTCATCTCAGAGGGAGTATTAACTTTGAAGAAAATGCGTTGAGGCACACCGTGAGCGGAGAATATTGTTTACCTCGTACCACCCCCTCCCTGTCCCAAAGCGATAACGACTGAGAAGTCTTAGCGGCTTTCAACGTGTCTCCCCATGAGCAGACCAGGTGTCCGGAACACGAATTATTACCGTAATTCTTTCACTTTCTCTCACTATTTAGACTATAAGAACTTCTCATTATCTTTGACAATGGGCACTCTCGATAGAGTCATGGATTTAGAAATGATGTATGAATATTGACTCCTTTGTGACTTTCAAGCATGCTCCACCTTTCGACATTTCATATGCGAAACTCACGACATCCAATCTTGAGTCTCGGCTTGGAACAGTGACCAGTCAATATTTACACACAGAATACACATATCTCCAACAACTCAATACCACATGGGTCACCCCCCATAAGCGCGTCAATCTTATGTAATGGCTAGCGATTTCCCAAAAGAATGTACTAGCCTACTGGGAAGTTTTTATGACTCAGAACAACGTATTTTTCATCATGTACATGTATCTGCGGACCATAATTCCTCTGGGAAATGTATTATACGACTGGTTTTATCGTCGAAATCGAAACTCCGTGACTGTAATTTTGGGAATTGATGATTTGATCCCAAGTTCTCACCGCTCTGATGAGTAGATGAGCTATCCTGCCTAGGGTAGACGATTTTTTGGGCTTCAAAGTTGTCTATGGACCGCGGATTCCACTAACAAGGGGGGACCACGGGGTCCGAATCGCCAATTATCCCCAAAATTTTTTCACAGTTTGGTACCATCTAGAATATGAAGAATCTAGAATATCTCCGTCCAATGGGCCTCCTGGACAGAGCTACAAGCAAAAACCTTAGCATTACCAGTATATTCATATATATATATCACTTTTTAACATGGGCCTATATGAGCAATGTTAATCTCAGAGGCTGTATCTTTGGACAGGGGCCTCATTCGACGGAGATACTCTGGATTCTTTATATCCGAGGTGGTACGAAATTGTGAAAGATTTCTGGGGATGATTGTCGATCCGGATCCCGTGGTCACCCCTTGTAAGTCAAGGCGATGACGTTGAGTGAGACCTAAAATGGTGATGTAATGGAATTTTCAAGGAGCTTAGTCGTTTTTGGTAAATGACAACGATAAGTCGTTATATTCACGAAGTAAATTTCTGTGAAGTTCTCGGACAGGTCTACGTACGATGACTGAATTGTCGCGGGCGGGCACCGACGCGAGATAGAAACTCGGGCGCGACGACGCGAGAGCTGCACATCTTGCAAGCTCCACAGACTGATGGTTAACTAACGCGAGCCGAGTAATGAGTACAGCTCGACGTGAGAACCCTCGGTCGTTGCACTGGTCAGCCGATACAATTTTGGCCAATGAGGTGACAACCATCAATCATGCGAGGATAAGGAGAGTAAAGGCAACGACCGAGCATTTCACATCGAGCAGGCTCTAATACAGTCTGATTCATTAACTGTGTACATACCGTAACCGGGATGTAGAAAAAAATTTGTATTTTCAGAAAATTTATTTGTAAAAATATGTAATAATTCACAGAATTTATAACTTTTGATAGAAAAAGGATTCGTAATCATTACATTTGAAATGTTTCAAAGGGGGTGCCAACTTCACACGCGTAATGATCTGCCTCCAAACCATTACATAACAAACACGTGTTTATCATGTAATGATTATTGTTTCGCGATTGTGGTTATGTGTTGTGTTTGCGCGTAGTGCCATGATGTTGTGTGTGCAGTCTCAATGGTTTCAACTCAAAATGATTCTCGTCATCTTTCTGATTCTTGTGATTTTGCCGCGGATCCCCGCCCACCCGCAGCTGATGACTTTGGTCTGCAGCTAGTGTGTACCGCGTGTGTAGGCGGGCGCGCTGCATGTGGGCTGCAGACGATGCAGCGGAGCAAATCATCATTCTAGTTATCTGTCGAGTGTTGCCTAATGTTGGTTTCTGTGTAGAGTTTTCGCGATTTGCTGACGCCTCGTCGCGGTTTGATGAATCATTCTGATTGTAGATTAGTTTTCCGCTGCGGGCTCTCATAGTATGTACACAATGTCTGCTGTTGTCTGCTAGAACAGAGTAGTACAACTCTGTTTTTATGTCCTGATTCATCACAGGATAATTTGATTGTCATTGTGTATAGCAGAACCTCTTTCTGTTTGCTAATTTTCTGGATCGTGGGTAATTGAGTGTCCAATAAGGGTATCCTGCAAGTAAAAAAGCCATCTCCATGAGCTACCTCTTTTTAAGTTGAAATACATTATTCGGCAACAGCAAGCGAAAAGATCTCTCCAAAAGCGAATTCATCGTTCACGTACGTGAATTCATCGTTCGCGTACGCGAATTCATCATTCTCGTACGCGAATTAATCGGTGGCATACGCAAATGCATCGTTCGCGTACGCGAATTCATCGTTCGCGTACGCGAATTCATCGTTCCCGTACGCGGATTCATCGTTCGCGTACGCGAACTCCCCGAGAGCCCGGGGCGAGAGCCACTTCGTCCGCGAATCGAGGGACTGACACGATTTGATTATAATCACGTGCGATTATGGCAGAAACTACCGGGACTCGCGTATGCAAATTCGCGTACGCTAACTCGCGAATGTCACTTGCTCCTTTGGGATTACGCACGGCAGTCATAAGGGTGGGTATTCGCGTATGCTAACCGGGTTATGCGGACTTGCGTTCCACACTTGATCTTCAGGACACGCGTATGACAAACATTGGATGGAAATTCGCGCACACGAATCTGCATAACCTGGTTAGCGTACGCGATTGATCATCCATTGCATGCAATAAGCTAATCTAGAAAAATCCTCATGACCTGCTTAGGGTACGCGAATTTACATCACTTGGTCGCCGTGCGCGATTCTAGAGGAACGGGCGTGACCCGCGAATTCGCACCCTAGAATATGCATGATCTGGTGAGCATACGCGGATACTAATCCATTGGTTGCCACACGCGATTCCAGTAGAAAAGTGCTATACGCGGATATGCATACTGCGAGATCCGGTAGATTTTCCCATAAACGTACGCAATTATAGGTAGTTTCGTGCCGGTCTTCCGATGCGCGCATACGCTAATGGTGACACTAGGGCACTCCGAAATGTCTCATTCAGTACGCATATGGAAACGCTCTTGGCCCTAGTTCTTTAGGCGAATTTGCATACGCGAATTCATCGTTCACGTACGTGAATTTATCGTTCGCGTACGCGAATTTATCATCCTCGTACGCGAATTAATCGGTCGCGTACGCGAATGCATCGTTCGCGTACGCGAACTCCCCGAGAGCCCGGGGCGAGAGCCACTTCGTCCGCGAATCGAGGGACTGACACGATTTGATTATATTCACGTGCGATTAAGGCAGAAACTACCAGGACTCGCGTATGCAGATTCGCGTGCGCTAACTCGGGAAAGTCACTTGCTCCTTTGGGATTACGCACGGCAATCAAAAGGGTGGGTATTCGCGTATGCTAACCTGGTCATGCGGAATCGCGTTCCACACTTGATCTTCAGGACACGCGTATGGCATACATTGGGTTCGCGCATGCGAATCTGCATAACCTGGTTAGCGTACGCGATACATCATGAATGAAAGCGATACACGAATTCGCTCTCGCGTATCTGCATGACCTGGTTGGCATACGCGGATACCGATCCCCTGGCATCCATACGTGATTCCAGGGGAACAAGTGCGATACGCGAATCAGCATACGCGATGTAAATTCCCCATTTTTTCCGAAGCGTAAACAAATATCCGTGGTTCTTCAATCACACTTGAATTCACCTACGCGAATCTTCATCAGTTGGGTCTCTAGTTCACGCATCGGCCAATCGGTACGATTTTATATGTAGATATTGGCGCTTGAATCATTCGGCATGTCAAATCACCATCCCGATTGGCAATGAGTGTGAAGCACGAGTCACAGATCATCAGAAAGCCAGGTAGGTATGCGAAACGAGTTTTGAATTCTAATCCTTGTAAACTTTCAAAAACTCAATATGATACGAATTATGATCTCAATTCAATTTGTAGAACAAGCCCATCGAGTTTTCACCCTGAGGATTTCAATGTTTCTCTGTAGATTCCTGATGAGCATATCTGCACTATCTGTCAGCTAATTCTGATTAAGCGTGAGAAGAAATCGTCAGTCAGTTCGATGTACTGGCCAATAATGAAAAAATGTACAATGCGAAATTGTATTGGGATTATTCAGACCCATGGCCATTCCTGACGTTGGTAACTGGACATGAAATTCACACTTTACTCGTGGAAATTCTAATTAGAGCCAACACAATGGAAGATTTGAAAGAGAAAATCTAATGATTCAAGGCATCTCACAGCAAGCAACAAGCATAGTAATTTCAATTACTCACATGAATGGTCCAGATCTTACCAAGTATCGAATTGAGCAAGACTGGTCACTTCTGTGGAGTTTCTGCGTTGATGGAGCGTTGAGCAGCTGTGGAGGAAAGAAATGTCACGACCATAGGTGCATGACCATACATCTTTAGTTTGTTGCACTCACCTCGAATGAGATGATGCAAGAGATCTCGTCCAGATTTTGGAGAAATCTTTTCGCTTGCTGTTGCCGAATAATGTATTTCAACTTAAAAAGAGGTAGCTCATGGAGATGGCTCTTTTACTTGCAGGATACTCTTATTGGACACTCAATTACCCACGATCCAGAAAATTAGCAAACAGAAAGAGGTTCTGCTATACACAATGACAATCAAATCATCCTGTGATGAATCAGGACATAAAAACAGAGTTGTACTTCTCTGTTCTAGCAGACAACAGCAGACATTGTGTATATACTATGAGAGCCCGCAGCGGAAAACTAATCTACAATCAAAATTATTCATCAAACACTTCGAATCCATGCGCGAAACCGCGACGAGGCGTCAGCAAATCGCGAAAACTCTACACAGAAACCAACATTAGGCAACACTCGACAGATAACTAGAATGATGATTTGCTCCGCTGCATCGTCTGCAGCCCACATGCAGCGCGCCCGCCTACACACGCGGTACACACTAGCTGCAGACCAAAGTCATCAGCTGCGGGTGGGCGGGGATCCGCGGCAAAATCACAAGAACCAGAAAGATGACGAGAATCATTTTGAGTTGAAACCATTGAGACTGCACACACAACATCATGGCACTACGCGCAAACACAACACATAACCACAATCGCGAAACAATAATCATCACATGATAAACACGTGTTTGTTATGTAATGGTTTGGAGGCAAATCATTACGCGTGTGAAGTTGGCACCCCCTTTGAAACATTTCAAATGTAATGATTACGAATCCTTTTTCTATCAAAAGTTACAAATTCTGTGAATTATGACAAATTTTTACAAATAAATTTTCTGAAAATACAAATTTTTTTCTACATCCCGGTTACGGTATGTACACAGTTAATGAATCAGACTGTATATAGGCATGAAGTTTAAATCCTTGCGCGCACACGAACAATATTCATACGGTAGATTTGAGAATCAAAATAAATTGGGAGCATCATATCTCCCAAATCACAATTATCTTACGAAATTAAGTTTCCAAATGGTCAAGAGTTCATCGATGTCTCGAAATTCCAATCAACCGAGGAAATCTAGGCTATCACTCGTTTTCCAAATATTTGAGAAGTCGGTTCTTATCACTATCTTCGTCTGACGACTCTGGTACCAGTAACACGAGCTTCACAATAAGCCGTCTGATCGTTGTATCAGTGCGCACCCATGTTATCTGGATTATTCCCATTGGGAACTTCTGTGACCACTACCAAAGGCCAGCCAGCTGGAGCTTTACAATCGTCGCATAGTAAAACCTTATCATCTGCCTGATAGGCCCTAGAAGTCCTCGACCATTTGTGCTCTTCTTGCAGTGTTTGTAACTCCACGCTCCCCAAAATTCTCGAGACATCTGAGTTATCTAACTCAATCGTTCATCGACTGGAATGGCCCTGGTGGCATTGTTACGATGGTTTATGTATGAAAAAATGAGCAGGCGTCAGTGCAGACAAATCAGGAAGATCATCTTTCAGAGGTGAAATAGGCCTTGAGTTTGAACATGCTCCAATTTTAGACATCAAAGTAGACATCCCTACCGAAGTAGGGATATCGCCACAAACTATCCTTTTTGAATGATGTTTGGCTGATTTGACTGCAGCCTCCCGAATTCCTCGGAAGTGTGGTGCCGATGGAGGGTTGAATCTGAATTCTGTCATCATACTGCTCAGATGTACAGCAATTTCCTGGAATTCAACCGAAGCTCCGTCAAAATGAAGCTCAATAGCTGTCTCAGCGAAATTCAGAGCGCTGTCGCACTCCAGGATGCTGCAATGACCATGCCTTGGAGGGGAGCGCTCAACCGCAAGCCAGGAATGTTTCGCTCGAGTAGTCCCGCACAGCCTGCAAATGTGCGGCTCTTATACCAAGACAGATACAGATATGAACATGAGCCTCTGCCACGACCCCTAGATAATCGTCCTCTGAATGGACTTGCAAAGTCCAGTTCCGGATGTTCAAAAGTATAAGCGAGCATGACTCCAACCTTGGGAAGATCTCCCATCAATTGAGTTGACATTTTTGCAGAATATCGTAGACATAGTGTACGTTGGTTGATCAGAACTTTCGTCGCTCGTCAACCTTCGATAATTGAGTACTGATCCCTGAGACTGGATGGAGTAAGCTGCGTGCCCCCGCGGAGAGAATCCAAGTGAGCTCGTCTCACAAGCAGCTCTGTCAAAGGGCTCCTGCAAGGCAGAATCAGCGGGTACTTGGCAGCATAACCCAAAAGCGAATGTCGGAGTCTGCCTCCAACTTTCAGGAGACCTTGATATGAAAATGGCCTCAACACCAATAAGTTAGCCTCGTCGTTTTCCAGCAACCTGAAACTGTCACCAAAGCTGTTTCTTGTTCTATATACACTCGTCACAATCGGCCATTCTTCAACTCCCCAGGTCTCAATAAACCGTCTGGAATCACTACAACATCAATGACTTTCAATTTCAGAAATCCTATTCTCTCACTGGTTGCATTGCTGAGACGAGATCTGAGCTTCGTCAGGAAGCGAATACAAAGTGCCGTAATACGAGAGAGCTTGGATGCCATAGGAAATCTTGTCAATGATCCGTTTTGAAAGGAGTCACCCGAATACTGTAACGCAGTGGCATGAGAAGCGGGAGAATGACTCTTCGAGAGGCTCAACTTGCACATCCTCTGCTTCAGTAGTCCACAGATGACTCGATTCCGACAAAAATGACGGACCCCTTCATCAGAGCTCGAGTCGCACCAGGAGTTCCGGACTCAAACCCCGAGGAATCACATTCGCAGGGTCATCTTGTGATTTGACGTGATACTAGTGAGCTTGCTGAGTCGGCTCTTGAATCAAGAAGCATCAATTTGTAACAAAAAAAATCGAGCGAGGCGCTGTGCCTTATATACTTTGAATTCGGGGTTTTCTAACCTCACTCATTTTTCCCACCTTACTTATTTCAACCACCCGGGTGCACAAACATCTCCTGCCTCTCTATTCAGGGCTGTTTTCATACGGACTCACTGTTGGTGTCATCAATTTCCCGATTCTGACCGCAGGGACTTTTATTTCGCTTTGCCAATTTTCACCACCTCAAAAAAATTATCCATTTGATTTGTTCAGACCCTCGAATGCAGCTTCGATTTGTTCAGACCTCGAACGCACAGCTTCGATTCGAGAGTTGTCGACAAGCGAGTAAGAGAGAGGAGAGAGAGAAAATCCGTCTGCTTTGTTTACATCGCCATGCATCGCGGTGCCGCAATCTCAATTAGTGCATGCATTATCTTGTTTGGACAAAATAGATGCAAAATGTGTATGTTTCCATGGAAAAAGGAGCTATTGAGAGAAAGGTGTTCTTAAATGCGGTATATTGTATATAAACCTGTGCATGATGTATGCTGGGATTCTTTGCCCCATCAGATTAGGAGTTTATAGATCAACTTTGAGGTCTTGTCTGTGATGCAGTACTAAATGTCTTAAGTCTTCAGAAGAATCAGGGAGCATTCGCCAAATACATAAGAATATGGCTTTGTGGTCGAATAAGTCACTTCATCTACGTTTATACTTGTGATATTGCTTTCCATGTTTTTTTTCTAAACATTCAGTCAAAAGTTGGATGGGAAGTTTCAGTGATTGATTATATCTTATTACATGCATACTCTGAATAATCTGAACGAATAGAGATTGAGCGGGTATTATTTCACTCTTGGTCTACTGATATCAAGAGTCGATATCGCTGTGAGGACCAGACAATACATTTTATTATTTTGACTGCTTCTGAGCTGACTTTTGAGTTCTATTCATTGGTGTCATCAAGTAAGATGCTTGAGAGCTTGTCTGTGCCAAGAAATATTGGCAAGTGGTCAAGCGCTTTTGATAGAACTACCACACACTCCCACAATATTTCAGATCCAGATTAATAACTCTTTCATCGTCACAATCATACATGCAACTCATGGGTCCATGTAGTACTACTAAAAAGTTCTAGCAGAGTCATTGCTGCTCCAAGAAAGTTTTAAATCATGGGTTGTAACTCATGAGTTGAGATGTGATGTGGAGAAGATATTTAAGCGCTCTATAAGATGGGAATTTGAATTTTTGGACACTATAGCAGTTGAAGCTTGAAATTCTGCTAAAAACTTTTGACTATCGGTGAATCAAATATTTATGTAGAATAGCAAAACCTATGTCACTCAAATTATCTTGTGACTAAAGTTGACTTGGATCGGCTCTTGCTCCTCTTGTATTATTCCTTAATACTATTTCACTCCAAATATTGATAAATGAGGTAAGTTCTAGAATAAGATAAAGAGTAATGTCTCGTTCAAGAATAAAGAATCAATACTTGGGTGGAATGATATTGAAGAATTTCTCAAGTAAATCAAGAGCCGCTCCAAGTGAACTTGATCAAGAAGATAATCTGAGTGAAATAATTGTTTATATTCTAGAGGGATATGTGATTAACAGATTCTCAAAAGCTTTGATTAGATAAGGAAGTTGATTTCTTCATTTTGATTCTCATGAGAAAGAAATTAGATCCTTCCCCCCTCCATTGACTTTTTTCAAAAGTATAATTTGGCGAGTATGAGTTTGTTCCTCAAAACTCATCGATTTTTATCAGGTTTTCACAGTAAAAATGATGATTGATTCAAATAAGCTGTATTACATAGTTTCAACTCTTGAAAGAAATGAGATCAAAGGAACTATGTCGAGTATTTCTGTAAGTTCGAGAGTCCAACCATTTTCCGGGCAAAATTCTTATGGCATTGTTTCAACTCGTGAAAGGAATGGAATGAATAAGAAACCATGTCGAGAGTTTTTCGAACAAGTTTGATCGTATAAGGTGATGGATTTCGGAAATTTTGCACGGTCTTTCTCATTCGTTGTTTGTTAAATCCAAACCTTGAATTGGAAGAATTAAAGAAATCAAGTATAGTTGATCAAAGAATCACGCTAATTATTCCCGAAACTGTAGAATTTTCTTTGAAAATGTGGAGCGAATCACTCGTTGCTCTCTCATGTATTATAAGGATTATCAAGAAGAGCGACGAGTGATTCGTTCCACATTTTCAAAGAAATATACAGTTTCTAGAATAATTAGCGTGATTCTTTAATCAACTATACTTGATTTCTTCAATTCTTCCAATTCAAGATTTGGATTTAACAAACAACGAATAAGAAAGACCGTGCAAAATTTCCGAAATCCATCACCTTATACGATCAAACTTGTTCGAAAAACTCTCGACATGGTTTCTTATTCATTTCATTCCTTTCACGGAATGAAACAATGCCATAAGTATTTTGCCCGGAAAATGGTTGGTCTCTCAAACTTACAGAAATGCTCGACATAGTTCCTTTGATTTCATTTCTTTCAAGATTTGAAACTATGTAATACAGCTGATTTGAATCAATCATCATTTTTACTGTGAAAACCTGATAAAAATCGATGAGTTTTGAGGAACAAACTCATACTCGCCAAATTATACTTTTGAAAACAGTGAATGGAGGGGGAAGGATAGAACATCCTTCGAATCCGACCATGAGGAATCGATGCAATTCCGAATGGCATAATTCCGACGAAGCGATCAGTGGGTTTTGCTAATTATAAGACCGCGCGAAGCTCTTGACGGAGTACACTGAATGTTTTCATTGGGGCTACCGTCGACTTAGAACTCTGCAACGATACAACAACCTGTCCGTCCCTGATCATTTGCGAATAAATAAGAGCACTGAATGCTTTCGAGAAATCATCCACAAACCCGTGCAACTCAACTTCCAATCCTTGGTTCGAGTATTCTATCCACCTAGGTATTCTAATATCCTCCAAATTCGCAAGTTTACTGTATCAGTCAGAGCTCTGGCTCAGATTGTTACTAGGGAGACCATTATCTCATTTATACTCCAAGAGCTGATGGGATTCCCTACTGAAAATGGGTGGCCGCGCAAGCGGCCGCCGAGGCGGGCGCCCGCACGGTAGCACAAAATCGACGATAAAGTCGCCCGCCCAGGCGGCCGCCGCGAAAAATTGTTATCACCAAAAATTCAATTTTTATATTTTTGTTTTCCCGAAAACCCGAAATAATTTCTTGGAAAAATTTTAGATACATCCCATTTCCTTCCTCCTTCTCACAATTGATGGGAAATTTCTGAAGAAAACTAGGAAATATCAAGGATCAATGCGAGTGGTGTGAACAAAAATACTTATCTCCACCTCGTGCGAGTCTGAAACACCAATTCTTCAAATCAAAGTTTCATAAGTCAGTTTTTCATTAATATGTTCTCTATATCTGGAGCAAAAAGATGATCTGACGTACTGTCTCTAGTATCTCTATCACCATTTCCCATACGGAGAGTACAGGACATGGTTATTGAGGTAGTTCTAGCGGTACTCGAATTAACTAACAGAAACTTACGAAATTCGGCACAATGGTGGATTAGTGTATCAAATAGACACAGTCGGAATTTTGCAACTCTTAGGAGTCGCGGAGAACAGTTTTGGGTAATTTCATGAAAGCCAATTAACACGGCGTCTTACGGGAAACGGTCGATACACTCATCTCTGACTATCAGATTTTCACGGGAGTGATCACATAGGTGTGAGAGTGCATGAAAAATGCATAACAATGAACAGATCGACGATTAGGAGCCTACCAAAAAAGATATGTCACTACTTCCGGCATTTTCGGGGTAAGATTATCGTCTACTGTGTACATCACTATACCTATATAGACGGGCGGGAATGAGTCAAGCGCGGGTCTAATCTGCACTCGGACTTTTCAGTACCGCTAGTACTACCTTAGACCTACATTTGTTCATTTAAATTAGATATATTTCTGGATCCGAATATAACTAGAATATAATGATGAGACACTCATCAACGGTGAGTTGTGTAATGAGATGATTGTTGCGACTGCTCGATTCATCAACGCGGGGAAATTGGGTGTTGGAATGAAAGAAAAACACGAGATCAATAAATAATCGTCTGTCATTTATTATTCTATCAATATAGCCAAAGGGCGTAATTTTTCATAGATTGGAGGGAACAAAATCGAATGAAATAATTCCGGGGTTTCGGGAAAACAAAAATATAAAAATTGAATTCTTGGAAAAAGAAAATTTTCCGCGGCGGCCGCCCGGGCGGGCGACTTTATCGTCGATTTCGTGCTACCGTCCGGGCGCCCGCTCGGGCGGCCACCCATTTTCAGTGGGGTTGCATGGATATCTTTGTCCAGATCGCCACCAGAGCTTACTAACCCAATGGATCGTATCGAAGATTGTAGTCGCGAGAGACAAAGCCGTTTTTCTGTCATTTTTGACTGTCAAAACCTTGAGGTTTGATACTAAAATGGGAGTAGTTCTCTAAGTTAGACCAAGTATAGAGATACAATCATCAGAATCAGAAGTAGCTGGAGCGTAAATTCTATGATCAACTGGGATCTGTTCCATCATCTGAGTATCGCGAGCCGCCTAATTTCGTAGCTCGATTCCGCCCACCTTGAGAATCTCGATCAATTGCACCTGTTTGGGACAAATTTTTTCTACTGCTCCTTTCCCTGACATAAAATCATCCATATTTGATTCGTCCTCGATGATTTTAACAGCTAAGGCGGAGAGATGTCCATGATCGTTCCCCAGTTGTCTCAAAAGTCTGATGGCCATATAAGAAGAACATTTTAGATCGTATCTTACAGTTTTGGGAAGACAGAGCAAGACTCCTCAATCCGTATTCCCTCTCCATAGAATCATATGTAAGTGTCGTTCTTTTGGATCCACTATGACTTGCCTAAACATGTTCTCCATATCATCTACGGAGACAAATTCATATCGGCGCCACTTTATTATCAGATCAACTAGCTCTGGTTGATCGTCGAAAATCGTCCGTAATTTCATGGAGCCTTGAAGTACTCCGTGATTCAGAAGAATATAGCAACGATTTCTATCGTCAACTTAATTCAAAGCCTTTCCCATATGCGCGAGATCCTCAGACTCTTGCATGAAATTCAAATTTAGCTTCAAAATCCGGATATTTCAAGAATTTTCGTTCCATGGACTCATTCCGGCTCTCCACAGACCGTCAAAGTGATGATGAAAACAGGGTTTCGAGATATTAGTAATCAGCTTACCCTAATCTTCTAATGATCGGAAGACGATTCATCAAATATCCGTCAAAGTTAGGTGTACTAGGAGGACTGAACGTCCAATCGATACCAGCGTTCGCCGGGGAAGCTGCAGAGTCACGGTAGAACATGAAGGATCTACTGAATATCCTTTGTTGTTCATCTTTGGCAGTACGGGGATTTTCGGCGTTGTCGCAAGTTAGCGATTCGCAGGCACCTCTCTTGGAAACAAACCATCCAAAAGTGACCGTGGAGGCCTTAAATGTAACATCTGACACAGGTTCTAGATGCATGGCATCCGATATACTCGTGTAATGGCTAAAGTCACATCTGTCAGGCTAGACAGAGAGATATAGCCAGTATTTGTAAAAGAAAGAAAGAAGAAGAAGAAGCATGGCTTCCGGACACAAGCAGACAAACTCACAAATGTAAACTTTGGTTGCTTTGTGACCACATCCCTCGATATTTATAACTATGATCGGCCCAGTACAATCGATCCCCAAAGCTGAAAAAGATCGCGATTCCTACCAAAGAGTCTCACGCTCCTGATTACGTGAATAGACATGTAAACGCGTGAATAAATGCGTGTTCAGTCACATTGAGCTATGGACCTACTCCGTAACGTGCACGAACACATGATCGCACACGTGCGATAGCACGTGATCGCGTACGTGATTTTTCATGTGCCTTGAGGGGAATTCCAGGATCGATCAACACGGTTCTTCGAGGCCTGAATCAGAGTCTCGAGACCGGAGGAGGAATTTTGATGATGATTTTGATACCAAAATCCCAATCCCAGCCATTTGAAGAATACGATCGATTTCAGTCGACGTATCACTGACGCTATGATACTAGCTTCATACATATGATCATCAGATCGTCAGAGGATCCAGGAGTTGTTCTGGATCTCATTATTCAATCAAAAAACGAATCATAATTAAGGAGAAGACTGAACGAAATAGTCTTTGGTATTCTTTGTACCTCATTGTCGTGTGCTTTTCAGCATCACATCATCAACAATGGGATGACCTAAGATTCAATCATACGTTCACAGAATGATATTGTTCATTGATACTCCGTTGGACAAGTAAGATCATCCGTTGATGAATCTTTTGGGTAGAGGACCTCGCTCAAAATGAATGTCTCTTGGTTCATGGTGAATCATAATGAAACTCGGCAGCTCGATAGATTCCACTGCTCTCAATGGGCTTGAAAAACGGCTATAGTCCAAGATGATCTCAGTCGAAATTAGGGCAACAGCAAGGTTACGTAGGGTATGTTGGCACTTTTTATCGACTTTTCCTCGGGAGTCTCATCTACTCTTCCACGGTTTCCATGTCTCTGATTCGACAGACTCTTCGATAGCCATCCAGGTTTGAGGGCTTTCTGAGAGATGCTCAGGATTGTTCATCATATTGACACTAAATACAATTAATATTTTCGACACTCACTCGCGATCATGCGCACATAGTCGACATCAGTTATTACATGACTGTTTTCCCGTGACCAGTCTCGAATCGATAAATTCTTCCCATTATGTGGGAATGCACCATTTATCCTAGGTGGACGTCGAAAGATTCGACTAAAGCTCAAATTTAGAGTTTGTGCTGTCCAAATCTCCGCAAACGTACGAACGTAGGTAATGTGTGGGAAACCAGCGAGATATGTGATGGATGCACTTCACTGGCGCAATCTCCCCTGTTGGCGGTTTCACTTCTCTTGGCTTATTCTGGACCTCAAATGGAAGGAGAATTTTTATGTCGTTTCAAAAGAATGGATTCTCGCAGTAGCTTTCCTTGCAGGTATCATAATCCCGAGAGAAGGTCATATATCTCTCGAATAGGAGATACTAGAACAGCAAGTGAGCAGACTGGACTTCAGTGAAAAATCGATACAAAATCAACTTAGCCTACATCACCTCGATATTTCCGCAATTTACATTCGAACTGTCTCAAAATTAGTCCATACTCGCTCTTCGTGCTCATTGACAATGTGAGTCAGTACTACGAGATCTATCAGGCTATCACTTTTCATCAGAAAACACGTTGAGCCAAAACACACTCATTTCATGCGGGGCTCTTGCCTCAACTGATAGAAACGGACGAGTGGTGAAACAGTACCTGCTCTGGAAGGAATGCTCTGAAGGAATGCTCTGGAAGACCAGAAGAATAACCTATCCGGTACGGAGATGATGGAGTTTTTGGTCATATTCTGTACCAAAATACGAGGACGGTCAGTCTCATCCGTGTCGACTAGCGCCCCCTGATCGGTACTCATGATCATCAGCACCGATGATCTTGTAGGTGAACTCTGTAGGGTGATGTTTCCGAACTTGTCGTAGCTGACATCCAGTTTGCTAAACTCGAGTATCAGAGTCGATCAAGAATCTCACGATCTCTATGAATCTCCCAGTCCTCAACCGAGCATGGTTGTTGCATGCCCTGAAATTTTCTCACTGCAATGTCAAATATACTGTTATTCATGATGGCTCTCCCATGAAATGATACTCGTTCTCGAATATCGCACTCTTTTGCATACTCTCTGCATGTTGATCGAGCGCTACCAAAGTATGTTGAAGATTTTCATCCCACAACTTCTCCATTCGAACTACTGATGAATCTCCACCATAAGCGCGTCCAATGTCGATGCCTATCCCTTTGTGGATTGCAACTAGGAGTTCTCTATCTGCAAATTCGAATACAAAAGCAGAATGTGCCCACAACGGACTCTGATGAAATATGAGCAAATCTACGAAACGCGGTGATTCGTGCGTTACGTCTTTTGGGCACCGATTCTTCGCAGCAATGGCTATGTATCAACTCCGTGACAAAGCAGACACCTCTTCGAGATCCTACAACCAAGTCGTAACGAGTTCAAGACTCAAAACTGAAATAGGCCGGGATGGCGGGTCATTAAATTTGAAAAGTCACGAAATTTCGCGCTTGACGTGGCTTTTTCCCCTCAGTGTTGAGGTCGGCATTTGAATGCAGTCTGGGATATCAGCAGGATTCGTTCGGGAAAATGACCCCCTAATTTGAGGCTACAACCAACTTCAAGCTCAAGGATGTGCTTCCATCAGGTGTGAAGCCCTTTTGATGACGCGTGACTACTTTTTGAGAAGGAAAAAAAATCGACGATATTCCTCACTCTACGATGACGCAGTCTGACCAATCATATTCCTGCGAATGACATTAGATTCCTTATCGAAAAATGAAGGTTCATGTGCATCGAGTTATGTTTGATTGGCAAGCGTATTACTCTCAGAAGAGAACGTGATCGCTTCACAAAATCATGTTTTTTAGGGCGCACACGAACAAGACGGGTCAAACCGATCCGGTTTTGCTTGTGATCTCTCGCTTTTATTGTATTTGATACCATGTGAGTGACTGCGTCATCTTATATTTCGTTGTTTAATCGTACGAGTCACTCTTCCCATTTTTCAAGGGGATTTTCGGGGATAACATCGCTGGAAAACCCTTGAATGACGTGTACATTATAAACCAATGATCTCCTCGAGTTTCCTGGTGATGAGTGCGATACTTACCATCCCTGTCAGCGGTCGATTGGGTGATGATAGAGTGTATCCGTGTATGTGGCAATAGCATCGCTCTTATGGCCATTTCCGGGTTTCTCTCTCCCACGCCATGCCATCACGTAGAATTCGGTCACGCAAGTGGATTTGAGTTCTAGATACCGATAAGTGAGAGTATATGAAACCCGAGTAATGTGGGATGGAGAAAAATTATAAATATACATTATTGCCCTGGGCGCTTACGCCCAGATCGAGCGCTAGGACAGTTTATTTCCCGAGTGAAGCGAGGGAAATGAGTCATCCGCGCCCGAAATGGGCCTGCGAGCACAGAGCAATAATGATTTTTCATCATGAGAACCCTAAAACCGCATTTGAATGCGGCCTTTTCAGGTTAGAGTGGTGAAAATTTCTTTCCTCCCTGATCACCGCGTCTCGGGGATTCGCTCATATACTCTCCATGATGAGCAACAGCTGGTGAACACTGTCAGTAAGAGCCTTAAGCGGACAGGACTCAGTCACATCTTGAACAAGTGGTTGTATCATTCCTCTGATATGATCCCAGTTCTCAAAGCTTGTATACATTCACAGACTGTTATGCAACGTATATACTAGCAAGGACCAGTGCCAGTGTTTTGACTGAACCTTATCCGTCACAAACTTCTCTATGAGGGAAGACTATGATAGAGTGCCAAGATCTCCCACGCCTTGCACTTGAATTCGCATTCAAATCTCAGAAGATCTGGACGAGTGACCTTCTTAATTAGGCACCTTCATCTCCGTTGATTCCTTTGGGGCCGTTCGCCAAAGACGTCCGCACTTGAGGGGGAGGGAGGGGTATCGCAAATGTGCCAGTTTCGGACGTGGGGGAGGGGGGATGTCGATGCATTGTGACGTCCTATGAGAGTTATTCATATTTTCGGATGGTTGTCAATCCTTGCTCAAGTTTTGATATCGTTTACCAGTTGGAATATTTCAAATCTGTCGTGAACGTCACAATTCAAACATGTGCAGGCAGCTTAAGGCAAGATTCAAGCTTTGTGCGCTCCTGTATTGCCTCGTTTGATTACAAACACGGTGGATCGCATATCCAAGTTTGTGAGAGTTGTATAGACCGTCTAGATATATTATTTCGAATAGTTTGCAGTGATTCCACTACATGAGTTTTTATACGATTCAAGATCAACCGAAGTTATAGTGCAGCATGTCTGATTTGACTAAACCATAATGATCTCTGGGCTGCTTATAAAGCTGGTTATACAGAGGAAACAAGATCATCTCCTCGACAGCAATTCCATTTGTATTCGAACAATGTTGGAAAGGAACATGGTGATCAAAATTTGCTGGAAGTAGTTGAGCTGAGTGAGTAGAAAAAGCGGGGGGGGGGTCATGGAATTTGTGACATCTTTTTAGGAGGGGGTCGAATGATATGTTACACGTTGTGACTAGGGGGAGGGGAGGGGTTCAGAATCCATCAAAAACCTGCGGACGTCTTTTATGAACGGCCCCTTTGAACCCCGCAGACGGAACTTGGGAAATGGTATACTCAATGATCTGTGCGACTATCCCAGCCGAAAATTAGTACATACACTACCGGTCAAAAGTCTCAGATACCTGGGAAACGAGCTGATGATTTTCAGAATTGGATATCTCAGAACTCAATGGTCGTAGAGAGCTCTGCGTGGTCGCATTTTGTAGCTCATACCAAGCACTCTCAGACCTATTTTTTGTATTTCCCATCCCGCGTATTATACCAGAGACACGCGAGTCAGAAATATGACTTTTTTCGCAATTTTTCAGGCAAGGTACGAACGCCTGCCAATTTTGGAGAGATTGTTATATCGCTATGAGACCAATAACATCTTCAAGCCCATGGAAAGACCTCCAAGATCCGTTCTTGAACGTTTCTCAAAGTGGTTCTAGTCCCGAGATCCAAGTGATTCAGTGAGGGAGGTTTTCTCTCAAAAAATGACTTGCTAATACAAAAATGATGAGAAACAGCCCACTTCGGGGCAGCTGACCCTTATTTCTGCAAGAGTTTGACTCAACATCAAGATAGCCATCGAAAATGAAGGCTACCAACCTTGGACTGGGCTGTCTCTCATCATTTTTGAATTAACCGTGTGTTTTTTTGAGAGAAAAACACCCGCAGATAATCTGTCATATCTCAATGCCAGAACCACTTGGAGAGACGTTCAAAAACGGATTCTCAAAGTTCTTTCATGGGCTTAAAGATATCATTGGTCTCACAGCGATTCAACAATCTCTCCGAAATCGGCAGGCGTTCGTACTTTGCCTCAAAAATTGCGAAAAAAGTCTTTTTCTGACTCGTGTGTCCCTGGTATGATACGTGGGACGGGAAATACTAAAAATAAATTCGAAAGTGATCGATATGAGCTACAAAGTGCGACCACGCAGAGCTCTCTACGACCAATGGGTTCTGAGATATTCAACTGGAGATCATCAGTTTGATCCCCAGGTGTCTTCAGACTTTTGACCGGTACTTTATATTCCGGGATGAATCCATCGAGGGAATCGACACCCTGCAAATTTATTAATGATGATAGAAATACCACGCCCATGAAAAACTGACCGGTCCTCGGAGCTTATTCTCTCCTGTTTGATTCTTCAAAGGATACTCGAACGGGCACACTTCGCTTTTGTCATTGAGTGTAATCCTTCAGAAAATACCTTACGTAAATAGTAATCACAAGTGAATCTCTCGTTGAACTATTTGGTCTCATTCATGAGAAATCAAGCGGTTGTATCTACGCTGCACTGCAGAGTGAATCATTCCATGTGTCCTATCATCGTACATTTTATAAATTTGATCCATAACTCATTCATTTGAGGAACAGATTCGTCCAAGAATCCATTCATAGCTGGTTTATCATTGCCAACCTACGAACCCGCTAATATCAAGCGATTGAATCTCTTTCGCGGTAGTATTTCACTTAGCATGTAGTGTCCGGACAAGGAGACCACCCTCAACTTTATGAAGAAAAAAAAAATCGTCTGTGTCGAGTATGGATGTTGATCAGATGGTCTCAAACGTTATCTGAATTTCTGATGGATCTTCCTACCATAGAGGTATCTCAAATAATCCTTTTATGAACACGATATTTCAAGGAAACTACTCAGGCAATCATCACTAAGCTCAAAATACTCATCCCAGAAGCAGATGAGACATTTGTACACTGCTGACATGAGTACATTTCATGAATACTATAGTATCCATAGCTATAGCTCATGTAGAGTGTCACCAGAACAGTGATATTTCTAATATACTTCGTTGTGGAGGAATTTTGAAAGGAGGATATGCAATTACGAAAAACCAATGAATTCGTGTATTTTGACCATCTTTGTATATGTGTCTCCTGAACGGCTGCAATCAACGTTGGAGATTGAGAAGAACGGCTCTTCAATTATTCATGTACAACTCTCAAGAAAAGTGAACTGATCAAAAAAATTCCTTCAGAATGTTAGAGATCGTTCAAGGATCTACGAGCAGTCATTTGAATTCCTATCCTCATCTCTGGCTCCGTGTAGTGCAAAGAGACATGGAAAATGTCAATTCCTCACGTGAAACTTGACAGGGTCCCAAATTGTTCGATCCAATTCTATGTTGGCTTATCAGAGTGGTCAAGAAGCCTTTGTAGAATCATTCAATATAGTGACTCCGGTGAAGCGGATAGAGTTCTAGCAGGATTCGAATTAGTACAGCAAGGAGATAATAAAAATGCAGGAGATCATGTCCTGCGCGTTGAGATGCTCCAGAATCGTCTTCCTCATGTATACGACTTGGAGTAGATCCCCAAGGATTGGGAGTGGGTAACTAATGAAAACAGCGCGGACAGTGAGGCCTTACAGCAATTCTCGTCCGGTTTGTCGGGTGCACTGGAGCATCAAGTTAGATTGACGGATCCCAGAACTTGGCGTGAAGCTTTTTCAGAGGCGGTGAATTTCGAGTACAAATTAAGTGCCCGTTCTGTATTTTCAAATTTTGATCACTCCAAAATAATCGGAGACGAGATAATGACCCTCGTGAACACTCTGGTTGGACAAAAACCGAAAGAAAACAGGAAGAGCCATCATACTAATTGAATCAACAACTTTGAATCGAGCTATAGCTCCGAGCGAATGTAGGTGCTGTTGCATCAAAGGACATGTTGAACGGGGATGCCTAAAGAAGAAGGTGGCTGAAATTTGCGAGTATTGTAGAAGACGAGGATACGACTTGGATAGCTGTCGATTCTTAAACGATTCAATTGATACAAGGAACTTCCCTGAAAACCAGTCGCGGCCAAGGGAAGGAAGTGTGAATCGATACGACGAGCGCTCTAGCATGGCTACCGACAAGATGATGTCAGCCACGCTTGGCTCAAGCAACGCGGTGCGAGGAAATGCGAACTATGATAGCCCGTTCCGAAATGACCGGCAGAACGATCGCATCAACCGCAATTATAACTCTTACTATCACAATTCTCCCGGAAACTGTCAGAACCGTGACAGGGATAATTATGATCGGAATTCCATAACAACAGCAATGGAGAGCGGAATCAATAATGCAGTGATCATGAGAACGTGAACCGTTGGGATGCCCATCATGAAAACATGGACCGCAATCAGAACTACAGCAGGAATGATTATAGGAATGATGTCAGGAATTCCCAAGAGTATAACTACAGTTCTCAGGGCAACTGAAATTAACTAACCGTCTTTATTCTAATCTCGGATTCCTACAAGAACAACTTTCAAACTGGAAACTACCTGAGATTTGCGAATATGGGGTCCAATTTCAACAAACATGATCGGAACAGAATCTTCAAGGGACCCAGGCATGATTGTCGAAACTTAAACGGGAATGATCACAAGATTCGAAATTCCCATGGGGTCATTAATCGTAACGAAGTTCTTGCCATAAAAAATCAGAACTTTAATCTCGACAGGTTCAATCAGGAAGGGCTCGTTTCCAGTATCGGAGAGGAATTTAACCAATGTGTGGTGGCTCCGTACAATTCTTCAAACTTCGTGGATGTTGAACATCAAACTGCGGGGCTAAGCACTGGCAGTTGATCAAATGAAATCCACCACAGTGTCAAGTCTCAATTATACTGCTGGATGCAAATAATCGGAGACACTCAGTAGTCCATATTGAGGGTAAGATTATGAAGAATCATCTTCTCCCATTCTATGTCGATACAAGGCAAGTCCGTTGTAACGGGTGTCACCGTCACCCTGTTAGAAAAAATCTTCAAGCGTTGATCCAATTTTGATCAAATGTTTGAAGTGTGTGATCAAATTTTGATCAAACATTGTAATGAAGATTTGATCAAATCTTGATCAAATCTCAAACATAAATCAGTGATTGCAATCTGTAGGTTAATAGAGGTGTATTCAATGACTAATAAATGCTGCTGATATATTATTTCATTAATTTTTATTTTTTGGTCTTAGTGGGATGAACGATAGCTAGAGCCTAGATTATCTGAGGTCAACAAAATGGAAGAATATTCGACAAAAAATGCTTCCTCTTTGAGGTTCCAGAATAGAATAGAATAGAATTTGTCTTATTCTACATTTTACTCATCTACATCATTAGGGTTGAGACTAGATGATCCTCTTTTAACAGTAGTCTTTGTAATATTAACGAGGATTCCAACATAACTTGTTAGAATTCCATCATCCAAAGTTTGTTTCCCATCTTTGTTGTGCACAAATAATAAAGCATCTGAAAATGAAAAATATATGTTCAAACATAAAGAAAAGATATTCAATTAAATAATAGTCACAGCCTACTGCACAAGAGTTCTTATAGGAAGGTGTGGTTTTCCAAACATCCCACTTCAAGTTACCTAGCATGCATGAATAAAATGCAGTCTTTTTGAAGATTGGCTTGGATCCATTTGGCTTTTTAGCAGTAAATGATACAATGAGGTCATTGTCCAAGAATCGCCTCATAATTGATTTGCAATTATCTTCAGCATCGACAAGGCAGTTGGACGTAGTCTTCATGTGCTTTTTCTGCAATTGATTCCAACGATTATAAGAATCCTTATTACTTTGAGGAACATGTTCAAGTGAAAAGTGTATCTCACCAGATTAGAGGCAAAATCTTTGTATTTGGGCTCATCCTCATCCTTTATATTTTTCCCTCGAATTGCAGATTCAAACCTCAAGAATTCTTCATAAGAAGTCAAGCCAAAGTTGAAATCATATAGCTCCTGGAACCCATCTAAGGTCAGGATATCCTTATCCTGAGCTTTACTTTTAGCAATAGCTATCATTTCTTTCATGCCCAAATCCAGTCGATCAAGTCTTGGCTTTACTTTTTGATCAACGACTCTGCCAACAGCACTTGAAACTTCTGATTTTATTGCAGCATTTAGTCTATTCTCCAAACCTGCAAAATTTGAAATTCATTCATACACATAATTTGTGCTAAAAATATCAGTAACACATAGCTCAACTAACCCAGAAAGTGTTTCTGGTCCACTAGAATGTATGAGTGGCCTTCATTTGAAGTCACAACTTGCTGAATTGGAATATATGATTCACCTCCATTCACAGCCATTGTTTGCTCCATTAGAACATTAGATGTTGTGATGTTGTCATTTTCTGTTGGCTCAAGTACAGCCAAATTTGATCCTTCCCATTCATCTGAATGAGTCGAGTTATATTCTTTTGCCATCAGCATTGGAGATGATGCATGTACTGGGGATGAAAAAGCATTTATATTTTGTTCTCAAGTACATCAATTGATTCTGAATCGTATACTGCCACTGAGTACTCACACATTGACTGATCACTGTCAGTTGAGAAAGAAATTGTGGCATCAGGTACATCAGTACTTTGAATGTTAGCAAGTTCCTTGGGCATTTCAAACAAAGCATCTTTCATGTCAGAGTTTGAAGGAACTACATCACTTTGTCCTTCAAGTTGACCATCGACAAATTGCAGCTCATTCTGTACAAGACCAGTTACAACGCATGACTGTTGTTCTATAGCTACAGTATTGGAGATATCAACCAGTATCTCAGAACTGTTCTGGATTTCAGTTGAATCCAATAATGGATCAGGGTCTATTTCTGGAGTGTTTGATTTCTTTTTAGGCTGGCGCTTCTTTCTCTTTGGTGCAAGAGTAATGGGGCTGACTTTATTGACATTCTTGCTTTGAGTAATCTTTCTCTTCTTTTGAGATTTAGCTTTTGCTGCTTTGATTGCTGCGAGCAGCTCTAAAGCCATTTCATAAGTTACTGCAACAATCGGTTGTGGTTAGAAAGTGAATGGATTAGAAATCCAAGACTGTTGAACAAAAAGATATGCATACCAGCTACATTCTTAACTACACATTGCTTTGTGCCCCAAGACTCTGGAGGAGTAACTCTTTTGGTGACAAAATCTTTGATCAAGTCCTTATCATTTAGGCTATGCGGCATACTAGGATACATTATGAATGAAGCCCCCGCTGCACCAACTTTCAATTTGGGTGCCATGAATTCAATTGGAACAATAACAAGTGGATCATCCCAAGGAGGCTCATCCTCAATGTTAGAGAGCTCAACGATACAAAATGTCATCTGGCAAATAAAATTTGGAAAGAATATAAGAAAAGGTCACAACTAATTCGGGAGAGATTTCATAATTGAGCACAAATGCAGATCCCTGATTCATTAACATTCAAATAAAGTCTCAATAATACAAACTTGAAATGCACCCTTTGAGGTTACCTTGTAGTTTCAGTGCTTTGCTGCATCCGCAACTCAGCCAAAAAATATCGGTAACAGTTTTCAACTGAATGAGATCAACAAATTGTTGGCGCAAATAATTGCAGAGATGTTGAGAAACGAAATCTGGATATATTATCTCGAATACTTTTGAGAGCTTTGTTGACAACGTTTTGTTTTGGTGGAGAGATGGACACACACACAAATGCATACACACACACACACACACACACATTAGGCCACAAATGCGGTAGAATCATACACCTAATTATATTTGTTTCTATCACTTTTGAGTAAAAAGTATTCCATCATGTTGGTTTTGAATGAGAAGATGAATCATAAACGGAGTGAGAAAAAACAGATTGAAATGTATCTAATTTATTAGCCTCAATTTTTACACATTAGTGGGATATTTATTCATGTTGTAATTTTCATCAAGTGACAGATTATAAGAATAATACAGTGCAGAATGGAAAGAATATTGAATTAGGAATATTAAATATTCTCACAAATAGACAATCATGCCCAGAATTATGAGGCAACCATTTTCAACAGAGGTATTGCGAAGAGTTGTTCCTCATCTGTTGAGAACTCAAAAATTTCACAGAGCATCATCTTACAAGATAATTCACAGAGTGGAAATTTGAAAATCTCACAGTCTTCACCTCGCTTCACTGAATACGTACTCAATGCTGATGATGGAACAGGATAGTCGTACGCTGATCCAAGTATCTGCAGTTTCTCCCCTAATACATACAATTTTGCAGCATCAACTTGCAGAGATGAACACACCATGTCTTTGATTTCTAATATACATCCATTCTTCATAAGAATGACATTATCTGGTTTTGATGTTGTCAACTCAAAGTTGAGATATTTTAGACTTGAGACATGATACAGATTTTGACTCTGACTGTGATTCAATATCAGCAAATCAACATTTGAAGTAGCTTTTTTGGAGTTCAACTCCAAATCAAATTCAACTTTTTGGCAAAGCTGAGCTAAAGGTCGGTTTCCACTACGTAATGACTTTTTTAGCTCTGACAAGTACCCCTCAAAAATGAATGCATCCAGGTAAGTCACAGAGCAGCCCATATTGACAACATCTTCATAAAGGTGACTGAGTATATGAGGATTCAGAACCACAAACTCTAAGCCGTATATGTGTTCACAGAGTAAGACAAATCTGTGAAGGAACATTCTAGTATAGTCGCCAAATTTGTTGATCAAATCTTTGCTGTGCAAAATTCTGCAAGCAACATGAAGCAGCATGAAATGTTTATACTCATCCTCTGATATCACGCCTTTGAACACAAGAGGTGCACAATACAATAGAAGTAGTCTGAAGTCTTTCGCTTTCAACGGGCTTAAATTGTTGAGGTCTCTTGTAACTCTCTGCAACTCTTTTGTCACTTGGCCAACAAGGTTTTTTAGTCTAAGAGAACCTATGGCTCTATTACTTCTGGTAGTTTTAGAATCATCTGCAAACCACTGCTCCACCATAAGTTTTTTCATGATTCCCAGAGGGCCAGCATGCATGAATTCTTGCATAAATAGAAAAATCATGTCTATCGGCTTATTCTCATTGTCCCTTAATTCTAACAAAGGGCTCACCCCATCATGATGTTCTAAATTCTCACGTTCTCTAAATGATTGGTCTGTCCTTGATCTCCAATCTCTCAAGGGATAAACCATACGACCAAGATATTGGAACCCAGATACCCAACAACGCTCGCAAGCATAATATGCTCCATGGTTTACTACGCACTTTAGGAATGATCTGGCTGGTTTATCACAGCAGAAACACTTGATTGTCACTTCAAATTTCCTTTCAGCAATAGTGATCCCCTCTCTGCACAAGTGGTTGAGTTCCTTTATAAACTCATCCAAATATACATGGACTGAATAAGGTTTACCTCTCCCATAATATGCTGCAATCACAAAAGGTTTATAAGTTGCACACTCATGGTGAACTAATCCCAAAATTGGCCAAAAATTCAATGGGCTTGATTTGAATGGAGTCATTCCATCCACATTGATCTTCAGTCTCAAAATATTTTCTGCGTGAAGAGCAATGTTGACAACTTTCATTAAATGGCAGACGATACCAAAATAAACATATTCTGAAGTATCCAAAGGATTTAACACATTGAATTTTCTTATTCTGTCAGATAAATTTAAGTCACTTTTAAACAAGGTTTTTGTACTTTTAGGAATCTCTGGATGGTGTTCATTCAGTATTTTTGAAAGCTCAGTCACCTTTGAGAACGCTACATCTTTGGATGCCCACTTCCTGATTTTGTCTCCAAAACTCGTCCCAGCAATACTGCAATTGTTGAAACAATCAGCAGTTTTTGAGCTCTCAGAGTTTGTTCCACTTCCATCACTATTTTCATCATCACTAATAAAATCAGCTCTTCTGGTAATATTTGAGACTTCACCATTACTATTTTCTATGTTTTTGATCTGAAAATCAGTGCTTGATGAATTATCATCAGTAGCAAAAATCCCAGGCATTAAATTGATTTCCTCTACATTCTCTGCACTCTGCGAAGTATCAGATTCAAGTTTCAATTTTTTCTTCCTTCTGCGATTCTGCACTCTCTGACGATTTTGCAAAGCAGCCTTTTCAAGTTTAGAAGGCCTTTTAAGGACCTCCATTCGTGATAGATTACTCTGTGAGGTGGTTCAATGTGATTGTTGAATAAAATTATGAAAATTATATGATCCCAACATAACCTATGAGATCGCTTTGGCAATATATGCAGCAAAATAGTCACCTTGTTCGCAATCGTTGCTATAGTTCAAGGCTCACCCTCCACGTATTTTGCACAAGTTTCAGGAGATTTTCTATTCTTTAGATGGAAAGGAAAATTCAAAAAACTTCATTCGCGCTGGTGTAAATAATATTGATCAGCTGGTCGCGCGAGTTACTGGAGTTTGTGGTGACTTTGCTTGTATTCAAACATTTGGACCAAAATTTGACCAAATCTGCATTACATGTTTGATCAAGTTTTGATCCAATGTTTGATCAAAATTTGACAATCACGTCAAACCATTTGAAGTTTTTTCTAACAGGGCAGACACCTAAGGATTCAATTTTCAAGCGCAAAATAAATGTGAACTCACCATTCTTCGCAATTTTCTGAGATGCAGAATTTGACCACCTTGAGGGCTTGATTTTATCCACTTAAAATGGAGATTGATGTCAAATAAGAGCGTAACGGGTGTCACGTGGACAGATCAATTCCAAAATTCTTGGAAGTTGATAAGAAACTCTGCGAATTGTGGGAGGATAAAGATCTGACAAAAATTGAAAGCAAACTTTGAAGTTTATTGACCCTATTGGCGCACTGGGGGTCAGTGATAGAGTTTAACATTTCCCAAAATTTGATATTATTTTTGTAACGGGTGTCGCGCAATTCTGTAAGGGGTGTCACGCGTCCGATCATTAATTCTTCCATCACTGCCAAATTGAGTTTTCTGTACCGGAGGCGAGTTCAATGATTCCACATGATTCAAAATATGTTTATGGAAATAATATTCGGCTTATAACTCAATTTGGGTATCGCAGAAAGTTGTAAATTAGATGCGTGGAATTTTGTTCTTTATTTGACGTCTTATAGTTGATGCAAATACAGACCCAATGCAGGAAAATAAAACTGTCGTCAGATCTTACATTAATAGGTATACGATAAACTATGGTCCAAACGCATTAAACACGAGGGCGGGTAGTGAATGATAATACCAAAAATTATTGCGAAGATTTCAACTTTTATGTATTGGGCGTCTTGATCACGGAATCATATCATTAGTAATATTTGTCATATCGCTCCACAAAATCAAGGCAATACTTATTGATCCGCTCTGACTATTCATCAATGAACTCAAAAATTTTGCGAATAATGAAATAATAGATCAAACGAAGAGAAATGGCTGGAATGAGAAAAAGAAAAAGGGAAAGTAGATTCAAGATGGTGGTAATAAATACTCAGTTGAAGCATTAGAATATTCTACCCCTGATTCCATCCTTTGAATAGTTAGCTCCACAACCTCTAGATAACATCCGCGTCAAATCGGTACTATTCTCTTTTCAATAGATTGAGGTTGAGAGAGTATCTTCATCATTTCATTCAGTCGAACAATTGAAATCTGGCTGGTGCGGTGATAGGGCCTCTTTGTCGAGTAGACTGCTGCTGATAATGAAATTTCTCCGTATTTCTCTGTTGAGCTGTCTTTCCACAAATTCCCACACGGAAACTCGGTCTCTTCATTCTTTGATCACTTCCGTCACATTGCAATAAGACGAAAGATCCTTGCGTGAGATCTCCGGGTCTGATTCTTGGCTGAGCCAACTTCGAATTGCAAACTTCAGCACTCAAAATCCCATCGGATACTGCTGCAGGATCATCATCTTCTGAGTCTGTGTTAACATCCGACACTCTCAATCCTTCTGCACTTCTTGGAGGTACTATCAGAACCAAGTGTTGCTTGTAATCGTTTGATCTTCAATCACAGAATTGTAACTAAGGGTTTTCATGAAGAAGATGCATAGACCTTTTCGGCTCAGAATAGCCCAAAAAATAGTCAAAAAACTGTATCGGATCGATTTGTGCAACTTTTTGATTGTTCATAATAATTTGTTGATAACAAATTATTGCACGACTTTTCGACTTTGCAACATCAAAATTCGGACTCAGCGAGTGAAAATACTTGGGAAAAGCTTTCGCTCACCTGGGGATAGGGCTGCCGTCGAGCGAGAAACCCGAGAAATTTGGATGTTCTCGTATCGGCGAGGAAAAACTGAGTGCGTTCTCGTCCTCGGTTTTTGAGACTCGAGAACGAGAATTTCTGATCTCGTCTCGCCGAGAAATTTCTCGGCCTTCGACGAGACTTCTCGAAAAAATTTTGAACTGAGCTATAGCGTTCGGTTCTACGTATAACTGTAGTTGATAAAAGCAATCAATTTGATCAAGAAGCACGTTGAGTTACATTCAACATGGTTTTCGATAGAATAGAGAATACGATCTGGCGATTTGACAGAAAAGTTTATGAGAACGGTTCTGAGATGTAGCCTCTCCTCGCTTTCGAAGCTGGGTGAGAGGAGTACTGAAACATTCTCAAAAAAGCAACTGGGTTCATTCCGTTACGCTTATTTTTTCTGAAGGGTCTCTGATTGTAACTGTACAGATATGTTCCTTGAATGATATCACTTTGAGAGCTCTTTTATGTATCAACAGGTCGATGCATTCAGATTTGAAGAGCTTCATTCGTGAAATTAATCCATAAATTATTCTTCAAATCCGATTCTATCTTTACCCATATCATCACAGGCGTAGTGTTACCAAATCATGTCATCAATATTTCCAAGTAGTGTGTATCTCCGTTCATAATGCAGATGTTTCCTAATATTCATTTCTCTATCTCAATCCAATTTTTGGAATCATGGAACTCTCGCGAGAAATCTCGAGAATTGCAGGAAGCTTCTCGTCTCGTCGAGAATTAATTTTACGAGAATTCTCGTGACCTCCGTTCTCGTTCTCGCTCGATCTCGCTCGACGAGAACGAGAAATTCTCGAGCTCGGCGGCAGCCTTACTTGGGGACACCCGGAAGAGCACGACTGCCTATATAGCTTAGTGTATTGGTGGTAGGAGATAGGCACCAGAGACCGCGAAAACAGGTCAACTCGTTTTCGATGCTGAAAAGACCAGTTGCATTCTTCCAGCTTCTGAGCTTTTCCCAAGTGAAGTTGACACTTGAAGGAGCAATTCAAGCGTGAATTTCGACTTTTTGGAAACTTTATGAATTTTTTGCGGGAAAACTAAGGGTTTCCATGAAAAATGTCAGGAGACCTTTCCGACTCAGAATAGCTCAAGAGATACGGGGCAATGTTATCTCGTCCACAGGTTAAAGAGTTTCAAAAGGTCAAGTCAATTGGGAAAGTACGAAATCCGAGGATACTTCAATTTTTCTCGAGAGCACCATGCACTGTCACGAAGAGTCGATAAAGTACGATCATGAGAAGTATAGGACTCACCAGAAAAACATTTTTCGAAGGCATGAGAGTCCCAATGACTTCAAAATACTGTTCTTTCTCAGCGCCAATCAGCTAGGGTAGCTCCGAATTCGCTAGTAATTGCTAATTTCGTCAGCAAGCATGAACGGGCTTTCACTGAGTCAATCAGCTAACACAGAAAGAGATCTGGAATAAGATATCCGCTCGGGGATTTTTCTCCACGCTGCGTGCGTATTGTTATGGATTTCTGGCTGAAGCATTCATAATCATACGTTTCGTGCAGCGGAATGAATTTGATCATTAGATTAGATTCTCAAGTCCTGTGATGTTCTTAGTTCGGGTCACCCTCTGCAGAGCTATATGCCTCGATTGTGGCCGACTTATGTTCCGAATGTTGGGCACCTTCTATAAAGCTATAGACCCTGGATGTAGGCTATCCATGTCCCGAATGTGGTTCACTCTCTGTAGAGCTCCATGGCTCGAATGTTTGCCACCCTCTGCAAAGCTATATGTCCCGAAAGTGGGCCACCTACGGTTCCGAGGCCTGAATCATGTGCACTAGATTATGTACCCATGAGTTGCCGGGAAGGATGGTATTAAGGTCCCACAACGCACAACACACAGGTAGTAGCTGCATCTTTTTGCCTTTTGTACTCGACATACTCTGAAGAACACACTTCATTGGCTTTCTCTAAATTTTACACAACCTTTGAGGAGGAAAATTCGCAATCGGCGAGAGCGAAGAATCGGAGAGCTTAATTTGATTTGAACTGTGGTTCAAAGCAGACATCTCTTTGAATTTAATGCAAACATCCATCAAGAATGTATGCTTGGTTGAGTACTGTACCATAAGAGTAGTTCCACGCGAAAGTGACCTATGAAACAGGTCATGTCTCAGATCCTTTTGTTAACATTTTTATTCGGATCTATGGTACGAAAGATTAACTTTCCACCACCTATGGGGTCCCGAAAATTATTTCTGGTCCCATAGCGAGAATTTTCAAAAATGAAGTAAAATACATTTTTTGAAATTCTAGCAGCTTTTTCCGACTAAAATGCAAATAAGTCGAATTTGCTCACAGTTGGAGACATGCGGTTTGCGGGATTCGGAAGGTCTTTTAAGAACCTATCGAAATTCCTTTTGCAAAGTTGATTTCTAGGTTATGAGCGGCCTGTTCGGGCAAAAGTGTGAGAATCACTAAACAGTGAATTTCTCGATTACCTACTTTCTCCAATCTCTGGAAATCATCTATTGGGTGTGAAATTTCGTGCTCCTCCAGAAAAAAATGATCCCGATTTATATTTCGCCGTCTAAGGCCTGTTTCTTCCAATTTTCACAAACCTATTGTTCAGGCAGTTTGAAATTGTTTGTTCACTGCGAATGCGCAAGGATTTGGACTGTTGAAACCCATTGCATCAGAAAGCCAAGAAAATTCCCTTCAAAGCGACCACTTGACGAAATCAAATTCATCAATTTGGCTTGGAGCTACAACGTTGGAAAGACCACCGAATTTCGATAACCACCAAGAAGTGGATCGGAGCCACCGCGACAACAGTAGGAGATTCCGGGCCCGAGCTCTGGCACGATATATCATTTGCCTATTGACGCACTCGAGCAGATGCGTCATCCTTTGTAGGCTGTAACTCCGAGCCAAATTGATAAAATGAACTTTGTCGAGTGGTCATTTTGAAGGAAATTTCCTTAGGGATTTCAAGAGCCCAAATCTCTACGCATGCGCAGTGAACAGACAATTTCAAACTGCCTAAAAAATAGGATTGCAAAAGTGTGAAAAATTAGGCCTTAGACGTCCGAGAAGAAAATGGGGGCCACTTTTTTCAGAAAGAACACAAAATATTACATCCAGTATGTGGTCTTTAGAAATTGAAAAAACACAGGCAACTGAGAAATTCACTGTTTAGTGATTTTCACACTTTTGCTCGTACAGGCCGCCCATAACCATAAAATCAACTTTTCAATAGCGGTTTCGATAGGTTCTTGAAAGACCTTTTGAATGGCGCACTCTGCATGTCTTTGTCTGTGAGAAAACTCGACTTATTTGCATTTCAGGGGGAAAAAGCTGCTAAAATTTAAAAAAAAATGTACTTTACTCCATTTTCAAAAAATCTCGCCATGGGACCAAAAAAATTTTCTGGAACCCCATAGGTAGTGGAAAGTCCATATTTCGTACCATAGAAGGGAATGAAGATGTTAACTAAAGGATCTGAGACATAGCCCTTTTTCGTAGGTCGCTCCCGCGTGGAACTACTCATAAGCGGTTTGAGAATATCTCTTGCTCTGACCCTCAAATTATCAGAAGTCGCTCTTCGTACGATTTGATTGTCTTTCCACCCACAGTCTTCCGAAATTTACCGGACATTCGAATAAAATAACTCAACCTGGTCTAGTGAAGCACAGTATTCTTCCATTTTCCCAAATATGGGGACTCGCAATCTTCTTCCGAGGTACTCAGCTAATACAATCAGATTGGGAACTGGAATTGCGTTTCCACTCGCAATCATTTCAAGATATAATCGATCGAACGTGCATTGGATTCCGCCATACCAGTCGACGACTACTAACGGAAACACAGTCATATGGTCGAAGCGGAGTGATCTCATGGGTTCTCTGCTATTATTTTTGACTCGATGTCGTAAACAATAAATCCAGCCGTCTCTTCCAACATTCATCCGGACACGCTAGTTCCATCAATTGAGCGAATGCAATCGAGTCGCAGATGATACTATATCAATTCTGCCAATCAAAAAGTTCAGCTCAACAAGACTATCCACTTCCCGCAATAACAAGCTCTACCGACTTTTTCGTGGAAATTCCACTACGACAATATATGCTACAAGCATCATGACCGATTCGGAAGTTCAGAACTTGCAGATCATGCTCACAATTTGGTATCAGTACTTAACCCGTTCTGATGCTCGCGCGATGGTGGACGATGGGTGGGTTGTGCTGGGCACTCGCTGTTGTTCCTCCTTCCTCGAGTTTCGTGAATTCTGCTTTGCTCAACTCCTGTCTTCTATCCGTCATTCCTACCACGACACTCGCGAAATCTTGCAGAATCCTCCTCAGAAAGAAATCTTTCTAAGTTTTTGAAGAAAAATTTAGATCGCGGGAGACAACCCCACCTAGCACCAGAAAGGGGGTATAAGGTGGGAAGGAGGTCTCCAGGATGAATACGGATGATTTGGTTGACGAGTAACTTTTATGTAAGAGCGGTAATTGAGGGTTGCGAGAGAGTGTGTGGATAGTTAGGTTGGTCAGAGCGATCTGACGCGGCGAAGCTCGTCGTCCATGACGATGGGTCCGTGACATGACATCGCGCTTTGGTGGGAAATGTGCAAAAGTCCGTCGGAACCGCTGACGGTGCACTTGGTGCATCGTCAGGTCACGAGGAGAGGCACGGACCGCAGGCTTGAGACTCACTACGTCACAGTATATATCAGAGACTTTCCCAGAGGTTCTCTCGCAAACATACTCATACATACATCAGCGCAACATGATACACATACACCGATATGACAGGAAGGAGTATACATGTGGCGACCCCCGCAGATCACGAGTTCAATTGGTGACATCAAGGACCCCCATATCATTAGCGCTGCTTCAATATGGCGCGTCCCCATCCCCTCGCCATAACGAGTTTGAACTGACACAAATAACTACTGTAGCTGAAGTTCAGCTACGTCAGCTGATTCCCAGCTACAATCGCTGATTTATAGCTGAGCGTATTCAGCTACATGAAGCCTCGCGTGATACGAGTTGAGTGTATATCAAACAAAGCCGCATTAGTTCATCGTGATTTGGTCTGGAATTTTTGGGAATGTGTCCCACTTGATATGGGATACCAGATTTGTGAGCTTTGGGATTGAATTTGATCAATTTGGGCGTGATTCTAGCGTTTATTGATTCCGTCATCAGTTTGACGACTCGTGGGAGTAGTAGCTGATGTTTCAGCTGTGTAAGAGCTGATCGGTGGTGAGAGTATATGGTACTCTGGATGTTCAAGGTTCTGTGATTTTCTTCATATATGTGTTCGAACTCTCAGCTTGTTGTGCTCTGAAGCATGCTTTCCATTATTGTTCCTATTGTCGAATGGATTCAATGCCGTTCTCGAGCGAAGGGCACGTAGAATTTGGACGTTCTCGTTTCAACGCAAAAGAATTCACTTCCTTCTCGTTCTTGTTTTCCAGGATTCATGCCCAAAATTCCATTATCTCGTCTCGTCACGAATTTCTCGTCTTTTGTTGAGATTCCTCTACAAAATTTTGAACGAAATAGTTGCGAACAGTTATACGTATCGCTCTGATAGAGGGTTGTGAGACTCATTCCCCAGCCTCTTTGTGACGGTAGAGACAAACTTTGAAGTTCAATCCGGAGGTAAAAGAGAATGGGAAGGATTTTTTTCAGAGTTTGAACGCAATTTGCATAGTGTCATACACGGTTGGCCTGAACTGACTTTAACCCAAAGATGCTTGCCCCTCAGAATTGATTTTTCTCACTTTAAGTACATGATAAATGGAAGTTTTTCCCGCAAAAATGAAAATCTTTCGTCGAGCCGTTTTTCAAAAAAGTGAAATTTATGGTTTCTTATAGGAATTTCCATACTAATCTATCCATGCGCGATTAAAATGCAGTTGTCGGCCGACACCCCTGAAATGTATTCTTAATTACATCGAAATACGTTGAAATCCATCAAAAAGATAGTTTTTAGAAACGATTTCATAGTACAGGCGAATATCCATAATCCGACGATGTCGGGAGACAAGCAATGATGTCGCACGTCCGGCCTAAACTGACTTTAGCCTAAAGGTCCTTGCTACTCAGATTTCTCCTTTTGCCTCCAAGTACGTGATAAATGGTAGTTATCTCCCGCAAGAATGAGAACATCCGACGGAGTTACAATCGAAAGAAGTGGAATTGAAATATTTTGAATCTTGATTTTAACATTATTTCCAGGATAATCACGGATGAGCTTTGAAATCGACCTTTGATACATATTTGCGTGTATCATTATTATCCAGAAAGTATAGATCAACAATAATCAATGCTTGGAGGTTCATGAGAAAGAACACACTTCAAAGTGGAACAATTTTATGAATAATAAATTACAATTTGATTGTGCATACTGTTGTACACACACAAAGCTGTAACAAGTTTCTCGTTATATTGAGGATTTTTGCTTCATGCAAATTTTTCATGTTAAGTTGGAGTCAAAATTTGTTCATTCCATGAATTGCCTACTATAGAATCCGAGGCCCATCCTCTTCATCTCATAAAAATATTCAAGGTGAAAGAATACCGCGTGAACTTTCGGGGAAACTGGAATCCCCAACTCTGAATAACTCCTTCAAAAGGTTCCTACACGCGATCTATAACTTGTTTCCAGTTCATTCCCGAAACACGAACTCACTACTTCCCTGAAATCCTTGAATGATTGAGCAAATTTCTTGATGCGGTGATGATTCGGAGTCTGGAGTAGATCAACATTTTCCAGCAATTTCTTGCGAGAATTTCCTTTGGGAGCGGGACAAACTCGAGTTATCTCACGTTGAACGTGACAAGCGTTTGCCCAATCCAGAGATTCTGCTCCAAAATATTTCATCATATGCATGAGAATAAAATTGACTACGTCAATCATTAGATGTTACTCTGGCGAAGGAACAAATTCTGCATTTTAATCGTGCATGGATAGATTACTATGGAAATTCCAATAAAAAACCATAAATTTCACATTTTTCAAAAACGGCTCGACGAAAGATTTTCATTCTTGCGGAAAAAACTTCCATTTATCATGTACTTGAAGTGAGAAAAATCGATTCTGAGGGGCAAGCATCTTTGGGTTGAAGTCAGTTCAGGCCAACCGTGCATATGTAGGATGACATATATTCTCAACGTGAAATTTGATAATCAACATGACAAAAGCATCTACGCTTCATTAGGGTTCCGACTGCTCTTCAAAATCTGGGAATCTTTGAAAATCTTCGAAATACCCTCTGCCCTCCTTGGAATCCTTGAAATTCCTCGGATTGACCCACCTCATCCTTGAGTTGTGAGTGGTATTCGATTATTAGTCAAATCGCGAATACGAAAGTCCATCTTGAGAAGAAATGTCTCAATGAAGAGACATCAGTATAGATCGCGTTGGAACTGAACGAATGTGAGTATCTGGCCAAGCCGTCAATTCAAGGGTGCTCCCCGACTCAGAAAAACGATGACCAGTGCATCTGCCAAGAAAACAGTCATCACGCTCAAACTCGTGGGAGCACCACAACCCGAATATTCCAAGATTTCTCTGAAATGTCATGCTTCTGCAAATGTTGTGATAGTTTTGTGTATGCAAATGACTTTGTTTCATACAGAATCCTGAATGATAATACATTGTAGTGTTCAGAAATGACATCCCATTGGAAATTCTCAATTGAGTTCAAATTCAGTATGATCGTACGTGACAGATGTTTCTCTTCAAAATTAGCCATCTTCACGCTCATCCAACATAGTTACTCTCTATAGCAACGTTAAATCTGTCTATGTCTGTAGAACTGCGGAATTCTCGCAGGAAAACTTGAGAATTGAATATATATATATATATATATATATATATATATATATATGACATCCTCGTAGAAGAATCATTTTACGGGAAATTTCGTGGCCTCCGTTCTCGTCCCCGCCCGATTTTGCATATGAGAGTGGGAAATTCTCGATTTCGGCGGAAGACTTGAAACAACCCAATATGCATCTCCCACTGTTATTCATCACTCCAACCATCATGACATAGAATAATGTCAGGACCTCAGACTTGATATTCATCCTTACGAGCATCTTCCAGCAGACCCAGAAAGAGTTTTGACCATCCTCACTCGAGATCTGTCGAACGGAATATGAAGCAACGGGCAACAGAGCTTTTTGATGTAATTTGACAATAATTTATGATCAATGCCTTATATTCGCTATGGCTGTTGTTGTACGATTAACCCTCGGCTGTCCCTGTAGGGTGCATTACACCCCAGGCCTCCTTCATGAGTACGCCACGCGCGTAATCCAAAGTTTTCCGGGCTCAGAGTGACATTTGTTGGTAGTCAGGATGTGCCACTTACCGACCATGCACATAGCGCCAGTTTTGGCGCGCGTGTCGCTCCGCAACAGCCAAGCAAAATGGCCGTGGGGTTCAACACACCCCACAGCGCCAGCTACGCGCGCGTCGTGTATTTTTCGCTCGAGTTTGTTTCATGGATCAAAATTAACTACGTGAAATTTTCGGTTATATACGTCGTTGCCTCCTCTGATTTTGCGTTCATACAGCCAACTATCACATTTTTGATAGGCGTGCGGAAGAAGAACGACAAAGTGCGAAAGATGATTTTTTTACTAATCAATTATTGCAAAAAATGTAAAAAATGATCTTGTCACAAAAAAAATTCTAGAAGACGCAATTTCTGATGGAATGAGCTGAAAATTCAACTGAGTTATCTCGAGATCAAGTAGATATGAGAAGAGGATAGTGCAGTGGTCGATCTTTCAAGGGAGGTCTTCATTCCGGCATATTAGGTGAGAATAAAACTTCTTAATTCATGCATCGAAATGTCAGAATAAATACCTTTTTTTCAAGATCCACTCTTGCGCTATCTTTTCTTTCAATCGACCTCATCTTAAGATGACTCAGTTAAATTTTCAGCCCATTTCATTGAAAATTGCGCCCTCTAGAATTTTTTTAGTGAAAAAGGTGATTTTTTGCATTTTTTTGGACATTTTTATTTTTTGAAATTTTTCATTTGACCTTGGAAATTATCTGGGTACATAGGCCCATCAAAAACATATCAAAAAAGCTACAAAAAATTTTTGAAGCCGAAAGATTGATTATTGGAGCCACGGCATTAATTTTTTGGCTGGGGTGCAATGAACCCCAGTCAGCCAGCTATGTTATTTGGCGGAGCGGCGCCAGCTAAGGGTTAATATGATTCATAACAGGCTGAGAGTGGTTCATAAGGATCTGTGCTTGATTGGTTCATTCTTCGATGGTTTGTTTGTATTGTCTCAGTTTCGCTGTATCGATTAAGGGGAAGTCCCACCCTAATTGTGGAGTTTGGCCTGAAAAATCATGGAGGGGTGAAGTCCTAGATCTATTTGTATTCTTTCCATCTAAGAACGATGGCGCAGTCAGTTCTCCATTAGAAAATTTTTTCGAGCATCTATGTTCACTGGGTTGCTGTCCCTTCGCCCGATTGCCAAACCCATTCGACATCTTGTTCAAGACTATAAAAAGTACCCTCAAAGAATTTGCAGACCAATCCACTAAATTCTGTGCGACTAGATACATTTGCGACGGGCCCCTTCGCTATGATACCAGTATAGCTCCGGTACCCGCGCAATTCATCGAGCAGTTAGAGTAACTCAAGCCTCAGCCGCCAGGTGGCTGTCTCGAAAACATCGTTCACAAGCGAAACACCTGTCAGCATTGATGTCCACCCGATGCCCGACCAGAACGAACCAGTCTGCACTGAGCGGCGGACTCACGCGCCTCTCTTGGCACCAGAAGCTCTGGTCCGAGAGATGGCTCTAGAGTCTAGCAGCTGGCAACTCCTCTCTGTCTTAGGAGCTCTAAGGCAGATGAGACCATCTAGTAGCCGACTTCTCAGGAGCACTGAGAATCGTAGTAGACCGCGACACCAGCACGACCAGTGTTGGCCCGGAGGGAGCTCCTCCGTGGCAGTAGAATCACACACCCGCGTCGGCTTCCTGGGAGCTCTAGGAGTCGAACCTCACACACCGGCTATGCCCCGCGTTTGACCCGGAGGGCGCTCCTCCGTGGCTCTATCATAACCCGTATTAGTATGTACCCTGTATCAACCGTTTATTGGGCTAGACCGCATTTGTAACACACACAGCAGTAATAAATATCAGATCCCTTTTTGACTATTTATCATTCATGACTATCTGTAAATATGGTTTCAATGTATGTTTATATTAATGAAACGCTGTCTTTGAAGTCTTAAACCGGACCTAAACCATAACTTACCTAACTTTCCTGATCCTAGTAATTCCCTCAGTTACACATTTTTTCAGGTCAAAAATCTGAATTCCCTTGCTAAAATGTTTCAGAACTTAGAAAATATCGATAATTTGGGAAAATCAAGAGGAATATGAAAATTCAGATTTTTGAACCGAAAAATGTATCTAGTCGCACAGAATTTGATGAATCGGCCTGCAAGTTTCTTTGGGGGTACTTTCTGTGGTTTTGAATAAAATGTCGAATGGGCTTGGCGATGAGGCGACGGAGACGGAAACCAGGGGACAAAGATGGTCGGAATTTTTTCTCTGAAAAACTGATTACGCCATCATTTCTAGATCGAAAAAATACATATAAATCCAGAACTTCAGCGCTCCATGATTTTCCAAGCCAGACTTCAAAATTGGGGGACCTCCCCTTCAGCAAGAATAAATGAAGCTCTGTATCCTCATTAGCCAAGTTACGCTTGTCAGAGATTGGAATACTTTAGGATGGTTAAAAATTCGAAATTGAGTCTGTACTGCACATCCCTCCCTAAAATGAGAACCTATTCGAGTTAGTAGGATATTTTGAACTACTGCAAGGGAAGGAGAAGTTACAGCCCCGGTCAAAAGTTTGTGTACACCTGAGAAGAAAGTTCGATTTTGATCACTTGATTGCTCGGATATCCTTGGTAGAAAATGACTGTCCTTGGGCTCATCTTCTCACTTTTTGCAAGCACTTCAGAGCTACTCGTTAGTTTCTCGCTCAGCTCAATAGATTTTCACAATATCAATCTGAAGCCTTGTGAAATTCTATGAAAATTGGCTCAATACGCGAACCTTTGCAAGTCTGTCTAGAATCGATAGATTAAGATCTCTCACAAAGCTTCTTAAAGTTGGAATTGAGAGCTTCGAATTCCATTCTTTAAAGTTTTTCTGAGTTATTTCCGGAGCGAGCTTTGACTTTTCGTAGAGGAAGATTTTTCTCAAGAAAACGACCAGTCATTGTAAAAATATGAATGAACTCATTCCTCCACTGGTATAAGCACTGGAATTGATTCCAACCTCCCATAACACGATAAAATTTGGAAGAAATCAGAGAATGCCACCGTGAGCCCGATTCCTAAAACTTAGTTGGATTTCGGGACTCTTCCCCGGGGAAGATCTTCCTCCACAAAGATAGTCACAGCTCAGGTCAGAAACAACCTAGAAGAATTGAACCAGAAAACCTAGAAAACAAGGATGGATTCCAGAACTCTCAACTTTCACTTCCAAATGATTTTTGAATCACCCCACTCCATTCACTCACGTCTGACTTGCAGGGGTCTGGGTGTTGACCCAATTTCCATGAAATTTTACAAGGCTCCAAATTGGTCTTGCAATTATCCATTGATCTGCGCATAAAGGGTACTAGATGGCTCTTAGAGTATTTAGGGAGAGCTACAACATGAGCTCAAGTAGAATCATTTTGGACCAAGGAGAGCCGAGTAGTCGAGTGATCGAAATCGAATTCTTTTCAGGTGTACGCGAACTTCTGACCAGTAGTGTATGCACAACTGCGTCTGTCTTTTGGAACCGATCTCATTATTCAGTCAATCAGATGATAGGTGGAGTCATTCTCAACTGGGACTGGTGTTAAAGACAGAATCCTACTAAAAAAATCTACCAAAATCACTTAGGATATCCAAGGCCTAAGATCGAAGAGAGGCCACCACCACATTCTCCAAAAAACATGGGTTTCTTTCAACATATAAGAGAAGATTTCGGACATCGAACAGCACATCTAATGAAAGCCTCTACAAAATTACAACATCGTATAGCCGAGGCATCGTCGCGCCGAGTCTTCCTCTTGAGAACCGTCCTTCAAGATCGACGAGACCAAAGATTCAACTCGTATAAAATCCTACTCAATCATTTCGTAGGATAGAATGTTCAATCACGCAAAATCAATTCAATCTCTGACCAGATGATTTTTGCCAATGGGAATTCAGAATTGTACTCATTTCTGCTCCATCCGATTAGCAAGGCAGAGACAATGCGAATAAATTATTGCAGGATGAGCCATTTGAACACAGTTACTCATGGACTATCATTAGTCCGATAAGAATCATAAAAATAGTCTTGTGATGAGACATAGATTATTCTCGAATTATATTGAGAAGCTTCTTTCTCCGTTGGTTTCGTTATTCTGGCCTCATTGATTCACATAATACTGTCACGTGAGGAATTATGGAAAGTCGATAGACTCGTGAAAGAGTGAGCGATCGATTTCACGCGGAAACCACGGACATTTGAACCCGGGTCCTTCTACACGGAAGCCGAGTGTCCTAACCACTGGACCACGACCGCCTATTCTTCCGTTGTCTTATCGATTCACATCTCCGGAGACAGAATCCGAAGATGCCCGTGTTGCACTCATTCCAGGCTCGGCGCGTAGTGACAAACGTCACAATACATTCGCCTTATCAGAACTCAAGCATGAATAACCAATGTTCCTTATAAATTAGCCAAAGAATGCATGTGAGGATGAATATCGGACTCATCATTCTGACACTATTCTACTCGCTAAATCTGAATACGTGGCATTTCACGCTTTTGGCGTGAATATTCTCTCATTTGTACAGATAAACTTGCTTCACGCACAATACGTGAAATTTCACGTACTAAATGCGTGAAAAGAGCTCTTTTTTTGGATGAGTGAATGTTCACGCATTGAATGAGTTATTATTGATGTATTCAAGAGAGGGAGAGAGAGAGAGATGCGGTAGCGTACAAGCCTCGCTACAAGCATAACCCATAATGGGAACCAGTTATCCATTCTAGAAGTTGATTTTA
This sequence comes from Eretmocerus hayati, assembly GCA_029851415.1. Classification (NCBI taxonomy): domain Eukaryota; kingdom Metazoa; phylum Arthropoda; class Insecta; order Hymenoptera; family Aphelinidae; genus Eretmocerus; species Eretmocerus hayati. The sequence continues at coordinate 133,456,444 of CM056741.1, read as the reverse complement.
TTATCGATATTGATACACTCATATCAGAAGAATACACTATTCATTACCCTCATCATCGTCGCTGTTTGGTCCGGAAACCACGACACAACCTACGAGAAACTTTTCGTGCTGCGGCCGTTCGACATCTTATGTAACAAGGCCACAACCTTGAAGCAACGTTTCTTCACGGACCTGATGTGTTGGCGTCCCGGGAGTGGATCTTTACGTGGAGTGACAAGATTGCGATCTACCAAACAACCAGATGTGCATACTTTGTCTTGAATGAAACAAAAGTGGATTTTTCAACGGAGAGATACTGTAGTTTGCAAAAAATTTTCTGAACGTCGAAAATTCATCTCCTCTAAAAATTTGCTGTAACCTCAAATTTGATGCTTTTGAATGAAGGAGTCAAAAGTATATTCAATAAAATTACGTACTCCTTCAAATCACTTGGATGATTATCGCACAGTCGAAACAAAATCTTGATGAACACAACTCACATAGCACATCAACACTTCCCACGATCTTTAGCTCGTTCTTTAGACTAAAACTTTGAACCCGTGACTATTCACAATCTGATGCAATAGCTCTGCGAACTGCGAGAGAGGTGAGGTTAGTCTAACTGAACGCCCTCACCCTGAACGGGGGTTTTGTACGTATTCAAGAGAGAAATCTTCCTAGCCTAAGTCTTAAGATTCTCAGGGTCATAATTCTCGCAATGAGACTCATTCATGCGAGTAACATATGTTCACTTACGAGATGAGAGAAAATTTGACGTATTCAGATTCAGCGAGTATGGAGCGATGAAATTTGATAGAAAGTGACTGTCGAATCCTGCCGGGCGTAAAGTCTATGGGGATGGTTGAATTCTCGGAATGATGAAGAAAACCAGGGAAATTGATCTACAAATACAATCACTCGCTTGTTTGACGAATGGCGGGAATATTTTGCTTGCTCGCCATGGCAAGTGTCCAGAGCCGGAATCTGCGACCCCTCCTGGTCACAGTTTCTGGTATAATTCTGATGGTGCAAATGTTTTATCATATCTCGAATCTTACAGATGGAATCGAGAAGGAAGAACCGCAAACAATGGAGGAAAATGGAGTCCCGCGTATATTATGTCTTGATCAGAACTACTCCACAACGACAGCGACGAGAAAACCATCTATCGTGGTCAGTGATGTAAGTTTCTGCGCATTATGAGAGATATGCTCTGAAAAAGGTACATTTCTCGATCGTTTCAATAGAATCCGATGGATGGGAGGATGCTAGATGTGCCCAAGGAGACCTCTCCATCGATGCTCATCCAACAGTCTCATCTCGAAGCACGATCAGTACTCTTGGGGACCGACATTAGAATGTCCGGATCATCCGATTTCTCGAAAGAACACGCTACACCCTGCCCAGGGAATGGAGGGATCTATAAGCCCCCTCTCCAGGTTATGAGAGGGGGCAAGGTCATCACCTTGCCTCCGATCGAAGCACCGACAACGAGGAGTAAGAAGCTGCTAACAGAATCGAAACCCCCGAATGAAAGTAGCGTGTCTGAGAATAAACTACCAAGAGAGCGTCCTCAGTCGAAGGCGCATCTTGCAATTGATCAGGGGAGAAAAACTCAGATGGTTACGTAAGTATGCGCCAGTTGCGTTGATTTGTTTCTCTGTACCTAAATATTCCGGTATTATCCCTATGTTGATGTCTGATTACGATATCCTATTGACATACAGCTGTAACTGGATCCCTCGCAATTGAATGCATAGAGTACATCCAAGTAATTGTCATTCGTGGAGATGCCCATGCGGAGCAAGCATCCGAGGCCCGACTCCGTCGACTACAAATGGATTCCAAAACTAGTCTATCTATTCATCCCTTCCTCATTCAAAAAGCAACCCGCTCTCTTCTCCCTTGCATATCTCAGACATTGAATAAATCTCAACCCTCCTGTGTACAAAGCCGAGTATACTCGTCCTAACTAAGCGTATCAATATTGCGCTACGGCAAGTATACTCGTCCCAACCTGTTTTTTAGTAATTTTTGACTCGTTGCGTTTTAAGATACGCGTGATAGCGCAAATTGGAGCTGAGATGATACTCTTGAGAATAATTCGTATCAAATTCCCGACCATTGTCGCTAGTATGAGAAAAAAGCGGTTAGGAATGGTGAAAATTTATTAGAATTAGGTATGCATATTGTAACTCAACTTTTCCATGTGAAAACAAAGTCCTAAACATGCTTGAATCAAGCTGAAATCTATCACACAGAAAACTGGGGATCGGGAAATCTAAATTCATTAGGCCTCCTGTTCAGAGCTAAGTCCTATGGCATTAGCATTGTCCATATAGGCCCATGTTAAAAAATGATGTATGTAGATATACTGGCAATGCGAACGTTTTTGCTTGTAGCTCTGAACAGAAGGCCCATTTGATGGAGTTACTCTGGGTTCTTCAGATTCTGGGTGGTGCGAGACTGTGAAGAAAGTTAGGTGAGATTTGGGAATCCGGACCCTCCGGACTCCCCTTGTGAGTAGCTTGGTGGAATGGTAGGTCATCCTGCAGATCATTGGGTCATATCGACGGCTTCTACGAAGACATTTCTCTCATAATCGACGAAGACTAGCAAATTTTCTTATCAACGACGAAGAGTAACACATTTACTAATCAACGTCGAAGACTAACACTTTTTCTCATAAACAACGAAGAATGACACATTTTGGTATAGACGACGGAGCAGGTTGCCTGTGCTGGAGGGATCAGATACAGGTCGTGAGGCTGTATGAATGGATGGGTGGATGGATGGATGATTGGAAGGATCACCCATCCATCCATCCATCGATAGATGTGCTGGTTGGATGGGATGGTTGGATGGGATGGATGGATAGATGGGATAGATGAGATAGATGAGATGGATGTGATGGATAGATGGCTGGATGATCCTCCCATCCATCCATCCACCCATCCATCCATCCATCACATCCATCTCATCTATCCCATCTATCCATTTATCCCATCCAACCATCCCATCCAACCAGCACATCTATCGATCTCATCCCGTTGATCCATCTCATCCATTCATATCATCCACCCATCCATCCCATCCATCGATCCTTCCAATCATCTTATTCAATTATCCCATCCAAACATCACATCGATCCATCTCATCCATTCATCCCATCCATCCAACCCACCCCATCCACCCATCCGTTCATTCATGCATCTAATCCATCCATGCATCCTATTCCATAGATCCCATCTACCCATCCGTCCATCCATCTATTCATACAGCCTGACGACTTGTATCTGATCTCTGCAAGACAGGGAACCCGTTTCGTCGTCCAAACGGAAATATGATACTTTTTGTCGTTCATAAGGAAAAGTCTCCGTCGTTGATAAGGAAAATTGCTAGTCTTCGTAGTTGATGGGAAGAAGTGTTAGTCTTCGTCATTGATTGGGATGAGTGTTATTGTTCGTCGTTGATGAGAAAATGTGCTAGTCTTCGTCGCTCATAAGCGGTTCGGTGTACTTCTCGTAGGAGCCATCGATATCACGGATCTGTAGGTCCGTAGGCCTATTGGTCATCGTAGGATGATATATATTGGTGAGTCATGTAGCAGATGGATGAGTCGTTGCGCTGGCAAATTGTCCGACTGGTCGGCGTGTGGGTGGGTCATAAGACTTGCGGTGCTCTTGGAGCAGGTCGCAATTCTGGCTGTCAACCGCAAGTGGAATCCTTCTGGTATGAATGTGAGATGTTTGGCTGTACGAAGCATTGCCTTTGAAATACCAGTTCATGTACTGATTTTCACCCATATCCAGTTGAATGTATTATATTTTCGAGTATGTGTACTTTCGAGCTTTGTTTGAATACGGGGTTACATCGAAGAATTTTGATGGAAAGATTTGAGATGGTGGGGTAACGAAGATAGAAATTCGGCAAAATTGGAAGAAATCATTTCCTCAAACTTTACCAAATTTCTGTCTCTCTTGTAGATGTGTTATATCTTCCTCAAGGATATAATACATTTCATTGAGTATGTGTGAAAACTAGTTCATGAACTGGTATTTGAAAGGCATTGCTCTGTACAGCGAAACATCTCACATTCATACCAAAATTTGAATCTGCCGCCAGAGCACACATATATATCTCCCTATATTATATAGTTCTAGTGTTTTCTGCCGCCCCCCACCCCGCGCGACCTCTCTGCATCCAATCCGCATCTCACCCGCACGGCGCCGCATCCACCCGCACCCACTGCGCACCCCTGCGCACCTTTTCCGTATCCATGCGCACCACGCGCACCCATTCCGCACCCCTTTCCCTTCAAAAATTCCATATTTAATCCGCACCCCACCCGCACACCACCCGCACCCCTCCGCACCCCTTCCGCACCTCTTCCGCACCTCTTCGTACCCCTGCCGCACCCCATGCCGCACTCCAGGCGGCCGCACCTTTAGCGCATCCCAGGCCGCACCCCTCCCTCTCCTCCGGTTGCACCCCCAGCTGCATCACAGCTCCAGGCCATCATTTATCGGAAATTTATAGGAATTTCATTCTTTAAATATCTTGAAAAATGAATATTTCACCCATTGATTAGTCAGAACTGACCTCAGCAACAACGTTCAACTCATCCAATTTTCGTGACCTCTGCAATTTCTAAGTTATGAATAGTTTATATATGTTACCGTGAAAGCCCGAAATCCGTGATTGCCGGGCATTCACTAGTGAATCCTAAGATTCACTGGTTGAGGCCAGTGAATGCTGACATTCACTAGTGAAAGCCCGGAATTCGTAGCTGATCTCGTCGCTGAGTCCATAATTCGGGCTTTCACTAGTGATTGTCAGCATTCACTGGCCATCGACCAGTGATTGTCAGCATTCACTGAGCATCGACCAGTGATTGTCAGCATTGACTGGACATTTACCAGTGAGTGTCAGCATTCACTGACCTGGACCAGTGAATGTCGGAGATCGGAAGAGTTGGTGAATAAAACTCGATTGAAATGTCTGACACATTGTCTTATTATCCCAAGTTTTCGAGGCAGGTTGGAATATGGAAAAATCAAGGTATAGTGTTGAATACTCTCTTAACCTTTCCGTATGAACCCCCACTCTGTGGCAACTTCGAAAAGTGTGAGTTTACTCTTTCGGAGTGAGAATTTCACCCGGGCCCAAGTGAATCTCATTCCTTCCGAGTCGACACAAAAAGGGTGTTCACTCAGAAAGGTTGAAGAAGTATGGCCTCTTTATTCATCACCCATCGAATGAGGTCAGGAGTTCCTGATTTCTAACCTTCGTCTACGAAGGTAGTCGTGGCGCGCAAAATTGAAAAGACAATTGTGTCTGCATGAGCAGTGTGTCATTAATAATTAATAATCATAAGTGAAATGGTTATATCAATCAACTTTTGTCATTGACAACTATTTTCTATAAGTTGAATCTGAGATCGACAAGTATTTGGCAAGACATTATATTGACAACGTCTCCTTGATGAATGATGGATATTTTTTCATATTCCAACCTGCCTCGAAAACTTGGGATAATAATACGATGTGTCTGATATTTTATTCGACTTCCATTCCCCAACTCTTCCGATCTCCGCCATTCACTGGTCCGGGTCAGTGAAAGCTGACATTCACTGGGCCGGGTCAGTGAAAGCTGACATTCACTGGGCCGGGTCAGAGAATGCTGACATTCACTGGTCGATGCTCAGTGAATGCTGACAATCACTGGTCGATGGCCAGTGAATGCTGACTGTTTAGAAAATAGCCAATCTTTCAAGTCTCGAACTCGGACCGTTTATTTCTTGCAATTCACAACAGCAACAAAACATAGGTTAAGAAGAAAAACATAGAGTGTAGTCCTCTTGAGAGAAGTCGGCTGCTAGACGTCAGACTTCGAACATTCGTCAGACTTCGAACACTGATAATCACTAGTCAAAGCCCGAATTATGGACTCAGCGACGAGATCAGCTACGAATTCCGGGCTTTCACTAGTGAATGTCAGCATTCACTGGCCTCGACCAGTGGATCTTAGGATTCACTAGTGATTGCCCGGAAATCACGGATTCCGGGCTTTCACGGTAACATATACACCAACAATTTCGTTCATGATTTCAAATCTCGATCTCTAACGTAATTCTTCAATTCTCCCCGCAGTCACGGATTTATCCTTCTCCTTCCCATCTAGAGATCACAAATATCATAATTTGACGATTCAATTCGAAAAACTCCAATATGTAAGTAGATTCCTATACGACCTTCTCATGATCATCGTATATGTCTCATGATTTCATCTATTCATTACACGTATTGTCAAATCACTCTATTTTAGAATATATTTTTGAAATCTCAAAATCCCAAAACATATCACTTCCAAACACCCTATATTGTTGAACGTGAAATGATCATGTATTGAGGTACCACTCCTGGCACGTTTCTTTCTCCACCTCATTCATTATTGCTAATTCGAATATTACCAAATTTAATTCAGAAAGTTCGAGGGAAGATCGTCAGTAGCCCTATGAAGCCCTCCAAGGAATATGATCTATCCAGAACATTCGTGTTTTTGTCACAATACTCACGATTAATCCATGGAAAAAATAATGTTATACTATGTACATTCCAATAATACTTCCCTCGAAATGTCTATGACGATACGAGAACTTCCATAGCTAATTTTCATTATAACACTGCCTAATGTTCGAAAATTGGTCTGATTCATTATATATTTGATCATATATTCCATGGATAGATTCATCAAATTTCACCTCCACAACGAAAGTTTCATTCCCTGATTTGAGTTCTTCAATATCCATTTTCTCGTCGCCTAAAATTTTGATATCCTCAATTTTATTCACTTTCAGAATGTTGGTTGCTCCTATCAAATGGAACCAAATATATTCCGAAACTAATCCATTCGCACTCCTCTTATTCCTAACTCTCACCTTCTTCACGGAGATCACCAATAATTTCTACCTTACTCCTACGGTCAGAATTCGAGCTGTCATCATCTTTTTCATTCAAGAGAATATCTCATTTGTGTATCCCATTCGTCAAGACGCCAATACACTCTTTCATGCTCTGCTTCGATTTTCCACAAATTCTGCCCTAATATTGCCTTGAATCTCTGTAGGGATATTTGGAAACACAAATATATCATCATTGAACTAGAATACCATTCCTTCACTCACCTATCAATCCTTTCTGTTTAGGAATATCTTCAAATTGAATTTTAACAGGTTCTTTGTTTTTTCGAACGTTCAAATTCTCCAAGTAGAGATAGTTTCGAGAATTTTTGCAGTTTGAACTGGCAGGGTACATTTCCTCCAGTATAACCCTTCCTGCGTTGTATACATACATTTTCCAACATCATTTTCTATAGATTTCTCGATCATCAGATGTTGTCTAAAACGAAACCTACAACAAATACGTACCTGATGCAGTTCCACGGAATCCCAGAATTTCTCTATATCTTCGTCGGGAATAATGAATTGCAAACTTATGGCATCATTATTGTTGACAATAAACTTGAACGTCTCAAATTCGTCTTTTGTCTCTTCATTAATGAATGACTGGTCTCCAACAATTTCTTCTACGTATCCAACTATAATACTGGTGAGTCATCTTAGATTACTCCATCAATTTCAAATATCAATTATCATAATACCGTAAACCGGGGTGAATGTGTCCACCGGGGTGAATGTGACCGCTTTTGCCAAAAAGATTGTCAGCATCATATCTTCGCTTCTAAAGCACCTACAGAAACCTGCCGGGGGTCATTTTGAAGCTTGAAATCTCTACTTTCCAGATAAATAACCTTAATTCCATGAAAATGGACTCTAAAGTACTTTCTTTGCTGTTTGATGAAGTTTGAAAACTAATGTCCCCAAAAAACAGGTTTTTTGTGCCTAGCAGAGAATTATGACGCGTTAGCTCGAAATAAACCACGTGATCGTGTTTAGACGATAACTTTGCGTTGGGAACTCATGGTGAGGTACCCCGCGCAAGGGAAAATTTTTTTTCCTCGTGATCTCAACACAGCGAGTATTATTGCAAAAACAGGTTTTTATGAAGAAACAGTTCTGAAATCAATCCAGTGCCTCAACGGCTAACGGACAATTTTTTTCTGAAAAGTATGTGATAGAAAGAAGAAAATGCGACCTTGAACGTTCAAATTGATCTATTCTAGCCCGTATTGTGATTTTTTGAAGATTTATTGCAAATTTTGATTTTTTCCCCAAATACCAGGTGGACTAATTAGCTCATATGACCACAAGATTGCCTTGTATCGTTTCAAAACCACTGGAATCATATTTAGCGGGTCAAAATACGTAGGATAACGTATCTTGATATGCATTCAAAATCTTGAATTCACGAGCTATGCGCTTCAGACGCAGGCGAGGCATAGGTGGACACATTCACCCCTGTCGACGGGGTGAATGTGTCCACCCTATTTTTTGCAGTTTTTGAAAAACCGTGGGGTCGAAGTCAAAATCTGACAACGGGATCTTGTATCTGAGCTCAAGACTCAATTTTTTACTACCCATACATTATCTCTTGGCCTGAATAAGACCAAGAAAATCACCGTGGAAGGTCAAAAGTGTACCACATTCACCCCGGTTTACGGTACTACAATTGAAACTCACGCTGTCTAATCAACAATTCTCGATTTTGATTCGAAAAATTTAGTCGGGTTGAAGTCTAATTTCTTCGTTCCCTTCGTAAGGTTATTCTCATTCGATTTCGTTTTTCTCTTATTCATGATTACTATAACATAGAGAATGAACAATAACATTTTCCATCTTTGTCACCCATCACTTTCACGAATATGTTTTTTCAGATTATCTAATCTGTAGAATGGTTTTCCACGGTTCTCACGAATTTTGCTCGATGAATCGCGAGACTTGATGTGACGGATCAACTGACTTTCTTTCGAAGGATTTCCTACAATTTTTTCTCGTGCAGCTATATCTATTTGGATCACCATGTGTGTCTGAATGAATTTTCAAATGTCTATTATCTAATACCAAACCACACTGTGAACAATGAATTTGTCTGTTCTTGTCACTATTAAGTCTTTCCAATATTACGTTCTTCCAGAAAATCCATCAAAGCACATCTTAAGCGACATTTTGGACAACTGAGAGCTCTTATTTTCTCGCTGCCAACTTCATTAGGTGTTCCACTGAAGATATCAAATGATCCCAATCGACAATCTCAAACTATTACAACAAATTCAATCAATCAGGAGATTGGAAATTCAACCATTCATCTCTAATTCGACTGGTTCCTCGAAACGTTTTTCCTCTATTTGATCCAATTTTACGATAATCTCATTCAATCTCATGTCTACCTTGTTTCTCCAACGAAGATCAGTCCATCATTGGAAGAGATTGATTCTGGTCTAACTTAATCCATAATTCCCTCATCGGAACAATTTTGAATATATTGGAATTTTCCAACTTAATTCTCACTTTTGTCATGCAAAGGATTCTCAAAACATACACATCATACACAAAAGTGTTAAATCTTTCGGGAAAAATATGATTTGATATTCCATTTTTCCAAATATCTTCATGGAATGAATAATTATCGAGAAATTTTAGGTATGAACGTGATGAAATCACTTTTGATATTTGACCAATATCAGTCCATATCAAGATTTGACTTTCCTTTATGAGTGGGAAATGAATCATAACTAATCACCTCACTCCTCCATTCATTATTCGCTTTCTGGTTCTAGAAATACGATAATCTCATCAGAAACTTGGATTTACTGGGCATCATGTATGGGTATAAGGAGGGTATGATGAATTATGTCAATAACACGAATCATCATTCATTGGTGATATATCAATCACAAATTTTCATCTACAGATTATTCAATCCCAGTGACGGCAATATTTCATTAGCTAAGTTGAGCAACATGTTGTTGAGAACATTGACATCTTGAAAAGTTTGAGGACTGATTTCTCCGTTCTTTATTCAAACCTTCAAATAATTCATGGCATGAATATTCGAACTTGAAGGAACTTTGGACCAATCATTGAAATATTCATGTAAATTGTGCCCGGCAACAACATTTCTGACAACAGCTAATTCATCAACATTTCCGAATTCTTTTGATTCGAACAACAAATTGACACAATCATGGTACAACTCTTCTTCTTTGATATGCTCTTCTATTTCATGATCCAGTCTTTCTGACTCCGCTTTTTCCACTACATTAGTCGAATCAACATTTCCTTCAAAAATCCGATTGCATTATTCCATTGTCAAGAGTCTCAAATGAATTTTGAATATTCTTGACAGTATATCTATATGAATAATGTGATTAGTTATGAGTCATTTCAAATTTCAAAAATGTCTTTCCACACTATATTCTTTATACTGTCGTGATCTCCAAGATAAATTTCGATGTCTAAATTATTCGGGTTCCTACATCTCGATAATGCTACGTACAACTGTCCGAAAAAATAGACGCCACCTCAAGTATAACCCAACGATATCAAAGCTTTGCTCTTTGGATTTGTTGATTGTCATCGCGAACGCAAGGACTGATGGAAATTGCTTCCTGTATAACGTGGAAGGCGAAGAAGAATTCTTGTTATACAGAGTTATTCTCGGAATGAAAACGATACTCCCCATTCATCCCCAGTTATTATCTCTGCTCCGATTTATACTTAAAAGAGTCTCACAATCCTCAGTCTTGTTCCATTGCACAGTCCATTTGACACACTCAAGTCCCTTATCAACATCACTATAACATAAACTTTCAATTCTAATTCATGTGGTGGCACACTTCCTCTGAAATCATTCAAAACCTCGATTGCATATTCTAAATGAAAATTATAATCAGTCTGATCAAGATCTTCATGAGTTGCATAATCAATGCTATAGTATGTAGTTAAATTTCCTTCCTCGAAGGAAAGTATTTTCTTATTCAGTCTCAGAGTATCTTCATTCTGAGGAGCAAGAATGACCGTATTCACAGATCGATCGCTTTTAGAATTCCCATTCTCGAGGAATTGTCAAATGATCTATTATTCTTCCTCCCCCAATATTCAATATAAATGAAGAAAACTCAGTGTTATTTGAACGTAAATTTTGAGTTAATTTCATGATTTTAAATAATCCCCATAAAGATGAATATTTCATAGTTTCTTCAACTATGGGGTCTCTATAAAATTGTTCCATAACAGGTAGGTAGTATTTGACGGAAATCCCCCCCCCCCCTAAGAATTATTAATTTTCCTCCAAAAGGTGAGTCATTGTTACACAAATCTCCGAGAGTTCTTCCAACTACCTCGAAGGCTGCTTTTGGTATCATCGAAGCTTCACCCCAAATGATAACATTCGCCTCTCTGAGTCTCTTTTTATCTGAATCAGATTTCAAGAATATAGTTTCAACGTCTTGGAATTCAATTGGTAATTTGAACTGCCTATGACACGTCATTCCTTTTGGTAACAGAATCGATGCTATCCCCGTCCAAGCCATTGACAGTATCTCGATTTTCTTGGATAAGGAGGGATAAATCAACGTTTCGTACAGAAAAGTCTTTCCAGATTTACCAGGGCCATCAATGGAGTGCAAACCGAATTTCACGTTTGTCAATTCATCGAAGATCAATTTCTGTTAGCTCGTGCATTTCTAGGAATTTTTCCTCACATTTTGCTACTGGAATGTCACAGAGTACGTCACTGTTACGTGGGAAGGGGATGATTCTTATGAATCACAACAGAGTATGTGAATATGAGTTTAATAGAGGAGAAGTATACTCGAGAGAGAGAGGGAGAGAGATTTGTTTGTAAAGGTTGATACGAGCGGTCTGGATGCCGCGCGGCTCGTCGTCGACGACGACGGTCTGTGCTGCAGCGTAGACCATGCAGTGCGGATGTACTCACCTCCGTCGAAGTGCTAACTGTGCATCCGCGTCAGCCGGCAAACCGCAAACATACGTTGCGTGGCCGCGTAGCTGTCGCGGGTGCAACGTTATCGTGGCATCGAGGGGAGAGGTGAGATCAGGCACTGATCTGCAGCTTTACCCTTGTGACATCACTATTTTGCAATCCATCTACCTGAGGTTCCGGTAGCCCATACCTTTCTAGAGACATATCCTCTATTTCTAGCATATGTTTTCTATTTTGAAGTACCTTATTTTCTCCGTTATCTTCAAAGTCTTGCATGGAGGGTGGTTTGAACCTTCCCCAAATAGTAGTCCCTTGAATATTCTGTGACAGCAGGAACCAGAAGAGAGATTTTTCCAAGTTGATTATGGAACATGATACTGCAAGCTTCTTCGAAAATTCTATTCATTCGTTCATCATCTTCTATCATTCCCATCGCACGAGCAAATTCTTTGTAACTATCGTAAGTCTGTCCCTCAAATGTTTTCAGATTTTCGTATTTTTTTGGCTTCTTTCACTGTATTGACGATCAATTTGAGATAGAATCTTCCACTATCCTTCGGGGACACAACGCTCATCCTGCGAATGGTTCGGAATTTCTGTAAACGTGAACGTCTGATCCAAACTTTTTGAACGTTATCAAATCGATAGTATTCCGGAATGTTGGTTTACTTCAATTTTCTAGCAAACTCACCTCTCTCATTCAATTCAAACCATTCAGTCAAAGTTGTTTTCCGTTTCTCCAGAGCTTCTCCTTCCCGATTCTCTCTGGACACAACCGATTGTTGATTCTCTACGTGAACAGCCAGTCCCTCAACTCTATGACTCCTGCCACGCAATGGGAACTCTTGTATACGCCATCGAACTGAGATCACGCTTTCCTATGGAATCGAAGAGCTCATCTCTAATTTCACATGAACTTTCAGCTTCATCTGTTCTTTTCAATTTACGAAATGCTCTGTCAGATCCTTCATGTAGATGATCGAAGACATATTCCATGCTTTATATGGACGCGCAATATTCAACGTTAATGTGACATCTATATTTCTTCATTAAGAATGGATTGTAAGGTACAACCATAGAATCGTCAACAGCTTTACATTGCGAAGTGCTCTTATTTTCATAGATAAGTCCTTCAGTCGTGAGGTTTCTTCATTTATATTCAGGGTAACCATCGTTTTTTATGTTCGTCAATTCTCTAACAAGGAGGGTGCCAGGCCTTCGCATCACCAATCCTACTAACTTTGGGATATGTTTTCTTTTACCAAAACATGTAACGAACCACTCTTATAGTTTGCCAACGCTCCCTAGGAGCATCCTGAGTACCAGTGTCAATATCCCAGCAAATGGGCCCTTTCCAGGTGAATTGACGCATCCATAGCTCTCCATAAGCTAGCTATTCCATGTCGTGGGGCATTCTTCTAGACAAATAAAAATAGTTACGTAAAATGAAGACTGGGAAGAACGAATTTCAGCCATATGAGACTGGTATAGCTCACCTGTATCTAAGACTCACTTTCACAGTTCTGATAAATTTTTATGATTCCATTTCTGCGACATTTTGTCATGATCAGATAACACAAGGGTACACAACACCGTAGCCGAATGCTAGTCCAGTGCGTGGCTGTGCACGCTCGCATTGCGTTGAAATAACAATGTTATGCAGATGCAGTTCATACTATAGACACTCACAAGAGTAGATAATGATGAGGTCAATCCCAACCTACGACGTCAATTTTACCACGACGACGAACAAACCCAGCCGATTGCTGAAAGTCTAGTTGGCGGAAGACAGTGATCACGTGACATCGATTTGAACGGGCGTCCAACTTTCAATGATTATTTTAAAATACTCATCGTTCACCAAATGAAAAACTGTATTGTAACTCTGTTTTCCACGTCATCAACTTCATTTCAAGAGAGTGATTTCATTGCATGCGTGTTCTCCATTGGTGGTCAAGAAGAATGGTTATTTTTTATGATTATTGATGTGGGCAGTTGGTTATTCATGAAGGCAGTTGATGATTTGATGTGTTTTTTTTTTGCTCACGCCTTCTCCTCAACCCTCCACTCGATTCTCCTGAAATTCATGTGTGTAGTGAATGATCACCCAAGAACTTGCTGAACGAATTCACATTTTCATTCATCAAACTGTCTTCGGATCATGGGTCTGAAAGATGAGAAATGTACCATCCCGGATAAAAGTTTACAATTTCTGAAGAATATGTTTTGGATATAGTTCCTAGAGAAATGCAGAATAACCTGATTAAATATTAATTTCGACATGATCGACCAATTGGTTGATACGGAATCCCGTTTTGATGAATAAAACATGATTGGCTTGTGATTTGCCGTTGGATGATGCAAAATTTATGTTTCAAATTATGGAAATGGATGAATATGGAATATCCATATCAATCAGGTCGAGTAGAATCGCCGAATGATGTAAGTTCAGGTGGCGCAAACTTTGGTAAGAAAATTGTGGATGAAAATATTTGTGAATGAGATTAACATTTTCTCGACGATACTGACTTTTCCATAACATGAAACGCATGAATCGGAAGTTATCTCATAGATTGAGATGCAAATCCCCTTCCAGAACATCGTCGGGTGGTCATTTACTTAACAGATGAATTCCATAAAGATCAATTGAAGGGATGGGAAACAACAGAATACACACAAACAAGGACGAAGGCCGAGAAAGATGAATTTTTAGTGGGCTGGGAATGATCTTGAAGGAAGAAAGGTGACCTACAATCAAAAGATTTTGGGGAGGAGAACAAAATGATGGGTTCCCACTCTGTGTGAGCGACGATTTCCACAACACCAATTTGTTTTGAGTTAGGAGATCCGAAAAAATCCCTCGTCACGGGTACAACTCTTTCTATTTAAGGCAGCAAAAGGTGGAACTCTTCTGTCAATGCTCATAGGTAGCAGAATAAAATTGCATCTCAGCTGGTAATTGTCGTAGGAGATCGTTCGTGTCTATGCAAGTCTGTGAGTTCTTTATCTTAGTGTGCGTACAGAATATGTAGGAGAATAATGAGAAGATTATATCCTCGGATGGACTTTCCATCGTCAAAATTCTCAGTATCGTTCCATATCTTTCCTCTCACCGAGATCTTCAGATTGTAGATGATACTTTCTTTTCGAAGATAGTCAGTTTTCAAGAAAAATGATGACCTCCAAAAGAATATATGAGAGTATCATCTGGGAATTTCATTCTCAATTGAATTTTCTATCCTTAGAATATCTAGAGAAAGCAATTCTGTTCCCACCATCTTGTTTTCGACGTCAAGATCTTTCGATTGTAGATAAAATTTCTTTCGGAGGTATCTGGTAGTCACGGAAAATGATGATTTGCAGAGGAATGCCAAGTTCTGACATGTATGTTGTTCTTTCTTTCGTTCACCAATTCTACTCAATCCTTCGACTGATCTCTCTGAAATGTTCATGAGTGATAGATGATCACGTCAAGGTGTGCTGGGAGGGTCCGAAGATGATTCTATTCAATAGTTTTCGACATATGCGTCTTTGAAAACAAAAATGTCAGAAATTCCCAAAATTTGATTCAATTCTCAGAAAATATGTTCCAGAATGAGTTCCTGAAAAAATATAAAGTAAGGTAATGGAATGTTGATGTTGGCATGATAGACCAGTTGTTTGATGGATAAATTCGTAGAAATGTATGGAGGAGAAATATTACGTTGTTCTCTATCACGTGATGGAGAATCCATGATTTCAATGATTTGAATGAATGACAATGGGAGGTACACATCAACGAAGTTAATGAGATTGGCGAAAAATTTGGTGTTCGCGTGACAAGGAGTTCGATATTAGGACTGTAGACGGGAATATTTCTGAGTGCAATAACAGAATTTCCGAAAATGTTGACAATTTTATTGTCAAAAATGCATACGTCGAAAACTGTTCGATATGCTTGGGTGTGAATCCGTTCAGCACATCTCAGGGTGGCCATCCGTCACTCATGAGAATTTCAGGGAAATCGATCAAAGGGTTGAAGAGAACGGCTAGACAACATACTCACAGGGAGAGACATTGATGGTTGAAGATCAATGTTTAGCATGGAGGGGATAATAGTGGAGATGAGTCCTACAATCGAACGATCTCGGCGAGATGGGATTGATTAATTGATTGATGCCCATTTATTCGTCCGAAGACAGAAGAAAATAATCAGTTACATACAGTGACATATATCACAGATCAATTGTACACACTGATGAAATATAATACATAATCAAGTAGTTTGGTCAAGGACAAATCTTAGTTATATCATGAATTGGGACTAGTCGGGTAACGCTTAGAAGAGTTACAAACTTCGAAAAAAATTAATATAGAAGAAATATGATATAAGAAGAATAATGGTAGGACTCACAGTCATATCACAGGAAAATTCAGTCGGTTGACGAGAGGTCATACATATTCTATACTCGATTTGAAACGAGCGAATCAGTGTAAAAGTGAGTGCAGGCCATCAAAATGGCCTATCATTCCATGGGAGAGATAGTTGAAGCTGACTATCTGTCAAGGAATTTTTTCCCAATAAAAAATGAATTTCAGTGAAATAATTGGAGGAATATCTTTTCACATATGAGAGTTTCCACGGAACTTTTAACTTTTGTGTTGCTGCAGTGTTCTAAGAGTATTTTGAACTATTCGGAGTGCGCAGGAGTGGCATTTTATAGTATTTGGCATCATTCAATATGGACTACATTCTTTTTTGTTGAAACGCATCCTGATTTGTCAATAGCAGACCGCAAAGGATGATTTTTGGGTAGTTTACAAACGTACCAACGCGATTTTTTGAATTGATAAGGCTGTAACTAAAATACCTATGCCTCAACTACTTCGGTGGAATGATATATCCATCTACTAATCTCATATTTTGAGAAAATCTTCGATTCAGAGGTGTGCGCTGATTTGGCTATGATATTAACTCTCATTCATCGATGTAACTGAGTTTTGTGGGATAACTTTTTCTGGCTATTGTTTACGAAATTGATGAAATACCTTGTGCAAAACGGAAAATATAGCAATGAGTTTTCGAAGTTAAAAAGAAGACGAATCGAATCCCGTTTGGTTTGTGAGTGTGCGTTGATCCGGACAAATTTTATAAAGCTTCAAAGCTCATAAAGTTATCGCGCCATTGGCTCTCAAAACGGTCATTTTTTGATGGCATACTCAGGAAACGTAAAGCACAGGATTGGAATGTTGTGCTCTTTTTTCTTCATCGCAGAAGGGATATAACCGCACTGTTCTGAGTTGCAATTATCGATCGGTATTTCTGTGATAAGCTGAGAAGAAATATTTGAATCCGGATGGTAAGCTAAATAAGCCGCTAAATGTGATGGTATCGCGATTTTCTTGATTTTTACATAGTATACGGCTGAAAAATGAACAAAATACGCTGCTAAATGATATTAGCAGAATGCTTTCTCACGTCGAAATGTGCTTAGACAACAGATTTCAAACATATTTCACCATTGAGATGATTCGTTTATTCTAAAAATCTTGAAGGATAGAGAATCGGCTTCGTACATTTTGTTCCTCTCGCCGATATCTATCTATCGTAAGTTACGGTTTTTCCTCCCGTCTTATCCCTGGTCCTCCACGAATTTAACTTTCTCTGTCGTTGTCTGTGTCCGTCTGTGTGTGTGTCTGTGCAACTTCATTTTTCGTCAACGGTTTCTCCTCAGCGTTTCGACCGATCTTTCTCAAATTTATGTGAGTGGTAGAGCACCATGTGAAGATGTGCTAAAAGGATTTATAGCCCAATCTATTAAACAGTTCTCGATTAATGAGTGTCGGAAAATAAAAATGTTAAAATTTTCAAGAAATTATTAGGAGTTTTTAGAATTTATGTCTAGAAAAACTTTATAAGGGAAGTTGAGGTGACCTAATAAAATGTTAATCTGGCCATCCTTGATCGATTGGTTAATACGGAATTACGTTAAACTGTATGGGAAAAGGAATGTACATGATTTTTTTTTCATTGATAGAAGATTCATGATTTAATTGGTAGAGATAGATATGAATGAAAATTCCACATTAACCAATTGACGGAAAATGATGAAAAAATGGTTGTTTAAGTGAGCCAAAATTTGATTTGTTGATTTTGAGAAAAGATATTTGAATATAAAATAATCGATTTTTGGAAAATTTTGACATTTTTATTTTCGGATACTCATTAATCGAGAACTGTTTAATAGATTGGGCTATAAATCCTTTCAGCACATCTTCACATGGTGCTCTACCACTCACATAAATTTGAGAAAGATCGGTCGAAACGCTGAGGAGAAACCGTTGACGAAAAATGAAGTTGCACAGGCACACACACGGACGGACACAGACAACGACAGAGAAAGTTCAATTCGTGGAGGACCAGGGAGAAGCCTGGAGGAAAAACCGTGACTTACAATAGATAGATATCGGCGAGAGGAACAAAATGTACGAAGCCGATTCGCTATGAGTGAAGATTTTCAGAATGAAAAATTGATTTGAGTGAAAAAATTGAGCAAAAATGTCTTGTCACGAATACAACCCTTTCTCTTTGAGAAAGCAATAACACCACAGTGTATTCTAGAAATTGAAATGAGACTCATAGCTCTTGACTCGATTTTGGAAATTTACATCGAATTTCGGAGAAATCAATGATGAAATTCATCTTAAAGTCAAGTCAGGCAAAATATAATCCGTATCGATCGTCTAGACAATGTTTTGAATCGAATCTGTTCGATTGAAGTTGATTCACGAATGTTTCAAGTGTGAAATTCCTTACAATTCGTTCTGAACCAGATACCTCGGCTTGGAAGAGAGTGGCACCACTTTTATCACATGTTTTCGAGGTATAAGAATCACATGAAACCCATTTTAAACGTGTGCGGTGAGAAAATTTTTTTTTTATTTTAGAGGGTCAATAGTCAAATGTTCCATGGAAACCCTCATATACAACTCTTCCTCTTTGAGGAATCGAGGAGGAATCTATATCATAGTGATAGGATTATAACCATGAATCAAAGCGATTGAGCCAAGATTTTAGGAGGCGTTGTAAGGCGGATTTGAGAAGGTAGTGTGGGTGGATCATGGAAAGAAATGTGGGGCAGACATTGAAATGGGGAGAATTTTAGGAGGCAGTGTGGCGCGGTTTCGAGTAGGCAGTGTGGGGCGGATGATAGAAGGAGAAGTGGGGCGGATCTTGAATGGCAGTGTGGGGCGGATTGTAGAAGGGGGTGTGGAGCGGACTTTGGACGGCTGTGTGGGGCGGACAATAAAATGGAGTGTGGGTGGGGATTCGAACGGCAATGTGGGGCGGGCGTTGCATGGCAGTGTTGGGCGGATTATAGGAGTAGGTGTGGGGCGGATTTCTGAAAGCAGCGTGGGGCGGACAATGAACTGAAGTGCGGGGCGAATTTCAACGGCAATGTGGAGCAGACAGTAAAATGCAGAGTGGAGCGGATGTCAAACGGTAGTGTGGGGCGGTGTGGGTCGGTGTACGGGGGTGTGTGGTTGAGTGGGGCGGGGACGCATATGAAATGTGGGGAGGAGTGGGGTGGATTTTGGAAGGCAGTGTAGGGCGGATTGTGGAAAGTAGTTTGAGGCGGACTTTGAACGGCAGTGCGGGGCGGACAATAAAATGAAGTGAGGACCGGATCTTGAACGACATTGTGCGGCGGACAATAGGATGAAGAGAGGGGGCGATTCCGATTGGTAGTGTGGGGTGGATTATAGAAGGAGGTGTGGGCGGATTTCAGAAGGCAGCGTTGGGCGGACATTGAACGGCAGTGTGGGGAAGGACAATGAAACGCAGAGTGGGGCGGATTCTGAACGGCAGTGTGGGGCGGACAATAGAATGAACAGTGGGCGGATTTTACACGGCAAAGTGCGGTGGAGTGGGGCGGTGTGGGACGGAGTGGCGCGAATGGTAGAGTGGAGTGTGGGGCGATTGGGGTGATATGGGCGGTGTGGAGTGCTGTGGAACGGAAGATTCAAAAAAACTATATTACATAGGGATATATATATATTTATTTTTTCAAAATGGAATATAAGAAAGATCTGATGACAGGCTATCCCTAATGGATCTCCCACCGGCAGACCATAAGCGCTTTCATTATGCTCACCCGGTAAACCGGATGAGCATGAATCCAACGCCCGTATGCCCTGGGGGCTAAAACCTTCTGCTCTCAGACCTACGATGTTGGCAAGCCATCATTGCAGAACTGGGGGCAGCTAACCACTATCTAACCAACCCACCCCGGGACTGCGTTAGCATTACTTCAGGGTGGGAGGCGTATCGCGCGCCATGGGGCGTTCCTCTTTGGTGTGTCCGCTCTTCTGTCTTCTCTCTTCGTCGTCAATGATCACTCTTCAAGTCGTCGTTGTTCGCTATGCAGCGCCCCTTGCCTGGCGCTGCAATGCCCGTTCTCGCTCTTCTTTTCGGGTGATCGCTGTCTTGATATAGGCGGCGGTCTTATCCCATGTCTCTTTGCTGCGGAGCATGAACGGCGCTAGATTCTCAGGGGTGATCTGATTTCCAAGCCAGTTCGCGAGCTCCGCTCTCTCCACAGCTGTGTTCATGCACTGGAAGAGTGCATGCTCCACGTCGTCCCAGTCTACCGCACACATCTGACAGACCGGGGTCTCCCTCTTCTGGAACCGCTCCAGGTACTCTCCAAAGCAGCCATGCCCACTAAACGCTTGTTTTAGCCAGTGATAGCTCTCCGTGAGCTCGATCGATGGCTATGTTGGGGATCAACCTTCGCGTCCACTTCCCTTTCGTTGAGCTCTCCCACTTTTTTTGCCACTCTTCGATGGTCTCCTCCCTCTCGACATCTCGTATGAAGGCCTTACGAGTGGGGTTGAGCACAACTCCATCGCTCTTAAGAGGATACCGGATACCGACATTGTCGAGTTTTCGGATTTCCCGATGAGTTTCCGAGATATCGGGATTCTACTAAGTAACGCCGATTCTGTATGGCTCATAGAATCGGCGTTACTTGTTAGATTTTTGATATCTCAAAAATTCGTCGAGAAATACGAAAACTCGATCATGTTGGTAACTGTACAATATTCATAGGACTCCGACATCCCCTTAAGGGGTTCTTGACGTTTCCATACCCGCACTCCTTCGGCTTACATAGGGATATATATATATATATAAATATACACTACCGGTCAAAAGTCTGAGGACACCTGGGAATCAAACGGATGATTTTCAGAGTTGAATATCTCAGAACCTATTGGTCGTAGAGAGGTCCACGTGGTCGCATTTTTTAGCTCATATCGAACACTTTCAAATCTATTTCCTGTATTTTCCGCCCCGCGTATTGTACCAGAGACACACGAGTTAGAAAGATGGATTTTTTTGCAATTTTTCAGGCAAGGTACGAGCGCCTGCCGATTTTGGGGAAATTGTTGGATCGCTATGAGACCTATGACATCTTCAAGCCCATAAAAAAACCTTTAAAATCCGTTTTTGAACTTTTCCCAAAGTGGTTCGGGACTCGAGATCTGACCGATTTCGCTGAGGTTGTTCGTCTCTCAAAAAATCACACGATGATCCAAAAATGATGAGAAACAGCCCAGTCCAAGATCGGTAGCCTTCATTTTCGAAAGCTATTCTGATATTGAGTTGAACTCTTGCGAAAATAAGTGTCGGATGCCCCAATGTGGGCTGTTTCTCATCATTTTTGGATTAACCGTGTGATTTTCTGAGAGAAAAACACCCGCAGACAATCTGTCATATCTCGAGTCCAGAACCACTTTGGGAAAAGTTTAAAAACGAATTTTGAAGGTTTTTTCATGGGCTTGAAGATGTCATAGGTCTCATAGCGATCCAACAATTCCTCCAAAATCGGCAGACGTTCGTACCTTGCCTGAAAAATTGCAAAAAAATCCATCTTTCTAACTCGCGTGTCTCTGGTATAATACGCGGGGCGGAAAATACAGGAAATAGATTTGAAAGTGTTCGATATGAGCTACAAAATGCGACCACGCAGACCTCTCTGCGACCAATAGGTTCTGAGATATCCAACTCTGAAAATCATCAGTTTGATCCCCAGGTGTCCTCAGACTTTTGACCGGTAGTGTATCCCTATATTATATAGTTCTAGTGTTTCTTGCCGCACCCTCGCGCACCCCCACTGCACAAAATCCGCACCACGCCGCACCCGACCGCACCCTCATACGCACCCACTGAGCACCCCCTGCGCACCTCATCCGCACATCTCCGCACCCCACCCGCACCCCTTTCCCTGAAATATTCCATATATGATCCGCACCCCACCCGCACCCCTCCGCACCCTTCCCGCACCTCTCCGCACCTATCCGCACCCCAAGCCGCACCCCAGCCGCACCTCATCCGCACCCCAAGCCTCACCCCTGCCGCACCTCAGCCGCACCCTAAGCTGCACCCCTCCGCACCCTCGGCCGCACCCCAGCCGCACCCTAACTCGCAACCCTCCGGACCTTCGGCCGCACCCTTAGCTGCACGCCAAGCCGCACCCCTGCCCGACCTTCGAGTGCACCCTAACCCTAATCCCAGCCTTACCCTTGGCCGCATTACAGCCCCAGGTCATCACTCAAGAGAATTTCATAGAAATTTCATTTTTTCAAAATACCTTGAGAAATAAGCACATCACTCATTGATTAGTCAAAACTAACCTCAGGAATAACGTTCAATTCATTCAATCTTCGCAACCTCTCCAATTCCTGATGTATGAATATCTGATATACACTAAGAATTTCCTTCGTGATCTCAAATCTCGATCTCCAACGGCATTCTTCAATTCTCCTCCCAATCACAGATCTCATCCACCTTTCCTTCTTATCTAGAAATCACGAATATCACAATTCAATTATTAAATTCGAAAAATTGCAATATGTAAGTGGATTTCCATATCACCTTTTCATGATCATCCTCTATGTCTCATAATTTCATCTAACTATTACATTATTGTCAGATCCATATATCATAGAAAATATTTTTGAAATCTCGAAGTTCCAAGAAGTATCACTACTAAACTTTCTATATTGTTAAACCAAAAACAACCATGTATTGAGGTACCACCCTTGGCACGTTTCTTTTTTTAACTAATTCATTATTACAAATTCGAATATCACCAAATTGAATTCAGAAAATTTGAGGGAAGATCGCCAGTAGCCCTATGAAATCCTCGAAAAAATATGACTCAGCCAGAACATTCGTGTTTTTCGAACAAAACTGTCTATTTATTCATCGAAGAAATAAAGTTATACTATGTACATTTCAATAATAATCCCCTGGAAATGTCCATAATACAAAAACGTCCATTGCTAATTTTGATTATAACCCTGTGGAATGTTCAAAAATTTCTCATATTCATTATATATTTCATCACTTATTCCATAGACATATTAATCGAATTATCACCTGAACTACGAAAGTTTCATTTCCTAATATGAATTCTTCAATATGGGTCATTCTGGACCAAGGTGAACATTTTGAAAATCGACGAAATTTTAAAATGCCCCAAACATTTTTTTTCCGTTAGTACTACTAGAATATAATTGAAAAAAATTTTTTTCAGATTTTTTTGGGACCCATGGCGGGCCCTACGAATTTTCCAAGTCCCATTTTTGAGCAGTTTTTCGCCTATTTTTCGCTATCTTGGAAAATTCGTAGCTCGGACCCAAATGCATCTTTTTCATCCTAGCTGGGCGCATTTTTTTCGGTATGACGTACACTTCCAAGAAAAAAATTGACCGGTCCAAAAAATTGATATCTGGTAGGTCCCACGGTTGCATCAAAAAAGGCCCAAAAATACGACTTTGCACCACCTTTGGAGGCATATAGGTCAAAATGGAAGCCTCGTAGCAAAATTTTGCAGGAGAAAAAACTTGTAGGCCTTGAAAAAACCTTCAATTTCCTTTTTGGAACGTGTCATTATCTTATCTCACGTACGATCTACAGCCGATTTAAGATGGGCATTTTTGTAAAAACGTGAAACTTCAAGGCCAATTTAAAAAAATCGTTTATTTTTTATCGACCCCAAACCTATGAGAAAATGTTCTTTCAGGTGTCTATTTGAAGCCCCAACAATAATTTGGTTGTTCCTTTCAAATCCCGATTTTATACGAGCTGTTAAAAACAGTCGAAAATACCGAAAATCGTGTCGAATTCGGGCCTTATCATGAAGCTTCGTGGACTGGGTCTTCCCTTGCTCTCGATACGTGGACTCTAATTATACAGCACTCGGCATAAAATATTGTGGAAGATGGGACCTAGAGCTGAAAAATGGCCTCTCGTGCGATGCTTTACGATGGAACCGTCCAAAACTAGAGTAAATTGAGTAAATACAAGATAAATCGAGAAAATCGATTGTGATGCATCTCTCACTTAACTAGCCCGCGCTCACTAGCCCAACCGGCCGCTTTGGCACTCCGCACTGCATGCCATCCTCCGTTTATGCGGAAGTGATAAGTGATATTAACAGCTGATGCAGTATTGTCAGGTATTATCCAGTATAGACAGAGATAAGAAGGTTCTCTAATCTCCGTTACAGACTGTAGACTGTACGAGGTTTCGGTTGTTAGTGACCACCACGTAAAAATTGTATGTGTCAGTCAGCGTCCCGATCAGAAATTTTGGTACCTTCCCCGCGGGGTTTGCCCCGAAGATGGACCAAATGTATTGTGAAGCATATGAAGTGTAACGCCTTCCCCGCGAGGCACCCGCGAGGTATCGTCGGGGCAGTATTTGCGCAAAATTAGTGCAGTTTCTGTTGAGACCTTTAAAATAATTTCGGATATGTTTGTAATGTTATCACTAGTATGTGATTGTTTAAGTAAAGTATGTTCAAGTAGAGTTGAAAATTCATCGAAGACCTGGGAAAGCCTCATAAGAGCTACTAATATCGAGCTTGTGTTTACTTCTACTGAGGGCAAATAGTCACTTGACTTTGCAGCGTGTGACGAAGAAATTAATTTTGCTGGACTGAGATTTGTGTGAGAAGTGAGTGGTGCTGATCAATGATATTAAAATACAATATGTTCACGTTAAATGCCTCTGTTGAAATTTCCATCATACACCGACAGAAGTGAGGTTAACTCTGAGACACTATGCAGGAATGTTGTGAAAGTGATCAGATACTTTGCGGGGGCCCTGCGGGGAAGGCGTTACACTTCATATGCTTTACAATACATTTGCCCTAATACCCGCGATGTTCGAGGCATGGCGTAAAAATGCTCGGGGCAATTCCGCCATGGTTTGGGGCAACCCCGAGGGGAAGGTAATGACGGTCAGCGGCCATTCGAGATCTCCCATCTCACTCGCACCTAATAGGTTATCCCATGAGTACGAGGGAGACGACAGATCTCGAACGGTCACTGACCGTCATCCCATTGCAGTTCACCTCATGGCGTGAAGATAACAAAAGTTATCTTCACGCCATGGTTCACCTTGTTCTCGAGTGTACCAAAATTTCTGATCGGGACGCTGACTGACACATACAATTTTTACGTGGTGGTCACTAACAACCGAAACCTCGTACAGTCTACAGTCTGTAACGGAGATTAGAGAACCTTCTTATCTCTGTCTATACTGGATAATACCTGACAATACTGCATCAGCTGTTAATATCACTTATCACTTCCGCATAAACGGAGGATGGCATGCAGTGCGGAGCATACGCGGAGTGCCAAAGCGGCCGGTTGGGCTAGTGAGCGCGGGCTAATTAAGTGAGAGATGCATCACAATCGATTTTCTCGATTTATCTTGTATTTACTCAATTTACTCTAGTTTTGGACGGTTCCATCGTAAAGCATCGCACGAGAGGCCATTTTTCAGCTCTAGGTCCCATCTTCCACAATATTTTATGCCGAGTGCTGTATAATTAGAGTCCACGTATCGAGAGCAAGGGAAGACCCAGTCCACGAAGCTTCATGATAAGGCCCGAATTCGACACGATTTTCGGTATTTTCGACTGTTTTTAACAGCTCGTATAAAATCGGGATTTGAAAGGAACAACCAAATTATTGTTGGGGCTTCAAATAGACACCTGAAAGGACATTTTCTCATAGGTTTGGGGTCGATAAAAAATAAACGATTTTTTTAAATTGGTCTTGAAGTTTCACGTTTTTACAAAAATGCCCAACTTAAATCGGCTGTAGATCGTACGTGAGATAAGATAATGACACGTTCCAAAAAGGAAATTGAAGGCTTTTTCAAGGCCTACAAGTTTTTTCTCCTGCAAAATTTTGCTACGAGGCTTCCATTTTGACCTATACGCCTCCAAAGTTGGTGCAAAGTCTTATTTTTGGGCCTTTTTTGATGCAACCGTGGGACCTACCAGATATCAATTTTTTGGACCGGTCAATTTTTTTCTTGGAAGTGTACGTCATACCGAAAAAAATGCGCCCAGCTAGGATGAAAAAGATGCATTTGGGTCCGAGCTACGAATTTTCCAAGATAGCGAAAAATAGGTGAAAAACCGCTCAAAAATGGGACTTGGAAAATTCGTAGGGCCCGCCATGGGTCCCAAAAAAATCTGAAAAAAATTTTTTTCAATTATATTCTAGTAGTACTAACGGAAAAAAAATGTTTGGGGCATTTTTAAATTTCGTCGATTTTCAAAATGTTCACCTTGGTCCAGAATGACCCATATCCATTTTTTTATCGTCTAAAATTTTGATATCCTCAATTTTATTCACTTTCAGAATGTAAGTTGCTCCTATCAAATGAAACCAAATAAATTCCGAAACTAATCTATTCAAACTCCTCTCATTTTCAACACTCACCATTTTCGCGTAGATCACCAGCAATTTCTTCCTTAGTCCCACGGTCAAAATTCAAACTCTCATCATCTTTTTTAGTCAAAAGAATGTCTAATTTGTGTATCCCATTCGTCAAGACGCCAATACACTCTTTCATACTCTGCTTCGATTTTTCCACAATTTCTGTCCTAATATTACCTTGAATTCCTGTGGGGATATTTGAAAACACGAATACATCATTATTCCACTATGACACCATTCCTTCACTCACTTATTAATCCTCTCTTTTCTGGGGATATCTTCAAATTGAATTTCAACAGGTTTCTCGTTTTTCGAACGTTCAAATTCTCTAAGTAGAGATAGTTTCGAGAAATTCTGTTATTTGAACTCGTAGGGTACATTTCCTTTAGTATAGCCCTTACTCCGTTGTATACATACATTTTCCAACATCATTTTCCATAAATTTCTCAATCATCAGATGTTGTCTAAAACGAAACCTACAACAAATACGTACCAGATGCAGTTCCACGGAATCCCGGAATTTCTCTATATCTTCGTCGGAAATATTGAATTGCAAACTCATGGCATCATTATTGTAGACAATGAACTTGAATGTCTCAAATTCGTTTTTTGTCTCTTCATTAATGAATGATTGGTCTCCAACAATTTCCTCTACGTATCCAACTATAATACTGGTAAATCATCTTAGATCATTCCATTGATTCCGAAAATCAATCATCGTAATATCATCAATGCAACTCTCGCTGTTTTATCGCCAACTTTTAATTTTGATTTCAAAAATTCAGTTGAGGTAAAGTCTAATTTCTTCGTTTTTTTCGTAAGATTATTTTCATTCGATTCCGTTTTTCTCTTATTCATGATTACTATAACATAGAGAATGAACAATAACATTCCTCATCTATGTCACGTATCACTTTTACGAATATGTTTTTCAAATGATCTAATCTGTAGAATGGTTTTCCACAATTTCCACAAATTTTGCTCGATGATTCATCGTGAGACTTGATGTGACGGATCAACTGACTCTTTCTTTTGAACAATTTTCCACAACGTTTTTGTGTACAGCTATACTTATTTGGATCACCATGTGTGTCTAAATCGATTTTCAAATGTCTACTATCTAATATTAAACCACACTCCAAGCAATGAATTTGTCTGTTTTTGTTACTATTATGTCTTTTTATTTTATGTTTCTCCAGAAAATCTATCGTAGCAAATCTTAAATGACATTCTGGACAACTAACAGTTCTCATTTCCTGTGCTACCAACTTCATCTGGTGTTTCACTGAAGATATCAAGAATAATTCAAAAGATCCCAATCGACAATCTAAAATGAATACAAATAATGCAAGCGAACAGGAGATTGGAAATCAAACCATTCATCTCTAATTCTACTGTTTCCTCGAATGGTTTTTTCTCTAATTGATTCAATTTCAGGATAGTCTCATCCAATCTCAAGTCTACCCAGTTTCTTCAACGAAGATCAGTCCAACCTTGGAAGAGATTCATTTGATTCTGGTCTAAATGAATTAATAATCCCCTTATCGAAAAAATTTTGAATATATCGAAATTGTTGAACATAATTCTCACTTTTGTTATGCAAAGACTTCGAAGTTCTCATACACATAATACATAAAAGTGTTGAAACTTTCACGAAAGATATGATTTGATATTCCAGTTTTATAAATATCTTCATGGAATGAACCCATATCAAGAAATTTCAGATATCAACATGATGAAAATACTTTTTATGTTTGACCAATATCAGTTCATATCAAGATTGGAATTTCCTTCATCAGTGAAAATGAATCATAACTAATCACCTCACTTCTCCATTCATCATTCTTTTTCTGGTTCTAGAAATACGATAATCTTATTAGGAACTCGGATTTACTGGACATCATGTATAGGTATGAAGAAGGTATGATGAATTATGTCGATAACACGAATCATAATTTATTTGTAGTATCTGAGTCACAAATTCTCATTGACAGTTCATCCGATTCCGGTGACGGCAATATCACATTAGCTAACTTGAGGAACACGTTATTGAGAACATTGACATCTTGAAGAATTTTAGGACTGATTTCTCCATTTTTAATTTGAACTTTCAAATAATTCATCGCATGATTTTCCAAACTTGAGGGATGAATGTGAATTGTTCCCGGGAACATCATTTTTGACAACAAGTAATTTCTCGAGATCTTCGAATTCTTTCGATTTGGACAACGAATTAACACAATCATTGTACAACTCTTCTTCTTTGATATGCTCTTCTATGTCATGATCCAGTCTTTGTGACTCCGCTCTTTCCACAACATTAGTTGAATCTACATTGTCATCGAAAATCGGATCGCATTCCATTGTCAAAAGTCTAAAATGAATTTTGAATCATATATTCTTGACAGTATATCAATATGGATAATCTGATTAGTTATGAGTTATTTCAAATTTCAAACATCTCTTTCCACACTATATTCTCTATACTTTCATGATCTTCAAGGTGATTCTCAATGTATAAATTATTCGGGTTCCTACAACTCGATAATGCTACGTACAACTGTTCGTGAGAGAAAAGAGGTCTCCTCAAGTATAACCGAACCATATCAAAGCTTTGCCCTTGGGATTTGTTGATTGTCATTGCGAACGCAAGAACTAATGGGAACTGCTTCCTGTATAACGTGAAAGGCAAAGAAGAATTCTTGGTATCAAGAGTTATCCTCGGGATGAAAACGATACTCCCCATTTTATCCCCAGTTATTATCTCTGCTTCAATATTATACTCATAGAGTCTCACAATCCTGAGTCTTGTTCCATTGCACAGTCCATCTGACACACTCAAGTTCCTTATCAACATCACTATAGCATTAACTTTCTATTCTTATTCATGTGGTGGCAGACCTTCTCTTATATTATTCAAAACCTCGGTTGCATAATCTAAATGAATATTACGATCAGTCTCATCAACATCTCTATGAGTTGCATAATCAATGCTATAGTATGTAGTTGAACTTCCTCCCTCGAAGGATGATATTTTCTTATTCAGTCTCAGAGTATTACAATAATTAAGCCGCGGGCAAAATCCTGTCCGTCCGGATCCCCCCGAGCAGGGCTGCCAACGTAAAATCGTAAGCAGGGTTGCCAACTTGACGGGAAAAAATATGAGTTGGTATTGTGAGAGCGACAATAGACCTTATGTGTCGCGAGTGTCTAAGTGCTTATTATCTAAGATCATCTGAGATCATCTGAGATCATCTAAGATTATCTAAGATCATCTAAGATCATCTGAGATCATCTAAGATTATCTAAGATCATCTAAGATCATCTGAGATCATCTAAGATTATCTAAGATCATCTTAGATCATCTAAGATCATCTATGATCATCTTAAAGTTATCTTTTTATCTTATTGTTATCTTTTAATCATCTTCTCATCTTTTGATTATCTTATGATTATTCTTAAGTTATTGAGTCGTTTTTTGATTATTTTTACTTTTTTTCGGTTGTTTTTACTTTTCCGAGTGATTTTTTTATACATTTTCATTTTTTGGTGTATTAAATTGGAGTAATTGATTTTTTATGTACTGTGTAATTTTTCAGAGATGGTATTACTCAATCGTTATTTAATTTACATGAATTTTCTGAAACACTTGAGTGATTCACCTTGAAAAAAGTTGATTATTAAATATTTTTTCAACTATGCATTGGGTACTCCTTAGAAGATTTGATAATTATTTAGAAAGATTTTATTAATGAATTTGAATGAATAAATTTCTATTGTTGCAATATGGAAATTGTTAGATTGTTTGTTATATTCATTTGAGTGTCTTATCATGTTGTGTGTGGAGTGTTGATGAATTAGTTTTGGATTTTTCGCTTCGGTCGCTCTCAGCGGAGTTAATATAACTCTTGAGCCATTGCCTAGGCGAGTTACCGCAACGTTATCATCAGTGTAAAGTTAGTGTTTCAATAGTGCTTTGTGTGATCAGTTGATTGTATGAAGGCCTATATATGTGATGAGTGTAGTGTTGATGAGTTTGTATTGGATTCTTCGCTTCGATCCCTCTCAGCGGAGTTGAACACTCTTCAGCCATGGCCTAGGCGAGTCACCGCAACGTTCTCATCAATGTTGATTGAAGTGTCTTAATTGTGATGATGTGTTTTCTTGTGTGTTCTAAATCACCAATGGTGTCGTATGAGGGACTGTTAGTGTTCTTCAGTGTAAATTCTATTTGGCAACAATAGTTACTAAAAAGTTTATTATCATTTGTTATTCCATTTTAATGAGTGTATTGAAAAAAAGGAAAACTTCGATCTCTAATGACGATTTTAATTGATTGCAAAATCTTCTAAAAGTTATTATCAGGAGAATCTTTTTTCTATTTTGTTCAATTATTGCTCGATGGATAATGCAGTCAGAGTATGTGCGTTCGTAGCCCAGAATTTCACGACTCCAAGAGAATGTTTAAATCTATGGATGAGTCATTTACTAACAGGGGACCTTCAAGGGTTCTGTGTAGAATGACTCAGATATGTAGGGATTCGATTGGGCGGAAATTCTTTGATGGGATCCGTCAGTCAGCTGATAAGAACACCGAATCCTTGACATTACCTCAGCACTTTTGTGAGGCACCCTACCGCAGGCGATAGTCAAGTATTGGATTCTTCGTATGTTGGAGTCACGTCGATTTATTATTGGCAAAAATTCTAAAGTTAAATTTACTCATTCTTGAAATTTCTGTCCTATCGTCGTGGTCGTGATTTGAAATTATTTATGATTTTGCAATTAATTGAAATCGTCGGAGTTGAAACAGAAATGATTTGAATTTGATTGAACCGCAATGACAAGTATCTTATCAACGTTTTTAAAACATATTGAAATTCTGTAGAACTTATCTCAATTAAACCTATGAAATGAAAGGAAATGGAAGGGATGAGATGGACAAATGTTCGTCTCGTTTAGAATTCATTAGATGGTTCGATATATATAATTTTTTCTGAAATAATCGAGTGATTTCGCTATGGAATTAGTTGAATATTGAATATCTTTCCAACTATGTATTGAATACTTATTGAAAGATTTGATAATCATTTGAAACGATTTTATTATTGCATTTGAATAAAACTTCTATTGTTGCAATATGGAAATTGTTTGTTATATTGATTTGAGTGTCTTATCATGTTGTGTGTAAAGTGTTGATGAATCAGTATTGGATTTTTCGCTTCGGTCGCTCTCAGCGGAATTAATAACTCTCGAGCCATGGCCTAGGCGAGATACCGCAACGTTATCATCAGTGTGAAGTGAGTGTTTCAATAGTGCTATGTGTGATTAGTTGATTGCATCAAAGCCCATTTATGTGATGAGTGTGGTGTTGAAGAGTTTGTATTGGATTTTTCGCTTCGGTCGCTCTCAGCGGAGTTAATCACTCTTGAGCCATGGCCTAGGCGAGTCACCGCAACGTTCTCATCAATGTAAAGTGAGTGTTTCAATAGTGCTATGTGTGATCAGTTGATTGCGTTAAAGCCTATATATGTGATGAGTGTGGTGTTGATGAATTTGTATTGGATTTTTCGCTTCGATCCCTCTCAGCGGAGTTGAACACTCTTCAGCCATGGCCTAGGCGAGTCACCGCAACGTTCTCATCAGTGTGAATTGAAGTGTTTTAATTATGATTGATGTGATTTTTTGTTTATTTTGAGTCATCAATGGTGTTGTATGAGGGACTGTTAGTGTTCTTCAGTGTAAAATCCATTCTGCAACAATAGTTACTAAAAAGTTTATCATTACTCTTATTCCATTTTGGTGAGTGTATTGAAAAAAACAGGAAAACTTTGATCTCTAATGACGATTTTAATTGATTGCGACATCTTCTAAAAGTTATCATCAGGAGAATTTTTTTTCTATTTTGTTCAGATATTGCTCGATGGATAATGTAGTCAGAGTATGTGCGTTCGTAGCCCAGAATTTCACGACTCCAAGAGAATGTTTAAATCTATGGATGAGTCATTTACTAACAGGGGACCTTCAAGGGTTCTGTGTAGAATGACTCAGATATGTAGGGATTCGATTGGGCGGAAATTCTTTGATGGGATCCGTCAGTCAGCTGATAAGAACACCGAATCCTTGACATTACCTCAGCACTTTTGTGAGGCACCCTACCGCAGGCGATAGTCAAGTATTGGATTCTTCGTATGTTGGAGTCACGTCGTTTTTTTATTGGCAAAAATTCTAAAGTTAAATTTACTCATTCTTGAAATTTCTGTCCTATCGTCGTGGTCGTGATTTGAAATTATTTATGATTTTGCAATTGATTAAAATCGTCGGAATTGAAATGTAATTGATTTGAATTATGTTGAACCACAATTTGAAAATAATGATATCGTTGTTGTTAAGTCATTGTGAATTTTGTAAAACTTATTCTAATTAAACCTATGAAATGAAAGGAGACGAGAGGGGAGAGACGGGCAAATGTCCCGTCTCTGTTGAATTTTATTAAGTCATCCAGTATACATATTCTTATTTTACAATTTATAGTAAATTTCATAATTTTATAGAAACAGTATAAAAATAAATATGTTATTACCTAAATTGAATGTTTTTAAATTATTTTAAATCACCTGGAATCCGTCCTTTAATCCACAATGATGGCATCCCAATTTTGCTTCTTGATTTCTCGCCGAGTTAGTTATCCCATGGACTAACGGGATACATTTCCATTCGTCCTTAATGGCGCTGTGGAATGGAAAATGTAATGTTGCAGATTATTCCTCTACCATAAAATAATTGGAATTTGTGTGAAAACGTGTATATATATATACATGTGAGGGATTGCGTGTGTGTATTTATGCGTCAATTTATCTGATGAAATTATGAAAGAGGGGGGGGGGTGAGTGGTAAAGCATTTATTAGAACAATTAATGCGATTTTGTTAATGTTCTAACAAAATCAAGTATACTAATGTTCATTAAATATTTAAAAAATTCTAAAGATAACTTACCAGAACTGCTTCCCAATATGTTTCTTGATAGTTTTAGAGGTTGCATTCTTCTTTCCCATCCTCTCATTACAGTTGGCAGGATGCGGGATGTACATTATGGTATATGCTGAAATCAATCCAAATGAAAGTTACATTGTTATTCAGAAATATAATAAATAAATCAATATAGATAGATAGGGATGGATGAATGGTATATACTATTTAAATTATTCGTTCGAATATCTGTTTTTGAAATGTTTTATAAATAATTACTTACGTTTAATTCCTTCGTGATATCTCGACTGACCTCATAGCTCCTGGGGGTTGGCTCTTGGAGTACTTCTTGATCACCAGGAGCGGCATCGACTTCACCCTTCAATGGGTTGAAACAGACTGACCTTTCTCCATGCTTTAACATTGTATATATATTTTTAACTCCCTCTATATATTAAAATCATATGTCTAAATATTTATATATTCAAATGTTTTATAAGTAATTACTTACGTTTAACTCCTTCGTGATAACTCAATTGACCTCATAGCTCCTGGAGGTTGGCTCTCGGAGTACTTCTTGATCACCAGGAGCGGCATCGACTTCACCCTTCGATGGGTCGGAACAGACTGACCTTTCTCCACGCTTTAACTTTGTATATATACCTTTAGCACCCTCAAGTGACTTTTATGATGAATGTTGACGCGTGTATCTGAATACTTACTGTATATCTCCAACTATTTTATCATCTAAGACTATCTTGAAAGTATCTTCAGATTATCTTCTTATCTAAACAGTATCTTTGGGTCATCTTTTATCTTTTGGTTATCTTTGAGTTATCTCATCATTTTTTTCCTTTTTTTTCCCACAAAAATTTCTTTTCATAATATTTTGTTGAGATAATTGATTGAAATTGAATTGAATTGATTGAATTGACATTGATTAAGAACTTCATTGATAAAAGCGAATTGTTATTCGAAAAATGTAACTCTATACTTACTCACATCGCAAGCATTGGCTGCAACGCTACTTTTTTACTTTCACTTTCATTTTTCAGAAATTATAATGATTCACCCATGATTTTCCTGGTATCAATTTTTAGGAAATGGCTAAGGATCCGTTTCCTTAGTCAAAACAAGAATCATACGAATAGTTACCGCGTGAGCTCATCTTAACGCATC
Organism: Eretmocerus hayati; assembly: GCA_029851415.1. Lineage (NCBI taxonomy): Eukaryota > Metazoa > Arthropoda > Insecta > Hymenoptera > Aphelinidae > Eretmocerus > Eretmocerus hayati. The sequence continues at coordinate 133,421,623 of CM056741.1, read as the reverse complement.
TGACCCATAAGGTTACGTGTAAGTCAAAAACAATTTTTGAAGTCAATTTGCTCACGATTTTAGAGGTTGACTCCATATATTCGCAAATGGTTTAATATGTCTGATGTTAAAATTAAGTATAGTTCATGCCCATTTGCGCTTAAAACAAACGTTTTATTAAAAAGTACTGCAGCCAGTTTAACTGAAGAACAACTAGAAATTTCAGTCAAAAAACTATTAAAAAGAGTATCTTCATAATATCGAAAAGTTCTTAAAGAGAACTCGGAACTTTCATTATTATCATAGTCAAAAATTTTTTATCAACTGATAGTTTTAATAGTTGCAGAACATAATAGAAATCAATTTCATGTCGCAAAACTATTGATTTTATCAAATAAAGTGAAGCCGAGCGAGCGTTAGCGAGCAAGGCAGTATCGCTAGTCTCCATTATGAGGAGCAAGGATGACACTATTGATAGTTCGATCTCTTTTAGAGTTTCCGTAAATTTTATCGCAAACGTCATCGCATTCCCATTCTTGAGGAATTGTCAAACGATCTTATTTTCCTTCCCCAATGTTCAATGAAAATGAAGAAAACTCAGTATTTTTTGAACGTAAATTTTGAGTTAATTTCATAATTTTGAATGACCCCCATAAAAATGAATATTTTATGGTTTCTTCAACAATGGAGTCTCTATGGAATTTTTTCATAACAGGCAGTATTTGACGGAAATCCCCCCCCCCCCCCCCCAAGAATTATCAATTTCCCTCCAAAAGTTGAGTCATTGTTACACAAATCTCTGAGAGTTCTTTCAACTATCTCGAGGGCCTTCTTTAGTGTCATCGAAGCTTCGTCCCAAATGATAATATCCGCCTCTCTAAGTCTCTTTTTATCTGAATCAGATTTCAAGAATATAGTTTCAATGTCTTGGAATTCGATTGGTAATTTGAACTGTCTATGACTCGTCATTCCTTCTTGTAACAGAATCGATGCTATACCCGTCCAAGCCATTGACAGTATCTTGATTTTTTTAGATAAGAAGAAAAAAATCAATGTTTTGTACAAAAAAGTCTTTCAGATCCACGCGGTCCGTCAATGAAGTAAGCACCGGATTTCACGTTTGTCAATTCACCGAAGATCAATTTCTGTTCTTCATTCAACATCTCGTGTATTTCTAGGAACTTTTTCTTACATTCTTCCACTGGAAAGTCAGAGAGTATGTCACTATTCTGCAATATATCCAGCTCAGGTTGGGGTAGCCCATAGCTTTCTAGAGACATGTCCTCGATTTCTAGCACATATTTCATATTCTGAAGAACTTTATTTTCTCCATCCTCTTCAAAGTCTTGTATGAAGGATGGTTTGAACCTTCCCCAAATACTAGTTCCTTGAATATTTTCTGACAGTAGGAACAGAAAGAATTCCCCAAGTTGATTAAGGAACATAATAGTGCAAGCTTCTTCGAAGATTTTATTGATTTGTTCATCATCTTCTATCATTCCCATTGCACGAGCAGTTTCTCTAGAAGTATCGTAAGTCCGTCCCTCAAATGTTCTTAGATCTTCGTAACTCTTCGCTCCTTTTACTCTATTCAAGATCAATTGTGACTGGATTTATTCAGGCACATCCAGGCAGAGCCTGGTTTTATTTCGTGGGTTACTTACTCTATATTTTGCATGTTTAGAGGGAGCATAAAATGATAAGAGCAAGGTGATAAAGTTAAGCACCGAAGCTTTAATGGAAATAAAGAGGGAAAAGTCGAAACATATTTACAAAGTATTTACAAAAGGTCATTAGACCGTGAGAGTACTTGCGCAAGCTCGAGCACGAGGTCGGGAGGGCACGAAGAGGAATACATTCTACTGGCCACAGAAAGAGAGAGAGAGAGAGAATTCGAGCTAGCACTTACAGAACGTTGAATGTTGTCCTTGGAGACGACGTCGGCTACTGGGCGCAGGATGGCCACGAGACGCAAGTCGGCCTTGGGACGGTCGCTGGTGGGACGCTTGGCACGGTCGGCAATTTGACCTCGTATGGTCAAGAAACGGCACCGGGCTCCTCTATTAATCCACTAGGTCCAGGGTCGGTCGCGAGACCACTGCACCAGGTCTAATATGCACGCGCGTACCGTGACTTTGTATAGCGGCGACGAGGAAACGCGCGGCAAAAACGGAGCAGAATTGAGCGAGCGACGGCAAGTGCTCATCCAACCGAATACGACGTAAGTCTGCCGCCGGCGGCGTGGCGATGATTGAATGGATATAAACTGAGATGAATAGAATATGGATGGATAGAATATAAACTGAGTAGTCGTAGACCAACGCAAAAAACGAAAAACTACTAAATTACTGATCGGTCGGAGACCATGTGTCTTCGGTCGTCGACCACCTTTTCGGTCTAAGACCTACTGCTCATCGTGTCTGTCCGCGAATGGACAATCTTTCGGGTCATATGACCCTTGGCACTTGCAGATCGGGCATCTGGGGACTTCGTAGAGGGCCCTTTTCCCAGAAGCTTCTCTGCGACGACTTCTACCCTCTTCTATTTCTTCGAAGTGCTGCATGTTTTCCTTCCGGTCTAGCTGACGCTGAAGCTGGACCGCCCGAATTTTGGCGCATTTGGCCTCTATTTCAAGTTGCCGCATTTCTTCTGCTTCTCGCTTCTTCTTCTCTTCTTCTCTGCGACGAGCTTCGCGGTGGCGTTCTCCGATTTGGTGAACGTCATCAATCATGGCCAAGTCCTCCATGGTATCCTCAATGTGCTCCATTCTTTTTTCACCGAAATGGTCAACGCTGGCCTCCCCGTATTTTCCGCTGTCAAATCATCGGTGTCTACCCTCTGATTCTCCATTTTCAGTATATGGTCGTCTATTTGACCCATGAGGATCCTGGCTTCATCCTTTCCGTTGTCAGCACCGCTAGAGGGGTTGGGGCATGGCGCCTTATCCCTGGGGTGTGACGACCCTCCGGCCCCAGTTACCGCCCGCCGGAGCGAGGAGACCGCACATCTCCATCCGGTACCACGGGAGTGGGTGAGTCTAGGGACTCAAATTGGGATCGCCTTCGGGCGATAACAATGCGAGCCCGTAAGACTCATCGATCATCCCGAGGGACTCTTTGGGCTCTCAGGAAGCCTAAAAGAGTCCCAAAACCCCCCACCGAGGGGTGGGCATCGCCCTTGTGCTGGGGGCCGTGCCCGAAAGTCGGTAGTCGGGGCGGAGGACTGAGCCATCACCGAGCCTGGCTCGGTGTTGGTTATCCTCCAACCCCACGTGTTGGCAGGGCGTATCCCTGCCCCGCGCCCATGGGGGCAACCGGGGTTGAGCCGAAAGGCAGGGACCCGGTATACAAAAGTCAATATTCCTCTTCGTTGTCAGCGTTGACATTTTCATCAGAAGGGGTGTTTGCTGTCGCGGCAGATAGCCGTGCCACTTCAGCCTCTCCTTCCGCTAGCTGTTGTACCCACTCTATGTCGAATAGGCGCATTTGCTCCATTGCCTCTCTCATTTCTTCTGGTGACTTTTCGGTGACTTCTTTGCTGTCATTGAGGAAATCCATTCCCTGGAACGAAGGGACTAGGCGGTTGAGCATGGTAAAGTGGACCTTGTCAGGTATGGCCCCGAAAGTATTTTTCCCCACTTTCTAACCCCAAATTATGACAAAATCAAAGGTTTGTAGGTCCCAAAGTGACCCCTGTTTCCTACGGCACCCTAGGAATCCTCTAAAAAAACCCTCGAAATCGATGTTCCTTCTATCAAATCGCATTCTGATGCATTTCAACGAATCGATCTGAAATTTTCTTGACATATTCTTGAAAATTCACTAAATGGAAGAGAGATATTTGCATACTGACAACTTTGGATTTAGGCCCTGAAAAAACTTCTTGAATATTGAAAAACGATTTTTCTCATAGCGGTTGGGAATTAGCACGGAATTTGAACATTTCACCGTGTTTGTCAGGTAATTTTACATCGAAAACTGCTTTGAAACATATAACTTTAAGTGGTCAAAAAAGCCAATGAACGTTTTTAAAGCAAATTCTGATTCAGTAATTTGCATCTTCTGCGCATGCGCGTCCTTCTACGTCTCTGAAAGTTATCTCAATCAATAGCTGATGCAATTTTCTTCAAAATGATCCCTCGAGGAGGTCGATTTGATGCAGTAAAACCTGAGATCTAGCTGGTCCAAAAAATGAAGAAATCCAAGGTATCAAATCCGTGAAGCCGTGCTCCTTCAATGGGCCCGAAAAGTCCGAATTTTGAGTTGGACTGTTTCAAAGATGTGAACATGTGTTTTCGCTGTATTTTTTGACGTAGAAACCGAATCCGTGGTCAGGTTCGTTCCAAACTTTCAAGGTTTTTGATGATTCTCAAAAAACCGACCGGAAGGTGTACGGCGTTTTCCAGCTTTTTTCTACACATTTGAGATGTATGTTGGGTATAGGCAAAGATTTGGACTCGTCGCGTAGAAGATGCAAGTATGTTTTCCTCCGTATTCTGAGCAGCTGAAGATGATGCCGATGGTTTCGAGGCTTGGGAATGAGTTGGGAGTCAGATTTGGACTGATGGAGCTATATTTTTTTCCATGATCTTATCAGAGAGAACTGCATCATGCACCTTATATCTCTCTCTCTCTCGAGTCATTCCTGTGCCTCAAAACCATCGCTATCGTCTTCAGCTGGTCAGAATACAAAGGAAAATATACTTGCATTTTCCACGCGACAAGTCCAAACCTTTGCCTATACCCAACATACATCTCAAATGTGTAGAAAAAGGCTTGAAATGGCCGTACACCCTCCGGTCGGTTTTTTGAGAATCATCAAAAACCTTGAAGGTTTGGAACAAAACTGACCACGGATTCGGTTTCTACGTCAAAAAATACATCGAAAATACATGTTCACATCTTTGAAACAGTCCAACTCAAAACTCGCACTTTTCGGGCCCATTGAAGGAGCCACGGCTTCACGGATTTGATACCTTGGATTTCTTCATTTTTTGGACCAGCTAGATCTCAGGTTTTACTACATCAAATCGACCTCCTCGAGGGGTCATTTTGAAGGAAATTGCATCAGCTATTGATTGAGAATACTTTCAGAGACGTAGAAGGACGCGCATGCGCAGAAGATGCAAATTATTGAATCAGAATTTGCTTTAAAAACGTTTATCGGCTTCTTTGACCACTCTCCACCACCTAAAGTTATATGTTTCAAAGCAGTTTTCGATGTGATGTTACCTGACAAACACGGTGGAATGTTCAAATTCAGTGCTAATCCCCAACCTCTATGAGAAAAATCGTCTTTCAATATTCAAGAATTTTTTTCGGGGCCTAAATCCAAAGTTGTCAGTATGCGAATATGTCTCTTCCATTCGGTGAAGTTTCAAGAATATATCAAAAAAATTTCAGATCAATCCGTTGAAATGCGTCAGAATGCGATTTGATAGAAGGAACATCGATTTCGAGGGTTTTTTAGAGGATACCTAGGGTGCCGTAGGAAACAGGGGTCACTTTGGGACCTACAAACCTTTGCTTTTGTCATAATTTGCGGTTAGTACCAAAACGTAGAATTCGGGAGTACCAAAAACGTAGAATTATCTTGGTGCCCAGAGCTTTACGCACTGTCAGTGCATTTGCTTTGCAAACTGGTACACAGTCCATCCATTTTGAAGATAAGTCAATAAAGACTATCATATATTCATTGCCGTGCGAGGGAACACGCAAGTGTCGGCTGCTACAACTTGCCATGGTCGTGTGATTGACCGTTTGCCCATGAAGCCGGCTGGTGCATCTTGTTGCACTTTGCATTGTTCGCAAATTGTGCATTTCCTCACAAAATTAGCAACATCGTGGTATGAATTTGGCCAGAAGTAATGAAGTATAACACGTTGATGTGTTTTAATTCGACCGAAGTGGCCTGCTGTTACTTCTTCGTGGCATTCTCTTAGGATTTGTAAACGATTTTCTTGCGGTACTACTAATTTCCACGCATCGTTGTCAATACCAAAGTCGTCAAGTACGTCGTCGGGCTTATGATGGTAAAGATTTTCACCGACGATTTTCCAATTTGGAAATTCTCTTGGTCGACTTTGGACCTCGTTGAATTTCCCAATGTACCACGCATCTTGCGTGGATTTTTCTACACTAATGGTCGCTAGACCAGGTGTCTCGAGGATTTCTTCGTCTTCGTACATCCTAGACAAGCAGTCTGGTACGATATTTTTGTTTCCTGGTCGATGTCGTATAGTGAAGTCATGGTTTCGTAATTCAAGTGCCCAGCGGGCTAGGCGTCCTGTGGGATTCCGTAGATTGAATAACCAACGCAGACTTCTGTGGTCAGTTATTACCTTGAATGGGTATCCCTCAACGTAAGGCCGAAATTCTCTTATCGCCCATAGGAGAGCCAGGCATTCTCGTTCTGTACAAGAGAAATCCTTTTCTTGGGGCGCGAGTACTCTGCTAGCAAATTCTAGAGGGCGCTCTTCACCATCTACTATCTGAACAAGCAGGGCTCCAAGGCCCGTATTCGTCGCATCGGTCTGGATTTGAAATTCGAGATTGTGATCAGGCCGATTCAAGACTGGAGCCATTGCAAGCATGATTTTTATTTGCTCAAAGGCATTCTGTTGCTCATCTGTCGATGAAAAGGCGTCCCCTCCTTAGTTAGGCGAGTGAGCGGTTCGGCGATCGTGGCGAAATCGTTTAGGAATTTTCTATACCACGACGCCATGCCTAAGAAGCGCTGCAATTTTTTCAAAGTTTTCGGGGCTGGAAAACCGAAAATTGGCTTGATCTTCTCTGGATCTGGTCGAAAGCCATCACGATTGACTAGGACTCCGAGGTATCTAACTTCGTCCTTGCGAAAGTGACTTTTTCCACGATTAATTGTTAGACCGGCATCTTTGATTTTTTTCAAAATTAGCTCGAGTACTTCAAGGTGTTTTTCAAACGTCTCAGTTACTATTATGATGTCGTCTAAATAGCTGAACGCGAATGGCTCTAATTCAGGACCGATTAAATCGTCTATTAGGGACTGGTAGGTCGCAGGACCATTACAGACCCCATACGGTAATTTTGTGAATTCGAACAAACCTAATCCGGGAACTGTAAATGCCGTAAATTGTTCTGAGCCTTTTTTGAGTGGAATAGACCAGCATGCAGAGCTCATGTCTATAGTGCTGATATATTTAGCATTTTGAAGCTTCCGTAGAATTGCATCCATTTGCGGTATAGGATATGCATTCTTGCGTGACTTATTATTCAATTTTCGGTAGTCAACACAAAAGCGATATTCGCCATTCGATTCCCTAACCATTACTACGGGGCTAGACCATGCGCTCGTCGATTTTCTGATCACTCCGAGTTCGAGCATTTTCCGGACTTGATCATGCATTTCGTCCTCGATCCGTTTGGATACGGGGTAATATTTTTGTTTGATCGGTCGACATGACTCGACGACGATCTCATGTTCAATCCAGTCCGTGCAACCAATACTTGGACCATGAACTACTATATTTCGGTCTAACACGTCATCTAACAATTTGCGCTGCTTGTCAGTGAGATCTTCAATGCCGACTGATGCGAGGTTGGCTGTATTTAAATCGCCCTGAGTAGCAAATTCAACAGTAAAAGGGTCTGATGGGCCCTTCTCGCCTTTCACTGTCATAGTACTTTCTTCAGGATCAAGGATTGCATTGAAAGAATATGCGAAGTCTGCTCTCAAAATTAGGTCACAGGCCAATTTTCCATGAATGAACATTGCAATGTCTTTCTTTACACCAGCAACCTCAATTGGCAATTTGGTTTGCGCTACCGGTCGCGCTAATTCACCAGTTGCTAGACGGCAGTGTGGGCCTCGATAGGGCGACACACGAGCTCCAATTGAGGGGGTGGGTGGAAAAAGGGCCTAATGACAAAACGGCCATTTCGAGAAAAACGATAAAAACTAACTATATCATCCCCGTGGCATGATTCGATGCGCATACCTGGCTTATTTCAAAGGTTTTGGCATCCCCAAAACAACCGCACAGGGATTGGAAGGTAGCTGTCGATTCTGAGAGGTATACAGCCATTCGAAAGAATGTAATTAGGCCCTTTTTCCCAATACTGGGTCTATTTTTGGGATAGTTGGTCCACTAAGAGTTGGATAACGTTGCGAAATCGAGTTCAATGGCCTCCACATTTTATCAGTATATCTATGGGTGTGTCACACAAGATATCCAATTGCAATCCGACGTCTTAATGCATTTTCATCGATTCTGCACGTGAAAGATGGTTCCATTGAGTGTGTGAAACTGAGGTCACTCAATATTCACTTAGCAAGCATGAAGATACATTTTTTGAAGGCCAAAGAATATGATTTGATAGCCAGAATTGGTAGGAAAGAGATATGGAGGTCATAAGAATTTTTTGAAAATTTTTTCGTAAAAAATTAGGCCCTTTCTACCAATACCCCACTACTTAGGCCCTTTATCCCGATATCGATAGTGGAGTTAGGCCCTTTTGAACGAGTATTTCCGGTGACTTAGGCCCTTTTTACCAATATTGATGCACTTAGGCCCTTTTCACCAATACTGTTGCACTTAGGCCCTTTTTACCAATACTGTTGCACTTAGGCCCTTTTTACCAATACTTCTACGTTGAGGCTCTTTTTAACAATGCCCTTGCACTTGGGCCCTTTTTTCGAACAAAATTTTCCTGTTGTTTGGGCTCTTTTAGAAAATCTTCGAGGTCTTGGTGACTTTGTGGGTACCTCTCTCTGCAGTGATAAGACCCTTTTACGCAGTCACATTCGTACTGAGATTCGGTTCCAAAACAAAACTCTCTTCCGGAGTCTCATTGTTATAATCTTTTGAGGGGAATTCGGAGGTGTCTAGTTTCCCCGGTCAAACAACGATAAGATGAGAAATCCAATCTGTCGGAGTTATGATTTTCCAAAAAATAGCTATGTATGAAGAAATCGTGCCCGTGAAATACACTTACGCTGACAAGAGGAGTCCGGAGGGTCCGGGTCACCAAATCTCACTAAACTTTTTCCACAGGCTCGTACCACCTAGAACATGGAGAATCCAGATTAACTCCATCAAATGGGCTTTCATTTCAGAGCTACAAGCAGAAGCGCTAGCATTGACAGTATACTCATATATATATATCACTTTGACATGGGCCTATATGGGCAATTCTTACGTTTTTGCTTGTAGCTCTGGACAGAAGGCCCATTTGAGGGAGTCATTCTGGATTTTCCATTTCCTAGGTGGTACGAGACTGTGAAAAAAGTTTAGTGAGGTATGATGACCCGGACCCTCCGAACTCCCGTTGCGAGTCCGATTTTCGGGCGCCACAGTGAATGGGGCCCAATCAATTTCTTACTTGATCTCGTTTTTCGAACCTACTTTAGCCTATCTTACTCCATTTGAGCCTACCAGATAATCCTGAAGGTTGGGGACGAAACTGACCACGGATTCGCTTTCTACATCAAAAATACACGAAAAACACATGTTCACGTCTTGGGAACGATCCGACTCGAAATTCGCATTCTTGGCGTCCATTGGAGGAGCCGCGGGTTCACGGACTCGAGACCTTGGAGTTTTTCATTTTTTGGACCAGCTAGATCTCGTGATCTAACGCGTCAAACCGACTTCCTCGAGTGACCATTCTGAAGTGAGTTACACCAGGCGGCCATCAATTGAAATCACTTTTAGAGACATCAGAGGACGCGCATGCACAAGAGATGCAAATACTGGATTGAAATTTGTTTTAAAGATAATTTTTGCATTTTTGACCACTTTCCACCGCCAAGACTGATAGTTTTCGAAACCGTTTTCGCTGTAACATGACCCGACAAACACGATGAAGTCGTTAACTAACGTCTTGATTACAGGTAACATGGTTAGAAATCAATTCTTATGTTTTATCAATTTTCTTAGAGGCCTCAATCACAGGTTGTCGATATAAGAATACTGCTCTCCTATTTGTCCGAGTTCCGAAAATATGTTGAAAAAAAATCAGGTTGTTTCATTGAAATCCATCGGAACACGATTTTACTAATGACGCCGATTTTCAACTTTTTTGGAGGATTACTTAAAACACCGTACGACACAGAGATGACCTTGGGACGTTAGAGAGCTCTTTCCCCACTCAAAGCTTATGAAATAGTGAGGTCATGCTTTTCTCTTCAAAATGATTGGCGAACCATTCGTGTCCAATGGTGCAGCATCGTAGTTAGGCAATTCGTTCTTACCCATCAAAACTGTACAACTAGCTGTCCAAGGAGTCTAGCCGGGTTTAACTGCCTTCAGATAATAGACAGAGGATCTAACTCTCATCATACAATCGATGAAAGGGCGTAACTCCCATCATATAATCGACAAAAGGGCCTAAGTGCACTTAGGCCCTTTTTCTGATCTATGGGGTTTTCAAAGTTTATGAAAAAACAACTTTCATGGGGTGATAGATCATGGTTCAAGGGTTCAAAGAAGCGGTAGGCCGGAAAAGGGGCCTAAGTGCACTTATGCCCTTTTTCCACCCACCCCCTCAATTGCAGCGGCTAATTGTAGACCGATTGGTCCAACAGCTGTTCGAGATACGCCAGTGTCGTATAAAGCGCGAACACAGGCGTTTCCTAAATTTGTTTTGAGCCACCAGCGAGGATGATCGCCAAGTGGTTTTTCATTGTCACAATCAGTTGATGGACTTGGAGAGTCCGTGGAATATAGTCCTGGTTTCGTGGCTGGCTGTTGGTCACTGACCAACCCATTACCAGAGGCCATATCCTCTAGAGAGGCGGCAGAGGTCTCACCTAGTTGCCTCCTCCTCCTTTTTTGACATTCAGGACAGTCATTTTCCGTGTATCCAGGCCAAGAGCAGTTCCAGCAGAATCTACTTTTCGGACCAGGACCAGGTTCTTTGTCCTTATTTTAGTCGCTTATCATGACCGGTTTAGGTCTAGGGACCGTATCAATTTTGGGTTTGTTATTATTTGAATTATCCCGTTGTTGATTGGATGTAGGTTTATTTGCAGACGTATTTGTATTTTGCAATTTTAATGATTTGAATTTTTCATCAATTATTTTTGCCATCGCATCTGTCATTTGCGCAATCGAAGTTGGCGCATTTGTGTTTTGAGCTTGCCTGGGCACTGGGGGCGCAGCAGGCAGTGTCAGTGATTTCAGTTCTTTTTGAATTGAATCTTTGATCAATTTTGTCGTTTCAACCAGTAGTTCAACCGAGGTTGGTGCTAGGTTAGGTTGAGATTTATTGTCGTCTGATTTTTTCGTCTCGGGTGGTTTATATGCCAGTTCAGGCAAGAGACACTGATCAGGATTGAGGGGCGGACGATGAAATTTATTGCTATCTCGAATATGCTCTGCTTCTCGAGTAAGCGTGGAGAGGTTGTCGACCGTTTTGACTTTATCGCGAGGGGCCCATTGTTGAATTGTGGGATGCAAATTGCGATATAAAAGTTCAAGTTGTTGGTCATCGCTCCATGGTGTATCAAATTTGTCAAGTATTGTTAAAAGACAGACAATGTAGTCTCTTGCACGCTCTTCTTTCCTTGCGTACGAGACTCTGCTTCGCGGATAAGTCGTTGCTGAAAGTGTTTATCTCGATCAAAACATATTCGAGCATCTGTCTTGAATGCTGCCCAATTTGTCCATTTGGACCGCGATTGTCTAAACCATTGCAAAGCTGGACCGGTGAGTAATTCGGTTAGTGCATTCATGAGGTCTTCATCCGCAATACTAGATAGGCTCTTGCATTTATCAACGCGTTGTCAAAATTCCTCTATGCTGCCATCTTTTAAATCTCCAGGGAAAGTCAATTTCCATTGACATACTATTTTTCCAATGTCGACAGGTTGGCTGCGAATTGAGTTATTTCTCCCGTAGGTATCGTTGAGACCACTGTGCACAGCTTGCGGTGCTGGCAGATTGTTGGTTGCATTTATTCGTTGAATGACTGTTTGGTCAGATTGTCTTGTTCGATCTTCATTCGGATTGGAATACCGAAGATCGTATTCGAAGATTAACACTTCTTATCCGAGGCGCATCGCTTGCGAGCCTCGGCACGCTCGTTGGTATAACTGTGCTTTGACCTACAGGCATTTGCGTGCTATTTGCGAATTCGCGAGTATCGAAATTGCGCGATTTCTCGATTAATTGAGCTTCAATTGCTTGCGCACGTTTTTGTGATTCTTCTAGCTCGCGATTCTTCTTGGTCGAATTTAATTGTAATGCGTCGACTTGTTTTTGCGCGGCGGTCAACCGCTTCAGTTCATTCGCGACCATTCTTGGTATATGTTGTACAGTACCATCATCACAGATGTATGGTACTAAATCAAGGTCAGTAGGACTACCTGTCGTACTAGTGATAGGCCTGTTGTCCATCGAGGTCGCAGAGGTTATGGTTTGCCGAGGCATTGTGCCTGTATATGTCGAAATGGGCATTGATGTTGTTGTAATTGTTGTCGATCCGCTGACTATTGTTGGAAAGATGTCATTTTCTTCTTCTTGTATTAATGACGATGTTAATCCTCCGCTTGCCATTGCGTTGACGTTGCTATCCTCATTGATGTAGTGGTCTCCGGGAACCGATTTATACGCAGTTTGTACTAAATCCCTACGCAATATTATCCTATATTGCTTTGAATCTTCATCATTTTCGAATTCATTATTTTCAATGAAGTCAGATTCGGTATAATCACCTAACAGGCAGCGCATAAGCCTTTCAATTTGGATGGTTTCATCTCCATTTTCTCGGAATTCAACTTTGCGAATTGTCTCTCATTGTTCATCTGGTTTCAGACTAGTCAACCAACAGGTCAAGTCTGCTTCTGATTCAAAAAAAGTTTCGTCTTCTTCCGCCATGATTTTCATTAATGTTGCAAAAGTTTCAAAATTCATTCAATTTCATTGACTGTGAAGTCAAATTTATGAAAAGTATTGAATCTTATCCAAAAAGTTGTAAAAAAGCGAAAAAATGAATTTTTGAAATCTTGTTTATTGCAAAATTTATTGTTAAATTGATTGCAAAATTATTGGAAACAGCTAGATCAATCGCAATCTTGGACTTCTAATGATATTTGTTGCTATCGCAGTCGAATTCTCACACAAAAGGTCAAAAAAGTGAAAAACAGCTATTTTCAAAAATATTCAAAAATAAATTTTGATTTCACTTTGAATGGCTTCGTTTACCCCAACATTGTGTGTTATTTTCAGAGAAAATTCAATTTTCACTGTAAATTGTTTAAATAATTGAGGGGGTGGGTGGAAAAAGGGCCTAAGTGCACTTAGGCCCTTTTTCCGGCCTACCGCTTTTTGAAACCCTTGAACCATGATCTATCACCCCATGAAAGTTGTTTTTCCTTAAACTTCGAAAACCCCATAGATCAGAAAAAGGGCCTAAGTGCACTTAGGCCCTTTTACATATTCGATAAAACGGCCTAAGTGCACTTAGGCCCTTTTGTCGATTATATGATGGGAGTTACGCCCTTTTATCGATTGTATGATGAGAGTTAGATCCTCTGTCTATTATCTGAAGGCAGTTAGACCCGGCTAGACTCCTTGGACAGCTAGTTGAATAGTTTTGACGGGTAAGAACGAATCGCCTAACTACGATGCTGCACCATTGGACACGAATGGTTCGCCAATCATTTTGAAGAAAAAAGCATGACCTCACTATTTCATAAGCTTTGAGTGGGGAAAGAGCTTTCTAACGTCCCAAGGTCATCTCTGTGTCGTACGGTATTTTAAGTAATCCTCCAAAAAAGTTGAGAATCGGCGTTCCATTAGTAAAATCGTGTTCCGTTGGATTTCAATGAAACAACCTGATTTTTTTCAACATATTTCCGGAACTTCGACAAATAGGAGAGCAGTATTCTTATATCGACAACCTGTGATTGAGGCCTCTAAGAAAATTGATAAAACATAAGAATTGATTTCTAACCATGTTATGTGTAATCAAGACGTTAGTTAACCAATTCATCGTGTTTGCTGGGTCATGTTACAGCGAAAACGGTTTCGAAAACTATCAGTCTTGGGGGTGGAAAGTGGTCAAAAATGCAAAAAATTATCTTTGAAACAAATTTCAATCCAGTATTCGCATCTCTTGTGCATGCGCGTCCTCTGATGTCTCTAAAAGTAATTCCAAATGATAGCCGGCCGGTGTCACTCACTTCAGAATGGTCACTCGAGGAAGTCGGTTTGACGCGTTAGATCACGAGATCTAGCTGGTCCAAAAAATGAAAAACTCCAAGGTCTCGAGTCCGTGAACCCGCGGCTCCTCCAATGGACGCCAAGAATGCGAATTTCGAGTCGGATCGTTCCCAAGACGTGAACATGTGTTTTTCGTGAATTTTTTGATGTAGAAACCGAATCCCTGTGTGTTTCGTCCCCAACCTTCAGGATTATCTGGTAGGCTCAGAAGGAGTAGGATAGGCTAAATCAGGCTCAAGAAAGGAGAACAAGTAAGAAATTGATTGGGCCCCATTCACTGTGGCGCCCGAAAATCGGACTCGCAACGGGAGTTCGGAGGGTCCGGGTCATCATACCTCACTAAACTTTTTTCACAGTCTCGTACCACCTAGAAAATGGAGAATCCAGAATGACTCCCTCAAATGGGCCTTCTGTCCAGAGCCACAAGCAAAAACGTAAGAATCGCTCATATAAACCCATGTCAAAAAGTGATATATATATATGGGTATACTGGCAATGCTAGCGTTTTTGCTTGCAGCTCTGAACTGAAAGCCCATTTGATGTAATTACTCTGGATTCTCCATGTCCTAGGTGGTACGAGCTTGTGGAAAAAGTTTGGTGAGATTTGGTGACCCGGACTCTCCGGACTCCCCTTGTCAGCGGAATAAGTGTATTTCACGGGTACGATTTCTTCATACATAAGTATTCTTTGGAAAATCATAACTCCGACCGATTGGATTTCTCATCTTATCGTTGTTTGACCGGAATCCGGGTCATCATACCTCACTAAACTTTTTTCACAGTCTCACACAACCTAGAAAATGGAAAATCCAGAATGACTCCCTCAAATGGGCCTTCTGTCCAGAGCCACAAGCAAAAACGTAAGAATCGCTCATATAAACCCATGTCAAAAAGTGATATATATATATATATATATATGGGTATACTGGCAATGCTAGCGTTTCTGCTTGTAGCTCTGAAATGAAAGCCCATTTGATGGAGTTAATCTGGATTCTCCATGTTCTAGGTGGTACGAGCCTGTGGAAAAAGTTTAGTGAGATTTGGTGACCCGGACCCTCCGGACTCCTCTTGTCAGCGTAAGTGTATTTCACGGGCACGATTTCTTCATACATAGCTATTTTTTGGAAAATCATAACTCCGACAGATTGGATTTCTCATCTTATCGTTGTTTGACCGGGGAAACTAGACACCTCCGAATTCCCCTCAAAAGATTATAACAATGAGACTCCGGAAGAGAGTTTTGTTTAGGAACCGAATCTCAGTACGAATGTGACTGCGTAAAAGGGTCTTATCACTGCAGAGAGAGGTACCCACAAAGTCACCAAGACCTCGAAGATTTCCTAAAGGAGCCCAAACAACAGGAAAATTTTGTTCGAAAAAAGGGCCCAAGTGCAAGGGCATTGTTAGAAAGAGCCTCAACGTAGAAGTATTGGTAAAAAGGGCCTAAGTGCAACAGTATTGGTAAAAAGGGCCTAAGTGCAACAGTATTGGTGGAAAGGGCCTAAGTGCAACATTATTGGTAAAAAGGGCCTAAGTGCATCAATATTGGTAAAAAGGGCCTAAGTCACCGGAAAAACTCGTTCGAAAGGGCCTAACTCCACTATCAATATCGGGATAAAGGGCCTAAGTAGTGGGGTATTGGTAGAAAGGGCCTAATTTTTTACGAAAAAATTTTCAAAAAATTCTTATGACCTTCATATCTCTTTTCTACCAATTCTGGCTATCAAATCATGTTCTTTGGCCTTCAAGAATGTATCTTCATGCTTGCTAAGTGAATATTGAGTGACCTCAGTTTCACACACTCAATGGAACCATCTTTCACGTGCAGAATCGATG
Organism: Eretmocerus hayati; assembly: GCA_029851415.1. NCBI lineage: Eukaryota > Metazoa > Arthropoda > Insecta > Hymenoptera > Aphelinidae > Eretmocerus > Eretmocerus hayati. The sequence continues at coordinate 133,405,602 of CM056741.1, read as the reverse complement.
AAAATGCATTAAGACGTTGAAACGCAATCGGATATCTTGTGTGACATACCCATAGATATGCTGATCAAATTTGGAGGTCATTTAACTCGATTTCGCAACGTTATCCAACTTTTAGTGAACCAACTATCCCAAAAATTGACCCAGTATTGGGAAAAAGGGCCTAATTACATTTTTTCGAATGACTGTATACCTCTCAAAATCGACAGCTATCTTCCAATTCCTGTGCGGTTGTTTTGGGGATACCAAAACCTTTGAAATAAGCCACGTATGCGCATCGAATCATGCCACGGGCATGATACAGTTAGTTTTTATCGTTTTTCTCGCAATGGCCGGTTTGTAATTAGGCCCTTTTTCCACCCACCCCCTCAATTAACAATAATTATTCTTCATTCCGCTACGCGCACGTTATATACCTATAATATGTGGACAAAGTCCAAATACGCACGCCTATTCTGTCGCGTAGCGCTCGACTTTATGTAGTCGTCAGTATACATATATATATATTACTCGAGGGTATTGGTATATCTATATATTCAAGTCAAAAACGAGACCGATCAATGTTACCTATATGTGGTCGTTTGCACTTTGGTCTATTGAAATTCACCAATTATTTGTCAAAAAACTCGAATTTGTTGATAAAGTTGTTAGCAACAATCGCATTTGCAATGCACAAGTATGCATGAGTTATCAGAAATTTATTCAATTCAATAGAAAAATTCTCAGAGTTTTTACGAAGTGAATCGAAGATATTGGTCAAAGACCTTCGAAATTGACTCAAATTGCACTAAAAATTGCTAAATCTATTAATAAACAATTAATTCCAGGTGTCCATTCCCATTGATCAGCGATCGCTTTTGAATTATTTCAATTGAGCGCAAGAATTTTCGGAACGCATTGAGACGCTGGGACAGTCATAAACGCCTAACGCTATATCACTATATCTATATATATTGCTGTCGCTTGCATCGCTGTGCACTTTCATAGTGCACGTTTCATACACACACTTGTTGCATGGCGAGTTCAAATCGCGTGATTTTCGAATGAACTGTGCCACGCGCACGAAATATTCTGATTGAATATTATATTATATATCGCTATCTCTCTCGCGCTCATGAGAGAGAACTCTAACTCGTTAGCGAGCGAGCGACGATCGTGCGATGTTTGGTATGACCATATATGGTCTTGTTTGCCTCTCCTGCCGAGGCGTCGAAAAGTCGCGAAAATTTTGAGCTTCTATTTGCTCCAAAAAATTTAAAGCAAAATGGCCGTCGAGACCACGCGGTGCAGAAAATTTGCTTCGAAAATCCAACCGCACTTGGATTTTTCATACTCGACTCACCATGCTCTCGCACTCATAATTCACACACACTATTACACACTCTCACGTGCTCGAATTTGTGTGCATTGTACTCTGATTATGCAATGACATAGAACCGAGTTGGGCGTCAATGTGACTGGATTTATTCAGGCACATCCAGGCAGAGCCTGGTTTGATTTCGTGGGTTACTTACTCTATATTTTGCATGTTTAGAGGGAGCATGAAATGATAAGAGCAAGGTGATAAGGTTAAGCACCGAAGCTTTAATGAAAATAAAGAGGGAAAAGTCGAAACATATTTACAAAGTATTTACAAAAGGTCATTAGACCGTGAGAGTACTTGCGCAAGCTCGAGCACGAGGTCGGGAGGGCACGAAGAGGAATACATCCTACTGGCCACAGAAAGAGAGAGAGAGAATTCGAACTAGCACTTACAGAACGTTGAATGTTGTCCTTGGAGACGACGTCGGCTACTGTGCGCAGGATGGCCACAAGACGCAAGTCGGCCTTGGGACGGTCGCTGGTGGGACGCTTGGCACGGTCGGCAATTTGACCTCGTATGGTCAAGAAGCTGCACCGGACTCCTCGAATAATCCACTAGGTCCAGGGTCGGTCGCGAAACCACTGCACCAGGTCTAATATGCACGCGCGTACCGTGACTTTGTATAGCGGCGACGAGGAAACGCGCGGCAAAAACGGAGCAGAATTAAGCGAGCGACGGCACGTGCTCATCCAACCGAATACGACGTAAGTCTGCCGCCGGCGGCGTGGCGATGATGAAATGGCGCGCGAGGGGAGGGAGCGCGAGGGGAAGTATGGCTACTGCTATAGCTATAACCCGCGCGGGCCCGTCTCGCTATAGTGTCCTTTCTCTCTCTCTCTCTTTCTTACCTTAAAAATGTCCTCTCCTTCGCTCAGCTCTTGCTGAAACAATAACTCTATGATTAGATTATAAATTATATCACTTGGCCCAGGAGGGAGGCAAGACGGATATCACTCATCCGTCACACAATTTGGGATAGAATCTTTCACTATCCATCGGTGACACAACGCTCATTCTGCCAATGGTTTGGAACTTTTGTGAACGTAAACGTTTGATCCAAACTTTTTGAACGTTATCAAATCGATAGTATTTTGGAATGTTGATGTACTTCAATTTCCTAGCAAACTCATCTCTCTTATTCAATTCGAACCATTCAGTCGAAGTCGTTCTCCATTCTTTCAGAGCTTCTTCTCCCCGGTTCTTTCTGAACACAATCGATTGTTGATTCTCTACGTGAACAGCCAATCTCTCAACACTATGACTCCTACCACACAACAGAAACTCTTGTATACGCCATGCACACTCCATCGGACTGAGATAACGCCCTTCTATGAAATCAGAGAGCTCATCTCGAATTTCACATGAACTCTCAAGTCCATCTGTTCTTTTCAACTCACAAAAAGCTCTGTCAGATCCTTTATGTAAATAATCGAAGACATATTTCATGCTTTGTATAGACGCGCAATACTTAACGTTAATGTGACATCTATATTTCTTCAGTAAGAATGGATTGTAAGGTGCAACCATAGAATTGTCAATAGCTATACATTGCGAAGTGCTCTTATCCTTATAAATATGTCCTTCAGCTGTGTTGTTTCTTCTTTTATATTCAGGGTAACCATGTTACTTTATGTTCGTTAATTTTCTAAATTGTTTTGGAAAATTTTTCCTGCAAGTTTTCGATTCTTCATTCAAACACGGAGACTTCTTTGTATGCGGTCCGTGCAACATGTGTTTTCTTACAAGCTTTTGCAGCTCCTTATCTTATCGGATGGTATCTCTGCTGAAATGTATTGATCAATTCCTTCAGTTGTCAACAGCTTATTATTCGGATGCAAAGTGACAAGTAGATGGATGTGCGGTAGACCTCTTTTCTGGAACTCTACAGTCCAAACTCACCCTATGGCTTTGCCGAAAAGATCTTTGTCCATAACATCTTTGATCAATTTATCCATCTTCATTTTGAATAATCTTACAGTTATGTTCGGAATATCATTCGGTGTTGTTCTTGGCGGGAATTTTTTCAAAACTTTCTTCAGTTCTTTCCATTTCGGGTTGCTAGTCATGGTTATGAGAAGATCAGGTCTATCTGCATTTCTCATTATCGCCATTGCATCTTGATAGTGTTGTTGCATATATCTAGGACCCCCGATATAAGTCGATGGGAGTACGAAAAGATTCCCTAACCTCTCTTTGGACTCAAAATTTTCCGATATATTCAGAGCACTGTTCTTGACAGCGTCCATGAGACCTTGGTAACATTCTATCCTCAGCTGTAACTGATTTTTTCTGAAAAAGTTCATTCTAATTTTCCATTTTGATCAAAATCATTTCGATAAGTATCATGAATTATTCTGATAGGCATCGTACAAATATTGCAATTTCGAAAAAGTTTCATAGAAATTTCATAACGCTTCGGACAAGTTCTTCTGCTCATACGAATCGTCTCTCATCAGAAACCATCTTTCTCCTGTGAAGCTGTTGCTCATCAAAGAAGATCAAGAATATCACTGTAAGCGAGATGTTCACCTTTTCATCTATTCATGATCATAAATAATACCAATATATAAAAATTGTGTTGATTGACTTTGGAAAAGTGTAATCGATCGAATGCAACATAAGATAGGAATAAATTTGAATTGATAAACTTTTTAGTATGAGCTTTCCAATGTCAAAATTTGCATTCCAGAATTGATATCAAAATTCTTGATCCGAAATCGAAAATCCCGATTTTAGCGATACATACTGAATGCAAGCACACTTCGGATCATACTAAAGATCTCATACAATCCATTGTGTTCTTGCATTCAGTATATATCGCTGAAATCCCGATTTAGTCCATGAGACTTAGTGGAAAATCAATAAAGATATCTGTTGTATGGATTCACATTGAATTTCTCATACTATAGTGTATGAGGTTGCATAACCGATAACTTATGAGATCCTATCTGCGATCGAATGTGACACCGACGGAGCAATTACGTATGCTCCGCATACTTCACATTATATCGAAATGTGATCGATCGCACGATGGATCACTTTCCTTATTGTCATCACCAATACCAGAATAAATTTTGAACTGTTGAATAAATCTTGAAACAATCCATTAATCAAGGTAAAAGAAATATTTTAACAAATCATATTATTTTTATTATCCTTCTATCATCAATTTACGGTTGTGGAAATATAAATGAACATTTTCAATTACACGAATCATGAATCCTTTCTGATTTTCAAATCATTGATTCTCATACGTATTCCATTCAATTTCAGTACAGGGAATAACGCATTAGTTGATTTCGTCAACATCTCATTCAAGATAGAGACATTTTCCAAAATTTTAGGACTGATTTCTCCATTTTTGATGATTTGCATTTTCAGATAACTCATGGAATGATCTTTCAAATTCGGAGGAACTTTCGACCAATCACTGAATTGACGTCGATTGATACTTGGAATCTTATTCCTGTCAAGAAATTTCTCAAACTCATCACATTCTTTCGATTCGAACAACGAATACACATAATCATTGTACAACTCTTCTCCTTTCATATGCTCTTCTATCTCATGATCCAGTCTTTGTGACTCCGCTCTTCCCGGTAAATTAGTCGAATCTACATTTGCATCCAAAACCGTTTTTCATTCCATTGTCAAAAGTCTATAACGGATTTTGAATAATATATTCTTCACTATCTGATCTTCACTATATAGTAGATAATTTTTGGAGATTTGTTCAAACATTGAGTGATGAATCAATAAATTCTTTATGTCAAATGATTTCCGATTTCTTCCTCGATTTGGAGGAAGATAAATAAATAGAGTAGACCTATCCCATTATATCTCCAAGGTTAGGGAGATAAATTTTTAATTAAGTATTTTTCGTCACCCGTTTTATTCATCCATTTTGTGGAATGGATCTCTCAAACACTCTCGATTTGCATCCTCTCTAATTTTCTAGTATGAACAAGTTCTATCCATATCTTTTGTGTTAGACGGCTAATTGAATTGAATAATTAATTTTTTCAACCAAAATCCGTATCAATCTTCTGCAACATTGAATCGTCCGATTTTGAATCTGTAATATGGGAGGAAACCTATAATTTCTAAGAAATCACTTCAACAAGTTAGAATGAAATATGTATACTCACTGAGGAAATTCAGAATTGTTGAAATCAAATATAAGACTTGGAATTTCATATAAGTCACCTCATGGGGTCCGAAACCACGTTTGATCTTTAAATCAGCTCATATTATGACTTGCCCAATTTGAAATTGAGATGATATAACCTTGATAACATCGTCCCAAAAAATGATAGACATCTTCAAAATATTATTACAATTAAGAAATCATTCAGTCTACAATAACTGCTGACAATTACCATTTTTTGATCTATCCCAACAACATGTATGATCTGAAATCTTGAATTATGATCTATCTCGAATGGTTCATCTATGATTCGTACTTTACCTATAATATCTAAATGAATTCGTACAATCCATCAATCATAAAAGAATCATTGATAGAATTTTAAAGATTCATCACCGTAAACACATCAATTTATTTCTTTAACTCACCAACATAGGGATCCAGCTCAAAATTATCAGTGATATCATTTTGAAGGGCAAAATTGAAATTTCACTGAACAATATCGAAATTTATATCGAAATATTCTTCTACTATAGAATGACTATTGAAAATGAACTCGAACTTTATAGAATTCATTCTGTCATTCAATAAGGTAGGATAGGATTTTTGAATTTTGTATATCCTTCCAACCTTCAATGAAAATCGATATCACTATTTAGTTTCAAAATATTATAGGTCGTTCAACTAACCTGCAATATATTATTCAATCTTTTATGATTTTTTCTATAAATAACAGCTGTTATCCTTCGATTCAAATCCACGAATTCAAATCTGATCGAACCAACATCTCTCGAATTTGAATGAATTGTTTCTCCCCTGAGTAATTTCACTTTCATTTCAAGACTATGGACAATATAATGATTTCATCAATCGATGATACTAATATAAATACGAATCTGTTACCTTTCGATACAATTTAATATTGATGGAATTCTCTGGACCAGTTGATGTGGACTAAACGTTTTTATTTTCTCACCTTCCATAGAGAATGCTGATACAGATCTGTCGATGAATATTGGATTCATCTTGAGTGGAATTGGTGAACTCTATTTTTCATAGATTCTCGAAGAAATTGGATGATATTCAACTATAATTCCTACGTTCTTGATTCATTACTCAATGTGAAAATTTTATTATTCTTCTCTCGCGGATATCGACGACGACGTTGGCGTACGATTTACATAATAAAATTGAAAAAATCCGTGTGTCAATTTTTAAATGCTTTCGAGTTTCGATTTTTCCATGATAAACGGTATACTGAAGATTGTATTGTGCTCATAATCACTTTCTAAGTCGGGAAGAGCGGGGACGAAAGCAAAAGTTAGCTTATCACCTCGGTTTCCTCCCAACATCTTGATCTTTAACTTTGTTCGATATGTCTCTAAGATAATCTTATACTTTTCTCAAAATAGAGAATTCAGACATTTGTTTGTTCTAGACTTTTCTGTGATCTTTCGTGATCAATGACCTCCTCCACACTACTGGGATCATCTGATTGAGAAGATCAAAAAGCATACCGATCTATGATGTAGATTATACTATTATAATCTACGAAGAGTGCAAGTTCCTTGCGAGACTCGTTATTTCCTCTTACGTAATCCTGACTTCCACTAATACATTATATTACCACAGGGAATTCATTCCGATCACAATGTTCAATAAAAATTCGAGTCTCACGAATATAGTATCATTTATCATTTTGCTACCATGTGTAGGTGAAGTATACTGTTTAAGAAGTAGTTTCTTGAACCCATGCTGAACTAAACGTTTTGCGTTGATGTAGATCGTCACTGGAATAATGCTGAGGATGTTGAGTAGGCTGATGGTGGTGATGATATGTTTGAGAGTATGTTGTCGAAATAGTGGAATCAATTGATTCTAACTGAATAGTTGACAATCGTTGCGGGTACTGTTGATAGGAGGTTGATTCAGTTGCCCAGACCCTTCGAAGACAAATGAGAAAAAAACATTGAAATATTGATCTCAAAGATTATTCCATGCTTATTCAGTCTGAGTACTAAGAAATAGTGAGGGTCAAAAAGTTTTCGGAAAATTCGAATTGAGAATGTCAATAATAGAGAAAGAAGAATATAAGAATAATAGAAAAGAATCTCATTCATTATCGGAAACTATAATAAAAATATCGGAAACTATATAAAAATTGGTTAAGTTGAAGAAAACATCACGATCAACTGGATACCTTGACTCCCTTGCAAGACTGACAACGCAAAAAATACACTCAGCCTGGTCATTGACCAGACACTTCAAGTCTGGTTATGTTGAAAAAAGACACCGAGAACAAAGGAATAACCTTGGCCTGGTCGTAAACGAGACAACTTGAGTGTGGTTATATTGAGAGGAAGAGACTAACGAGCGAAAAATGTACTGAGTCTGGTCACGGCCAAGACAACTCAAGTCTGGTTACCTAGTGGAAAATCATAACTAACAAAAGCATACCTTGACTCTCTCGTGATACTGACAACGCAAAAAATGAATTTGAACTGTACGCACACAACACGAATCAAATATGGTTACGTTAAGAAAAAAGAAAAAGAAATTGATAACTCAACTCTTTTGCGAGACAGGCAACGCGAAAAATCAACTTGGCTCGTCACTGACTAAACGACTAATGTCATAATATTTTGATCAAAAAAGACTGAGAGCCAAAAAACGAACTTACACTTGTTCACGAAGAGACTATTCAAGTTTGTTAACGTTGAAAAAACACCAAGGGGAACTGGATAGCCAGACTACCTTGCGAGGCTGACAAGGCAGGGAATAAACTAGGCCTGGTCACTGACCAGTCAACTCAACTCTGTATATGTTGAGAAAAAGAGACAGAGATACAAGGAATATTCTTGGCCTGGTCATGGACAAGACAAATAGAGTCAGGTGACGTTAGAGGAACTATCACGGAGAAATGCATACCTTGACCCCCTCAATATATTGAGACCCAGAAAAATGAACTAGGCCTGGTCACTGAAGAGTCAAACTCAAGTCTGGTTTTGTAGAGGAGGAGAGACTGAGAGCCAAGAAAATAATTCCGCCTGGTACCAGACAAGACAAAGCAAGTCTGGTTACGTTGGAGAAATTCATCACGAAGAAATGGATACCTTGACTCCCTCGCAACACGCACAATGCAGAAAGTAAACTCGACCTGGTCACTGACCAGACAACTGAAGTCTAGTAATTTCGATGAGAATAGAGTGATAACCAAGAAATTAACTTGTCCTGTTCATTGACGAGGAAACTCGAGTCTGTGTATGTTAATAGAAAGAAACTCATAACAAACAAATCAACTTGCCCTGGTCACCGACGAGACAACCTAAGTCTGGTAATACTGAGAGAAAGAGACTCACGAAGGTGAGATAAAAAAAAACTGACCCTGGTCACAGACACGAAAACTAAAATTTGGTTACATTGAACAGAATCATAACTAACGAAAGCATACCTTGACTCCGTCGTCACACTGACAACGCAAAAAATGGATTTGACCTGTACGCAGACAACACAAATCAAATATAGTTACGTTAAGGAAAATGGAGGAGGAATCAATAACTCGACTCCCTTGCGAGACAGACAACGCGAAAAATCAACTCGGCCCGGTCACTGACCAAACGACTAATGTCATGTTATTTTGATGAAAAGAGACTGAGAACCAAAAACTAACTCACCCTTGTTAACGACAAGACTATTCAAGTTTATTAACGTTGGAAAACATCAAGAGGAACTAGATAGCTCGACTGCCTTGCGAGGCTGACAAGGCAGGAATTAAACTAGGCCTGGTTACTGACCAGTCAACTCAACTCAGGTTATGTTGAAAGAAAGAGACAGAGATACAAGAAATATTCTTGACCTGGTCACGGACAAGACTAATAGAGTCAGGTGACGTTAGAGTGACCATCGCGGAGAAATTAATACCTTGATCTCCTTGATAGACTGACACCCAGGAAAATGAACTAGGCCTGGTCACTGAAGAGCCAAACTCAAGTCTGGTTTCGTAGAGGAGGAGAGACTGAGAGCCAAGAAAATAATTCCGCCTGGTGCCAGACAAGACAAAGCAAGCCTGGTTACTTTGATGAGAATCATCACGAAGAAATGGATACCTTGACTCCCTTGCAACACGCACAATGCAGAAAATAAACTCGACCTGGTCACTGACCAGACAACTGAAGTCTAGTTATTTTGATGGAAGGGGAGTGATAGCCGAGTAATTAATTCCTCCTGTTCAGTGACGAGAAAACTCGAGTCTGATCATGTTAATAGAGAGATACTCATAACAAACAAATCAACTTGCCCTGGTCACCGACGCGACAACTTAAGTCTGGTCATACTGAGAGGAAAAGACTCACGAAGGAGAAATACACTGACCCTCGTCACAAACACGCAAACTGAAGTTTGGTTACATTGAACCAAATCATAACTAACAAAAGCATACCTTGACTCCGTCGTCACACTGACAACGCGAAAAATGAATTTGACCTGTACGCAGACAATACAAATCGAATATAGTTACGTCAACGAAAATGAAAAAGAAATCAACAACTCGACTCCCTTGCGAGACAGACAACGCGAAAAATCAACTCGGCCCGGTCACCGACCAAACGACTCATGTCATGTTATTTTGATGAAAAGAGACTGAGAACCAAGAGATGAACTAGCCCTGGTCGATGACAAGACTACTCAAATTTGTTAAGGTTGATAAAAACATGAAGGAGAACTGATACCTCGACTACCCTGCGAGGTTGACGAATGAGGAAATCAACTCGGACTGGTCACTGTCCAGTCAACTCAAGTTTGGTTATGTTGATAAAAAGAGAGTCATGACCAAGAAAATAACTTTGCTCGGTCTGCCACAATATGACTAATGTATGTTTATGTTTCTAAAAAGAGACTAACAACCAAGAAATCACCTGACCCGTTCAACGACATTATGAATTATGTCTGGTTATCTTGAAAAAAACAGATTGACGACAAGAAATACACTTGGCTTGTCACGGACAAGAAAAATGAAGACTATTTATGTTGAAGCAAAGTTCACGGAAAAGTGGATACCTCTACTACCTTGCAAGGATGACAAGGCAGGAAAGAAACTTGGCCTGTTCACTGACCAGTGAAGTCAACTGTCGTTATGTTGAGAAAAAGAGACTGACAAGGTGAAACTGAGACCGGTAACAGAGAACAGAACTAAAGTCTGGTTATGTTGAAGAAAACATCACAGAAAACCGGATACCTTGACTTCCTTGGGAGACTGACAACGCAAAAAATACAATTAGCCTTGTCAGTGACTAGACAATTCCAGTGTGGTTAGGTTGAGAAAAAGAAACTGAGAAATGTGTTGTCTTGTCTGCCTATTTTTTTCAACATAACCAGAGTTGAGTTGTTTGGTCAGTGACCAGTCCGAGTTGATTTCCTCATTTGTCAGCCTCGCAGGGTAGTCGAGGTCTTAGTATGATTAAGCAAGAAAATCTGTGTGTGGCTTTATCATGGAAACATGCATTCAGTTACAGGATATGATGGGGGATCAGATACTCCATGAAAACAAACATAAATGATTACCAAACACTCAAATAACAATCTTTCGGAGACAGTTATTCTTTGAAGGAAAAGATAAATATTCAAAGGGAAGTAAAATCTAAGACTACGCAATGACAGTATGACTGAGTGAGAACTACTGTCAATGTATGAATGATGAAGCAAATAGGTCACTGACGTGATGCTGGAATCAAGGACTATTTGATAGGGTGTAATAATTCCAAAATGATAGAAATGCGATCGAAACCTCGAATACCTAAAGGCTGGAAGAAATTGTGAAGGTAATTTTTCAGAAGAATTCGAGATCATGAAGAAAATTGAAATGGATCTTGAAATGATACAGTCGATGATATAATTGTTATTCACAGGATCCTTGTATTTGTAGGTTTGATTTCATTCCTGGGTGTTGGAATATGATAACAAGTCAAAAAGGATTGTTGACTTGGATAAAGTGACGTGATTGAGGAATGAGTACGAGGATTGGGATTGGGTTTCGGAGTGAGTGATCTGTTCTCAAATATAAGGGTAATATAATTTAGGAGTAATTCAGACTAACCTCCTAGTTTCCGGAATTTCCGAATATAATCAGGCAAATTGGAATATTGTTCCTTGGTAAATTGACAATTGCTTCAGAATTTTTGTGTAAATAAACTGTAGATCAATAGTTTGATGATCAAACAATGGTTGAGATATCCTGGAATAATAAAATTCATTGTAACATTGATGTGAGATTCATGTAATGAAATTTCATAGAATTTTCTGTCATTTCGATATTTTGGGTAACCTTTGAATTGTTGATGTTTCCACGAGAGCCTTAATGAGATTTTGAACTGAGAATAATTAGAGCTGCTCTGAAGCACGACCGCCTGGAACAGAAGGAATTTGTGAAAAATCAATATGAAGAATTCATCATTTACTCATCAAAAAATGGAGATAATGGAAATCTTATTGCTATGATGGGTGTGTAGTATGGAATCGGTGTTGATGTTGGACTAGAAATATGGTGACAGATAGACAGCAAAATATTTTGTGTTTTGCAAAAGCTGTGAATTAAAGAGACTTGTCTCTCTATACCTCGTCGAAAATAATATGCTCGATCAACTACAATGAAGGTGAAAGAAATAGAGGAAGAGATTTTGTGTTTTGAAACCAATGTGAGTTAGAGAAAGATTTGGTGTATGAGCCACCGCCGGTATAAGGGGGCTGCAATGAATAAACACAATTTGGGAAATTTAGCAGGAAAACCGTACAAAAACAAGCCCATATGCCGGCCGTGTGGGGATGGATTGAGTGAAAGATAGAGATGGGATTGAGTAAGAAATGTGTCTATAGTGAGAAGGGTTAGAAAAGATAGATATGATTTTTTCTTACCTGTTTTTGTGGCTAAACATGAGTCTCGCAGATTCAGATGTTGATTCACGTAACTTTGATATAACTGTATCCACCAAAACTGGTGTCAAAATGTCAATATAAAAGGCTGGCAATATAAAATCCCAAAAAATTTGAATTGTAGCAAAAGACGTGTGATCCAAATATAGGCTCTAAGAATATGACGCTGTTTGTTTGTTGGGAAAGAACAAAGTTCATGGTAGCTAGGTAACAGAAAATCGATATTAAAAAGTTGAGAAGGTGACTTTGTCAATCAATAATGAGAACAGGTCGGGAGTGCATTGTGAAGAAGTAGATGTATGGAAAGAAGTTGCGCCTGCGCGGGATTATGGTAGGGCAAATTTTGGAAGAGAGGCAAAAGGGAAATGAAGTGAAGTGAGAAGAGATGGGGAGTACATTAGAGAGAAAAGTGGACATAGTGGAAGGAATTGGGGGTGCTGCGGATTATGGTGGAACGTTTGGAAAAGAGAAGAATGAAATGGAAGAGAAAGAAGGAAAGGTGAGGCGTGGATGAGAGAGAAAACTAAATATAGTGAAAGGAGTTGCGCGTGCGCAGGAGTATTGATGGGGATTTGGGAGAGAGAAAAATGAGAGAGAATGTGGAAAACTTTATAATTGAATATAGGAAAAGGTGGGGAGTGCATGAAGGGTGAATAGATGTAGTAAAAAGACTTGCGCGTCCGGGGGATCATAGGAGGGCGTCTGGAAAAGAGAGAAAAACCTACAATTTTCCCAAAAGAAATACGCCACTCACCCCCAAATGGTCGGGGTTGATGTATTTTCTCTTAAATTCGTGGTAAAATTCTATCAATCCTGGATAATCATCGATTTTGCAATGCAACAATGAATGGCGGAGTAATTCCATTTTTTTATTGTATCAAATGAGGTGTTGCAAGAATCGCTCAATTTGAACAATTTAGACATAAAACATTGCGATGCTTCAATCATAATTTGATAGTTCAAGCTTGTTATCTCCTGAATACCCAAGCTCAGTGCTGTCTGACTGGTAGGAATGGAGTTCTTGAGCGTTGAATATTGATGCGTTTTAATGATCATTGAAAATATCGCAAAAGCTATCCAAGCTTCCGATCTGGAAAAAATCACGCATATGTCTAAAATCGAGTTCTATCGATTTCATGGAAAGGTGGATAGTGCCGAATTTTCCAAAAAACAAATTATTGGAAAAGTGCTGGTTTTTGGCATTGTTCATTAGCTAGCAGCTGAATATTCAGGCCTAGAACATCCTACTTTGGCTCATAGATTGCGCCAACCCAACGACCTCACTCTCCTTTTTCAATATTTTGTTTGGGTCATCATCAAATATTGGCAATACTAAGCTTCGGACGAGCTGTTCTCTGAGTTCACGAGAGAGTGAGTGCCTTAGCCCAAATAGAAACCTATTCAGGCGCGCCTGCACAACAACTTTGGGCCTCAACAGGCGTACCTAAGTCAGTCCTTGGGCGAACGCTAGGCGGAAATGAGTCAAGAAACGCTGAGCCACCCAGGGCCAAGCTTATCGTGCTGAGTATTGCCTTAACAAGCTTCCGCCTTGCTACCGCCTTACTTATGCCCTGTTAATTTTGACAGCTGATGCGAGATGCAAAATGTAACCTTCCGAGCATTGGACGATACGTGCTTTTTAGAGCTCGCTTGTCTCAAATTTTGTTCATTCGTGACCGATATTTTTACTCATCTATTCTGATGGATGTAAAATGAAGCTGATGCTGCACATTTTTACCCATTTCTCTCCACTCATTCTTACCCGCGCATAAAGGTTATGTTGTGAATGTGAGTTGAGTGCATACAGAATTTGCTTCAGATGAGTACCGTCTCACACGGAAAAATAGGTTATGTTATCTTATCCCTACGAGACTAGATTTCGAACCTTTGGTGGTAGATACCCGAGTGTATACTGCAAAATTCGGGAATAACCCACAGTAATCGTATATGTAAGATCATAGCAGCCGCTGCGAGAAATTCGGTATCATTCTACAGTGAAAATAACTCATATGCGAGAGAATAGTCACTGCGCAGAATTTCAGTTCAATCTCAATTTTAGAAATTATTTCTGCGATGTACTCCAAAATACATCCGAGCACTGACAGCCTTTCCATGACTTTCCATGATGAAACGCGTAAATGCATAACCGCAATGCATTCATCATTCTCTGTTCCCGGAGTTGTCGAAAGTAAAAAAAACGTCTTTCTTGGCAGTGGCTTAGTTGCTTACCATCACGTTCTCGCCTGCACAACGCCTGGATTATTGGAAAGGCAAAGGCTTGCTGCGCGTTTCGCGCCTGAACTACGCCCACTGCAGGCGTTCCTCAGTTACCTCAGGCGATTAGCCTGGCCCTGTACAACGCCCAACTACGATTTCTACTTGGAAGAGAACGAAGGGAGTAACAGGCGCCGTGGACTCTTTTTTGGAGAGAGGGAGAGAGAGAGAGAGAGAGAGAGAGAGAGAGAGAGAGAGAGAGAGAGAGAGAGAGAGAGAGAGACCCGGTTCAGGAAGAGGACATCCCCAGCATGTCAGTCATGCGGGGACAACTGGGATGACGCTGAACACGCCCTGTTCACGTGCAACGACACACAAAGAGAGCGCGCCGAGTTGGATGGATGGCTGGGTGTTCAGCTGACACTTGAGAACCTCGTCCCGTACTTACTTAGCAACCAGGAGACATGGGATAGAGTTACCGGATACATGAAGCTGGTGATGTCCCGTAAGGAGGAGAAAGAGAAGGAAGTGAGGTGCCTCGAAGCAAGCGAATTACAGTGAGTCTGCCGATCAAAACAGAAGAGGTCCAGATGATTTCAGGAGGGATATGATGCACTGAAGAGGGAAGAAAGAAGAAAGAAGAAAGAGAGGGAACAATGACGAATAAAGATAGAAAATGCCGACAGGTGGCCGAAGAGAGAAGATGGAGAAGAGGAACGCTCGCAATCGAGCGCGAGACATGCCGCTCATCCTGGAGTAATGCTCACGCAGTTCCGGGCTCAGATGGTAGATGCAGGAGGATCTCCTTCTTGATTGCCCGATGCCCCAGGTATCGGACATCAAGGGGAGAGGGATATTACACGGCCGGGCCCACCTCTCGGTGGGCCCCACCCAAACCCGTGTCCCGCCCGGTATGGCCTGCGTGGGCTATGCGTAGTCCGCGTAAGCTGAACCAGTCCCCCTCTGGGGACGGATCCGAAGGATCTTGAGGCAGAGTTTGCCCTCTAACCACCTCAAAAAAAAAAAAAGAGCTTGTATAACTCATGTAATAAGTTCACTCCGGCCACGTGAACCGCATGAAACGTGATGTGAGCGAGAGAGATAGATAGATAGATATCCTTTATTCGTCATACGACAAAATACACCTACATATTTTCATATGTGTCACATATATATATATATATATAAAATTAATAAATATTCCGATAAAATAGAGAGAGAGAGAGAGAGAGAGAGAGAGAGACGGAGAAAATAACGAGGCACATGAGCAAGACGGAGATAGTAGGAACCGTATGAAAACTCATCTGGGTGTAACTTCATCGGGAGTATAGAGCTTCGATTCGGGATTTCCCCATGTTGATCATGTGGTGAGAGGAATTCCCACAAAATGTAACTGAGTCCAACACTAACGAGGAGAGGTCCAACCCTGCGGTTTCTGGATCTTGACGAAACTCTGATGATCGTGATTTTTTCGTCGGAAATGGAGGCATCTCCAAGGTTTCCGTCCAATGGGCGTCCTATGCGAAGATACAGCTAGGGAGATGAGCATTGGCCCTAAAGGCCCATGTTCAGATCACATCTATATAGATATACTGGCAATGCTAATCTCCATCGCTGTATCTCAGGATAGGAGGCCCATTAGATCAACATCTTGGAGATACCTATATTTTTTATCGAAATAAGATTGTTCCCAGAGTTTGGGACGACTCCAGGACTCGCAAGGTTGGACCTCTGCTTGTGAGCAGATATGGCTATGATTGTTCATCGTGTGGATTCGATCCATCTATAACAGCGTGTGAATATGATGAACAATCTTCCACGCTAGGATCCATCAGACGTTACTACCACAATCTCATGCTCGTGAGCTTTCGAAGTGGATGCCAAAGTGGATCCCATCAATGTGTCGACGGCTCTATGTAGATAAGAATTGAGATTACCCAATGTATTTGTAGATGTAGACGGTACAAAGTGTAATCGAGGAATGAAAATGCAGATTCTCCGGTGTAGAAGCAATGGAACCGGATATTTTTTTCTTCCATTTGAAAGTACAGAAGAAATGCTATCTCCCTATGCTAAGATGAAGTATGCATTCCATTTGAATTCTTCGAGTAATTACCGCACCTCTCTCAGCTTTCACTCCGAATCTGAAATACTCCAGAGCAAAAATGGTGAGGATAAGAAATGTTCATTCTATCAAATTCTATTGTTGCTATTGATTCATTTTCCCTTGACAGACTTTAGCGAGCCAGAAAATGCGAGGAACGTCACTTTTTGTTATTTTTAAGATTTCCCGAGAGATTTCGTCAATGAAATGCAAATCTAATTGAAAACAAATGAGAGTATAAGAAAAACGCAATATTATTATTCTGCATAAATTTTCCGCTAGACCCCACTCCGTTTCACTATTCGCCCTCCGAAGTTCAGAATTCACGCAAACCCAACAGAAAAATCGATTTTCTGATACCCGGCCCTCATTTTTCATCAACTACAACACCCATGAAAGTTGTATCTTCTATCCGAGAACACGATTCAACAAAATTCCGAGTGGTGCATGTTGGAGAGTCCGAGTAGAATACGAGAAAGCACATTCCACGTGTTTTTCGAATGAGGCATTCTTCTGCCCACCCCTGGGGTACGCTTGAGTTTCAGAGGGAAACATTCCACAGGCATATTCAGCCACCCAAAACACACATCTCAGTGCAACCCGGGCCCCCGAATCTCTGGAGCAGATTTGGCCTCATTTCCAACAGGTCCATTTTCTTATCCGGGTAGTTGACTGCACCGGGTAGTTGTAAGCACATGACTTGACAACCATGAATGACATCTATGACTATTTTTGTGAGAAATGATATGCTGATGCTTCGTGGAGATCAATAAATATATTCAGGAATCCGGGATCCATGAACTCCAGAGGCAGTTGCGGATTCACAAATTTTTACATGTATTTCCAAACACTGTTCAGTAGAATTTTGGTGGGTTGATGGTCTGAAGGAAACATTTCATTCTTCCAGTCCACCTTATACGGTGTTCATCCGAATATTAGCCGCACTATTTTTACCTATTTCAGGCTTCCAAAAAGTGGGGTGAGGCTTATACGCGGGTGCAGCTTATTTTTGGGGCCGCTGACCATTCTTCATCAGAGTCAACATAGAAACGCACCAAACTATTCGCCTACTCATTTCAAGAATATTGTGCACTGATTTCCTTGAATCTTTTTTTTAATTCATTCGACTCCATATGTGTACCGATTTTCATAATTTTGTCTAAAATTTATTCGACTATACATGTGCACTGATTTCCTCAGTTCTGTTTGAAATTCATTTGACTGTTTGGAAAATATTCTGCGGTTCATATTCAGGTTCAAAAGAATCGAAATTATCGGTTTTGAAAGTAGGGTGTGGCTTATATCTGGACAAATACGGTAATCACATTCATCTTCAGTCTCGCCAGTCCATCAATCACTAGCACTTGACACCACTGGTTTCATTCTTATTGATGAATTGATCTTTGCAATTAGCATTGTATCTAGTTCAATCAGTCCATTGCTTGGCTGGAATAAGACATATGCCTTCACCACTTATAACCCATACACCTTCACCACTTAAAAGCCAAATCTATTTAAACATATTGAGCAAAGCTCAACGACGAACACTTATTGATTTCATGATTTGGAAGATTATCTCCCTCTTCAAACAAATGAGATCAACGACAAATGTCTATTACGTTTATAATCTGGAGGAAAATCTTCCACTCGAAGTATATGAACAATTTGCTGGTACAAACTTTTCTGTCCTAAACATTCCATATGTCATACTATACTCAATAACTTTTGAGGATCTTCGAATCTCAATGGAATACTTA
This sequence comes from Eretmocerus hayati, assembly GCA_029851415.1. Taxonomy (NCBI): domain Eukaryota; kingdom Metazoa; phylum Arthropoda; class Insecta; order Hymenoptera; family Aphelinidae; genus Eretmocerus; species Eretmocerus hayati. The sequence goes on along the minus strand of CM056741.1, from coordinate 133,387,096 downwards.
AGGCCAGTCCGAAGTTCCTGCAGAAGCGTAACCAGACACGCACCGTAGTACGCTCTGGTTTTCCAACAATATCTAATCTCCGAATAGTGAAGGATTTGGAAATGTGCAGTCTTGAGCTGCCCTGTCGCATCATAGGAACCACGCTGTGATGCACGATTGCCGTTTTCCGGATGTTGCAGAATATATTACGAGTTAAAAGACGCAACAATGCTCGAACGATTTGAAGCTCCATTGTGAAGCGCGTTGAATCGATGATTTAGTCCGAAAAGTGTTTGGAATTATTTAAAAATTCAATATTGTTTGAATAACGCTATGGGAATTACCGTGACGTCATCTATGGAGTACTACGCAGTACAGACCAGCCTCAAATCACTAATTTTTAGAGTAAATAGACAGAACCAGGTATTCTTCTTTCTCTTGAGAAGAATCTTATGTCTATGACGACATTGTGGTCTTGAAGACAAGAAAGATCGATCTTGAGGGTGCTATTCAAACAGATCCAATTTTGTTACGTATCATGCCAGATGAATCAATCGTAATGCTTGACAAATGTCTCTCTACGCATTTAGATCACTCATTGCTACCAACAAATTCTGTCAAGTTGAACATAATCGGTACCATGTTATTCCAAATTTCTCCAAGTTGTCACCATGATAAATACATATAGCGCAATTTGATTCGTTTTCCCTCGATTTCACAGTAGTCTTCGAGAAGTCATCTGTTTTTTCCATGCCACAGACCATTTTCGAATCATCCAAAGGATTATGTTGATTCCTTTCGAAATCTGAATAAAATTCTTGAATACCATTCGACCAATATTTGTACTTGAAAACATTGAAACAGTCGCTATGGATTTTTGGATGGAATATCTCTCAATGGAATGGTGTTAGTCTGAATCACTCTTTGACGCCCCCCGCTCGCTCCGCTCGCCAACCCCACCCCTTGATCGGTTGAACTTATATAAAAGACTCACTAGAAATTATCATTCGAATAAATATAGATTGAGGAGATCCATGAAGATGCAACAAAATTCAAACTCTCATGAATCATCAGACCCACATCATCGTAGAATTTCGCCTTCCAGTATGGAAGAAAATGAATGAATGGAATGACATTATTGAGATCCTTCTCGATAATCCAGTAGATTATCCGCTGAAAATCTATAATGTTCATGATTCATGTTGTTTATATTATGAGTGATGATATTATTCATTGGAATTCGAGATGTCGACGAGTTTTGATCCTGAGGAAGAAATTGAGAATGTTTCACCCCGGAAATTTTGAAATTGTGTTTTTTTCTTCGAAAACCCCACATAGGTTTTCCTGATTCCTATTAGATAAACTACCATTTGGAACAAAAATCGATAGGGGGGTATCGAGGTTCGTTCAAAGTTGGTTCAGGAACAGTCTGGGGTGGAACTGTTGACTGGTACGCACCGAGAAGTGCTGAATTTAACCGTATCCTCATAATTTTGAGGTATTTAGAATTGTTCCGGCCCAAGAATGACGATTGACATATGTTTGCCGAGTCATTTCTCATGATTCAGGATGTTGAAGGAATTATTATGACTTGCGAGTGGATCAGAAGGATAGAGTACGCAGAATATAGAATAATGCGTGAAATGACCGATGAATCGAATAGGGAAGGCATTGTATCCAGTTCTAATTGTGATGATGGAGAAATTTATGATTCAAATGGTAGAATAGCACAAATATGAGAGTTCAATATTAACCAATCAATGAGGAATCGCGAGGAACTGATCGTCTAGGTGGACTCAAATTGAATGAGTGTGATTTGGGGCGAGATATCCGTAGAAAAAATAGTCAATTCATCAAAATTCTGACATTTTGAATTTTTGTGACGCATGAATCGGAAACGGTTTGATACAGTGAACTGTGAATCCTCCAAGCGCATCCCTAGCAAGCCATCTCCCGTCCATATCAATTTCGAAAAATTCGGTTGAAGAGTTGATGTGAATGCGTCGACAAGAAAAGACACACCGACTATCGACACACGTCTCAACAGAGACGTCGATTTTTCATTCTGAAAATCCACACTCACACAGATTAAGGTTCCACAATCTTGTTCCTCGCCCTGAGATCTTTCGATTGTAGACAAAATTTTTCGCTTGATGATAATTGTTGGTCGAAAAGAATGGTTAATCCTTATGGTTATTCATGTAGTCGGTTGGTTATTTATGAAAGCAGTTAATGATTTGATGTTCGTGTTTCTTTCTCGTTCGGGGGGTTCTCGTCAACCCTTCACTCGATCCTCCTGGAATCCATGTGTGTAGTAGATGATTACCCAAAAACGTTCTAGAGGAATTTACAGCTCCGTTCAATGAAATGTTTGCGGATCATGCTTCCGAAAGAGAGATGAAGTAGAATTTTTTAAGGAAGTTTACAATTTTTAAAGGATATGTTCTAGAGATGTTCTAAGATAGTTCTTAGAGAAATTTTAACCCGATAAAATATTAATTCTGACATGATCGATCAATTGGTTAATACGAAATTGCGTTATTGTGAATAAAACATGATTGGCACGTGATTTTCCGTTGAATGATGCAAAATTTAAGTTTCAAATTATGGGGATAGATGAATATGGAATATCCATATCAATCAGGTCACGGAAAATCGCCGAATGATGAGGTGACGCAAACTTCGTCAAGAAAATTGTGGACTAAAATGTTTGTGAATAAAATTATCAGTTTGTTGACGATATTGACTCTTTCGTATTACAAAACGAATAAATCGGAAGTTATCTAATAGGATGAGCTGCAAATTCCCTTCCAGAACATTTATGGGTGGTCATTTACCTAACAGATGAATTCTATAAAGATCAATCGAAGGATTGGGGTGAACGCATGAATGGAAAAGAACAACATACACACAAACAAGGACAAGAACCCTAAAAGATGAATTCCTTGAGGGCTGGGAATGATCTTGAAGTAAGAACGGTGACCTACGAGCGGAAGAAATTGGCGAGGAGAGCAGAATGATGGAATTCGATTCTGTATGAGAGACGATTCTCACAATACAAATTTGTTTTGAGTTGGAAGATCCGAGAAGAATCTCTCGTCATGAGTACAACTCTCCCTATTTGAGGAAGCGAAAGGTGGAAGTCATCTGTCAATGTTCATAGGTAGCAGAATAGAATTGTATTTTAGCTGGTAATTGTCAGGGTTTGACAAATAACGCTAGTTTCGTTATGGTGCGTTATTAACGAAACTCTCGGAGATCTGTTATGATATTCGTTGTTTCGCTGAATAATGGGTAGAATTTTGTTATGTTATTTGTGACGTTACTAGAATAACGTTAACATCATAACGAATTGAATTTCGTTTCGTTATGAGTTTCGGTATTATTAACGAAACGTATAACGAAATTCATGTGGATAACGTTATCCGAAACTAACGAAACTGATAACGAAATTGAGTAACGTAATTTCCAAGACATTTCGTAATGTTTTTCGTTACGATAACAGAACGAAATTCTTTTCCGAGTTTCGTTACGTTATTTTTCTCATTATATTCACTACCGCTCATAAATTCTGAGTGAACGCAATATCATCCTCTCTGAAAATGACGGTATCTCGGATTCCATGCGTCGAGGGACAATTTTGAACAAAGTATCTCCGGATAGTTGGTCATACCCACCAACCTAGTCTACTTCTAGCGCATTAGGAATCAGTCATATCCGATCTTCTCTATCTAAGACCCTCGTGGGGCAAAACTTCATCCTGACCACTTGGCGTAAGAGAAAAAACGAAACAAAATACAATTTCCATTTCGTTACGTTACTCGCGGAAGTAACGTAACGAAATTAATCATAATGTGAATAACGTTACTCGAATACCGTAACGAAACTCCAATACTGGAATTTCGTTTCGTTATTAATAACATTATTCACGTAAAAGTCGAGTTTCGTTACTATAAAATAACGTTGTTAATAACAAAACGAAATCCAAGGATTGGAGTTCCGTTACCTTATTGTATTATGTTAGTGACATTACGTTACGGTATTTGGTTATGAAATCCTAACGTACCGAAATTACCTCTTAGTTTCGTTTTTTGTCATGATAACGTAACATAACGGAATCGATAACGCAATTTCGTTATGTTACTTGTCAAACCCTAGTAATTGTAGTAGGAAATCGTTCGTGTGTATGCAAGTCTGTGAGTCCTTCATCTGAGTGTGGGTATAGAATGTGTACGTGAATAATGAGAGGAACATCTCCTTAGATAGATTTTTTATCGTCAGAATCCTCAGAGAGAGAGAAATTTGGTTCTCACCATATCGTTCCTCTCACCGAGATCTTCAGATTGTAAATGATACTTTCTTCTCGAAGATAGTCAGTGTTCAAGAAGGATGATGACGCCGAAAGGAATATATGAGAGTATCATAGGGGAATTCCATTCTCAAATGGATTTTCTAGCCTCAGAACATAACATTCAGAGAGATCGATTCGGTTCCCACAATTTTATTCTCTACGTCAAGGTCTTTCGATTGTAGGTATCCGAGGGTCACGGGAAATGATGATTCGCGAGGGAATCCCATGTTCTGACATGTATGTTGTTCTTTTTTTCGTTCACAAGTCCTACTCGATTCTTCGATCGATCTCTCTGAGATGTTCATGAGTGATAGATGACCACGTCAAGGTGTGCTGGAAGGGTTCAAAGATCATTCTCTTGAACAGTTCCCGACAGATGCGTCTTTGAAAACAAAAATGCCTGAAAATAGTTCCGTGAAAACGTATGGAGGAGGAATATTGCGTGGTTCTCAATTACGTGGTGGAGAATTTATGATTCCAATGATTAAAATGAATGACAATGGGAGGTACATTTTAAGAGGATGTAGTACTCTCGTGGGTTATCAGGTCGGCTTGTGCTAGTTGGCTTATTCTAAGTGTAGATGGTGACACTTAGAATAAGCTTCGTTTGTGATATTCGATTGTTGGCAGCAATGAGGTCTTGCCACGAGTCCCCAACCAAGACGAGTTGCTCGAACAAAAGTCTGCGCTCAAAAGCTGAGACAATATATGTTGATACACGTAGCAATCAACATTGCAACATGATCGAGTGATGAAGTCACGCTCAGAAGCGTGAACTATTATAGTTATGATCCACTCGAGCTTCAACTGATGCTGATTCGGTCGAGTTTCGACTGATTCTCGCCGGTCAATTTGCCGCGGATCTAAAGTCAGTCGATTTCGATCGAACTGCCCCAAAATTCAGTCGAACTAGAATGGCTCAACAGTCGAGGCTTCGACCGGCAAAGTCGGTCGGGAAGATTTGGAGAGTGAATAATATCAAGCTCTCTTCATAAAGAGAAGGTATTTGCAATCAATACATCCACGCTCACAAACGTGCGTATAAGTAACTCGAAAATACTCCTCAAAAAGAGCAATCCTTTTCCAAGTTGGGATGAATTCAGAAATTCATGTTTGCATGTAATAGTATGTTCACGTTCACAAACGTGGATAGTTTTGGAATACTCTTCAAAAAGACTCAGATTTTTTTCAATCAAAACGAATTCACAAACTCTTGCCTTCACATTCAATATATTCACCTCAAAAAGAGTCAATTTTTTCCAAATCAAGATGAATCCATAAATCCTCCTTGCTGTTCGGTAGAAATTTCACGCTCAGAAACGTGGATAATCCGGGAACGCTCTTCAATAAGAGTGAATCAGTACTGGAGTAAATTTTTCCTAGCCAATATGAACTCAATTGGTTCGCATCAATAGATGACCATCTGTCCCCATATTCATCAATATGTACTAATTAACTCTTCGAATAGTTATGTAAAAGCAATAAATTCACATCTGTAATCAGAACTAATCAAACTCCCAGTCCAAGTACTTACATCAACCATTAGTGGGGAAAAGTGGATCATTCTATGAAACAGAACCAACAAAATAGAGCTATCGAAGACCTTTCGACTCGTTCTTAGGAATCTTAGAAACTACTGGGAACTCAAACTCTCTATATGATTCTTCGCCATGAGTGCATACTCATCTTTTATTCACTTTTGGGGAGTCTAAAAATGATAAATGGAATTTCCAAGATTTGCAAATGCCTCGGAGGGGATGATCAAATACTCAGAGACCAAGAGTAAAGACAGAGACCGAGTTCGAGGTTGATATCACTTGCGGATATTGAAGAACAATAATCAGCAACACTACTATAATAGTTTCTAGATGACCATTTCAGTTTGCGAACCATAGACCATAATTTTTATGATATTTCGAATCCAAAGAAGGCGTCAATGCGTCCCTATTTGAATATTTGGGTGGGTATTTCTAGACTGACACAAGGGAGTCCATACCATAATATAGGGGAAACATGCAGTATTGCAACGTCCCCCACGCCGTCAGGATACAACTAGAAAGCTCCACTTTGGTCTCACTACCTCCAAGAGGACGTGCACCCCTCCGACACGATGAATTTCCAGAACCTGGACTATACTTGTGTCATTCTGATGAACAACAAAGTTGTGCTTGGAAAAGGCCGGGGCGCCTCGTAGAGACCTGTTTTCCTCCATGCTGCTGCCCGTTTGCGCGGACATCTGCACATCTGGGGCGCACACACAATACGCAACACTCACTCATGCACTCTTGCACGACCACAACAATCTTATTTTCCACCGGGAATTCACGATCCTCTCACGATACGCCGGCTACGAGGCACTTGTGGCATGCAGAAATGCGGGAGAGCCGCAGTCCGCAGTCTGTCTGCTAGTAGCCGACGGCCCATGCAGAGTCCACCCGCAGCCCGCAGTGCTGCCAACCGATAAAGTACAATTCTCGAATTTAGAATGCGAAATATTTGTGCTTGCAGTACCAAAACCATAGTCCCAGAACTACGCCTCCAAAATTTATCGGATTGATTCGAAATTTTGGTCAGAGTTAGATCAAACCTGTAGAATTGTGGGAAAGTCTTTCCCAAGGCAATCTAGCATCCAGAATTCTTATATGTACAGTATAATCAGGGCCTAACCTCGAAGGCTTTCTGCTTTCAAGGCAGTTTGTGAAATCTAGAGATCGTTTTGAAGCAAATCACTGACTTTCCCACAATTCTACGGGTTTCTACTATTTTTGGCAGGAATTTGGAGTCAATTTGATGGAATTTGAGCCCGTAGTTTTGGGACTACGGTTTTGGCGAAATTTAGCAGACGAATTTCAGCCGGTATTCGCCATCCTCTTAACGAAGTGAATGATAATGGCGAAAAAATCGGTGTTCGAGTAAGAAGAAGTTTGATACGAGGATTGTGGACGGGCATATTCCCGAATGCAATGATAGAATTTCCGAAAATTTCGACAATTACATTGTTGAAGATGCATACGTCGAAAACTATTCGATATAGTTAGGTGTTATTCCGTTCAGCACATCTCAGGTCGGTTATCTATCACTCATGAGAATTTCAGGAAAATCGATCGAAAATCGATTGAGGAGAACGGCTGAACATCATACACACAGGCAGAGACAATCATGGTGAAAGATCAATGTTTAGCATGGGGGGGGATGATAGTGGAGGAGAAGATGAGACCTACAATCGAACGATCTCGGCGAGATGGGAAAAATAGTTGAAGCTGACTCCCTGTCAGTGGAAGTTTTTCGAATGAAGAATGGATTTTAGTGAAATAATTGGAGAGATTCCTTGTCATGGACACAAGTTTTCCTCTCTGCGGAATCAAGAAGGAATCTATATTATAGTGGAAGCATCATATCGGTGAATCAATAGGATGGAGCCGATTGTAGAAGGCGGTGTAGGGTGGATTTCAGAACGCAGTGTGGGCGGATCACGGAGAGAAATGTGGGGCGGACATTGAAATGGGAAGTGGGGCGGATATTGAATGTCGGTGTCAGACGGATCGTAGAAGGGGGTGTGGGCAGATTTTGGATGTCAGTGTGGGGAGGATCGAAGGAGGTAGTGTGGGGCGGATTTCATGGATGCCACGAAATCGCAATCGGCAATGATATTCCAATCTCTATGCATTATAAAATCCCGATCCCCACAAAATTCATCAAAGAATGAATATTCCCAGATCAGACAGGCACTATTCCTCGTTCAAATATCTAATCGAGATCATCTCTATTCTACGGGACTTCTAGACGAGTGGAGGGTCAGTCGTCTCAAAACCGTAAGCAAAAATTGCACTCCATGCTGTTAATCAACCCTGTATCGACATCCACTCTTTGCAACAGGTATAACCCTCTCCTTACTCGTTTATTTTACGCTGATTTGTTACAGGAAGCTACCGAGCCGCGTTGGTCGGAGGAGAAAAAAAAAGGTTCCCAATTTGGAATATGATGATGAAGAAGATGGTCTCAATTCCGATTCTGAAGATGATCCCAACAGATTATGGTGCATATGCAGGCAGCCGCATAATAACAGATTCATGATCTGCTGTGACATGTGTCAGGATTGGTTTCATGGGAAGTGTGTGCAAGTGACGAAAGCAATGGGTACGTAGATGAAGAGTCTCTGAGATTATAGAGTTCCACTGAATTTATCCGAATATTGTGAGGCGCCGAAGAATCGAGCATCTGTGGAATTTCGGAAGCCTTGTAATATCGCACAACGCGGTACTCCTGGAAGAGTGTTCGCGGGAAATCTGGGCTGGCTAGTCGATAGAATCAGGATAGAACGAGAAGTGGGACCTCCTCCCGCAAAGTGAGGTGAAACAGAATTTTGGGCACAAATCGTATCCACGCGAGTTCTTGCCCGATCAACTTGATTGAAATAAGATTCTCTTCGTTTGTCGGCTCCTACCACATGGCACTTCAAAAACCCCATTGAAACCATTCTAGGGGTTGGAAAATGCTCAGAAGATCTGTAGAAGAGCATCTATGCATTACTTATCCTGTGTACCTCGGCTGCTCTCGAGATCACGATATAGTCGAAACTGACTGATATGATGCTTGAGGTATGTATACATATTCCAAGTATCATATCAGTCAGTTGCATCCGGTCGATTGCGTGTACATATGCCTTCCTGGATTCTGGGACTGATTAAGAGCATCTGAGCATCTGCGAGATTGATTGCCTTATACGTATGCGGGATCAGTCCTTCTCTCGCCAATTGTTTTCGTGGCCCCTCAAAAACGGTCCAAGGCAGGATCTATTGGTCTTACAACCTATCTTGAAAACATTCTCTCCTCGAAGATTGGTTTCTGCTCAATTATTCCTATCCAGCCTCCTCCAACATTCCCTTCTTACCCTTCACTTCGTCTTTCTGGATTCTGTGACTGATTTTCCTTTCCATGAAGGTTATCGCTTCGAGCACCCGTGCATCTACGGGATTGATCGCCTTATGAGTATGTCTGATCAATTTTCTCCTCCTTGGTTGTTTTCATGGCCCTTGATGAAGGAATTAACCAGACTCCCCTCTAGGCAAGGACCTATTCATCTCCTAAACAATTTCAAAACGCTCGCCCTTCAAAGTTTGGTTCCTGCAAAAGCACTCCCGCCACGCCTTTTCCAACACTACCTCTTTTTCCTTGGAATCATCCCTCAGCCTGAGAAAATTTGGCTGTTTGGGATAACCAAATTACGAGAAACTTAATGGCGAATAATAATATCGCGATAGGGTTAATCATTCCATCCATCCACGATTGTTGCATTAGGCCAGCGCGAGCTATAGGCTGACAGTAAAAGCTGATATCACAGCTGCACTCCAGTTGCTACGTACAGATATAAATGTGTACCGGAGAACTTTTTACAGTGTATGAACTTGGGCTAATTTGTGTGGGGTACAAGCAAAATCATGGGTAAGGGAATGATCATGGGAGAGGGCATCTGGCACTCTTTTCCTTGGAAACAAGTACCCCAAAACGATTGGATATCGTACAACTCTCTTAGACATACTAATTTCAAGGGGTGTGATGGAAGAAATTCAGTAATTCAATCGTTCAACTCGTCTGGACGAAGCTTGGAATCGTTCTGCACTACATTCATCACGCCCTCGTTTTCTTTGGAAACTACGTCACACTCGATTTCTTTAAGAACAGCATCTTTCCGGTTTGACGCCTCCTTGTTTGGGAGGAATGGCTGCGATCAAATTCTGAAAACGTTCCAAGTGAGACTTTCTCGTCATTGTCCACTTCGTGAGAATTTTCACCCAATCGCGCTGAACTCGTGATTAGATAAGATTAGATTAGTTTATTATTTTGGTCACGGAGTACTACCTTATACGAACCAGATGAATCTTCACAGAAGAAATAACAGTAATTAGATCTATCTCTGAACAAGAAATAGCTAATCTATCGCTTATAGTAATACTAGCGTACTACCTCGCGTTGCTCGGCTTGTAAGTGTTCCCTAGTGTGGTATTGTGGAGAAGGTGTGAAGCACTTGATGAGATCGGCGTCTAACTACTTTATTAAGTATTGATATACAAGGGACACGGAGCCGTATGTATGGCTTGCCGGTCGTGTGCCGTCTAACTGGCTATACAGTGGGTGCATCTTTTATACTCTGTGCTGTACCAGCTCGTACTTGGCTGTACCTGGCTGTACCAGTCCGTGCTTGTTACAAGCTCCTTTCACCAGACTTCAAATTACCATATATGGTTCGATGCGTATTTGCTATTAATATACTGTGAAGATCTTTCTTGCATTCCTTTCACTGCGTGTCATCTTTACTCTGACGTGTAACTATTCGCAATACACTACAACTCCCCTCCTCTTATTTTTGAGATCGGGTCGCTGCTTTTTTGCAATTCGAGACGAACGTCTCGGTACATTTCGATCATTTCCAGGGTACAATTTGCTCTTACATTCTTTCGAAACATTTGGGTGTACATATGAATTTTCAAAATTATCATCACATATCAACTCCCCTCCTTTTAAAGTAGGTTCTAGTTGAGTTCTGACAATTTGATTTGCGTGTCGTTTTGTAATATACCCGTCATTGAATTTTATTTCATACATTATAGGAGATAGTTGTCTTACAATCTTCGCTTGCGTCTTATTCTCAGAGTGCGTTCTATAATCGTTCACAAAAACAATCTCATTCTCTACAAATTGTATTTGTCTGTTACCCTGCTTGTATCGTGCTTGATCAAATTGGTGTTTTTCAACATCGCTAATAGAATTAGGAATCAATGAATCGAATCTTGTGCGCAAATCTCTCTTGAGAAATAGATTTGCTGGTGTTCTGTTTGTTGTCGAATGTTTCGTGTTCCTATAATCACTCAAAAATCTATTTATCGAAAATCCTAGTGAATGACCTTCTTTAATCATTTTGTCTACTTTGTGTTTGACCGTTTTGACAAAATTTTCTGCTGCTCCGTTAGTAGCAGGATGATAAGGTGCTGAAAATGTATGTTTCATATTGTATTGCTTCAAATATTTTCCAAATTCGTGGCTCGTTAGTTGTGGACCGTTATCGCTCACTATGTGGTGAGGGAGACCATAACGCGAAAAAATTTCGTCTAGCTTCCGTGTCAGATTGTACGAAGTTGTGTCCTTTTTCGTGTTAATCACTTCTGGCCATTTGGAATGTGCGTCCACGATGATCAAAAACATAAAATTGTGAAATGGACCCATAAAGTCAATGTGAATACGTGACCAAGGTTGACTAGGCCATTGCCACGGTGTAAGTGGTACTTTTCGTGGTTCTGCTCGTGTTGATAGGCAGATTCTACACGAATTCGCAATTCGTTCAATATCTTTATCAATATGTGGCCACCAAAAATAATTGCGTGCTATTTGCTTCATCTTCACTATGCCAAGATGTGAAGAATGAAGTTCATCGAGTATGTTTCTCTGTAAAGTTTCTGGAATTATTATTCTGTAACCCCAAGACAAACATCCTTGTTCAAAGCTCACTTCGTGTCTTCTATGATGAATGCTTTTCTCTATGTCATTCAATGTTTCTATTTTAGGCCATGACGTCTGTATGTATGATATGACCTTTCTCAATATCTTGTCGTGTGAAGTTGCTTTTACAACTTTTGGGAAATCAATAATTGTGCATTCATTCTGTATAAAATTGTTGTTTGTGTATTCTGTTTCGAATACCGGCGTTGTGTCTGCGATCGGTAACCTAGAAAGCGCATCGCAGTTTCCGTTAGCTTTTGATTTTACTACTTCGATGGTATATCTGTAGCCTGATAAAAAATATGCCTAGCGTAATAGCCTGCTGTTTAGCATTTTCGACATATCTTTATTGCCAAAAATATATTTCAAAGCTTCATTGTCAGTTTTCAGAATAATGTGACTCCCGTAAACGTATTGATGAAATTTTTTGAAACCGAAAATGATTGCTCCTGCTTCCTTATCGATTATTGCTCTATGTTTCTCGGATTTTGGAATTATCTTGGATGCGAATGCTATAGGTTTCTCAGAACCGTCTTCGTACCTGTGCGACAAAATTGCTGAAACACCGACGTCACTAGCATCACATGCCATGACGAGTTTTACGTTTGGATCGTAGATTGCTAAGACTTTATTTGAAGAAATTTCTTTCTTGATCCAATCAAATGCATTCTGACATTCGTTTGTCCAAGGCCAATTTTTGTGTTTGGTTTGATTATAGAGAGGATAAATGTGTTCCGCTCTATCTGTTGAGAATCTTTCATAAAAGTTTACGAGACCTAAAAAAGCTTCTAGTTCCTTCGAATTTTTCGGTGTTGGTGCTTTCGTAATTGCGTCTACCTTAGATTGACTTGGCTTTAGCCCTCCTTTGTCTATAACAAAGCCTAGAATTTCAATCTTATCTTTGAAAAAATCACATTTTCCGAGGTTTACGCGTAAGCCTGCGTCTTGCAATCGTTCAAAAATTTGTGTCAGTATATGTAAATGCTCAGAATCTGTTTTTCCTGTGCAATATATATTATCTATATAGATCTCTGTATGATCTATACCTTTCAGGACGTCTTCTAAAATATCCTGTACTTCCGCGGGATTTGAGGCTATACCTTCTCCTAAGCGTGTGTATCTGTGTAACCCTTCGTGTGAAATAATCGTCAGGGCGTCTTTCGATTCGTCATCGAGTTGAAATTGCATAAATGCGTGTGTCAGGTCGATCTGAGACCATCTATTCCCTATTCGTAGCGTATGAAAAATTTTCTCTTTCAGAGGAATGGGATGTCTTTTGATTATTAATTGTGGATTAACCGTCATTTTGAAATTTCCACAGATGCGTACCTCACCATTCTTTTTCAGAACTGGGATAATGGGTGTTGCCCATTTACTACAGAAAACCGGTTCTAGATTGCCTAGTTTCACAAGTCTGTCTAACTCTTTGGAGATTTTCTGTGTTAAAGCGAATGGCGCGTGATATGGCTTCATTTGTATCGGTTTTGCGTCTTCTTTAAAGACCAAATGTATCTTCCTACCTTTGTAACACCCTTGCGTGTTCGAAAAAAGGATTGGAAATTTTTCAAGTATTTGCTTTCTGATGTCCTCACTGTGTATTTGTAGAATATTCGAGGAATTTGTATTTTTCCATAATTTTAACGGCCAAAGTCCAAAAGCTGCTAGCCATTGTCTACCCAACAAAATTGGTCCTTTGCCTTTAATAACGTAGATGTCCAAAATTTTACTTATTCCATTCAATACCACTTTTAATGATTCTAGTTTTCCAATAGGATGAAGCGGTGTTCCACCGTAACTCTTGAGTTTGAGATCACATTCTCTCAGTGGTAATTTTGGAAAGATTCTATTCTTATTGGTTTCGGATATAACTGAAACATATGTACCCGTATCTAATTCCATTTTGACTTGAATATTATCTATTGTTAAGTCAAAATATAATGGTTCTGCTTTGATGTTTTGTCAAGAACATTCTGATATTTGGAAAAAATCTGTGTTTGAAACCGTATCTCCATCATCCGATTCAGTTTGTAGAATTTTTACTTGCTTATTACGTTCATCCCGATTGTCTCTATTCTCAAATCGATTTTTACTGAACGTACCAAAAATTTTGTTCTTTCCATGTTTTTTGATACATGCTTTTTCGAGATGCCCTTGATTATGACAAAAAGTGCATTTTCTGTCTCTGTAACGACAGTCTTTTGTGTAGTGGCTATTGCCTATTCCGCAACAATAACAAAATTTTGTGCGAGATCTATTATTAAATTCGCTTTTACCTGTCTGAGTAACTTTACTCGTTGGCTTGTTGTATCGATATGCTGCGACGTGTTGAATTGAAGTGTTGCTTCGATGTCGTTCAGTGGTTGCTGCATCTCTCGCTGCTGCTTCACGAGTGGTAGCAATTTCTACTGCTTTTGAGTAAGTGAGATCTTTATCGCTGAATAGTGCGACTCTGGTACCTCGATCCGTGAGACCTGTGACCAGTTGGTCACACAGCGCGTCGTTCAAGTCCGGAAAATCGCAGTTTATGGCCAATTCTTTCAGCCGTGCGATATACTCTGCTATAGATTCGCCTGCATTTTGATGAGCTTGACGAAATTTGCTCCGTTCCATGCGTTTGCTTTTTTTCGGGCATAAATGAGCTGACATTAAAAGTTTTATCTCCTCAAATTTCTTGGTTTTTGGGAGGTTCGGTGCTGCTAAATCTTTGATCAGCTTGTATGTTTCTGATCTGCATTTCGTTAACAAGGTTGCTACCTGTTTATCATCTGATGTAATATCATTTGCCGTAAAATAGAGTTCCATGCGTTCAATGTAGTCATCCCAAGATTGCTTTTTTTTATGGAATTCCATTGATTCCATCATATCTGTATTTGGGCTGGAAACTTGTTCTTGTACCGTTTGAGTTTCTGCAGATATGCTGTTTTGTTGGGGTGCCTTAGCCAGTGGTGTTGAAGCTTGTTCAGTTTGTCCACTCGATTCTGTTTCTTCTGGTACTACAACCCGTAATCCTTCTTTAGAAATATTGACTTCTTCAGTTTTTGGTGAGAACTGTACGCTGCGTATTTTTCTTGCTATTGACCTCAGAATTTCTAATGAGACCAAATTGAGATGGAGTTTTACCGGAAATTTTGCCAATAATTTGATCAATTCTTGTTTAGTAAATGTTTGAATCGTTAAATCTGTAAAGTCTGGATGATCACCTGGAGGTATTTCCACAGTAGTCATAAATGTTAAATTACGACCAACTTTATGGCTGGCTCTCTTACCACTCTTGCCTTGATTCGATGTTTTGATGTATATTTATGGGACTAAGCTGCTTGTAGGCGCTCACCTTATGCGTTGATTTGGGACCTGTATGTATATGCTGCGGGGACCTTTCTCCTCTCTAGCTTCTCTCTGTATCCACGTTCAGTGGCTGTATGCTGCGGGGGACCTTTCTCCTCACTCCAGCTGTGCTCTGTTGTGTTATCCTCGTCGGATGGCTTTTAATTTTTCTGTATATCCTCGTCGGATCTCTCTTCTACTATCTTCGTCAGATAGATTGATGCTTCTGATATGCTGTGTGTATCGTTGGATGTCTTTACTGCTTATCCTCGTCGGATTCCTTCTTTTATCCTCGTCGGATTCCTTCTTTTATCCTCGTCGCCAATGTGGTATTGTGGAGAAGGTGTGAAGCACTTGATGAGATCGGCGTCTAACTACTTTATTAAGTATTGATATACAAGGGACACGGAGCCGTATGTATGGCTTGCCGGTCGTGTGCCGTCTAACTGGCTATACAGTGGGTGCATCTTTTATACTCTGTGCTGTACCAGCTCGTACTTGGCTGTACCTGGCTGTACCAGTCCGTGCTTGTTACAAGCTCCTTTCACCAGACTTCAAACTACCATATATGGTTCGATGCGTATTTGCTATTAATATACTGTGAAGATCTTTCTTGCATTCCTTTCACTGCGTGTCATCTTTACTCTGACGTGTAACTATTCGCAATACACTACACCTAGAGGCGTATTATTCTTTCAAAATGCTCTTCCATATCGAATGAGAATACGTTATTCGAAAATTTTATATTTTTAGTTAAGCTATGGTGTTTTACATTAGTTTGAACGCATCAAGACGATAAAAAATACATCACTTAACTCAATATATAAAAAAGGCACAGTACATATTTTCATTTGATTTCTAAGAGCATTTCGAGAAACTAATACGCCCTTCGGGATTTTGCAGGCCAAGCAACGCGAGGCATTATGCTAGTCTTATATATATTATAAAATCTGTCTTGTTATAATTCCTCGTACACATTCATTTTAGAGTCTATCAAGTTTTCTTCCCATCACACTCACACGCATATGCACACACAGACACACACACGCGCGTGCGCGCTCTAACACACACACGCCCACAAACACATTTTTACATACACGCATTCCAACCCCCCTTACACATACCCACTTAACCGTTCACCCAGTAACACACATTTGCATACACTTACACACATGCATGAACACACACATAACAAAGAATGTGATACGCAATCAGTCACCCGCGGCATCATATAACCGACACATATAATCATTGCAGTCAATGAGTATATTGAGTATATTGATGTCCTTTATTTGTCCGAAGACAAAAAAGTCATTACATATGGCAACATATGTCTGTTATAATTTCATAGGTATATATATATATATATATATATATATATGCCTCTATAGAATATATATGTAATGAAAAATTATGTGTACGTCAAGTTGGCAGTTCTGATTTCCGATTAGGATTCTTTTATGAATTTAAATATATATATATATGAGATAATAATTTGGTCTCATCGATCTTGAAGGACGGTGGGGAACTAAATAAATTCCCAAAATTTCATGAAAGAAATTTTATTGCTACGTTTCGTCCACTAGGTTTCGTGGACCTCATCAGGCTCCAGGTTTCTGTTATGACATATAAAGATAGAAAATATGAAATTTTTCACAAATGATGGATGTGTAAATATTGAAGATGCGCAACTTGCGTTATTCTTTAGATCGTCATGATATTTTTGAACGATCTTATAATAGAGCACAGACATAACGTCTGGCTCCTGTCAATACAGGTGAATAGGATGAGTCATCGGTCTCATTTTACACTCATATTTATATTAGCGCGATCGTAGCATACAGTAGGTGACATATATATGAAAAGTAGTGCATGTGGGAGAGAGAAAGAGAGCGGGGGTCAACGAGCTTCGTCAGCCGTTGCCCACAACGGGTTATATATTCGACTGAGATTTTGAATATCGTCTTTTTTATTGATGCAGTTTTCGTCGAATTTAATATGGATCATCTCAGAAATCAACCGTTTTTTCCAATTTTTCTCTGTGTCAAGAATTTTGGTTTGATCCCAATAGAAATCATGTTTATCTTTTAGTCTATGAACCGAAACTACGGACTTCTTATCTTTGTTTGTAACATGATCATTGATACGTGTACCTAGTTGTCTTTTTGTCTCTCCCACATACGTTGCTGGTCAGTCTTTGCACTGAAATTTATAAACAACACCAGTTTTGCTAAATCTGTCTAGTTGGTCCTTGCCTAATTTTACTATTGGACTTAATGACTTGGAAACTTTTGGGAGAGTGTGAATATCGTTATGTTTGAACAGAGCATCACATTTTTCGAATAAACGTTCGTGGTATGGGATTCAGATTTTGTTCTGGCCGGCATATAAGATTTGATTGCAACGTATTTTTTCTGCTCTGTTCATACGATCTTTTGAACGATGTAATCTGGTTTTTATACATTTATCAGTGGAATCTTCAGGATAATCGTTATCCAAAAGGAGTTGTTCTATAAGCGACAAATTAGAGGAATGAAATTTTTTATGTGAAAGTGATGTGGCTCTGTCGACTAGATTGAACACTATGTTCCTCTTTTGGTTCATAGTATGATTGGATTTGAAATTCAAAATCCTGCCTGATGACGTTGGCTTTTGATACCAGTTTGTGATGATTCTTTCATCCTCTCGGATCAGAGATATGTCAAGAAAATTGATGGTGTTGTTGTTTTCGATCTCGTGTGTAAACTGTAGATGCTCACTGTAACTGTTGAAAACATTGCGGACTACATCTACATGTTCTTTCTTCACACACATTAGAGTGTCATCGACATATCTATAATAAAATAGAGGTGTGCAATCGTGTTCATTTTTCAATTTACGCAAGCATGAAGTTTCCAAATCATCCATAACAATGTCTGCGAAAAGTGGAGAGATGGGTGATCCCATCGGACTACCAAAGATTTGTTGATAAAATTGATTATCAAATTGAAAAAAATGTGTTGTCAGAAAGGAATTCAGTACATTTACGAATTTCATCAAACGGTATGTTAGACTTATTATGTATATCTGAAAATCTGCGGTCAAGCGCCTCTAGCACTAACCAACATAGGATGTCTGTAAACAGAGATCTAACGTCGAGAGAAAGGAGTATATGATCTTTTGGGATCGTCAAAGTCTCCAACCGTTCTTTCAATTCGAAGCTATTGTCAATTCGTGATGCAGGTGGTTTGATACATTTTTTCAGCTCTCTATATAAAACGGAAGCAAGAAAATGAGTAGGGCTATTGACTGTAGAAATGATTGGTCTGAGTGGAACATTTTCTTTATGAATTTTTGGTAAACCATAACAACGAGATAAGTTGGTGTCCGTCTGTGTGAGAGCATTGTTGTGATATTTTTCTTTTACCAATAAAATGAACACTTTGTTGAGTGATAAAAAAGTAGACGTTCCGATCAAAAATAATCCACTCAAAAATTTACAGGCAAAAGTACATAAAATACTAGGAAGTTGGAACGATTTGAACTATTTGTCTGACAAATATCACAACAATGCTCTCACACAGACGGACACCAACTTATCTCGTTGTTATGGTTTACCAAAAATTCATAAAGAAAATGTTCCACTCAGACCAATCATTTCTACAGTCAATAGCCCTACTCATTTTCTTGCTTCCGTTTTATATAAAGAGCTGAAAAAATGTATCAAACCACCTGCATCACGAATTGACAATAGCTTCGAATTGAAAGAACGGTTGGAGACTTTGACGATCCCAAAAGATCATATACTCCTTTCTCTCGACGTTAGCTCTCTGTTTACAGACATCCTATGTTGGTTAGTGCTAGAGGCGCTTGACCGCAGATTTTCAGATATACATAATAAGTCTAACATACCGTTTGATGAAATTCGTAAATGTACTGAATTCCTTTTTGACAACACATTTTTTTCAATTTAATAATCAATTTTATCAACAAATCTTTGGTAGTCCGATGGGATCACCCATCTCTCCACTTTTCCCAGACATTGTTATGGATGATTTGGAAACTTCATGCTTGCGTAAATTGAAAAATGAACACGATTGCACACCTCTATTTTATTATAGATATGTCGAAGACACTCTAATGTGTGTGAAGAAAGAACATGTAGATGTAGTCCGCAATGTTTTCAACAGTTACAGTGAGCATCTACAGTTTACACACGAGATCGAAAACAACAACACCATCAATTTTCTTGCCATATCTCTGATCCGAGAGGATGAAAGAATCATCACAAACTGGTATCAAAAGCCAACGTCATCAGGCAGGATTTTGAATTTCAAATCCAATCATACTATGAACCAAAAGAGGAACATAGTGTTCAATCTAGTCGACAGAGCCACATCACTTTCACATAAAAAATTTCATTCCTCTAATTTGTCGCTTATAGAACAACTCCTTTTGGATAACGATTATCCTGAAGATTTCACTGATGAATGTATAAAAACCAGATTACATCGTTCAAAAGATCGTATGAACAGAGCAGAGAAAATACGTTGCAATCAAATCTTATATGCCGGCCAGAACAAAATCTGAATCCCATACCACGAACGTTTATTCGGAAAATGTAATGCTCTGTTCAAACATAACGATATTCACACTCTCCCAAAAGTTTCCAAGTCATTAAGTCCAATAGTAAAATTAGGCAAGGACCAACTAGACAAATTTAGCAAAACTGGTGTTGTTTATAAATTTCAGTGCAAAGACTGCCCAGCAACGTATGTGGGAGAGACAAAAAGACAACTAGGTACACGTATTAATGATCATGTTACAAACAAAGATAAAAAGTCCGTAGTTTCGGTTCATAGACTAAAAGATAAACATGATTTCTATTGGGATCAAACCAAAATTCTTGACACAGAGAAAAATTGGAAAAAACGGTTGATTTCTGAGATGATCCATATTAAATTCGACGAAAACTGCATCAATAAAAAAGACGATATTCAAAATCTCAGTCGAATATATAACCCGTTGTGGGCAACGGCTGCCGAAGCTCGTTGACCCCCGCTCTCTTTCTCTCTCCCACATGCACTACTTTTCATATATATGTCACCTACTGTATGCTGCGATCGCGCTAATATAAATATGAGTGTAAAATGAGACCGATGACTCATCCTATTCACCTGTATTGACAGGAGCCAGACGTTATGTCTGTGCTCTATTATAAGATCGTTCAAAAATATCATGACGATCTAAAGAATAACGCAAGTTGCGCATCTTCAATATTTACACATCCATCATTTGTAAAGAATTTCATATTTTCTATCTTTCCACGAAACCTAGTGGACGAAACGTAGCAATAAAATTTCTTTCATGAAATTTTGGGAATTTATTTAGTTCCCCACCGTCCTTCAACTCGTACATCAACCATCAAGGACGAAAAAAATCTACCAAAATCACCTATGATGTCCTTCAAGATCGATGAGACCAAATAATTATCTCATATATTGAACATCAAGGACGAAAAATCTACAAAATTACTGATGTTAAATATATATATATTTGCCCGTGGCTTAATTATGTTGATTCATATGTTGTGTAAGTGTGTGAGTGTGAATCCTCTATATGAGGCAGTCCATGCACGAAAACTTACCGCATCAATACATATACATATACTGACCTGCATGCTGGGACCGGCTCGAGGATATGAGTGTTAGTGTGTGGGTGTGTGAACGTGTGTTTGTGTCTGTATTTTATGATTTTGTGTACACTGAAAAACTTCCCCTCCACCCGTTGGATCCGAAATGCGAGCTACGGGAGATCCCGATTTTTCAGTCCCATCGACACGCGCTTAAAGAGCTGCGACAGAACTCCCATGGGTATGCCGATGAATCACAGCGGTCGACAATGCCGCCAGCTCGAGCAAAGAGCCAGCGGGGCTCTTGCTCGACCTGGCGGCACACTAAAATATAGCTCGTGCGGCCGTAAACGAATCGTCCGCCGGACAGCCGCGATCGCACGCCTTGATACATTGACGATATTATAATCTCTTATAACAATTTTTGATGGATCTTGTGATTCTGGTATCAACAAGACCCTTCAAATAATATATGCATCTTCATATTTCATCGATAAACAATACTGATGAAACTAAAATCTTAAGCCTCCAAAGGAAGTTCAATGCTTATGATCAAGCTTTGGGGAACGTTACGATGTCAGTAAGATTAGCGCAAACGGCAACACGATTGCTCCGTATGCCAAGGGTCGTGGGTTCAAATCCCCGACAAGGAATTTTTTTTTTAACTCGAGTCTTCCTATATGCTCTACGCAAGCTCGCAAATTTTCCTTGGCATTCAGCCGAGATATGAAAACCCAAGTTTTGAGATTTGTGAGGCTCAAATTTCTCAAAATGCACCCTGGAATTATATTCATTCAGTCTCCTGATTCTGGCAGGATATCCGTCTTGATTGTGAGTTATTCTACTAATAACATATAAATCATAGTTATTCACACTATACATTGACGGAATCATAGTAATAAGTCTTGTATTACCAGGGTTTTTAACGAAACGAAACAAAACGCGATTTTTAATTTTGTTTCGTTCATTTTAGCAAAAACAAAACGAAACAGAATTATTTTTAATTATGTTGAACAAAAACAAAACTAAACGAAAACCGAATCCGTCTTTCTTTTCATAAACGAAACTAAACAAAATTAATGTAATTTAGTTTCGTTGGATATTGTTTCTCAGAATTTATATTTTGTTTAGTTTTGTTCATTCACGGGATAAACAAAATTCAATAATTTTGTTTAGTTTCGTGAATAAACGGAATTCAACAAAACTATTTTCTGTCGAATATGTTTTGTTTTGTTTCTCACAAACAAAACATAAACGAAATCATTCATAATTATGTTGCAATAAACGAAACCAAACAAAACTCTGTATGATTATGTTGAGGGTAAACGAAACTAAACATAAACAAAATGTCATTAAGCGAAACGAAACAAAAATATTTTTGTTTAGTTCAGTTTATCGAGAACTTTGCCCCGACGAGATCATAATTAAACGCGGCCTTTTTTAGATTAGAGTGATGAAAAAAAATTGTCGACACGTTGTGCGGAAAAGTGTTTTCCCCACACCGATTTTCCACTTTCACGGACAGTTTGTCGAAAAACACAGTTCGATACACGGATGTAAAACCTATTTTTTGCATCCTCGTCTTGATTCCGACCTTTGACCACGGCTCAAGACGCAAACCCATCACTCGGACGCGCAAATAGTACATTACGTAACAAGGGTGGAAAGTGCGTTTTCCGCACGAGTTTCGTGACCAGTGCGGAAAAGAACCGTTTTTTGATTTTCTTTCCCACGCCGACGATGGAAAAATAGTATTCGACACTCGGGCAGGGTGGTTTCACCTTCCGAGCGATGATTTCGACCCTCGCCAAGGCTCGGGCCGGAAAAACATCGCTCGGGCCGCGGAAATCAACATTCCCGCCTTTGTACCAAAATCTACTACTTCCGCACGGCTTGCCGTGCGGAAAACCACTTTTTCGCACAATAAAATATTGACCAGCGCGGAAAAGTTACTTTTTATTACTCTAACCTAAAAATGCCGCGTTTAAATAGGACTATAGGGTTCTCGTAGTGAAAAAATATATCACCACCTCGCTTGCAAGCCCATTTTGGGCACTGGAGGACATGTATGTCCTAGTGCCCAAAATGGGCTAACGCGCTCAGTACGGAAATATACTATTTCCGCACGCGTCACGGGAAGAGTGCGGAACTTTTTTCACCCGTGTTGCGTATACTTTTTTTGTGCTGAGTGCGGCAAGCTGTCTCGTCTGATCAAAAATAAATTGAATGATCAGACGAAAGACAATCCAAGCTCATTCGATGGACCCAGGACCAGCTGTAGAGTGGCCTTCACGTAGATCTTTGGAGCTGAAAAGATCGAACATAATCGAGGGTAATCTGGTAGATCAGCGGAGAGTCCTAACTCGAAGAGACTATCCGACCTCAGAGTTTGTGTTCAGATGGTTGATTCTAGTCGAAAATACATGCTTTGGAGCAGATGATTCCATTTCTTTCCTTTCTTTGTGGTTGTTTGACATATTTGCTTTCAACTCTACTTGTCACGAAGTTTTTCAGACTAAATTTAGGTCATGCTGTTGTTATCTTAACGAAATTCCTCATTTTTAGAGATAACCTTCTGATAAGAGAGATATGTATGGCTTGAAGTCTAGACTGAGCATTCGGGGTTACGAGCTATCGAGAATGAATCGGTCATCATTGTATTTTGAGATATTAATTCGGGCTAACTTACTATATCGATCACTTCGATGGAAGCTCCATGGGAATCCGTGGAACCTAAATTATTGTAGTCCGAGGAAGCTATATTTTGACTCTTACTATTTAAAATTTTGAAAATGATTTGTTTAGGGATTGACGTGAGACTCAATTACCAACTGTCATTCAATAGAATAAGTGGCCAGAAGTTCTAATGGAGTGGTTTGCAGCTCACTAGACAGAATAGGGCCCTTAGTCGTTCCGTGTCAGTTTTTGCGATAGTTCTCATATACCAAAATTAAAGTAAAAGTCAGTAATGAGATCAAAGATTGATAATTCATGTTCGGAAGAATGAACGATATTCAAATTACTTATAGGACCCTGTTACATTTATTCAATAGTTCTTAATAGAATTTTTTTCTACAGTGTTGTAGACACCAAAAACATCGGGAAGTTGCAAAAAAATCCAGTCACGTGAATTAGTGCGAGAGTTTTTGCATTATATGTGCAACAGGTGTCAGGTACTTGCTCATAATACCGATAGATTCATGATCTAATTCCGTAGAATATTTGTAAAAGCCACGAGAAAATGAGTAAGGTAGTGCTTCCGGAGGGTGCGCGGGGGCAGGGCGTGGTCCAGGGTGCGAAGCCCCCGGCGGGGTGTATGGGAAAAAATCTTGATTTAAGTGCATTATATTTGAATAAAACTCCAACTCAATTTTGAAAAATTTGTTTTTGGTACATATTTCAGAATAAAATGATCCATCTACATCCTTTTCAGTCTCACTCGATCTCAAATTTGAGCTACTAATAATCATAATAAAATCCAAAGAAGCAAAAAAATCTGTAAATCATGACCCATCATATGGCAAATTCCGAATCCATGTTATCCCAGGAGACACTCAAATTTCAAAGCAACTCAAAATGGGATTTTCAATCGTAATTTAGACCGTAGAGATGTTTTTCGATGAGAATACAGTGGAATCCGGCTATAATGATCCGGATATAATAAGAATTCGGTCATAACGAGCGAAAATTCTGGCAAAATTTGGTTTCGGCACCGGCTATACCGAACAAATCGATGTGGGAGCCGTTCAACTATGAGTTTGGGAGCCTAAAACTCGAGGTGAATACGAGTATCAATGCGAATACGCATGCAGTATGATTCTATAAGTGAGCGAAATGGATAGATCCAATACAAGGAAGAGACTTATGAAGATATAATTTTTCGGTCTTTGCGAGTTAAAGTTAGCAGATATTGCTGACGATTTTGGCATCAATCGAGAATGGATTTTAATCCACTCTCGATCAATGCACCTTTAGAGCCTCGTATGGTTCCGAGGATGCATCTAAAAGATTTTGATGGAAAGGAATGAAGAGTAAAGATGAGAAATGAGAAACTTTATGAAAAATTTGGATCCTACGCTTTATTTTCGATTCATCTTTACTCTTCATTCCTTCCCATCAAAATCCCTTAGATGCATCCTCGGAACCATACGAGGCTCTAAAGGTGCATTGATCGAGAGTGGAGTAAAATCCATCCCCGATTGATGCCAAAAACGTCAGCAATATCTGCTGACTTTAACTCGCAAAGACCGAAAAATTATATCTTCATAATTTGAAATTCCCGCGAGTGATAAATACGATATCCGATCATATCGATCGAGTGTCAAAATTAATTACATACAAGGAAGAAACATTTCATGACGAGTACAACCTGGTAAACTTTGACGCGAAATCAAAATTCCTCAGCTACAATTTTTCAGTTTTCCATCATTTGTACTAGTCCATATTTCATCTTGCAGTTCCTTCAATTTATGACAAATGCGAATCCCTAAATATTGTATGTCCATACCGCTATGTGGATTAATGCACATCTACGTCATTGTCGTCCTGTCATCGTATTCTGAATGTTATAGTTATTTGAAATCTTGATAAGAGAGACTTTACAAACTCAAGATTAGTTTTTTCCACCCATCAAAGATAGTTGTAACGGAATCATATATAACGAGATTTTTTCTTCGGTCCCTTGAAGCTCGTTATAACCGAAATGTTTTCAATCGAGAAAAAAATGAGAGCCTCAATATCGAGAGAAGCTATATCGAGAAAAATATTCACCCCTGGACCCAGGATTGAACTGGGAACCGTCTTCTTGCCGAGAAGATGCTCTAACATCTTAGCTATCTGGGTCTCGACATCACGTCTCTATCTCAATCTAATGGTAATGCAAACTGTGATTAGCAAAACAACTTGAAGAGTATTCAAAAATTTGGTGGTCGTCATAATTTTTCTATGATAGATATCCGTTCTGCGTTCTTTCCTAAGGAGTCATTTTTCCGCACGGCTCGAACTTTTTCGCACCCATTTCCGCACGCAAAACTGTGCGGAAGGGTAACTTTTCCGTGCAGGTTTATGCACGCAAGCACAAAAGAGTACATTTCGATACAAGAGTGGAAAACTTTTTTTTCGCGTCCGAGTGATGGGTTTCCGGCCCGAGCCGTAGGCGAGGGTCGGAATCATTACGAGGGTGCGAAAAATAAGTTTTACATCCGTGTATCGAATACTATTTCCTGACAAACTATGAGAGAACGTGGGAAATCAGTGCAGAAGAGTAACTTTCTCGCACAGTGTGTCAAAAGAAGTTTCTCCACCCTTGTATCAAAATGTATTATCTTTGCATGAGACATGAAAATAAGGACCTCATTGAAACTGGAACCACGTGGAATCTGATTTCTACTTCAACAGAAACGTATGTAAAAATCGCCTCTGTCATACATCCATCTCAGGAGTAATGCGAGGCTAACAAAAATTGAAAATTCACAAAAACGTACATTTTAGTAGGTGAGGAGTCCCTTCATCTTGTAACAGGGACCATTGAGAACCCCTATAAACTGTTAGAATCCCCCCTGTTCACTTTTCTGACGCCAAGGACAGCTCATTCCTAGGATAAAGTGTACTCATCAGAATAGTTGTAATACGAGGTTCTTATTTGAATACATGAGAATATCCGTTGTCCACGCGAGTGTCATACCATTGTTTGAGTACTAATTAATCGATGAAAAAGTTACCCGGAAATGTCGTATCAGATTGGAATATCTCGAATTTGCAGTATCTCTCAAATGCCGAGATTCGCCCATAAGACCCTCACCCAAAGAACTAGAGCTCCTGCGAATAATGATACGTATCGAATGAAGTGTGGTGTTGAGGCGATCGAGCACTCATAGTTTCCACCTTCAAACAATGATAGATGAGTGCAAGTGAAGTGAACTAGGAAAATGATAAAAGAGAGAGAAAACATTTTGTTTTGTTTCGTTCAGTTTTGTTTAAGGGAGAAACGAAACAAAATAATGCAATTCCGTTTACGTTGATGATGAACAAAACTAAACGAAACGATATGAATGAGAGAACTGCATAAACAAAAGTAAACGAAATTATGCGAGTTTTGTTTCATGTGATATTACGTTGAGCCTTTCTGATTACGTTTAGTTTAGTTTCCCTCCAACATAATCAAAAGTAATTGTGTTTACGTTTCGTTTCCCAAAAACGAAATTCAACGTATTCAAAATGCCAGAATTTCGTTTAGTTTTGTTTATTGATATTAAATATGAATAATGTTTTGTTTAGATTCGTTTATCATCAACGTAAACGGAATCGTTTCATTTCGTTTCGTTTATTTGCTAAACCAAACGAAACAAAACGGATATTCCGTTAAAAACCCTGTGTATTACCGATGTATTGAATCGATCGATCTGATCATACCAATCCCCCACAATTATTACTCGTATTTTGAACCATTTAGTGTTTTCACCAGGCTCAAAGTACTTTTTGGATATAAAAATACTCGATTGTTCCGATTTTACACTCGCGAATATGATACAAGGGTGCATTTGAAGAAATTCGAGCCTCATAAATCTCAAAACCTGAGTTTTCATAGTTCGGATGAATATCAAGGAAAATTTGCGAGCTTGCGTAGAGCATAGGAAGACTCGAGTTGAAAAATAAATTTCCTTGTCGGGGATTTGAACCCACGACCCTTGGCATACGAGGCAATCGTGTTACCGCCTGCGCTAATCTCGCTGATTTCGTGAGGTTCCCCAAAGCTTGATCACAACCATTGAACTCCCTCTGGAGGCTTGAGATGTTAGTTTCATCAGTATTGTTCATCGATGAGATATGGAGATGTATGTATTATTTGAAAGGTCTTGTTGATACCGGAATCACAAGATCCATCCAAGATTGTTATTAGAGATTATAATATCGTCAATGTATCAAGGCGTGCGATCGCGGCTGTCCGGCGGACGATTTGTTTACGGCCGCGCGAGCTATACTTCAGTGTGCCGCCAGGTCGAGCAAGAGCCCCGCTGGCTCCTCGTTCGAGCTGGCGGCAATCTCGGATGCTGCGATCCACCGCCACACTCACAAAGTTCTATCGCCACGCTCGCGTGAGTATTCCGTTGAAACGATCCGTGAGTCTAATGGTGGTCTCCAAAAATGAGGAGCTGTCGGGTAGAGGGAAAGTTTTTCAGTGTATGGTCACGATTCCGTAAGTTGGTTGTTTCCGTGATCGGTCGTACACAGTGGCGTTAGTCACTCTTGTGCTCAGGGCCTGAACGGAGATCACCTAACGGTATCTTTTTTTACGCTTTCGAACGTGTATTAATGTGAATGTGTGCAAATTGAGATGAGTTTTTTCGATCGATGAGGACTAGGTTGAGTGGATTCCACTCTTATTGCAGAATATCGATACTTTATTCTGCGACGTTTCGTCAACTCGTGCGTTGACCTCATCAGGCTTGAGATTTCTATAAAGATGTTGTACATATAGATATATCCAAGTGTACAAATGTGTGAATCGACAAACAACAGTATATTTACCTTAGAAATTAATTATCATATAGTTATTAGTAGAGAAGGATATAGAATCCTCTCTTTGTCACTGTGGTTTAAAAGCGCTAGTGAATTCGTTAGAAAGAGCGTGTCGTATTTATACCTGAACTTTTCAAAATATCAACGATCAGCAAGTGATCAACGAGCTTAGGTAGGGAGACGAAAGATCATTGAACTCTGTGGTGAGCTTTATAGGAGTAGATTGCCGTAAAATTCATTCAACTTGGCTGCCTTCTGTTTTATTGATATTATTTTTGTCAGACTTAATGAAAATCATTTCTGATAGTAAACGTTTGTTGAAATTTGCTTCTTTGTCTAAAATTTTTGTATTCAACCAATCAAATTCATGTTTTGATTTTTTCTGTGTGAAGAAACCACTGATTCTGGTTCTTTGAAATTCTGGTGCTCACCAATCCGAGTTTCTAATGATCTTTTTGTCTCACCTACATAAGAGGCCGGACAATTTTTACAGTGGAACTCATAGACTAGCTGCGTGTTTTCAAATTTACGCAATGTATCTTGCCCTAATCTAACTATTCCTCGTAAATTTTCGGTAATGCGTGGAACTGTGAGAATATTGAATTTTTTTAGTAGGTGAGAAGATTTTGGGAAAAAATCTTTTCGATACACTGTGCGTAAAAGTGCACTTTGCGCACAGTTTGTCGACTTTTACTCACAGTTTATCGGAAAGTATAGTTAGATACACGGCCATGAAACCTATTATTCGCATCCTCGTGATGATTCCGACCCTCGCCTGCGGCTCGGGCTGGAAACCCATCACTCGGACGCGAATAAAACGTTTTACGCCCTTGTATCGAATAGTACTATTTTGGTGCGGAATGCTAACTTTGGGCATAGAAGCAAAAAAATGTTTTCGTACATCATCAATCGAAGAGCGTGTAGGACTGCTTTGATTCATGGATCTGAGTCTAATTTCAATGTGTTTGTTGATAAAAACTATTGGATAATTGTTATTGGTCAGGATATTCCTGACTACTTTTGAATTTTCTTTGTGGAATTTCTTATCTGAGAGTAAGATGGATCTGTCAACTAAGTTAAAAATGATATTCTTTTTTAGTTGAAGAGTGTGATTGGAAAGATAGTTCAGAATTCTACCTGATGATGTACTTTTTTGAAACCAATTGGTGATCAATTTTTCATTACTACGAATGAGAGTTATATCTAAGAAATTGGTTCTACTGTTCATTTCTACTTCGTACGTAAATTTCAGGCTGGGATCATAATTATTAAAAACTTTGACAACAGAATCTAAAAACTCTTTCTTCACACACAACAACGTATCGTCTAACGTAAAAAAGGGGGGTACATCCGTTAGATTCTTGAAGTTCATTTAAACATGAATTTTCTAAGTCTTCCATCACTATATCTGCGAATAACGGTGATATTGGTGAGCCCATTGGGCTGCCAAAAATTTGCTTGTAAATCTTGTCATTAAATTTAAAGTAAGTATTATCAAAAATGAGTTGAGTGCATTCCCTCAGCTCATCAAAAGGTATCTTACAATTGTTAAGAAGTAAATGGAAGCGTTTATCAAGGCCATCTAATACAAGCCGGCATGGTGTGTCAGTAAACAGAGAGCTTACGTCTAAAGATATAAGAATGTAATCATCAGGTATATGCAAATCTCGCAATTTTTCTCTCAACTTGAAACTATTATTAACACGTGATTTTGGAATCGGAATATGTTGTTTTAACTCTTTCTAAAGTATGGAAGCTAATGAATGTGTAGGGCTATTAATTGTTGATATGATTGGACGAAGAGGGATGTTATATTTATGGATCTTTGGGAGGCCATAGGCTCTCGCGAGTACTGTGTTTGTTTGAGTGAGAGAGTTCTTGTGGAATTTAGTGCTAAGATATCCATTCTCATTCCACCGTTTTAATAGTCCTGAAACTTTCTTTTGAGTAGAAACTGGAGGATTTGATTTCACACACTTGTAGACTTTTCTGTCAGATAGCAGGGTATTCATTTTGTTGTTATACGTGCTCCTATTGAGACAGACAGTTACATTTCCCTTATCAGCTCTGATGAAGAAGACATCAGTATTGGATTTTAGGAAATTTTTTGTTTCTCTAAGTTTTTTGGCAAATTCTCTATCTTCAACTGAGACGTGAGATCGTTTATTCTTTTCAACTTGAATAATGTTAGAAATTTTCTGACGTATATAATTTTTCTCAGCAGTACAAAGATCAGAACTTTTCAGAGTTTGTTCAACATTTTTCACTGTGGAAATAATGTCTCCAGTCTCAAGATTAGAATTGTAACAATAATTGGGGCCCAAAGAAGCTATATCTATTACGTTGTCGGGGAGATCAACATCCTTGTAATTCTTAATCCATTGTTGATATTAGGTTTTCCTTTCGGTGGGCTAAGTGTATTGAATTTTCTCTTATGAAGTGCGTTACATCTATTCTGCACAGTAGTGGACTTTTTACTATTAAATTCTAGAAAATCATGTAAAATGGTAGGGTCAAGCTGAGTATCGTTGAGAGAGTTTATTAATTCAGATAACTAAGTGCTCAAAAAGCGTAAATGGTAATGGACATCTTTAATTCCATTATTCATAAGCCGTCTAGATACTGTAGATATGAGAGTCGAGTTTGATGTTTCACTGGACTTACTATGAAAGGTGATGTTACGAAGTCGTTGCGTTGTGTGCGTGATGTGTTTAGAGACGACATCGTTGCTCCTGCATCTGAGTAGGAATCTCTGCTTTGCTGATGTTTCTGCTATGCGGACGATCGTTCTCGAGTACTTGCTCATTGTAGTTGCTACATATTTACCATGATTTTTTCGTATACTTTGGAAGAATCCCATCTTGGAAAATTGGTGGATGGTATGTAGTCTTTTTTGGATCGAAGACTAAGTAGATTTGAATGAAGATCGGTGATCGTCCTCTCTTCCTGCACATTGAGGTGAGTTTTTTCGATCGATGAGGACTAGGTTGAGTGAATTCCACTCTTATTGCAAAATATCAATACTTTATTCTGCGACGTTTCGTCAACTCGTACGTTGACCTCATCAGGCTTGAGATTTCTATAAAGATGTTGTACATATAGATATATCCGAGTATACAAATGTGTAAATCGACAAACAACAGTATATTTACCTTAGAGATAAGTTATCACATAGTTATCAGTAAAGAAGGATATAGTATCCTCTCTTTGTCACTGTGGTTTAAAAGCGCAAGTGAATTCGTTAGAAAGAGCGTGTCGGATTTATACCTGAACTTTTCAAAATATCAACGATCAGCAAGTGATCAACGAGCTTAGGTAGGGAGACGAAAGATCATTGAACTCTGTGGTGAGCTTTATAGAGGTAGAGTGCCGTAAAATTCATTCAACTTGGCTGTGTCTTCAATGACTTGACGAAACGTCGCAGAATAAAGTATTGATATTTTGCAATAAGAGTAAAATTCATTCAACCTAGTCCTCATCGATCGGAAAAACTAATCTCAATGTGCAGAAAGAGAGGACGATCACAAATCTTCATTCAAATGAATGTGTGTAAAGTGTAGTATAAGTAAGAATTCAGGTATGTAGTGTGTTCTGTATGCGTTTGAGTATTCTTGTATACATATTGGGGTGATACATATATCTATAGTTTATATAGTATCATCATGTTATATGATTTGAATAGAATTTTTTCGAGAATATTTAAAAATTGAATTGAGATAAGTATTCCAGCTACTTTTAATAAGACATTCTGATTTCTTCAAACAGTCTGAGTATATCTGTTCGTAGCCCATAATTTCAAGCTCAAAATAGAATATATAATCCCATGGATGAGTCATTGCTAACAGGGAGCCTTCAAAGGATGTGTGCAGAATGACTCAGGATTACAGAGATTCTATTGGGCTGAAATTCTATATTGGGATCCGTCTGTCAGCTAATAAGAACACCTAATACTTGTCAATACCTCAGCACTTTTGTAAGGCCCCCCTCCGCAGGCGGTTGTCAAGTATTGGATTCTTCGTTTGTAGGTGTCATGTCATTTAAAGATTAAAGTTTTCATTGAATGGTAATGGTAACCTTTAAGGTAGTTGTACACTAAAATGCAAAACATACCAGAATGTCACCAAAGTTGGTGAGGATTTAGTTCAAGTGTTAATGAACACCTGTGCAAAATTTCAGAATGATTGACCGTTTTGTTTCAGAGTGGTAGTCATCGAAATTCGTCACTTTTAGCATGGCGCTCATGCGGGATCAGCGACTCCCATATAAACGCAATGTTGAAAGTGGCGGGTTCTTGATGGCTACTAATCCGAAACAAAACGGTCAATCATTCTGAAATTTTGCACAGGTGTTCATTAACACTTGATCTAAATCCTCCCCAGCTTTGGTGATTTTCTGGTATACAGTGAAATCTCCCTTAATGGAGACCTCCTATTAGCGGACACCTCTCAATAACGGACAATTTTCTGCGACCAGCAGAAGTATAATCACAGAAATGAACCTCTGATTAGCGGACACCCCCGGATAGCGGACAGTTATGATGCAACCAGAGGTGTCCGTGCGACCGGAGATTTCACTGTATTTTCAGCTTTAGTGTACAACTACCTTAATCTAAGAAGATTTATTGAAAGATTTATCTGTCCTATCGTCGTGGTCTTGGAAGAAGGTAGAACATGTATTTGAACATGTACACAATATATTTGGAATTTTTGGAAATTTTTAGAGAAAATTGGAATTTCCATGAAATTAATAATAATTTTCAACGATTTTAACTTTTCTTTCGGATTTCAAATCGAAATTGGGATTTGTCACTAATTCTATTTTAAATCTAAAATGAAATAACACTAAAAGAAGGGGACGGCTAATTTTCCCGCCCCTTATGATTTTTATTGTTTGCATTCTGGATTGCAACATATTGTACATATTTACAATCATTATATATTGATATATACATTTATATAAATAATACATTGACTGATACTAATCCTTCTCCAAAAACAAGAACATCTTTAAGTTTCCGATTAATAGCGTTGTAGCCTGTGTGCCTCCGCATAGATTCATGATCTCTCAATCTAATAAGCTCCCCAAGCCCTGTCTCCCTAGCCGAAAATTCCAATCTGAACTACTGAACATATCTACAGACGATTTCAACATAATAATAGATCTATCAATCGAAAGATGAATCAAATAACCGAAATGTGGTGCGTTGACCAGCAGAATTGAATAGCCGATGCGACTAGCTTCTAATTTGACTTAACTTCTGGTTTGACAGAGGGTCAAACCAGGAGCTAAGTCAAATCTTACTCACTTTTGATGCTACCTATATGTTTTCCAGAATTGGCAGAAGGCCATGTCTATGTAGGGTGACCAAGAAACCCCAAATTGATTTTACTAATTCGTTTGATTTTGAAATAACAAACTTAGTCTAGTTTTGGTTCTTTGAAATGATATTTGCGCCCTGAAGAGGTGGCTCAGTTGCACCCGGATGTATGATAGGGTGACCAACTCTAGGGAGACCGTTCGCCTTATGTTTAATGGGTGAACGCTTTCTACAAATGATGATTTTATTCGAATAAATGTACTTCTATTCACTTACCAATGCAGCAATATGATGATCCTTGACCCTGCCTCCGATTCCTGGGATTATGTTCGACAGTTCTTGTTCCACTCTGGAGCGCGTCGACCTCCTCTCACGGTAGGTTGAGACCGACTGACGCTTCATATGTACTTTCTCTATGATATGGTCTCACCAGGCGACGTCGGCAATTTTTTGGGAAACTATTTGACTATGTATATACGTATCTGTAGCCACACAGTTGCCCTTCCCAAACAGATGTTTGCCAGAACTGTCCCTAAATGGGAATAAACATAATCAAGCCACGTGTGAATTCCTATGTCCGTCCGGATCTCCCGAGCAGGGCTGCCAACCTGAAGTCGCGTTCGAGAATCAGTGTTGCTAACTTGACGTTAAATGTGTATATATATGTTATATGAAATTGTGTGTAAGTCAAGTTGGCAGTTCTGATTTTTGATTGCGATTCCATTTATGAATTCAAATATATATATTTGCCCGTGGCTTGACTATGTTGAAATTTATATGTTGTGTAACTGTGTGAGTGCAAATCCTCTATATGAGGCAGTCCATACACGGAAACTTACCGCATCAATACAAATACATATATTGACTTGCATGCTGGGGCCGGCTCGAGGATATGAGTGTTTGTGTGTGGGTCTGTAAACGTGTGTGTGTGTGTATTTTATGATTTTGTGTATGGTCACGATTCCGTAATTTGGTTCTTTCCGTGTTCGGTCGTACACAGTGGAGTGAGTCACTCTTGTGCTCAGGGCCTAAACGGAAATCACCTAACGGTATCGTTTTTTACGCTTTCGAACGTGTATTTATGTGAATGTGTGTAAAGTGTCGTATAAGTAAGAATTCAGGTATGTAGTGTATTCTGTATGCGTTTGAGTATTTTTGTATATATATTGGGGTGATACATATATCTATAGTTTATGTAGTATCATCATGTTATATGATTTGAATAAAATTTTTTGAGAATATTTAAAAATTGAATTGAGATAACTATTCCAGCTACTTTCAATAAAACATCCTGATTTTTCAAAACAGTCTGTGTATGTATGTTCGTAGCCCATAATTTCAAGCTCAAAATAGAATATATAATCCCATGGATGAGTCATTGCTAACAGGGAGCCTTCAAAGGATGTGTGGAGAATGACTCAGGATTACAGGGATTCTATTGGGCTGAAATTCTATATTGGGATCCGTCTGGCAGCTAATAAGAACACCTAATACTTGTCAATACCTCAGCACTTTTGGGAGGCCCCCTTCCGCAGGCGGTTGTCAAGTATTGGATTCTTCGTTTGTAGGTGTCATGTCATTTAGAGATTACAATTTTCATTAAATGTTAATTTTTTGATCTGAGAAGACTTATTAAATGATCTTGGATGAATATCTATCTGTCCTATCGTCGTGGTCTTGAAAGAAGGTAGAAGAGATATTTGAACATGTACACAATGTATTTGGAATTTCTGGAAATTTTTCAGAAAAAATTAGAATTTTCATGAAATTAATAATAATTTTCAACAATTTTAACTTTTCTATTGGATTTCAAATCGAAATTGGAATTTGTCACTAATTCTATTTTAAATCTAAAATGAAATAACACAAAAAGAAGGGGACGGCTAATTTTCCCGCCCCTCATGATTTTTATTGTTCGCATTCTGGATTCTTAAATATTGTACATATTTACTATCATTATATATTCATATATACATATATATGAATAAATACATAGACTGTTACGAGTAATATTCATAAAAGTGATGATTACTGCTTAAATTAATGATGATATTGAATTTCATGATGTTTTTCCGTTCGGCATCCACCTCCAAGAACAAGAACATCTTGAAGTTTTCGATTAATAGCGTTGTAGCCTGTGTGCAGACAATTTTCCTTCTTTATTTATTTATTTGTACATTTTTATGAATATTTTGTACATGTTTGAAGGATAAGTTCATGTGTTTGTGTGGAATGGGCTTCCTGATTTATTGGAGACCGTGGCTGAGCGCCGTCTCTGACTATGGAAGCTTTTAACTTGCAAGTTTTGGCTGGAGGCTTTCATTTGACTAAGGTTTGACAGAAGGTCAATTACCTCTTACTCACTTTTGATTTGATGCTACCTATATGTTTTCCAGAATTGGCAGAAGGCCATGTCTATGTAGGGTGACCAAGAAACCCCAAATTGATTTCACTGATTTGATTGATTTCAAAATGACAATACTTAGTGTAGTTTTGGTCCCTTAAAATGATATTCGCACCCTGAAGGGGTGGCTCAGTTGCACCCGGATGTATGATGGGGTGACTTACTCTAGGGAGGCCGTTCACCTGATGTTTGATGGGTGAACGCTTTCTATAAATGATGATTTCATTCGAAGAAGAGTACTTCTATTCACTCACCAATGCAGCAATATGATGACCCTTGACCCTGCTTTTCATTCCTGGGATTATGTTCGAAAGTTTTTGTTCCACTCTGCAATGCGTCGACCTCTTCTCACGGTAGGTTGAGACCGACTGACGCTGCGTATTTACTTTCTCTATGATATAGTCTTACCATGCGACGTCGGCGATTTTTCGGGAAACTATGTGACGATATATACGTATCTATAGCCACACAATTGCTCTTTTTCAAGCAGATATTTGGCGGAACTATCCCTGAATGGGAATTTTATTTAATTTCGAAGAAATATTTATATTCAACGACTTTATAGTGATATATGGATATAGTTTACCTGATATTTTCTTTGAATTATGGTATAATATGATTCGCAGAGAGACGAAAGGCCATGTATATGTAGGGTGACTAAGCAACCCCAAATTGATTTTATTGATTTATTTGACTTTATAATAACAATACTTAGTCTAGTCTTGGTCCTTCAAAATGATATTTGCACCCTGAAGGGGTGGCTCACTTGCACCCGGATGTGTAATGGGGTGACTAACTCTAGGGAGGCCGTTCACCGGATGTTTGATGGGTGAACGATTTCTATAAATGAGCATTTTATTCGAATAAGTGTACTTCTATATACTCATCAATTCAGCAATATGATGATCCTTGATCCTGCTTTTGATTCCTGGGATTATACTCGAAAAATTCTTGTTCCACTGTGGAGCGCGTCGACCTCCTCTTACGGTAAGTTGAGGCCGACTGACGCTTCATATATTCTTGCTTTATGATATGGTCTCACCAGGCGATGTCGACGATTTTTTGGGAAACTATGTGACTCTATATATGTATCTATAGCCACACAATTGCCCTTTCAAGCAGATGTTTGGCAGGACTGTCCCAAAATGGGAATTTTATTGGCGAAAACAGGATTATTATTCCACGCCCCAATGTGGGATATTAGGATGATTTCAACTACTGTACATATCACATTCTACTTATGTGAACTTTGCAATACAGCTGAATTTCCATGTAGCTGTTACAGCTTTGTTTTTTAGCAGGTAGTGTTAAGGAAAAAATTGAAAATATTCCCTTTCTAGAGTTCACTAATTAAGATGTTGTAATTTCTGTTCGATAAACAGCACATTTTCAGGTCTTTCCCAAGAGAATTTCATGGTGCAGTCCAGAAAATAATAAGAACATGTAACTGATACTTTGAGAAATTGACTGCACTATCATTTTTGAATCAAAAATGATATAAAAATCTGCTATACCGTTCGTACATGAGAAACCCCATCCCTTATTCCTCCAATTCCATTTGACGGAATGTCATTTTATTGTGACTTTAAGAAAACTTCAAATTGAAATATTGAGAAATTTTCAGAAAATTGAACGCACCGAATAGAGTGCAGCCGAGCGAGCGTTAGCGAGCCAGGCATTACCGCTAGTTTTTATGACCCTGGTAACGTGCGATATCGGAATGTTTTAAGGTGCGAAATTGTAGGTTTTGACATGTAGAATCTTGATCCTTTCGCCTTGAGGGGCCTCCTCAACTCATACGCTGGCGGCTCGCAGAAAACCGCGAAAATACTGAAAAAACTCCAGTAATGAAGATATAACTCAGAGGGGAAGCAGTATACCCAGATTCTCATGAGGAACGTTGTCACATTTTCCAATACAATAGATTTCATGGTTGATTAGCCTTGTCAGATTCCAATAACTACCGAAGAACAGTTTTTTTGAGATGATGTCGGCCGGGAGGGGTTTGAAGGTCTGCAGATTTATCTGGAAGTATGTTTCACAGGTACTAACTGAGCACCAAAATTTCCCTGGGGATATGGTCCAGGGCCGATTTCACCATCTTACCTTGCTATAGCCTTTGCAGAAGAACTCCCCGCGTATAAGGCTACATTGCTGTCTATTCGGAGTCATTCGGTTGATTGATCATTCACGATGAATCAATTCTACCACAAGATGGTGCTACCACTGTTATCAAATGCTGTGGAGCGCTACTTGCAGACTGGTGCATAAAATAATTGAAAAATCTCAAAATTGTGCGTTGGAAGTTCATAGTTGAATGTTTCCATTAATTCACTTTTCGTCTATGCATAAGGCTTTGCGGAATCTTTGCATAGCTATGCAAAATCCTTCCACCCAGGTCACATCGTTCTTCCTGGGGGTTACTCTTACGGCATGAGCAGTGTTTCATGCCTGCATCTAGTGATATCCTGTACACTTTCCTCCAGGCATTAGAGGAGCGAGAACGTCCAAAGTTCATACAAACAATGTAGGAGTATCCTGAATCGTTGGAGCTCGTGAGGATCATTTGTCTTCGTATTTCCTCTCGAGTGTTCGTAGAGGGAGGATGATGCGATTATCACCCGTCAGATATCTGATGTGTTGGATTGAGAGAGGTTTGATCTCTCTTTAAAAAATTGACGCATGTCAGAGTTGACAGATTATTTCGTTTACCTTAATTGGGAGGGATCCCAGATTGAGCATTCAACAGCTTCATTACAAGCCTTAGATACTCTATCATATTGATATTCCTCCTTCTCACATGGGGTTTCTCATTATTCGTAGGTGAGCAGATGGAAACTCAAGGTATTGAGTGGGTGTGCCCAGATTGTATGAGATTGAAGAATGATGGATCTGGGGCTAAGTTTCCTTCAAAGAAACGAAGTTCTGATACAGAGAAGCTCGTAAGTGGGATTGTTCCAGTATCGATATCGAATACCTCGAGGACACAGGAGAACCAGGATCCTGAGATCGGATTTCGAAAACTTCGCGAAATATCGGAAGTCATGCACTGTGTAGTTTGTAAGAGAGAAGCAAGAAGTAATAGTATATATTGTTCTGACGCTTGCATCTTGACTCATGCTGAAACATCATCGGTCAATGATAAACGAACGCGTACCTCATGTGCCAAGGGTCTCCAAGGAACTGGCGGACTTCCCAAGATCACGCCGGGGAGGAGTATTGCTGTCGATCAAGAGATGAAGTCTAAGGGTGAGTCTCGCCAATGATCTCTAACTCAATTCCCCATCGATCTATGGGTGCATTCATTTGAAAACTATCAATCCTCATCTAACAAGTCTTCCACTAAATCTTCCTATCTCAGTCACTTGCAACATTTTAGTTACCTGCAACATTTTAAAGTTTATAGGATAGGCCCTGTGAGTTATGAAACTAGGATCATTGATGATCTAGAGAATATTGCAGATACCGCTATTGTAAACTTCTAAAATATCTCCGCGAATTTCGAAGGTATCATGGTGTTCTAAAAAAAGCGCCAATTGTGGAAAAATCAATGAATTGACTATACTTCCCTGATTAAGGCGATGCAGTCACCATGCAACCTGAGAATCATTCCCATCTTTCTCCGATTCTGTTGCGATCTGGGGTAAACGACAAGTGTACAAATATTTGTTATCATCTAACTTAGTTTGGTCCACTCTCTGTTGAGCCCAAATTGCAAGAGAATCGGAGGAAGGTGAGAATGGAACTGTGCGTATATTATAGGTTGAGAGGTTCCTGCGAGCGAGTTATTCCTATTTTCCTCCGATTCTCTTATGATTTGGGCTAAGCAGCGGATTGGGGAGTAGGAGCTGGACGATAACAAGTATTCGACAACTCGTCTCACACTCTGAATCGTCAAACTTCCTATGTGAGCTGTATCTTTAAGGTCTATGGTCGCGGTGCTCCGTGACCGCATCGCCTTGACGATTTCTTTGATACTTGTTGAGAAAGGGACTAAGCGGTTAACCACGGCGAATCGGCCCTTGTCAGGTATGGCCCCCGGACTAATTTTCCCCGGTTTCTAACACCAAAGTGAGTAGGAAAAGAGGATCATTAAGTCCCGATGTCGCCTATATTTTTATAACACCCTTAAACGACTCTAGAAAAGGCTAAAAATCGATGTTCCATCAACTGAATCGCGTTTTAACGCATCTCGATGAATTTTTCTGAAAATTCTTTGATATACTTTTGAAACATTGACAATTTCAAACAAAGTATTTGGGTATCGCCAACTCTTCATTTAGGCCCCAGAAAAAATTCTTGAAAACTAAAAATCAATTTTTCTCATAGAAATTGGCCAGGGAAACGGGAAATTTTTATTCCAACGTGTTTGCCAGAAAAAAATACATCGGATATGGGTGTTTTCAGACATTCCCAAGTGGTGGAAAGTGGTCAAAATTGACGAAAATCATTTCCGAAGCAAATTCTGATTCAGTATTTAGCATCTCCTGCGCATGCGCGTCAATCTACGCTCCTGAAACTATTTCTAATCGGTAGCCAGTATGATTTCCATCAAAATGACTACTTGACAAAGTCGAATTGATGCATTAGAACCCGAGATATACCAATTTTTAGAGAGTAAAAAATTCAAGGTACCAAATCCGTGAGGCGACGGTAAGCGTGGCGAGCCCAGTAATGATTGGATGCTCATATTTCTGCTTTTGCTCCATGAAATTGACTTTGGCAAGGGGTCATTTTGATGGAAATTGCGCGGGCTGTCGTTTGAGAATAGTCTGAGAACCCAGAAATCACGCGCATGCGCAGAAAATAGCAGTTTATTGTCTATGTGGCAAGATTTTTACGCTTCTAGCCCGCGCAATTTCCTTCGAAATGACCCCTTGCCAAAGTCAATTTCATGGAGCAAAAGCGGAAATATGAGCATCCAATCATTACTGGGCTCGCCACGCTTACCGTCGCCTCACGGATTTGGTACCTTGAATTTTTTCTCTCTAAAAATTGGTATATCTCGGGTTCTAATGCATCAATTTGACTTTTTCAAGTGGTCATTTTGGAGGAAATCACCCTGGCTACCGATTGAAAATAGTTTCAAGAGCGTAGATTGACGCGCATGCGCAGGAGATGCTAAATAATGATACAGAATTTGCTTCGGGAATGATTTTCGTCAATTTTGACCACTTTCCACCACTTGGGGATGTCTGAAAGCACTCATATCCGATGTATTTTTTCTGGCGAACACGTTGGAATAAGAATTTTCCGTTTCCCCGGCCAATTTCTATGAGAAAAATTGATTTTTAGTTTTCAAGAACTTTTTCTGGGGCTTAAATGAAGAGTTGGCGATACCCAAATACTTTGTTTCAAATTGTGAATGTTTCAAAAGTATGTCAAAAAATTTTCAGAAAAATTCATCGAGATGCGTTTAAATGCGATTCAGTTGATGGAACATCGATTTTTAGCCTTTCTTAGAGTCGTTTCAGGGTGTTATGAAAAATATAGGCGACCTCGGGACCTAATGATCCTTTTTTCCTACTCACTTTGGTATTAGAAACTGGGGAAAATTAGCCCGGGGGCCATACCTGACAAGGTCCGATTCGCCATGCTTAACCGCTTAGTCCCTTTGAAAATTCAGCAATATCGGTGAGTTTGCGATATTCATGAGACTCCGACAATTCTTCAATCCCATGGCTTTGCTTCTACTATTCATTCATGACAATACGGTTCGAGGAACTCCTCGAGCTGGGCTTGGGTCTTTCAGCAAACTTTGTGAACCTTCCCAGTCAAAAACCCCGCATTCTGCAATGTTGAACTCTTGAGTTTCCATGGTGAATTCATGTTTTCTTGGATAGTTTCGCTTCGAGAGTAATCATTAGTGTCAAGAATACGCTGATAAGAGAAATCAGCAGAATGCTTTCTGGAAGCGAAAACTGCCTCATCGTGACGAAATTTCAAATAGATTTCCTGATGTATTATGCTAACGCTTTTCAGATGATTATTTTCTCGTGGTAAGGAATTTGACTCTTATATCCCGGGTGCACTTGCAAATGCCCAACCTTTTTCGAACTGCAGCTCATAACATCAGCATTACGAGTATATCTATAGAACCTCGGTTAACGGACACCTCGGAATAGCGGACACCTCTAAATACCAAACATTCTGAGATGATTTGTTTGACTCCCATTTGATTTCTATAGGACTGAACCCTTGGAATAGCGGACAGGTCAATAGCGGACACCTCCCACACCGGACACATTTTCCGCCCTCGATTTGATCGATCCCGTGTTAATTCACCTCGATATACCGGACACTTGAATTTCGAGTCTGACTCTAAAAGTATTCGTAATTAATGAGGAACGCTGAAAAATGTTTGCTTGCACTGCCGAAATTTGTTGCTCAAAATGTTTCAAGTATATCTTTGTCAAAAGTTTCTGAGTTCCAAAACGCAGTTTTAAGGGAGTAAATGAAAGAAATGATAAGGGTTTGCATTTTATGGGGATAAAATTGATATTATCAATAATTCAGCAATTATATAGCGATTACAACTAATAATAATCAGCTATTGTATTATTAAACATAGTAAACTCGATTTTCAATTTCCTTCTTTGATGAAAGAATCTAAACTTGAACAATGAATGACTGTCCAGCACTATTATATCAAATGACAATTCAGACTTAAAATGGATAATTTCGATTCAAATTAATATCTTTACATGCAATGAACATTGCAAGAATTCCTACGCAAGACCCACAATTTGGCGACCCTCGAAATAGTGGACACCTCGGAATAGCGGACACTTTCATGGTGCACCGAGGTGTCCGGTATTGCGAGATTCTACTGTATATCTGTCTTTTTAAATGGGTCCATATGGTCAATGCTAACCAATGCTAATGTTATAGGCTAATGTTATAGCTCGAAAACGGTTGGGCAACGGTTCGAATTTCCAAGTGCGGCTCTGGGATTCACTTTTTGGTGGTCAAAGGAAACTATCTTTAGTCCATCTATCTAGAGTTCCATCCAAATCCGTGGCCCACAACCCCCGAGTGCTCCTTGTGAATCAAGCACAAAGGGAAAATCTCAACTATGTCCTCTCAGAACGAGCCTGCAGCAATTTCTCAGGAATCTTGCTCAAATTTCGTTTCTCACAACGGATAATCCATCGAATTGAGATGAGGAAGTCTTGTGCTCATGGAGGCCTCATCAAATACGCTGCTGGAAGAGATTAGCAGACTGCTTTCTCAAAGCGGTATCTCCCAGTGATAAGTAGGAATCTTAGAACACACAACTACTCATACTATGATTGATTGATGACTATATTCTCCCATTGATTCTTCATTCACCTATCATCGAAATATATCTGAGAATGACCTCAGCAAGTTTTGGGTCTCACCTCCATCTGTGCAAACCTTTGGGACTCGTCTTCCTCGCCCCATATGTAATGTGAGTGGTTCTCTGTTCAAGTTTCTCCTTCATCACTCGATCAACTCGGGTCTTCCTAGGACTTCTACAATATCATCGAATGACGAGATCAAAGAAATTGTCATGGGGCAGGTCCATGCCTACGAGTAGCTATTGCAAGATTCAATGGAATGCGATGGAACTAAACGCCACTAACCGCACATGTAAGATTCAGTAGCTGTGACTCAGAGGTGCCAGTCTAGAGCCTTCTAGAATTCTCGAGAACGAGCGCACTGACACAGGAATGCGCGAAAACAATGGGGCCGACGCGCATTCCACCGCGGCGTGGTTACTAGTATAAATACGGTGCAAAAGCCACGGGCAGGGCTTCTAGAATCTTAGTCGACCACGTAAACTCGTAGCGTAGGCTCCGCGATCAGTAGCATTCCAGGACGAGTAGTCTCAGCCCTTGGTACTCTCGTATCATCGTCGAATTAGTAGAATAACGAATAGTGGTAACAGTCTCTCTCTCTCGGATTTATAACTCACCTTGGAATGAATCTATACTGCGCTCACCATCTCAGACTCACCATTCAGATAATACCCTGCATCCCAAATTACTTGCGCGACAGCCTAATAAGAACAGAATAGAACCCATAGAACGTGAACCTGAAGAACCCTGGTTCATAACAATATCCCAACTGTTCCTACTCAATCATTAGTGATTCATAGCTTCATGAACTGGAACTGATGAAAATCTTGCATTCCTATCTCAGAATATTTTTTTTGAGATAAAAGCACCAATAGTGGAATAGAAAACCGAGTACTCTCTGATCACTTGAGTCTCGGAGAAGATTGTTGAGTTAGCTATATGATGAGACTGCTTCAGATAGTAGAGAAACTCTTTGCGAACAGTTTAGCTAAGGGGGAAATCCCGAATGAACTCATGGAATTGAAGTAATTAGTACTTGAAGATAGCATGTTTTGCTCCTCTAGTGGAACACCGTCTTTCAACTTTGGGACCAGTAGTGGAACGCGTAACAGAAACCTATAGTGGGACGAACAACTGATGTAATTTACAGTGATTCTATTGTACCAGAGGAGCATGATGAGGCTGAGCTAACTCCAAATGCAGCTGAAAGAATCTCCCGAAATTCCAACGAGATATTCAAATACATGTCAAAATACGTTACCAAAAAAATTTTTGTCGTCAGTTGTGAGGCTGATTCTGAGATGGACGATTAGCGAGTCTCAGAAATCGGTCCTGATGGAGAAAAACGTATTGTGTGGTTTTGGATCAGCATTCTCAATCATCTATTCTACCCTCGGGATAGTGATGGAGAAGGTGGTAATGCACTATAACACGTTCAGACGATCGTTTGAAACGGGGCGGATGTTCGAGCGGAGGTCTTTCTTCATCAAATTATGTGCAAGCCACTCGTCTTCTTGACATCGCGCAGATTTTTCCGGTAATACTTGTGACAATGACTGGCAGAGCTTCGATATTGATCAATCCGAATAAGCATTAGTCTTGAGGTACAGATACAGCCGTTGAATACAAGTCGAAGA
Source organism: Eretmocerus hayati (assembly GCA_029851415.1). Lineage (NCBI taxonomy): Eukaryota > Metazoa > Arthropoda > Insecta > Hymenoptera > Aphelinidae > Eretmocerus > Eretmocerus hayati. Next base: position 133,342,139 of record CM056741.1, on the reverse strand, counting down.
TGAGGGAAGTATAACAAATATGAAGTCTTGAGTATCTCCGTAGTTTTGACTCAACTTAAGACATTCGGCATCTTTACTAACTCCTGGTCAATGCTGAATTGGATATTACTGTTCCCGTTTTTCTTTCTTGGTCTAGGTACCATTGCAACTTATCTAGTGAATCTTATCTAGTAAATAGAGATGATCAGTGGCTCAAGTTGAGTTGAAATTACAGAGATACTGAAATCGTCATGTGATCAATTGTTTTCAATGACTTTCACACTCAGATCCCGCGTAAAAATTTTTTTGTTCATATGAAGTTTTTCTGAACTTGATGTTCAGGAGAAGTTTATATGGACAAAAAAATGAGACTATCCCGCACTTGGAAAAGAAACATTCTCTGAACTTTGGCAAACCTTTTCTGAACTTGAAAAAAAGTTTGCGCAAGTTCAGGTATTGTTTCTTTCTTGAGACCTGGAAAAAACATCTTTGGAACATGTTCGAAGCATCCTCCGACGGGCATAAAAACACTTTCCTCGGCAGTTCGAGGTCGGTAGCTCGAGCGTAGGCGTCTCGGGTACTCTTGAGCCCTACGATGAGCCCGAGATGACGTGCAGAGCTTGTGGTCGCTCTAAATAGACGCCGACGAAGACCCCTGAAGATTCACCGACTGACCACCGTGGTAGTGCGGCTCACCTGGAAAATATGAAAGAAATTTCCACAAAGTATCAAGCCCGTTCTTTGGTAGAGATTTTTGAACTCTCGTGCAATAGGAATTTGACTCAAAAGACACGAGAAGAGAGAGAAGGTTAGAGTATGGCGAATTGCTTATTCATTGGCAAAATGATGCTAACGTTGATGATAATACGAGTTTACTTATCTGATGATCAGAGAAACCAGTTGGAGACACCTCAGCCCATGCTTATTATATCCATTTGAAGCTTTTTCTGATCAATTTCAATCAAATCTTCGAGGTTTTGCCGGTTCGCTTTCCATTTCTGCACTAGCTAGCGATATTGTTTAGTTGTTTGTTATCAATATATTGTCTATAGAAAATCGATCGTAACTGGGGAGAGCAACTATATTCATATCGTCACTTCGTTTGTGTAGTAATGAGAAGCGGACCGGCATAGCCACGAAGATTTGATTGAAATTAATCAGAAAAAGCTTCAAATGGATATAATAAGCATGGGCTGAGGTGTCTTCAACTGGTTTCTCTGATCATCAGATAAGTTAACTCGTATTATCATCAACGTTAGCATCATTTTGCCAATCAATAAGCAATTCGCCATAACCTCTAACCTTCTCTCTCTTCTCCTCGTGTCTTTTGAGTCAAATTTCTATTGCACGAGAGTTCAAAAATCTTTACCGAAGAACGGGCTTGATACTTTGTGGAAATTTCTTTCATATTTTCCAGGTGAGCCGCACTACCACGGTGGTCAGCCGGTGAATCTTCAGGGGTCTTCGTCGGCGTCTATTTAGAGCGACCACAAGCTCTGCACGTCATCTCGGGCTCATCGTAGGGCTCAAGAGTACCCGAGACGCCTACGCTCGAGCTACCGACCTCGGACTGCCGAGGAAAGTGTATGCCCGTCGGAGGATGCTTCGAACATGTTCCAAAGATGTTTTTTTCAGGTCTCAAGAAAGAAACAATACCTGAACTTGCGCAAACTTTTTTTCAAGTTCAGAAAAAGTTTGCCAAAGTTCAGAGAAAGTTTCTTTTCCAAGTGCGGGATAGTCTCATTTTTTTTGTCCATATAAACTTCTCCTGAACATCAAGTTAAGAAAAACTTCATATGAACAAAAAAGTTTTTACGAGGGATACTGCAAATCAATGACTCAACATATCCTCCAATGATCTCATGACTCTCGAACGTTGAAATCAATATCTCTCACTTTCTGACATTCGTGTCACGTTCAGATTGAGGTGAACAATTACTCGACATGTTTCCCCTGGTCTCATGACTCTTAAGAAATGGAATTCATATTCTGATCCCAGATGAAGTTATAGGGGAAAATAGGATGGTGATACTCGCGAAGTTAGACTTTTGGATGAAATGAAGGGGTAGTAGGGAGTTTGAATCAATATATCACTCGATGGATATGAACGATCGTGACTTTCTTGCTCGCGGGAATTTCAAATGATGTGAATTCTTCCAATTTGGCCTTTGCGAGCTAATTAATCAACAGATATGCTGATTTGACATAGCTCAATATCGGATTACGCCGATTCGAACCATGTACCTTCAAGGCACCTCTAATTCGAGGTTGCAACTTGAAAGGTTCTGATGGAAAGGAATAATTTGAAATGAGAACATAAAAAAAAATTTCATTCTACGCTTGGTGTTGGTGCGTTTTGCCTTTCCTCGACAGATCCGGCTCTTCAGGAGGACTGGAAGGATCTGTCAGGTTAGTCCCCGACGACACCTAGCCTAAGTGGCTTGGTGATCGAGAATTTTGATCTTCCTTATATATGAAAGTCGCTTATGCGCAACCGCTTGCGAGAAAGGTCTTTTTAACCCGCAATTTCCATATGATTTTTGATATATTCCATCTAGGTCGTTAATGGTCCGACAACCGGTGGATATTTGAATTAAATTATCACTCGATCTATATGAGCGATCGTGACTGAGAGGTGCCTTGAGGGTACATGGTTCGAATCAGAGTGATCCGATATCGAGCTATGTAAAATCAGCAGACCTCGAGTCACGATCGTTCATATCGATCGAGTGGTAATTTAATTCGAATATCCACCGGTTATCGGCCCATTAACGACCGAGATGGAACATATCAAAGAAAAATATAGAAATTGTGGTTAAAAAAGACCTTTCTCGCAAGCGGTTGCGCATGAGCCACTTTCATACATAAGGAAAATCCAAATTCTCGATCACCAAGCCACTTAGGCTATGTGTCGTCGGGGACTAACCTGACAAATCCCTTCAGTCCACCCGAAGAGCCGGATCTGTCGAGGAACGGCGAGACGCACCGATACCAAGCGTAGAATCAAATTTTTTCGTATGTTTTAATTTCAAATTACTCCGTCCCATCAAAACCCTTCAGGTTTCAACCTCGAATCCGAGGTGCCTTGAAGGTACATGGTTCAAATCGGAGTAATCCGATATCGAGTTATGTCAAATCAGCAGACCTGCTGATTAATTAACTCGCAAAATCCAAATTAGAAAGATTCACATCATTTGGGTAGTAGGGCAGATTCCAAGTACGCCCAAATGCTACATGACCTTCCATCATGTTTTGATTTTGCGAGAAAGTCAAGAAAGGTCAGAGCTATGGTATTTAGCAAACGGACCAGTCTCTACATCATGACTCTGAATCAACATGTGCCAAGTACGGAATTCCAATGTCCCATTCCGATTATGCATCGAAATTATTGCGAGCTGCTCGATACCATAATACTGAGAATATCTAGAAGTGTTAATGTACCATCTTCATATTTGTATTACTTCCCTCATCCCCGACTCGTATGTCTCATCTTCTCATGAAAACTTCTACATGTTTGGATTGATTAACATATCAAAGATCTTCCAGCCATTGTCACAGGTGTTACGGAAGAATTCTGTGCAAAGGCAAAAAGACGAGTGGTTTACACTTGGATTAGTGTTAAGTCATCCGCTCGAGTATCCTTCTCATTTCAGATTATGTGATAGATCGTGTGAATCCGATATTGTCTGAGAATGATATAATGCAACACCACCTACTTCGTCACTATCCTGATAGTAGGACAGATATTTGAGAATGTCGAAACAGAATCCCATCGTATAATACAAAACCACACAAATCTATAGGTATTTTTTATGAAAACCGATTTTCGAGATTCAATAATCATTTATCTCAGAAACAGCCTCATAACTCGCGACAAAAATTTCGTCGGTAGCGTGTTTTGACAAATATTTGAATGTCTCGTAGGAATCTCGGGAGTTGCTTTCAGTCGCAATTGGAATTGATTCAGCCCTGCCGTGGGAGTTTGATTCAATGAATACGAATTATATGTACTTGAAAAGATATGATTCATTGAGTCGGAACCTCATCTAAGGTTCAAAACTACCTGTTACAGTATAACTCCCACTCTCGAGTGCATGGAAGCATGAAACCTACTATGGAGCAGACAACTGAACATTACTTCCCTTCAACAAAATTCTTTTCAGATGCAATTTGTCAAGTAAATTACTAGAGCCTGCCACGAATACAGACGATTTGTACCTGAAATCATACCATTCGCGACCACATTAATCATCTGGAATCAACTTCGTTGGAAGATATAGTTTCAGTATAGCATCCATGTCGAAAATCGTGAGACCTATACCGGAACAGTCATTTCGGTTATTTTATTAAGGTAGTTGTACACTAAAGCTGAAAATACAGTGAAATCCCCGGTCGCACTGACACTTCTGGTTGCATGAAAAATGTCCGCTATTCGGAGGTGTCCGCTAATCAGAGGTTCATTTCTGTGATTATACTTCTGCTGGTCGCAAAAAATTGTCCGTTATTGAGAGGTGTCCGCTAATAGTAGGTATCCGTTAAGGAAGATTCCGCTAAATACCAGAAAAACACCAAAGTTGGGGAGGATTTAGTTCAAGTGTTAATGAACACCTGTGCCAAATTTCAGAATGATTGACCGTTCTGTTTCGGAGTAGTAGCCATCAAAAACCCGCCACTTTTAACATTGCGTTTATATGGGAGTCGACGATCCCGCATGAGCGCCATGCTAAAAGTGACGAATTCTGATGACTACCATTCTGAAACAAAACGGTCAATCATTTTAAAATTTCGCACAGGTGTTCATTAACCCTTGAACTAAATCCTCGCCGACTTTGGTGACATTCTGGTATATTTTGCATTTTAGTGTACAACTACCTCAAAACACAATATTGCGTTGGCGGGTGAATCACTCGAATCCACCAAGTATGTAATCGAAAAGATATTATCCATTACCTGTGATCCTTTATGAAGGTAGATTTCACAAAACAGCGATTCGTTCCAGTATTAGTCTCATTTCTCAGGGATGGAACCTGAAGTGGTACACCCCATGGAGGGTGGTTGAGGCACCATAAAACTTCATTATTCTTCTGAAAAGTTGGGAAGCTCTTCATACGTATTGGGCTGGATGAGCCCAAATTCCTAACAATAAATAGCATGTCAATATTCTTTGTTCGGCAATTGGTTCGTTTTCTGCAGAGAAAATACAGTATACGTGCCAAATTTCAGTATAAAATATAGTGTTCCGATCTTGGTGCTCATCCTCACGATATCGTCTCGAAAATCCATCTCGCATGAGTGAAGGTCGCTTCGGTATATACTCTGTCGATTAGTTGACACGAAATTCCACTGAAATCCATCTGAACGTCGTCTTGATGGAATTGATTGTGAATCATTTGATGCATACCCGGAAATTCCATTCCTATCGTGTTTCAACGGGTTCCAAAGAGATTCAGTATCAACCAATCGAAATGCCGAAAAAGTATCGTTCAGGTCATTTAATCCTTGGCAATTTGGTTGCAGAAGAGGATACAATAGAAAAAAATTAGGGGAAATCGTCCTATATTCTGCGTTTTTTCCAAAGTGAAATTTGTGGCATATAATTTGAGGTTTTCTGAGCAAGCTCTATCCTTCGGTTGCGACAAGATTCGAGGACATGAGTACCCGCTGTTGGACCGTCTCGCCTGCGTGCATCGTGCTGCGTCCCTCTCAAAATCCAAACTACATCAGTGATGGTCCACAGCTCTGCTCGTAGACTCTTCTCACCCTCTTTAGTATCCTTTTACCGTAAACTCTTTTGATATAATCGACCATGCTGAGAGGACGTTGACCTCTTTGGCCCTTCGGTATCAGTATCAGCTCCTGGCATTTTCACTTGTCAGGGGGAATGCCCGCGCTAAGCTACGTGTTGAGGAAGTCGGGGAGTGAAGCTGGCTTGTACTTGGAGACCAGTTTCAGAGCCTCGTTTGAGATGCCGTCCAGGCCAAGGCCCTTACCATTTGGCATTCGCTCCACCGCTATGAGTGGCTCTTCCAGCGTGAGAAGCGGAGAGAGGTCTTCATTCTCCCGAAGGTGAGTAACCCTGGTTTCTCCTGCTGAGAGAAGATCCTCTACGATGCTACGAAGGAATGCTGCAGAAGTCGGCACTGGATTCCCCTTGCGGGGTCGGACTCTTGACACGACCGCATGGCATGAGGTAGCCCACGGATCTACTTCTTGATAGCGCAAAGTCGGTCCTAGCATTTCTCTCTGCTCATCCGAATAGTCCCAACTAGCGCCATCTTCGCTTTCCTATATGCCTTGTCATCCTTCACCAGCAGAGATTGTTCTAATTCCCTTGATCGCCACGGGGTCTTCCTCTTCTAATCGCTCGTCCTTCGCGAGGTTCCTATCATGTCGGTAATCCATGACTCTGGTTTGTGCAGGAGCATGGTTTTATCTCGCGAGGCATTGACGCATCGCAAGCTCTCGTGATGGTGTCACTATAGCCACAGCCTCTCTCACGTTCGAATACCCCGGAAGGTCGTCTCTTGTTTCGATCGATTATCGGAAGCTCTCCTCGTCCAGTTTACGTATCTGTCATTCCATCAGCCATGTGGTACGTATCGTCTATGCCTGACCATCGACCTGAAATCGGAAACTGATATGCTCATGGTCGCTGAGTATTTCTGTACCTAGGACTTCCCACGATGTCATCCGTACGACTCTGAAGTTTCAACTGATTATCTTAATCGAAAGTCGAAGAATTTTTTTTTCAATTCGAACCTCTGTTCCAAAACTTCTCATCGGAGATCGCTCTCTAGTGACAAAGGGAAGTGTCTGAATTTTTTGCAGCCCCCCCCCCCCCTGGTGAATGCAAACAACCCCTAATCGAGGGTTGAAATTCGGAAATTATCGTGGATCAGGCTAGGGGCTTTGGTCCGAAATTTCTCATCGAAGATCGCTTCTTAGTGGCAAGAGGGAGTGCCTGAATTCATTGCAGACCCCCGGTGAACGCGAATAATCCCTAATCAAGGGTTGAAATTCGGAAATTATCGTGGATCAGGCTAGAAGGCTTTGTTCTAAAATTTCTCATCGGACATAGCTTTGTATTGACGAATGAGAAGGTCTGAATTTTTTTCAGCTCCCCCCCCCCCCCTCACCCCACCGGTGAATGCAAACAACCCCCGATCGATGGTGGAAATTCGGACATTTTCGTGGATTTCGTGAAATTTTCGATCAGGCTCTGAGGCTGTGTTCCAAAATTTCTCATCGGGGATCGCTTTCTAGAGATGGAAGGAAGTGATCGGATTTTTCGCAGCCGATGACCCCCTCTCCATTGAATGCGAACAACCCCTAATCGAGGGTTGAAATTCGGGAATTCCCGTTGACCATGCCGGGAGGCTTTGCTGCAAAACTTCTTCTCGGAGATCGATTCCTAGAGACGAAAGGGAGTGCCTGAATCCTCTGCCCCCCCCCCCCGGGCATTGTTAACAACCCTTCATAAGGGGTGACAATTCGGAAATTCTCGTGGATTAGGCTAGGAGGCTCTGTTCCAAAATTTCTCCATCGGGGATCGCTTTCTAAAACAGAAGAGGGTAATTCAATTTTCAGCAGCCCCCCCCCCCCCCGGTGAATGCAAACAACCCTTTATCGAGGGTTGACATTTGGAAATTTTTGTGGATCAGGCTAGGAGGCTACGTTCGAGAATTTCTTATCGGAGATCGCTTCCTATTGACGAGAGAGAGAGTCCCTGAATTTTTCGCAGCCCCGCGGGTGAATTGGAATAACCCCTAATCGAGGGTTGGAATCCGGACATTTTCGTGGATCAGGCTAGGAGGAGAGAACAGCCAAGACGGACGTCTGCGCAGAACCAGCTACCGTGATCGACGACAGATCACACGTCAAGAAGCCCAACAATTGTTGCACAGACAAGACTGGTTATCTCTGTTGGAAGCAGTAATTGCGGCTATCGAACGCGAGTACGCACAATCTCCGCCTTCACACCTACATCACACTAGGAGACAACGGAGCAATCCAAAGCAGCAATACTAGGGACAATACGGATCCAGTAACGTGCACATATATACTCATCATATAACCAACGCCGCTATCTCAGGCGTAGAGCTAATTATTTCGAATCATTTTCCGAGAACATTGTATCGAGTCTTCCTTGCCAATTTTGATTAGTACAATAATCAACTTGTGATAAAAAGTCGGCAACAAACCGAGTGCAACCACACACGCATATGAAATCAACGCGAAAATCCACGTAATCAATTTCCCCCCGGTCGATTCGACGTGCGCATAAGCTTCGTACTTTTCTCCAAATCGATTCCGTTTCCTCTGTGTGCACCGCGCTTGGTGACTACGAACCATACCCAATCGGCCGTGACTCGCATGCACATCACTTCTCTACTCCCCCACTCATAAATTCAGTTCCACTTCGTGTCACCCATGATCACGTCACGTGACTGCTGATTCCATGACATGACCCGTAATTGCATCACGTAACCCGTGATTACATCACGTGACTCGTGAGTACGTCACGTGACCTCAAATTGCATCACGTGACCTCCTTTTCTATCACAACCCTGTTACTTCGCGCGTATATAAGTCCATGCTCACAAGTCCATTTCATCTAGTCTCCTCCGGCGCTCTCTCGTCGTCACTCGCCACGCTGCCGATCGCCACCTTCACGCCGTTACTCTGCCCGAATCATGTACCCGGTATGCGCCCTCTCACCACCCCGGACGTGTCGTGACTTCCGCGAGTTCCTCGAGTCATGAGTCAACGCGTGTGTGTGGTTTACGTTTTTAGCACTTCGGTTTCCGAGTCGCAACTAAAGTTTGGAAACATCTGTATCATTCGCCTTCCTGCCCAAGTACCCGTTTCAGTGAGGACCTTGTAAAATCTCTGGATTCCTATCGAGTCATTCGCCGAGTAGTGTCAAATCTTCCAAACTCACACGTCTGGGAGCGCTTCAGGCTGCAGCCGCTGCCCAGCCATCTAGCGACCCTCATGCCGATCAGCCCAAAGCTGAGCCGTCGAATGGGTGAATATTAATTCACTCATTGACAGGGATCCCGAGGACTTGCTATACGCGTCTCTCTCAAGATCCACCTGTCGAGCACTGTCGAATTGAATTCCGGAAGAATTTCTTTCGAGTCTCTTCCTTGATATTTTCTTTTGCAACTGTGTGCACGAAGTTGTGGAAAAATGAGACTTCTCCTCATCATATACAGTGCAAGAAGTAATGCGGAAATGACTTTTCTCAGTTTCACATTTCCGCACCGGTGGCAAGTGCGTGAATATAACTTCTCGCTCTAATAAATTTTCATTCACGGACAGTTCTTTTTCTTTGCTGCCCACGTGGGCCACAAATTCTTCTCTCATTTTCGTCGTGTCCACACCTTTTTCGAGGATGAAGAGGTCTTGACATCCTTGTGATTACAATCCGGATGACGGAAGATACCCAACCGGCATCTGTACGACATGTCGTTTGACTTTCTTCGAGAGTACGAGACGAATATTAAGAGACGACTGCTCAAAAAGATTTATCGATGTAAATTAATCGAATTACTTGCTCCTTTCGCGGACGTGTGAGCACGAGCAACTGATAACTTGAGATTAGACAAAAGCATTCCAAAAGTTAACCAATTGAGCAATTAGAGACAAAATGAGCATCAACTGACGTTTGGGATGAGCTATATCACTTTGTCTGTGTGATTAGATTGGATGATATGGAGAAAGCTAATTAAAAACTGGGGTAGATTAGAAGGACAATGATTACGTCTATTCTTCGTACCTCTCAAAGATTCATCGCACCAAGCGGGATGAAATTAATATTTATTCCAAGAAATTTGATAGAATTCGAGATGATGTGTATTCCAAGAACTCGCAGTGCTTCTATTATCAAAATCAGATCACCTGAGAGCCTTCTTAAGTCAAGAATTGCCAAATGAGAGGTACTGAACTCATTCGGCTCGTAATTTGCGAACAGGATCAACTCGGATTTCCTGTGAGTGAAATTTTGTTACTTCTGGTCATCCTCAACAAGGCCCCATCTTCAGTTTCTTGCGTCAGGTCGGACAAACTTTTTTTGCTCATGGCGCGCTATGTCTAGACGGGAATATCGCACCAACACGAGACTTGTCGCAAAATTTCCGCAATTGCATCTACTCTAGATATGCTTTCCAAAAATTGCGTCAAGAGTCACGGCAGGAGCTTGGCGTACTCATCTTCGAATTGAACAAGGCATGATCCATTCATCATTCCCAATTCTCAAAGTCATACAGTTTTTGCTGAATTGGTAGCACACTCTCGAGCTTCTGGGCCATTTTTCTTCGATATATTACCCACCAAATGCAGCTTGAATCAACCCGAAAAATTGCGTGGCATCACCAGAATATTCGTAAGACTGCACGAGAGTATCGAGTGTTCCCTCAGGATCTTCCCCACATTTTCTCTCTTTGAGTGAGCTAGAATGAATCAACTTCTTCTCATCATACGGAGGCCAAAGATATCTCATTTTGAATCTTGGATCATGATATCTTCTTTTCGATTGGGGTCGATAGATTTGATTATTCCCTTATATTTTCATCCATCGCCGTATTCCAGCAGGTGTAGGAGTTCCACAGAAACGCCCGTGTAGTATTATATTCCATCGGAATATTCCGTGCGCGTGATATCGTTCATACGAAATTCGCGCGATTTAAACTCGCGATACAACAAGTGTGAGTGTGTGAAACGTGCACTATGTAAGTGCACAGCGATGCAAGCGACAACAATATATATAGATATACTAAAATGGCGTGAGGCGTTCATAACCGTCCCAGCGTCTCAATGCGTTCCGAGAAATTTTGAAAATTCTTGCGCTCGATTGAAATAATTCAGAAGCGATCGCTGATTAGTGTACACCTAGAATTGATTGTTCATTAATTAATTTAGCAATTTTTGCATTGCAAGTACGATTGTTGTTGACAACTTCATGAACAAATTCGTCTAATTATTCTGACAAATAATTGTTCGATTTTGATAGGCCGAAGTGCAGAAGACCTCATATAGGTAACATCGATGGGTCTCGTTTCTGACTTGAATATATAGATATGGGTAGTTCCGCCAACATAAGATTTAGAGGAGTAGGAATTTTTTTAAAGGCACATTACCCAGCGATAGTTTTTATTGTTCCATGTGCCAAACGTAGTAATGAAACCCCTGAGTGCACGATTTTTATGATAGGGTCTTTTGGGAAATCCATATTTCGTCAATCAAACAATGCTGGAGAAAATATTTCCTCTACTCTTCTCCTACCTCATTTCTCATCATGAAACCATGATTTGAAAGAATTTCAACCGAATGAAATCGACGTGAAATTGGCTGAATTTTCAGAATATGTGATTGAAAATGCCGTGGATGAGATCCTGATCATATCTGAGATACTTTTTAGCAAAAGAATCAATTTGGATACGAAAAAACAATTTCAAACATCTCACATTGCAATGAAAATAGCCGGTGGCTGTCTTGGAATCTCGGAAGAGCTCATCCATGAACTCTAAGCTTTGAGAACCTTACCCTTGTTGTAGCGAAATTGAAATCAACAGACCTAGAAACAACTCCAACGGCAAGAAGTGTCTGCAATGACGAATAAGCCAGACTATGAATGGTTCAATTAATCTAATTCAAATATAACAACCAGGCGGATATTGCACTCTGCAGAATCATCCATTATTCGAAAATAAACCGCCCCCTGATGAGTATAAACTCTCATAACAATTGACATGCAGTACCTTCCAAAATTAATGGATTATGCATGGTCTCACTAAATCCATGATAACTTCGAACCCTTTCATCGTATAAGAATTTGAAAAAAGTATGTTAAAGATCACAAAAAAATTCATCGATTCGTGTGTTCCAATCATTTTTTAAGTGCTTCTTGAGTGCCCGTAATCGACATCGGAAATTTAAAAGAATTCTTCTTCAGTGGATCACTTAAACTTGGACAGAAAAGGTCGGATCACAAGAATTCTTACGGGATCTTGTAGCTGGTCTCAAAACCTACAATTTTCTCCTTCTAAAGTTTCCTGTACGACCTTTCCTGTCCGAGTAACGAGCTTGAAGAGGGGAGTTTGTATAACATAGGCTGCTCATGGAAATCCCGAGGCTGACAACTGTTTTGTTTCGTCTTGCTCTATTCTAGTGCGAAAATTCATCAAAAAAATATCACGCCACGTGATTTTGACGTAAAATGATCTTATCTTTCAGGATATTCTATCAGATTTTGTCTCAAATGTAATACGGACGGCCAAAACATGGAATGAACTAATTTTCAACAAAACTTGGAAAATCGGTGTCACCTCAAATCTGAGACAAAATCTGATACATTTTTCTGAAAGATGAGGTCATTCAGTCGCCCTATACTAAAAAATTCTATTCGAGAGATTTTTAGAAGACAACAAAAGGAGTCTGCATACATCTTTCTATACAAAACGTTCTGTGTGTATAGTAGCCTATACTCCTTTCGTCACTTCTCACAATTTCAACACTACGGTAATCCTGGAGAAAAATACTTCAGTAACGTTGACATGATGCTTCCTATTGGAGAGTGTGTCGAACAAAAAGGGTATCTCTTCAAGATCTTTGAGAAATTGATCTACACACTTTCCCATCAAATGCGTCCCCATCGAGGTAGGGGGCAAAAACCGTGAAAAATAACATGAAAGGACGAATGTACTTCCATTACACAAGTGGAACTCCTTATACGGAAAAATGTGCAAATACCTCATTTGTTGGTTTTACCGAGATCTACAGAAAATACCTGAACATTTTCTGCAGTAAAGTGCAATCCCTTCGAGTTATGAAACCGAAACCGAGATTAATGTCAAACAAAATATGTGCTCTCATTACGGGAATGGAACGTCTTATACAGAAAAATGTATGGATATCTTTCTTGATCATTTTTCAAAGATCTGCAAAAAGTTGCTCTACACTTTTTGCGATAAGTTGCATTCCTTTTGAGTTATCGAGGATAGAAAACTAGAAAATTCCGAAAAGGAGCACTTTTTTGAATAAAATTGGAAAACTTCAGAGGCGACAATTATAAATTATGTCAGATTTTGTCAGTACAGATGCCTAGAACCATATCCAACCAGAATACCATCCTCGGGTGACAAGCGTATGTTCACATACTCCAAAAACGTCGTGATCGTATGAAATCTCACGACATAAGTGCGTTTCCAGGATCCCCAGGGTTGAAATTCAGAAGACACATTCATCTATATCATCCATCACTATGGGAACGAACTTTCAAAAGACAAGTCCCGCGTTAGAGTTGTGATTAGTTTTCTTCCACGATAGGCACGTACATTCGGCTCAAATCATTCTGTTGGTTACACTCAGACGATGAATTTTCCTTAGTTCCGATGGAGAAAAGAGGATAGGTCTTTTGGGTAATGCTGTATGAATGCGAAAACTAAAGAAAGATCGAATCACGGGTTCCCATTGGAAACACCTCCCTGAAATTTCTTTATCGATAGGCACACCTATCTGCGTCTGGTTGTGTGATAGTGTGGTATAATGGGATGGTGTTTGATGCTTCATAAGAATTTTTTATGATAGGGTCTTTTGAGTTACACGCTGAAAAATGCTGCTGATGGTAGTGAATACCACCCCCTTATTCTTGCGAAAGCCTATCATTCCATGATTCTGAGACCTTTAGTGAATAGGTAGGCACTAAGTAACATTTGAGAATGAATCTTGGCACTATTTGGACCATGTTTGAGCATTGAGGACAAGCATCTTGGTACAGACGGAGCGTATAGCCTTGCATACCACGTCTTTTTGCTTTCTCGAAGAGAAAGTATTGTATCGGTGTGGAAAGTCTTGCAGAAAATTTTTCCGAATTTCCCATTTTTGACCCCTTAATTCGAGCAATAGACAAATGAAAGTTAGTCCATCTTATTCTTCTCGCCGAGATCTATAAAATGGTACTCCTATACATTCCCCCCGACATACACAACGCTCTCTGTGAAATATTTTCAAACACGCATTGCTTATGTCCGTATGTATGTGTGTCTGTATGTTGTCTTCTCTTTGTCACGCGATATCCCCTGAACCCCTGGATCAATCTCCTTCAAACTTTGAGGGTTTGTTCTAAATTGATCAGCAATGAGCCCAGTCTATTGACAGCTCTATACTCTCAATACTCCCTCTCCCACGTTCAACTGATTGCCTAAATTTCAATACCATTTTCAGACCCTGTTGGTCCAAATGTTCCAACACCTCCGATTCTCAACATGAACGGTCACTCATTGTTGTTCAAGTATTTCTTGATCGTTCTAAAGAGATTGGTTAATACGGAATATCGATAAAAATTTTCATTTTTTCAAACTGAACTTTTTTATTTCACGTTCTATGTCACTCGAAATCTGGTCAACGCCTCTATGGATCTCTCTGAAATTTCGACACATTATTCAGCTTTCTTGGGCGGCGGGCCCAGTCATTTTTGACGATTATTCGCCGATCCATACTGATACAAATAATCTTCTTCATATGAATTTTATTTTTCTTCCTCAAATTTTTCATGAAAAATTTTTGAACTTCCCTTCTTCGACCCCCTAGCTCAATCCCTACCTGAATGAACATTGATCTATCTTATCCTACTCGCCGAGATCTATCAAATGGTACCCCTATACATCCATTTCCCAATACATACCACAGTCAGTGAATTATTTTAAACTAAACTTTGTTTGTGGCCATATGTATGTGTATATGCATGTTGTCTCCTCATTGTCATCCTATCTCCCCTAAACCCTTCTTCCAATATCCCTAAACATTTCAGGATTTCTGCTCAATGTATCAGTGATGTCCCCATTTCAGTGTCATCTTTTTACTCATAATCCGTATATCCAGACGAATTGATTACCATACATTCAGAATTATTATTGAACCATATTGGTCCAAACGCTCCAGCACCCAATCATCAACATATTAACCTTTCTGTGATCGACTTGAAATATCTCAATTCATTCCAAAGAGATTGGTCAATACGAAATTTTGATCATAGTTTCCTCTTTCAAAAAATGTAATTTTTTAATTTCTAGTTTCATGTTTCATGTGGGAAACTCAATACTCAGTTAATGTACGGCTGATGCGTATTCATTTATTGGAAATAATAGAATCGGGAGTGATAAGTGAATTCCCATGCAAGTAATTGATATGAATATAAGGTTTATCATTGTTATCACAAAGATGAAAGAATGATATTCGATAATGAGAGTAAATGAAAAAAGTTCGATTGATACGAATTTTCATGGTTCTAAATGTTTGAGAGGTTAACAGGAAACGAAAAAGCATTCCGCAAATGTCTTTTTGCAGCATATTTCAGTTGGCGGAATTACCCATATACCAATACCCTTGAGCGATATATGGACGGCTCCCGACCAGAACGGTATGAGTCCATTTCGGTGAAAATTGAGGTTTTGACGGGAAACGATAGGAATTAGATGCGAAAACATGTATATGTGGAATTCCGGGACCAGGAATGCATTCTGACGCATAATAAGCGACATAGCCGTTTTTGATGGGGGAAAAGTTTCGACTTATTTTGGGGACCAGACCAGTATAAGTCCACGCTAGAGCACAAAAGCATCACTCTCGCACCTCGTATCCTCCATCATAGTCTGTGGGCTACGTGAAGTAGTAGCTGCCTCCAGAAATTGCAAATTAAAGGCCCTATGTTGTGAAGGTGGTTGCATCGAGTCGTTGAGGTGTTAGCACATCGAACTTCCTCGCTCCCTCCGTCACGTTCTTACGTACTGGGAGCCTCGATCGGGATTTTGTGAGTGTCCGCAAGCATATTGTGACCTTGTTAGGGGCTCTAAGATTGAACTTTTGGCATCTAACATTGTCAGTAACGAGACCGGATTCACAGGGTCAGTCGAAGAAATTGAGTCGATAGAGCAATCGATTTCGAACTAGCTATGGTCCTTGTTTCCCATCATTTCTTCGGAGATAGGATTTTTTCAAAGGACCGAATAACTGCATCCGAGATGAAGACGAGCTCAATAATCTATATACATAGTTTCTTCTTTATTAGAAGCAATGTAAATGACGGAGAATACTTATACTCATCGCCGAGTGTAAGACATGTCTTAATCTCAATTATTCCGGGGAATCATGGCGGATATTATCAACTTGCACTGTCAATATCTGTAATTACCCGACTGTCAGCTCCATTCTTTTGCTAGTTACAAATGAATCTCATTGTGGTAGATACTGACAAGGAGAGGTCATCGTCTGTGGGTCGTGGATTCGGTTGAAACTCTGGGAATCGTCTCATTTTGGCACCAAAAGATGATATCCAAAAACGCTTACTTGAATGCTGAAACGTTTTGGAGCTACATCCTATGACATTAGCGTTGCCCATATAGGCCCTTGTTGAAAGTTGATATATATATATATATATATAGGTATACTAACAATGCTAATGTGATTGACCATAGCTCTGAAACGTTTTAGCATTCAAGTTAGCGGTTTTGGATATCATCTTTTGGTGCCAAAAGGAGACGATTCCCAGAGTTTCAGCCGAATTCACGACCCACAGACCATGACCTCTCCTTGTGAGTGTAAAGATACTGAACTTCTCGAATTAAGGTAGTTGTTCACTTAAGCTGAAAATACAGTGAAATCTTCGGTCGCACGGACAGCTCTGGTCACATCAAAACTGTTCGCTATCCGGTGGTGTCCGCTAATCAGAGGTTCATCTCTGTGATTATACTTCTGCTGGTCGCAAAAAATTGTCCGTTATTGAGAGGTGTCCGCTAATAGGAGGTATCCGTTGAGGGAGATTCCACTATATACCAGAAAATCACCAAAGTTGGGGAGTATTTAGTTCAAGTGTTAATGAACACCTGTGCAAAATTTCAGAATAATTGACCGTTTTGTTTCGGAGTGGTAGCCATCGAGTATCCGGCACTTTTAACATTGCGTTTATATGGGAGTCGACGATCCCATATGAGCGCAATGTTAAAAGTGGCGAATTCTGATAACTACCACTCTGAAACAAAACGGTCAATCAGTCTGAACTTTCGCACAGGTGTTCATTAACACTTGAACTAAATTTTCACCAAATTTGGTGACATTCTGGTATATTTTGTATTTTAGTGTCCAACAACCTTAAGCAATATCCAACTAATTTGAACCACATTATGATATATTTTTCATCAACATCAGTGCTTTCAGATTGCTTAGTTAACGAAATTTCGATCACTTATTCGAGTTCTACGTTGAAATTAAAGTATTTTAATCATGGGTTCTTGAATCCACGCTCTCCGAATTCGAATTTATTAGTAGAAATTCCAAGAGAAATCCCGTACTTGATCACTTGCCAAACACTATAGCGTGTAAACCAGGCTGATTGGATGGATACGTGTCGACTGGAACTCTCGAAGCGCGCCCGTGGGCTGCAATCTCGAAAATATAATCGATTACAGTCGTGGTACTCCAAAGGAAATCTGTTTGGTAAGATCCGTCGATGTAAACCGATTATGTTGCATAGCAAATATCTCCACCAACACCTAGACATAAAAGCTCCCAGTCGACAGTTTCAGAGATAAACATGGACTTATACCGTTCTGGCCCCTAGAATTTTTCAACTTTTCTTTCCGCCAAAAACGGTACAGGTCCATATTTTTGTGACGTTTTTGGTCCATAATGATGTAACAGTCAAACTTGACCCGCTTCTCTACTTCCTTTTGTCCAGAACGGTGTAAGTCCATTCCCAAAGGAATGATGGACTTATACCGTTCTGGTCCGCAAAAAAGTCGAGAAAATTTGAGGACCAGAACGATATGAGTCCATTGTTTATTGCAAAATAGTGCGTAAAGAGTGTGAACGATTGGAAATTATTACGTCCCTTGCAAAAAATGTCGTAAAAACACACTCATTATATGATCAATGAATCATGATTACTGCAAATGACAATCCGAATTTTCTAGCGCAAGGAAACTTTGAAGCTAATTCGCCAGAAATCGGGATAATGGACTTATACCGTTCTGGTCGGGAGCCGTTCATATATAGGTATAGTGACGACAACATAAAGCGTAGCGCTGCGCTATAGAATCTGCGTGCGTATTTGCACTTCGTCCACATAATATAGACATAAAACGTGCGTGTAGCGAGATTAAAAATTGTTATTGTTAATTATTCAAACAATTCACAATATGAATCAAATTCCCCTTGAGAATAACGCCCGATGTTGGGGTGAACTAAACCATCCAAAGTAAAATCAAAATTGATTTTCGAATACTTTTGAAAATACCTGTCCCCCACTTTTTTGACTCTTTGTACAAGAATTCGCCTGCGATAACACCAGATAACATCAGGAGTTCAAGATTGCGATTGATCTAGCTGTTTCCAATAATTTTGCAATTAATTTAACAATAAATTTTGCGATAAACGAAATTTTGAATTCATTTTTCCGCTTTTCTGTAAGTTTTTGGATGAATTTCAATAGTTTTCATAGTTCTGACCTCACAGTGAATAATATCGAATGAATTTTGAAATTTTTGCGAAGGCTTATGCGCTGCCTACTAGGTTACTTTAGCGCATCAGACTTTACCGAAAATGAAGAAGAATTGAAGCAGCATAGGATCGCATTGCGTAGCGATTAGTACAAACTGCGTATGGATCGATTTGCGGAGACCACTGAGTCAATGAAGACAGCAACGTGAATGTAATAGCGAGCGGAGGCTTGTTATCATCATCGATACAAGGAGACGGCAATGAAATTTTTAGAATCCCACTATCGATTCCAGCGGATCTACAACAGTCACAGTGACATCAGTGCCCATTTCGACATATACAGGCACAATTCCTCGGCCACTCATAACCTCTGCGGCCGCGATGGATAACAAGCCCATCACTAGTACTACAGATAGCCCCACTGACCTGGATTTAATACCATATATTTTCGATGATGGCACTGTACAACAAATACCATAAATGATCGCAATTCGAATGAAACGGTTGACTGACGCGCAAGGGCAAATCGATGCATTACATTGAAATTGGACGAAGGGAATCGCGAGCTGGAAGAATCCCGGGAACACGCACAAGCACTTGGAGCTCAATTGATCGAGAAATCACGGAATTTTGATGCTCTCGAATTGGCAAATAGCATGTAAGTGCCTGTAGGTCAAAGCACGGTTATACCAATGAGCGTGCCGAGGCGTACAAGGAACGCACCTCGAATAAGAAGCGTCAACCTTCAAGATACATACGATCTGCGGTATTTCGATGCGGATGAAGATCGAACTAGACAATTTGACCAAACGGTCCGCCAAGCAACGAATGTGACCAATAATGTACCGACATTACAACCCATACACAGTGGACTCAACAAGACCTATAAGAGGAATTACTCAATTTGCAGCCAACCTGTTGGCATCGAAAAAATAGTACATCATTGGAAATTGACTTTTCCTAGAGATTTGAAAGATGGCAGCATAGAAGATTTTTCACAACGAGTTGATGAATACAAGACACTATCCAATTTTGCGGATGAGGACCTTATCAATGCACTCACTGAATCACTTACAGGACCAGCTTTTCGTTGGTTTAGACAATCAAGATCCAAGTGGACGAACTGGTCAGCATTCGAAACAGACGCTCGATAATGTTTTGGTCGAGATAAATACTCTTAGCAACGACTCATCCGCGAAGCAGAATTTCGTACGCAAAGAAGAGAAGAGTGTGCGAGAGATTACATCGTTTGTCTTTCAACAATCCTGGAAAACTTCGATACACCATCGAGCGACGACCAACAATTGGAACTTCTATATCGCAATTTGCATCCCACGCTTACTCGAGAAGCAGAGCTTATTCGAGAACGCAATAAGGTATATCGTTCGCCCCCCAATCCTGATTATCTTTTCTTGCATGAACTGGTATATAAACCACCCGAGATTTTTCTTTCCTTCAAAAAAGCAGTCACGCCCGATCAACAGGAGATAGTTTCAAACCCACTGCAATTATATTCTTAGGTTTCAAGATGGTTGTAGCCTCGAACTGGGAGGTCATTTTTCCGCGAGAATCATACCAATATCCCAGAGTACATCCAAATGCCTACCTTCACTGAGGGAAAGAAGCCATGTGACGCGCGAAATTTTGTGATTCCTCAAATTTGATGTCCCGCTATTCTGGTCTATCTCAGTTTTGAGCCTTGAGCTCTTTACAACTTGGTTGTAAGATTTCGAAGAAGGTGTCTGCTTTGTCGCGGAGTTCATATAGAGCCCATGTTGCGAAGAATAGGTGCACAAAGAGCGCAACGCACGAATCACCGCGTTTTGTGGATTTGCTGATGTGACAGAATGATAAGAAGAGATAGCCAGCTCATCCAGGCTATATAGTTGCCATTATGATGTGGTGGGAATGATTCCATGGACATTTCAATGATGAGCACAGAGGGTTCCCTTCTGTACATCTCATGGGAGGTTACCCATGAGATATATCTATTTCTATGGTATTGTCATGTATTTCAGGTACTCCTGAATGATGAAAAGGAGAGTAGTACTGAAGAGAGTTGTATCGGATTAAGTAGGAGACTAGTCGCTGGAGGCTCATTCGGGTCAAGTATTGGCCAAAATGGTTGAAAATGGTCATGCTCCTGGGTTCCACAGCTCAGAATAGGAGGCCGATTAGACGAGACTCCTCTTCATTCCTCACCAAAACAAGATGATCCTCAAAATTTCATCAAGATACAGCGCCCGCAAGGCTGGTATTCTCCTTGTGAATCCAATTGAGAAATATAGAGAGGGAAGGCAAAAATCACAGGAAAGAATGGATTTGCGAGAGTTGGAAAATCTGTCTGAGGATGAAATCATGATGAAATCAATGATGAAAACGAACGAGCTTACGGGAGAAGATGCGGAATAAATGAAGAGTTCAAGGAAGATATAGGACAATTGAAGAAGTCAATCGATAAAGCAGAAGAAGAGGATACGAAAAACCTGACGGAGCTAGGAAACAAGATTGGCAGTGTCACGTGAGTAGGGATGGAGATCAGTGCCTATCTCACCTCTCCCCTTCGTACCACGACGACGTTGCACCCGCGACAGCTACGCGGCCGCGCAACGTATGTTCGCGGTTCGCCGGCTGACGCGGATGCACCGTCAGCACTCCGACGGAGCGGAGTACATCCCCACTGCATCGGTCTACGCTGCAGGCCGGACCATCGTCGTGTACGATGAGATGGAGGGCAGCCAGACCACTCGTACCAACCACTCTTTGAACACTCTCTTTCTCTCTCGAGGCTTTCATTCCCATCATTCAAATACAATCTCAGTCAACTTATTTGTAATTACCCCTCCCTTCCCACGTAACAACAGGAAAACAAAGGAATGGAAAGTCGGAATACAACAGAATGGAGATGAATGCAAGGAATTGGAAGGTAAAATGATGGAATCGATAGAAAGTCGAACAAGACCAGCGAAGCAATCAGTGGAAAAAGCGAACGAGAAGATGGAAGAGCTTATGGAAAGGTTGGAAAGAAAAGATAGAAAGAACAACATCATAATTTAAGGCGAACAATAGGAAGGAAAATGGAAGGATCTCAAGAACCAGGTGATAAAATTCATGAAGAAAGGTTACAGATGGAGGTAGAGGTGAAATTTGTGAGGAGGATAGGAGCCAAAAATAGGACCTTGACAAAAATTGAGAGCTTCGAGCGAAAGAATGGAATATCATGGAACAAGAGCGAACTAAGATAGGGAACAATATACGTGGACGATGACAATACGCAGAAAGAGAGAGAAATACAGAGAAAGGTCGTAAGTATTGCTAAACGAGGAAAATAGAAGGATCCAAGGTATGAGATAGAGATGAGTCGCTGGAAAGTGAGAGTAAATGGAGTGTGGTGGAGATAGACAGAAAGTAAAGAAAAGTCGGAAAAACAGGAATTTCTCGCGAAAGCGAAACACAACAACATGGATATGTAGTACAAAAATGAACGTGATTCCAGCTGAGCTGTGCAAGAGACGGACTCCTGGTGCCACAGCCCAAAGATCGGAGGTAAATGGAAGCAAGCTTGCCCAAGTCGACACAAATTAAAAATGCTGGGGGACTAGCGACCCTTGTAACTGGAAAGAACAGGGCTTGGAATAGGCGAACCCTAACACTGGAGAAGGGTGACCTGGAATTGGGGAGATGATCTCAAAACATAGGGAATCGGAGTGAAGTTCAAGATTGTTAAAATAACTTTTCGGGATGTGGCAGGTGCAACTAATAATGATGGAGATTTTCGTTAACACCTGAGAGGATTTGACGTCATAGATTCGACAGAGACATGGATAGACAATGGCAGATGGGAGAAACTACAAAAGTGACTGACAAGAGAATATCATTGAGGGATGCGGAGTTCACATAGAGACAACAAGGAAAGACGAGAAGTAGGAGGTATGATAGTAGGCACAAAAGAATAGCTTGGGATGTAATTGTTCCAGTACGAAAGAAGGGGGAGTGGATTTCAAATGGGGCTCAAACTGAGGGGTGAAGAAAGAGGGAATGGGAAGAATTGCAGCAAAAATGTTCGCACCGATACAATACTTTTTCTCCCAGAAAGCAAAATCAGGTTACGGTTTGTTCGTTCTAGCTTGGGATGCCATTAAAATTGACAAGCTATCGTACTGCATCATAGTGGAGTCACTATGATGTACCATTGTTGTTGATATTGTTTGAGGAGGAGGTAATGAGAATTCATAATGATTACTCAAAATTTCTATGCCAGCGTTAACGACTCTTCATGTGATAGCCATGGAGTTATAGAGAGGAAAATTTTTGTCCAGAGATCGGAATGAAAAATTGATATGCCGTATAGACAAATATTTTGAAGATGGTGAATCAACATTCGTGTACTCATTTATAGAATTTTGTTGGGACGAGAGAGGGATAGAGAATTTGGACGAGTTGAATTCACCACGTTTTTTGAATAATGCATATGAGGATATCTCTGAAACTTTTGATTTTCTGCCTCAAAAAGTGTCACAGCGGTGGAAATCGAGATATAAAGCTAGAGCCTGTTATTGAACAAGCACAATGATCCAAGTATGAGGATTGTATGCAATCGGGTGTTAGAATGTGGCAACGAAAGTCAGAATTGGAATATACTGAACGCTGCACCAATGGTTTCATCATTTCTTGATGAATTTTTCACAAAATTACGGCTGCACAGCCCTCGTTCGAACGAATGGTACTCGTGGAGCGTTTGGAGTCTCGGTGGGTGGGAATTGGTATGATATTTTGAGGGTATTTGTAACACGTTCACAGTGTTTGGAGGCCTGTGCCCCCCTACTGCGCGCGTGCCTTCCAAAAAGCTGTGCGATTAAACATCTTGTACGATCGTTCTCTTTTTCATTTTATCCGGTTCTCTAGCTTTCCCGTCAAAGCACACAGGTCTACAGCAACTCAACTTTTTCTTTTTTTCGTGGAAAATACGATCAAGATTCAGTGTCTCTGGATCACGCTCCACAAACTGTAACGTCTAAGGCGAGTCAAGAATTTTCCCCCGAAAATCTGTGACACTCACATCTCTACGTGTCACGGCTGAGCACAGTAAGGCACACCTCCCTCCACTAGAGAAAACATGACTTTGGACCATTAGAAATCAGTCTGAGAAGTTACAGAATTTGATCAGGAACGCTCCACTCACGAGAGCCTGCCAAATTTGAAGAGTCTGACGCTGTGACACGTAAATTTCTCGTTTTTCGGGTGTTTTCTCGCTCATGATTGACTCTAGTATCTGCCCACATCCACCGATCAAGCTCTAACTTGTTGACGACTTCCAGGACATTTAAACGAAGGTAGTTTGACTGGTTAGACCTGGAGAAACGTCTTACAACCAGTTTGGCTGACCTGTGACAGCAAATGTCAAAAGTTTCAGAGATATCCTCGTATAGAGTTCAATTATTGGGAAATATTTCGATCACAGAGAGGTGGTAATGATGTCAGACTATGTATATTCTATTGGGAGAAATGATTCAAAAGAAATCGAAGAAATTAGTTGAGAGGTTCTGGAAATATGTAAAGGGAAGGAAATCCCAAATTAAAATTCGAGATGGAAAAGTTTGTCAAGCCGAAATAAATCAGTAGATGAGACTCAGAAAGGATTGGGCCCATCGCTGAAGGGAGTTGGACGATGCCTCTAAATTTCAAAGAAATCGGTCGAATTGGTCATGAAATTTCGGGTGACATGGGAGGCAGAGTGGACATTTTTTCCTCCAAAATCGAAACTTTAATCAGAATTTTGTATCAACCAATCTCTGCAGAATGATCGAGAAATATCTGAACGATGATAAATGTTAGTTTATATTGAGAATCGCAGGTGCTAGATCGTTTGGACCAACAGGATCTGAAAATGGTTTTGAAATTTAGGCAATCACTTAAACGTGGGAAGTGGAGTAGTGAGAGTATGGATCTCCCAATAGAGTAGGCCCATTATCGATCGATTGAGAATGAATCCTTAGAATTTCAAGGGGATTGATATAGAGGTTGAGGAGAAGTCGCGTGACAAAGAGAAGACAACACAAACCCACATGCGCATACAGACATGATCCAGATGTTTGTCAAAATGATAGAATGATTCACGGAGAGTGTTGTATATGGGATGGAGAGGGTATAGGAGTATCATTCAATAGAGCTTAGCGAATGGAATAAGATAGTTGAAGTAGATTTCAGATGAGGTTGAAACTAGAGGGTGGAAGATGAGAAAATCGAAAGAATTCCAAATGAGAATTTATGCACTGATATAATACTATCTCTTCGAGGGAGCAAAGAGAAGAGGAGACCAAGAAAGCAAATGGAGGGAAATGTATGAACGATGTATCGATAAATATGTAAGAAATCAATTTCTATCTCGTTTCAGGATTCAAGACATGAAATTGAATGGCATTGAACAGTCTCACCAGCCCATGTATCGAATAAGGGGAATCATTATCGGTAAGATAAAAATAGAGGGAAGAATAATTATTCTTAATGAGAACGAGTTATTAGAACCTTGAAATCAGAAATTCATCAAATATTCTCGTTGACAGGGGAATACGTTTGAATCGATCTTCTTCGAGATGTACTGAGAACCTATGATGTCACGGTCTATCGCACAATTCAGATAATACTAGTCCAGGTTCATCGAGAAAGGGAAAATCACGACCGAATCGAGGCGAGCATCTCATCCACAGCTCATGCGCCGAGGAGCATTCTAAGAAAATACGATTTCAAAGCTGGCGATGTTGTGAGAGTGGGCGAATCCGAGTCTCTCTCCAATGAAGGATATCTACCAAATTGGAATTCAAAAACTTCTACAATATATCGTGTGCAGCAAACATAACCACCGACGCATCTGCTCGATGAGTACGAGAGAGGAAAATTGATCTCATTGTTGTCTGATTAATGTACATTGAATCTTGATTGGATGAACGATATGTCATCAGAATAGGTGAACTCATTTTCCGATGTTGATTTAGTGATTTCTTCCCTAATACATTTATCCGAGTCCAAAGCGTCGATATTGGAGAGCTTGGAATGTGACGTACACAGGATTTGCGTACGTGAACGCAATGAAACTGTGTGCGTGTCTCGAGTCTCGCGCGCCAAGTATAAAAACACCGCACCGATGAATATAGCGCCGCGTCTCAATAGTAGAATATTTATCCAATTTCATATCTTGAGTTAGGAGAGTCACAGAGAGTTCAGCCCTTTCACATTGTGATGGGCAATACCCCGAGAATCGGCCACCTAGAATCATATCTGAACAATATGAGATCAAACACATAAAAACGTAGTTACACCCACGATCCAGGTGAATGAACCCTTCTGACAAATCTGTTTATCTTCATAAAATGAGCTACGCGGATCATAGAGACTTCAGTTCTCCTCTACCACACTCAGGATTACAATAAGAAACAGCCATTCAATATCATAATTGCATTTGGCAGGCCCAAACACCTGTTAACGTTATCACACGTATGACTGAGGTCAATGGGTTTACGTTTACTTTGTTTACAACATAAATCTAGCCCTCTCTTGGGGCGATCTTGGCGTGACGAGCATGGACATCGTCTCAGGAAGCTAATATAGCAATGTCAAGTTTGAACAATAATAACTCGTGACGTTGGATCAAAATCCACATTTGGCCTTGTTTTATCATCGCTTCATTTATAGGAAATTCAATGATCGGGAAGTCTTAGATCACATATTCTAGGTGTTCGACCCTTCTTGACCGGTAGAATAACCCGCACCACAGTTACAATATTTATACAACATTCATTCAGCTCATAAAATAGCATTTTCGACTCCGTAACAACTTAGCATGCTTTAGACGGGGGAACGAGGCTATAAATACAGCCAGTTGCACGCCGATGGGACACTTCTTCTATATTCTCCGTAGTCACGACTACATCGTATCACGGCATCTCTCGTTACTCTGACGACGATTACTATCTCTTTGTCTTGACTCAATCATTGTGTATCGTCAAGTGTGACGAAGATAATATCTCAGTTATTGTATCAAAGGAAGAATAAACCTCCAGTCCTATTCACTCGCCGACTACAGTTCCTGGATTCAAAACCTACCGCCAAATTGGCACAACAACGCCATCTAACTGACCTCTGGGTCGTCACAACTGGTGATAGCGGTGTCTGGGAACTGGTGGAGTGAATACAAAAAAAAACTGGAGGAGGACATCAGCACACGAATATTCGGAGAAGCATTCGAGTCACTACACCGCCGACTAGAGAGGATCGTCAAGTGGGCTGCAATAAACGGCTTCCACGTCAACACCAACATCTGCCACTCGGCGAGGAAACTACTTGCGATCCACGCACGCAGCAACCGCACCACAGGGGTCTAAATAGACACACCTCCGACGACGCCAGCCACTCCACGCAAAGAGAAATTTCAAGCATCGACAGCAACAAGTATCATCAGTCTCCAGGCAACAGCAACCTCCAAGCAGCGACAATCTTCAAGCATTGAATATCTTCAAACATCGACGTCGAGGGATCAAATTCCAAGGGAAGACTAGCTTGAGCACTATTTGAATCATATAGAATTGATACGGGTAGATAAAATATTTCAATTGTGAGGCGAAAATCTGGCAATTGGCATGGTTAGTAAGAGATTTTCAAAAAGGAACATTCGGAAAGAAATTGGAGAGATTAGAAACGCGCTGGAATTGATTAAAATAGACGGTGAAAAAACACAAAAAATATAGATTTGGCAGTTTTTCTAATTCATGAGTTAACAGAAGTGAACGAAAAATTATTGCGAATCGTTGAGGAAATTATAAAAGATTGAGAGACCAAATTATGTCGAGAGTCGAAATCGAAAATCAGGAATCGGACGGAAAATTATTAGAACAAATAGAATCAACCGTGAATAGCCAAGCGAACATTTTACGGGAAACGGCAAAAGACGTCGAGGATCTCAAGCACTTAGTGACAGAACAGGAGGAAATAAACGAAGAGTGTAGATCGCGCTCAGAGGCACAAATCACCGAGATCGAAAATTTCCTGAGACAACTTGAGGACGTCTTGAATTTATTCAGAAATAGCGTAACTGCCATCGATGAGCAGATTACACGTTTAGAAAGTAAAGTAGAAACTCTGCAAAATATTTTGGATTTAGAGAGAAGCGACTGATTCAGATGACCTTGCAATATAATGAACAATACAGAATTTAGAGGGAAATTAGGAAAAATCGTTCAAGACCTTCAGAGTCAACGACAACAAACTGAACAAATTCGTATTGAACTCAAAAAGGTTAACGTGTTTTTTAGGGAACAATTTGACGAAAACGAAACCTGTGTACTGAGATCGGTAGACAAATTCAAGCGAATCAATGGAGTGAAGGCCAAATTTTCAGCTGCAGGAAAAATTTTGAAGGAAGAAGCAAGACGCACAAACTGTCGGTATTGGGCTCTGTTGAAAAAGTTTGATAGAGTACGCGAAGCATATATAATTTGGGAGATGAGGTTTGAATAAAATATGCCACCACTAGACCCTCCGTCGGAAAGAATCATCCGCCAATCGAGAGAACCGGATTTTAATCAATATTTTGAGATTGTCAGCCGACTTGTTACAACATATTGCATGTCACAGAGAATAGAAATATCGGAATTTTACATTGGCAACCTAAGCGGAACACACTC
Organism: Eretmocerus hayati; assembly: GCA_029851415.1. Lineage (NCBI taxonomy): Eukaryota > Metazoa > Arthropoda > Insecta > Hymenoptera > Aphelinidae > Eretmocerus > Eretmocerus hayati. The sequence continues at coordinate 133,313,988 of CM056741.1, read as the reverse complement.
ATGCTTGGATTGCTCCGAGGAAGAAGTTTGTGAACCGAACGAAAGAATTATTTTTTATACGGATTTTCACCTGAACGTAAATAGAGATCAGGATATACTCTTGTGCGATCTGTGTGGGGTCCCTCTGGTATATGAACGAATAGCAATTGACTGTAGAGAGTGCATACAGATCACTGCGAATCAAATCCGCAATTGAAAAAGGTTCAGAAATTCTGCATTTTTGGAAATGGAATTGAGAGTCGTACACAGGAGAGAAAATCACGTCTGGTCTAACACTTTTGTCGGATCCTTCCTGTCACATAAATTGTACGAATATTCATTGAACCATAACCGATACATCCAATTTCACGTAGACGACTGTATTGTCCAGGTTCTATAGAATGAAATCAGGAAAATCGGGACTTAAATTTCTACGATCGCGGGGACTAGATGTGTTACAAAGGCATTCCTTCTGATCTAGGCACGGAAAAATCAAACCCAAATCAATTGGATTCACTTCTTTTAGAATTGAAAAATTTCAGTTGCTTATTCACAGATAGAAAATTGGTGGTTATTCTAGGAAACCCAAACAAATCGTACGCGTGCGAAAAGTATTTTACGGACAACAATTCGGTAATAAAACAAACTATTTTCTTCATTGGAAAGTCCTTCCATAGCATCAAAGAAAGATTCAGTAACGTGACGTTCACGTGTCGATTTTGCGAGAAAAATTTGACTATCGAGAGAGAGGCGATTGAGTGCGAGACGTGTTTGAGAATAATTTACAACAACTTTACGTAATCAAATAAGATGTCGAGAACACGGGGAACTGTTAGGGTCCGGAAGTCACCGAGACTCAACCCCGGACCCAGGGTTGTAGACGAGATTGAAACAATTCAAAACAGGACAACAATGGAAAGCGTGCCACGAACAACGGAGTTAACTGTCGCAATCCCCGTAAATCAGAGAAACCCAAGCGGTTCAGGATCATTAGCCACCGAAAATCCCGATACAAGGAACACCGTGTCAAACTTGAGTGTGAATTACACACCGGAGAATCATAATAAGAGAATGCTGTCAATTTCTGAGGCCATAAAATTGCTACCGAATTTTGACGGGAAAAATATTTCAGTATCAACCTTCATTAACGAATGCACAGATATAGAGTCATTAATCAGTCACCCTGATAGATGCATCTTTGCGAGGATAGTGAAATCACGGGTTACAGGACAAGCAAAGAGATACGTAGAATCAAAGAAATACAACACTCTAACGGCATTGTTCAGCGATTTGAAAAGAGCGTTTGACCCCTTCTAAAACGTATTCGGCTTACAACTCGAGCTGTCGAAAATTGTGAAAAAAGAAGATGAGACCGTATCAGAATACGGACTTAGGGTACTACAACTTCAGACAAACCTATTAGAAGCTAACGGTAGTGACATGGACGGTATCGCATCAAATGGGATGTCGGAATCGATAATCAAAAATACGATAGTCTGTTTCATAAATGGGCTGAGTGAATAATATCTCTATCAATTGAGAGCCGAAAATTTTGACTCATTGGGTTAGGCCATAGATGCCGCGATGAGAATAGAAGAACAATTGAAAAACCATCGTACATTACACAATAGATATGAGAAACCTCTGGTTAACATCAATTCTGTCGATACCAACCGGGACAAATATCCGAACGTTACACGTTGCTACAACTGCGGAGAATACGGGCACTCAAGCCGAAATTGCAAAAATAGACACGTTAGGGATGCGAATAGAGTAATCTCTGGGAAAAATATGCGTTCAATGAAACCGTACGAGAGAGAGTATATTTGCTGCGGAATAACGGGGCATACGCGACGCGATTGCCGACATGCAGATAAAACCTGCAACGGTTTTGGAATAGTTGGACATTTAGGAAGAGCATGTAGGAAAAAGAATCGAAACCAACCTGTTCACGAACAAAGACGACAACACGACCCCAAACAGGCGGATTTCGCCCGAAATAATCACACGAGGGATTTAAACTCCAAACCGACTCATTGAAAGAGTGCTTCAATGGGGAGGAACCGGGGACGCTGCACTCAGATCACGAAACACGGGTTATTCTAACATGTTCATCGATGAAAAGACAGTGTCCTACGGTAACACTGAAAAGCAAGGACCTTGAGTCAGGAATAAGATTTTTAATAGACACTGGCGCTGAAGTGAATCTTATCAAGGAGAATTTTTTGAGAGACGGTACAAAAATCAATTTTACAAAAAAGGTAAAACTGACCGGTATAGATGATAAACTTATAGATGAGTCATTCTGGAGCAAGCTGGACAAAACCGTCACCAGGGGGGTCTGGGAAAAATCTGCAAAAAATTTTTCCCATTAGTACTATGTTCAAGTAGTACGAAAAAAATTTTTTCAGATTTTTTCGGCCCCCCCTGTAGGCCCCAGGGCCCATGAAAAGGCCATTTTAGGCCCTTTTTTAGCCTATTCTAGGAAAATCATAGTTCCAACGCAATTCAATATTTTTCAACGTACTTGGGCGCATTTTTTTTGTCAAGACTAGTACTTTTGAAAAAAAAATTGTCCAAGGTCTTTAAGTGAGCCTGACGACTTCTGCAAGCTAATTATTGAGAGCAAATTTTAGCGATGTTTGGGCCTGCTTCAAAGTGATCTAGCTCGTACTAGACATGTGATAATCGACTTCTGCAGGTAGTCATTTTAAAGGACTTGAAAAAACCTACAATTTGACTACCTGCAAAAGTCGATTATCGTACTTTTTATAGGAGCTATAGCCGATACAAAATGAGCTATTTACGAAAAAGTCGAAAATTTAGGACTCGATTCCAAAAATATATCTCAATTTTTTTTCACCAAACTTGTGCGAAAATGTTCTTTCAGACATCTCCATTCAGTAAAAAAAATTTGGCGGAGGTGATTTTTTCTTGGTTTTTTTTGCCGAGCGTTACAAAATGCCGCATTTCGTGGTTTTAGCAAGAACGGCATCTTTGACCACGGTCACATATGCTCCCATCTGGACTGGTGGGCACCAATCTGTGTGAAAGTACTCTCTGAAGTATCCCCAAATACGTGTAAGAAGTTGCGGGGACGAGCCCCGAGCCAGGAGCGAGCTGTAGATTCTATTTACCGTGTCAAATATAGGCATTATTTTGGCTATTCGAGCGTCAGCGACCGAGAGCATGATTTTACTTGTTCTGGCTTACAAAAGAGATAATGGGCTAGAATGAGGATCCAAACATACTTTTCCGACTCAAAATGACCATCTAAACACAATTCTGAGGTCAGTTTTGCTCTAAATAGTCGTCCCTTTGCCCCTTAAGATGTTAGATTCTGTCGACGGGTTCTGACACTTTTGAGGCACTAGACGACATTCTAGAGCTGAACTGACCTCGGAATTGTGTTCAGATCGTCATTTTGAGTCGGAAAGATATGTTTGGATCCTCATTCTACCCCATTATCTCATTTGTAAGTCAGAACGAGTAAAATCATGCTCTCAGTCGCTCACGCTCGAATAGCCAAAATAATGCCTATTTTTGACACGGTAAATAGAACCTACAGCTCGCTCCTGGGTGGAGGCTCGTCCCCGCAATTTCTTACACGTACTTGGGGGTACTTTGAGGAGTACTTTCACACAGGTTCGTGCACATCAGTCCAGATGGGAGCATATGTGACCGTGGTCAAAGATGCCATTTTGGCTAAAACCACGAAATGCGGCATTTTGTAACGCTCGGCAAAAAAAATAGAAAAAAATAACCTCCGCCAAATTTTCTTCACTAAAAGAAGATGTCGGAAAGAACTTTTACGCACCAGTTTGGTGAAAAAAAATTGAGATATATTTTTGGAATAGAGTCCTAAATTTTCGACTTTTTCGTAAATAGCTCAACTTGTATCGGCTATAGCTCCTGTAAGAAACACGATAATCGACTCCTGCAGGTGGTCAAATTGTAGGTTTTTCCAAGACTTTCAAAATGACTACCTGCAGAAGTCGATTATCACATGTCTAGTAGGAGCTAGATCGCTTCGAAGCAGGCCCAAAAATCGCTAAAATTTGCTCTCAATAATTAGCTTGCAGAAGTCGTCTGGCTCACTGAGTGGCCTTGGACAATTTTTTTTCAAAAGTACTAGTCTTGACGAGAAAAATGCGCTCAAGTACGTTGAAAAATATTGAATTGCGTTGGAACTATGATTTCCCTAGAATAGGCTAAAGAGGGCCTGAAATGGCCCTTTCATGGGCCCTGGGGCCCACAGGGGGGACCGAAAAAATCTGAAAAAAATTTTTTCGTACTATTTTAACATAGTACTAATGGAAAAATTTTTTTGCAGATTTTTCCACCCCCTGGTGACGGTTTTGTCCAGCTTGCTCTAGAATGACTCAGATACATTAGGATGTGTCACGTTGGAATTTGAGAATTGTTTACCTTGTGAATTTTTTATAGTGCCGGGGAATTCCGCGATCAGTTATGATGGCCTACTAGGGGTACGATTTTTGAAAAATCACGAAGCAAATTTGTCGTTCAAAAAAAAACATTCTTAAAATTGAAGATCGAGGGATTGAGTTCGCACCAATACATATAACAAATTGCACACTTCCAGCGAGATCTAAAAAACTAGTAAGCATAGAATTACAGGACTCGCCTTTGGATGAAGGGTATATCGAGAAATTGAACGCAGGACCCGGAATTTTCATAGGAGAATCAGGAGAATCCCTAGTGGAAAAATCGAATGGGAGAGAAACACTTCACATTTATAATACGAACTCGAATGACATATCCATATCAATACCACCATTGAAACTTGAGGAGTTCTGTGCCGTCCCCAAAGAGATCAGGACGGTTAATTGTGAAGATCGATCGGAGATTGACAAGAGAGTGACCGAGTTGATAGGGATAATGGAATGAGATGAATTAAATGGAGAAGAAAGGGAGAGCATGATCAAACTCGTCCGAGAATTTCCATTTCAATTCTATCTTCCCGGTGACACTTTAAGTTGTGTAAAGGACATAAAACACAAGATACTGACGACAACCGAGACCCCGATAGATATAAGATAGTACAGAAACCCGTTTAAGCTGAAAGATGAAATCGAGAGAGAAATCGATAAATCATTAGAGCAGGGAATAATCGAAGAATAAACTAGTGCTTGGAACGCCCCCTTATGGATCGTCCCTAAAAAGGATAGTGATAAGGGTGAAAAACAGCGGAGACTCGTTATTCATTACAGAGCTTTGAATAAAGTCACAGTATCGGAAATACATCCGCTGCCAAATATAACCGACATTTTGGATAGGTTGGTGGTTGGGGGGGCCTAAATATTTCTCGGTACTTGATTTGGCTTTGGGATTCTATCAATCATTAATTGATGAGGAATCGGCTGATAAGACCAGCTTTTCGACTAGTAGTAAGCACTATAGGTTCAGACGCCTTCCTATGGGGCTCAAAAACTCGCCAATTTGCTTCACCCGGGCATTAACGAACATTTTATCCGGATTACACAACGTAGAATGCCTGATATACGTCGATGACGTAACCGTATTTGCGTCATCGATAAAGGATCATTACAATAGAATGAGGAAGTTGCTCGCGAGATTCAGAGACCATGGTCTCATGTTCCAACTGAACAAATGCTCCTTTCTAAAGAAGGAAATAACATACTTAGGGCACAGAGTAGGACAAGAAGGCGTGAAACCCGACCCAAAAAAGGTATCAGCGGTACAAAATTTTCCAAAACCCAAAACCGAGAGGAACGCAAAACAATTCTTGGGGCTCGCAGGGTACTATCGACGATTCATACCCGACTTTGCAAAGATAGCAAAACCTCTGACATGACTGTCGAAGAAGGTAGTCAAATTCACTTGGGAAGAGACAGAACAAAGAGCTTTTGAAGAACTTAAGAGTATATCATGCTCAGATACTATCTTACGCTACCCTAAATTCGACGGCACGGTCTTCATGATAACTACAGATGCTTCGTTCTTTGCGATTTCTGCAATTTTCAGCAAACGTGAAATTGGAAGCGATTTACCAATAGCTTACGCGTCGAAGACCCTTGATTCCACAGAACAGAGGTACTCCGTAATTGAGAAAGAGTCAGCAGCCATTATTTTCGGGATCAAACAATATCGGCCGTACATTTTTTGGAGATAAATTCATTTTAGTGACCAATCACAGGCCACTCGTTTGGGTGAACAGTTGTAAAGATCCATCCTCACGACTGGTGCGATGGAGAGTTTTGCTAAATGAACATGATTACGAGATAAAATTTAAGAGAGGCGCTCACAATTTGAACGCAGATGCTTTATCTAGGAATCCAGCTGGACAAGCGGACGATGAGAATGATACGGACTGTAATAGAGACGAAATCGAGTCATATACAATAGACACAGTGATAAACTTCACGAATACTGAAAAGTGCGATTGCCTGGGCTGTACAAAAAAGTTGGTTTCACACGTCGTTGATAACAAAGATCATGAATCGAATCGGACTAAAGAGAGTCCAGTTGCATCGAACGCCAGCAACAATGAATCCAATCGGACTAAAGAGAGTCTAGCTGCATCGAAAGCCAGCAACAATGAATCGAATCGGACCGAAGAGAGTCCAGCTGCATCGAACGCCAGCAACAATGAATTGAATCGGGCTAAAGAGAGTCCAGCTGCATCGAAAGCCAGCAACAATGAATCGAATCGGACTAAAGAGAGTCCAGCTGCATCGAACGCCAGCAACAATGAATCTAATCGGACTAAAGAGAGTCAAGCTGCATCGAAAGCCAGCAACAATGAATCGAATCGGACTGAAGAGAGTCCAGCTGCATCGAACGCCAGCAACAATGAATTGAATCGGGCTAAAGAGAGTCCAGCTGCAACGAACGCCAGCGAAAATGGAATGTTTCAGACTAGGAAGAGTCCACATACAACACAAACCAACGATACTAGGCTCATCTCAATGGTCAGTCGAAAGTTGAGTTCAGTTACGTTAGTAGAGAGGAGTGCAGAGATGGCTTCATCCTCGATTAATGATAACATGTCTGAATTGATATTCCCGCAATTTCCTCCTAACACTAATAACGATAACACCTCAACATTTATGCATGTCGATCAATGTTCTACAACAACAACTGATACTCACCTGACCTTTAGTAAGATTGAGAGAGAGACGCAAGAATTCTGGAACAGCTCTGAGGCGATTGAACCGAAACAAGTACATGTTATCGATCAACACGAAATATATTTCAGTAATTTGGCCGTTTGGATGAGAAATGATAATGTTTTACTGGGGAAAAATACATACTCACTTGGCAATGTGTGTAGACAAAATATGCAGGAGCAGTGCCTCTAACCAACATCGATTCAGTAATTATTGCGAAAAAATTTGCACACGATTTCATCATGCGTTTTGGATGCCCAGATGTTATTTAATCAGATCAAGGAGCTAATTTGATAGCTGGAATAATGGGGAAATTTTCTAAAATATTCAAGATCACGCGTATCAAATCAACCGCATTTCATCCCGAGAGTCAAGGAATGATTGAGAGGAGTCATCATACCTTGATTGAATACCTGAAGATTTACGGAGGAAAAGCTAATTGGATTGACTTTTTGTGGCCTGTGCTGTTCTCTTTCAATACAAGCATTTGAGAATCGACAGGATTTACGCTTTACGAATTGATTTTCGGTAGAAAAGCTAAAATACCGTCGTCTTTTGCGGATAACAGAGCCCCACGTACTTATGATAGTCTGATGAATAAACTAATAGATCAAATAAGTGAGAGCCAATCAAAAGCATCAGAACGTCTGAGATTATCGAAAGAAAAGAGTAAGATACTATTTGACAGGAAGGCTCACGTCAAGGTCTTCAGAGAAAATGATTATGTTTACCTCTTGAACGAACCAAGGTCAAACAAACTAGAAGATTAATATAAGGGACCATACAGAATTGCAAGGATATTGGATAGGGAAAATATCGAAATCATCATAGAAAGGGGAAAAAAGAGGATGGTTCATGCAAATAAGCTGAAAATTGCGAGTATCCCAATCGTGTGAACGGCGAAATTGTGGAATATCCAATAATACTTGCAGTCGCTAGAATGTAAGCGTAAAAAGCCATACCAATTCACAGAATTGCTGTCCTGATCAGTGATAACATATGTAACAAGACTTACACGAGGTGCGAGCTTCTAGATCTGGCATCGGTCCGCGTGACGCGGCCGCCACGGAGACCGAGAGTGCTCGCACACGTATGTGTGTCTTCGCGGCAGTCCCTGTGGCGCAGCCGCGACGGAAACCGAAAATCGTTTGACTTCATACGAGTAAAATACCGGTCTCGATGACAGCTCGTTTAGAGTTCGATTGATATGAAATTGAACGCGAATTTAATTGTTATAGAGCATTATCATATTACATTAGAAGTATAGCATTCGAATGATATAGTATTGCTTCTGTCACGAGATGAGAGCAGAAGAGTGACAGCATCGCAGATTATCATTTTTCCCCAGAAAATAGAGTCGAGTACGTACAATCGTGTGAAACTATTAGTCATACAGCCCATTCGCTGTTTAAGAACTATTGATTGGGTTGATTCAAGAGTCGTTGGACTAATGAGAGACATGTGAGAGCTCTTTTGGGTCGGTCTCCCTGACACGGTCGCCACTGAGATCGAGATGGAGAGAGGAAAGAAAAGAATTGTACATGCAAACAAACTTAAATTAGCTTGCATACCAATTGCAATATAATACATAGACTCACACAATGCAAAAACGTCAAGAATTATGACATAGGGATAAAGATTCGGAATTGCGGAAGAGATGAATTCCATTAGCAACGAAACTCACGAATTGGTAATAGCTAAGAGTAGATCAAGCAACGAGAGTAAAATTATGGCAATAATAGAACAAATAATGTCGCTCAAAAACATAGGTCAAACTGGAGCAAAACTTGAAATCAGATCGAGGACACACAAACGCAAATTTCCAGGTTCGTTCACTCGCCCGAATTAACAATTCCAAACTGATTTGCAAATGAGCTGGTTATTTTTGAACAGACAAACGCATTAGTTATTCTGTCATAATTTATTTGATAAAAAAGGGGGACTTCGAAAGAACTACAATAGAGCCTCCGTATTCAACTTAGAAGAGTCAGTGCATACAAAATCGGAACAAAGATAAATCGGAATTCCTTACAATCCAATACAAAAAGGTGCGTCGAGATCTAATTACAATATCAGTTCATACAGTGTAAAGCATATAACCAGAATAGCGCGTAAGAAAATCTTGTCAGTGAATAGCAGAGTCGTCAGGAGTCGGAAAAGGGGGTCTAGTAAATTCTGTAAACATTGGAATTTCACACTAATATTGTCAATTGAAAAAGCAACCACTAAATACGGCTGAGGTCGCAGATAATCTGTGAAATTGAAAATCAATACGAGTAACAAAATTAATGAAAGTGTATAGCAAAAATTTTGAAATATCAACCCTTAAACACACGTTACCACATCGTCAAATTCAGGAAATAAAATGAAATCAGATGTCATCACAAATGGTTGGCAATAATATGAGTTCGCAGCAGACATTTCGAAGGAAATATTTCTCGACAGTGCGCACACTGAAACTCCCCATGCTCACGGGGGATGTGGTTCTTCAAGAAAAACTTGGCGGTGAATCTCTTAGGGCAATGGCCACATTGGTAGAGTTTTTCAGTACATATTCGGTCGTGAACAATGATGTCAAGAGAGCGGAAGCTCTTCTTGCAAAACCGACATCGAACACTCGAGGATGAGCCAGGTTCATGAGAACGTGAACCAGGTAACTGATCGCAACTAGTCTCATGATCTCGACACCCGTCCTCGTCGGCATATAAGGCCCCACAATTGCAACACGGAAAAACAGGGGCGGGTGGAACATCCACATTTTCACCTCGTGAAACCTTTCCAGCAACAGCAGCTGAAACAGAAGCATAGTTGAATAATATAACGATCAAACAAACATGATCAAACAAATGAATTAACAAGATCACAAGACAATTACCTAAGTGTCCCTTATTCTTTTGTGTTTGTCGAACCTTTGGACAGAAATCCCACAATCATCGCACTCCCTCATCGGGCGCTTTCGTGGTGTGGTGATATTTTTCCCATGCTCGTGTTTATAATGTTGAGCCAAGGCAACTTTAGTCGAAGTCTCGAATTCACAGTCGTCACAAAAATGGTTTTTGTTCGGTTCGGGTATGACCTTGGAACGCTCGCGACGATTTCGACGGACAGGGACCAATTTGCACTCCTCGCAGCCGCAGTGAACCTCGTCCTCAGTTTTGGAGTTCCACGCAGAATCGCCGTGATTGCGTGCCTCCATCACGTTCGGTGTGAGCTGGATAACTTGATGGTAATAACCTGGACGAAGATATAGAGCGTCTTTGGGAAACTGCCTGAAGGTGATGTACTTGATCTTATGTTCCTCCAAAAAATCAATCTTGATATAGGTGTCCTTATGGTCAAGAACTAGGAGACAACGGCGACGCTTAATCTTCTTCCGGGAAGTCCTCTTTTGAGTTCCTACTCTTGTGCATTTCCACGCCCAGGGCGCTCGGATTGGTGCCTGGTGAACATTGCAGACAGGTAACCAGGTTCCCTCATGTGCATGGTCTTAAACATGATGATGCCTGCAAAGTACATTCGCCGCGAATCAGTACGCAACCAATCCAAGCTGTCCCTGAACGGAGTGATGTGCTCGTCTCTCCTAAGATCGAAAATGTATTTCACAAATGAATTGCTCAGTCGCTGTATCCGTTGCCGCTGTTCGTCCGCTGCGTCAAGATAGGTGACCATGCAGTAGTCCAGATGAGGCTGGACTAACGCCTCGACTAGTCGAATGCGAAGAGTCCTGGTGATGCATGCCATAAAAAACCGCAAACTGTATAGGGCCCTGTTGACTTTCTTTGTCACTTGATTAATTTGCGGTTTCCACGACAATTCGCTATCTAAAACAACACCAAGGCTCACGACTGTATCACTGAAAGGGACGAAAACTCCTTCCTGTGTCTCAACCCCTGGCAAGTCCATACTTTTCAGATCTCTGATATTCCTCTCAGAAGAGAAAAAGATTGCTTTGGTCTTACCAGCGTTGAGACGCAGGCCGGAGCCCGCAGCCCAATAAGCAACCAGTCGCCCCACTGCTCCTAATCGAGCGATCCCCTCTCTGATCTTATTTTCCTGCACCTGGATATAAATTTGGAGGTCATCAGCGTAAAAGAGATGATCTACCGACTTTCCGTTCAGTGACCCGGGCAAGTCATTGACGTACAAACTAAAGAGTGAGGGTCCAAGAACGGAGCCCTGCGGAACACCCAGATTGGTTGCGAGCCAATCAGATTACCCATTTTTAGAGGTAACTAGTTGGGTGCGACCTTGTAGATTTGATCCACAGGAGTGCCGATCGTGAGAAACCCAGTTGTCGGAGTTTACTCAGAAGTTTCGTTGGTGATATCGTGTCAAAGGCTTTGCTGAAGTCAAAGAGTAGTAATAGGGTGATCTTTTTCCTATCGATGCCTAGTCTGATGTCATCTGTCAATTTCAGCAAAGCTGTCTGGGTACTGTGGTGCTGCCTGAAACCAGCCTGGAAGCGATCTAATAATTCTCCTTTCTTCAAGTACTCCGTGATTTGGTCGTGTGCAACCTTTCCGAGAACCTTGGAGAGAAAGCACAGCAGCGCCATAGGGCGGAAATCCGAGACTGATGATGGAGCTGCAGTCTTCTCCAGCGCAATCAGCTGTGCTTTCTCCTAAGCCTTGGGGAAAATGCTCTGAGCGAAAGAGGAGTCGAAAATATGTACAATAAGGTCACCTAACGCCGGGAGAGCCTTCGCGATCACACACACACAGAGAGAGAGAGAGAGAGAGAGAGAGAGAGAGAGAGAGAGATCCTGAAGTAATGCTCACGCGGTTCCGGGATGAGATGGTAGATGCAGGTGGATCTCCTTCTTGATTGCCCGATGCCCTAGGTATCGGACATCGAGGGGAGAGGGATATTACACGGCCGGGCCCACCTCTCGGTGGGCCCCACCCAAACCCGTGTCCCGCCTGGTATGGCCTGCGTGGGCTATGCGTAGTCCGCGTAAGCTGAACCAGTCCGGTGTCTGGGGACGGATCCGAGGGATCCTGAGGCAGATTTTGCCCTCTAACCACCTTAAAAAAAAAAAAAAAAAAAAAAAAAGAGAGAGAGAGAGAGAGACAAGGAAAAGAGGCGCGCACTTCTCAACACCGTCACTACCTCCATCATGCTGTACGGTGCACCCGTGTGGGGGAAGAGAGTAGAGAAGACCATCATCGAGAAGAGAATGGGGCCTGTCCACCGAAGAGCGGCCCTGAGGAGTATCCGTGCCTACCGCACTGTGTCAGGAGATGCGGCTTACGTATTGGCGAGTACTCCGCCCATCCACTTGCTCGTCGCGGAGCGAGTGAGGATCTGGGACCGCCAAAAAGTGATCGGAGCCGAACGAGTACTCACTCCGACGATGAAGGAGATCATCCGCGACAACGAGAAGGAAACCACCCTTGAGCATTGGCAAACTGAGTGGGATTCGCCATTTGCAAACGGCAGATGGACGCACCGGCTGATCCGTGACGTAGCCAAGTGGGCGGAACGCACCCACGGAGAGATGGACTACTGGACGACGCAGGCACTGAGCGATCATGGTTGCTTCGGTTCCTATCTAACCAGGTTCAAGAAGAGGACGACCCCAGCATGTCAGTCATGCGGGGGCGAATGGGATGACGCCGAACATGCCCTGTTCAAGTGCAGCGACACCCGGAGAGAGCGCGCCGAGCTGGATGAATGGCTGGGTGCTCAACTAACACCTGAGAATCTCGTCCCGTACTTACTCCGCAACCAGGAGACATGGGATAGACTCACCGGATACATCAAGCTGGTGATGACCCACAAAGAGGAGAAAGAGAGGGAAGTAAGGCGCCTCGAAGCAGGCGAATTACAGTGACTTTGCCGATTGAAACAGAAGAGGCCCAAATGATTCCAGGAGGAATCTGATGCACTGAAGAGGGAAGAAAGAAGAAAGAAGAGAGAAGAAAGAAGAAAGAGAGGGAACAATGAAGAGTGAAGATAGAAGATGCCGACAAGTGGCCGAAGAGAGAAGATGGAGAAGAGGAACGCTCGCAATCGAGCGCGAGACATGCCGCTCATCCTGAAGTAATGCTCACGCGGTTCCGGGATGAGATGGTAGATGCAGGTGGATCTCCTTCTTGATTGCCCGATGCCCTAGGTATCGGACATCGAGGGGAGAGGGATATTACACGGCCGGGCCCACCTCTCGGTGGGCCCCACCCAAACCCGTGTCCCGCCTGGTATGGCCTGCGTGGGCTATGCGTAGTCCGCGTAAGCTGAACCAGTCCGGTGTCTGGGGACGGATCCGAGGGATCCTGAGGCAGATTTTGCCCTCTAACCACCTTAAAAAAAAAAAAAAAAAAAAAAAAAAAGAGAGAGAGAGAGAGAGAGAGAGAGAGAGAGAGAGAGAGAGATAAAAGAAGGGGAAACAACATCGAAGAAGGGGAAACAACACCTGCGAGTCGTGAGAAGAGAGACGCTCGATCCTGAGCGCGAGACGCCGCCGGCCCTGAAGTAATGCTCACGCGGTGCCGGGGCCGGATTGGTAAGTTGGTGGATCTCTCCCTTGTCCAATGGCCGGCGCCAACGGAGAAGGAAGAGAGGGTTTACCCGGTTCGGATGGCCGTATCGATGCGGATTCCAGCCCGGGACTGTTGGGGAGGTGCTGGCCAGCCGTGTTTGGCTGACCGGTGCCTCTCCTCCGTACGTCGCAGCGTATTCGCCCTACAACCACCTTGAAAAAGGAAAAGAGAGAGAGAGAGGGCGAGATTGATTGATTGATTGATTCCTTTTTTATTCGTCCGTAGACAAAATAATTTTCAAATTACATATGGTTACATATGTCGCGTGTCTAAAATATATCTCGGTTATGAAATCATATATTTGGTCAAGGATTCATCATACTTATATCACAATTTGTCACTAGTCAGGTTACAAAAAGCACAAGTGTTCCACAAAAATGTGAAGATAAACTGAAGTTTGAAAGGTCGAGGGCCCGACTACATATCACAGAGTAAATCAGTCTAGTGACAGAAGGTCACGCATACTTGAGTGATAAATCAAAGAAAAGAGCTCAGACGTACTGAAGATTGAAGTATTGTTTCTTGCCCACATCAATCCTCTGAGGAGGTTGCGTCAATAGAAATTCCTTCAATGCAACTTGGAAAACTGAAATCTTCGCCACGTTACTAGATCCCGAAGGTAGCGAGTTCTAAAAATGAGCGCACTGGACTTGAAAGGATCTCCCCCGTATTCCAGTCTCATTTTGGGCACATTGAGAGCCCGCTCTTCTGCATAACCACGTGCGGGACGCCCGAATTGGTACCTGTTAAACATCGCAGCAAGGTAGCCAGGTTCTCCCAGATGCATGATATTGTGTATCAATAGAGCTGCAAAGTACATTCTCCGCGAATCACTACGTAACCAATCCAGACGTTCCCTAAACGAAGTCATATGCTTGTCTCTCCTAAGATCATAAGAGAGCGAGAGAGAAAGAGAGAGATCCGTTTACTCGCCTGGGGGCTATTGGGCATCCTGCCAATCACATTGTTGATAAAATTGATCATATTCATAAAATTCATCAAGTATAGAACAATAAAATGGAACAATACTTATGAGGAGAAATCACAGTGGCTTATACATATCCACACAGATAAATCAATAAGAGCACATCACCACCAGCATTTCTTGTACAGTAGGCATGAGGGTTCGAAATTTCTATCATCAGTTTGAAACGCTTCCGGAAAGATATCGCAGCAAGCAGAGTTTGTACGACCCATGTGGGATTGTACTGTCAAGCGGAGATGTATTACCCCATGGAAGCTCATTCCCCGATATGCTGGCATTCACGTGGAATGAGGTTCTGTAAGTAATAGTGCGATGATGAGGAATAACTAGGTCTCCTGATTCTAATCGCTCTGATCTGACTGGACTTGTATCACGAATTTGTGTTAAATTAGATTCAAGATACGATGGTTGACCAGTTCGTAAGATTTGAGACGTATGAAGTCTTCTATTCATGAAGTATTCTCTCCGAGCTTGAACGGAAAGCCATCCAATTCGCCGTCTATACGGCGTCACATGGTCGCGCATTTTGAGCTCTCTGGATTCGAGCATAGAGCTCGACGGGTAGCCCATGGTACACTCAGCATGCATAATCGAAAAAGGGCAAGATTAGCGATCGCGTGAGAGTTTTTCTGAGTGCGAATGACAGAGCATCGCGGTGAGCTCTAAGCTAGCGTAGGGTACCGAATACCTGCTGAGAGATGTGAGATATTCACTTATTCCAGGTGAGATCATTCCGAATCAGAACCCCTAAATTCTTTGCTCCAGTCACATAATCGACAGGGACTCCTCCGATGGAGATTCGTGGCAAACTATTGAAATTGAGTGAGCGTAGATTATCTGCAGTGCCGAGGATCATGACTTCCGTCTTCATGATATTCAGAGTTGGCATATTTGCCTCAGCTCAATCATTTGCTGCATTGGAGTCTGTTTCCACCAGCTCCAATGCATCAGAAATTTCATGATGGCGACAACTCCTATCGATCTGAGTGTCATCGGCACATATCATGTAGCGCGAGTATCTGAGTACACCCGGTAAGTCATTTATGAAGATGCTGAATGGAAGAGGACCCAGGACTGACCCTCGGGGTACACCACATGTAGTATTAAACCAGTCTGATACTGAACCTCCTCCATCAACAACCGCCTGACATCTGTCAGCAAGATATGAGAGTAACCAGCGAATGCTATGGTCGTCGATATGGAATGTGCGTGATTTATGTATAAGAAGATGATGCGAAATCTTGTCACACGCTTCAGAAAAATCAAACAATACTAGCATAGTGTACTCACAGGGGGAGTCCGGAGTCTCCGGGTCCTGAAATCTCACCAAAATTTTTTTACAGTTTCGTACCACCTAGAATGTGAAGAACCCAAAGCAACTCTGTCAAATTGATCTCCCGTTCAGAGCTACAGCCTATGACATTAGCATTGCTCATATAGGCCCATGTTAAAAAGTGATATAAGGTAAGTGTACCCAACTTGCCCCCATATGCCGATCTCGGGGATGGGCACTCCTTGGCCTCCTGACAATTTTTTTCACGTTTGTTATGTTGAAATGTAGTTTGCGTCGACCCCGAGTCATTCCTGCGTTCTCCAAAAAATGTAAAGTGATTTTTCCATTTTTCGTGATTGTTTAGCTAAGAAAGCACCGAGGGAATCGCCTTCGGTAAAATCGGTGCCAAATTATTTGAGTTCAACCAATTTTGACGTACCTTAGCGCATTCGATTCCTTGTTCCAAGACCTTCGAAATCCATTCTTCAAAATTGCAAAATTTGAATATGGAGCTGTTTTATGTGCAAAACACGGAGACGATTTTTAAACAAGGATGTCAACATCGGAGTGTACCTAACATGCCCCCATATGTTTATCTCGAAAGAGCGTGCAAAACGACTTTTTTTACTAATCAGAACGTGTTTATCACGTCAAAATAGGTCAGAAATAGTGTTTCGAACCACCGTAAAGCTCCAAATGTGCGTGCACGATAAAAACATTTGATCACTGATTTCCATCCAATTGATCAAAGTTGGACGTAGTTTAGTGCATTTTAAAGGTCTTCAAACGAGCTTCAAAATGAGCTAAAGCACGTTGAAAACCGTTGAAGTAAACCAAAGTTATTAAGAAATTGGCTTCATGGGGGCAAGTTAGGTACACACTTTTGTAAACTCTCAAAAATCACCTTTTGGGAGAATTCAAACAGTTTGGCTCCAGTTGGTTCAAATTGAATGTACCTTAACTTATTTTGAAGGACTTAAGACAAGCTTCAAAATGAGCTAAGGTACGTTGGAAAATATGGAGATGGGCCAAAGTCATTGAAAAAATGGCTTAATGGGGGCAAGTTGGGTACACTGACCTTATATAGATATCCTGGCAATGTTGACGTTTCTGGCTGTAGCTCAGAATAGAAGGCCCATTTGACAGGGTTGCTTTAGATTCTCCATTTTCTAGGTGGTACGAACCTGTGAAAAAATTTTGGTGAGATTCCAGGACCCGGAGACTCCGGACTCCCCTTGTCAATTCTGTCGGCTGCCCTCTCCACATCGTCCAGAACATCCAGCAGAGAAAGATTGATTGATTGATTGATTGATTGAGATTTATTGGGGGGGGGAGGGGGGGCCGGAGGATAAACCCTATTTGCCCAGTTAGAGATACGAATGAATGTTGCGATACAGGAACACACTTATCGATGATGAAAAACCGGAGAAGGTGTTATGAGATTTCGCTAAAATATTGTAATGAGAAGTAGTTTAAAAATCAATAATTAAACTATAATGAAAAAACATGATTATTCTTAAATTATGTAAAATAAGATGCTCGTTATACGTGCCCGCGGGGCTCAAGAAGATGTGAGAAGGGAGGTGGGATGGCATCGAGATGCTCCTGATGAGCACAATCGAACCAGTCGTTTTTGTCGCGTTCTAACAAGGTTTGAAGGAGAGAGCGTTCGAACGATTCTGGAGATTGGCCAACAAAATCAACGTCTTCGAGGGAGTTGAAGAGTTTGGACGCCACGTAGGTAAAAGACTGATTAAGAGCTTCAGTCTGGGGTGCTTTGTACACAAGTGATGCCTTTTCTCTACGCTCTGATTGTCGGAGAGTTGATGAGTCGGTGGTGAGTGAGAAGCGCAGGTGGAGGAAAGATGGTACCCCGTTGTGAATTACCGAGAAAGCCAGTGAGCCAATCAAGTACTCACGGTGGCCAACAGTGGATAGCCACCCTAGCGCAAGTCGGTAAGGTGTTACATGCGATCGCTAGGGCACGAATCCACTCGCAAATCTGACACAAGTATTTAAAAGCCTGTGAAGTTTGATCTCTTGTTCTTCATTAAGGCCTGTAAGAAGGGGTGCACAGTAATCGAAGTATGGTGGGACCAGGCTGAAGGTGAGGGCACGCTTTACATGAATGGGCAGGGCTTTGCCAAGCATGCGAAGGGAGTAGAGGGAACCGTGGACTTTCTTGGAAATTTGGTTGATTTGAAGTTTCCAATTGAGAGATGGATTCAAAATCATGCCTAGTAGCTTAATTTGATCTACGTAGGGTATAATTTGGCCATTGATACGGATCGGTGGAATGCGATGCAGGTCAATCGAGGCAACGTATTGTTCACTACCGACTATGATGACCTTGGTTTTGTCTTCATTTAAACGTAGCCCATTTTCCTAAGCCCACTGTGCGATTGCATTGGCATCATTATATATAAGGGCAATCTTTCAGCCAAGGTCATTGGGGCGAGCATGAATGTAGATGCCTGTATCATCAGCATAGATCATGTGGTGTGAATGGCATAGTACTTGGGGTATCTGCGCTGTAAAGGGTCGCCATGCTGGCCGCCATATGCAGGATTTTTAAACTGTGGCGCGTCATACTTGAGCGGTATATTTCAGCGTATTACCAGATTATCATAAAATTAAGGACGTATTACATATTTTTCTCTCATCTTGGAACAGTGGAAATGGATGTCGTTTGTGGGAGAATAAAAAAAAAGAATATTAATTAATGGAGGGCAACGATTTTGCAGAACAAATCTCTATATGCTTTGTATTCATCAACAGGGGGTTTCCAAATTTTTCAAGAGGGGATTGTGCTCATTCTAGTCTTCCATCCATCGCCTTGGTATTTCCTCTGAGAAATTTCTTGATTTCACAGAATTCAACTACAACTGCTTCACTCCTGTCATTTTGTTGGGTGATGGATATCTATAGAGCCCAACAAAGTAACTGGAGTGAAGCAGTTGTAGTTGGCTTTTGTGAAACTTTGAAAATACTCATGGGAAATACCAAGACGATGGATGGAAGACTAGAATGAGCACAATCCCCCTTTTATACGCTCAACCGTCAGTAGAACCGACTGCAGTATATCTATAGACATTTATCCGCTCGGCTATAGGCCTCCCGCTCTGCTCCGGTTCAGTCTGTCTGCTTGTGGATCGCGAACAGTACGCACACTCTTCACCACTTCGAGCATGTATCAAGTTAATGCTCAATATATTAGTGTTCGTCAAAATTATTAATCTGCATTCCTCTCGTCACAATGCACCCTGAATCCAAAACCCAACACCGGCGAAAACATTAGGTATCTATAACTATTTTATGAGTAAACTTGAAAAATGAGGTGAAAAATTTGAATTTTGGCATATCGCCGTTTTACGTGTCGGAAACCTGCATTTTCTGTTTGAAATTTCGTGATTTCATTTTTCAAGCTTTTAATGAAGTTTGTGACTATTGGTATATTCAACTATATAGATTCTTCATGCTAACTAACGTTCACAAAGGTCATTCACTCACAATTCGTGTCGCAGTGTGAATTCGAAAGGCCAAAATACGCATATTTGGAATAATTTTTGACGAAAACTTTTAATATCTCAAATTGAGATTCCTGTTAATCTGTAATTCTTCGATCAATAAACGCAATGGAAATAGGTACTTCTCAGTGTTATCTAGGATACCTGATCGCTATTGAGATGGAATTGTACGTTTTTGCAACTTTTTTGCTGAAATTCTGGAGTAGACTTTTTTGAATGATTTGACTGGAATTTCGGCCGTATCCTCTACCTCGGGTTGAGTGCATGCCGTAATATGACTTTGTATGGGTTTTGATCGGTTATGGCCCTGTAGGCTACTGGTGACCTTAGTGCCTCGTCTGTCAGCTGGGAGTTTTCAGCTGAGGACGAGTGCACTGGAGCGTCAATACTTTACTTCGTTACAAGAAGTATTCTGATTGTTTTTCGCAGGTTGAACTTCGGAAAATTTTGAAATTTACCTCTTTGTTTACTCTTGATTTCTTTTGAATACTATGCTTTTGTGGTTCTCAATCGACTGACTGATTAGTTTCACGAATAATACATATATATAACCTATAGCACTATAAGAAAAACCAGGAGGATTGCATAAATTCCTCCTTGATGATTACATTCGAAAGTTGAGAACGTGAAATATGGCATGATGAGCCGTAGAATACCTTAATCATATTCTTATCAACCGTCCAACCATGCTCTTTCGTGGAATTTCTCAAAAACACTATATGCCAGTCGGAATGGCCCGATGCTCCCTTGCAAAAGAGAGAAGAGGTGGGAGTTCCTCTCGTGGACAACTAATCAAGGCGGTTTTTCGCGAGGCGGTCTGGTTTTGGAATTCATATAATTCCTCACCATTGATAAATTGATCACCAAAAAAAATTTTCTAGAGTACTCAAGTGTTTGAAAAATTTTCAGTGTGCAACTCGCAATTTTTATCAAAGTTGTCATAAAATTTATATCCTCATCACTCACCCTCACGAAGGAATTGAATTTTGAGTGGCTTCCATTATACATCATAGGATGTCTATCGCCGATTTCTTTCTCGTGCATTTTCTGCTGACCACGGAGCAAAAGAGTATTCATACTACTTCTCCCTGACGTTCTGATTTCTGAGAATGGAGTCATGCACTGAACATCGGATACGATTTCCCTACTCAAGTTCTTAGCGATCTCATGGTTTTGGATTTCAAAAATTTGGAATTCATCCTCTTTGTCCACTCGAACTTGACAATCGTCAACGAATTTTGTGCAATAACTTTCACATGAATTTCGCGTCCCAATATCAAAACTGCAATCTCCCGGTATCTCATGAATGACTTCATTGCAAGTAAAAATTTCCCCATTCCTGATAAGTCCTGTTTCTCGAATTTTCGGGAGAACTTCAACTATGACATTTTTTTCGGGCTCACTGATTTGCAAATTCTTAGCCTCTTTATGGCGCTGAGATTGAAATTTGAGAGATTCTTCAAGTAAAAGGTGGTGGCTCTTTGAAACGAGAACGTTATTCTTAAACTGCTTTGAATTGAAAGTTCTCCGACGGTCTAATTCGACTATATAACGCTGGATATCCTTTGCAACTCGATGAGCTTTCTCTAATGGGCCAGGTAATTCTCTTGGCAACAACTCTTTTCTTCGGAGCTCAAGGCTATTCCAAGAATTTCCGATCAATTGTCTCTGAATCAAATTAAATTTAGATATAGGACAAATTTTCTTCAATTTACATTCATCTTCTCGGCTTCTTATATTTCGTACTTTGCCAGATCCACGTGGATGAAATCTCGAAAATCGCACGCTCTCAATTTTTGACTGGAATTTTTTAACATGATTTGGCGATCTTGTACTCGATAGTTTATCAAGTTGTGCAAGAAATCACGTTTAGAAGCGATTCGATAATATTTTCTTGAATAGATTGCTTTGGCAAAGTCATATTCTTTCATCTCAGCTTCCACCGTTTCTGCGATTCTAATTGTTGCTTCAAGTGTCTTAAGACGTCGTTCTGCCGTATTGTTGCTAATTTTTGATAACTCACTTCGTATGAATGGATGTTAATCTGCTAAAAAATTCTCAATCAAGTTCTGCTCATACAACCATTTCCACGATTTTTTGTCATTCTCCGACATTTCAAGGTTGTGATCGATACTTTCGTTAAACACATATTCCAGTCGAAGCAACATTCCTCCAAGTTCAGATACCGATTGCGAATTTGTATCCATTTTTAACAGTTTACTGAGTCTCAATAATGAATGCAGTCTTATCTGTATGGGAGTTCATGTTGTATTAACTCGCTTGCAGGATTTGGAATAACCATCAGGCGCTTAATGTTCCGCGTATTCCTCAATAATTATAAAAAACATCAATTCACTTGGTCACAGCCGGAATCATTACATCGGTTCTGTGCCTTTCTTATCAATAATATTAATTTGGGAATACGCATATACATATGATGCCTGGCAGCAACTTCGCAAAATACTTCCAAATCACTACATCAGCTCATCGAAATCGAGTTCTCCCAATGTTATGAACGAAAGCCATCATTTCCACTGATGCATTTCAAGTAGGCTTCAGTGAATCTATCATTCGCAATCGAAATCTTTGCTCCATAACTTGAGAAAATACATCATGTTATGAATTCTTAGTGTGCATATAACTGACTCATAACATTTTAATGGCGAAAATACAATACTTACTGATATGGTTGGAGCTGCTGGCAGGCTGCGATGCGTTGAACTAGATGCTGAAGAAGTCCATCGAAGTTCGTCTTTTTCCTTTCTACCATGATGTTGGTAATGAGAAGTTGTCGTATTTGCTCTTCTTGGAGAATGCGGCAACCCACGGTGATGATGCTCAGGGCTCCTGATTGCATCTTCTGGCACAGTTTATCGGGCAGGATTTGAAATAATTTAGGTCTTCTTTCAAGCGACGTCTCTGAGTCCATGGCTGCTGCCACTGGGTTTTGATGGCAGGATTATCCAGTTGCTGGTGTCACTCGTCACTTGTACAATTTTCCCATGGTGTTTTATTTTTTGTTTTCGCGGAAAAATTTTCCTGTACAGGTTTTTCGCGTCCACACCTAGCACCAGAAAGCGTGTTACCTGGGAAGGAGGGGTGATTCGAATGAATCACGGCTGAGTGATGTGAATATATAGGTCTAATGGCAGCTGAAATATACCCGAGAGGGAGAGACATGATTCTGAAGGTTGATACGAGCGGTCCGGCGTAGACGACGATGGTCCGTGCTGCATCGTAGACCGATGCAGTGGGGATGTACTTCTCTCCGTCGAAGTGCTGACGGTGCATCCGCGATGGCCGGCGAACCGCGAATATACGTTGCGCGGCCGCGTAGCCGTCGCGGGTGCAACGTCATCGTGGCACGAAGGGGAGAGGTGAGATCAGGCACTGATCTGCACCTTTTACCACGTGACACTGGGAAACAATGCGCCAAGATGTGAAATCCGGGAACGGTGTGACGATTGCGGAATCGATCAATTGTTTGACAAAAAATACGTCTGCCACTGAGACTCACCGATACACCGGCGAGACCGTTCGATTGAATCGCAATCGATTCCTATCAACCATCTCATCAATCGCGACGGTGTTATAACTACGTATCATCAGTTCAAGACCAACTAATACAATTCCCCATTCTTATACCAACACACCGGGCGACGGCCCATGAGGTGGTGAGAACTTTTTCGACAAGATCGTCCGTTGCTTTGGCCAACCAAAGGAATTACTGAGTGACCAGGGCCGGCATGCTATCGATAATGTTTTGGAAGAGTTTGCAGACATCTCCGGGATCTAGGAATTCTATACAAGCCTTCATTCCCCCATGAGTAATGGGATGATAGAAAGGATGCGTACCACACTTACGGAATGCCTAAAAGCTTTCGCTAAGGGCTGAGTGAACTAGGACTTGGTTCTACCTCTAGCCCAATCCAGCCTGAAAGTGATGAAAAACTCAAGCACACAGTCCCCGTGACAATATAGAAACGTACGACGATTCCATTCCTGACAGGATGACGGAATTGCGACAAATACAATCTCTCGCTGATGTTTACGCCAATTACTCTAAGTATTGCGCGTTCTACCATTGTAATATGGAATTCAATTCCTATCATTTTCGTGAAGGATTACCAGTTTCAAATGAAATGAGCTCCCAAAACGCAGGGCCTTTCGAAATTTTGGACATAAACTACAGAGCGAAAAATGTCACTCCAATAAATGACAACTTCACGAAAAAGATGAAAAAAGACCAAATCGGAAGATTTGCAGACGGCGAAGTGGAAGAGGCTCAGGTCAACTTCAAAATCCAAAACGCAAGCATCCTATTCTTCATCCCGCAAGACGATAAGTTGACACTTCAGGCCACTCACTCCGGTCCGGGAATTGATCCGGCCCTAGGGACGTGCCCTTAGGGTGACTCAAATCTCATTGAAAGCAGAAAAAATCCAATACCGAAAATATCAAGTCACATGCAGTTGCTTATGAACAGGTCGCAAATCGAAAAATCAAATCACCCAAATCGCGCTCTCCCATCTGACCGTAATGGAATCCGGCCCAGAGACGAGAGACGCATTATGAATTCGTCATATTTGATTATCAAATATTTTGACGAAGAGTTTGAGAATTCCACAAAAATTTCCAGTGCAAGCAGTGGACCTCAGCATGCAAAATACATTACCATACCCCTACAACATACACCAGGACTCATGGTGGAAAGCATAGTGGCGCTGTCGACCTCCAGCACATCGTGGAGGATCATACAGTGCATTGACCTGAGCAAATTATAATCCACGGCCCTAACAGTGAGAGAAGCACTCACAGAACTCGGCGCAACTTACCTGGAACAATCACACATATCTCAGCTGAGGGCCATACATCTACAACTTAACGACGTGATAAAGCATGAATAACGAACAAGGGGTTTGTGGACATACGAGAACCCCCGCCAATGCAAATCCTTGGTACCAATTGTGGGGAAAGGGATGAAGGTCATTTCCGGAACCCTCGACGAGCGCTCTGAAAATGAGCTTGAAAGTATCATTGAATCCGCAAATCTTAACTAAGTAATTATCCGATAATGTCAACAAGATTGATACAGAATTACTTTGCAATAACGGCATTCAAATAATTCAGGCAGCAACAAATGCTTACCAATTCAATGTACAATGACCAATTAAAACCGTGTTGCTCACATCTCAAGGGACCTTTCATCCCCACTTCATGTCACCGGCTCAGATTAAGAAATTCTTTGAGACAATTCAAAATGCCTCACCCGAAGTGAAGTTCCCAAGAAGCAGAGATGACGAGTCAATAGTCGAAATTGTTAAAATCTCTGGAGTAGCTATAGTTTCGGTCAATCAAACACTAGTTTATCCCATGAGAATCCCACTCCTTGATCCAACAGATTACGCACTTTGCTAGGCATCTCCCTCGCCTATCTTAGAAAATTCACAAAATAATTTGGGGGGGGACGTTTACATATGGACATTATCGCGAGAATTTACACATTTTGTATCCGAAGATTCAGAAATTGGAAATTGATGCCCCTTATGTATACCCCAATTTTCCACATTCCTTCTCGCATATTGAGTGATAATATGTTATAAAACATGTGCAGAAATTTTTTTGGAACGAGTTTGAATGGTATATGTTATTCTCACATATATAGGATATAGGAAAAATGATACATGGACCTGACAATTGCGGTTCTTGACGTTTTATTGTCTAGCGAGAAATCTTGATGCGATGATACCATGTGACGCTGAAATCTGTGTTAACAAGGTTGATTTTAGTCGGAAATCCATGCTCTGAAGCAGATAACTCGATTTCCTCGTCTTTTTCGTGCTATTGAGTATCCCAGGAAACACTCCTTGAATACATGGACCTGACATTTCGCCGTTAAAATCAATCGCAAAATCGAGGAATTGCCATAGAAACTTCTCCACGTAGATTCTATCTAATGCCATCATATTTAAGTGGTAAAAATTGCTCCCGCTCAGATAAATTGCCTCTGAGGAGGGTAATGTGGTAGGCATAGACCTGACTTAACTCAATTACATGGCTGATTTTCGGCTACAAATAAACATCCAGCACTGAGAACTTTGTATCAGAGCTTCTTCTCGCAATGAAATTCGATCGTTTGACATGTTTTCTTGAGATTATGTCCGCGACAAAGCTACTTAGAGTAAATTCAGGTCATGCTGTGAGGACTTTAAAGAAGAATCTCATTCCAAGTGAAAATCCCATAACAAGATTGAGGCACATGGCTCGGGTACTGAACTCAGGATTCTGGACAGGAAACCCATGAAAAATAGTTGGTTTAATAATGTCTTGTGAGAGGAAAATTTGTTGACAGCCACTGCCTTGAGTATTTCGACGCTGGCGCTAAGAATATACGTGTAACTGCGAATAAAGCAGTCCATGGACCTGACATTTTGACCCTTGATCTTTGGAGATAAAAGAGATGACTTGACGGATCGACCTAAAACTTGAGTACCGATCGTATTCTGATAGAATACGTGTAGGAAAATTTGAGTAGAGTGATTCGGAGCTCGCTCGTCGAAATGCGAGGCCATAACACGTTCCGGGTAAGTTTTTGCGATAATACCCATATGTGTACCCCGAGTGTCACCCCTTTGCACTGGACCCAGTAGCGAACACATGAATCAACTCACACCGCAATAATTTAGCAGACTGCATGGAGCTCCGTGACAGAATGGTATGTGAAAACCGACCACCTGTCAAGGAGTTAGTTGCAAAATCATCTAGCAACATTGAAATGGCTTCGAACCGACTAATAACAGATTCATCGATTTGTGATATTGGAGTCACAGGTATGCACGAGACCTATTGGATGAGACTACACGAAAGCAACAGCTGGGTATACTCGACATTGGACGAGGAACTTCTCTTTATCCAGTGTTGCGGGAGCGAACACTTATCAACGCCAATAAATGGAACGGGAATCCTCTGACTGTTACCAGGGTGCACAGCTATTACACAAAACGTACGTCTAACCGCATCAAGGGGCATCGAGATGACGAGAACATCACCGAAATCCCAGCAACTGGACCTCGACATCAAGGACCTACTAGCCAAAACACCAGGCACACTAAAGATGAACCCCACATCCTTGCGGTCATGAACGACATCCTCCAAGGAAACCAGCCCCAAGGTGCACTCATTCCAACCCACGACGGAGCTCTGGAATCCGCACCAAAACTGCGTGATATCATCACAAGGGCGCGCAGAATCAGCAAGAATAAGAGCGTATCACAGAGATTCATGGATATACATGATAACATAATAACCTACATAATTTTGGCTCCCACCGTTGCAATTGTGGCCATTTTGACTTTCAAAATTATCTTGAAAATTATAAATCCTTATCAATAATCACCACCGATTGCAATATATCATGTGCAGGCGGTCCGGAGGTTGCTGATTGAGACGCACATAAGATGATCCCCATGCAAACCATGCAGTGGAAACATTATACTACGATCCATGGCGACCCAAGTCGAAGGTCATTGGAATCATTCGCCCACCAAAGAGCACCAGGAGACAAAGCACTCACGTACTGTTCACCATCACATGAGCGCATCACCGTCAGGACCTCCCGACCCCAACCTTAATGTTTGCCGTAGGATCGGCAAAAACAGCGAGAGCACAACCACACATGACGCCTCCCGTCAGATCACGAGGTCCGAGAAATAAGCGTTCACCACAAAAATTGAGAACGACCGAGAGTTACTATAAAGAATCGAGCAGCATCACGGAAGATCATCACCAAAGATGCACGCAGGAGCACATCTCAAGGGTATTTATAGTCATAAGTATTTATAGTAATTGGATAGAGATCAGGTATATTATTCCCAGGAGAGTAAACGCATTCGTTGTGGTACGTCACTAAATAATCGAAAAATGAGAAGGGCTTATGGTGAATATACCTCACCCCAAGAAAACTCTACACACGGACGAGAGGTAAGGCCCCACCACACTTCACACCCTAAAACACCCACACAAACTGATACAGAGTATCACTGTCGAGATAAGAATCACCAAAAACACCCAGTTGGAAGAAGGTCGGCTTTGGATTCAGAAAATTCCGCTACAGCGTAACACAGCAGTTGACCGGGGTCACGTCCCGAGACCACGATCCAGCCGCAGTCTTATATAACACGCTTGGGTCGCGGTCCTGGATGGCGCACCCACAATCGGCAGCGTGCTCAAAGACGCACGAATACAGCAACAATTGTCCTCAAACACTTCCACCATATCACACCTACACGAATCACTCCTGCGTAGTCGTCGAGCCTTATTACAAGAGAAAAATCACTGAAGAATAGCTACATTCCAAAATCGACCACTGAGCAAGGTAACGAAAACCTTCTTGAAGTGGCAGCTAGATTGGCACTGCCGGTGGCGGTATTCGACATCCAAAGCCTCGAAGATCAACCATTTGATCTCGTTACCGGCAATAAGCAGACAGAAAATTAGCAATCCAAGTAGAGTATATAATACTCTCTTGGAGACTAGATACAAAGAGTAATCCTGCACAGTCTCGAGGAGAGAACTACAATGTGAACTCTACTCAAAAAGTAAACAATCAGCCACCCGTATTTGTTAACGACCGACCGGCAATACTGGAAATTGTTTTCCCCGCATTTCCACGATTTCCCAAGAATTGTAATGGGGAGGATTTTTGCAAGGGGATGTTAACCTGAAAAACTGAACTCACCCTTGTCACCTCACTTATTTTAGGCCGGATCAGGTTAGGGCCAGGTACCCCGTGCCACGAAGGGCGGCCGGCGGGGAAAATTGAGAGCACCTGTAAATCGCGAAAATCATATGCTACGGACACTTTCATATAATCTCATATCGATCGAATAAATACACGTGATTTTGTCTGAAAATACAAAATATACGATTCATTGCTATTAAAACTTCATGTCACGACTCGCAGGTCGATAAACCTTATTACAACGCCACCTATGGCGTGAATGTTTCGAAGTCCTTCGGAAATGTTCAATGTTCCATGTCTCACTAAAACTCACTTCCAGTGGAAATGCCCATATATACACGAGTCAAAATCCACTTCACTTGGTTACCGCGGAAACGCCCATATATACAGTGGGCGTGGCTAACATGAGAGGGAAGCAAACTATCTCCACGCGGCGGGACCCCCAACTCTCCGCGCTTTCGTCTCCAGAAGTTTGAGCTGCTACGCGAAAATGGCCGCTTCAACGACGCGCGTGGCCTAACATGGCCAAATCGAGTATGCTAACCTGGACGCGGGGAGCTGGGTAGACCTAAGGCAACGTGGTAGGGCGGCGGATTGCCCACGGACGAGAAAGGCTCACCACCTCTCCGAAGATAGGGGCAACGCACTGGAGAGACATTTGAAGGGCCACTCACCGCGTCAGCTGACGTCCGGGTGAACACTACATTTGCATTGTTCCTGCTTAACTGCTTACTGCGTCTCTCTCTCTCTCGTTCACTAGCTGTCTCTCCGTTAGCCCGGGAAGGGTCATCCTCCAGGGTGCGCGGCTGCCCTGGGCGAAATGCGGTGTCGTGTACTGCCCGCGTGACCAGCGGTCGCTGGCACAAGTTTGGGTCACTCACACAAACAC
Organism: Eretmocerus hayati; assembly: GCA_029851415.1. NCBI lineage: Eukaryota > Metazoa > Arthropoda > Insecta > Hymenoptera > Aphelinidae > Eretmocerus > Eretmocerus hayati. The sequence continues at coordinate 133,284,905 of CM056741.1, read as the reverse complement.
TCTAAGCTGCACGCGAGCACTAGAACACTCGTGGCGCACTCACACAGCCCTCACTGGACGAACTCCTGGTGCCCATGGCGGATACGCAGGGCAGAACTGCAGGGAGGTCTATATCAGGTGGCTGCCATCCCAAGATTGCCGGCCGGTGACGCGCAGCGCGGCTTCCTCTTGCCCGCGCGAGTGCTACGCCGCCCGACTGGATGGGCCGGAAAGTGCTGCCACCAACTCGGTGGCGGGAGTTGATGGCACGTTCGAATGTTGTCTGTAGTCTTCTGCTCTCATCACCTCGGGTAAACCTCAAAAGAGAAATTGAACATAGAGAGATTAGTCCTAAATTCACTTTGTCCAAGGTGACGACGAAGGTTTGACGAGAGAAGGCGAAAAGCGTACTGGAATTTTTGTTGGTCAAGCATCTTCATCATTCAAGAGAGCCCCCTCCAAATTCCAGCTCAATCGGAAGTTTCGTTCCTGGGCTACAATGTGCACCGCAGTGCACCCAAGTTACACTGACCTGATCCATTTTTCACCGCTTGACACCTCACCCGCGCCACGGATTGTCGAAACACAGCACAAATTACATCAGGTTAGTTACACTACACACACAGGTACCCATTCAAATACATACAGTCACTTCCCCTTCATTCGGTTATTTAGAGACGCTCGTTAGCACTTTCATGCTGATGAGCGTCTTAACACACACATACAGAGTCACTCTGAACCCCACACCTAGCCCAAGGTCAAGAAAACGGCCAAATTTTTTGTGAAGTCGTTTGAAATAGCCCATTTCAAAATTCTGTGAAAAAAGTCAGAAAATGCATACATTTATCCGAATAACAATGAGCCGCCTTAGATAACACCGGGAAATATTAGTTTCCATGGCTGTCGATAGTACAAGAATCAAGAAGTGAAAATCTCGGTTCAAGACGTCATGATTTCTCACCGAAAGTTACGGGAAATGGCGTATTTTGGCCCTTGGAATCGATGACACGACGTGAATTTTGAGTGAATGACCATCGTCAACATTCGTCATCATTGCAAATCTTCATAAGTGCATACACCAATATCTAGGAACAGCAGTAGAAACGCTGGAAATGGAACAAAAGCGATACAAGGGAAGGAATGAAAGTTTGTCATTCGAAGAAGGACTAGAAGCACTATCTCCAATTCCTCGACTCAATATTCAAATTCGCCCATAAAACTGTGAAATATGTATAGAATATCATAGTTCTTCGGAGAAAATTCAACAGTAGAGAACGAAAATAGTGTAGAAAAATTCCCAAACCGAAATATTATACGACCCGAATCTCGTCCAAAAAGCTGCCGTCGGCATCATAGATGGGTGCGTATTCTGTTATGAGCAGAACAAATTTGATAATTTCATTTCAAGAGTCGGTATGATTATTCCATGAGAGGTATTCTACCATAATCAGGATCGACCGAGACTCGGGGAATTTAAGAACTAAACAATCAATGTCAAAATTGATGTAAAATGCTGTGTTTCGTGCGTAGAAAGACTCACATGGAAATGTATCATAACTCAGCCGATTTATATTCGATTGCAACGTTAAAAGGCTCAAATTGGAGGTTTTCCCAAGGACTACCTGATGCTAATCTTCAAATTTCCCATCCATAACCTATATAGATGGGAAATTTGGAAAAAGAACGAAAAAGTGGAGATTTTCAAAGTAGAAAAGCATGGATTCCAGTTGTCGAAGGAGCCATTTGGCATCCAGAACAGCCAAAATTGGATTGAGCAGTCATTATAGAATCATCCACACGGATTCAAATTTGGAATCATAAGATCATTTGAGATAGGTGAGTATTTCTTGTTGCTGATTCGAAATGATCCCACGGCTGCAAGCGATTAGAAGTCCTTAGCACACGACTATAGGTATATATGTCGCAGGTTCTTGGTGAAATCAGCCTTTCCATGAAAATCCTAGGCTCTTCACGAAGAGCCGGCCAATCGTGTCAGCGCTCGTCCCTTACACTTCCTTGCACCATCGGCCTAGTCTTTTCGTGAGAAGGCTGACTCGTCCAGCCTTTTCGTGAAAAGGTCAAGTCGGGTTAGGCTCTTGGTGTACAGCTGGGAGGAACCGCTATAATAGCCGTCAAACAAAGTCAATGTTGCGCCCAAAGCTGTTGTATCAACTTATCTTTTGGAATTATATTCAGTTGCTGATATGTCGATTGGTGATGTTTGCAACTATATTCAAATGGAGATATTAATGATATATTCAACTGAACATTGATTTCCATATGAATATCCCATATCTATGATGAATACTTTGATGTGAATTGATTAACTGCCAAATAAGTAATATTTTCCTCGACAGTACATAAATAAATTTTCGTCTTATGTGAAATCAATTTTCAATTGAATATATCATCGATTCCACGTGAGACAAAGATGTATTGATGTGAAGTGAGAAAGAATATCATTCATTTGACAGTTAATCAATTCACATTAAAGTATTCATTATAGATATGGGATATTAATATGACAATCAATGTTCAGTTGAATATATCATTAATATCTCCATTTGAATATAGTTGCAAACATATCACCAATCGACATATCAGCAACTAAATATAATTCCAAAAGATAAGTTGATACAACAGCTTTGGGCGCATCGTTGACTTTGCTCGACGGCTATTATAGCGGTTCCTCCCAGCTGTACACTAAGAGCCTAACCCGACTTGGCCTTCTCACGAAAAGGCTAGACCGATGGTGTAACGAAGAGAAAGGGATGAGATATGACACGATTGGCTGGTTCTTCATGAAGAGCCTAGGATTTTCATGAAAAGGCTGATTTCACCAAGAATCTGCGACATATATAAGTAGTACGAATGAAAAGTAGTGGAAGAAACCGATAGGAATAATAGGACTCTCCTCAACATAATTTTTTGCTTCAAGAATTTGTCAGACGTGAATACGAGGAAAACAGAACCGACTATGGATAATCATATCGCTTATATTATTAACTCAACATATAATTTAATGTCAATACTCTGATAATTGTTCATGTCGAGATGAACACCGTTGGGGATAACTATTTTTTGCTTTCTCTAAAGAGAAAGCTTTGTTTTCGACACAGCAAATTTTTGATCAATTTTTCCATTCAACTCAATATTTTCTTCAACATAATTCATCTTATCACAAAAGTGCTTCAACCATCTTATTCCTCTCGCCAAAATCTAACGATTGTAAGTAACACTTTTCCCCTTATAATCCTGAAAAACCCCCCAGTGACTCATCTCTCCGGCCCTTTGTCTGTGTATGTGTGTGTGTGTATGTATGTTGTTTTTTTTGCGCCACGCTTTCTCTTCTACACTCCACTTTATCGATTTTTGCTTTTCTACAAGTTGTAGAGAATCACTCAGAGATGAGACGAGTGATTTGTCTGGTCTCCTCTCCAAATCGAATCTGATTTAAACGTTTTTTGAGGTAAAATCGCTGAAATTGTGTACTTTCATACTTAAATATCTCTTTCTAACTTCACCTTACCCCAATTTTGATTACCTAGGCTACGGTTTTTTTGGCTCAATCTATCTTTTGGTTAATACCGAAATTCTATTTGAACTCCATCAACGTAAATTTTATAAAAAAACCAAAATTTCCAACAAAAACAGCAATTTGAGCATGTTTAGGCCTATTCTATCGAAATTCTGTTTTAACCAAATTACACGCTTTGCTAAAAAAAACCTCACTTTAGGTAGCCCAAAACCCCATAACTATCTTCCTCAGAAAAATAATTCAAAATATACAAAAATATTTTTTTCAATATTCATACTTTCCTCATATCTCCCCCCTAAACTACTTTATTCAAATTTTACTCAACTAAGTTGATACTTTTTCATCGTTCTAAATCGATTAGTTGATACCGAATTTTCTCAAAATCCGTTTTGATACATTCAAAATCCGATTTATTCCCAAAAAATCCAAATTTTTTCAAAATACTCCATTTTTATAATCCTTACACCAACTATATTGAAATTTCCCCTCAACCATACTACATATATTCCATGGAAAACCCTAGTTTAGGTCATCTGAATTCCCCTAAAAGGCAATCTCCTTATAATAACTCAAAATATTAGAAGGAAGTCGCATCTAAAATTCATTTTCCGCTATTTTTAAGCAATTTCAGATATAGAAATTTAAACAAATGCTCATGGAATTGAGAAACAACAGTTATGAGCAATTTATCGTTAATAATTTTCTTCTGAATGACAGAGATTGCGATAATTCCTTCAAGGACTTTCATCAAAAGTCAATATATCATCGATAACACCGGCACACAAAAATAGTATCTGCACTTTTGACCAGACCTACTTCTCTTCATGTATTTTGGCACGTTGAATCCGAATCTGAGCTCGGTTAGGCACGTTCCTATCTTGATTTCGAGGAAATCGTGAGAAATTCGGTGGAAATCGTGGAAATAGCGCAGAATAGCACGATTTTCATATTTTTCACGATTTTTTCGGAAACAAGATAGAAACGGGCGTAACTGACTCCCGATTCAGATTCAGCGTGCCAAAATACATAGAGGAAAGTAGGTTTGTTCGAAAGTACAGATACTTTTTTTGTTTGCCGGTGTAATCATATTGTGAAAAATCAAATTTTGTACAACTATAAATGAGTGGATGGAAATATTCAAGCCATAAACGATTATAACGAGAGAGAACCCGCGAAGAAACGAATGTAACGCGACCCACACGGACATCGACACTTTCGCTCTCACACGAGTTCACACACATACATACTCTTATACTTGTTCGTTTGCAAACACAGCAGAATGGATACACACGGAAGACCTTGACCTTCCGATCATATGGAACACATATAGGTCAATTGTATCGGGAGATGTAACGTTTCGGCCAGAGACACATGTGACGTGGTGAGTCTCGAGCTCCCTCGCCTGCACCTCACCCCATCCCATATCAACCCACCGGCGACGACTCTACCAGCTGTCGCGGGTGCATCGTTAGCATCCTGACGAATTATTGCATACCCCTCTTCTGTAATTCGCGAGCCACGACCCAACGTTCCGACGACGGTCTGCGCCTCGCTCATTACCTCTCCACCAATTAATTAGTTCAGTCACCACACTCTCTCTAGAGGTCTTTTTTTTTTTTTTTTTTTTTTTTTTTTTTTTTTTTTTTTTTTTTTTTTTTTTAAAGTGGAATATAAGAAAAAATCTGATGACAGGACATCCCTATTGGATGTCCCACCGGCAGACCATGAGGGTTTTCATCTTGCCCACCCGGTGAACCGAATGAGCATGAATCCAGCACCCGTGTGCCCTGGGGGCTAAAACCTTCTGCTCTCAGCCCTACAGTGTTGACAAGCCATCACTGCAGAACTGGGGGCAGCTAACCACTATCTAACCAACCCACCCCGGAACCGCGTTAGCATTACTTCAGGGTGGGAGGCGTATCGCGCTCAGGATTGAGCGACTCTCTTTTCTCACGACTCACAGGTGTTGTTGTTCTTTCTTCGATCTTTTCCTACTCTTCTCTCTTCGATCTTCTCTCTCCTTTCTTCTCTTTTCTTTCTTCTTTCTTCTTCCTTCTTTCTTCCCTCTTCAGTTCATCATATTCCTCCTGGAATAATTTGGAGCTCTTCTGTTTGAATCGGCAGACTCACTGTGATTCGCCTGCTTCGAGGCTCCTCACTTCCTTTTCTCTCTCCTCCTTACGTGTCATCACCAGCTTAATGTATCCGGTGACTCTATCCCATGTCTTCTGGTTGCGGAGCAAGTACGAGACGAGGTCCTCAGGTGTTAGTTGAGCACCCAGCCATTCATCGAACTCGGCGCGCTCCCTTCGGGTGTCGTTGCACGTGAACATGGCGTGTTCAGCGTCATCTCAATTCTTTCCGCATGACTGACATGCTGGGGATGTCCTCTTCTCGAACCGGGTCAGGTAGGCACCGAAGCAACCGTGATCACTCAGTGCCTGCGTCGTCCAGTAGTCCATCTCTCCGTGGGTACGTTCCGCCCACTTGGCTACGTCACGGATCAACCGGTGCGTCCATCTGCCATTCGCAAATGGCGAATCCCACTCAGTTTGCCACTGTTCGAGGGTGGTCTCCTTCTCGTTGTCGTGGATGATCTCCTTCATTGTCGGAGTCAGCACTCGTTCGGCTCCGATCACTTTCTGGCGGTCCCAGATCCTCACTCGCTCCGCTCTCTAGAAGTCCTCCCTCTCTCTCTCTCTCTTTTTTTTTTTTTTTTTTTTTTTTTTAAGGTGGTTGTAGGGTGAATACGCTGCGACGTAGCCACAGAGAGGTTCCGGACGGACAATTACGCCTGGCCGATACTTCTCAAGGCTTCCGGGCTGGATTCCGCATCGATGTGGCCATCCGTACCAGATAAACCCTCTCTCCCTTCCCCTTTGGCGCTGGCCATCGGACAAGGGAGAGATCCACCAACTCACCAATCCGGACCCGGCACCGCGTGAGCATTACTTCAGGACCGGTGGCGTCTCGCGCTCACGATCGAGCGTCCCTCTTCTCACGACTCGCAGGTGTTGTTTCTCCTCCTTCGATCTTCTTCCATCTCTTCATTCTTCTTTCTTCTTTCTTCGATCTTCTCTCTTCTTCCTTCCCTCTTCAGTCCATCATATTCCTCCTGGAACCATTTGGACCTCTTCTGTTTCAATCGGCAGAGTCACTGTGATTCGCCTGCTTCGAGGCGCCTTACTTCCCTCTCTTTCCCCTCTTTGCGGGTCATCACCAGCTTGATGTATTCGGTGAGTCTATCCCATGTCTCCTGGTTGCGGAGCAAGTACGGGACGAGATTCTCAGGTGTTAGTTGAGCACCCAGCCATTCATCCAGCTCGGCGCGCTCTCTCCGGGTGTCGCTGCACTTGAACAGGGCATGTTCGGCGTCATCCCATTCGTCCCGGCATGACTGACATGCTGGGGCCGTCCTCTTCTTGAACCTGGTTAGATAGGAACCGAAGCAACCATGATCGCTCAATGCCTGCGTCGTCCAGTAGTCCATCTCTCCGTGGGTACGTTCCGCCCACTTGGCTACGTCACGGATCAACCGGTGCGTCCATCTGCCATTCGCAAATGGCGAATCCCACTCAGTTTGCCACTGTTCGAGGGTGGTCTCCTTCTCGTTGTCGTGGATGATCTCCTTCATTGTCGGAGTCAGCACTCGTTCGGCTCCGATCACTTTCTGGCGGTCCCAGATCCTCACTCGCCCCGCTCTCTAGAAGTCCTCCCTCTCTCTCTCTCTCTCTCTCTCTCTCTCTCTCTCTCTTTTTTTTTTTTTTTTTTTTTTTTTTTTTTAAGGTGGTTAGAGGGCAAAATCTGCCTCAGGATCCCTCGGATCCGTCCCCAGACACCGGACTGGTTCAGCTTACGCGGACTACGCATAGCCCACGCAGGCCATACCAGGCGGGACACGGGTTTGGGTGGGGCCCACCGAGAGGTGGGCCCGGCCGTGTAATATCCCTCTCCCCTCGATGTCCGATACCTAGGGCATCGGGCAATCAAGAAGGAGATCCACCTGCATCTACCATCTCATCCCGGAACCGCGTGAGCATTACTTCAGGATGAGCGGCATGTCTCGCGCTCGATTGCGAGCGTTCCTCTTCTCCATCTTCTCTCTTCGGCCACTTGTCGGCATCTTCTATCTTCACTCTTCATTGTTCCCTCTCTTTCTTCTTTCTTCTCTCTTCTTTCTTCTTTCTTCCCTCTTCAGTGCATCAGATTCCTCCTGGAATCATTTGGGCCTCTTCTGTTTCAATCGGCAGAGTCACTGTAATTCGCCTGCTTCGAGGCGCCTTACTTCCCTCTCTTTCTCCTCTTTGTGGGTCATCACCAGCTTGATGTATCCGGTGAGTCTATCCCATGTCTCCTGGTTGCGGAGTAAGTACGGGACGAGATTCTCAGGTGTTAGTTGAGCACCCAGCCATTCATCCAGCTCGGCGCGCTCTCTCCGGGTGTCGCTGCACTTGAACAGGGCATGTTCGGCGTCATCCCATTCGTCCCCGCATGACTGACATGCTGGGGTCGTCCTCTTCTTGATCTCTCTCTCTCTCTCTCTCTCTCTCTCTCTCTCTCTCTCTCTCTCTCTCTCTCTCTCTCTCTCTCTCTCTCTCTCTCTCTCTCTCTCTCTCTCTCTCTCTTTCTCTGAGACCCTTGTCAAGCTGGTTTCCGAGAGGGTCACAGCACTCAGACTGCTTTGCTAGGGGTCCTAGATGATGTGCGCAAGGGAATAGACCAGTCAATGTACACGATTCTCGTACTTTTCGACTTTTCCAAAGCTCTCGACAAAATTCCACATCAAATTTTAATCCAAAAACTTCGTTCCTTCAATGTGAGTGATCATACTACACGTTGATTTCTGTCGTACCTTGCAGACCGCTGCCAAGCAGTCATTGACGATGGTGGGACGGTATCAGACTGGCTAAATACAACTGCAGGGGTCCCCCAAGGCTCAGTCCTGGGTCCCCTCTTGTTCTCCATCTTCATCAATGACTTGCCGAAAGTTCTGTGCTATACACGGTACATGATTTACGCCGATGATACCCAGATTTACAGAAGTTGCCACCGGTACGAGCTCAAGGAAGCTCTCAAATTGGTTGAGAAAGATTCTAACGCGATCCAGGCATGGGCCATCATGTATGGACTTAGCTTGAATCTCAAGAAGACAAAAGTTATGATCCTCGGTAGCAATGAAAACCTCCGTCTCTTGAATATAGATGACCTATCACCCATTACAATTGGTGGCACTTCAATTGACTTTGTGACCGAAACTAAGAACCTTGGAATTGGGCTTACTTCCGATCTCAACTGGCAGAAACAAGTATCATCTATTTGTCAGCGCGTCTTTGGCACTCTCCGTCAACTGCGTCCCCATCAACATGCCCTCTCATTTTCTCTCCGCAAATCGCTCGTTCAATCACTCATCCTCCCTTACTTTGACTATGCCTGCCTTGTTTATCATGATCTAACCGAGGGACAAAACCTCAGGCTCCAGCGGGCTCAAAACGCGTGTACTCGCTTCGTGTTTGGAAATGTCCATTGGAGAGATCATGTTACCCCCTATCGCAAGCGCCTAGAGTGGCTCACGGTAAAAGCTCGACGAGAGTACTTCCTAGCTAGCTCTCTGTATCAGATCCTTCAAACCCATAAACCTTTGTATCTGGCTAAAAACATCGTTGAAGTATGCAATACAAGTCTTCAGAGATCCGTTCGCCTCCAGACTGGAGACCTTATAGTTCCCAAATATCACACATCGTCTTTGCAAAACGCTTTTTACGTGAACGCCTCGCATTATTGGGATAAATTACCGCGTGCTATTTCCACCATGCCTCGCTCAACGTCCCTGAAGAATTTTAAAAAGTGCCTACTCCTATACCTTCTCGATCTTGATACGAATAGTGACGTATAACATCTTGTATCGTCTGCATGCTTAAACCAAATGTTGAATACTTTTAACCTGTTTTCGGAGTAAGGATCAAAACTATCACATGCCCATATTATGTTACGTCACGACGTGATCCTCACATATGTATTATATTTTTATCTGTTTTTATATTTTAAATCTTATATTTTTGAATTTTATATCTATATGAATCCTATATATTTTATATACTTCATGTACCATTCATGTGCCCCATGGGACCCATTGTCCCCGGGTGAATAAACCAAATCAATCAATCAATCAATCTGAGGCTGTTGGCTGATAATAAATTCCCTGAGCATCCTCGATGGTAGACGACCACTCGTTCAAGAGTCAATTGGAGTTCCGTGTCCATTGAAACATCTGACAACCCACAGTGGCGTCATAACTGCGCAGATAAGAGTGATTCTGCGAGAAGTGTTAATTTTGAACCTCAAAAATGTCCGGAGGTAAAATTTTGTCCAATCCGGCCTAGCGATGGTCAAGTATACCCGTTTCGGTACCTAAAATAAGATACTATAAGGGGCACAAGTGATTTTCAGTTCTTGAAAAAACTACAGCTGATTTATTGATTTTGCGTGCCACGGAATGTGACACAATCCAGGGAATATGACATCTCGGAGCGGTTGATACGTTCTTTGAATCACTAGCTGATTAGAACGTCGCCTGCGCGTGTATTTTTCATGTGTTGTGGTCGCAAAGATGATAATTTGATCAATGGAGATCATGAAAGTGAGCTCGGGAGTTATTAATCGAGGATACATGGAGGGGTATTGGTGCGCTATTTTACAGTCTCTATGTCTCCATTCGGATGATGCATAAAGAGTTGCGTAGCTTTTACGAATCTTGATGGCTTTAAGCGGCGTTTGTTAGTCGAAATATTCTCGATGAATCAACAACTTTTTATCCATTGTAGGTGAAAATCGGTTTATTGGGAGCTTATTCATTGCCGTCTCGAGCAAAAAATGCACCCGAGTGACTATTCGCAAAGTTAAACATGGTGGGCTTGCGCACAGTGCCAACTCGAGTGTACGAGATAATTTGAAACAAATCTTTTGTGTTTTTTTATTCACTTTCAGATATCAAAATCGAGATTAATCAGAGTTATAGTGTCGATCGCGATGATTCGGTATGGCAGAGGGGAGCAAGCGAGGAAACTAGAAAGAGGCAAGTTGAAGGACGGAAGAGAAGAGGGCCCGAGATATCAGAGCGTGAGGGTGTTTCGATGATGGACGAATTGTTTCACTGTTTTGTTGATTCAAAGACTAGAAAATAGATTAGAGTAGTGAATCTCAAAGTACAGTGATAATCACTTTATCATTGAAATTAGAGCGAGAAATAGTGCAAAAGGCGAGAAGAGAGAAAGAAAGAGAGAACACGAGAGAGGAAAGAGGAGAGCGATGAATAATATATTATGTACTATACTATGGTTCCAAGATAATGTACGCTATGCTTTTATTCACACTATCACTCTTTCAACTCTCTGTCCTTGCGCGATGTACTCCCGTACAGCCAGTATAATAAGTATTATCAATATTATCGATGGGAGGAAGCTCTCGTACTATACATTCGAGTGCTGAATGCGAGGCTCTCAGTTAGAGATTCGGGAGAGTACGTTTCTACAACAATATAATAGATGCATGATTCTATTCGGATAACCCTAAACACAGGACGCGCTTTTTATTGTAATAGCAAAAACAAGCGGAGACGCATGCGGCAATGCGGTCTCCATATCCATCCAAATCGAAACGTTCGGCGGCTTTCTGAGAATCGTCATCAACTTCAACTGACGTTTCCAGAATGTGAATCAAATGGCTTATTCAACTCAGTGAACAATGAACATGTATCTATCCCCCTTTCTAAAAGCCTTTCCGCGAATCTGAACGAGCGTAAGAAATTCTGAGAACAAGGGCGGATATGGCCTATATGCGTAAGGTGTATATGCTATACATGTACAGCCGCTTCCCCAAATTTTTCATTAGGCATCTCCTCGTGGAGCTACATAAGTGTTCGGGGGTTGTGAGAATCAAAAGTACATATCCAAACAAGTTTCAGATCACAACTCAACTCGCGCAGAAACGCTGTAGAGTCGCAGTCATCGGAAGCCTTAGTTGGCCACGGAATGTGACATTTTCGGTGTGCCACGGATTGTGACATTTCGACTTTGAGAGCATCGTACGAGCGCATATAGATTCGGATCGACTCGGCCGAATATGTTTCTCTTAGTGCCACCAAACTACACCAGAAAAAAGTATAATTGAGTCATTTGAGTCATTTGTGCGCTCTAATCCGTGTGCCACGGATGTGACATCTTTTTTTACTTTTCAAAAAATTCGACACATATCAGCTCCGCTCGCCGAGCTACTTCCAAATGAGGGCCGTGGTGCACCAAGAACTTCTAGTCGGATCCAAAACGAACGAAATGGTACTCGGGACGGAAGCTTTCGGACACACAGAAACGCTGGGCGGTGTTTTTGTCGGGCCACGGAATGTGACACGATTTTCCAGGACAAGATGTTCGCGCTGGTTACATCACGAAAAATTTGAGTGGAGACTTGCATATGTGTATAAAATTACTTTTTGAGGTATACCTCAAAAAGTAATTTTATACACATACTTATATATAAGCTTTCGAATGGTGTGTCATGAGTATGCAAAATCTACCGATACGTAGTGAAACTACGAGCTTGAAGGGTTGGTTTTGAGAAAAGGACAAGCAAAAAACCGTATATTTTAGTATGAATTGGCCTTGGGAAGATGGAAAACATCGAGCATTATACCTCAAACCTATTCTGCTAGGTCCTATATAGTAGTAGCTAATGCATCCAACTTTCAGATTGGACCTATCTTACTTTCCGTTTAAAAATGGCAGCTCCGGACATCAAAGTTAACACTTGTGGCGGAATCACTCATAACTGCTCAAAGCTGGATAGCGCCCTCTTTTGGGCCCCATAGCTGAGGGTGCTGACTGGTAATAAATTTTTTGGGTATCACAGATGGTACGTGACCCCTCGGTTTGGGGTTTTGTAGAGTTTCGGATCCATTGGAACTTTTTATAACCCAAAGTGGCGTCATAACTGCGCGGATCATGGCTCAAAGCTGGATTCCGCCCTGTTTTGGGCCCATAACCGAGGGTGCTGGCTGGTAGAAAATTGTCTGGACTTCGTCGACGATACCTGACCACTCGATCTGAGGTTTCTGAGAGTTTCGGGTCCATTGGGACTCTTTTCAACCCCTAGTGACGTCTCGACTGCGACTATAATAACTCTAAGCAGGGTCTCGCCTGTTTTGGGCCCCATGATCGAGTTGGCTAATTCGTTATCGATTCCCCTACCATCTCTGAAGACTCATGTGTATCCAGCTCATCGTCACACAGGTTCCCGTATGCGACTGAATTATCTCAATCGCACGTTATTGTACAGAGGTATCTCAGCCTATCATATAGTTCTCATCTCGTCATGCTCCAGCTCTCGTCCAGCCTCAGGCCCAAATATCGGTTTCCTTTGGGTCTTGGGACAATCTCGACTATACCTTCCGAGAGTAATAAAAAAAGTAATAAAATCCCGTGTAGTTTTGAGTGTCATTGAAGCTTCGCTTATATATGGTGTTCGCCAGCGTCAGCTGACGCCAGTGAAAACCATCGCATTCCAGCTGAATTATATCACACGCATATTTTGAGGACATATTCTGAGAGTAATGAGAAAGTAATGAAAAATTAGCTATTGCACATTCCCGTACAATCTATTCCCGGCCTCGTGTTCGCTAGCGTAAGCTTCCGCTAGCGAAAACGCTCGTATTCCGGGCCCATGGCCGGTAATAAATCCTTTTCGTCGGTAATAGATTAGTAATAAAAAAGTAATAAAAAGTGAAATTGGTTCGGGACCGATTTGTGAGTTAGTGGTCGCTAGCTTCAGGTATCCGGGAAAAGAAACGAGGTTCTCAGATATCTTTAACAAGATATAATGAAAAAATAGATCACTATATTCAGAATAAGAGGTGTGAAAACAGAGGGTAAAAAAGATAAGAATTGCGAAGAACCGCTTGCGCGGCGCGGGAGAAAATGAAGAGAGCAAAAACTATTGAGAGTTGAAGAAAAAAGACTTGTCGTGGGCGGGCACCGACGAGAGATAGCGATGAGCGCGGCTCGACGTGAGAATCCTCGGTCGTTGCACTGGTTAGCCGATACAATTTGGCCAATGATGTGACAACCATCAAATTATACGAGAACACGAGAGTAACGGCAACGACCGAGCACTCCAAATCGAGCAAGCTCTGAATATATAGGTATAAACTATGAATGCTCGCGCGCACACGAACATGACTCATGCCGCGAAGCTCCCGCTAGTTTTTTTGTTTCCACGGACTTACAATCAAAATCTGTTTGAGATTCGGCATACCTAATCGTCAGATGTATAACTGGTCTGCTGGAGTATTGTCCCGGCAATTCATAGAGGGGATATCAATGTTCCGAATGCTTGAGGGATTCTGCCCGATAATTCGGGGGTTCTCTTGTGCCGAAGTGTGCCCCCATGCGTTGAATATTCCAAGAGATGCGAGGAATTGTTGATACATGTTCTTTATATCGACGCCTCTTACGAAAATTAACACATCCGCTAACGCCCACGAAGACTAACACGGGGGCCGAAGATTAGCATTTGCTTTGTTACGGCCACGAAGATTAACACTTACTGTGTACGCCACAAAGATCAACAATTACGCCTCAGCGCCACGAAGATTATCTGTTACTGCTTAAGACCACGAAGGGTAACACTTACTCCTCAAACTGCACATACACATTCGCGCATTCTTGAAGGGACGAAGACTATAAGTTATCCGTTTTAAGGCCACGAAAAGTAACACATTCTCCTTAGCGGCACGAAAATTAACACATTCGTAGACTTCATTCTTGAAGGGACGGAGATTATAAGTGCTTCGTTTTAAACGGAATACTTACAGTCTCCGTCCCTCCACGAATGAAGTTTACGGATGCGTTGATTTTCGTGCCCTTGAAGAGAATGTATTTTTTTTCGTGGCCCTAAGATGAAATACTATGCCTCTGTCCCTTTGAACAAGAACGTGTGCAAGTGTGTTATAGTCTTCATACCGATCAGAAGTGAATGCTAGTTTTACGTGCCGTTCAGCAGCAAGTGTTAGTCTTCGTGCCACTAAGGAGTAAGTGTTAGTCTTCGTTGACTTAACGAGAATGCGTCAATCTTCGTGCCCCTAAGGAGTAAGTGTTAGTTTTCGTGGACCAAAGGAGAATCCGTTAATCTTCGTGTTCACAACGAACAAACATTAATCTTCGCCAGTCACAAGAAAAGAGGTGTTAATCTTCGTAAGAGGCGTCGATATGAGATCTCACTTATTCTAGGACAGATTATTTCGGGACACTTTTGTTGAAAAACTTCGAAAGTTTCAACATGGCAGGTTCTACCTGGCAAACTCCTTTTGGGTGAAGTAGTACTCCAACAGTGATGGAATAGTCGCGTACCTCATTTTGTAGCTTCGCCGCGCACTTACGGCCGAATAACGAATGATCCTATGCATTTAAACAGGGGCCTCGTGTTACAATCATCTTCATAAGAATACTTCCTCGTAGAGATGAGGTGACCTTAGTATCGGAAAAGTGAGAAAAAGTCATGATAAATATTATACGATGCTCCCCAATGGCCTCTGTTATGGAATGAAGATACTCTTCACTCACCAAAATGCACATGTCCGTCAATTCTTAATTTTTATCACCCTCGCATTCCTTCTGGGTGTAGATCTACGATGGAAGCAGTTTGTATATACGTTCTTGTTCTCCTAGAGATTAAATTACACGTGGTTCCAGGTGCAACGAGGTCCCTATTTCCATATCCCATACGAAAAAGACATTCTCAAGGCTGAATTACGCAGAAGCAATTTTTCTTCCCATCGTGACAACAGCTCTCAGGATTTGATGACATCAATGGGCCTAAACTAGATTCATAGGTTTCTTCATATTGAATCAGATCTCGTCTCCAGGATTCCATCATTTCTATTATCCCGATGACAGGGTCGTAAGCAAAAGCGATTCTTCAAAATGACAAAAATTTTGTGACATAACAACAACTTCTATCAGCACTCGCATCTCGACGAGGACGGCCGTGAGGCAAAGAAAGATTCAATTCTTCGATGTGTGATCTATCACCCATCCAATCCTCAGGATAGTTGATCAATCGCCCTCGAACCTTCAAGCTAAGGCGTTCAACTGAAAATCGTCGTGACAACCGAAAAATCGACTTCCCTCACACAACATATCCCGTATCATTGTGCCAAACCAAGATATGGACCTCAGAAGCATTCAGAAGTGTTGAGGACGTATGAATTCTCGAAAATTTCCAGTCGAAGATCCCACTTGTCGGAAACCATGTTTCCTGAAACATATAATAGTTCGTAATTAAAAAGGCACCCAAATACAGAGATTCACCCTCATGAGGTTCTCTCAGTTTATCTATATAGTCCAGTTGTAGGTTCTCAATAGGAGAGGTACCTAGATTCAGATATCACGGTAACCCTCAAATCCGTGTGATATCCTCACATGTTGATCGTCGGAGAAGCTTGGGGTTTCTCAGTAAGTAGTTCGTGGGGTCTGCCCACTTCAACTTAACAGTTACATCAGGTACAAGAATCAACGAGAATCATCTTGTCTACGGTAAGAGGCTACTCCGAATAGTATGTGAGTACAGGAGCCATCATAAATGCATCAGAGTCTGTCCACAGAACTTTGAATATTTGGGTTGCTGGAAAACGATTATGATCTTATTGTGGCTTGTGCCGGGAACCGATTCTGCTTGTTACTAGAGCCTACAAAAGAGGTCAAACATACGCGCTTACTGCTTCGAGAGGGTGTTATTGCCTGTATCGATGAAGACCGTATGAAGCCATCTAAGAGACACTGAGTGGATCCTATTGGATCTAGATCTAATGTAGTTACTATACACACAGGTCAGTTTAAACACAGTTACGCATTGTATCTCTTCTTTTCTCACTTTCTGACCATTTGGCGTTCCCATCCGTAATTTTGGAGAACACATCATGAACTATCAAAACCGAGTCTATACTGGCACTCACAGAAGAAAGATGAGTTCTTTGCCGTAATTCAGCTGTTCTCAAGATCCATATGAACGATTGCAACTATCATAGAAGAGCTCTCATGAGCTCGATCACGTATGAGTTTCATCGACATAATCTTGGTATTGCTTCTCGCTCAAATAACAGTTCTAGACAGGACATGGAAACTGTGGGATATCGTTCATGAAAAAGTGAAGAGAGACGGGCAGAACTTCTCAGAAGCGTGCCACCGTTTCTCTTCGCGTGCCATGAGAATTTGACTTTCTTCAGTCGAGTAGGCGCATGAACTTACCCATCTTGCCGAGGCTATCATTTCAGCGCAATCGGTTGAATGCACCTGAATCGAACTGGATTTCATTGGTATTGTTTCGAGCTATCAAAATCCATTCCGACTATCGTCAATCTGGGTAATTTTGGTACGTTTTCGGTGTTTTTCATTTTGTTTGGCTCGGCATTCCAACATACATTGACAAAACCCACTTCTGTTAGTAGTCAATCTAAAGCTTACAGTCTCAGTTTTCGATTGATGGGATACAAAGTTCAATTTGATGTGTCCGAGCTGGAGCTATTAGCAGTTGGAGAAGTGTACCAAAGTTAGACCCCGATGGGGCAACTTTGGTACACTTACAGAATATCTCAATTCTACCCGCCACCATGCGAGTGAATTAATTTTAATTGTTCAGAAGTTTCATTTTACGCTGTATGAAAAATTTTAGAACCGTATAGACCATCACTCGACTCAAGATGAGACGAAAAGAAGCTGTCATAGGAAGCTGTTCTGAAGTTAGCCTATCCTCATGCTTCTTACCTAAAGTGGGGTAACTTTGGTACGTTTTTTCATGTTTTTTTCTCCTGTTTTTCATTCATTAAAATTCCAAATGCTGTGGATACTGTAATGTAAAGATGGTTTCTTCAATATGGTGATATATGTGATGGAAATCTAGCATTATACACCCGTAGTTCGTTCCGGAACACTTTTTGCCAGGTACACTAACTGGGCAACTCGCGAATCGGTGCTAAACCAGCCTTTTTGGAAAAAGCTTCAATAAACGTCTACACTCATCGAGGCGGGATCTGCGGTGGTTCAACACATTGCTTATGTGTCTGTCAAGAGGGGGGGGGGGGGTAGGTTTCAGAGCGATAGAATCATTTACCTTGCCGAGCGCAGCTCTGAAAGTCATTTCTCAGGGGTGTACCAAATTTGCACCCACTGTACCAAAGTTACCCAATTTGACGGTATATCATGTTTTTTTTTTTTTTTTTTTTAATAATCTAAGTACGAGAAATTTGAATTTCCAGTGGAAACTCGGTAACACAAACTCGAGGTTCATTCAAGAATGCTACGTCGAAGGCACGCAATTAAAATCAATGCTCCCTAGGTGTCTAGGTGGTTACTAAGTTTTGGCAAAATTCTTCAAGCAATGTCATTTCCGTTGCAGGCTCAGGAGATCAGAAAATGGCGCGAGTAACATGAGAGATTCCTCCAAAAAGAGGGTTGCGGACTGTGCTGCAAATAGCCAGGCCCTTCTAGCAGAACGTCGAATAGTGTCCACACTCAGACGCATTGGGACTTATCGGAATTAGTTTCAAAGTCTTGATATTCGTTTGTATGTTCAGAGATTTTGAGCAGTAACACGAATGTTACAGGTTCCGTGGACAGACTCATGATTGATGTATTGAAAATGTTATCCCAAAATACTAAAAATGTTGGAAATCATTGGAGTCGGATCAGGATTATTACTTTGGGAAGACTCGTTACACTATCATCATGTAGTGAACAATTTAATAACGTTCTAGGAAATCCAGAAAACACGTGTCCTAATTGGTTTTCGACTGGAGACTTGTGTACTCAACTCATCATAGCCTCTACTGGAGTCCTCAAATATTCTTGTTATTCTCGGCTGTGTCACAAAACACTCAATCACTATAATCCCAATTATTCTGGAGCATATCATGCAGCAATACGGGAAATAGAGAATCATATCACGTCTGATAGATTCATGAGGTCTGAGACTATAATTCCGAGCTATGGACATTATCTCCATGAAATTCTCTTGACCCATCACTGAGGAGATTTTCAGTTCAAAGAGGAGGCTCTCCAATCTCTTTCGATGAATTCTCACCTGAAATTATTTGTTTGAATGTCACATAAGCATTCTGGGCGGGGTACCAAGGATGATGACAGAGGGATAGCTGATTTTCTGAAGTGAATCAAGGCCCAAAACATATTCAGAAGTACTAAGAATGTAAGAAATAAAAAAGCGCTAATTTTACGATTTCACTCGAGATTGGGGGTCGTCCTGGGTGATATCACGAATCATTTCCAATTATGAAATCCGAGGCGATTGGCAGCAGGAACTCCGACCACTTCTAGCCCGCACTACCCGGTAATGGCGAGAGGACTCGAGTCCACAGGCTAATTGTGCGAAGAAGAAGAAGAGGAGACCGCTTTTAGCCCACCGTGAGTGATTCAAGAATACTGTCAGCAATAGTTTACCGAGGTCTCTAATATTCCCGGGAACATTGAGAGTAACATTCGTATGAATACCTCCATGTCCTACAAGAGAATTATCAACAAAATTGAATACCGATACTGTTTACTGCCAAAAATTTGAGAAAACTGTGCTGAACTTTGAGTGAAATGAATTGCAATCAAAAGTGATTGACGTTGGCTCTTCTTTACCAAATTACTGATTGCTTATCTGAATACCATCGTCCACAAGCGACCTATGGAGGAGTGAGTGACGAAATATTGACATTATATATTGCAGAGAGTGAGTATTTTGTAGCGGCATCCCAGGTTAGATTGATTCTTAAGAGTGCTCTCCAGCCTTTTGAAAACAGCGGTGCGCCATCTCACGATGGAATTGGTATATTTTGGATAATCAATCAATCGAACAATTTTGGATAAAGAGCGATGTAGAGCCACGTGCGGGGAATTTTTCTGCAAAATTTAAAGAAAGTTCGATTGAGATTAGTGCGAAATTGAGTGATTATACTTGGGGAGAAAATTGAACAACTGTCAGGAATCTTCTCCCCAAGTATACTCACTCAATTTTGCAGCAATCTCAATCAATTCTTTTTGAAAATTTGCAGAAAAATTCCCCGCACGTGGCTCTACATTGCTAACCACCCACGATTGTTTTATCAGTTAATCATTCACAATATACCAATTCAACCGCGAGAGGGCGCCACCGCTGTTCTCAGAAAGCTGGGGAGCACTCTTAATACCGACAATATTTTACATGAAGCTATTCGAGATGTCCGCCGACTCCAGCCCCAACTTTCACGTATAAAAGTGGTACGAGTGGTCGATTTGCCAAACTCTCATACCCCTAGTATATATAGCATCACCATCGATATAGCTATACTTACGCATTAGGGGTATAAGAGCTTCGATACATCGATCGAGCTTCAGACTTCGATGATCCGCTAGGTGCACTACAGTCGAGGGCACCTCGAATTTATTCACATACGAATACAAGTCACTTATAACTTCGGGTACGAGAGAAACACGCATAACACTTTCCTTCCGGTTTCAAGCCACATGTTTCATACGCATCACTTCGGTCAACCCATAACCCATACGTAGTAAAATCACGCGTCATCAAATCCATCATCTATTAGAAGGTTGCGGTGACTTCGATAATCCAAGATCCATGTACTACGACGGAAACGATCTGCGACAATTGTAACAAGGGGGGACGACCAGGTCCGGGTCGCCAATCATCCCCAAAATTTTTTCACGGTTTGGTACCATCTTGAATATGAAGAATCTAGAGTAACTCCGTCGAATGGGCCTCCTGTCCAGAGCTACAAGCAAAAATGTTAGCATTGCGAGTGTATATATATATATTACGGGCAATGTCCGATTTTGGGCATTGTCGACAATGCCCGGGCAATGTGAACAATGCCCAAAAAAGTTGGGCACTGTCGACAATGCCCAGGGGGTTTCGGGCACCATAAAATGGCTCAAATTGAGCTTAGAAACCGGAAATTAGCTCTCGAGTCTAACTGAATATTTTTCTTGCGGACCACGAATGCTGAAAGATTGAATTAATCCCGACTGCTGCAATGATTCTTCATGATTGGGTGTGAATGGAAATCAATTGCTTGACATACATAAGAGCATGTCTTTAAAGCTTATGAATACAGAGGAAGTTTGGGAAATGTGGGATACATTTTTGATCCATGCATCGAAATAATAAGAGAATACATCTTACGGTGAAATCATCATCACTCATAAATACAGTGAAAATACACATTTCAAGTATGTACATCAGATTCTATCACAGTAGAATGAATTGTGTGGGCTATCACGATTAGGTACCGACGCGCGACTACACTTCAAGGCGGACACTGGCCCGCGCAAGTTCTGCAAGCGTGTACACTGTGAAAATTCTTTTCGAAAAACTTCAACCAAGATGGTTGAATGATCAATGCGATCAGCCGGCCCAATGAGGATTTCAACCATGTGGTTGAAAATTCAACAGCTGTATGAAAGACCAGGTTGAATTTTTAATCAAAATGTTGAATTTCCAGTTAATCAGCTAGCTAAATTTTTCAACAATTGTTTGGATTACCTCGGAAAGATTGTCTACAGCTTACTTATTACGCTTTGGATTGAGTCGTGCAAGCATTGCAACATTCTGAATAGGGTTATTCGCTAATTCATTTCTTTTTGATTTGCGCATTTTCAACCTGTTTTTGAAGTTACTGAGCAGGACCCACAGTCGTTGATGGGTTCCCAACCACCAAAGCCACTGAAAAGCACCTATGAAAAATCACATTGGTACCGCTCGGGATTTGAACCGCTTATCAGTGACATAAACGGATGAACCTCATGATTGTATGCATGGGGGTGATACCCACACAAAATTGTAAAAAGTCCGCCCAGTCCCGCACTAGCCGAACATTATTTGATGCCATCAAAATATCACGGCACTCAATAATGATTGACCGTGCCCGCAAAGCCTTGGGCATTGTCGACAATGCCCGGGCAATGTCCGAAATACACAATGAACGCGGACATTACCCAATATATCCGGGCATTGTCGACAATGCCCACAAATCGGACATTGCCCGTAACACAC
The DNA here is from genome assembly GCA_029851415.1 of Eretmocerus hayati. Lineage (NCBI taxonomy): Eukaryota > Metazoa > Arthropoda > Insecta > Hymenoptera > Aphelinidae > Eretmocerus > Eretmocerus hayati. The sequence continues at coordinate 133,263,295 of CM056741.1, read as the reverse complement.
ACACACACACACACACACACACACACACACACACACACACACACACACACACACACACACACACACACACACACATATATATATATATATATATATATATAACCTTTCAATATAGGCCTATATAGGCAATGCTAATTTCAGTGTTTGTATCTTCGGACAAGAGGGCCATTTGACGAAGTTACTCTGAATTCTTCATGAGTAATTTCGTAGATTTTTCGTCCTTGATGTTTAATATATGAGATGATTACATACTTGGTCTCATCGATCTTGAAGGACGGTGGGGAACTGAATAAATTCCCAAAATTTCATGAAAGAAATTTTATTGCTAAGTTTCGTCCACTAGGTTTCGTGGACCTCGTCAGGCTCCAGATTTCTGTTATGACATATAAAGATAGAAAATATGAAATTTTTTACAAATGATGGATGTGTAAATATTGAAGATGCGCAACTTACGTTATTCTTTAGATCGTCATGATATTTTTGAACGATCTTATAATAGAGCACAGACATAACGTCTGGCTCCTGTCGATACAGGTAAATAAAATGAGTCATCGGTCTCATTTTACACTCATATTTATATTAGCGCGATCGCAGCATACAGTAGGTGACATATATATGAAAAGTAGTGCATGTGGGAGAGAGAAAGAGATCGGGGGTCAACGAGCTTCGTCAGCCGATGTCCACAACGGGTTATATATTCGACTGAGATTTTGAATATCGTCTTTTTTATTGATGCAGTTTTCATCGAATTCAATATGGATCATCTCAGAAATCAACCGTTTTTCCCAATTTTTCTCTGTGTTAAGAATTTTGGTTTGATCCCAATAGAAATCATATTTATCTTTTAGTCTATGAACTGAAACTACGGACTTTTTATCTTTATTTGTAACATGATCATTAATACGTGTACCTAGTTGTCTTTTTGTCTCTCCCACATACGTTGCTGGGCAGTCTTTGCACTGACATTGTTTATAAATTTCAGTGCAAAGACTGCCCAGCAACGTATGTGGGAGAGACAAAAAGCCAACTAGGTACACGTATTAATGATCATGTTACAAACAAAGATAAAAAGTCCGTAGTTTCAGTTCATAGACTAAGAGATAAACATGATTTCTATTGGGATCAAACCAAAATTCTTGACACAGAGAAAAATTGGAAAAAATGGTTGATTTCTGAGATGATCCATATTAAATTCGATGAAAACTGCATCAATAAAAAAGACGATATTCAAAGTCTCAGTCGAATATGGGCGGCTCCGGATCAGAACGGTATAAGTCCATTTTGTTGAAAATTTAGTTTTTGACGGGAAACGATAGAAAATACATGTGAAAACATGTATGCACAACTCCGAAAGTGGAAATGCATTTTGAGGCATCACAAGCGACACGACCGTTTTTGTCCCGAAAAAAGTTTCGACTTTTTTCCGGATCAGAACGGTATAAGTCCATGTTCTCGCTCAATAATATCGCTTTTGGGTCATCCACGTTTAGCTGTCGTGCTTTTACAAGTAGTTAGAGTCGGTAGCTACTCTCAGAAACTACAAGTGAGGTTCGCTATGTTGTCCAAATGATTGCATCGAATGGTTTCGAAGGAGGTGGGCCGACGTCCGATCACTCCCTTTTGACGCATTTGGACACAGGCAAGCCCTTACGAAAATGAACAACCTCGGGTCAGTACTCCCATGGGCCTGGGATTTTTCTCTAGAAGCCCTGAAGTCTCATTTTCTTATCTCTTATCGTCATTGAAAGAGCCGAATTTCTTAGTGATGGTTCCAAAAGCGTAGTTATAAGAGCGATCGGCACTGAGCTTGCAGAGAAATTTGATTTTGCTCCATGTTTTCAGGCATCTTCTCTAGAGAAAAATCAACTACGTCCATGATACGCCGAACTCAACTAAGCTATGCACTTCCTCCTTAGGAACAATGCCAATGGTAGAGAAAGCCTATAGCTTCATTACAGAATTTCGGTTACAATTTCACTATGAATGGTTGTGATCTATCAACTGGGGTTCTTCTCATTAACAGTCATCCAGCCTTCGGTTCGATCTCCCCGCCACTCGGTACAAGTGAACGTCATTTGGGCAAATCTCGTAGATGAAGATAGCCTTTCACAATTGAGATATCTGCAACTAATCTTAACCTCATTCTACGGTTGATCAACAATTCTGTTTGTTGAGTGGGGATCAGTCCCAATTCATCGTTTGGATTCTCTGGTCGATTAAAGTCTCTGCATTGCGATTTTTCCTATACACCCTTAAATTGCCTCTGAATGCATGACGTAAAGCTGCGTGCTATGCGATCCCCAAAAACTATACTTCGCACCGGGCCGCTTGAGTAAACTCTTCTTGACTGGATTTCCAAATAGACGCTTGTTGACCTCAATGTTGGAAATATATCCTTAGTCACGATATCCTGAATGAGATCTTTTTGCGAAGAACAGTCTCGACTGTCAATGAGATTTTATAAAAGTCATCCTAAATTAGAGAGGAATTTTGTTTACTGCGAGAAAAAGTTGAGGACAGTCATTAAAAATCCAAAGAATTCTCAATTTACACCGTTGTGATCTGGAGAATTTTTCCACCTTTTTTCTCGCTCAAATCGGCATAAGTCCGTGGTTTTTTTTTAACGTTTTTTGATCTCAAAGGTGGAAACTCATAGTTTCTCGACATTTTCCCACTTCAAACGGTAAAAATTCATCATATTAAGTACTTCTCCCTATCTAAAATATTAAATGTGAATTTTTTCCAGAAATGGTGGACTTATACCGTTCTGATCCGGAAAAAAAGTCGAGAAATTTTCCGGATCAGAACGGTATAAGTCCATTTTTTATTGCAAAATGAGATGTAAAAAGTGTAAACAATTGAAAATCAATATGCCCCATGCGAAAAATGACATGAAAACACACTCACTACACGGTAGAATAAGAATATTTACTCCAGATGATAACTCGAATTTTCCATATCACAAAAACTTTGAGGCGCATTTTCCAGAAATGGAAAAAATGGACTTATACCGTTCGGATTCGGAGCCGCCCATATATAACCCGTTGTGGACAACGGCTGACGAAGCTCGTTGACCCCCGCTCTCTTTCTCTCTCCCACATGCACTACTTTTCATATACATTTCACCTACTGTATGCTGCGATCGCGCTTATATAAATATGAGTGTAAAATGAAACCGATGACTCATTCTATTTACCTGTATCGACAGGAGCCAGACGTTATGTCTGTGCTCTATTATCAGATCGTTCAAAAATATCATGACGATCTAAAGAATAACATAAGTTGCGCATCTTCAATATTTACACATCCATCATTTGTTAGAAATTTCATATTTTCTATCTTTATATGTCATAACAGAAACCTGGAGCCTGATGGGGTTCACGAATCCTAGTGGACGAAACGTAGCAATAGAATTTCTTTCATGAAATTTTGGGAATTTATTTAGTTCCCCACCGTCTTTCAAGATCGATGAGACCAAATTATCATCTCATATACTGAATTCTTCATCTTCTCGATAGTACAAAACTAAAAAAATCTTGGGGAAGATTGTTGACCCGGACCGCGTGGTCCCCACGTGTAAGTTTTGATAAGTAATACAGGATAATTGAGAGTCAATATTGGTAACGGATGTCGAGTGGGTAAATGAACAACCATCGATTACAAATTGATTGAAGCATGATATTTGCACAATAAGCAAACTGATATCCTCACCTCCCTGATTACTGGAGGATATTAGCTCAGCTAATGCCTCGAAACTGGGGATAATGATGGAGTCGAGAAATATTTGATTTCTCGTAGTGAATGGAGTATCTTAACACAGACAGGTCGCTAGATGACTGTATTCATTACGATTGTAGCGACTCTCTCGTTTTGAGCTTTCGAGCGGGAAAATAGAGTTCCTCAACACATACAGGTCGCTAGATTACTCTATCCATCAAGGTCAAATCGACTGTCTTGTTATGGCTCATAAAATCATGAGATTAGGAAAGTAAGTGAAAAAAAGAAGTTTCTAAATCAATCGAACTAATTTGTGACCTTTGACTGTAAAAAATATTCATTTCAATATCCCAACTAGTTTCGTAAAAACAAAACCCTGGGTGTAGTGGGCTCAATGAGTTTTCCAAACTCTACAAAGCGTCGGTGAATTTACCAGGCTTATGAGGGGAGACTGTTCGATACCAGTCCCAGACTCGTCTGATTCCGATCGGAATCCCTGCGGAATCCCCTCTTTCAGGCTTATCAATTTCAGCCATCTGAGCGAGCGCGGATCTGGATTAACACACTGCTCACGGTAGGGCTGAACCAACTTACAATACGACTGAAAGCAACTCCCGAGATTCCAACCGGACATTCAAATATATGTCAAAATATGCTACCGAAAAATTGTTGTCGTAAGTTATGAGGTCGATTTCGAGATGAACGATTATTGAGTCTCGAAAATCGGTTCTTATCAGAAGAACGTATAGACTTGTGTGTTTTGGATCATACGATAGGATCCTGTTTCAGCATTCTTAATCATCTGTTCTACCATCAGAATAGCGACGAAGGATAGGGTAATGCACTATATCATGTTTAGACGATATTAGATTCAGACGATCTATAACATATTCCGAAATGAAACGGATGTTTGAGCGGAGGAGTTCTACATTAATTTTTGTGCCAGCCACTCGTCCTTTACGACTTTGCGCAGATTTCTTTTGTAACACTTGTGACAATGACTGAAACATGAGTATTATCGCGATAACTCACCCGGAACGTGTTACGGCCTTGCATTTCGACGAGCAAGCTCCAAATCACTCCATTCAAATTTTTTACGCGTATTATATTGAAATACATTTGGGAATGAATTTCCAAGTCGATCTGTTAACTCATCTTTTTTATTTTCAGAGATTAAGGGTCGAAAAGTCTGTTCCGTGCATTGTTACATTTGGAGATCGGCGTATACCTCCAGCGTCAGCGTCGGAGTATGATTCGCTAAGGGTATGCTCAAATTTGTTCCTCGAAGTCAAATATCAAACCAACCATTTTTCATAGGTATCATGTCCAGAACTCACAGTTTAGTCCCCAAGCCATGTGCCTCGATCTTGTTACGGGATTTTCACAAAAAATGAGACATTTATTCAAGATGCTCACAGCGTATCCTAAATTGACACTGAAGGACTTTATCATGGACAAAATTTCGAGAGAACATGTCAAAAAATCGAGTCCCAGTGCGAAAAAAGATACATTTTCAAAGTTTTGAATGCTGCATGTACACTCGTAGCCGAAAATTGACCAAGTAATGAACTTTGTCAGTTCCGTGCATATCATGTTACCCCACTGAAAGTCAATTTATCTTGGCGTAAACAATTTTTTCCACCAAAATATAGTGGAAATAGATGAAATTTACGAGGAGAGATCTCGATGTGAATTCCTCTATTTTTGCGAACGATTTAAAGACAAAACGTCAGACCCGTGCATGTTAGCTCCGTGCATTCAAAAATCGTGCCCTGGGATACTCAATAGTACGGAAAAGACGGAGAAATGGAATTATCTGCTCCAATGCAAGTATTTCCGACTCATATCAACTATGTCAACACGAATTCCCATGTCATTTGGTCCCATCGCGTCAGGATTTCTCACTAAACAATATATCGTCAGAAACTTCGAATGTCAGTATTTCTTCTTTTTTTTTCTTCATGTGTTCAACGATCGTCTTCAGTCAATGGATCATTACAATCGGGCGGATCTCGGGGGTTTATCATTTCGTGGTTTATCGTGGCATGTTTGAGATCCAGCTACTCACCCCAACCTAATTCTCTCCGCATTTGCCTGGGATTCATGCCCGTGGAGCGAGGGGAAAGTCCTGAGGGGAGAAAACCTACTCCGAAGAGTTTGGCACATTCATCATGCTACCCTTACGGTGCTCATGCCACTTTTCGTAAGCATGAACATCGCAATTGTAACGTTTCGTGCCTTCCGCTCACGTTGCTGAGGTGTAAGTGTCAACTAATCGATCAGAAAAGTCAGCCCGTCAAGGTTGATTAGACCGAGATGGGCGGTCACCCATCCAAGTCCTAACCGCGCCGTACGATGCTTAACTTTGATGATTGGCCAAGCTGACACCAAGCGACCCCTCCAACTGTATCGGTCGCAAATGTCAGTTTTGTGCCCCACTTTCCCTCATACATGGGAAAATCAAATTCGGCGTCCTAAAACGTTCCAAAAAATTTTCTGTACCCGTTTCATCACATACTATTGCTCAATATGCGAAAAAAATGAAAGGAGTTGACTCAGACATGCGCAGACTCCATATTCAATTTCTGAATTCCCGGACACAAAATGTGTAAGTTGTCGCGATTATACCCATTAGTAATATGTTAATCAATCTAAATATGTATCAGTTTCCATGTGAAAGTGAATACGATACGAGTCGGAGATTGGGGGAGTCAATTAAGAGACAAGGAGGGTACCCCCCCCCCCCCACAAAATCCCTTCATCAGGCTTGCCAACATGAAATCGAAATCAGGGTTGCCAACCTCACGTTACAAATATCCCTAGATTTGTTTCTATCGTGCGTATATACACTACCGGTCAAAAGTCTGAGGACACCTGGGAATCAGACTGATGATTTTCGGAGTTGGATATCTCAGAACCTGTTGGTCGTAGAGAGCTCTGCGTGGTTGCATTTCGTAGCTCATATCGAGCACTTTCAAATCTATTTTCAGTATTTTTCGTCCCGCGTATTATACCGGAGACACACGAGTCAGAAGAATGCCTTTTTTCGCAATTTTTCAGGCTAGGTACGAACGCCCGCCGATTTTGGAGAGATTGTTGGATCGCTACGAAACCTATGACATCTTCAAGCCCATGAAAAAACCTTTAAAATCCGTTTTTGAACGTCTCCCAAAGTGGTTCTGGTTCCGAGATATGACTGATTTTGCTAAGGGTGTTTGTATCTCAAAAAATCACACGGTAATCCAAAAATGACGAGAAACAGCCCGTTTTGAGGCATCTGACCCTCATTTCTGCAAGAGTTTGACTCAACATCGAAATTGCCAAAGGAAATCAAAACTACCGACCTTGAACTGGGCTGTTTCTCATCATTTTTGGATTATCGTGTGATTTTTTGAGAGACAAACACCCTCAGCGAAATCAGTCAGATCTCGAGTCCAAAACCACTTTGGGAGAAGTTCAAAAACGGATTTTGAAGGTTTTTTCATGGGCTTGAAGATGTCATAGGTTTCATAGCGATCCAACAATCTCTCCAAAATTGGCGGGCGTTCGTACCTTGCCTGAAAAATTGCAAAAAAATCCATCTTTCTAACTCGTGTGTCTCTGGTATAATACGCGGGACGGAAAATACAGAAAATAGATTTGAAAGTACTCGATACGAGCTACAAAATGCGACCACGCAGACCTCTCTACGACCAATAGGTTCTGAGATATCCAACTCTGAAAATCATCAGTTTGATTCCCAGGTGTCCTCAGACTTTTGACCGGTAGTGTACATCTATTGATGGGTTGGTGGATGGGTAGGTGGGTTGGTGGGTCGGTGGGTCGGTGTGTGTGTGTGAGAGAGAGAGTTCGTGGCATTCTCTTTTGTGAGGCAGTCCAATACACGTACACTTACTAGACGAATATAATGAATATCTTCACATTTTACGGCGTGCTGTCATCGGCACGAGGATATGGAATTGTGTTTATGTGTGCGTGTGTGTGTGTCTATTTTTGTGTCTTGTGTTTGTGAGTGTCAGTAGAATCCTCTTTTGTGAGGCAGCCCGGTACACGAGATACATTATGTATTCTCCTTACCGCACCAACGTATATCGTATATATTGACGTCTTTGCTGAATGTGGGAACTGGCTCGAGGATATAGATTCGAGGTTTTATTTATGTGTGTGTGTGTGTGTTTGAGCATGTGTTGTGAGTGTGTGTAGAATCCTCTTTTCCGAGGCAGCCCGGTACACGAGATACATTATGTATCCTCCTTACCGCACCAACATATGAGTTGTCCAGTTCCATAGTGGACTAAGTTCACATTTGAGACTCATTCATTCTGGGGGTTCTCACAATTTAACTATGAGTAGAGGCCATTCGGGAGTCATTCTCCAAGTCGAAGAACATGATAGAAAAGATGGAAAAAGTGTCTGCAAACGATAAAATCAAGTCCACCAATACGCGGGAAATTTTCAGGCTGATTTTTTGCACGATTCAAAAGTGGACTTAGTCCACTATAGAACTGAACCATTCATATATCGTATAAATTGATGCCTTTACTGCGTGTGGGAACCGTCCCACTGTCTAATATGGATATGGTTCATCAGTATTTCTAGATATGCTCAGCATTATAGTCTTGAGCAGCTTGCAATAACTTTGATGCATCATCGGGATGGAAAGTTGGAATTCTGTCCTCGGCTCATGTTGATTCGAAGTGATGATGTAGAGACTCGACAGCCTGCTCGATATAATAGCCTAGACCTTTTCTGTCTTTCTTGCAGAAATCGAAATATGATGAAAGGCCACGTAGCATTTGGGCGTTATTGGGATCTTCCCTACTCCCCCTCCACTTTGTCCAGAAGTCTAAGTTGGCGAATATCACCATCTCTTTTCCCTATAACTTCATCTGAGATTAGAATGAGAATTCCATCCCTTGGGAGTCACGAGATCAGTGGAAACATATCAAGTAATTTTCTTGCCTTTGAACGTAACACGGGAGTCAAGGGTTGAGAGATATTGATTGAGAGTTATGACATCATTGAAGAATATGTTGAGTCATTGATTTGCAGCATCTGAGTGTGAAACACATTGAGAACAGGTGATCACATTACGATAATAGTATCTCTGTTGTTGTAACTCATCTCTTCCATTCACTGAATGCGTCAAAATAAGTGACGTACCTAGACTAATAAGAGAGAAACGGGAGTAGGAATATTAAATCCAGCATTGACTAGAAGTCAGTAGAGATGGGAAGTGGCTCAAGTTGAGTTCAAACTACGAAGATACTCAAGTCCTCATATTTGATATACTCCCCTCATCTCTGACTTGTATTAATCGTCTGTATCTTCACATGAAAACTAACGTATATTTTGCCTGATTAACATATCAAAGCTCCTCCAATCATTGTCACAAGTACTGCCGAAAAAATTTGCGCGACGTCAGGAAGACAAGTGGCTTACACATGATTCAATTTAGAGACTCCCGCTCGAACATTCGTATCTTCCCGGACCATCGACTGAACAAGTTATAGTGCATTACCACCTCTTTATCACTATCCTGAGGGTAGGATATATGATTGAGAATGCTGAAACAGAATCCCACCGTATGATCCAAAATCACATAAGTCTTCACGTTTTTCCCTAATAAAAACCTATTTTCGAGACTCAATAATCTTTCATATCAAAATCGGCCACATAACTTACGACAAAATTTTTTCGGTAACGTATTTTGACAAGTATTTGAGTATCTCGTTGAAATCTCGAGGGTTGCTTTTAGTCGCATTTCAAGTCAGTCCAGCCCCACCGTGTGCATTGTCTGCTATTCACATTCACAGGTACACGATAAAACTCCTTCGTGAATCTATCTTTCGGCCTCGAGCGACGATTTATCGACTCACGCGGATCTTTCTTCCTTGCCAAAATTGTCGTGGTTCCGAGATGCTTCACTCCAAGACTCAATTTGATTACCAAAAGCCTTTGAGTAACTAACCCAATTCAGTCCAACAAGATCTCTTTGAGTCTATGATACAACACCAGCCGGTAATAAAATCTACGAGCCGTTTGTGGATTCACACTTCTCAGCATAGTATCCAAGAGGTACACCAACTGAGCTTTGTCGACTCTTATCATAGTTTTTCACAGTTCAAAAGGGATGAAATTGAGCTGACTCCTCGCGGTGCTCTCAACGGGCTGCGATCGATGGGGACTATTTCAGTATCTCAAGCCATAATTCTGTTCTTCCCTGCACAGCATCACTCCTGTTTGCGTGGTTCGGCTGCTCCGACCTTGATATCCCTGCCGGTTGAACGGAATGCATTCTCGCAGAGAGAAGACGAAATTTACAAGTTGATTATTTGGTCTCATCGATCTTGAAGGACGGTGGGGAACTGAATAAATCCCCAAAATTTCAGGAAAAAAATTTTATTGCTACGTTTCGTCCACTAGGTTTCGTGGACCTCATCAGGCCTCAGGTTTGTCATTCTTTAGATCATCATGATATTTTCTGAACGATCTTGTAATAGAGCACAGACATAACGATACAGGTAGATAGTTCTATTTACCTGTATCGACAGGAGCCAGACGTTATGTCTGTGCTCTATTACAAGATCGTTCAAAAAATATGACGATCTAAAGAATAACAAACCTGAAGCTTGATGAGGTCCACAAAACTTAGTGGAAGAAACGCAGCTATAAAATTTCTTCCACGAAATTTTGGGAATCCATTTAGTTCCCCACCGTCCTTCAAGATCAATGAGACCAAATAATCAACTTGTATATTAACCATCAAGGACGAAAAATCTACTCAATTATTTGAGAAGACGAAATTGTTCTTCAGCTCGAAGACGCGTTCGGTTGGACACCATTAAGAACGTTAGTAGCGCTGTGTACGTTGGAAACGGCATAACAGAATAAACCCAATAACGTCTTAATTGGCATATCGGAAACGCACTCCTAATCGAGGTCCCACCAGGACATCAATTCCTTCCCTGAGTACACTTGTCGGCTCGGATCAATTACAGGTTCACCGCTCGGGCTATAATTACTAAGCGCTGCATAATGCACAGAAGTTATGCAAGATATTACCGATTTCCCACACCTGACGCGCCAGATCAATAACACGAACAACGGCTATGGTGTGTTACACCGAGCTGACCGCTTACACCTGACAATTGCGCGTACACCATGACATTAATATATCAATACCCAACTCACCCATGCACCTGAGTCACCGCGCCAACACAAAACGCTTTAAATGAAAAAAAACACAAAATGCTCTTGCGCTTGGTCCTACTCTCTCAGCGCCAATCAGCTAGGATAGCTACAAATCAGCTGGTGATAGCTGATTCTGTCAGCTAACATGAACGGATTTCCACTGATTGAATCAGCTATTACGGGATGTGATATGCAATGATGTGCGCCGCCCAGGGGTGTAATTCTTCGATTTCTCTGCGTCTCGTGATAAATTTTTGGCGCAGGTATTCATAGTCGTTCATACTGTGCAGTGAGATTTATTTTATTGTACAATTTTCGAGTCACTGTAATGTCCTGAATATGGGCCACCCTCTATAGCTCTAAGGAGATTGACCCACATTCGGGGCATGTAGTGTTATAAAGGGTGGCCCACATTCGGGGCATATAGTGTGATGAGAGGTGGCCCACGTTCGGGGTAAGGGTTGCCCACATTCGGGGCATATAATCTTATAGAAGGTGTCCCACATTCGGGGCAAGGGTGGCACACATTCGGGGCATATAGTGTTATAATAGGTGGCCCCTATTCAGAGCAAGGGTGGCCCACATTCGGGACATATAGTGTTATATGAGGTGGCCCACATTCGGGGCATATAGTGTGATGAGAGGTGGCCCACATTCGGGGCAAGGGTGGCCCATATTCGGGGCATATAAACTTATAGAGGATGGCCCACATTCGGGGGAAGGGTGGCCCACATTCGGGGCACCTAGTGTTATACGAGGTGGCTTACATTCGGGGCATATAGTATCATAGAAGGTGGCCCACATTCGGGGTATATCATCTTATAGAAGGTGGCCCACATTCGGGGCATATAGTGTCCCAGCTGAAAATAGACATGTGTTACAGCGCGGAGTACACCACGCGTCCTAGCGCATACCGGGGCGCGTGTTGTAGCGCGTGCCACAGCACGGAGTATATACGTCGAAGAAACCTCGTGTTCCAGCACGCGTCCCAGCACGTGCTAGCGATCCTCTGTACGAAACACTCATTTTGTCCGCGGGGAAACATGAACGAGTATTAGGATGTCGAAAAGCTACATATATGTGAGTATAGCTTGCGTTGCAATACGCGTCCCAATACGCGCTGGAACACGGGACCCAGCGTGTGTTGCGGCACGTCTCCTAGCACGCGTTGGGGCACGAGTCCCAGCGCATATTGGGACACGTACTAGGGTACGTATTGGGATGATATATTCTGAGCAACTGTGAATCATCTTAAATTTGCAATAAATATTGAAAGTCAGTCTGATAATGCATGCTGGTTGCGTCGTTAATGTAGAGGCCGGTTTTCGCGGGAATATGTTCGACTATTTAAAGAGTACTACGTAAGACCTATTCGCGAGGGGACGGTAAACGCGACGGACGCTATTGTGCACGAGTGATATGAGTCAATCTTCTGAAATTCCTTGTATAGTAACCGCAGTCTTTTGCCGTCACTTGCGAGTAAGGTTCCTTTTCTTGTAGCCACCTAGGATTGAAAGAGAGACTACAATTCACAGACGAAATTCATGTATTTTCACATCGCCATATTATCGTCGTTTAATAACCATGGAGTCATTCTCGATTTTCGAGCTCATCATCGGTACGGGTTCTTGGTTTTTTTTTGAAATTCTTAGTGTCTGTTCCTTACACTGTAGGGGATGAACACTTGTATTCTGGTTCTCAAAAAGCACCAGCATCAGTTTGACATATGACAGAAGCTTCTGAAGAAATGCAACCTCTAATTATTATATCTGCCCTAGGAGATTGTGGAGTATGAAATTTTTCACTTTGCTCGTCTCTTCATACATACAGTGGCATACTCGATTCGTAAACAGAATTCTCTCACCTATTCATCCTTCATCTCGCAACGAAACATATAACGGACTCGCAAAGCTCCAGAAAAACCCAAGAATCCGTACCCATGGGTGAGCTCGAAAATCGAGAATGACTCCATGGTTATTGAACGACGATAATATGGTGATGTAAAAATACATGAATTTCATGCGTGCATTGTAGTCTCTCTTTCAATCCTAGGTGGCTAAAGAAAAGGAACCTTACCCGCAAGTGACGTTAAAAGACTGCGGTTACTATATAAGGAATTTCAGAAGGTTGACTCATATCACTCGTGCACAATAGCGTCCGTCGCGTTTACCGTCCCCTCGCGAATAGGTCTTACGTAGTAGTACCCTTTCAATAGTCGAACACATTCCTGCGAGAACCGACCTCTACATTTACGACGCAATCAGCATACATTATCAGACTGATTTTCAATATTTATTGCAAAATTTAAGATGATTTACCGTTGCTCAGAATATATCATCCCAATACGTACCCCAGTACGTGTCCCAATATGCGCTGGGACTCGTGCCCCAACGCATGCTAGGACACGTGCCTCAACACACGCTGGGTCACGTGTTCCAGCGCGTATTGGGACGCGTATTGCAACGCAAGCTATACTCACATATATGTAGCTCTTCGACATCCTAATACTCGTTCATGTTTCCCCGCGGGCAAAATGAATGTTTCATACAGAGGATCGCTAGCACGTGCTGGGACGCGTGCTGGAACATGAGGTTTCTTCGACGTATATACTCCGTGCTGTGGCACGCGCTACAACACGCGCCCCGGTATGCGCTAGGACGCGTGATGTACTCCGCGCTGTAACACATGTCTATTTTCAGCTGGGGTTATAATAGGTGGCCCACATTCGGAGCAAGGTTGGCCCACATTCGGGGCATATAGTGTTATAAGAGGTGGCCCACTTCCGGGGCATATAGTGTGATAAGAGGTGGCCCACATTCGGGGCAAAGGTGGCCCATATTCTCGGGGCATGTAGTCTCATAGAGGGTGGCCCACATTCGGGGCATATAGTGTTATACGAGGTGGCCCACATTCGGGGCATATAGTATCATAGAAGGTGGCCCACATTCGGGGCATGTAGTGTTGTAGAGTGTGGCTCACATTCGGGGAATGTTGAGTTTTAGAGGTCGGCCCACATTCGGGGCATGTAGCTCTGTGGAGGGTGGCCCACATTTGGGACATATACTTCAGGCCAAAAACCATAGTAAACTGTATCTTCATATCATGACCATTCAGGAAACTCCATCATCGATCTAAAAAGTAGTGCTTGAAATACGATTTATTTGGGACCTACAAATTCATTGTTATAGTGATGAAAATATTAGTCTAGGACAAGTCCTGGAGTAATTTGAGTATTTGTATAGAGTGACACTGTATAGTGTGTACGGCACAACACGAACATCGTTTAGCTGAAAAATCAGCTATATTAGCTGAGATTCCAGCTATGTTAGCTGACTGAATCAGCTATCATAAGCTGATATTTCCGTCGACGGTTTTTTACTGACACGAATAGCTATTGTAGCTGAATTTCTGCTACGTTAGCTGATTTCCAGCTACAATCACGGATTTATAGCTGATAATAATCAGCTATATAGGGCCTCTCATATCACGAAATGAGTAAATATCGAACGAATACGCGTTAGTCCGTCGCGACTTGGTCTGGAGAAGTCGCTAATGTGTTCATGTCGATATTGGAACCCGGATTTGTGGAGTTTTCCCGCCAAAATTATCGATTTAAGCGTGATTTTAGTGTTTGCTGATTTGATCAGCAGTTTGATGACCCATGGGAGTAATAGCTGATATTTCAGCTATATAATAGCTGATTGATGCCGAGAGAGTAAAAAGGAGGTCTGACAAATGAGTGGCCAAGATGGGAAGGAGCAGCAACTTCTTCCTTGAAAGGTAAGCGGAAATGGACACCGATACGCTCGCCAGTTCTGCGACCAAGTCTCTGTGGTGCTCACATTTATCCTCTCTATCATTCTGCGAAGTATTAATCGATCTGAGAATCACAAAGAAAAAATTCGGGACTCTATATTTTATGAATAATTCGTTCCACATCAACTCACTTGTCTTGCTTCCAAATCTCTATGTTTCTTTGATCTGACGTAATCATCTGAGTTCTAAATTCTGTTTCATCATATTGATTAGGAGTCTGCAAAGAGTCATTCTGTATACAAAGTGTATATGATTTCCTAGAGGGGCTTACGCCAGCTATTCATCAGAAGTGGTCCTAAAAGCCTAAGTCCATGCGCATGTGTGGGAGATAACCTTTTTGGATCATCCAAAGGATGCGATAAGCGGGATAATCGATTCCATTCTGAGAACCGACTGATAATTCGCTGAGATCGCTACGAACTACTGTAAAACTCATTCATTCTGAAGGAACAGAAATGTTACCATACATATGAGTTATTTCGGAGCATTTCGGCCAGAGGCGTCAGCAGGGGGGTCTGGGAAAAATCCCAAAAAAAATTTTTCTAATAATACTATGTTCAAAAAGTACAAAAAAATTTTTTTGGGATTTTTCCGGAGCCCTCCACGGGCCCTAGGGCCCAAAAAAGGTCTATTTTAGGCCCTTTTTGGCCTATTTCTGGAAAATCATAGCTCCGACTAGCCTCAATCTTTTTCTACGTACTTGGCCGCAATTTCTTTGTTAGGACTAGCTCTTTTGGAAAAAAAGATTGTCCGGAATCAATCATGCAGCCTAGTTACTTCTAGGAGCTATTTAATGAGAGCAGATTTTAGCGATTTTTGGGCCTGCTTCAGAGCGATCTAGCTCCTACTAGACATGCGATAATCGACTACTGCAGGTGGTCATTTTGAAGGTTTTGAAAAAACCTACAATTTGACCACCTGTAGAAGTCGATTATCGTACTCCTCATAGGAGCTATAGCCGATACAAGTTGAGCAGATTTGTAAAAATGCCAAACGTTGAGCTCAATTCAAAAAAATCGTTTCTCTTCTTTCGTCCCCAAACCTGTGCGAATATGTTTTCCGATACAAATACTATATGGGTGAGCCATTTGATTCTCGATTTTATTCAGCCAATTTAAAACACCCTTTTTTGACTTTTTGCTTAAAATGCCGCGTGGCTCACATATGATTCCATCTGAGTTTTTGTGCACCAATCTGGATGGAATTACTCCTCGAAGTACCCCCAAATATGTATAAGAACATCCGGAGGCGAGCCTCAAACCAGAAGCGAGCTGGAGGCTCAAATCATCAGGTCCGAGATGGGCATTATTTCGTCTGTTTTGGGGCAGGCGAGCGAGGTCTCGATTCCTTGTGTTCTTGCCCAGAAACGAGACGAGTGGCTAGAGTACGGATACAAACATGTTTCATCCGACTCAAAATGACGATCTAGATACGATCCCGGGGTCAATTCGTGCCTCGGATATCATCCAATCCTCAAATGGCGTTAAACTCCGTAATAACAGGTTTTGCGCCTCTACTGCAAAATGACGATGATTGAGGGCTCAATGGACCCCGGAATCGTGTTAAGATGGTCATTTTGAGTCGGAAAAACATGTTTGTATCCCCATTCTAGCAACTCTTCTCGTTTGTGGGCAAGAACACGAGGAATCGAGACCTCGCTCGCCTGCCCCAAAATAGACGAAATAATGCCCTTCTTGGACCTGATGATTTGAGCCTCCAGCTCGCTTCTGGCTTGAGCCTCGCCTCCGGATGTTCTTATACATATTCAGGGGTACTTTAAGGAGTAATTCCACCCAGATTGGTGCACAACAACTCAGATGGAAGCATATGCGAGCCATGCCGATGTCGGCATTTTAAGCAAAAAGTCAAAAAAGGTGTTTTAAATTGGCTGAATAAAATCGAGAATTAAATGGCCCACCCAGATTATTGTTCCAATCGATAGTATTTGTATCGAGAAACATATTCGCACAGGTATGGGGTCGAAGGAAAGAAAGAGATTTTTTCAAATTGAGCTCGAAGTTTGGCATTTTTACAAAACTGCTCAACTTGTATCAGGTGTAGCTCCTATAAAAAGTACGATAATCGACTTCTACAGGTGGTCAAATCGTAGGTTTTTTCAAGGCCTCCAGAATGACCACCTGCAGGAGTCGATTATTACATGTCTAGTAGGAGCTAGATCGCTTTGAAGCAGGCCCAAAAATCGCTAAAATCTGTTCTCAGCAAATAGCTCCTAGATTCCGGACAATTTTCTTTTTTCAAAAGTGCTAGTCTTAACAAAGAAATTGCGGCCAAGTACGTAGAGGAAGATTGAGTCTAGCCGGAGCTGTTTTTCCAGAAATAGGCCAAAAAGGGCCTAAAATAGACCTTCTTTGGGCCCTAGGGCCTGTAGAGGGCTTCGGAAAAATCCCAAAAAAAATTTTTTGTACTCTTTACACATAGTCTTATTAGAAAAAAATTTTTGGGATCTTTCCCAGACACCCCTCGTGACGTCTTTGGCCGAAATGCTACGAAATGACTCATACATATGTTGCAAAGTATAAGATAATAATCCTTACACAAATGGAAATCCTAGTAGAAAACACCATTTTCACCTTGGGAGGCCCTCGAATCATCGGAAGTACCTCTGCATTAGCGTTCTCAATAAATTGTTGAATATCCTCTTAGATGCTGTAACCCGCGAATCGATAACTGTGGAAGAACCCAAAATGTCATGATTCTGGTGATGACGATAGCATCGTTCTCGACACGATGAATTTCCGCTATCTTGACAGATACGCGTACCATGAAGGGAAATGATTTCCCTCGGTCCCATAGGTGACACAAAGTACCGACTTTGGACCATAGAATTCGATGAGAGAGTTCCTAGAAGTCTGAGAGGTTCCCTCATCGTAGGTCGCTTTGGCATTGACTTCATCTGAAGATGGAGTGCAAGGCGTTTTATAGCAGTTGATAGCTCTCGAGAGATTGTCCATTGACCTTTGATCAGCTAGAACCGGGCTTTTGGTAACTCCTTCTCAAGTATAGAGTTCGGATGACAGGGTAGTGCTCGATTAGATAGTACCGTGCCCGCTGTTGTTTCGTCTATCATCTTATGCTCTGAAAGTTTGGATAATGGCATCCACGTCATTAGTCATCTACTTGGTATCAACATGCCAATCACCTTCGATCCAAGAATGTTGTTCCAATACATCTGCCATTCTTAATGCATGCTATCGATTCCAGATATCGTTTCCCAGTCAATGAGCAATCGGGGAAAGAGGCCAAGAGAGAGCTCAGTTGATCGGAGGAGAGAATCTGGTAATACCAGCAATATCTCAGCAAAGACTCACGAAGTGATGAGCGAACGGAGTCAAGGATTGGAAAATGTGAGTATATACTGAATTTTATGAAACCAATTGAGTCAGAACGGTGTGCCAGATCTTGGGCTAGAATTCATAGTCGTTAATCCGAGATAAGAGTCAGCGGATTGGAAGCGCTGCGATCGTCATGACGAGGCATTTTACAGTTGGCCACAGTGCTTGCAGCACTCCTAATCCGCCGAATCTGATCTCGGATTAGCGACTATGAATCCGAGCCTTAGTGTTCTACAATACTGATGTGTTATGGTATTGAATCATTAAATCATCTCCACACCTCAAGAATCATCATCCTCTGCGGAACCGTTCCTCGGAATCGCCAACGTACCAGTTCTTTGATACGTTTTATTGATTGCACTTGAGACCAGACACCCGAGAATTCTCGAAAAATGAATCAGTTCTGCTCCGTGGGCCCACATGGCTCGGCAACCGAGTTGATGGAACAAGCGGATGAAACCAGTAGTTATAGGGCCACTATGGGCCGTCAAAACATACCCCCACCACGAGCCGCGCGGCGACGATTGGATGAATCATCACTGTACGGGCATGCGTGAAGGCGATGCAAACGACACATAGTGACCCCCACTCTTTTTCGTAATTGTCCAAATCAACATTTTCAATCTCTATGCACCCTTTCTACTGTAAACTATTACCCGATCTATTGATTTCCGACCGTAAATCCTTGGAATGCGTTAAAACCGACTTTCAACACAGGATTCCTGCACTGTGGGTACAGTTATCAAGCAATCTCCACGAAAATTCAAGGGAATCTAACGAAGACGATTGTCTTGCTGTTCAGATGCTTATAATTGTCAAGTGATGGTCATAATAATGATTACTCGATGATCTCGACAGAAATATGCAATTTTGAGATCTTCGATAGACCGAAAAAATGTGAACGATCGATCATAAGATCTCGGAAAATGAACCGATCGCTCTGAGCTTTTCTAGACAAGTACTCACGTATCTTGAGCAGTCATCAAACTTGACACCAATGGGGCGCTCAGTTTTTCCATCCTATCACACTCGGTGAAGAGACCAAAAGTACACGAAAACTGCTCCTCCACGACGCGACGGCTCTGGCGCATCGTTCCCCCAGCGAGCCCCAGGTCCGCGCCTCACTAGCGGAGCTCGATGTTCACGACACGGCGTCCAACGATCGGCTGTCACAGTAACGCGCAAGTTCCTGGATCACGAGTGTGGGGATGACTAATTATCTCGTGAGTATCAATCGTTGGAGAGAGAGTAATGATGAATATACGACACATTAGCCGCTCTCGAGAATTGCTGAGCATTGCATATTACTCATCGTTTCCTACTGCGCAAAAGAGACGTATTTTCATGCATCGACACGTGACTGGTGACAATTTTATGCACAATGCTGACTCGACAATTATGAAAAAAACATGTTTACGATTTTGTCGAGTTTTAAGAATTGGTGCATTCCTTTGCGTTGAATAGTATATCTGTGAATTTCATATGGACGATTCATGTTGTGCAATAATGAATGTACGTCCATTTCGTCACTTACGAGAATTGCAGAGTATTGCATATTGCTCATCACTTTTTACTGCGCGAAAGAGACGTATTTATATGCGCGCGCATTGACACGTGACTGGTGACAATTTTATGCGCAATGGTGACTCGACAATCATGAGAAAAACATGCTTACGCTTTCGTCGAGTTTTAAGAACTGGCACGTTACTTTGTCATGACTAATATTCCTGTGAATTTTATGTGGACGATTCATGTTGTGCAATGATGAATATACTTATATGACACATTCGCCACTCTTGAGAATTGTTCAGTATTGCATATTACTCATCGTTTTCTACTGCGCAAAAGAGACGTATCTTCATGAGCATACATTGACACGTGACTGGTGGCGATTTTGAACGCGCAATGCTGACTCGACAATCATGAGAAAAACATGTTTACGCTTATGCCAAGTTCCAAGAATTGGCGCATTCCTCTGCAATGACTAATTTTCTGTGAATTTCATATGGATGATTCATGTTGTGCAATGATGAATGTACGCCCAATTCGTTGCTCCTGAGAATTGCAGAACATTGCATACTGCTCATCACTTCCATCCCTCTACTGCGCACAACGAAAATAGTATATTACTGTACTAGGCAGGGAAGTTGGATTTCCGTGACTGTGTGATGATAATGCCGAGGCGAAGCCGAGGCATTGATATCACACAGTCACGGGCATCTCACTTCTCTGCCGTGTGCTGTATACTATTTTTCTTACTCGCGGCCCGAAAGTACGTCGAAATTTAATTGATATAATAATATAAAAATACGCATTTAACCTCACTTCTGCAGTTGCTCGCGATTTTGAAGGGGTGGCTCTAGAGCAGACGATCTCGCAGCTCTTCTAACACATATGTTTACATATGTTGTTGTAGATCAGCTCTATAGCTGCATACTTGCAATTGTAATGTTATGTGCTCGTCCGCCCGACTTTTGCGAAAGCGAGGCGTCAGCCGAGCTTTTGCTGGTCGGGGCGGACGCAAGCAGAAAAATGACGAAGTAAAATGTATCGTGAAAAATTTGAATGGATGATGAATGCTATTATCATGCTCAGCCTGTGAGTTTTGAAACAGAATTGTCTTAGTATTTCCTAGCTTGGCATGGCCCAACATTCTTGGCGCTGCGTATTTATTAAATTTCATTCATGTCGTGTAATGTGAGAAGTCCTGCTCTACAATCATCCCATGATAAATTTTTTCTCAGCCGCGGTATATCTGCCGTCCGTCCAATTATATTATCATCATAATAAATAAACATAACCTCTGTGGGTTATGCCTCTCGTGTATGTTTTTCATGCATTCCCGTTGCATTGCTCGCACGTGGGGAGCAGCGGCAGCCCAAGAGGCAGCAAAAATCGACAGCCGATCAGAGCGCTGCGCCGGCAGCAAAAGTCGCTCTTTCGTGACCAAAATGAGGCACGGAAGGACGTACTTTCGTGCCGCGAGGAAGAAAACGTATTTTTTCATGTGCATGGATTGACACGTGACTGGTGACAATTTCTATGTGCAATGCTGACTCGGCGAATTAGGTGTATCAGAAAAACATGTTTACGTGAGTACTGAGTTTCCAAGAACTGGCACATTCCTTTGTCATGACTAATATTTCTGTGAATTCCATATGGATGATTCATGTTGTGCCATATTGATAGTACACCTGATTCGTCGCTTTTGAGAGTTGCTGCGCATCGCATATTGCTCATCGCTTTCCCCTCTACTGCGCACAACAAAAGACGTATTTTTCATGTGCATGCATTGACACGTGACTGACGACAACTTTTATGTATATGCTGACTCGACGAATTAGGCGTATGAGGAAAGTATGTTCACGTGGATTATAAGTTTTCAAGAATTGGTGCATCCCTTTGTTATGAAAATGAAATATATCTGTGAATTCCTTATGGATGATTCATGGTATGCAATAATGAATGTACGAATTCGTCGCTTTTGAATTATTGCTGAGCATAGCGTATTGCTCATCGCTACATCGCTATCTCCTATACTGCGCGAAAACAAGGGACGCATATTCATACGCACGTCTATGAGCATCGGTTGACACGTGACTACCGATGATCTTCATAAACGTTTTGCTGACTTGACAAGTATGAGAAAAATGTGTTCACGTGAAAATAGAGTTTTGAGAATTAGCACATTTCTTTCGCAATGACCAGAATTCCTGTGGATTCCTTGCTTTTATAGGCTGGATGATACGTTCGATCTATACCGCTGGATTTTTCCGTTCTTCCACGCAAAAGAGGATAAAAAGATGTAGCAGTTAGCTATACACCGAGCTCAATGATTCCCAAAGAACGGCAAATGTCCCATGAATAGTCATTCCCCCCCCCTCCATCCGATGATGTCTAATACTCACGTTGTGATGAGTCATACCAACAATCGAAATTATTGGACGTGTATGCCAAGAATTCAGTCAATCGTCTCACTCATTGTGGAGAATATTGTGCTCAATTGGTGTAGTTTGTAAGAGTGTCGGCTCGATATCCTGGGAGACGTGGCCAGGAGACGGCTTTCCCATGTGCTCAAACTTTTATCCTCTATCGAATGTGAATTTTTATCAGGCGAAAGTCACGAAGATGGAGTTTTGATGAAGATGAGAAGCCATTGACGCAACGATTCCAAGTTCAATCATGAATTTCGATCAGTGAATCAGAATACAGCGAGACGAAATGAAATTTTCGCGCATGAGCAACTCGTTTCTCGGCCCAAGTGTTTGCATCTTGACCTGAGTATACATTTTTTCATCAAGTGTGAGTGATGAAAATATGTTCTTTGCGACGATGAGTTATTATCTGTACAATAATCTCCCATTGGAGCACAAATTTCGAGTCGTGGATCCAAGTGCGAGGAAACAAAGAGAGATCTTTTCGAGTACGCGTCCCACAATCCGGCCGAAGATTTTCATCCAAATCAAAGTAGAAGGAGATTAAATAAAAGTTTTCAGCATGATCGACGCGTTCCTTGGCCCAAATTTCTCATCCTGACTTGAGTACACACTTTTTATTAAATGTAAGTGACGAAGATGGAGTTTCAATGAAGATGAGGAGCCATCCACCCAACAATTCCCAATCGAATCATGAAATTCGATCAGTGAATCAGAGTACAGCGAGACGAAATGGAATTTTACGGTATACTCGACTCGCAATCCGACCAAAGGTTTCCATCTCAACACTAGTACAAATTTCTCCACCTACTGAAACTGATGGAGATGTGACCTCAATGTACGAGAGAAGTCGTTCGAACAATACCCTTGATACGGATCCCGAATTTCGATCGGTGGATCAAAGTGGAAAGAGACAAAATGGAATTTTTGTGCATGAGCAACTCGTTCCTCAACCCTATCTCTTGCATCTTGACATAAGTATACATTTTTCATCTAGTGAAAGTTATGAAAATATGTTTCCCACGACGATAAGTAGTTATCTATATCTCCTATGGAAGCATGAATTTCGAGTCGTGGGTTCTAGTTCGAGAAGACAAAATGCAATCTTTTCAAGTGCTCGACTCACCATCCGGCCGAAGATTTCCCTCCTGACACTACTCGATACAAATTCTTCCATCAATTGGGAGTGATGAATATGTGATCTCTATGTGCATTGGAAGACATTTATGCGATAATCTTGATCAGGATCTCGAATCTCGATCTGTGGATCAAAATGGAAGGGGACAAACTGATATTCATACGCATGACCAGCTCGTACCGAGGCTCAACTCATGCGTCCTGACTCGAGTAGACATTTTTTTAATACCCGAAAATGATAAACATATGTTCGGAGTGACGATGAGAGACTATCCATACAAAAATTCCCTGACAGATATCGAATTTCGATTCGCTGATCAAAGTGGAAGGAGACGATGTGAAATATTTTCGTGTGCTCGAACCGCAATCCGAACGAAGATTTTTATCCTGACGCCAGTATAAATTCTTCCATCCACTTGAACGGAAAACGACGTGGTCTTCAGATGCAGAAAGTGTCATTCGAACAACAGTTCCTTTTCGGATCTCGAATCTCGATCTGTGAATAAAAGTAGAAGAAGACAAAATAGAATTCCTCAGCATAATCGACTCGTTTCTTGATCCAAGTTTCTCATCCTGACTGGAGTATACATTTTTCATCAACTGCAAGTGACAAAGATGGAGTTTTGATGAAGATGAGGAGCCACTCGTGCAACAAATATCAATCGAATCATGAATTTTGATCAATGAATAAGAGCACAGCGAGACGAAATGAAATTTTTCGGAGTGCTCAACTCACAATCCGACCGGAGATTTTCATCCTAACATTAGTACAGAATCTTCCATCTACTGTAACTGATGGAGATGTGATCTCTCTGTACAAAAGAAGTCATTCGAACAATACTCTTGAGACGGATCTCAAATTTCGAGCCGTGATTCAAAATGGAGGGAGACAAAATGAAATTTTAGCGCATGAACAACTCGTTTCTCGGTCCAAGTTCTTGCATCTTGACATGAGTATACATTTTCAATCAAGTGTAAGTGATGGAAGTATAATCTCCACGACGTTAAGTAGTTATCTATACAATAATCTCCTATTGGAGCATGAATTTCGAGTCGTGGTTCTAATTGCAAGGAGATTGACTTTTTCAGCGTGCTCGACTCACAGTATCGCCTCATATTTCCACCCTTACACTACTTGATTCACATTATTCCATCTATTGGTAGTGATGAAGATGTGATCTCTATATGCATTGGAAGACATTTATGCGATAATCTTGGCTCTGAACTTGATCCGTTGATTGAAGTGGAAGGAGACAAAATGCTTTCTTGCATGATCAACTCGTTTCACTGTCCCAAGTTTCTTCCATCCCGTTTGGAGAATTCATTCCTCATAATCTGAAAGCGATGAAGATATTCTTCACGGAGATGAGTAACTATCCGTACAATAATTCCCTACCGAATCATGAATTTCGATTCGTTGTCCAAAGTGCAAGGAGACAAGATGAACTTCCTTTGCGTGCTCGACTCGCGATATGTTCGAAGATTTTTATCCTGTCACTAGTATATATTTTTCATCTGCAGGAAATGGTAAAGATGCATTCTCTATGTTCCTAAGAACTCACTCATGCAATAATTTTGATTTGGATCTCAATTGCTGGATCAAAGTGAAAGGAGACGAAATCAATTTTTGCATGATCAACTCGTTTTTTTGCCCAAGTTCCCGATCCAGTCTTGAGAATACATCTCCCCGCCAAGTGGAAGGGATAAAAATGTATTTTTCACGTGAATAACTTGCTGTCCGAACAACACTTCCCTATTGAATCATGAATTTTGATTCGCTGATCAAAGTGCAAGGAGACGAGATCAGGTATTTTCGTGTGCTTGACTCACAATCCCTCCGAAGATTCTCATCCTGACATTTGAATAAATCTTTCATCCACTGGAAAAGCCAAAGATGTAATCTCTGTGTACATGAGGAGTTAATCATGCAATGTTCTTGATCCGGATCTTGGATCTCGATTCGGATCAATGTGGAGGGAGACAAGATGAAATTTTCTTCTCATGCTTACCTCGCCCAAGTATTTCATACTGACTTTAGTGTACGTTTTTCATCAATTGGGGAGGATAAGAGGTGATCTTTGTCGAGATGAATAGCTATCCATCTGATGATTTTCTTGCAAATCATGGATATTCATTCACGAATCAAAGTGCAAGGTGACCAAATGGAATCTATCCGCACGTTTGACTCACAATACAACCAACGATTCTTATCCTGGCACTAGTATAGATTCCATCATCTACTAGAAGTAATGGAGATAAGATTTCTATAAACATAAGAAACCATTCGTGTAATAATTTTGATTCGGACCATGAATCCCTTTCTATGGGTCAAAGTGGAAGGAGACAAAATGAATTTTCTCTCGCATGCTCAACTTGTTTCTCAGCTCAGGCTTTTGCATCCTAACTTGAGTATACATTCACCAGCAACTGAAAGTGATGCAGTTGTGTTCTCTGTGATTATGAGAAACTGTACATACAATGTTCTCTTCTTGAATATTGAATTCCGATTTGTGACTCATAATTGAAGGAGGTGAGATACAATTTTTCTCGTGTGTTTCACTTGGTACTCGGCTCCCAGATATCTTGGAAATACTTCATACCCCGTCGTGCGACGAAGCTGTGGAAGCCTCCGTCTCAGCATCGCGGTGCTAGTGAGCTTACTTTGGATGTCTCTGCAGTTGCACCAAAACAAGGCGTGTTCAGTGTCGTCCCAGATTAGGCCAGTTGACCGACACTGAACACGCCTTGTTTTGGACTACTTCCAGGGACCTTGTTCCGAGAGAGAGATACGCGATAACGCTGATTCCGTGAGTACGGGGATCACTCATTAGTCTTACGGAAAAGCGCTATGCGCATGCAAGACGGCGCTAGTTGTTGATAGTGAAGTGCCCTCTCGCTCAAGCATGGCAGTTTTCCGTAAAACTGATGTGTGATCCCCGTACTCACGTAATCAGCGTTACCGCGTATCTCTCTCGGAATAAGGTCCCTAGAAGTAGTCCAAGACGGAGCCGTTCTCACGTGTCGGTCAACTCACCTGATCTGAGATGACACTGAACACGCCTTGTTTTGGTGCAACTGCAGAGACATCCAAAGTAAGCTTACGAGCACCGCGATGCTGAGACGTAGGCTTCTACAGCTTCGCCTCACTACGAGAGATGGAGTTTTTCAAAGATATCTGTGAGCCGAGTACCAAGTGAAATACGCGAGAAGGATTGTATCTCACCTCCTTCAATTATGAGTCACGAATCTGAATTCAATATTCAAGAAGGAAACATTGTATGTATAGTTTCTCATCATCACAGAGAACACAGCTGCATCACTTTCAGTTGCTGGTAAATGTATACTCAAGTTAAGATGCAAAAGCCTGAGCTGAGGAACAAGTTGAGCATGCGAGAGAAATTTCATTTTGTCTCCTTCCACTTTGACCCATAGAAAGGGATTCATGGTCCGAATCGGAATTATTACACGAATGGTCTCTTATGTATATAGAAATCTTATCTCCATTACTTCTAGTGGATGGTGGAATCTATACTAGTGCCAGGATGAGAATCGTTGGTTGGATTGTAAGTCAAACGCGCGGATAGATTCCATTTGGTCACCTTGCACTTTGATCCGTGAATGAATATCCATGATTTGCAAGGAAATCATCATAAGGATAGCCACAGTTGGCATGAACTGACTTCAACCCAAGAATGCCTGCCCCTCAGGATTGATTTCTCTCACTTCGACTACATGACAAATAGGAGTTTTGCCCGCAAGAATGAAAATCTTTCGTCGAGCCGTTTCTTAGAGAAGTGAAATTTATGGTTTTTCATTGGAATTTCTATAGTAATCTATCCATGCACGATTAAAATGCAGAATCTGTTCCTTCGCCAGAGTAACATCTGATAGATCGTGTGTAGGAACCTTCTCAAAAAGTTATTTAGAGTTGGAGATTTCAGTTTCTCCGAAAGTTCACGTGGTATCATTTCACATTGAACAGTTTTGTGAGATGAAGAGGATGGACCTTGGATTGAATAGTGAGCAATCCATGGAATTGGCACGTGTTGACTTCAACTTATTATGGAAAAATTACAAGTATGCGTATTGCAATATGTAGAGAAACTTGTCAGAGCTTCGTGTGTGTACAGCAGTATGCACATTCAAATTGTAATTTATTGATCATAAAATTGTTTCACTCTAAAGTGTGTTCTTTCTCATGAACTTCCGAGCATTATTGTTGATATATACTTTCTGTATAATAGTCATTCACGCAAATATGTATCGAAGGTCGATTTCAAAGCTCATCCGTGATTACCATTAAAATAATGTCAAAATCAAGATTCAAAATATTTCAATTTAACTCCTCTCGATGGTAGCTCCATCAGATATTCTCATCCTTGCGAGAAATAAGTACCATTTATCACGTACTTGAACTCAAGAGAAGAAATCTGAGGGGCAAGGACCTTTGGGCTAAAGTCAGTTTAGGCCTACCGTGCGACATCATTGCTTGTCTCTCGGCATCGTCAGACCATGGATATTCGCCTGTACTATAGAATCGTTTCTAAAAACTATCATTTTGATGGATTATAACGTATTTCAATGTAATTGAAATTGAATTCCAAGGAAGTCGGCTGACAACTGCATTTCAATCGCGCGTGGATAGATTAGTATGGAAATTCCTACAATAAACCATGAATCTCACTTTTTCAAGGAACGGCTCGACGGAAGATTTTCATGCTTGCAGGAGAAACTTTCATTCATCGCGTACTTAAAGTGAGAAGAATCAATTCTGAGGGGCACGAACCTTTGGGTTGAAGTCAGTTCAGACGATCTATCAGATGTTACTCTGGCGAAGGAACAGATTCTGCATTTTAATCGTGCATGGATAGATTACTATAGAAATTCCAATGGAGAACCATAAATTTCACTTTTCTAAGAAACGGCTCGACGAAAGATTTTCATTCTTAAGGGCAAAACTTCCATTTATCGTGTACTTGAAGTGAGAAGAATCAATTCTGAGGGGCACGCACCTTTGGGTTAAAGTCAGTTTAGGCCAACCGTGTAGCTATTCATCTCGACGAAGATCACCTCTAATCCTTCCCAATTGATGAAAAACGTATACTAAAGTAAGTATGAAATACTTGGGCCGGGTAATGAGTTCAGCATGAGAGGTGAATTTCATCTCGTCTCCTTCCACATTGATCCGAATCGAAATCCAAGATCCGAATCAAGAACATTGCATGACATCGGCTCTTCATTTCAGACGTATTCGCTGTGTCCACCTATATTTAGCGGAGAAAACTCTGACTGTAGCGCTTGCGGTGGCCAAACACGACACGAAAAAAGGGGGGCCAGCGACGGAGAATGGTGTTCGGGAAGGATGGCATCGCGCTGGATCGCGATGAACCACGACAGCTGACAACATGCAGCTGATTTGTTCTTGCCTTCGATGGCTGTTTGTTTGACTTGATATCTCAAGCCGCTTTCATTCCAGTCACATAAGCAACTCGTGTTTTGAAACAACGTGGGCGTAGGTTTTTTAGTTAAATCAAACTACCGCTTGAGGAGCAGAGATTCAAAACCTATAGACATTCAATGATACTTACGACTTTTGTTATATGTGGGCTTGACTAGGAGCTTACAAACTAATTGCAAAGTCTTCAACGGGTTCACATCACTTTCTTTTTGCGGAAAATTGAGGGCTGAAAGAAGAGCATGTGGAGTCGTCGACAATCGGTCGACAAGGTGATGGGACACTTGCGTGTGAGATAGTGTGTGTGTATGCATGTGTGCGTGCGAGATCTCTCGGTCGTGTTCTTGTGCCCCCGTTCTTTAATGCGCGGCAGAGCCACTGGACGGCACTCGGAAACAACTTGGACACAGCGAATAATGGCCTTGGAATCGTTCCTTGACGTCTATCAAATGCTTTGTCCTATGAGAATTTTTGTTCCTCAGACCTACCGAGTAAGAGAGCTCTCGTTGAGAAACCTCGCTCGAATGATAAGGTGCTTCGCAATACCGCCGTATCTGAGCAAATCTACGAAACGCGGCGATTCGTGCGTTATGCCCTTTTTGCACCGATTTTTCGCATCAATGGCTATACATCAACTCCGCGATTAACCAGACACCTTCTTTGAGATCCAAAACTGAAATAGACCGGAATGGCGGGCCATCAAATTTGAAAAATCACGAAATTTCGCGCGTGACATGGCTTTTTCTCCTCAGTGTTAAGGTCGGCATACTGATGCAGTCTGAGATATTAGAATGGTTCCTGCGGAAAAATGACCCCCCAGTTCGAGGCTACGACCACCTTGAAGCCCAAGAATGTGCTTCTGACGGATGTGGAACTATCTCCCGTTGATGACGCGTGACCTCTTTTTGAAAAGAAAAAGGAATCGACCATATTCCTCACTCTACGACGACGCAGTCGGGTCAATGATATTTCTGAAAATGACGTTTGATTCTCCATCAAAAAACAAAGGAATTAAGATGGATTGGGTCCATGTGCATCAAATAATGTTTGATTGGCAAGCCCATTATCTTTTCAGAGAGAAACGTGACCGCTTCACGGAATCATGTTTTTTGGGACGCTTACGAACAAGATGAGTCAGAATGATTCAGGTTTGCTTGTGATCTCTCGCTTTTCTCGTATTTGATACCAAGTAAGAGACCGCATGATTCAATATTTCGTTAAATCGTACGAGTTACTTTTTCCATTTTCTAAGAGGATTTTCGGGAGTAACATTGCTGGAAAACCCTCGAATAATGTGTATATTATAACTCCAATGATCTCCTCGAGTTTTCTGTCGATGAGTGCGATACTTTCCATCCCCGTGAGCGGTTAATTGGGCGATGATAGAGTGTATCCGTGTATGTGGCAATAGCATCGCTCTTACGGCCATTGCCGGGTTTCTTTGCCCCACTCCACGCCGTCTCGTAAGAGTCGGTCACGCGAGTGGATTCGAGTTCTAGATATCGATAACTGAGAGTATGTAAAACCAGAGTCATGTGCGATGGGAACAATTTTGAAAATTTCTATCCTCACCACGTTTCGTGGATTTGCTCATTTACGATCATATATTGAACATTCACAGGGTATAATCCTTCAAATCACTATCCTCATGACACCCCAATTCGGGATCAATTTGGTCCCAGCACGTCGAGATTTTGGCATAACCTCGAATAACCATGATTTCACGAAATCGCTCGGAGATCGTTATCGAACCATACTAAATCTATTATTGTCTAGGAACTTCTTGTTCTTGGGATGGCTAAATCTGAACTCGAGGTTGATATGGTCCCAGCCTGTCAAAATGTTGGCATAATCTCAAGAAATCATGATTTCTCGAGGACGCTTGAAGCTCGTTACACACATTCCATGTTAATGAGGTCGATGGATACGAAATTGTGATCATTTTGATCCCAGCTCGTGGAGGTTTGGACATAACCTCAAGAAATAATTAAATTTCGAAAGCACTCAAAGTTGGTGATTGAACCATTTTTCGTATTGCACAGGCTCCAAACTTCTGGGTCACTGATTCCGAATCCGGGTCACTTCTGTCCCAGCCTGTGCAGATTCTGATATGACCCCAAGGAATCATGAAATGAGTCAATTATCGGGATATCCCGATGACTGGCATGGCAACATTTCCTGAACATAATACATGTAATCAGTAGACTATTCCTTGGTTAATCGTGTATGATAAATGTTTAGTTTCACATATCTTTCTATCTTTGTACCTCTCAAATGTCACATAATCTGTTTAGAACCATACAAATGTTCTCAGGTAGGCGCCATCTTATAGAAAAGGCATGGAAACAATTTTTAATGTTAAGATGAATAACATTCTCCCGTTCCACAACTGAGTAATTGATATTCATCCTTCGCAGATGGAAACGGAGTTCATAATCCACGGAAAAAGATTTTGGTGCAGTCATATTTGATACAATCTTTCAATATTATACTATTGTGAGGCGTATCCATACTTCGAAGAGGAGAGTACTCTGCTATCCAAATTACTCATGTACTACCGTAATGTTATCGATCAGTTTCCCGGGCAGAATCATCTCAACTCCTAAATTTGTCGCGAAATCTAGCGCATTCCTATTTTTTGAGATTGCGGACTTGTTCTGGACATTTTGTAGTTAATACCAATAATTAGCCACGAAATCATGGAATCATTGTATATCCATTGCTAAGTATACCAATTCCAAATTTTTCATGGGGATCATCTCATTTCCCAACATGTAAACGGATTATGAGAATGATTTGAAATTGGGATTAGTTGAGAATAATGATCGTTCGTGAAATGTAAATTTATTGTATAATCGTTAATGAGTGTTTTAATCTCAAAATTTTCGGAGACGAATATGTTATTCTTGGAGTAGATTCATTCGTGAGAATAAGGTTTTGATATTTCATATAGGACTGGAAAATTAGTTAAAAAGAATGATGAGTACTCACATAACTAGTGATTGATTGATGAGTATTTGGTTTATTTTCATGATGAGGGACGATTTTTAGCTCGTACATTTAACACTACTCAATTATCGATGAAGGAGGCTGCTGAAATATGCATCGGTACTCAGTCGGTATTTGCATGGTTCACACTAAAAAACAGTCAAAACAAAAACTGCAAACACATCCATACACACGATCATTTGTACTATTGCATACATTTGAATCACAAAATTCTGTCATTTAAACCATTTCACAAAACAAGACATGCTGGTGGCGTTGGAAGAGTTGAGAATTTCTTTGAATATATATAGTGACTCCTTACAGTCGCACGGTGGGAATTTTCACGGGTATTCCGGTATATTATTGTTGACGAAATCAGTGGGGGCGCAAATCACGGCGCGATGGTACTATTCAGAGAGAATTACAATCAGTCCGGTCTCCACAGGACCTTTTGTATGTCCGTTGGCCTACAGTGAGATGAATATTACAAAAAATAGCATGAAAAATTACAAGAATTTATCAAAAAAGGTGGGCACCGTAGGTGTGGGAGGAGCTGAGCAATGAATTTATTGTATAATTGCTCTGTAAGCTGTACATGACAGTCGACCTATAGTGCCCATCCTATGTTCATTCGAAAGCTTACGGACCGTATATTGAAAAGCAAACAAGGTGGGCACTCTCGGTATGGTCAGTGTCGCCGAATGGAGGGGTCAGAGGTCGAAATTCTGACCAAAAATGATGAAAATTGCGAACTTCACCGTTTAACTCGAAACTGATGGCATTTGTCGAGATTTTACAGGTATACTTTTTTGTTCATTTTTCTGTGATCGTCAAATTGATACTCATGTGTTTTTTCTCAGAATCGCACTGTTTCCGAGATAATCACTATAGAACGTGCGGATGACATGCATCCCACCCGCTCTGATGCTTATATTCCGAGGGGGTTTCCTTGAATCAATATTTTGCATCAATACTTTTTTATTCATCTTTCAGGCCGTGAAATGAGTATCAGGCTGTTCTCTCTCAGAATCGCGCCGTTTCTGAGATATTCGCGATGGAGCGTGCGGAGGACATGCGTCCCAACCGCTCTCGTGCTAATAACTCGAGGGGGTTTCGTTAAATCAATATTTTACATCAATACTTTTGTGTTCGTCTTCTTCAGTCCGTCAAATAAGTACTAGGCTGTTCTTCCTCAGGATTGCGCCGTTTCTGAAATATTCGCTGAAATTACTGCATGGTTTTCCAAGAATTTAGTTGGTTCAATCTATGGAATATCAGATTGCAACTTGTTTGCTAATTTCTTTCCTTCGTTATTGAATGATGCTCTCAAGCCTTTTGAAAGCTTTTCAACGTCTTAATTATTGCTGGTTTATTTGGAAGTTGCGTCCGAACCAAGATTTCTCACAATTCCTATACACAATATCACAGTAATAATGCTTTTGTAGAAACGAATAAGATTACGAAACGACGAGTGAAAAAGAACTCATCTAAGATATTGATCCGGCATAACCTCCTTTTGAGTTATCAGCGGTATTGCTGGGACGCATGTCCTTCGCACGCTCCATCGCGAATATCTCAAAAACAGCTCGATTCTGAGGAAAAACACATGAGTATCAATTTAACGATCGCAAAAAAATTTTAAAAAAGTATTCCTGTAAAATTTTGCCAAATGCCATCAGTTTCGAGTTAAACGGTAAATTTCGCAATTCTCATCATTTTTGGTTAGAATTTCAACCTCTGACCTCTCAATTCGGCGATACTGACCATACCCAGAGTGCCCACCTTGTTTGCTTTTCAATATATGGTCCATAAGTTTTCAAATGAACATAGGATGGGCACTGTAGGTCGACAGTCATGTACTGCTTACAAAATAATTATTTGATGAATTCATTGCTCAGCTTCTCCCACACCTACGGTACCCACCTTCTTTGATAAATTCTTGTAATTTTTCATACCTTTTTTTGAAATATTCATCTCGCTGTGGGCTAACGGACATACAAAAGGCCCTGTGGAGACCGGACTAAATGTACGGATCCAAACATCAAGAAAAATTCAGGAGAGCGCATGAGCTCCATCGCTCTACGTGGTCAAGCTGTATTCAACTACATCACGGAGTACACCATATTACTCATAACAAGTGACCCCGCAGACGACACCAAGGACGAGCAACCGCATAACACCATCAGTGCATTATCCACTTTTCTCGATATCTCCCCCTCTATACCTTCCCCTGTTCACCAGCAGCATCACGCGTAACCGCTAACCCAACAGACGACGCGCGGGTCAGTCAACGCCGGTGCAGAAAGGGACTTCTGATGGCCGACCCCGACCGCTAGCAATTGTTCTCGACGGCTATAACCCGTCTTCAGACGTATTATGCACAACGGCTAGCCAACCAGACCACATACAAGGAGAAGATTACTCAGCAAAAGCAACCAGAGTCAAGAGGGAAATATCGTGCCTGAGGGAACGTACGTCAACCTGTACCGCGACCAAAATGTGACAATTGTTTTTGGTAGGACTCTAACTTCTCTAATTGTATAGAAAATTTCAGAATTTGCCTATTTTGCCTTGTCGAGAAAATCGACTTTGAAGTCGCTAAAATATGCCCGTCTTCCAGAGGCCACAGCTCATCGAATATTGAGCCTAGATCAACGTATCTGGGCTCAAATCGAAGCTCTGAATTTGCCAAAACTGTTTTCGGCTTCAAACAGACCACACAATGAGCGAAAGAGATAAATTACATGGTCAAAGGTTTTCGCGTGTACTGGGTATACCTATATATACGGCAAGACGGCGCGCGGAGGGGGCAACTGATCTCGAGCAGACGACAACACTGCTTTTGCGGGCTGGGCTCGCCCGGATCGACATTTGACGGTATGACTTGGGGAATATCTGCATTGGGACCTTCTACGAGGCCAGCAGAGCAGATCTAACCACTTGCAGACGTAAAGCGGATGCTAGAAACCTATGCATGCATCGAGATCATCGCGAGACTTGTCTTCCCGCGCTGGCGCCACCCGTCCGCCATCTCACCATATATATATATAGGTATACTGTGACCACGTGTAACTTATAATCGACGGTATCATCCTTCGCGATAATCTTTCTGAAGCTTTGATACCTAAAACAATTTTGGCAAATTCAGAGCTTCAATTTGAGCCCAGGTACGTTGATCTAGGCTCAATATTCGAAGAGCTGTGGCCTCTGGAAGACGGGCATATTTTAGCGACTTCAAAGTCGATTTTCTCGAAAAGGCAAAATAGGCAAATTCTGAAATTTTCTATACAATTAGAGAAATTAGAGTCCTACCAAAAACAATTGTCACATTTTGGTCGCGGTACAGGCTGACGTACGTCCTGAGGGATGGAATAGCATGACAGAATTCCAATGGACTGGTCCTGAGAATCATATGAAACATATTACACGAAGAACACGGTAACACCCCTGAATAATTGGGTCATTTGGGAGGTCAGACTGTGACACTCGCACTGGACGCACGCTCGGGACGGGAATGGTCTGACGGGGGAATGTGGCGTCCCGCCATCCTGGGGTGCCCCAGATCACCCAAAGCAAATGAAAGTTGCTGAGTTGCAATTGAGGATTGCTTGTCTTTCGAGTAGCTGCCATTTGATTGACCAACAAAATTGTAACCGTGGGTTGATTCAACAGATTTTTCGAGTGCGCGTAACTCACAGGATAAACCCGAGTTAAGCGCACGGCGAAATGTGGGACGAATTTTGGACTATCCGTTTGAATTGGAAGCTATAGATTTGAGTATGAACAAAAGCTAGTTGATCAGTCCTTGTACAGAGTGTTAGAGTGTTATTTGGGTATCGCACACGCGCGCGTAGGAACCGTGCAACGAAGCGATGTTCATCGGAAAGTGAACTCCAACAAGACTCGATCCTGCATTTTGGGATACGGCGATACCCAGAGGCTGCAGAAGGGCCAGCATTACAATAAATCCTCAATCAAGCTGCAGAAGGGCCAGCACTAAATTAAATTCTCAATCGAGCTGCAGAAGGGCTAGCTCAGAATAAACCTCCAACATTCAATAGAGTAGAACTCGTCCCACTCTTTGTACTGAAGATAAGCCTCCAGTGGAGCTATCAGATTCCTAGAGCAAGCTTCAGGGATTAATTGTAAGTCAAAAGTCATTATGGTGCAGAATTAATCATTCAAAATGAGATGTTTCAATAAATTCTATTTTAAATTAATTCTATTCTCTCTTGAATGATAGACAGAGCTGGCTCTTTACGAAAATACCTATGATTCATTCCCTCGTGGATGCATGCATATTTTCATCATTCTAACAGAGAATTATTCTGAGTATCGATTCACATCCTTTGATACAAATTTGACATACGAATATACATCTATTTGATTTTTGGATTATTTACACTATAGAGTTCTTTTCAATTCTTCCGCCCCACACTGACCCACACCGCTCCACCGACCCACTCCGCCCTCACACTGTCAGATACCGCAGAATCCTCCTCATGGCACCCCACACCGCCCCACACTGCCGTTTGGAATCCGCCCCACTCTTCATTTTATTGTCTGCCCACCTTGCCACTCAGAATACGCCCCACTCTTCATTTTACTGGCCACCACACACTGCCGTTCAAAGTCCGCCCCACGCTGCCTTCTGAGATCCGCCCCACATTGCCGTTCAAAATCCGCCCCACACCGCCCCATATAAAATATGCATTGCGGCCCCACTCTGCTCCACACTGCCGTTCAAAATCCGTCTCACTCTTCATTCTATTGTCCGCCCTACATTGCCATTCCGAATCCACCCCACTCTTCATTTTATTGTCCTCCCTACACTGCCATTCGAAGTCCACCTCACGCTGCTGTTCAGTGCCCTCCCCACTTTTGCTCCTTTATCCCGTCCCACACTGCCTACTCGAAACCGCGCTACACTGCCTTCTAATACTCGCTCCACTTCCCATTCCAATTCCGCCCCACATTTCTCCCTATGATCCGCCCACACTGACGTCTACAATCAGTCCCACACCACTTTCTATAATCGGCTCCACCCCATTGATTTATCGTCATAATCCTTTCACCATAATATAGATCTCTCCTTGATTCCTCAAAGAGAAAGAGAGTTGTATCCGTGACGAGGAATTCCTCCAATTATTTCACTGGAATCCATTTCTCGTTCGAAGAACTTTCACTAACAGGGAATCAGCTTCAACCGTTTTCTCAATCTCGCCGGGATCGTTCGATTGTAGGTCTCATCTTCTCCTCCACTTCCATCCCCTCCATGCTAAACATTGATCTTTGACCATTATTGTCCCTGCCTGTGTGTATGTTGTCCAGCCGTTCTCTTCAACCCTTTGATCGATCCTCCTGAAATTCTCTTGAGTGATAGATAACCACCCTCAGATGCGCTGGATGGATTAACACCCAACTATATCGAAAAGTTTTCGACGTATGCATCTGCAACGATGAAATTGTCAACATTTTCCGAAATTCTATTATTGCATTCAGAAATATTACCGCCCACAATCCTCACATCAAAGTTGTTGTCACTCGGACACCGATTCTTTTCGCCGTCCTCATTCGTTCCATTGATGTGTACCTCCCATTGTCATTCATTTCAATTATTGAAATCATCAATCCTCCACCACGTGATAGAGAACCACGTAATATTCCCCCTCCATACATTTTCACGATCCCTCAACCAACTGGTTTATCATGCCAATATCAACATTCCATTACCTCACTCTGGATTTTTTCCGGAGTTCATTTTAGAACATACTTTCCAAAATTTGAATCAAATTTTGGGAATTTCTGACATTTTTGTTCTCAAAGATGCATATGTCGAAAACTGTTCAATAGAATCATTTTTGAAGCATTTCAGCACACCTCAACGTACTCATCTAACACTCGTGAATAATCCAGAGAGATCGATTGAAGGATTGAGTAGAACTCGTGAACGGAAGGAAGAACAACATACATGTCAAAACATTGTATTCCTCGCAGGGCGTTCCGAGAAACGAAACGAAACGATGGAATTCCATTATGTTTCGTTTCATTTCTGGGAACGAAACGATTCTGTTACGCTCTAATTGTCGGGATGATGGTTCCAGGGTAGCGAAATTGATGAAAACGCATCGGGTTATGCTAGGGAGTACCGTAGCTTTATTTCACTCAACCAAAACACTCTGAAAAATTGGCGATATTCAATGTTCACATGATGAACGAGGGAGCGTGATGTGTGTCTGGCCGAGTGCGAGACTATACTGAAAAGGAAGACGCTCACGCAGCGAGAGCGAGAGCGTCACTGTAGAGAGAAACTATATACTAACCGTTTGGCAAACATTAGACGGAGCCACACATTCCGCCCACCTCGTTCAAATGAAATCTATCCATAATCAAAATTTGAACGATTATAACTCTTCCTGGAAAATCCAAATAATAAATCGAAGACTCTTTGATGAATCCTCACGAACTAAAGAGGCTAACAAGATATACATAGTCTGGGATTGAATGAAATGAGTTTAACAGAACCGAAGTTTCGCAATCCATTTTCCAAATTTAGTATGTAGCGTAAGTCAAATTGATTTGAAAAAACACTATTAGAACATAGAAAATTAAACTGAATCTATTCGTCTTCTTGGCTGCTGCTGAGAAGCTCGACAAGCTTTACAATGAGTATCTTCAAACTGGTGGTAGCTGTCCGCACATCAACCACGCGGACTAGTCCATCTTTTCCCGGGTACGTCTTGACTACTCGAGCCAAGGGCTACTTGGTAGGTGCCGTCAGCTCGTGGCGAATGAGAACTACGTCTCCCACTTGATACGAGGGTTGCGCATCTTTCCATTTGTTGCGTCTTTGTGATTGCATAAGATAATCAGCAGACCATTCGTCTCAAAAATGTTGAGTCAATTGGGAGATCAATTGCCATCGATCCAATGGATTCATTTTACCCATCGCTCTAGATTCTGTGAATAGGAACGAGGACTCTCCAATGACGAAGTGCGCTGGTGTCAAGAAACTGATACCGGATAGATCATGAGTTAGGGGCAAGAGGGGTCTCGAGTCCAAGACTGTCTCGATTTGAATGACTGAAGTATCCAACTTTCAAAACCAACGAAATTTGAAAATTGAGGTAAGCGCTTGTATACCGGATACAACTCGAGAATCATGCTCAGGACAACTCTGCACAACAATATGATCGAATTGGAGAGGAAATACGAATGCGAGACATCTCTACAGGGGGGATGAATTTTTCGAAAAATCGTGAATCGTTTTTCTGTACTTGTATACCCGGAATTCCTTGAATACATTTGTATGGATAGATTATACTATCACAACAATTTTGGGTGATTATCTCGGGCGCGAACTACCCATAAGAGGGGGTTGAAACTCGGAAATAATCCCGATTCAGCTCCAAATGGTTGTATACCGGTGATTTCCTACCAATTACATGCTATCCGACAGAATACACCACCGAGAACATTCTGGATGATTATCTCGAATGCGAGCGCCTCCTACCAGGGATTTGAAACTCTGGGAACATCTCGTTTGGACACCATGTGGTCGTATACCGAAAATTTGTTGCAAATCACCTGCGGACGAACGAAATACACATTCACGAAAAATTGTGATGATTACTTCGAATGCGAGCGCCACCTAGCACGGGGTTGAACTTCCGGGAAGATCCCGTCTCAGCTCCATATGGTTGGATACCGGTCATTATCAACCGAATGCATGCCAAAGGACAGAATACACCACCACGAGCAATTTCGATGATTATCTCGAATGCGAACAGCCCCTAACAAGGGGTTGAACCTACGGAAAGATTCCGTTGCAGCTCGATATAGTTGTATACCGAAAATTTCCTGCCAATCAAATTCGGTAGGACAAAATACACCACCACAAAAAGTTTGAATGATTATCTTGAATGCGAGCGCCCCCTACCAAGGGTTTGAAACTTTGGAGTGATCCCGTTTCGGGTCCCTATGGTTGTACACCGGTAGATATCACCCAATTGCATGACAACGGAAGAAATACACCACCACGAAAAGTTTGGATGACCAACTCGAATGCGAGCGCTTCCTAGCAGGGATGTGAAACTTTGGGGAGATCCCGTTCCGGCTCCATATGGTAGTATACCGGTAGATATCAGCTAATTGTATGCCAATGGACGAAATACACCACCACAAAAAATTGAACGATCATCTCGAATGCGAGCGCCCCCTACCGTAGGTTTGAAACTTTGGAGTGATCCCATTTTGGGTCCCTATGGCTGTATACCGGTAGATATCACCCAATTGCATGACAATGGATGAAATACACCACCACGAAAAGTTTAGATGCCGAACTCGAATGCGAGTGCCCCCTAGCAAGGATTAGAAACTTTGGAGTGATCCCATTTCGGGTCCCTATGGCTGTATACCGGTAGATATGGCCCAATTGTATGCCAATGGACGAATTATACCACCACAAAAAGTTTGGATGACCAACTCGGATGCGAGCGCCCCCTACCAAGGGTTTGGAACTCTGGAGTGATCTCATTTCGGGTCTCTATGGTTGGATACCGGTAGATATCATCCAATTGCATGACAACGAATGAAATACACCACCACGAAAAGTTTGGATGACCAACTCGAATGCAAGCGCCCCCTAGCAAGGGTGTGAAACTTTGGGGAGATTCCGTTCCGGCTCCATATGGTAGTATACCGGTGGATATCAGATAATTGTATGCCAATGGAAGGAATACACCACCACAAAAAATGTGGATGATTATTTCGAATGCGAGCGCCCCCTACCAAGAGTTTGAAACTCTGGAGTGATCCCACTTCGGGTCCCTATGGCTGTATACCAGTAGATATCACCCAATTGCATGACAACGGATGAAATCCACCACCACGAAAAGTTTAGATGCCCAACTTGGATGCGAGCGCCCCCTAGCAAGGGTTTGAAACTTTGGAGTGATCTCATTTCGGGTCCCCATGGCTGTATACTGGTAAATATCACCCAATTGCATGACAACGGATGAAATACACCACCACGAAAAGTTTGGATGACCAACTCGAACGCGAGCGCTCCCTAGCAAGGGTGTGAAACTTTGGGGAGATCCTGTCCCGGCAACGTATTGTAGTATACCGGTAAATATCAGCTAATTGTATGCCAACGGACAAAATACAACACCTTCAAGAATTTGGATGATTATTTCGAATGCGAGCGCCCCCTAGCAAGGGTTTGAAACTTTGGGGTGTCCCGTTCCGACTCTCTATGGTTGTATCCCAGTCATCATGAGCCAAATGCATGCCAACGGACAAAATACACGAAAAAGTTGGTTGATTATTTCGAATGCGTACGATCATGCATTGTTTCTACTGCTGTGGCTGTCATATATATTGATCGTGTGTGTGTTCGTGTGTGTGTCTGTCGATTTGTCGAATATTGTGTAATATGTTGGTCCTCCCGACTTTTGCGAAAGCTAAGCGTCAGCTGAGTTCTTGCTGGTCGAGGTAGACGTAAGAAAAAATAAACGGAAAAAGTTGGAGTCAAGGTTGGAGTCAATATGCTATTGTATGCATCTCGACCCAGCGAGGGGTGTAGCCTCATGTTTACACCAGGCCATTCAGAGACGCCAAACTCTCCTCACTATTCAAGTTAAGGGGGTTCGATAGCGACTCATGAGTCAGGGTGAAAACCGATAGTATCAATAAACCCAAAACCCATATTCGCATCCCTGACTGCTCTGATTTCTATTTGTCAATTCAAAATATGAATTCAAATGATGCCAGTAAGCATTTTCTTAATGACAGAATCTGTGATATCTTGATTCATTATTTTTGGTGCATAGCTTGACTACCGTGACCTCGCCGCAACGAGCACGGGAAACCTCCGCGTCATCAGTTTATATTCAAAATTTCTCTTCAGAATTTCCGTCAACCTCCTATTTTCATCGATTCATCAGGAAGTATGGAATCACAGTTTCCTACACCTAGTTTTTCATCATTGTGGCCGATAAATACAGAAAGACATCGCGTCACCTCCTGTCGTAGAATTTGATACGCCCGTGAGACGTGGGTTAAGCATCCAATTTTCAAATGAGTTTCTCTCAAGAATGTCATCGTCAACACATATTTCTCTCAACGGCAATCGATTCAGGGGCTCTCAATCTACAAATTTTATCAAGCCCATTTGCCTGGCCGAAAAAGTTAGTAACTATCGAATTCCCTTGAAGCATCACCACGACTGCAGTTACATTATCAACTGTGGCGAAACGTTTATAGCAGGAGCACGTGCAGCGAAATATCGCGACTAGTCGTAACATCACATTCATAATGAAGGCGATGCGGTATGACTGTGAAGTTAGCCGCAATTTTGTTGCCGGAATTTTAGGGTATTCTACAATGGTGGCGGCTAATGCGTTCGGCGATTGGGGATGCGTCTGGACATCTTTCGGGGCTCCGAATGATTGGAAATGGATCCTGGATGATATTTTGAGTGCTCAGTGACACCTGGACCACCCGTGGTTACTTATTTTGATCAATTTTCCCATCAGCACAAGAGGCTGGGAGATTGAAGAAATTAGACATTGACGTCGATTTAGGGGGTACATTCGAACTTGTACCCCCCCTAACGATGCTCCGGGTGTCTCTTGTCACCGTTGAGCCATATATTTGGAGTATTTTTAGCCACCTAGATCACCCTCGATCATTGATCTAAGCCAATATTCGCGTCGATCCGAGAGTCGCCAAAATGGAAGAAAGAAGCTTTTCGACGATCTTTGGTGGAAATTCGGAGTTGTACCCTATCATCAATGAGTGGGACATCTTCTCATATTGTACAACTCCACCTTGGGAGTATTTTGGACTGCCTAGGTCACCCTCGATCATTGATCTAAGCCAATATTCGCGGCGATCCGAGAGTCGCTCAAATGGAAAAACGAAGCTTTTCGACGATATTGGGGGGAAATTCGGAGTTGTACCCTATCAGCAATGAGTGGGACATCTTCTCATATTATGCAACTATACCTTAGGAGTATTTTGGACTGCCTAGATCACCCTCGATCATTGATCTAAGCCAACATACGCGGTGATCCGAGAGTCGCTCAAATGGAAAAACGAAGCTTTTCGACGATATTGGGGGGGGGGGGGAATTCGGAATTGTACCCTATCAGCAATGAGTGGGATATCTTCCCATATCGTGCAACTATACCTTAGGAGTATTCCGGACTGCCTAGATCACCCTGGATCGTCAATTTTGAACGATTTCCGCGTCGATCCGAGACTCGCCCAGATGGAAGAACGAAGGTTTCTGACGATCTTGGGGGAATTTCGAAGTTGTACCCTATCAGCAATGAGTGGGGTATCTTCTCATATTGTGCAACTATACCTTAGGAGTATTTTGGACAGCCTAGATCACCCTCGATCATTGATCTAAGCCAATATTCGCGTCGATCCGAGAGTCGCTAAAATAGAAAAAACGAAGCTTTCCGACGAACTTGGGGAGAAATTCGGAGTTGTACCCTATCAGCAACTAGTGGGATATCCTTTCATATTGTGCAACTATATCTTAGAAGTATTTTAGACTGCCTAGATCACCCTCGTTTGATCCAATCATTGATCCAAGCCAATATGCGCGTCGATCCGAGTGTCCCTAAAATGGAAAAACGAAGCTTTCCGAAGATCTTAGGGGGAATTCCGGAGTCGTACCCAATCAGCAATGAGTGTGATATCTCCTCATATCGTGCAACTATAACTTGAAAGTATTTTGGACTGCCTAGATCACCCTGAATCGTCAATTCTGAACGATTTCCACGTCGATCCGAGACTCGCTCAAATGAAAAACCGAAGCTTCTCGACGATCTTGGAAGGAAAATCCGAGTTGTACCCTATCAGCAACGATCAAGAATCCTTCCCATATCAATACCTCGATGTTTGAAGACTTTTCCACTGCCGAGATTGTCCTTGATCGTGAATTTCATCCGTATTTTGTTGTGATTGAAGATATGTTAGAATGGAGAACTGCAGCTTGTTTAATATCTGGAGGGGAATTGAGGGATCTTAGCCTCTCGGCAACACCGACAATCTCTTCTCATATCGTTGGAGTGTATGCTTGTAGTACATTTGTCGACTGAGATCACCCTCGATTATCGATCGAAGCTGATATTTAGGTCAGATCGCGAAGCTGTACGAGTAAACAATGGGGGACGCCACCAACTCTGGGTTGAATTAGAGACGCTCCGTTCCCAGCAAACTTCAAGTATCTCCTGAATCATCTCACACCATATCTGCACTAGGACACCTCAATTGCTCCCAACCTACGATCTCACCCATATTTCTACGACAGACCAATAAGCGGTTTTTGTCAAGATCAGGGTTCAGAAACAAATTTGAAAGCTTATTAGGGACCATACCATCGTACCAGTGATCTAGACAGTACGTAATACTCCTAACATATAGTTGCACGATATGAGAGGTTCGCCTACTCATCGCTGATAGGGTACGACTCTCACCCCCCTCCCTCACCCAACCCCAAGATCGTCGAAAAACTTCGTTTTTTGAATTCCAGCGTTTTCGGATCGACGAGAAAATCTTTCAAAATCGACGATCCAGGGTGATCTAGGCAATCCAAAATACTCCTCAAGTATAGTTGCACAATATGAAGAGATGTGTCAGTCATTGCTGATGGGGTACAACTCCGAATTTCCCCCCAATATCGTCGAAAAGCTTCGTTTTTCCATTTGAGCGACTCTCGGATCGCCGCGAATATTGGCTTAGATCAATGATCGAGGGTGACCTAGGCAGTCCGAAACACTCCTAATGTATAATCATACAATATGAGAAGATATCCCATTCATTGCTGATGGGGTACAACTCCGAAATTCCCCCTAAGATCGTCAAAAAGCTTCGTTTTTCCATTTTAGCGACTCTTGGATCAACGCGAATATTGGCTTTGATCAATGATGGAGGATGATCTAGGCAGTCCAAAATACTCCTGAGGTATTGTTGCACAATATGGAAAGATATCCCACTCATTGCTGATAGGGTACAACTCCGAAAATCCCCCTAAGCTCGTCGAAAAGCTTCGTTTTTCCATTTTAGCGACTCTCGGATCAACGCGAATAATGGCTTTGATCAATGATCGAAGGTGATCTAGGCTGTCCAAAATACTTTCCAGATATAGTTACACAATATGGAAGGATATCCCACTCATTGCTGATGGGGTACAACTTTGAATTTCTCCCCAAGATCGTCGAAAAGCATCGTTTCTCCATCTTAGCACTTCTCGGATCGACGCGAATGTTGGCTTAGATCAATGATCGAG
This sequence comes from Eretmocerus hayati, assembly GCA_029851415.1. Lineage (NCBI taxonomy): Eukaryota > Metazoa > Arthropoda > Insecta > Hymenoptera > Aphelinidae > Eretmocerus > Eretmocerus hayati. The sequence continues at coordinate 133,218,394 of CM056741.1, read as the reverse complement.
GGTTATTTAGGCGGTCCAAAATACTCCTCAGGTATAGATGCATAATATGGGAAGATATCCCTCACATTGCTGAAAGGGTACAAATCCGAATTTCTCCCCCTTGATCGTCGAAAAGCTTCGTTTTTCCTTTTTAGCGACTCTCGGATCGACGCGAATGTTGGCTTAGATCAATGATCGAGGGTGATCTAGGCGGTCCAAAGTACTCCTGAGATATAGTTGCACAATATGGGAAGATATCCCATTCATTGCTGATAGGGTACAACTCCGAATTTCCTCCCAATATCGTCGAAAAGCTTCGTTTTTTCATCTGAGCGACTCTCGGATCGACGCGAATATTGGCTTAGATCAATGATCAAGGGTGATCTAGGCAGTTCAAAATACTCCTAAGGTATAGTTGCACAATATGAGGAGATATCCCTTTCATTGCTGATAGGGTACAACTCCGAATTTCCCCCTAAGATCGTCGGAAAGCTCCGTTTTCCCATTTCAGCGACTCTTGGATCAACGCGAATATTGGCTTTGATCAATGATGGAGGGTGATCTAGGCAGTCCAAAATACTCTCCAGATATAGCTGCATAATATGGAAGCATATCCCACTCATTGCTGATAGGATACAAATCCGAATCTCCCCCACCCCCAAGATCGTCGAAAAGCATCGTCTCTCGACTTCACCAACTCTCGGATCAACGCGAATATTGGCTTTGATCAATGATCGAGGGTGATCTAGGCAGTCTTGAATACTCCTACAGAATGGTTGCACGATATGAGAGGATATCCCACTCATTGCTGATAGGGTACAACTCGGAATTTCCCCCCAACATCGTCGAAAAGCTTCGTTTTCCCATTTGAGCGACTCTCGGATCGACGCGAATATTGGCTCAGATCAATGATCGAAGGGGTTCTAGGCAGTCCAAAATACTCCTGAAATATAGTTGCACCATATGGAAAGATATCCCACTCATTGCTGATAGGGTACATCTCCGAATTTCCCTCACCCCCCCCCCCCCCAAGATCGTCGAAAATCATCGTTGTTCCATTTTAGCATTTCTCGGATCGACGCGAATGTTGGCTTAGATCAATGATCGAGGGTCATCTAGGCGGTCCAAAATACTCCTAAGGTATAGTTGCATGATATGAGAAGATATCCCACTCATTGCTGATAGGGTCCAACTCCGAGAATCCCCCCAATAACGTCGAAAAGCTTCTTTTTTCTATTTGAGCGACTCTCGGATCGACGCGAATATTGGCTTAGATCAATGATAGAGGGTGACCTACGCAGTCCGAAACACTCCTAATGTATAATTATACAATATGAGAAGATATCTCATTCATTGCTGATGGGGTACAACTCCGAAATTCCCCCTAAGATCGTCAAAAAGCTTCGTTTTTCCATTTTAGCGACTCTTGGATCAACGCGAATATTGGCTTTGATCAATGATGGAGGATGATCTAGGCAGTCCAAAATACTCCTGAGGTATTGTTGCACAATATGGAAAGATATCCCACTCATTGCTGATAGGGTACAACTCCGAAAATCCCCCTAAGCTCGTCGAAAAGCTTCGTTTTTCCATTTTAGCGACTCTCGGATCAACGCGAATAATGGCTTTGATCAATGATCGAAGGTGATCTAGGCTGTCCAAAATACTTTCCAGATATAGTTACACAATATGGAAGGATATCCCACTCATTGCTGATGGGGTACAACTTTGAATTTCTCCCCAAGATCGTCGAAAAGCATCGTTTCTCCATCTTAGCACTTCTCGGATCGACGCGAATGTTGGCTCAGATCAATGATCGAGGATTATTTAGGCGGTCCAAAATACTCCTCAGGTATAGTTGCATAATATGGGAAGATATCCCTCACATTGCTAAAAGGGTACAACTCCGAATTTCTCCCCCTTGATCGTCGAAAAGCTTCGTTTTTCCTTTTTAGCGACACTCGGATCGACGCGAATGTTGGCTTAGATCAATGATCGAGGGTGATCTAGGCGGTCCAAAGTACTCCTGAGATATAGTTGCACAATATGGAAAGATATCCCATTCATTGCTGATAGGGTACAACTCCGAATTTCCCCCCAATATCGTCGAAAAGCTTCGTTTTTTCATCTGAGCGACTCTCGGATCGACGCGAATATTGGCTTAGATCAATGATCAAGGGTGATCTAGGCAGTTCCAAATACTCCTAAGGTATAGTCGCACAATATGAGGAGATATCCCTTTCATTGCTGATAGGGTACAACTCCGAATTTCCCCCTAAGATCGTCGGAAAGCTCCGTTTTTCCATTTTAGCGACTCTTGGATCAACGCGAATATTGGCTTTGATCAATGATGGAGGGTGACCTACGCAGTCCGAAACACTCCTAATGTATAATTATACAATATGAGAAGATATCTCATTCATTGCTGATGGGGTACAACTCCGAAATTCCCCCTAAGATCGTCAAAAAGCTTCGTTTTTCCATTTTAGCGACTCTTGGATCAACGCGAATATTGGCTTTGATCAATGATGGAGGATGATCTAGGCAGTCCAAAATACTCCTGAGGTATTGTTGCACAATATGGAAAGATATCCCACTCATTGCTGATAGGGTACAACTCCGAAAATCCCCCTAAGCTCGTCGAAAAGCTTCGTTTTTCCATTTTAGCGACTCTCGGATCAACGCGAATAATGGCTTTGATCAATGATCGAAGGTGATCTAGGCTGTCCAAAATACTTTCCAGATATAGTTACACAATATGGAAGGATATCCCACTCATTGCTGATGGGGTACAACTTTGAATTTCTCCCCAAGATCGTCGAAAAGCATCGTTTCTCCATCTTAGCACTTCTCGGATCGACGCGAATGTTGGCTTAGATCAATGATCGAGGGTTATTCAGGCGGTCCAAAATACTCCTCAGGTATAGATGCATAATATGGGAAGATATCCCTCACATTGCTGAAAGGGTACAAATCCGAATTTCTCCCCCTTGATCGTCGAAAAGCTTCGTTTTTCCTTTTTAGCCACTCTCGGATCGACGCGAATGTTGGCTTAGATCAATGATCGAGGGTGATCTAGGCGGTCCAAAGTACTCCTGAGATATAGTTGCACAATATGGGAAGATATCCCATTCATTGCTGATAGGGTACAACTCCGAATTTCCTCCCAATATCGTCGAAAAGCTTCGTTTTTTCATCTGAGCGACTCTCGGATCGACGCGAATATTGGCTTAGATCAATGATCAAGGGTGATCTAGGCAGTTCAAAATACTCCTAAGGTATAGTTGCACAATATGAGGAGATATCCCTTTCATTGCTGATAGGGTACAACTCCGAATTTCCCCCTAAGATCGTCGGAAAGCTCCGTTTTCCCATTTTAGCGACTCTTGGATCAACGCGAATATTGGCTTTGATCAATGATGGAGGGTGATCTAGGCAGTCCAAAATACTCTCCAGATATAGCTGCATAATATGGAAGCATATCCCACTCATTGCTGATAGGATACAAATCCGAATCTCCCCCACCCCCAAGATCGTCGAAAAGCATCGTCTCTCGACTTCACCAACTCTCGGATCAACGCGAATATTGGCTTTGATCAATGATCGAGGGTGATCTAGGCAGTCTTGAATACTCCTACAGAATGGTTGCACGATATGAGAGGATTTCCCACTCATTGCTGATAGGGTACAACTCCGAATTTCCCCCCAACATCGTCGAAAAGCTTCGTTTTCCCATTTCAGCGACTCTCGGATCGACGCGAATATTGGCTCAGATCAATGATCGAAGGGGTTCTAGGCAGTCCAAAATACTCCTGAAATATAGTTGCACCATATGGAAAGATATCCCACTCATTGCTGATAGGGTACATCTCCGAATTTCCCTCACCCCCCCCCCCCCCCAAGATCGTCGAAAAGCATCGTTGTTCCATTTTAGCATTTCTCGGATCGACGCGAATGTTGGCTTAGATCAATGATCGAGGGTCATCTAGGCGGTCCAAAATACTCCTAAGGTATAGTTGCATGATATGAGAAGATATCCCACTCATTGCTGATAGGGTCCAACTCCGAGAATCCCCCCAATAACGTCGAAAAGCTTCTTTTTTCTATTTGAGCGACTCTCGGATCGACGCGAATATTGGCTTAGATCAATGATAGAGGGTGACCTACGCAGTCCGAAACACTCCTAATGTATAATTATACAATATGAGAAGATATCTCATTCATTGCTGATGGGGTACAACTCCGAAATTCCCCCTAAGATCGTCAAAAAGCTTCGTTTTTCCATTTTAGCGACTCTTGGATCAACGCGAATATTGGCTTTGATCAATGATGGAGGATGATCTAGGCAGTCCAAAATACTCCTGAGGTATTGTTGCACAATATGGAAAGATATCCCACTCATTGCTGATAGGGTACAACTCCGAAAATCCCCCTAAGCTCGTCGAAAAGCTTCGTTTTTCCATTTTAGCGACTCTCGGATCAACGCGAATAATGGCTTTGATCAATGATCGAAGGTGATCTAGGCTGTCCAAAATACTTTTCAGATATAGTTACACAATATGGAAGGATATCCCACTCATTGCTGATGGGGTACAACTTTGAATTTCTCCTCAAGATCGTCGAAAAGCATCGTTTCTCCATCTTAGCACTTCTCGGATCGACGCGAATGTTGGCTTAGATCAATGATCGAGGATTATTTAGGCGGTCCAAAATACTCCTCAGGTATAGTTGCATAATATGGGAAGATATCCCTCACATTGCTGAAAGGGTACAACTCCGAATTTCTCCCCCTTGATCGTCGGAAAGCTTCGTTTTTCCTTTTTAGCGACTCTCGGATCGACGCGAATGTTGGCTTAGATCAATGATCGAGGGTGATCTAGGCGGTCCAAAGTACTCCTGAGATATAGTTGCACAATATGGAAAGATATCCCATTCATTGCTGATAGGGTACAACTCCGAATTTCCCCCCAATATCGTCGAAAAGCTTCGTTTTTTCATCTGAGCGACTCTCGGATCGACGCGAATATTGGCTTAGATCAATGATCAAGGGTGATCTAGGCAGTTCAAAATACTCCTAAGGTATAGTCGCACAATATGAGGAGATATCCCTTTCATTGCTGATAGGGTGCAACTCCGAATTTCCCCCTAAGATCGTCGGAAAGCTCCGTTTTTCCATTTTAGCGACTCTTGGATCAACGCGAATATTGGCTTTGATCAATGATGGAGGGTGACCTACGCAGTCCGAAACACTCCTAATGTATAATTATACAATATGAGAAGATATCTCATTCATTGCTGATGGGGTACAACTCCGAAATTCCCCCTAAGATCGTCAAAAAGCTTCGTTTTTCCATTTTAGCGACTCTTGGATCAACGCGAATATTGGCTTTGATCAATGATGGAGGATGATCTAGGCAGTCGAAAATACTCCTGAGGTGTTGTTGCACAATATGGAAAGATATCCCACTCATTGCTGATAGGGTACAACTCCGAAAATCCCCCTAAGCTCGTCGAAAAGCTTCGTTTTTCCATTTTAGCGACTCTCGGATCAACGCGAATAATGGCTTTGATCAATGATCGAAGGTGATCTAGGCTGTCCAAAATACTTTCCATATATAGTTACACAATATGGAAGGATATCCCACTCATTGCTGATGGGGTACAACTTTGAATTTCTCCCCAAGATCGTCGAAAAGCATCGTTTCTCCATCTTAGCACTTCTCGGATCGACGCGAATGTTGGCTTAGATCAATGATCGAGGGTTATTTAGGCGGTCCAAAATACTCCTCAGGTATAGTTGCATAATATGGGAAGATATCCCTCACATTGCTGAAAGGGTACAACTCCGAATTTCTCCCCCTTGATCGTCGAAAAGCTTCGTTTTTCCTTTTTAGCGACTCTCGGATCGACGCGAATGTTGGCTTAGATCAATGGTCGAGGGTGATCTAGGCGGTCCAAAGTACTCCTGAGATATAGTTGAACAATATGGAAAGATATCCCATTCATTGCTGATAGGGTACAACTCCGAATTTCCCCCCAATATCGTCCAAAAGCTTCGTTTTTTCATCTGAGCGACTCTCGGATCGACGCGAATATTGGCTTAGATCAATGATCAAGGGTGATCTAGGCAGTTCAAAATACTCCTAAGGTATAGTTGCACAATATGAGGAGATATCCCTTTCATTGCTGATAGGGTACAACTCCGAATTCCCCCCTAAGATCGTCGGAAAGCTCCGTTTTTCCATTTTAGCGACTCTTGGATCAACGCGAATATTGGCTTTGATCAATGATGGAGGGCGATCTAGGCAGTCCAAAATCCTCTCCAGATATAGTTGCATAATATGGAAGCATATCCCACTCATTGCTGATAGGATATAAATCCGAATCTCCCCCACCCCCAAGATCGTCGAAAAGCATCGTCTCTCGACTTCACCAACTCTCGGATCAACGCGAATATTGGCTTTGATCAATGATCAAGGGTGATCTAGGCAGTCTTGAATACTCCTACAGAATGGTTGCACGATATGAGAGGATATCCCATTCATTGCTGATAGGGTACAACTCCGAATTTCCCCCCAACATCGTCGAAAAGCTTCGTTTTCCCATTTGAGCGACTCTCGGATCGACGCGAATATTGGCTCAGATCAATGATCGAAGGGGATCTAGGCAGTCCAAAATACTCCTGAAATATAGTTGCACAATATGAAAAGATATCCCACTCATTGCTGATAGGGTACATCTCCGAATTTCCCTCACCCCCCCCCCCCCAAGATCGTCGAAAAGCATCGTTGTTCCATTTTAGCATTTCTCGGATCGACGCGAATGTTGGCTTAGATCAATGATCGAGGGTCATCTAGGCGGTCCAAAATACTCCTAAGGTATAGTTGCATGATATGAGAAGATATCCCACTCATTGCTGATAGGGTCCAACTCCGAAAATCCCCCCAATAACGTCGAAAAGCTTCTTTTTTCTATTCGAGCGACTCTCGGATCGCCGCGAATATTGGCTTAGATCAATGATAGAGGGTGACCTACGCAGTCCGAAACACTCCTAATGTATAATTATACAATATGAGAAGATATCTCATTCATTGCTGATGGGGTACAACTCCGAAATTCCCCCTAAGATCGTCAAAAAGCTTCGTTTTTCCATTTTAGCGACTCTTGGATCAACGCGAATATTGGCTTCGATCAATGATGGAGGATGATCTAGGCAGTCGGAAATGCTCCTGAGGTATCGTTGCACAATATGGAAAGATATCCCACTCATTGCTGATAGGGTACAACTCCGAAAATCCCCCTAAGCTCGTCGAAAAGCTTCGTTTTTCCATTTTAGCGACTCTCGGATCAACGCGAATAATGGCTTTGATCAATGATCGAAGGTGATCTAGGCTGTCCAAAATACTTTCCAGATATAGTTACACAATAAGGAAGGATATCCCACTCATTGCCGATGGGGTACAACTTTTAATTGCCCCCCAAGATCGTCGAAAAGCATCGTTTCTCCATCTTAGCACTTCTCGGATCGACGCGAATGTTGGCTTAGATCAATGATCGAGGGTGATTTAGGCGGTCCAAAATACTCCTCAGGTATAGTTGCACAATATGAGAAGATATCCCTTTCATTGCTGATAGGGTACAACTCCGAATTTCCCCCTAAGATCGTCGGAAAGCTCCGTTTTTCCATTTTAGCGACTCTTGGATCAACGCGAATGTTGGCTTAAATCAATGATCGAGGGTGATCTAGGCGGTCCAAAGTACTCCTGATATATAGTTGCATAATATGGAAGCATATCCCACTCATTGCTGATAGGATACAAATCCGAATCCCCCCCACCCCCAAGATCGTCGAAAAGCATCGTCTCTCGACTTCACCAACTCTCGGATCAACGCGAATATTGGCTTTGATCAATGATTGAGGGTGATCTAGGCAGTCTTGAATACTCCTACAGAATAGTTGCACGATATGAGAGGATATCCCACTCATTGCTGATAGGGTACAACTCCGAATTTCCCCCCAACATCGTCGAAAAGCTTCGTTTTTTCATCTGAGCGACTCTCGGATCGACGCGAATATTGGCTTAGATCAATGATCGAGGGTGATCTAGGCAGTTCAAAATACTCCTAAGGTATAGTTGCACAATATGAGAAGATATCCCTTTCATTGCTGATAGGGTACAACTCCGAATTTCCCCCTAAGATCGTCGGAAAGCTCCGTTTTTCCATTTTAGCGACTCTTGGATCAACGCGAATATTGGCTTTGATCAATGATGGAGGGTGATCTAGGCAGTCCAAAATACTCTCCAGATATAGTTGCATAATATGGAAGCATATCTCACTCATTGCTGATAGGATACAAATCCGAATCCCCCCCACCCCCAAGATCGTCGAAAAGCATCGTCTCTCGACTTCACCAACTCTCGGATCAACGCGAATATTGGCTTTGATCAATGATCGAGGGTGATCTAGGCAGTCTTGAATACTCCTACAGAATAGTTGCACGATATGAGAGGATATCCCACTCATTGCTGATAGGGTACAACTCCGAATTTCCCCCCAACATCGTCGAAAAGCTTCGTTTTCCCATTTGAGCGACTCTCGGATCGACGCGAATATTGGCTCAGATCAATGATCGAAGGGGATCTAGGCAGTCTAAAATACTCCTGAAATATAGTTGCACAATATGAAAAGATATCCCACTCATTGCTAACAGGGTACATCTCCGAATTTCCCTCACCCCCCCCCCCTCCCCCAAGATCGTCGAAAAGCATCGTTGTTCCATTTTAGCATTTCTCGGATCGACGCGAATGTTGGCTCAGATCAATGATCGAGGGTCATCTAGGCGGTCCAAAATACTCCTAAGGTATAGTTGCATGATATGAGAAGATATCCCACTCATTGCTGATACGGTCCAACTCCGAAAATCCCCCCAATAACGTCGAAAAGCTTCGTTTATCCATTTTAGCGACTCTCGGATCGACGCGAATATTGGCTTAGATCAATGATCGAGGGTGATCTAGGCAGTCCAAAATACTCCTCAGGCATAGTTGCAAGATATGATAAGATGTCCCACTCATTGCTGATAGGGTACAACTCCAAATTTCCCCCAATATCGTCGAAAATCTTCGTTTTTCCATTTTAACGACTCTCGCATCGACGCGAATATTGGATTAGATCAATGGTCGAGGGGCATCTAGGCAGTCCAAAATACATCTGAGGTATCGTTGCACAATATGGAAAGATATCCCACTCATTGCTGATAGGGTACAACTCCGAAATTTTCCCTAAGATCGTCGAAAAGCTTCGCTTTTTCATTTTAGCGACTCCCGGATCAACGCGAATATTGGCTTTGATCAACGATCGAGGGTGAACTAGGCAGTCCTAAAATACTCCCGAATTATAGTTGTACAATATGAGGAGATATCCTATTCATTGCTGATAGGGTATAACTCCTAAATTCCACCTAAGATCGTCCAAAAGCTTCATTTTTCCATTTTAGCGACCCTCGGATCAACGCGAATATTGGCTTTGAGCAATGATCGAGGTTGATTCAGGCAGTCCTTAATACTCCTAAAGCATGGTCGATACAAGAGGATATCCCACTCATTGCTGATAGGGATGAACTCCGAATTTCCCCCCAATATCGTCGAAACGCTTTGTTTTTCCATCTGAGCGACTCTCGGATCGACGCGAATATTGACTTAGATCAACGATCGAGGGGGATCTAGGCAGTCCAGAAAACTCCTGGGATATAGTTGCACAATATGAGAAGATATCCCACTCATTGCTGATAGGGGTCAACTCCGAATTTCCCCCCAATATCGTCGAAAAGCTTCGTTTTTCCATTTTAGCGACTCTTGGATCAACGCGAATATTGGCTTTGATCAATGATCGAGGGTGATCTAGGCAGTCTAAAATACTTCTCAGGCATAGCCGCACGATAAGAGAGGGTATCCCACTCATTGCTGATAGGGTACAACTCCGACTTTACCCCCAATATCGTCGGAAAGCTTCGTTTTTCCATTTTAGCGACTCTTGGATCAACGCGAATATTGGCTTTGATCAATGTTGGAGGGTGATCTAGGCTGTCCAAAATACTCTCCAGATATAGTTACACAATATGGAAGGATATCCAACTCATTGCTGATAGGGTACAACTCCGAATTTCCCCCCAATATCGTCGGAAAGCTTCGTTTCTCCATCTTAGCATTTCTCGGATCGACGCGAATGTTGGCTTAGATCAATGATCGAGGGTGATGTAGGCGGTCATGAAATACTCCTCAGGTATAGTTGCATAATATGGAAAGATATCCCACACATTGCTGATAGGGTACAACTCCAAGTTTCCCCCCAACATCGTCGACAAGCTTTGTTTTTTCATTTGAGCGACTCTCGGTTCGACGCGAATATTGGCTTAGATCAGTGATCGAGGGTGATCGAGGCAGTTCAAAATACTCCTAAGGTATAGTTGCACAATATGAGGAGATATCCCATTCATTGCTGATAGGGTACAACTCCGAATTTCCCCCAAGATCGTCGGAGAGCTTCGTTTTTCCATTTTAGCGACTCTTGGATCAACGCGAATATTGGCTTTGATCAATGATGGAGGGTGATCTAGGCAGTCCAAAATACTCTCCAGTTATAGTTGCATAATATGAAAGGATATTCCACTGATTGCTGATAGGGTACAACTCCGACTTTACCCCCAATATCGTCGGAAAGCTTCGTTTTTCCATTTGAGCGACTCTCGGATCGACTTGAATATTGGCTTAGATCAATGATCGAGGTTGATCTAGGCAGTCTCAAATACTCCTCAGGCATAGTTGCACGATATGAGAAGATGTCCCTTTCATCGCTGATATGGTACACCTCCGAATTTCCCCCAAGATCGTCGGAGAGCTTCGTTTTTTCATTTTAGCGACTCTTGGATCAACGCGAATACTGGCTTTGATCAATGATGGAGGGCGATCTAGGCAGTCCAAAATACTCTCCAGATATAGTTCATAATATGGGAGGATATCCCACTCATTGCTTATAGGGTACAACTCCGAATCCCCCCCCCCCCACCCCAAGATTGTCGGAAAGCATCGCTTCTCCATTTTAGCATTTCTCGGCTCGCCGCGAATGTTGGATTAGATCAATGATCGAGGGTGATGGAGGCGGTGATGAATTACTCCTCAGGTATAGTTGCATAATATGGGAAGATATCCCACTCATTGCTGATAGGGTATAACTCCGAAATTCTCCCCAATATCGTCGAAAAGCTTCGTTTTACCATTTGAGCGACTCTCGGATCGACGCGAATATTGGCTTAGATCAACGATCGAGGGGGATCTAGGCAGTCCAAAATATTCCTGAGGTATAGTTGCACAATATGGAAAGATATCCCATTCATTGCTTATAGGGTACAACTCCGAATTTCCCCCCATTATAATCGAAAAGCTTCGTTTTTCCATTTTAGCGACTCTCGGATCGACGCGAATATTGGATTAGATCAATGATGGAGGGTGATCTAGGCAGTCCAAATTACTCCTTAAATATAGATGTACAACATGAGGCGATAATCTATGCATTTCTGATAGGGTACAACTCCGAAAATCTCCCTAAGATCGTCGAAAAGCTTCGTTTTTCCATTTCAGCGACTCTCGGATCGACGCGAATATTGGCTCAGATCAATGGTCGAGGGTGATCCAGGCAGTCTCAGATACTCCTAAAGCATAGTTGCACGATATGAGAGGATATCCCACTCATTGCTGATAGGGTACAGCTCCGAATTTCTCCCCAAGATCGTCGAAAAGCTTCGTTTTCCCATTTTAGCGACTCTCGGATCGACGCGAATATTGGCTTAGATCAATGATCGAGGGTGATCAAGGCAGTCTGAAATACTCCTCAGGCATAGTTGCACGATATGATAAGATGTCCCACTCATTGCTGATAGGGTACAACTCCGAAATTCCCCCTAAGATCGTCGAAAAGCTTCGTTTTTCCATTTTAGCGACTCTCGGATCAACGCGAATATTGGCTTTGATCAATGATCGAGGGTGATCTAGGCAGTCCAAAATATTCCTGAGGTATAGTTGCACAATATGGAAAGATATCCCATTCATTGCTTATAGGGTACAACTCCGAATTTCCCCCCATTATAATCGAAAAGCTTCGTTTTTCCATTTTAGCGACTCTCGGATCGACGCGAATATTGGATTAGATCAATGATGGAGGGTGATCTAGGCAGTCCAAATTACTCCTTAAATATAGTTGTACAACATGAGGCGATAATCTATGCATTTCTGATAGGGTACAACTCCGAAAATCTCCCTAAGATCGTCGAAAAGCTTCGTTTTTCCATTTCAGCGACTCTCGGATCGACGCGAATATTGGCTCAGATCAATGGTCGAGGGTGATCCAGGCAGTCTCAGATACTCCTAAAGCATAGTTGCACGATATGAGAGGATATCCCACTCATTGCTGATAGGGTACAGCTCCGAATTTCTCCCCAAGATCGTCGAAAAGCTTCGTTTTCCCATTTTAGCGACTCTCGGATCGACGCGAATATTGGCTTAGATCAATGATCGAGGGTGATCAAGGCAGTCTGAAATACTCCTCAGGCATAGTTGCACGATATGATAAGATGTCCCACTCATTGCTGATAGGGTACAACTCCGAAATTCCCCCTAAGATCGTCGAAAAGCTTCGTTTTTCCATTTTAGCGACTCTCGGATCAACGCGAATATTGGCTTTGATCAATGATCGAGGGTGATCTAGGCGGTCCAAAATACTCTCCAGATATAGTTGCACAATATGGAAGGATATCCCACTCATTGCTGATAGGGTACAACTCCGAATTTCCCCACAAGACCGTCGAAAAGCATCGTTTCTCCATCTTAGCATTTCTCGGATCGACGCGAATGTTGGCTTAGATCAATGATCGAGGGTGATCTAGGCAGTCTTAGATACTCATAAGGCATGGTTGCACGATATGAGAGGATATCCCACTCATTGCTGATAGGGTACAACTCCCAATCCCCCCCCCCAATATCGTCGAAAAGCTTCCATTTTCCATTTGAGCGACTCTCAAATCGACGCGAATATTGGCTTAGATCAATGATCGAGGGGGATCTAGGCAGTCCGAAATACTCCTGAGGTTCGGTTGCACAATATGGAGAGATATCCCACTCATTGCTGATAGGGTACAACTCCGAATTTCCCCCCCAATATCGTCGAAAAGCTTCGTTTTTCCATTTTAGCGACTCTCGGATCGACGCGAATATTCGCTTAGATCAATGATGGAGGGTGACCTAGGCAGTCCAAAAAACTCCTCAAGTATAGTCTCACGATATGAGGAGATATCCTATTCATTGCTGATAGGGTACAACTCCGAATTTCTCCCCAAGATCGTCGAAAATCTTCGTTTTTCCATTTTAACGACTCTTGCATCGACGCGAATATTGGATTAGATCAATGGTCGAGGGTCACCCAGGCAGTCCAAAATACTCCCAAAGTATAGTTGTACAATATGAGGAGATACCCTATTCATTCCTGATAGGGTACAACTCCGAAATTCCCCCTAAGATCGTCGAAAAGCTTCATTTTTCCATTTTAGCGACTCTCGGATCAACGCGAATATTGTCTTTGATCCTCGATCGAGGGTGATCTAGGCAGTCCAAAATACTCCTCAAGTATAGTTGTACAATATGAGAAGATATCGCTTCCATTGCTGATAGGGTACAACTCCGAAATTCCCCCTAAGATCGTCGAAAAGCTTCATTTTCCCATTTTAGCGACTCTCGGATCGACGCGAATATTGACTTAGATCAATGATAGAGGGTGATCTAGGTGACTGTAAATACTCTGAATGTATGGCTCAACGGTGACAGGAGACACCCCGAGCATCGATAGGGGGGTACAAGCTCGAATCCACCCCCTAAATCGACGCCAATGTCTAATTTCTTCACTCTCCCAGCCTCTTGTGCTCATGGGAAAATTGATCAAAATAAGTAACCACGGGTGATCCAGGTGTCACTGAGCACTCAAAATATCATCCAGGATCCATTTCCAATCATTCAGAGCCCCGAGAGATGTCCAGACGCATCCCCAATTGCAACGCATTAGTCGCCACCATTCTAGAATACCCTAAAATTGCGGCAACAAAATTGCGGCTAACTTGACAGTCATCGATGCGGTCACCGTGCAGCGCGACCATGGACCTCAAAAATACATCTTACATGATAAAACGTTTCATGATCCAAAGTGTGGAACGAGTTGTCAAATACTTCTAATTTCCCAACTTGTATCCCTCAACCCATCGCTTAGCCCAAATCACAAGAAAATCGGAGAAAAGTTGGAATAACTCGGCCGCCGGAACTTACTCACCTATAATATACGCACATTCTCATTCCCAACTTTCCCCGATTCTCTTGCAATTTCGGCTCAACGGAAAGTGGACAAATCTAAGTTAGATGATAGCAAATATTTGTGCGCTCGTCGTTTAGCCCAAATCGCAACAGAATCGGAGAAATATGGGAATGGTTTTCAGCTTGCACGGTGACCGCATCGTCTTAACATTGATAGACACAACCTAGCAAGAATAAAATTGACAGCCAATCAGAGCGGGAGCTTGCTCTCAGGCTTCCAGCAGAAATCGAGCTTTCGTGACCGAAACGAGTCATGAATGGACGTACTTTGAGCGGGGAGGAAGATAAGGCATTTGAAAAAAGGAAATGAAATGCCTTCAAAGTGCCGCGCCTGGCATAGCTGTGCATAGGGGTAAGCTTGCACGCGCCTGCATAGAAGTTCGATTCAGGACTTGGTGTGGAATGCGCCTGCGCCTATGCATCACGGGTGAATAGATCCTAACTCACGTAAGTGTGAGCAGTGCTCTTACATAGCACACATTATGGTACCCATGGCAACCGTATGATTGTGTTTGTATTTATGTACAATCAAAGATCGACGAGCACGCTCCGCCCACACTCACTAACGTACATGAGCTTTCAAACTGTCGGCTGTTATGTGATTTCACCCAGAACTGAGTTTTTCTCGGAGTAATATGGAGCCCTTCCGAGCAAGATATCTCACTTGTAATTTTAAAGAATATAGCGAAGAAATGGAGTTATGGCAGTGCAAACAAGAAAATTGGAGGATGTAGCTAACGCGATCGCATCGTGCATCATTATCACCGGAGATGTCGACTTCTCGTCGCGGGTGCAAGGCTCACTATTTTCACTGGTTATTAGCGATATTCATCTTCTGTACATTCTCTAGCGACGTGCCGATCTATCGCAGTGCTCGCTCGAATATCATATTTTAAGACTTGGCGCGTAAGCCACATCCGAGGCCTATGTCAGATTTTCGTTTCGCTCAAAACATGATTCCGCTGGTTTCCGAAACGAGCTTGCAATCCGTATAATATCCACTTTTCATTACAATAACCCCGAAATTACGCTCAAATCCAGTAGTTTCAGGTTAAGTGATAACAAATAGATATTATGGTTAGACTGACCATTGCTCGTGAAAGTAGACGATTTTCGGTCTGCTCGGAACAAACGCGCATCAAGTCATCCGCGCCGATGTGTGCTCGATGAGCGAAAAGAAAAAACGATGGATGACTGCGGGTTGACACCGAGACGGCAACGCGTTATAACCGCGAAATGTTATTTATGATAATGGAACGTTCTTCACCTGGTAATGGCAAGAGGGCAGCATGTGGCAGCCCGTCGCCACTCAAGAGAAGAAGAAGATAATGGAACGTTCTTTCAAAAAGAATACTGAGAGCAATTCGGTGATGAATATTAAAAATTTGACAATAATTTTTATTGATTCTCTCAAGACTCGTGCGACATCGTGAAATTTAATACTTTTTATAGAGTTTGAATCAGAATTTGTTGCAAAATGTATAAGTTTCATTGATTCCGTTTTGAAAATTGCTGACGGATATAAATATTTCTGCTCTCGCGCCGCTACAACTTTTACTGATTCTCGAATAAAAATGGTTGATTTTCCTTGTAAAACATGTTTAATCGCGCTTGCGCTACATAGCTATCAAATTTCGTCTGCTCCTGCATATTTGGAGGGTTTATTACTGGCAGCTGCATGGTCGCGAAAGAAATCTAGCTTCATGTACTTCAAAAGGAAACCTCAAGCAGCACCACTCCATTGGATATATGGTTGGAATGTGCGAATACATCAATGATCAGTCTCGCGCCATCACTGATTGCGTCTAAATTATTACATGTGAGTGACGCAGTGCCGGGCACAATTTTCTTGACGGGGATTATTATCTTATACGAGTTTGATCTGACTGACATAAGTGCACCCGGTACCGAGAAGTGCAGAGGTAGAAGTTGTTGTTGTTTTGGTGTGTCCTCGCGGCTTCTCTCTTTCTCCACCAGATGTCTCACCATGGATTGTGGGCCACCCTCGCGTCTGTGTCAATGAGTATTCAACTTTTTCTTGAAAAATCAAGTTGGTGTCAAATGATTGGAGTCATCAAATTTAGATCAGAATTCTGCAGAAAGTTCTTAGCACTTCACACTTTTCCAATCTGATTTGATCTCGCGGGATTTTAGCTCTATGGTCCTGCGGATTTGCGTTCTCGCGAGCGAACAACCTCGGCATGCTCAGTATATAAACGGGTTCGGCATGCTTAGTATATATACGAAATAAAAAAAATTCTACCATGTGTTCATTCAACAGATAGGAAATGATGTGAATATGTTAGATGCACAGACCCTCTACCTCTTTTAACTAGTAAAACTTAAGTTACAATTTTTGAATTACTTACAATACATTTTCAGGTGAAATGTACAAATTCTCACAAGTATATTAGTAGATTTTTTGTCCTTAATGGTTAATATACAAGTTGATTATTTGGTCTCATCGATCTTGAAGGACGGTGGGGAACTAAATAAATTCCCAAAATTTCATGAAGCCTAATGAGGTCCACGAAACCTAGTGAACGAAACGTGGCAATAAAATCTCTTTCATGAAATTCTGGGAATTTATTTTGTTCCCCACCGCCCTTCAAGATCGATGAGACCAAATAATCAACTTGTATATGTACAAATTTTATCTGTAAAATCTGTTAGAATTCCATGAAATTGCCTAGTATAGTAATCAACAAAATCTATACAATACCTTGTATAATTTGCTATGAATTATTTGCAAATTTTGTTCCTAGGTTTTCAAAAATTATTGATTTTCACGATGCTGCATGAGTGCTGAGAGGATGAACAAGCTAATTATTTCGAAATCTATAAAATTTATTACCAAATTCCTCTCAGTAAACAACCCAAATCCTTAACTCATTGATTCATATTTGCATTCAAGGCTCGCGTCGGTTTGAGGCAAGCTTGTGTTGAGTGCTTGAATTTGACCAAACTTGGAATAAGAAGAATAACTCAGCTTCTCGTCAGTTCGAGTTATACCAAAGTAAGCGACAAGTGCTTCCGAGTGCGGCACTTTGTCAGCATGGTATAATATCTGTCCGTAATACTCGTCGCGCTACCTATCTCTTGCAACGCGCTTGCGATTTGAAGGAAAAATGCGGTCGGTAACGTTATACGCGGATGTTCAAGATAGCAGTTTTTCATTGAACAGCGCTGGACGATTGTATATGATTGAACTAAATCATGATGATAGTGCTTCTTTGCATTGAAATGTTTCTAACGTCCTCAATTCCTACAAAAAATAGGTTGCACGGATCCTGAGTCTGGCACAAAGTAGAGAACAACTTCAATGGGTGAAGTATCGGTGGGATAAAACTCGACTGAAATCCATGGTGCAGCATCTATTAGGAGAAGAAACGAATACGTCCCCGGATATACCGGCACTCGTCGAAAAAGGATCCCAATACAACAATGTGAAATTGCAGTCGAATTCGGAAAATCGATCACCTCTTTAGCGTATAGGTACGGCAGTGAAGAAAAAATCCACTCTCGAGGAAAATACAGAGGACTCACCTGCCAAGTTGAGGTTCAGAAGTCAGCTGGCAGGAAATAAAACTCTTTCCACAACCGAGTGCTTGTCCAATGCAGAAATCCTGAGCAGCCACACAACGAATACAAATGACCAAGATTATGCGATTCCAAATCGAAGAAAAGAGAAGTTTCGCAAAAGCTGCGTCATTGAATCTAAGCCAACTAAAGGGAAGACAAGAAGTAATGGTTCGGTCGGAAACGTTAGTGAGGATCTTGGGCTGGACAGCAAATTGATCAAGAATGACGACAGCAACAAAAATACCGATGGCTTTTGGTCTGTTGTTCATAACAGAAAATCTAGGAAAAAGCAGATGCAAAAAGTAGAAGACAAGGAAAATATCATCGTAACTTACCGTCCATTTGAAAATGACATCGCCCGAAGGAAAAAAGTGATGTAACCAGGAAACGAGAAAAGGAAAAGTAATCGTTTTGATGTGAGCCGCAGATTCCAGAAAATGGACAATAAAGGTAGAGGAGACTGTTTATTCAAAACTTTCTTTTATTATTTTTATGGCACAGAAGATAGACATGAAGAATTTCGTAAAGCAATTGTGAGATTTGTTTGCGAAAATTGAAGCTTATTCGTAGAAGAATTGCGAAGTACGTGTGTGGTTGTTCATTATCAGAACAAAGACGATTACAGAAACTCAATGAGCAAACTTGGGACGTTCGGGACCGATTTTGAGCTCGGTATATTCATTCAAATATATAACGTTTCTATCACAGTGTACCAAGAAGATGATTCAGGTCTTATTTACAAAATCCAGTCCTTGGATGCTCCAAGAAAAAGCGACATGCCACCATTGCAACTATTGTTCAGCGGTGACGAAAATTCTGGCCATTGGCTCGTTCTACTCGAAAAAGATACCCCAGTAGGAAGAGTCTTCCAAACTATCAAAAAGCAAGGTGGAAAATCGTCAAATATCGAGATGATCCAAATTAATGATGTGCCAAAAACGTGTGAGTCTGCAACTTCTAATACTGAACTCGATTCTACGATGAGTGTTTTCAATTCTTCGAGAAACAATCATGTCCTTCAAGCTGATGGAGAAGTCTCGAATACGATAGAAATTCCCGAGTTCGTGAATGCTGGACATGATCATTATAGTACATTGACCGAGATGGATAAAATGATCAAATTGAAATCGCATCATCCAATCCCGGAAAAAACAGAGGTCATCGCGAGTTTGAGTCGTATTGCACCGTTTTATGAGAAAGATGCACCAAAAACAAATTCTGTGGACCAAGAGAAGAAGATCATCGGGACATCAAACTTTGAGTGTAATGATAGAGTTAATGAGAGATTTTCCATGGAACTTTTAACTATTGACCCTCTGAAATAAAAAAAAAATTTTCTCATCGCACACGTTTGAAATGGGTTTCATGTGATACTTAGACCTCGAAAACATGTGAAAAAAGTGGTGCCACTCTCTTCCAAGCCGAGGTATCTGGTTCAGAACGACATGTACGGAATTACACACTTGAAAGATTCGTGAATCAACTTCAATCGAATAGATTCGATTCAAAACATTGTCTAGACGATCAATACGGATTATATTTTGCCTGACTTGACTTTAAGATGAATTTCATCCTCGATTTCTCCGAAATTCGAGGTAAATTTCCAGAATCGAGTCAAGAGCTATGAGTCTCATTTCAATTTCTAGAATACACTGTGGACTTATTTTATTCATATTTTAGCCGTATACTGTGTAAAAATCAAGAAAATCCCGATAACATCACATTTGAAGGCTTATTCAGCTTACCATCCGGATTCAAATATTTCTCCTCAGCTTCTCACAGAAATACCGATCGACAATTGCAACTCAGAACAGTGCGGTTATATCCCTTCTGTGATGAAGAAAAAAGAGCACAACATTCCAATCCTGTGCTTTACGTTTCCTGAGTATGCCATCAAAAAATGACCGTTTCGAGAGCCAGTGGCGCGGTAACCTTATGAGCTTTGAAGCTTTATAAAATTTTTCCGGATCAACGCACACTCACAAACCAAACGGGAATCGATTTGTCTTCTTTGTAACTTCGGAAACTCATTGCTTAATTCCCCATTTTGCACGAGGTATTCCATTAATTTCGTAGACAATAGCAAGAGAAAGTTTTCACACAATACTCGGTTACATCGATGAATGAGAGCTAATATCATAGCCAAATCAGCGCACACCTCTGAATCAAAGCTTTTCTCAAAATATGAGATTAGTAGATGGATATATCATTCCACCGAAGTAGTTGAGGCATAGGTATTTAGTTACAGCCTTATCAATTCAAAAAATCGCGTTGGTACGTTTGTAAACTACCCAAAAATCATCTCTTGCGGTCTGCTATTGACAAATCAGGATGCGTTCCAACAAGGAAGAATGTAGCTCATATTGAACGATGCCAAATACCATAAAATGCCTTCTCCTGCGCACTACGAATAGTTCAAAATACTCCTGGAACACTGCAGTAACACAAAAGTTAGAAGTTCCGTGGAAACTCTCTCATGAGATACATACGAGTCACGAAAGTATTATGCTAAGCGCTAATTCTTCTCTTTGTTTCAGGGAAACTCGTGGACAAAGAAGAGATCGTCAAATCACCGAGTTTTAAATATACTGACACAGGTAAAGAAATTCTGTAGTCGTAACGGAAACGGTTACACTCAACGCTGGGTTTTGTATTCTAGGAGAACCAGAAGCTATTTCAAAGACTCTCAAACATCCTATAAATGACTATTCAACAAGGTTGAATGAAATGCATCAAGATGACGAGATCGTAGAACCATCGACCGAATATACTGATACAGGTAATGAGATGTTGTGAAAAATACGGAATCTTCACGCTTAACGCTAATTCTTTCATTTTAGGAGAATCGAAATCTATTGTAGAGGCTCTTGAAAATACTGTGAATGATTATTCAATGTGGTCGGATAATTTGCATCAAGGCAAGATCAGAGAATCATCGATTGTTGAAGGTAATACAATGCCCCATAGAGTCCTGATGATCGAGTTCAAGGCTGATCCTTTTATTTTAGGAGAACCGGGGGACATTTTAGATCGATCGGCTCTCGAATGCTTCGCAAATAACGACGTAAAAGAGTATAACGATGATGTACGCGTAGAGCAGATGCAAGTTACAGAATTAACAGATCATGGATGTACCACAAGTGTTGATGAACCCGTTGTGAGCAAGATAGATGCAATTGATGCTGTTCTACGTGATTCAATACAGACAGAAATGATTACGAGTCATACTGGTCAAACTGAGCACTGGGATAACGACGATAGACGTATTCGTTATTCTCCTCAGGAGTTCGCTCGTCATGATAACACTGAAAACGGCAGAACATCCTGTTCAACTCCTGCGAATGACAGCTCACGGCGAGTCGGAAACCCGAATAGGTGAAAGTTGCGTGAACCTGGAAAATGCTTGTGGGATATGTTTCGGGATATTTTGAACATCATTTTCCAACAAGAACCAAAAAAATCCGCCGGGGGATTCCAAACTAAAGTTAATTTCTGCATTTTTCCATCCAATTTTCCCGGGGAAATCAATTTTTCCATTTTTTCTCTTGTCTCACAGATCTGCATCGGCTCTAAAAGATCATTGCAACATGCTGACTTGATGTGAGAAAGTTTGGTCCTTCGAAATCTTGAAGGAAAATCCAGACCAGATACAGTTTTCGGTATGTTTTTTTCATCCGACCCGAGTATATTGTCTTCATTGGCGATAGAAACATACAAAAATGGAAAATCCCGTTCTATCATCGACATGATAGGCTCACATCTTCATCCATCAGTTTCGCGATGCCATAGACTATTGGTTACGATTCATGCAATGGACAGATGATAGTCAGTATCACATGAATCGCACGGAAAAAAATTGGTTGTCCTAACCAATCAACATTTGTTGGGATATTTAACGCCTATCAAGTTGGTTGGATCATTCAATTCCTTCTCGTTCGATCTGTTGTTATTTGCATAATCTTCTTCGTGCAAGAAAGGTACTAACTTTTAGTGATGCATTGGGAGAGTTACTACGGCCGACCGGTACAGAAGACCCTCCTCGCACTTCTCAAGCTCTTCCTACGCACAAAGCCAAGGTAACTCGTCCCAATAACATGGGATCACCAACTCAACTCTGCGCAAGGGGGTTAAATCCTTGTCATTGCGAATATAACTAATCTTCTCTTTCCGTGCGTGACGAATAGTTCTATAGCATAGCAAAACTGATGATCTTGTGAGCCATAAAAGTTTTGTAAGCCTGACTTGTCGATGATGGGACTGAATCTTCCATTTTTGTATGTTTCCATCGCCAATCAAGACAATATACTCGGGTCTGATGGAAAAAATCCCGAAAACTGTATCTGCTCTGGATTTTCATTCAAGATTCCGAAGGACCAAACTTTTTCACACCAAGTCAGTGAGTTGGGATGGTCTTTCAGAGCCGATGCAGAGCTGTGAGACAAGAAAAAAAATGGAAAAAATTGATTTCCCCGGGAAATTGTGTGGAAAAATGCAAAACTCAACTTTATTTCGAAATCCCTCGGCGGATTTTTTGGTTCTCATTGAAAAATTATGTTCAAAATATCCCAGAACCCATCCCATAAGCATTTCCCGGGTTCATGCAACTTTCACCTATTCCGGTTTCCGACCCGCCGTGAGCTGTTTGAGAATGGACAATGACTATAGCCCCCGTGGAGCCATTGATTCGAAAATGATGTCGATAAAAATGAGGGATGAAGCTGAAAATGAGAGATCATCTCCATCTTCTAGTGACGACACGACAAAGGACGATTCGAAGAGGTTGATCATAAGTCCGAAATTTCGAGCTCGTAGCACAAAGCTCGAAGCTAAGTATAAAACACAGAATTCGAAGGACTCATCATTGAGTGAGAGTACTAGTCTAGATTCTGAATCAGGCACTGTCTCTAGGAAGACGCCCCGGAGACGAAGACTTAAGGGGATGTCGGAGTCCTATCAATATTGCACAGTTACCGACGTGGTCGAGTTTTCAGATTTCTTGATGAATTTTTGAGATATCAAGAATCCAACAAGTAACGCCGATTCTATGAGCTATACAGAATCGGCGTTACTTAGTAGAATCCCGATATCTCGAAAATTCATCGAGAAATCCGAAAACTCGACAATCTCGGTATCTGACATCCTCTTAAAAAGACAAGAAGAAATGCATCCTCATCATTAGGTGAAAGAACGAGTGATGATTCGGCTAGCAGCAATGAGGATGATGAGAATGACTCAGGCGATTCAGTCGGCAAAAATAAGAATTTTGACAACGAATTCAAGGGAGAGGCTAAAAATACGAAAAAGTTACCAAGAGATTCTCCCGCCAAGGTTAAGTGTCATCGAAACCTTGGAGAGTACATTGTAAATAGGGCTGATTTGCGAGTGATGAATCCTGATCAAAAAAGCAAAGATGTATGGCTTTGGTGCCCGCACTTGATCAAAGAGGCTTACGAGACGATAATGATTGGAATTTCATTGAATACGTGCTTCTTCAGCCCTTGGGGTAGCGTACGTATCAATAAAGCCAGTATTGTTGCTTACGCACGCTGCGGATTCGCTAATCACGATCAGGCCTTCAGATTCAAATTTGAGTGTTTGCATAAAGAACAAATGTCTTTGATCATATCAACCAATAAAAAGGTGAGATTTGACCATAAGAGTAAATAAGGAGCTCAGCAGATAATCTTCAAACAAGTCAGGCAGTCATCAAGAGCTAGGATGATGGAATTACTAAGTGGGCAAAGTGTTAGAGGAGCATCAAACGATCTAACCGAACAACACAAAGAAAAGATAGATGTGATTCACGACGGTCATATGCTTAAATTACACAACAGGAACGTTGCTTATAAAATAAAATCGGAGCTAAATATGCAGGGCCGGCTGACACTTATGTCAGCGCATATGTCTGATCCTATGCAACTTCGTGCAGAGGAAAGGAAATTGAAGGATCCTTATCTTAGAAATGCAGGTGATGATCTACGAGCAGAAATGTACACAGAGTCAGCTTTACTGGGATTACCTAAGCGAAAGAAGAAAACTGACAAAAGGGTCGGGCATCTCGATGGCACAGGCCGTGTTTGTGAGGAGCCGCAAGATTTTAGCGGTAAACTTATCATGTTATGCACGTTTCTAACCAAACATGATGTTGAATTGCTCAAGCTTGCAGAAGTGATAACGTGCAAGCATAACCAGCCATCACTGTCTATATGGCTGATCAACATCCGTGCTTTTGTCGAGGAATCCAACATCCCTGGCGCTCATTGGCCCATCCTCGATATTGTGGTTATAGGTTGGTCGTGGGTACTCACTCACTCACTGATGTTCGCTTGGAACATCATGACTATCGATGAGTATTTGGAAATAATGTACAAGTATTGCCTGCTGAAGAAATCGCCTCCACATGGGATAATATTGGTACTGATCTGCTACGGGCACTTCATGCATCTCGTGTCGAGATCGATCGACAAGAATTTTGTAGAATACAAAGTTGAGAAATCTCGCAAAAGATACATTTTGGAATGTATCTCAGCTATGGCTCTATCTCGAACATTGAAAGAATTAGATACAATTTTTGAACTATTAGCTACACTACTTCTAGCCAAAAGCAAGGCGATAGCTGAAGGAAGCGAAATTAATTTGTCGACAGTAACAGCGCGTCATGCTTCTACATTCAAAGAGGTTCACAATGTTATGGATCCTCCAGATGAGTCACTCGAAGAAGAAATATTACGCGAAGATTTGCAGTCTGATGCCATCTATGCAAACTCTCCGTTCTACAGAAGATACGTCGAAAAGGAACATAAAGTTGTGGCCTTTTTGGAGTCACGCAAGGACACTGGACCTGTAACTAATGAATTTTATGATCCATTGCTTTGAGATCACGTGCTTCGACGTTGGATGTGCAATGTCTCCATGTGGAGTGGCTTGGGACTAGAGTTGTTGGGTTTGAACATTTCACGGCTTTCACAGGCATTTATTGAATCCTATCACCGAGTCATGAAAGAGATAATCCTCGAGGATCGATCGAATATGTCAATTGCAGACACGGTACGTCACCTCAAAAGAGATCATGAACGGACAATCGTCAACATCCAATTGAATGTTCCTCTCGCGGGCACCAGCACATCACGAAACAAACCTCATTACCCAGAGCATATTTCTAATCCGATGATCCGAGAAGGCTTCAAAAGAAAAATCAAGGAAAGAAAAGGAGAAGGTTCCTGTGAATGTCGGCAAATCACAAAAGCGGCAGCAAAAATTGCCCTTGAAGTAGGCAAAGAGATGAACAGGGGAGATGCGCAGGAGAAACGTGGAAAAAGTCGTGGAACCGAGAAAACCACCAAAATGGATCGCAAAAATCGAACTCTTCCAAAGGTCAAAGTGAGTCGTAAAGATAGCTGTGAGGTTAGTGGATCAAAAAGAAAGCGAATAAATGAAGACGATTGTCTGAAAGCGAAACCGCCGACCAAAAAACGAAAAGTCAGTACAGAACAGATAGTCAAGCTAAATGAGGACAGCGATATGCTAGATGATATCCGGGCAGTGTTCACCATGAAAATCTCACTGCTGAAGATGCGAACGCAGTACGACCAGAAAACTCCGTTCAAAAAATGAATGGAATCGAGCCTAATACTCCAGAGACAGTAATGCCAGATAGGCAACGTTTTGACGGGCTAGCCGAGTTTCACAATGGACTTGTAGCTGATCCGCTATTCTACGCTAAAACTAAATCAGGGCAGATAGCTATTGCACGTTACGTTTCAAGCAATACTCCATCGAATGGAATGATGATCGTCACAGGAAACGACATCGCCAGACTTGTAAGAGGCGGTTGGTTGCTTGGGGAGACGCTAGACTATCTACTTGCACAATCGCTGATCGATGTGACGAAGTCACCCATATCGGCACTTATGACGCGTATAAAATTGTGGGGCATGGCACTGACGGGAGAATTGTTTTCCCATCCAGGTGGTCACCGTTGAAGTTAAAAAGTTTGAAAAATCAGATTATCATGACTTACACATACCATTTACATTGGCGTCTGATATTTGTCGACATTCTTCAAACAAAATTTTATTATTTAGACTCTCACAAGAATGGGGGTGATGGGCCGAGAGCTCTAGAAAAGTTCAGATACTTCATCTCAAAATGCGAACCTGGATCAGCATTTCACAAACTTTTGGGTATAAACTGGACGATTTGTTCTGGGGCAGATACACCTTATCAAGACTATGATGATACTGATAATTGTGGTTTATTTCCGGTTCTATATGTGGAACATCTTGTACTACAAACAAAATATCCAGAGAAAGTAGATTACTCATTGTATCGATTAACGTTAGCAAAACGAATATTGTGTTCATCAGAACGTATGGACGATCTTTGTTTGCATTGTTTTGGTTCTATCAAGAGCAAGTTCGTTCAATGTATCACGTGCCTAAGAAAAAGTCACGATGAATGTGTTTATAAATCAAATTTCGATTCTGATGTTGAGGGCAAAAGTAAGAAATTATCCAATGAAGCTAAGGCAAAGGCGATGAAATCCACAGATTTGTCTGCACCTGTTTGTCTGTAAATTATGTAAAAAGAATTTCATGTAATGAATGTTGATATGTCGTTTTCGGAATGATTTGGACTTACCTCTGGATTCTATACAGTTTATTATCAACATGACTAAAACTACCTCCATTCGATCGATTCTTTCCAAACCCATTACGAGGCCTGAAATTTACATAAAGCCGCCGAGTGGCTTTAGTAAATAGAACCGGTCGTTCTTTCCAGAATGCGCCGCCGGAATCGGATTATTGTTCTATTCTCAGCTTAAAAACTAATAAAAACCGTAAGAGCGTGAATTTTTCCGATAAGGATTCATTCAACTTGAGTTTTTGACACTCGTGAGGAATAGATTTTGAAGTTGGTAGTCCTAGAGTCAATATTTGGATATTTCAAGGTAGTACTAGCGAAACTCGAATTAACTATCAGAAAATTACGAAATTCGACAGTGGTAGTTAGTGTCACAAATCGACAAAGCTAACATTTCAAGGCCTTTAGAAGTCGGGAAGAAAAGTCCTGTTCCATTCCGTAGAGGCCAATTAACACGGGATCTTATGAGAAATGAGCAATACATTATCATTTCTAACTATCAGATTTTCACGTGAGTGTGCACACAGGCGTGTAAGTGCATGAGAAATGCATAGAAAAGAACAGATCAACGATTAGGATCCTATCAAGGAAGATCCGAGTCAATATGTCACTACTCAAGGCAGTTACGAAGTTAGGTTGTCGTCTGCTGTGGGCATCACTTATACCTATATGGACGGGTGCACATGAGTCAAGTGAGGATCTAATCTGTACTTTGATTCATGAGTAGCGCTAGTACTACCTTACGTGACAATTTCTTGAAGTGGATAGTGAGAATTAAACCTGGATATTGTTGTGGATTGAGTAGTAGCTAATTGCAAAATATATTTGATTTATTTTGCAACATTTCATCAACTATGAAACGTCAACTTCATTAGTCTAGAGGATGCTCTTCGGCCTGACCCATAGTTGAGCCAATTTTCATTGTCCACTCATGCCCGCAAAAGAATCACCACTCACGCAACAGTAATGACTCTCGTCACCGCTATTTCTGCGGAAATGGGTTCATTACACTTCACGGAAAAAGGATGAAGATCCTACTTCACAAGTATATTTGGATACCCAGTGCGATTGAAGATTTTATTCGTCCTCATCTTAAGACAGCAAGGATCATCGCATGAACGGGTTTTAGCAATAATCCATCCAGTCCCCAGTGCGCGAATGGTAGGATTTTCCAAGATCCCGACCATGACCACCGCACAGTGGGGCTAAAAATCGATTTCGGGACAAGATTCAGCGCCACGCGAATCCTCAACCAATCGAAATGATTCAAACGGGATCGTTCCCGTCTTTTGACACTCTACAAGATTCCTTCCCGGAGAATTTGATTTGGGGAGCTGCGGAGTCACATAATCGTGTTGGTCGATCAACCAAAAATCGTCGAAAATCGAGTCTCCTCGATCCTGGCGGCAATGTACGATTTTCTGGTTGGGCCCAAAATACATGTTCCTGGTCCCACTTGATAAGGGAAATACTCTCATCATTGCAGAACAACGGCAACCTAACTTTGAATCAGGATTTCAGGCTTAACTACCTTGGTAGTAAACCCCAATCATCAAAAATCGACTCTCTTAGATCCTGGCGGTAATGTACGGGGTTCTAAGCGGGCTCAAATCATAAGTTAGAGATACACAATATGTAAGCCCATGTCACAAGGATGCGCGAGCTTCATCCAAGGGCTTCAGAACTCTGCAATATCTCCCTCACTCACTTAGTACTTGAATATCATCGATATCCACGACCTCTTGGAGTATACGTCGATGTAGCATCACAAAATGTTCCTCCAAGGTGTCATCTCGACCTCAAATGCTTTTCGAACACCCCCACCTGGATTTGGGAATGATTGCAGTAAGAAGGACGTATTTATCACTCATCAGTACAAACTGATACTTCTTGTTTTTCGTCTTGATCGCCCTTCAACACGAGCCTGGGCCTCCAGAGCTTCCCGAATTTAATTCTCCGGGCAGGTATCTTGTAGAGTAAGGAAAAACGAAGAAAAGCCCGTTTGAATGGTTTCGATCGGTTTAGAATTCGCGTGGCGCTGAATCTTGTACCGAAATCGGTTTTTAGCCCTACTGTGTACCGGTGGAAATCAATCATCACCTCTCCAGTTGAAGCCAGATCGTCTAGAAGATGACACAAAAGTCGCTAAAATTTGCTCTCAGCGGATAGCTTCTAGAAGTCACTAGGGTCGGTGATCGCTTTTGGACAATGTTGTTTTGAGAGATACTTGCATCATCGAGGAAAAAGCGTTAAAGAAATTTGAACCTCGTCAGATCTGTTATAATTCGGAAATGGACTTGGCAAAGGCCTGGAATGGCCTCTTCACATTCCAAGCTTCACAGAGACGGGGTGGGGGTAAAGTCGAATTGACGGAACTTATTGTTGTACTATTTCAACATAGTACTGACTGGAATATTCTTTTTCTTCAGACCCCGTTGGTGACCCCAGTGGTGACAGTTTTGACCAGCTCAATACAGGATCACTCATAGGTGTACATTCAACAGGAGTCTCATTCGTAACATACGTCACTACGTGCCGAGCCTCGAAGTAGTGCAACGTGGGCATCTTCGTATTCTGTCTCTGCCGGTGTAAGTCGATGAGACGAAGGAAGAATAGGCGGTCGTAGTCCAGTGGTCAAGAACTCGTGTCATGATCTGACGTGTGTTGCCTCGAATAGGCAGTTTCTTCCCTGATGGCGCGTTCAGGAAGATGATTTACCGTGCCTAAGGTGTCCCTAAGAAGCACGGTTCGTGGTTGTCTTCTATCCAATGATAGGGATGCTCGTCTAGGTAGAATGAATGGACCTGGAAACCCTACAAAGGAGACCTGTGAGGTTCTCACTTGAACGTTGATATAGAAGATGCAATCGTTACGAGGATCCTCATAGCTCAAAGTTAAGCCCCTCCGTGCGAAAGTAAATCTCGAAGCTGTGTAACAGGTTCTCGATAGCGAGGACCAGACAGGCAGTATTGATGAATGATAGTCCGGGATATTGGTCCAATTATTCTTGAAATGATGGGTGAAATGGTGGTGGAGAAATGAAAGGAAGGAATTCGGATAAGTCTTTCTTATTGAATGGTTACACAACCTCAAATCGCACAAGGTGTTGCGGTGATCAAAAGGGATCAATCTATCGTTGAAAACTGGAACCCGGGTATACTGGATCTGTTGAATTCTGAACTCGAGTTGGCCAGGAACCGTAGCTCGAACTGGCTGGGTGTTGAATGAGAACTGGATTAGAACTCTTCAGGAGTTCTGAGAATCTGAATTCGTCCTGGACTGATGTTGAACGATGACTGCAATTTAGTTATGGATTCGACTGGAACTAGATACTGAATTCGACTGAAATTGGATACCGAATTCGAGTGGAACTAGATACTCGATTAGACCTAAATCGACTGTTGAGTTTGACTGGAATCGACTGCTGAATTTGGCCTAAATTGAATGCCGGATTCGACTGGAATCGACTGGAACTGGATTCTGAATTTGACTGGAACTGGATACTGGACTCGATTGGAACTGGATACTGGACTCGACTGGAACTGGATATTGGATTCGACTGGAACTGAACTAGACTCTGAAGTAGACGGAATTCGTTGCGGTGTGCCGCGGAGTTGCTCTCAGAATACTCCTGGAGAACTCGTGCGGCCGGTGACGATAGCCTCCTTAAGCGTCGAAATCATGGCTTCTTCCTGCAAGTTCGGCACGTTCCTATCGTATCGAAGAATTGTGCTTTAATGTTGAGGAGAAAGAGTCATTTTCCTTCATAAGAAATGAGCGAACGTACGCACTAACATTTCGAAAAGGATGGACACTAGGGTGGTCCTCATTTCCCAAGTTTTGCCGATCCTTTCTCTCCCCCCCCTCCTCTAGATACCTCCTGTGGTCCAAAAAAACACAGAGGAAACTTCCCCCGAACCCCTAGAGAGTGATTCAATAGTGCCTCAAAGAGCATCTTGCTTTGGAATTCAAGTGAACAATGACGCTTTTTGTGATTTTTTCTGACCCCATATTCGAGCTCTTGAAACTTAGTGTTTGTTCGCGAATGTAAAAGTGGGAATGCTAATTCCACGTGAAATTCGATGTTGAATCGAAGTTCATCGTGACATTTGAACTAGGATGACGTCCAACACTCGTAAGTTGCATTGTTCGACGCAAAAAACATTTTTAGCGCGTCTTGTTTTTACATTTCCAGGTTCCCAAACGGTGGTCAATCTCTCGAGGTCAATCTCAATTACCTAATTTCATGTGAAGAAATGCGCTGAATCGAAATTCATAGTTATTTCTGGGGTATAATGGCCCTCATTTTCAGGTATAATTCTTAGGTATGATGACGCCCAGCGTGAGGAAAATGCGTTTTTTGCCCCAGGAAGCACCCCAAGCGCGTCTTTCTCGTCCAATTCGAGCGTCTCAGACGTCACTCACTCTCTTGAGATTAGTCTTTACGACCTAACTTCATCTGGAAGGACAAGCTGGATCGCAATTCATCGTTATTTCTGAGTTATGATGACGCCTCAAGTGAGAAAAATGCATTTTCTGACTCGGAAAACACCCTGAGAGCGACTTGCACGCCCGAATCGAGTGTCTCAGGTGGCACATACTCCTCGAGATTAATGTAAATGACCTATTGTCATGTGAAAAAAACACGCTGAATCGAAATTCATCGTTATTTCGCAGGTATAATGACGCCCGACGTGAGAAAAATGCGTTTGTCTACCTAGAAAGCACCCTAAGCGCGTCTTTCACGTCCGAGTCAAGTCTCTCAGGTGGCACTGAATCTCTCGAGATTAATCTCGATGACCTTGTCTCGTGTAAAAAAAACACCTCAATTGAAATTCATCGTTATTTCTGAGATATGATGACGCCTGGAGTGAAAAAATGCGTTTTTTGACCTGAAAAACACCCTGGGCGCGCATTTCACGCCCGAGTCGAATATTTCAGGCGGCTTTCGAAATCAATCTGAATGACCCAATCTCATGTGAAAAAATACGCCGAATCGGAATTCGTCGGTATTTCTGAGGTACGATGATGCCTGAACCGAGAAGATTGGGCCTCATAAGGGTTCTACGGGATCTGTGACAAACTCTCTACACAATCATCTCTAAAGCCGCTCACTATCAGGTAAAAACTCCAGCTGAATCGAAAGTCCTCATTGGTGTCTCGTTGAAATCACCTACCTCAAGCGCAAGATCAAAGTATCGCGTATCGGGGATCGCGCATATGGGAAGTATGAGTCCCAGCGCCTCCGAGCGCGGGAAAACGGCATGCCACGGAAGGGAGCAGTCATACGTGTTTAGTACGGGCTTCAGTCTTTTCATGCATTTAGCTCAAGAATCATAGTTTGAATGTGGCAACAGTACGCAAGGTGATTTTAGGGTTCCCAAAAACGGAGACATTGAGCGCTTGTGAGTCCGAATCCGAGCGAAATTGAGTGAACTAGAGTGAGTTGAAATTTTTGCCTATGCTTTTCGCATGGGCGTTGCGGCCACCACTCAAGCCGACCATTCTGCCTCGACTCACTCCGATATTTTTCTTGCTTAGAGCTCTGTGAATCCTTCAATAGCGGTCTCATTGAGGTGTGAAATAGCTCGAAACTTGCGGAACTGAAAACATTACAACTTTCTCGCTCACTGTTATGAGGTTTGGGCAACGGTTTACTCAAAGATAAAAGGAAAACCCTGCCACGCGCCTATTTTGCACATTCTATTCCTGACCTTGATTTTTGAGACAACCGTTGCTCAGACCTCGTTACAGTGAGCGGGGAAGTTGTTAGATTCTCAATTGCGAGAATTTTGAGCCATCATACACGGCGATTAGACCATCGTTGAAGGATTCACAGAGCCCGAAGTGGGAAAAATATCGGAGGAAGTCGAGGGAGAAACGGTGGCTTGAGCAGGAATAACAATGAATTTCGATCCAGCGTCGGGTTGAAATCACTTGAAATATCTTCTAGAATCTGACAGCGGAATGTTGATACCAATCCCCGGTTTGAGTATTGCCCCTGAGAATCCTGAGACCGATTCTGAGGCTGAAGAAACTGTCTTGAAAGGTAATTTGAGGGAGGAATCTAGTTTCTTTGTCAGTAAGAAATCTACTGCCACCTCAGTAACTATTGCGATCCATTCTGACATTGATTCGAAAGATTTGAAGCCTAAACATGACTCTGAGAATAGCTGCTAGGACTTTTCAGATCGATTCTGATAGATTTCAACTCGTGAGAATCTTTTGCGAACTGAAGACTATCCGAAATCATCCACTGCAGCTTAGAACCCGACATACTGCCAGGAACAGAACACCTTCCATAATCATAATTTTGAGGCTAATCCCGTGTCTGAGAGTTGCCGCATGGAGGTTTCGCATCAATTTTGCTGAGGAACACTGAAAATCAGTGCAGATTCAACAGAGAACAGTGAAGTTCAGGAAGAAAAGATGCTAGTTGACAGTCCAAAATTTCTCGGTTCATATTCTGGGATTGAAGTACGGGATTTCGAGCTCAGCTCTGGATCTGGAGATTACCGTTAGCAGCCTTCGAGATCTATTCTGAGCCACGAGTCAGTGATGGTTGCTCTAACTCAATCAGGAATGGTTTCCAGGCCGAAAAGGATTCTATTGTTATCCGGAAGACCAATCCATTACATTCTCACATCGGTTCCGAGAATTTTGAGCCTAGTCATAGCCCTGAAGATTGCCGCTGAGAACCTAATTCTCGATTGTCATCGACTCAGGAGCGGAGAAGATCCTTCAGCACCATAAAACCACCTGAAATGATTGAACCCAACTCGGAACTCGATAATACTCCTAGGTTCAGGACACTCTGAGTGTATTCTTTCTTCGCTGAGCATATTTCAAGCCTAATAATTGTGTATGGAAATTGCCGCGTGGAGGTTTCACATCAATATTTTGCTGACAAACGCTGAGAATCAGTGCGAATTCATCAGTGCAGCTACCTGAATTTATGTGTCTTCATCATCGCTGTTTGGAGACTATTTCATTCTCAATCCGACATATTCTTGAGAGTTGGAAATACTTTTGAATATGATTCATTATGCTTATCACTTTGAAAGGGCCAAAGCATCTACTTCTGGATTAAAGACACGAGGATATGTCGATTCTCGTAGTCCCGTGTGAATATTCATTCGACCACCGAGGAAGACTGAGTTGGAATCTCACTCCTTTCAGATGCTGAAGGACGGTATCGAAAATGGTTGGATATTTTCCTCAAGAACTTTCTTCATCAAATTGTATTCTTGAACGACGTTCTGTCCACCTGGTTCGTGGACCTCATCAGGTTGATAGAAATTCTACACAAACAAATAGAAGAGCAGAACGGATCACAAAAAATCAGGAAATTGATCACACGGGACCGGCAGCATATCACTGATAAAGAATAACACATCGAAAAATACAAAATAATAGCAACATGTCACATAGCAAGCTTCTTTAACTGATTTCTAGCGCAGATAAAGATCTGGCTTTCGGCAAAGGTGTTATAGTACAGCTGATTTTGCTTGTCGCAATCCCGAGTTGATGTAACGATCGCCGGTCGTCGCACCGCAAATTTGGATATGTATATGGGCAAATACCAGGAAATTTCAATTTTTGGATGAAAAAAAAATCAATTTTCAAATCTTGCGGCACATGGCCCGAATCCTGGTAGCATATTTTGGGACATATCAGGGATAAGAAAATGTGCGCGTTTTCCATTTTTTCGACTGGCTAACCGAATCACCGGCCAGAAACGAATCCAAGATCAAGAAAAACATTTAGACGCATCAGACGGCACTTGAATCTGATTACGACCTCCCGAAATATTATATCTATCAACATATCCATACAGAAATCTATAAAGTAATGAATAATAGATCTCATTATAGCTCCATAGCGATCTTTGCTCTGGGACAGCTCAAGTCAAAGCTCCAAGTAGGTCAGAGTCTTCGTAAAAAAAGTATTTTTTGACACGCTGTGCGAAAAAGTAACTTTTTCGCACTGATTTCCCATTTTTTCTCACAGTTTGTCAAAAAATAGTATTCGATACACGGGTGTAAAACTTATTTTTCGCCCTTGCATCGAAATGTACTATTCTTCAATCATAACGGCTGCTTTCTCATTTGCTCTAAGGATGCATGAGTACAATTTGGGCGAGGGGGGAGGGGGTGGCTCCACGAGAAAAAGAACGAACAACACATAACTGTTGAATTTTGGATTTAATAAGGAAATCCGAAAAGGCGAACATTCAAAAGTAAACAAATATCCCAATTTAGATACTCAACATTGTTGCGTACATCTCAATCAAATATCTCATCATTCTAGTCATACGCTCAATATGAGAAGAAATGTGTACATGTGAAACGTTGTAATTACAGTCTAGTAGATTGGAAGAAGTATCAAGACAACGCAAATAGCACTTGATAAGTTGATTCCTCAACTTATCAAGTGCTATTCGCGGTTGTCTTGATAAGTTGGTTCTCTAGATCTTAGTTCTGCATTCTTATTATTCCCATCACACACGAGCTCCCACTATGATAAGTATTTTGAATACTTAATCTCGTTCCGAAATGCGCTATTGAACTCACGTTTAATGCTTGATGCCATGATATTTCTGCCCGCCGAAATACCAAACGAGCCCCGCCGCGATACTTTGAGTTCATTAAGCCCGAAAGGAAAGAAAACCACAACACTCGGAACGGAAATTTTGACCCTTCTATCCACGATGATTTTTAAAGAGATCCTCGATCAAGAAACTAACGATTGCACTAGAAAGAGCGCCGAAAATACATTAATAGTGACTCTTATAATATTTTGTCCGAGCGTTTTAAGCGCTCGTACAACGAGGCCGACATTATCCCCCAGTTCTCATGGAACTACTGAAATGAGCGATACTGAGCAACTTTATAAATCACTGACAATTGGAACATACTGGTTGCCACTTCTAGCGTTTTGAGAGCACAGTTTGCACACATGAAAGTCACAAAAACGCATAGTTTCGGATGATATAATCGAAGTCTGTGACTGTGCCGCTAGAATTGGTGGTTTTGGAGATAGAAAAACGCTACGATATTTTCCCTGAATTTCGTCACCAATTGCGCTTATTTGCCGGCACACGCGATTGAAATGACCGAATTTCTTCATTTTCAGTCAGAGAATATGGCGATCATTGTTGGAATCCGATCTCTACTCCGCTAAAAGAATTATTTGAACCATACAGCGGGGTTTGAAAAACTATCAAAAAACCATTACACAAGTTTGATTCCTCACCACGAAAATCTAGAGCCGGCACAATCGAATTGTGGACAGAAAAGTCATATTCAACACCTCAACTCTGACATATCCAGTTTTCAGAGCGATCCTGCAATCGCTCAAAGAGCTGTAGCCGTTCTCACGAGAGAGAATAGTCCCATTATATCGCGATTTTCATGATTTGTCGTTTTATTTGCGATGAAATCGTGACACAGTCTTGGGGAAGGCCTTCATAAGTGTTTCTAATTCATATTGTCGACTCGAAAGCATACCTCGAATCATCTCCAAAGGATATTTTCGAGGCCAGAAGTGAAAACTTGAGAAAATATAGTGATTACACGGAAGTTGAAAGTTTCTGGGATTTGCCCATCTGTATATTTAAGTGATTACAGACCGGCAATCGTAACATCAACGCGATCGCGACCAGCAAAAACAGCTGTACTATAACACCTTTGCCGAAAGCCAGACCTCTGTCTGCGCTAGAAATCAGTTTGAGAAACTTGCTATGTGACATGTGAGTTGCAATGATTTTGTATTTTTCAATGTGTTATTCTTTATCAGTGATATGCTGCCAGGCTCATGTGACCAATGTTTTGAATTCTTGTGATCTGTTCTCCCCTTCTATTTGTTTGTGTAGAATTTCCATCAACCTGACGAGGTCCACAAACCAGGTGAACGAAACGTGGTTTAAGAATAAAACTTAATAAAGATAGTTTCTGAGGAATATATCCAACCATTCCCCATACCGTCCTTCAAGATCGAAAACAAGTGAGATTTCAATCTGGTGAAAACAAGGACGAAAATACACTTCCATCATACTTGGGGAAAGACTGGGATTATGGTTGTAGTATTGCACTCTCCTCTTCTGTATTAACTACAATATATGTCATTCGGCGATGATTTTTTGTGGTATGAATATCCACCGATATGAAGTGGAACTGTTTTCTTTGATCAAATCAATTCCGTCATTATCACTGTTAATTATTGTTGAACGAATGAGCATGGGAGAACATAGCATTGGACAATATGGTTGTTAGGAAGGAAGATTTTGGGAGAGACGGCTCGGGAAACATTGCTTGAGAAAAGTGCCCTCCTATCGTATATTGACGAGTAATGTGTGGACGAGCCTGCAATAATTTTCAAAATCAAACCTGGCTCAAAGATCATTCTCACAGATCTTCTATCCGTGTATCGCTGATAATAGCTTCTCGTGAATCATCGATACCATAATATCCAACTATTCGTCCGATATCCAAAGAGTACGAAAACTCCATCACTCGAATCAACTCGTGATCTGAATCGTAGGATACAGCATGCTTCTGGAAACGGAGTCTGCATATGAGGAGCAAAAAGTTCCACTACAAACAAGTGCCCGTGATTACAGAATCTATCTGTTTTTCGGGGAAATATCTTGAAATCGGTTCATTCTTTCATTAAGTGTTTTTTCTGAACGATCATCAACATGATGCCATCTACAATCCCCCCAACTTTCACCAATATTTACCCGGAACCACAAGCAGTGTATTTTGTGCGGGGTCCTTCCTAAGGTATCGTTCATAGAATATTAATAACTTTTTCATTGCCACTAACCGCGTATTCATACCTTTGGTCCAACCGAAGCCACGTGCATTCCACTGGAAGAGAATTGTTACATTCTTCTCTCTCCAAGAAGTATCAAAGAATATTCCTCAGGGATACAAAATGGTGTTTTTGCACCCCACAAGGACTGAAAAGCTCTTGATCAAATCATGTAGTCGATGGGGAATGGGTGAGAAATAGTCTGAGACTTGACCGCATTGCGTGATCGGTTCTCTTCACAAAATTACTATCATCTTGCTCAAGAATTCCCGATGGCTTCATTGAAATTAGAAATCCGTGATACTAGCATATAAATCAATATCCCCGGTCCTTAACGATCTAGGAATATACACATTCATGCCATTTCCCGATCTCTCTTTTCAGGACAAGCACGATCAGAATCTGATGAGAGGATATGAATTGGGGGTATCAAATACAGGTCACTTCTCCGATCCAGTGTGTCGAAGTAAGAGAAAGGCCTCCGCCATACTCCAGGAACCGTCAATCATACCGAGCAGTCATTCAAAACAGGGTATTGAATCAAGAGATCTTGAAGAAATATCACTTGTTGATCAATCTTACGAGAAAATGAGAGGCTCTCCACCCGAACAAGGAATCAGCTTTGTCAAGTATCCTCATTCTGGGAGTTCTCTTATCCTCCAGCAAAAGCCCCGAGTCTCATCAGATCCCAAATTTACCTCATCGAAGAAGATCCAAGAAATCAAATACCTGTCAGCGTCCCAGAAAAAAGCATTTCACCAAAAAGAGTGCAAAGAGTGGAAGATTCAGAAGGTAGATTCTCAGCAGCTCCAACCAAACAGGTCAGAAATCGAACCAATCAGACTGAATGTTAGGAAAACACTCTTCGATTCACTTCTGGGTAGAGTGAAGGATGCTGCCGATATTCGGTTAAGTGAGGACGAAGTATCTGAATTAGCTCTGCAAATTGAATTCGAGATGTTCAAATTTTTCAAAGATACTGGTGCTAAGTACAAGGCCAAATATCGAAGTCTCCTATTTAATATCAAAGATCAGAAGAACCTCACTCTATTTCACAAAATTGCCGATCGATCACTTGCTCCCCAAGCTGTGGTGAAACTTAACCCTGATGAGATGGCGAGTCAAGAGTTAGCTCAATGGCGAGAAAACGAGACAAAACATCAACTGGAAATGATCAAGAAAAATGAGTTAGACCTGCTTGCTCAAACTAAATCAATCGTTGTCAAAACACATAAGGGTGAGCAGATTATAGAGAATGATGAAGTTGTAAAACGTACTGGCTCAAAAATTCCCCTTCATGATATCGTTCCGATCCTCGATGACAGTGATAGTATAACCTCTACTGTTGTGGAACGTGGTCAGGCCGACCTTCCTCGTATTGAAAAAAAATCAGAAACAGGAAAAGGGGGAAAGAACAATTGTGATGAATCTCGCAGCAGAAAGAAGATCAGAGCACATCACAAAAGTCGTAATAAGATTAAAAAATCTAAGAAGAGTTCAAGATACAAAGAGCGTATGAAGGAAGAACATAAAAGCAAATCTCATCGTAGAAATGATGGTGACCCAGATGAATATGGTGGGGTAATGGTGAAGAATAGAGGTAGATCCAATCGAAGTCACTCGAAAAGTCATCATAAAAGCAGGCATAGGGATAGTAAAGAGCCCAAGAAAGTGAGTGATGATAGAATTGATGAACAAGTAGCAAGTGAGGATCCAAAGAAATTGAGAGAGATGCCTCCTTCTGTGGGGAGCTCGATGAGCAACGAATTGGGTAACCATTTGACGAATGAGATTACAACATATACTCCGCTCTGTAGTGAATCCGACATTTCCGATAGAGAACCCACCTCAACAGTCACAATCAAGACTCCTGATATCAATGAGGAGAGTGACAGAGAACCACGAACTCGAGAGACTTTTGGGGATCCATCAGTATGGGAGGGATATGTACACATGGCTGAAGTTGCCAAGTTTTATGTTGCGGCCAGCTATGTGAGCGGAAATGCGAAAGATCTTTTCGAACGCTTACCGAAGACTCTTGACGTTGTTGGTAGAATCAGCCCAATAACTGTGTGGGAATATATAGGGAAGATGAGAAAGAATGCTACCAAAGAAATAATTGTCATCAAAATCGAAGCAATCAACGACGAGGAAAGGATACCTTACATTACGTTGTACAGCTACCTCAACAGTCGTAGCCGACTTGGCGTTCTCGGAAACGTCTCTTCCGACATCAAAGATTTCTATATAATGCCATATTCAAACGGAGATGAGTTCCCATCAGTTCTTCAGCCTATTCATCGATTGATTCTTGATGATGACCATCATCATCTGTTGTTGGGTATCATTGTTGCCAATAAGATCAGGAAACGGCAACATTTAGATATATCATCCAATCCACTCTCCATGAAAGTCGCGAGAAAAGGAACTTTTAGAAGTATGAGCAACCGTGTGTCACCCTCGCATATTTCGAATAGTGAAAAAATCCACTGCCTCCCTATGGTGATCAATGTACATTCTGAGACCACTGCCGAAACAAGTACTGGCTCGCTCCCCAACAAGGGGAGAGGGATCATTGATGATGATGATGAACCGTACAGTCCAGGGGAACCGGTCCATCCTCCATCGGAAGAAGAGCGAATGATTGAATGTCCCTCACCAGTCGCGAGATTAGAGGTTATTCCCGGGAATTCACAAGATCTGCAGAAGAAAGTCGACGAACTGAGTAAACAGATTGAAGAGGAAAAAAAGAAGATTCAAAGTATCAGCTCTACTTTCCTCGGTGACCTCACGTCCAATCGAGTGGTGAGTGAAAATCCTATCTTAAACATTCGCACGAGCTAGTTCGAGCAGAATCAATATGGAGGTTAGTTAGAAAGCATATGTCGTCATCACCGACAAAGGAGAACACTTACCATTGTCCTCCCAACGTATTTTTTGAGGAGAATGCCTTCTCTTTGTCGAGGGCGACGATATGAGGGTTTACTTTTCATTGGATCACGACCAGGACAATAATGCTACGTAGCACATGTGGTTCTCTACTCAATCTACGAACAGTCGTCTGATCATGAGAGTGAATTTCTGTCTCGATCGATATAAACGATCGAGACTTTATCACTCGCGGGAAACAAATCATATTATTACATGACTCGACTAATGCAAGCTAGTTTCAATCAACAGATCTATTGATTCAGTAACATAGATCGATATTGAATTACTCCAATCCAATATCGCAATAAGATTGCGAGGTGCCTTGAAGGTACATGGATCGGAGTAGAGTAATTCATTTTTGACCTATGTTAATCAATCAACAGATCCGTTGATTAAAATAAGCTTGCATCAGCCTAGTCATGTATCAATATGATTTGAGTCGTCTGATTAGTCCTGGACAGGAGAACTCGTTTGAATCTCTCCATCCTCCATCTTGTAAGTTCCCCAACGAATCCTCAAATGAAATTACAAGGTTGGTGGAGGTAGCTCGTTGATAACTCGATGAGATTGCACCGATATTTAACAATGATTGAAATTCCTCGAATATTCTCTCCGCTGAATGATATAGAGACATGGTTTATCATCTTGCTTTCGATCAATCCATTTGTGAGGAGGATGAGTCATCATTCAGGGTGCTCCGGATTAGAATGGTGTAAGTCCATTTTTTCCATTTCTGGAAAATTTGCCTCAAAGTTTTTGTGATATGGAAAATTCGAGTTATCATCTAAAGTAAATATTCTTGTTTTACCATGGAGTGAGTGTGTTTTTACGTAATTTTTCGCGTGGGGCGTATCAATTTTCAATTGTTCATAGTTTTCGCATTTCATTTTCGATAAAAAATGGACTTATACCGTTCTGATCCGAAAAATGTCTCTACTTCTTTCCGGATCAAAACGGTATAAGTCCACCATTTTTGAGAAAAAATTCACTTTTCATATTTTAGGTTTTGAAAAGTAGTCGATATCATGGATTTCTACCGTCTCAAGGAGAAAAATGTCGAAAAACTATGAGTTTCCACCAGTGAGGTAA
This sequence comes from Eretmocerus hayati, assembly GCA_029851415.1. Lineage (NCBI taxonomy): Eukaryota > Metazoa > Arthropoda > Insecta > Hymenoptera > Aphelinidae > Eretmocerus > Eretmocerus hayati. The sequence goes on along the minus strand of CM056741.1, from coordinate 133,176,944 downwards.
AAATAACGTTGGAAACCCACGGACTTTTACCGATTTTAGCGAGAAAAAAGGTGGAGAAATTCTCCAGATCAGAACGATATAAATTGAAAATGTTCGGATTTCCAATGACTAAACTCGACTTTTTCTTTCAGTCAACAAATTTCCTCTGTAATTGAGGATGACTTTTATTAAATCCCACCGACAGCCGATACTGATTTTTGCAAAGAGATCTCATTCAGGATATCATGTAGTCATCATATCTCTTTCTCAGATCTCTATCATGTAGATTTCTCATCAGATTTCTATCATGTAGATGATAGAAAAATATATTCTTAGTAGAATATATTTTTAACATTGAGGTCAACAAGGGTCTATTTGAACACGGCAGTCCGGTCAAGACGAGTTCCCTCAACCAGCTCGGTCCAGAATGTAGTTTCTTAGGGACCACAGAGTACGCAGCTCTAGTTCAAAGAGTCAGAGGCAGTTCGAGATTGTATAGGGAAAGTCGTAATGAAGAGACTTCAATCGACCAGGGAATCCAAACGGTGAATTCGGACAATTCAACAATATATTTCTTTTGGGATTCTGTTCAAATCAGTGTAGAAACAGAATAGTTCGAATAACTGCTCCAATGAGGAAGCTGTGTATTCAATGATACAATAGTTCAAGATACAAAGTCCACCAATGATGCTTCACGGTGGTCCTGAACCAAGTCTGCCCTCCGCTGACGACAGCAAGTAGAATTCTTGTTGGATATCGTCCGGGACATCTGTAGGATCACAACCTAATAAGAATCAAAATCGCCACTTGGGCCGTTTTTTAAAAAAGTCGAAAAAACGTGTTTTTTCGATGTTTTTCCGTTTTTCACCCTCAAAAACTCGAAAGGGACGCATGTTATCGAAAAATATATGGAGCAACTTTTTGTAGAACTTGAAACGATGAACAAAAGAGGGCCCCCACACACTTTTCCATATAAGACCTCCTGTTCCTGTAATGAACGTATTTCGTCTGAGACTCGTATTTTATCTGTCATTTTTCACGGTTTCGACCCCATAACTCGAAAGGAACACATTTCATCAAAAAATATGTACATTGAATATTTGTAGATCTTTGAAAAATACATCAAAAAGGTCTGAACACATTTTTCGGTACAAGGTCGCCCGTTCCCGTAATAAACGTATTTTCGTCTGAGACTCGTATTAGAAACAGGAGGCCTTACATGAAAGAATATGTACATATGTTTCTTGTTTATCCTTTGAAGATCTACAAATATTTAATGTACATATTTTTCGATGAAATGTGTTCCTTTCGAGTTATGGGGTCGAAACCGTGAAGAATGACAGATAAAATACGAGTCTCAGACCAAATACGTTTATTACAGGAACAGGAGGTCTTACATGGAAAAATGTGTGGAGACCTTTTTTGTTCATCGTTTTAAGTTCCACAAAAAGTTGCTCCACATATTTTTCGATAAAATGTGCTCCTTTCGAGTTTTTGATGGTGAAAAGGGGGAAATCATCGAAAAAACACGTTTTTTCGCCTTTTCTTAAAAAACGGCCCAAGTGGCGATTTTGATTCTTAGTAGGTTGTGATCCCACAGATGCCCCGAACCATATTCAACAAGAATCCCACTTGCTGTCGTCAGCGGAGGATAGACTTGGTTCAGGACCACCGTGGCTTTTAGATTGGTCAAGCAACAACAATTGTAACAAGGCACAGTCAAAACAAGAACATTACGATAGAACTGGTTTGTTTGAGTCTAATGCTACATATGGACCATATGTTCCATACAGTTCGTGGTCAGAAACGACGCGTTTCGGGCATCTAACTATGCCCTTCTTCAGGTTAAACATTCTAAAATCTAAAATCCTGGGAACGAGAGATTCAAGCTTAAAAGTTAGGACTTATTCACGTAGGTGCGGTGTTTTGTGATCCCCTCGGAGGTGGAACCTAGTGCAGATCCTACTTCTCATAGCCCGCAAGGCCTCCTTCAAAACTCAGCCACGCTGCTGACAGGCTGATTGATTTCCTAAGTGCACTGATCCACCCACAAGGTTCTAATCACTCAACACTTAACCGCACTGGACTACAATTATTGCACTATTTTTAATATAATATATTATGATCTTTAGTATCTGACGGTCGAATATATATAACGGTAGCAATGATTCGTTGAGTTTGCGTGAGAAAGATTCGTTCCCTCCAAGTGACGAGTTCGAACTGATCATGCTGTGGGCCGTTGGCAGGTGTGAATGAGATCTCTTTGTGTATGCATGTCTCAGATGAACTATTTCTGCTATTGGATATCAGAGTCGAAATGAACCTTACGATAGAACGTTTATTATGTCATGGCAAACATTTGATATGGTGATCCAGTTTTTGATATCAAAACTCAGCTTGTGGCACATGAGTATTGCATGGTCTATGATACTATTCGCAAGCCTGCCAGCTAGGAAATTCGAACATCGAAGGTGGTTTGAATTTTCTAGGGAGGGCAGCGGGCTCAAATGGAGATTTTTCGTCAGGTGAAAACTGACCGCGGGCTCAACTATTATGCGGCCTATGGATCTGCGCCACAAAAGTAGTTTAACGCTATCTTTCAAAACTAACGAGGAACACCCAGGGGATGTGGATTACGGATTTGGCTCACACTCTGAGGACAGTCTTCGTACACCGTCGAAAGAGGAAATCAAGAACCACATTCGCAAATGCCCAACCGTTTCCAAAATGCAGCTAATGCCATTAGCATTGCGAGTATGTATATAACACTATCTAACTCAAAATTCCGGGACGTGGTCTTATATTTGTAAGCACTGTGACGTTCTCGCGTAGATATTGTCATGACTTGAGTATCATTGCCTAGATAATTGGCCACACATGCTGGGCAGAGTGCAATGTCCAGCAAATGTAATTCTATATGGATGTAGCTGAAACTCTGGATCAACTGTTACCTTGCGCGCGAGAGAGGTAGGAGATCGAGCGGAACATGATCACACCAAGATTCAACGGGAGCCAGTTGGGCATATTTATTCAGCACTAAAAGGCATGGTGCATCAAATGCACTGAATGGCATGAACATGGAGAGAGCAATGGGCGAAGCCCAAGGCGAGAGAGAGGATAATTATCGTCAAGCACTTACAGGTGTGTGAATGACGGCAATCGCACGGTCGCTGATTGGCCACTCCGTATAACTCGATGTCGTTCGAAGATTGGGACGCACGTCGTCCGCAGTACTCATGAATGGGCAGCGGCCAGGAAGTCGCACGTAAACACGTTGGAGAGCTCGTCCGGGTGTCAGGATATGCTGATAAAGCACGTACGACGGGGCGACGAGGTGTCGAGGACGCGGGTGAAATTGAGCATGCGGGACGTCTGCTCTCATGCGCGGGCGAGAGGAGTCTGGGTTCTTGGCGCGCGCGATGCCGACTGATTGATGATGATGGATGCGCGCGGGAAACGGTACGGTGAGGCTATTAATGAATCGCCCTATCTCTTTCTCTCTAACGCGGAAATACTTACAACTCTCTCTTCGGATGTTCTGCTACAGCTGGAAAGGGTTATTATTATATGGGTGATTATGAGATAACTTAGGTATTTCGAGGGCAAAAACGGCGGGATTCGGGATTTGTACCAATAATTGACTAGTGGAGATATCGCTGCAATCTGACTGCTCATGGTTTTTTTTTCTGATCTATCTGACATCCCAAAACAATTCCCAGACGGGTATAAGCGTTAGTCAATCTATATAGAGGATATGAGCAATTTTCGATATATTTATGCTACGGTAAGGACAGCCACGGTGAGGACATTTTGGCATGCAAAGTGATCTCAGAGGCGTAAATTAAAACGGATCGTTTTTTCCGAATAGATGGCCCATTTTTTAGGCGAGAGTAGACTGTAAAAAAATTTCTGGGCCTTGAGGTTGCATAGTGCTCGAGAGCCAGTGACCACGGTAAGGACGATCCTTATTTTGCAACGGAAAAATCGTCCATAAGGCATCGCGCGGGGAGCTGTTTACGTAATTCATCATTCCGCTGGTGGTAGTATTTTGTTTTTTGGTATTAGGAATCGATTACCGCCGTTATAGAGCCGTTCGAAGCGATTCGCGTACCCGGAGTCGAATCATCGAGAAGCATTTGAAAATGATTTGTATATAATATCACCTTTCCACAACCCAAATTTGATGTTTGAGTGGTACGGAACCGAGATTGAATGAATATCTCGGTAGACTACACGATTAAAATGCGCAACTCCAGTTTAGGACATGCCACGGTAAGGACGTTTTAACCACTTTTGGTGAGCTCAGGTCCGCATTAAACTCATATCCGCTCCCGGAACTATTGGGACATCTCAATTTCAATGGAATGTACTAGATATCATCGTTAGACTCATCGTATTTGGTCATTTAATATGAGTGCGAGGTCAGGACATCAAATGCATAAGTTATCTCAGAATCACCCATATATGATACACGATGATCAGACAGGAGAGGGAAATTAAGTCGGACCCATGTTCAATAATCAGGACAAAAATTTATTGGTGGGAATAGGGGGGGTATTTTCACCAAGTTTCAGCTCAATATGTGGCGGTAGACCGGAGTCAAGGCACCCTCCGCTAATCGCGGTTAGTGCGTATGATGAGAATGCCGCGAATACCGAGACCTTGGGTTTACGGGAAAAGGGGGGTTACGTGAACATGTGGATCCGTGGGTGAATGAAAAGCCCATACATTATCTTCAATAAACAAATTCGTGTGAGAAGCCTCGCAAGCTGACTCAATATGTAAAGAATACGAGGTGTTACGTCTTAATGCGTAACTTTTATGTGTACATTTGGATGATGGAAGAATGCAACTCCTTCGGATAAACATTTCTGTAAGTCGGGCAGTGGGTTGAATAATCAGAATGAGACGATGCACACGTCTTGGATATATTATGTTGATGCTTATATCATGTCGCGGCGTGATACACTTTGACAAAATTCTGCATCGGCAGAAAAATGTAATAAATGTCTTGCGCCCGTATATTGAAGTTAGTTGTTATTTCGAACGTCGACGCGACTCCGTGAGCTCGTAGCTTCCGAAAATTACACAATTATTTTTTATTGCGTGAGAACGCTCCGGCCCGCGCTATTCAATCATTGTAATTATAATTCCAAGTTAATTTTCTAATTATATATAAAGATATTGATTCTCGTGGGATTCAATAATTATCACTCCATCAGCTAATACAAATTTTGAGAATTCATGAGAAACATAGTCTGACGAATACGAATATATAGATTCATTGAATTGAAGCAAAAAAAAAAGCTTGTGAACATAATTGTGAGTTTGGAAGTATTAATAAACACGTTGGAAACGAAGTATTGATATCTACAGTTTGTCCAGTCGGAACATCAAAACGTAATTGATTCTATTCAATCATTCTACTCTTATTGAATGATCGAGAGTTAAAATCGACATCAATCGAAAGTAGAAATATTGAGCCTGCCACTGGGCTCGAATACGTCACACGACGTAACAATTCGTTCCGGTACCGGAATCGGTTGATGATTGAAGATAGTTCTTGATCATTTGCATGTAAAGAATATTGTACATTTTATCGGAATCCAAAAATTGATATCACTATACGAATGGTATACCGGAATCAACAATTGGTTCCGGTACCGAAATCGATTGATGGTTAGAAGTAGTTTTTGATTATTTGCATATCAGGATATTGTTCATTTTTTCGGATCCAACAATTGATATCATTACACGAATGATATATCGGAACTATCAATTAGTTTCGGTACCGATAACGATTGAGGCAAACCGTTGATCATTAGCATAGGTGAATATTTAGCAGAATCTAGAAATTTGTATTCTTCCTGTTTTGGTATCATAGCGTCTGGATATACTCAATCGTATTCAAATACTCCTCACAAACTTCACAGAGGTCTTATAAAATTGTATCATATTGATTAGTATTGTTATCAGTGCAGAATTTGCTTTTCTCATCCTCTCAATTTTATTGTTGAAGTATGCATTTGAATATTTTGTACACCTCACGATCGCTTCACATGTACACGGGTTACTTGTGGTAATGCGGACTCATTTCTCATGTAAACAGCTCACTTATGGTAAAGCGCGCTGGCTTGATATATATGATTAAATTTTCGTGGTGAGACTCAATCGATTCATTCCTATCACTGCGGTAGTTAACAATTGATTATTTGGTTTTGAGTATTAGCAATGAAATCAATCGAGTCATAGAGACAAATTTCTTCATAATCCAGCATGAATCCATTCAAGGCGAAGGATATTTATATGAGTTTTTTATTGAATTTACATTGCTTCCGAGGAGTTTTGTAGCCTTTTGGCAGACCCTTAATTGATTTTGGTAACAAATCGATCGTATAGGATGAAATTCGCCATTTTCCGTGGGAATTATACACTAAATAGTTGGTGTTCGAGCTGATTGTTGTAACACGATTGAATCTCAACATTTTAAACTCTATTCAACATCTAAATCTCCTTGGAAGTGCTCACATTGCAACTGTACTGAGGCACTACTATATAGAATATCACATTACATTGCACCGTGACTTTGTTAATGAATGAAACGCTAAAAATTGCTTACGCTGCAAGAAACTTTTTGCGATTGCCTTATATTTCGATGATACACAAAAGTTAGTGACAGCTAAACCGGGACAAGTGAAACCGGGTCAAGTGAATCAAAGCGAATTTTCAACATGGCTTTCATTATCGAGATGGTCCTTACTCCTATTTTGATCAATTTCATCAAGAGTAAGCATCTATTGCATCCTACTGGATTCTTTCGAAATACTGAATCTCAATATAACCCACTTTCTTTTGCGGGGAAAAGTTATAAAAAATGGCGGATGGTAGGTTAAAGGTCCCCCTTTTGATGATGACCAGTTTGGTACCCGAATTTGATGGTAATAATATTCCAGTATACGAGTACACCAAGGGATTGAGAGATGTTAAGTGCCTTGTGGCCGATGAGGATGAACCTCTTTTGACACGAATATTGCAAATTAAACTTAGAGGATTAGCTCACGAGCTTATTGAATTTGATGAATTCAACATTATAAATGAGCTAATGGAACGTATTCGAGACTATTTCCGAAGCTCTGAAGATGCCCTCGATTTGTGCGCAAAACTAATGCATCTATATCAACAACCACAAGAATCTATCATAGATTACTTAGTCAGGTTGAAGGATCTCATCAATCGTTCCAAAGATTTCGAACAGCCACAGGAGTGTATGACTAAAGAACAATTCGACGGACAAGTTGACGAAAATGGTCTAGAACGAATTGCTAGGGGATTAAAACTTCAAATTAAGATTTTCATGAGACAACATGTCTGTTTAGATACAGATATTGCACAAGCCATTCAATTAGAATGTCAACTAGATCAAAGTCTAATTTTACATGCTTCTGATATTCCTCAATTGCTATTATTCGCGTCAAATATTTCGCGAAGCGAGAATACACGTGAATTTCACTCCAATAATGCTTCGAACATTACTCAATCTTCGTTCGGTTCACATCGTACTGCCCAGACGAATTTAGATTGCCCGGACTTCCAACTATCTGACCATGATGAGTGCATAGTTGAGACAGATAAACATATCATCACTCTTGAAGAACAAATGCTTCCTGAAGGAATTGTGACCTTCGATATTTCGAAATCGAGTGCATCAATGAGCAATTATCCACCTTTTGAGAAATGCGGCTATTCAATCGTTAGGACAAGTTCAATTGAGCAACAAGCATTCGCTGACAACTTAATTGTATCTCAGAGGTTTGAAAACGCTCCGTCAGCTACAGAAACTTTGCATTACGTGAGTGAGAAACAAATTACAGAGATTGGATTTTCATTTTGTGATGAACTATCTACCATACCGTCAGTCGATCTAGATCATGCTCAAGAATGTTGTCCAGAAGATGTGGAGGTCTGCGAGTCTTATAAGGTTCAGCAAGTTCCTCCAGTCATGAGTCGCAATGAAATTACAATTCGGATAGATGATAATATTCCACGGATTGCTCAACCGATATCATGCGAAAACTCATGTACCACGAATGATGTATTGTTTCCACAATCAGATATACCGAGGAATCAGAGAAAAGGAGTTTCATCAAATGAAGAGAGATTCTATGAAATTCCGAAAATATTTCTCTTGGATGAACTATCAGAAATTTATTCAGAATCACAGGGAGATACTGTGGGAATACCGATCAAATCTGAAGAATCGTCTATTTTAATTGGAAAAACTCATAGAAAACATTGCTTTGTCAGACAAATTGAGGAGGGCGAAAGTTTCTAAGAATTGACATAGCTATAAATCCTTCCGTTTCCTGAACGTAGATCAGAGTGTTAGTATCATGTCAAAATTATAGTTCTTTGACAAGTTAAGATGGTTCAAGCATCACGAGAATGAAATATCATGCGCTATTGGATACTCGAGCATATGGTGTCACATTGCCGTAATTTGGATCGAGGAACATGAAACAATAATAGCATACTTGTCCGAATCATTGATGAGGATTTTTTTCATGATGGTTACATTTTTTCGACGAGAAATGCATATTATGATATGACAAAGAATGTTCATATTCATGAATCTCAGTTTCCCTGTGATTTAGAGAAATATTCAAACTACAGATCATTTCGTGCTTCAATGTGCAATCAGACTGATATGTTTTGTTCTGTTGAGGTTTGAAAATGGAGCAAGAAGAGTACTTGTTGACGGCAAGGATGAGCTTTTTGAATAAATAACCATAATCTTCACACCTTCATCTGTAGAGATCTACCGAGGGACTCAAGCAACTACTTATCTCATCTTACAACTGTTATTGTCATGGGAGTCATAATATCGACGGCTCCTACGAAGGGTAACACCGAGCCGCTTATCAACGACGAAGACTAACACATTTCCTTATCAACGACGAAGAGTTACACATTTCTTTTTCAACGACAAAGAGTAACACATTCTCTTATCAACGACGAAGACTAGCACATTTTCTTATCAACGACGAAGACTAACACTTTTTCATATGAACGACGAAGAGTAACACTTTCGTATGAATGACGAAGAGTAACACTTTCGTATGAATGACGAAGCGGGTTGCCTGTCCTGCAGGGGTCGAATACGAGTATTGAAGCTGAAGAAATTGCTGAATGAATGGATGCGTAGATGGGATGGATGGATCGGATGGATGGATGGATGGATGGATGGATGATATGGGTGGGATGGATGGGATGGATGGTTTGGGTGGATAGATGGGTTGGATTGGTGGATGGTATGGATGGATGGATGGATGGATGGGATGGTTGGACGGATGGGATGGATGTGTCGGATGGATGGTATGGATGGATGGATGGGATGGTTGGATGGATGGGATATACCGGTCGGATGAATGGGATGGATGAACGGGATGGATGGATGGGATGGTTGGATGGAGGATGGTATGGATGGATGGATGGGTTGGATGGATGGGATGGATTCACTCCAGGACGACGAAAATAGATGCTTGAATACTTCCGGCCCCATTGGTGAATGCGAACAACCCCTTTTCGGGGGTTGGAAATTAGAAAAAGTCACGGCGAGGCTCCGGGTCGCCGGTGCACGATTATCGCTATGATTTCTAGACGACAAAATATATTCCGCAAGTTTTTTCGGGTCTATTGGTGAATGCGAACAACCCCAATTCGGGGGTTGAAAATTAGCGGAGCTTCGGATGTTCGTCTCACGATTATTACTGCGATTTTCACTCCGGCAGGACAAAATTAGATGCCTGGATAATGAGAATTATACCCTCGCTATGTTTCAATATATGATGGGAGGAACGGCCGAATTGCGAGGCATTCCCTATCGAAGCAAGGTATTTTGACAGAGCTTTCGTCACTCTGATTGTCTGGGGAACATACATCCCCTATAGAGGCACAGAGCCATCGAGAAGATATCGAAAACCCAACTTCAATATCATTATTAGTCTCAAATGCAGAGCTGATGGTAGTTTCCATCCTTGTCTCTACACCGTACTGAATTATTTAAACTGTGAAAACGATGTGTGGTATGACGTGTGTGTTTCGTCCTGGTCTCTCTCTTGGGCTCGGCAGTGAGACGAAGAGAGACCTGTCTCAGACACCATTGTAAATCGGGTGGATTGACACCAGGTTGAAGAAGGGTTAATATTGAAATTTTTATAAAACAACCATAAATTTAGGTTGCCATCTAGTGATGAAGACACGTAGCAGATGTTAAGCTTCGTGCGGTAAACAACTTTATACGGCCTCATGTCGTTTGGTGGAATAATGAGAATTATACCCTTGCTATGTTTCAATATACGAGATAGAGACAAGGATAGAAACTACCATCAGCTCTGCATTTGAGACTCATAATGATATTGAAGTTGGGTTTTTGATATCTTCTCGATGGCTCTGTGCCTCTATGAGGGATGTATGTTCCCCAGACAATCAGAGTGACGGACGCTCTGTCAAGTAACCTTGCTTCGATAAGGAATGCCTCGGAATTCGGCCGTTCCTCCCATCATATATAGATGCCTGGATTTTTTCCGACCCATTGATGAAAGCAAAAAACCCCAGTTCGGGGGTTGAGAATTAGGGGAAATTCATTGCGGAGCTTCGGATGTTCGACTCACGATTATTACCGCGATTCTTACTTCGGGAGGATGAGAATAGATACCTGAATCTTTTCGACCCGATTGGTGGATGCGGACAACCCCTATTGGGGGGGTTGGAAATTGAAATAGAGAAGGTCACGGCGAGGCTCCGGATCGCCGGTGCACGATTATCGCTATGATTCCTACTTCAGGACGACAAAATATATCCCGGAAGCTTTTTGGCCCTATTGGTAAATGCGAACAACCCCAATTCGGGGGTTGAAAATTAGCGGAGCTTTGGATGTTCGACTCACGATTATTACTGCGATTTTCACTTCGTGAGGACGAAAATAGATGCCTGAATCTTTTCCGAACCGATGAGTGAATACGGACAACCCCTATTCGGGGGTTGGAAATTGAATGAACTCATGGCGGGGCTTCGGATCGCCGACGCACGATTATCGCTGCAATTTTCACTTCTGAACGACCGGAATAGATGCCTGAATTTTTCCGGCCCAATTGGTGAATGCGAACAACCCCCATTCGGGTGTTATGAATCGAAAAAGACACGGCGAGGCTCCGAATCGCCGGTGCACGATTATCGCTATGATTCCCACTTCAGGACGACGAGAATATATTCCGGAATTTTTTTCGGCCCCATTGCTGAACGCGAACAACACCAATTTGGGGTTGGGAATTGGGGAGATTCATAGCGGATTTTCGGATCTCCGACGCACGATTATCACTGCGATTTCCACTTCGGGGGGACGGGAATAGATGCCTGAATCTTTTTCGGCTCCATTGATGGATGCGAACCACCCCAAATCGGGGGTTGGAAATTGGGGAAATTTATAGCGGAGCTTCGGATCGCCCACACAGGATTATCACTGCGATCTTCTCTTCGGGAGGACGGAATTAGATGCCTGAATTTTTCCGATTCCATGGGTGAATTCGGACAACCCCCATTCGGGGGTTGGAAATTGGAAAAAATTCACGGCGGGGCTCCGAATCGCAGGTGCTCTATTATCGCTGCGGTTTTCACTCCAGGACGACGAAAATAGATGCTTGAATACTTCCGGCCCCATTGGTGAATGCGAACAACCCCTTTCCGGGGGTTGGAAATTAGAAAAAGACACGGCGAGGCTCCGGGTCGCCGGTGCACGATCATCGCTATAATTCCTACTTCAGGACGACGAAAATATATTCCGGAATTTTTTTTGGCCCCATTGGCGAATTCAAACAACCCCCATTCGGGGATCGAGAATTAGGGGAAATCCATAGCGGAGCTCCGTATGTTCGACTCACTATTATGACTGCGGTTTTCACTTCGGGAGGACGAAAATAGATGCCTGGATCTTTTCCGACCCGATTGGTCAATGCGGACAACCCCTATTCGGGGGTTGGACATTGAAATAGAAAAAGTCACGGCCAGGCTCCGGAACGCCGTTGCACGATTATCGCTATGATTTTTAGACGACAAAATATATTCTGCATGTTTTTTCGGGTCTATTGGTGAATGCAAACAACCCCAATTCGAGGGTTGGAAATTAGCAGAGCTTCGGATGTTCGTCTCACGATTATTACTGCGATTTCCACTTCGGGAGGACGAAAGTAGATGCCTGAATTCTTCCCGACCCATTGATGAAAGCAAACAACCCCAGCTCGGGGGTTGAGAATGAGGGGAAATTCATTGCGGGGATTCGGATGTTCGACTCACGATTATTACCGCGATTTTCACTTCGGGAGGACGAAAATAGATACCTGAATCTTTTCGACCCGATTGGTGAATGCGGACAACTCCCATTCGGGGATCGAGAATTAGGGGAAATTCATAGCGGAGCTTCGGATGTTCGACTCACGATCATTACTGCGATTCTGACTTCGGGAGGACGAAAATAGATGCCTGAATCTCTCCCGACCCGACTGGTGAATGCGGAAAACCCCTATTCGGGGGGATGAGATTGAAATGGAAAAAGTCACGGCAAGGCTCCGGAACGCCGGAGCACGATTATCGCTATGATTTCTACTTCAGGACGACAAAATATATCTCGGAAGCTTTTCGGCCCTATATGTGAATGCAAACAACCCCAATTCGGGGGTTGAAAATTAGCAGAGCTTCGGATGTTCGTCTCACGATTATTACTGCGATTTTCACTTCGGGTAGACGAAATGAGATGCCTGGATTTTTCCCAACCCATTGATGGAAGCAAACAACCCCAGTTCGGGGGTTGAGAATTAGGGGATATCCATATCGGTGCTTCGGATTTTCGACTCACGATTATCACCGCGATTTCCACTTCGGGAGGACGAAAGTAGATGCCTGAATTCTTTCCGCCCATTGATGAAAGCAAACAACCCCAGTTCGGGGGTTAAGAATTAGGGGAAGTCATTGCAGAGCTTCGGATGTTCGACTCACGATTATTACCGCGATTCTCACTTCAGGAGGACGAATATAGATACCTGGATCTTTTTGACCCGATTGGTGAATGCGGACAACCCCTATTCGAGGGTTGAAAATTGAATGAACTCATGGCGGGGCTTCGGATCGCCGATGCACGAACATCGCTGCAATTTCCACTTCTAAACGACCAGAATAGATGCCTGAATTTTCCCGGCCCCATTGGTGAATGCGAACAACCCCCATACGGGTGTTATAAATCAGAGAAGACATGGCGAGGCTCCGGATCGCCGGTGCACGGATATCGCTATGATTCCCACTTCAGGACGACGAAATTATATTCCGGAATTCTTTTCGGCCCCATTGCTGAACGCAAACAACACCAATTCGGGGATTGAAAATTGGGGAAATCCATAGCGGATTTTCGGATCCCCGACGCACGATTATCACTGCGATCTCCACTTCGGGAGGACGGGAATAGACGCCTGAATCTTTTTCGGCCCCATTGATGGATGCAAACAACCCCAATTCGGGGGTTGAAAATTAGGGGAAATTCATAGCGGAGCTTCGGATGTTCGACTCACGATCATAACTGCGATTCTCACTTCGGGAGGACGAAATCAGATGCCTGAATCTTTCCCGACCCGATTGGTGAATGCGGACAACCCCTATTCGGGGATCGGGAATTAGGGGAAATTCATAGCGGAGCTTCGGATGTTCGACTCACGATCATTACTGCGATTCTCACTTCGGGAGGACGAAAATAGATGCCTGAATCTTTCCCGACCCGATTGGTGAATGCGGACAACCCCTATTCGGGGGGATGAGATTGAAATGGAAAAAGTCACGGCAAGGCTCCGGAACGCCGTAGCACGATTATCGCTATGATTTCTACTTCAGGACGACAAAATATATCTCGGAAGCTTTTCGGCCCTATTTGTGAATGCAAACAACCCCAATTCGGGGGTTGAAAATTAGCAGAGCTTCGGATGTTCGTCTCACGATTATTACTGCGATTTTCACTTCGGGTAGACGAAATTAGATGCCTGGATTTTTTCCAACCCATTGATGGGAGCAAACAACCCCAGTTCGGGGGTTGAGAATTAGGGGATATCCATAGCGGAGCTTCGGATTTTCGACTCACGATTATTCCCGCGATTTCCACTTCGGGAGGACGAAAGTAGATGCCTGAATTCTTTCCGCCCATTGATGAAAGCAAACAACCCCAGTTCGGGGGTTAAGAATTAGGGGAAATCATTGCAGAGCTTCGGATGTTCGACTCACGATTATTACCGCGATTCTCACTTCAGGAGGACGAAAATAGATACCTGGATCTTTTTGACCCGATTGGTGAATGCGGACAACCCCTATTCGGGGGTTGGAAATTGAATGAACTCATGGCGAGGCTTCGGATCGCCGACGCACGATCATCGCTGCAATTTCCACTTCTAAACGACCAGAATAGATGCCTGAATTTTCACGGCCCCATTGGTGAATGCGAACAACCCCCATACGGGTGTTATCAATCAAAGAAGACATGGCGAGGCTCCGGATCGCCGGTGCACGGATATCGCTATGATTCCCACTTCAGGACGACGAAATTATATTCCGGAATTCTTTTCGGCCCCATTGCTGAACGCAAACAACACCAATTCGGGGATTGAAAATTGGGGAAATTCATAGCGGAGCTTCGGATGTTCGACTCACGATTATTATTGCGATTTTCACTTCGGGAGGACGAAAATAGATGCCTGAATCTTTTCCGACCCGATTGGTGAATGCGGACAACCCCTATCCGAGGGTTGAGAAGTGAAAAAACTCATGGCGAGTCTCCTCATCGCCGGCGCACGATTATCGCTGCGTTTTCCTCTCGAGAACGACCAGAATAGATGCCCGAATTTTTCCTGACCCCATTGGTGAATGCGAACAACCCCTATTGGGGTGTTGTAAATTAAAAAAAGGTCACGGCTAGGCTCCGGATCGCCGGCGCACGATTATCGCTATAAGTCCTACTTTAGGACGACGAAAATATATTCCGGAATTGAGAGCGTCCATTGGCTCAGTCGGTAGAGGCCTTGTGCCTTGAGCGGGCTGAAACAATGCACTCGAGGGGGCGTGGGTTCGAATCCCGGTCGGGTCACTTGGGATTTTTTTCCGAGTAACTCAATCGAGAACGCGAATCCTTGCGTTCCGTCAAAAAAAAATTGATAAAATGCCTTGAGTGCTGAGCGCTCGGCCAAAAATTCAAAAGAACGATTGGCCTCGATGAGGGTTGGTGGTATCCTCCAGCAGCCGTGTCGAGCGTTGAGCTTCGCTATGACTGTTATTGGCAGTCCAGAAGTATCAGCGGAGAGACCGAATGGCTGGCATAGAATTGATGGAACCACTGACACTTCTCGAGCCTGATTAAGCCGGTGAGTATGGGCCTGCATAAAATGCAGATCATACTCGAAAAACGCCGTGGTGGTGCTTGAATTCTCGTAGCAACTCTCTGGTAGAGTCCGCTCGAAATTTCGCACTCACCTGATAGGAAACATTGGAAAAACGACTAAAAACTGGAAAAATGACTACAAACTGGAAACATGACAATGGCCTCCACGCCAAGGCGGTGGGGGTAACACGTAAAAGCTCGAAAAGAGTATACGTTGGAAACAAATACAATACAATACAATACAATATATTCCGGAATTTTTTCCGGCCCCATTAGTGGATGCAAACAACCTCCAATTCGGGGGTTGAAAATTGGGGAAATTCATAGCGGAGCTTCGGATCGCCGACGCACGATTATCACTACGATTTTCACTTCAGGACGACGAGAATAGATGCTTGAATTCCGCCGGCCCCATTGGCGAATGCGAACTACCCCTGTTCGGGGGTTGAAAATTGAAGAAAACTCACGGCGGTTCTCCGGATCGTCGGCGCACGATCATTGCTGCGATTTCCTCTCCAGGACAACCAGAATAGATGCCTCAATTTTTTTCGGCCCCATTGGTGAATGCAAACAACCTCAATTCGGGGGTTGAAAATTGGGGAAATTCATAGCAGAGCTTCGGATCGACGACACAGGATTATCACTGCGATTTTTACTACGGGAGAACGAAAATAGATGACTGAATTCTTTTCGGCCCATTGATGAATGCAAACGACCCCAATGCGGGGGTTGCAAATTGGGGAAATCCATAGCGGAGCTTCGGATCGCCGACGCACGATTATCACTCCGATTTCCACTCCGTAAAGACGAAAATAGATGCCTAAATTTTTTCCGAACCCATTAGTGAATGCAGACAACCCCTATTCGGGGGTTGGAAATTGAAAAAACTCACGGCGGGGCTCCCGATCGCCGGTGCTTGATTATCGCTGCGATTTTCACTTCAGGACGACGAAAATAGATCCTTGGACTTCTCCGGCCCCATTGGCGAATGCGAACAACCCCTATTCGGGGGTCGAAAATTGGAAAAACTCACGGCGGGGCCCAGGATCGCCGGTGCTAGATTATCGCTGCGATTTCCACTCCAGGACGACGAAAATGGATGCCTGAATTGTTTTCGGCACCATTGATGAATGCGAACAACCCTTATTCGGGGGTTGAAAATTGAACATTTCACACCGGGCTCTGGATCGCCGGTGCACGATTATCTCATCGTTTGTCTTACAAATTGAAATTCATCATCCCATTCGGAATTATGTCATGGATAGTTCCCCCTGCTGTCCGGAGAACATAACTTGATAATTCTGGGGCTCAAAATTCTTATCTCGATCAGGATGAAAATTCCCGTCCCAAAACGGCTCGTCTAAACTGAAAAAATGCGTTCTTACTCCATTGTCTTTGTCTCAAGAATCGAATTTCACGATTCCATGAATAGCTTTCTACATGTTCGGAGGATTCAACTCCATGACTTCCAGACCATGAAAAATTTGCAATTTCTACAGGATAGAAATTTTGAGTCGGAGTGAGGCTGGGTCCAGTGGGGTGTTCACATCTTGGCTCCTTTGACTTTCTGTCACAAATTGAATATCATGATCCCATTCTCAATAATTTCAGGGATATTTCCTCATGCCCTCCGAAAAATGCAACTCCATGATTTCCAAGCTATATAACAATTTGTACTCTGATCAGGATGATAATTTTCAGTCATAGTACGACATGGCTGTGCTGAAGAACTGCCTTTTGGATCTTTTGATTCTGTCTCATAGGTTGATATCCACGACTCCCAAAATCATTCCAAATGTAGCTTCTTCCGTTCCCGAAGGATATAACTCCATAACTTCTAGGCCGAAGCAATTTTTTTGATTTGTTTAGGATCAAAATTCTGACTCGGAGTACGGATCGATCGAGGAAATGGATTGTGTTTTGCTCTTTTCCCTTTGTCTCACATATCGGATTCCATGATTTCATTTACGCTCATCCAAAGTATAGCTCCTCGTTCCCTTGTGGAAAATAATTCCATAACTCCCACGTCATTGAAAGATTTCTACTTTGGTCAGAATAAACATTTCAAGAAATTAAACATTTTCCCTATAACTCAATTTTCATCATGGTGGATGTCAAAATGTTCTCATGTTAGAATATTCTCATGTTGAAGTTATGAAGGTATGTTTCCCGAGGGAATGAGGAGCTATCCATGGAATAATTACAAATGGAATCATGGAATACGATTCGTGAGACAAAGTCAAAAGAGCCGAAATGGAAGTTTTTTCCTCGACCGAGCCTCACTCCAACTCGAAACTTTTATACTGAAAGGATCAACAAATTTCTCATGGCCTGGGAGCCATCAAGTTATATCTTTCAAGAACATGGAGGGCTTCTTATAGAATGATTCCAAGGAAAATCACGAAATTTGATTTGTGAGACAAAGTCGAAGGAGCAAGACGCAATTCTCTGCCGCGACCGAGCCGTACTCCGACTCAAAATTTTCATCCTGAAAAAATCAAAAACCTTCATATTCATCCACGCAATTAAGGAATCAGGTTTTTGAAGGACAAAATTAGCTATCCATAAGAAAATTTCGAATGCAATTATGGAATTCAATCTGTGAGACAGAGTCAAAAGAGACAGAACGCAATTTCTGAGCTCGGCCGAGTTACACCCCGCAGACGCCTCCGCGCGGACCGCATGCATCGTCCATTTCAAACATGTTTGCGACAACACATATCTGTGCACGCGCATCGCGACTCAGCTTTATCGCTCGATGTGTGATGAAGGTTATGGACTACGAACCCTACTCACAACTTGATCGCGATTAGGCGCTTCACTATCGTAGTATCGGCTATAGTTTCCGCATTATTTGCTCGGAGCTTCATCCTTCTCTCAGGGATTTTGAGAATTTTCTATAGAGAATTCTCAATTTTCCTCGACTTGGAAGTAATTCTTTCGAATGTATTCTATCATACTCGACCATAAAATTCAAGGGACCCAGACAACTCAACGATCCCTGTCTCAGATCACAGTTTACCTACTGAATATCCTCAACTTCGTAGGAGGCTTAAGGAGGCTCGCGCGCATGGTGCCGTACCAAGCGCGGGGCCCCACGCTCAAGTAGTCGAGCCCTTCTATGTCCCGTTACGATCCCGACGCTACATATATACAAGTTGAACCTTTGGTCTCATTGATCTTGAAGGACGGTGGGGAACTAAATAAATTCCCAAAATTTCATGATGGAAATTTTATTGCGACGTTTCGTCCACTAGGTTTTGTGGACCTCATCAGGCTTCAGGTTTGTTATTCTTTAGAACCTGAAGCCTGATGAGGTCCACAAAACCTAGTGGACGAAACGTCGCAATAAAATTTCCATCATGAAATTTTGGGAATTTATTTAGTTCCCCACCGTCCTTCAAGATCAATGAGACCAAAGGTTCAACTTGTATATTAACCATCAAGGACGAAAAAATCTACCAAAATCACTTATGACGCTACATATAGGTATACTCATAGTGCAAGATGTGCGATGCGACGCGCTGCTCCACGCTCAAAACTAACTTTGATGTCAATTTTCTCAACATTTAGATCGCCAGCGTAATAATTTTTCCACGCCATTAAACGCATGATGCAGATAAGCGTCAGATCATTCCATAGCTGTCGATCTTGGTCGTTTAGTTGCCGTACCAGCTCGTTTCAACGTGTGGATTCCAAAAGATTACGTGTGTAAGGATTCATTTTTTTTTCTTTCATTGAGCGAGGAGTCTCACAAAGAGCTTTTTATAGTAGGGTACATAGAATTATCCGGTGACGGTGTTTTATATTGACGATTGACATTCATAAAAAAATTCACAGATATATCTACAGGCTTGGACATTAGGTCTGGGTATCAGCATTTCTATGGACAACGGTAATTGTAACTCGATTCGCTGTAATTTGTCTGTCAGCTTTTCCCTAGGGTTCTCATATAGCTCACATTACCATGAGACATGATTAAGGTTTCCCTTTCCAGCTTTACATGAACATGTAGGATCAGTAATGATTTTTACCCCAGCTAAGGAGGCTGCTAAATTATAACGGTTGGATCTGCAACGATTGATAGTTACGACTTCGCGTTGTTCGAGTTTTTGGTTATTGAACCATGGCTCACAAGGGGAACCACGGGGTCCCGATCGCCAATCATCCCCAAAATTTCTCCACAGTTTGGTACCACCTAGGATATGAAGAATCCAGAGTGTCTCCGTCAAATGAGGCTCCTGTCCTAAGATACAGCCACCGAGATTAACATTGCTCTTATAGGCCCATGTTAACATGCTAACGTTTTTGCTTGTAGCTCCGGCCAGGAGGCCCATTGGACGGAGTTACTCTAGATTCTTCATATTCTAGGTGGTACCAAACTGTGAAAAAATTTCGGGGATGATTGGCGACCCGAACCCCGTGTTCCCCCCTTTGTCAGCCCAATTGGAAAAGCCATGTTTGATATGATTTTGTTCTGTTCTAGATCCCTGTTCTGTGATATTATCGACTGTTCGAATTTTGCAATTACTTTTGTATGATGCAAATATATCAGTATAAGGCAGGGCTAGATTTTGTGCCGGACCTATTATAGGAGCTTCCTTAGCCAAAGATACTGTTAATTTGTTTCCAACATTACCTCTGTGAGAAGGCACCCACATGAATGTCACAATTCCTTGTGACTTTTAGTTCTTGTACATGAAGTATTTTTTCTTGATTTCCAGAATATGCGGATTAGTCTTCGCTGAGAATTTAGACTTGAGACTTAGTAACGTACTCTCACTATCAGACAGAACAATGGAGTTCAAATTTGAATTTTCAACAATTACATCTGAGGCAAACGGTAACGCCATGATCTCTGCCGAATAAACAGACGCTGTTCCATCTAAGCACTCAATAATACTCTTCTGGAGTTCATGGCAGGTACACGCTGCCCCCACGTACTGTGGATCTGATTCATTACCATTAGTGTATATGGCGACACCT
Source organism: Eretmocerus hayati (assembly GCA_029851415.1). Lineage (NCBI taxonomy): Eukaryota > Metazoa > Arthropoda > Insecta > Hymenoptera > Aphelinidae > Eretmocerus > Eretmocerus hayati. The sequence continues at coordinate 133,156,519 of CM056741.1, read as the reverse complement.
CCAAATTCATCAATTGTTGACTGAACTGCGTCATTGGGAATATCGGTTTCTCTAAGATGATCTTTTGAGGGAAAATCTGCTTCGATTTGAGAGTGCAGACTATAAACTTGGCTATGGGAATATTCTACCTCTACCACTTCTAATGAGCTAGAACTGAAAACTTGCAGCTTTTTGTGGAGAAAGTCTTGTTACAGTAATCCAGAGTGATATGCGAGCATGTATTCTTTCGTTGAGGATGATATTTGTACCAAAGTTTTCATAACAGAACTGCTGGACAAGAATTTTGCTCTCTCGACCAGGCGAGGCTTAAATTCTGTTAGTAAGACGTTTTTTGGTGTGCTCTGTCTGTAACAGAGTGCTTTGTGTATCACTGCATATTGAATTCTCTCGATCATTTTTATTCTATCTTTCTGACGCGGAAAGTAAATAAAACATCCATATTCAATGATGGAGCGGACATAGCTCTGATACAGGCTAATCAGTGTTTGGGGATCAGACCCCCATCATGTTCCGCACAAATATTTCACAATGTTCATTGCTTTCATACACTTTTCCCTGATGAATTCAGTATGTGATGCAAAATTCATTTGATGGTCAAATATAGTGCCCAAAACTTTCACTGAACTAGTCGACTTAATTTCATGATTGTTGTCTGTAATCGATGTCTCGCCTGGCCCAATGTTCTTATTATTGAGATGAATTAGAACTTTTTTACGATCATTGAGCTCTAAACTCAGGTTCCTAAGGTTTACTCTCACAATATTGAAGCTCGCTCGATTACGTTCCAACAACTAGAGGAGGGGTGAAATCCGCTATAGAGACAAACGTCGTCAGCAAATGTTGAACTGAGCACGCTTCGCGGAATACTATCTAAAATACCTTTGATGGTAGATGATGAACAAGAGAGGGCTTAGCAACCCCCTTGCGGAACTCCTGTACCAAGCATGCGACATTCTTCTTCCAACAAATCTGTGAATATATGTCTCTCTTGTGTCAAAAATTTGACAAAACTAAGGATTCTTCCTGCCGAATGGGTTTATTCGAGATTTTCATCGCCGACCCCTATTCTTCTTGATGCATGGTGATTCTTTATTAGTTCATTTATTAATATGAAAAACTTTCATACAATTTCTTCGTTTTTGTAAAATTTGCGCGAGCCTCCTTGAAAGTTGGGAAAATGTAAACTTCACGAGCGGCGTGGTTCCGGGCACAACGAAAATACACGTGTTTCGTCGTTTTGCTTTTCCAGTAGAATAAAATCGAAACGGAGCCGATAGATTATTTATAATTTTTGGCAGCCGGATTGTAACTAGATTCGGTCTCACGACAGACAAACAAGTTGAATTGTGCTCCTCGAGGTGCTCCTTCATGAATCAACAAAAATAAGCGAAATCGACGACAGCCTCCTTAATCAGGAAGCCAGGATGAGCAACGTTTCGGCGAGGTTTATATCCGGATAGGCGGACACTCGTCCCATTTTGCCAAGTCCATCGTTTCTTTGAGATCCGGAACTTGGAAACATCAAGGTCAGCGGTCACCCATTCGGACACCGAACGCAAAAACGGGGCTCAACAAGAATCTTTGACCGAAATAGCTCCTCCGCCCACTTCTGAATTTTCTACCTCTTCAGTTACACAGGAAAAACGAAGGAATTCTTCTTCTGCCCTAAAAAAAATGTCGTCCAGAAACCACCGCCTACGTATTCATCGAACGAGTCACGTATCCATGACCAGGATACTCACAGGTGTCGAATATTCAACCAGCGTGGTTGAATTATTTTCGAATAAACGTTTTACATTGTGGTTACTACAATTATAGTACCTTTCATGACTGATGGAACATGTAGGGTGATACTGAAACAGTGATGAATCCAATCCACTCTGTTGTATGGGAATTATGAGAGAAGGATCTTGAATATCACAAGACAATCTACCGCTTTCAAACATTCTTCAGTGCTCTCCTGGTGTCCATCATCAACGTCCAGAATCTGAAGAATATTCTCCTCCAACCAATCACTCACAATTCCCACGGAATTGGACAATCACAAGAAACCCCACAGGATGTTATAGATTGTTTCGGAGCCTAGAATTTCCTTTCGCTAAAATTCCCTGTATGATTTTCCCGATCTAATCAACGAGCTTGGAAAGGAAAACTCTTATCACTATAGGCTTTTTATGGAGTAGATACTAGCACAGAAATTCATATGGAAAAATATCATTTGTTTCACATACATGTTGAACGTGACTGCAGAAAGAAAATCAGACCCTTAGACCACTCTAGGCCGACATACGCTCAAAATAGCTGTTTATCGGTATTCATTTTAGTGTGGCGGAACCAATCGACCGAAAATTCTGACAAAAAATCACGAAATCCTGTCTCAATGCAACAAATATGCACGAGATATTCGCAGGATTTTCAATCGTCACACAGCGGCTAGGGAACTATTTCAAATTATCAAAAATTTCTCGAAAAGCCGGAGTGATAGGTACAGGTAGGGGAGAAATTTTCCTCAGTGGGTTCTTGTGTATTCTATAAGGAAAAAAAACTTTGCCCAATCTTTTATGTGGTACATCGGCTCGAGGAAAATTAAAAAGTGCCAAAAACGCTGTGTGTTGCGTAAGAAGATCACTTGAACGTACTCAGTCACTCCCCACAGGGATGAAACTATGATTTCCAAGGATATCGTCGAATTTTACGCGGATAACTATGTTGTGAGGGCTGCTTTGGTGATTTCTAGACCGAATCTAGATTCAGAAGAGCTGAATAGGAATATAGGAGATTGAGCATTTCATTCCCATTCTTTCGGTAATCAATCTCATCGAGTGAAACATTCGTCTGACCAGAGAATGACATTTCACACCATCAGTCCATCCGTCATCCTTGAGCCTAGTACAAACTCGTGAATTTGGAATCGAAGAATAATTGGCTACCCCCGTGCCGTTCGGAACAAGAGAGTACCGTCACAATGGTGAAGTCATTGGCATGAGTGCGACATGAAAACGTTGGACTGCGGCGTCCGTTACACTCTTAGCTAGGATATGACGAGTTCCGCGCGAAACAGACCTACAAAAAGGGTCATGTTTCGTATTTTTTCCTTGACTTTCGTATTCGATTTCATGGTACGAAATATGAACTTCACACCGTCTATAAGGCCCCAAAAGAATTTGCAGGTATCTCCGACGTACATTACTTTGTCCCCTTGAATTATCTCCGACAAAAAAAATTGAGCAATTTTTCAATAAAATGCATATTCCTCGAATCCGCTCAGAGATACAGAGATGCGATTCACGTCTTTCAAATGATCTCGAAAAAAATTATCGGAAACAATTCTGTAGAGTTGATTTTAAGGTTTTGGGTCATTTCAACGGGCAGAAGAGTGGAACTCATAGGAAATCTAATCTCTCAAAACTCCAACTCTTCGAGAATCTGACATTCTATATGAGTTGTTATGTTCTGTCGGAAAAAATGGCCCCAAATTCCTTTTCTGGGTTCTAGAGCCTCTATTACCTAATTATCACCAATGTACTTTCCAGGCTTATGGAAATCGTATGTTTTCTGTAAGTGTGCGGAATTTGGATCCTCGACACCATTTTTATTAGAAAGCTCAGCAAATTCCTTCAAAATGACCTCTTACCGAAGTCAATTCCATTTGTTTGAGCCAGAGTTGTAGCGTTCGAAAGATCACTGAATCTCGATAGTTCTTCAGAGGTGGGCTAGAGGTACCGGAGACAGCAGTAAGGAAAACTCGCGCCTCCCCTTATTCGATGACGTCCACCGACTTGCCGCACTCGAGCTAAGGGTTCATCTTTCATATGTTGTAACTACGGTCGGAATGCATGAAATCGATTTCATCAAGTAGTCATTTTGGAGGAAATTTTCTTAGCTTTCCGATAGAATTGGTTTTGAGGATCCAAATCTCTGCGCATGCGCAGAGAAGAGACGATTCCCAGAAGCCTGGAAGATGGATTTGTGATGATTCGCAAAAGTAGGCCTTAAAACGCGAAAAAGGAATTTGGGGCCATTTTTCCAAATGAACGCAACAATTCACATAGAATGTCAAATTTCAAAGATTCTGAAGATCTGTGTATTCGATATTAGATTCCCGATGTTCCTCACTTTCTCGCCCGTGAAAACGACCCAAAATCTTGGAATCAATTTCACGAAATTGATTCCGATAGATTTTTTCAAGACCTTGTGAGTGCCATAACCCCAAAATTTCAATTTTTCATTTATCAATCTCTAAAATACACGTACTAATAAGTCTGTATATAATATTCAAATCTTTGCGCGTATTGGAGCCGATAAGGCAGATGTTTGCTTTCCTTCTAGTGTCACGCGGTGGTGGATAGACCCACACGAAGACGTAAATATGCATATGCTAATACATAGAAACTCTAGAATATTCCATGAATTTCTATGAGGAATTTTTTATATAAAACTTCATAAAATGATAATCTTTCTTTTGTTATGATAAAGCTCATTTTCTGAGCTACAAGATGTATATAGTCACTTTTTAAAACGAATTAACTTTGCACGTTCATTTTATTTTGCAAACAAAATGTTACTGTGAAAAAAGCGGAAATGAATTTTTTTGTTCCACTTTTTTGATATATGATTCCGTCAATATTCTAAGAGACGCAATCTACCTCGAAGTTCCTTATTTAGAAGGAAATAAGCTAGAAATTAGATAGGTTGTAGATACTGTAAATATTTATTGTAAAATGAGTTTGTGAGAGGAATAGCCTATTTCCACATGAAAGTATCGATGGGAAAAATAGCCTAGTATCAAAAGAACCAAAATTTTTGGCTAATTTTTATCAATTTTCAACATAGATGGAAAGCCACGTGTTTCTAGAAAGTTCTAAGGATTTATCTTTTTGTTTTTGGCAATGAATAAGAAACAAGTCTATCTGAATTTTGCATTGAATTCATTTCCTTTAGAGATGAAGAATCAAATTGGGTATGCAGATTTTGCAAGATTGCTCCATTTGTGTCATTTTTTCAATGAAATAGTGATTCTCAAAAGGATCGATAATCTATTCGTTCATCTACCATTCTACACAGATATATTGTACAGCCAAAAGACCAGGTATAGATACAGGCGCATCAGGCCATTCAGGCCGTCTTATGCTCAGTTGGATGTCAGAGTTGTATCGAGCTTGGTCTCTTGGCTATCGATCCATAGTGCTCATGTATATGAGATTATCAATAAATGCTATATTTTGAGTTCCAATGTGTACTCAAAATTTGTAGAATCTCGATACAGCTCAGAGACGCGATTTGGGTGGAGGAACGGTCCTAAGTACCCGTCCTCACAAAAAATCAGCCGTCTCATCCAACCTCTACGCAGATATCCTGGATTGGTGGGTCGGTGGCCCTCAGTACCCACCACCCCCTTCTACGTGTCTCTGCGATATCCAAGTCGTATGATTTTCGAAGGATGGTATGTGAGCGGCCCTAAGTACCTACTCCACACACCTTCTAAAATCATTAAATTTCTCTCATCATATTTCATTTCATCCAAGGGCCTAAGTACCCAAGGATGGATAAAATTTGATGGAGAAATGAAGAATTGATCACCCCTAAAGACCATTATCATCTCATGAATATACGCACACCTCTATCGAGGTATCCCTTTACGATCATTATGCTCCGGCTCTCTCCCTAGATCCAGAGCCCATATTTGTACCCTTACAACCTTTCGGAAGCCGTGAATCGCATCTCTGTATCTTTGAGTGGAATCGAAAATTATGCATTTTATTGAAGGAAATACCCAAACTTTCTTGTCAGGGATAATTCGAGGGAACAAAGTGATGCACGTTGGAGATACCTACAAAATTTTTTGGGGCCTCATAGGCGGTGGAAAGTTCATATTTTGTACCACAGAATCGGATAAGAGAGTCAAGGAAAAAATACGAGACATAACCCTTTTTCGTAGGTCTGTTTCGCGCGAAACTCTTCATATCCTAGCTAAGAGTGTAACGGACGCCACAGTCTAACGTTTTCATCGGTAACGGTGGAATAACCATTACAGCCGTTGTCTGGGGTGGATATTCTCTCTCGTCGCGTCTCGAGCCAGCAGCCTCGAGAACACGTATTTACACCAACATACGCCTTTTTGTTGAGGTGGTGTTCGAGACGACAACGCTGCTGGGAAGAGTTGCTGCATAGACCGGGGATCCCTGACAGGGAGGCAACCCGGCCTACACCTGTGACAGCCGCAGGAGCCGACTCTAGAGGAGTCTGCTGGGCTCGACGACAACAACACCAGCTGATGAAGCCCAGGGCGGGCTACCCGGGCCATAGGATGCTGTTTTGTCCTTTCAGGGCCCATCACTGCGTTCACATACCCCGCGGCACCACAGAAGGGGTCCGGGGTCCGTGCAAGGCTGATAGCGGATGCGGAGAACCCGGCGCACTATCTTTTCTGAAACTCAACTTTGCTAGCAAACCCGCTTCAATCGGCTTCATCAGCTATCAGGATGATTCAAACGGCATTCTCTTCGAAATTTTCTCAGCTACACGATGCGCGATGCGTTTTTTGTCCTAAACTCGAGGGGGAGGGGTGGGGGCGGTAAACGCCTCCCCCCCCCCCCAAAAACAACGATATTTTCCCGAAACAAAACATACACGTGACGAGTCCCTCGTTCTACTGCCAACTTGAATACACTTGAAGCACATTCTAGGACCCTATTGTTGAATTTTGGGCCTATGCTCGAACCTGGAAATCACTGCTATGAATTTTGAGAGCGATTTTCAGCCAGAAACATGTTATAGACACCGCATATTTGACCGAAATCGTTGATTCTAAGTCGGTGACCGTTCTACTCCTCCTGAAAAACGAAGGCGATGAAATCTGGGATTATTTGACGATATTCTCAGCCAACTCTCGAATTCAGAAATTGCTGTTGAGATTGTTGCGATGCGTTTTGAGCTAAAAACGGTTGGAAATGCCCTTCCGCCTGATCAAAGTCATGGATTTTAGCTCGGATTCCCTATTACTGCCAGCTCGAAAACACTCTGTGTGCAGTCTAAAATGACTGAATATGATTTTGACATCAATCCTGAGTCTCAGAAATACTGCAGGATGATTTATGACCGATATCAGGACAGAAAAGCGAGAGAAAATTTTGACGTGTGGGAAAAAATATGAATTTTAGATAGAGGGGAACTCTACTGCCGAGAAGTTAAGGCTTGACGTACATTCCAGTCCTCCCCCACAAAATTTCGAGCTCAAGCCAGAATCTGGGAATTGCTGCTGAGAGCTCTGAGATCGATTCTGAGCCCAAAGCGTGAGATGAATCGAGCAAATTTATGCGTAATTATGAATCATAGGTTGAAAACCGCTCTACTGCCACATGGAAAATGGTCACATCACAATCCAGAGTTATTCAACAAAATTTTGAGCATAATTTGAGATCTGGGGAGAGCTTCTGAGAGTACTGGGATCGATTCTGATACGGCATGTGCCGGGAGTGTGTCACTAGCGTTGCAAATCATCCCGATTGGCCGATTTTAGCTCAGAATTCCTACTGCTGCCAGCTTGGAAATACTTGGAGTATACTTTGTGATTACTCGACGAGATTTTGACACAGATACCGAGTCTGAGAACTGCTGCAGTGAGAGTTAGTGCCGGTATTGGGTCGAAAGAGGCTGACAGATACGGGAGGTTTGGCGCAAAATGATGATATTAAGGTGAATAGAAGAAGTACCGCCAACAAATCAACAATTGAAACCAATTCTGGATCTCACTCACAGAATTTTGAGCCATCTCCGACACCCGAGAATCGCTGCCAAGAGCACTGAGAACAATCCTGATCCAGCAGCATTTCAGAAGGGTAGGAAATTCTCGCATAATTGTGGATTATAGGCCGGGAATCGTCCTACTGACACCTGAATAACAATCGAGTTACATTTTGGGATCATTCCTCGTGATTTCTAACAGAACTCCGATTCTTTATATATCTGCTGGAAGCTTTGAGCTCGATTCCGAGGCAGGAATCGCGAAGTGGCATTAGAAATGAACCAGATCTAATGATTCTAACTCCCCATGAGTACTACTGCTACCCCAAGGATACATACAGTGGAATCTAGGATCACAGATAGGAATTTGTAGCCAAATCCTGCATCTGACAATTCCTGTAGAGGAATTTCAGATGCATATTGAGCTCAGTATTGTCGTAAATTACAGTCGATCTGATGAGAAATAGTTGAATTTTTTTCTTCAATTGTACTACCGCCAAGGTAAGTACCATTCCATCTCGTTACGAGTCCAAAAGTGAATATTTTGAGCCCGGTGTCATGCCCCCAAATCACTGCAGTGTGATCTGCAGTCAAGATTGGGCCGAAATTGTCGGAAAACCGTGCGGATCCCACGAAGAATCACGAGTTTTAGGAGGGAAATCATACTACTGCCAACTCGAGAATGATCTTATCAAGTTCCAAGTTTGCGAGTGAATTTTATGGGCACATTTTCGTGTCTCAAAACTACTGCAGTGCGAATTGAGACCAACATTTGGGCCAGAGTACTCGCAAATCAGCGCGGGTTATATGAAAGAAGATGAATCCTAGGGCGTAAATCCTACTCCTGCCCACTTGAGAATGGATCCAGTACATTTTGAGTTCCGCTAGAAGTATTTTGGGCCTGGTCCCGTGTCTGACGATTACTGCAGTGCGATCTGCGATCGGTATTGGGCCCAGAATTGTGGGAAACTTCTGCGGATCCTAAAGAAAATGATGATTCCTAGGGGGTAAATTGTACTACTGCCAATTTTATGAGGAATCCAATCCATTCTTGAATCGACTAGGAACATTTGAAGCCCAGCTCCGTCGCTCAGAATCACTGCAGTGGGATTCAAAACCAGTATTTGGCCCCGAAACGTTGGAAATCCGTGTGAATTCCACGAGAAATGATGGGGTTCAGAATGGAAATCGTTATACTGCCAAACCGCGAGCGATTTCATCGGATTCCTTGTTTGTCAGTGAATATTTTGGGCCTGGTCTGCTTATTTATATCTGCTTATATATACCCATATATACTCGTCACGGCAACGCTATACCTATATATATCATAGCATGCTCATGGCAGGCAGCGTCATCTCATAACTGCCTAGGCAATCTTCCCAATCCTTACACACACGCATAATGACCTGTGTGTGTCGTCTACATCATGAATTTTCCACCCAGAAGTCGATGTCTGGGTATCAACAGGGCCCCGGGTCGGCAAGGTGCGGTATAACCTACCCTAAGGTAGTTATACCGGTCGGCAGGCCCTCGCGCCGGCAGCGGTATCACCACAGTGTGTCGTCTGTACGCGTCCACGATTTTCATCCTAAGATTGATCATTTTCCGTGGGATCCGTACGGATTTCCGACGATCCGGGGCCCGATACTGGTTATACACGGCACTGCAGTGGATCTCAGTGACGGGACTGGGCTCAAATTTCTAGTCGATCCCAAAATTAACTGGATCTCTCATCGAGTTTGCAGGAATAGGATTCACCCCCTAGAATTCATGATTCTGAATTTGATTCGCAATTATTCCTGATAATTCTAGGCCCAATACCGATCTCAGATCGCACTGCAGTGACTCTGAGACATGGGACCAGGCCCAAAATATTCACTGACAAACAAGGAATCCGATGGGATCGCTCGCGGTTTGGCAGTATTACGATTTCCATTCTGAACCCCATCATTTCTCGTGGAATCCGCACGGATTTTCGACGTTTCGGGGCCAAATACTGGTTTTGAATCGCACTGCAGTGATTCTGAGCGACGGAGCTGGGCTTCAAATGTTTCTAGTCGATTAAAAGATGTATTGGATTCCTATTGAAATTGGCAGTGGTACGATTTACCCCCTAGGAATCATCATTTTCTTTAGGATCCGCAGAAGTTTCCCACAATTCTGGGCCCAATACCGATCGCAGATCGAACTGCAGTACTCGTATCGAATTCTGAGCTCAAATCGGCCAATCAGGATGATTTGCAACGCTAGTGACACACTCCTGACACATGCCGTATTAGAACCGATCCCAGTACTCTCAGAAGCTATCCCCAGATCTCAGATTACGCTTAAAATTTTGTTGAATAACCCTGGATTGTGATGTGACCATTTTTCATGTGGCAGTAGAGTGGTTTCCAACCTATGATTCATAATTACGCATAAATTTGCTCGATTCATCTCACGCTTTTGGCTCAGAATCGATCTCAGAGCTCTCAGCAGCAATTCCCAGATTTGGGCTTGAGCTTGGAATTTTGTGAGGGAGGACTGGAATGTACGTCAAGCCTTAACTTGTTGGCAGTAGAGTTCGTCTCCATCTGAAGTTCAGTTTTTTCCCAACCGTCAATTGTTTTTGTAGCTTTTCTGGCCTGATATCGGTCATAAATCATCCTGCAGTAGTTCTGAGACTCGGGATTGATGTCAAAATCATGTTCAGCCATTTCAGAGTACACTCCAAATGTTGTTGAGCTGGCAGTAGTAGAAAATCCGAGCTACAATCCATGACTTTGGTCAGGCGGAAGGGCATTTTCAGCCGTTATTAGCTCAAAACGCATTGCAACAATCTCAACAGCAATTTCTGGATTCGAGAGTTAGCTGAAAATCTCGTTAAATAATCCCAGAATTCATCGCCTTTGTTTTTCAGCAGGAGTAGAACGGTCACCGACTTAGAATCAACGATTTCGGTCAAATATGCAGTGTCTATAACATGTTTCTGGCTGAAAATCGCTCTCAAAATTCATAGCAGTGATTTCCAGGTTCGAGCATAGGCCCAAAATTCAACAATAGGGTCCTAGAATGTGCTCCAAGTGTATTCAAGTTTGCAGTAGAACGAGGGACTCGTCACGTGTATGTTTTGTTTCGGGAAAATATCGTTGTTTTTGGGGGGGGGGGCGTTTATCGCCCCCACCCCTCCCCCTCGAGTTTAGGACAAGAAAGGTATCGCGCATATTGTAGCTGAGAAAATTTCGAAGAGAATGCCGTTTGAATCATCCTGATAGCTGATGAAGCCGATTGAAGCGGGTTTGCTAGCCGCGTTGAGTTTTTGAAAAGATAGTGCGGCGTGGGCGCGGAGAACTTGCCGAGGCCCTCGCTCCCGGGTGAGCGAGGGCGTGTGTGATTCGCGCATGTAATTTTGCACGCATGCACTCACATGACGTACCGGGGATGGAAAATGGTAACATTCGATGCCCGCAAGCACCGTACTGCATCCATATCACACCCCCTAGCAGACGTGCACGGGATGATAAGTGCCCTTGTTGCACTTATCATAATCATGCATCACACACCCGCATGCCACATACACACTGCGTACTCATCGCCAGAACCACAACACTGCTGCCGACCTGGGTGTGCCAGGGTGGTGCCGAGGAGATGACGACTACGAGATGATGTCGAAATCTTGCCGACGGTGCCGTATACCTGGGGAAGTTGTCCCAGGACTATTTGCCATCCGAGCAGCTGCCCCATACGCAAATAGCCCCTCACATCCGTTCAATCAGCTGGCGTGAGGTTATTGGTGCATGCAACACCTGTTCCATGCACAATAAATGCTCTAGTCCGCTGCCGACACCCACGCGATCGCGCACACATCGAGGGTTGTCAGCCACACCTGGGTAAGCACACACGACGACATCCGGATACCAGGGTGACCACGAGACCGATGCCGACGAGGAGACCCACGTGCACGCGGACGCGTGCAGACGACATACTGTGGTGATACTGCTGCCGACGCGAGGGCCTGCCGACCGGTATAACTACCTCAGGGTAGGTTATACCGCACCTTGCCGACCCGGGGCCCTGTTGATTTCCAGACATCGACTTCTGGGTGGAAAATTCATGATGGAGACGCCACACGCAGGTCATTATGCGTGTGTGTAAGGATTGGGAAGATTGCCTACTCAGTTATGAGATGATGTCTGCCTGCCATGAGCATGCTATGATATATATAGGTATAGCGTTGCCGTGACGAGTATATATGGGTATATATATACTCGCGTACCTGATTGTATGCAGTAGAAGTACGAAGAGTGGAGGCAGTAGCGAGCTGCGCAGAGCCTCCAAGCTTACGTATGCTTGCCGTGAGCGCGAGTAAAATAGAATATGCAACTTGTGGGGGCGAAAAAACAGTGCTGTACCCACAATCGAGGAGATTTCTGCCGTGGATTTTGTATCTCGTTGCCGATTTGCTGCCTTGCGCTCGTACGCGTATCTCATAATTTGCCGCGCCACGTCCACCAGAGGGCGATGTTAGTTTTCCGGGCATTCTGAGAGCCAATCAGAATTGATGGTGTTGACCAATCAGAGGCTTTCTTTTATTGAGGAAGAAGACGAGCTTTTGCCGGGAAGAAGACGACCATTGTGCCACTTGTTGGATAGTCTTTGATATAGACGCACGTGCTTGCGCGAGCGGCCGCAAGCCGAGACAGTGACCACGTCGCCAGGGCCTCTTCGCCCGAAGGGCAGAGCCCTGAAAATTGCTATTGCCAAGGATAATTTTGGAAAGACAATTGTGGAAATCTCTAAGGATGTCGAACATCAACGGTGAGTGGTCTTGATCTTTTCAATCAGTGAGTGAATCCCCTCGTGCGTACCACGAGAGTCTCGTGCGCACGTATTTGCCATCGTCGAGTTTTGCCGAACCGGACTCCTGGGGAGGCTGACGATGCTGGAGTGCACCCTGAACAATTGTCGAGACTCCAGCACGTCCCAGCAGTCACGGACGTGTCATGTCGTGATCACACCAAATTTAGGGAGTAAAAATCGTGCGTGGGCCAGATAGACATGTTGCTTCGTGTCGTGAGCGTGGCGTGGAAATTGCCGCGGAGCAGCCATTTTGAGGGTGTTTTGGAGCAGTGTGCTCTCTCTCAACTTTGAAGTCCGAGTTTGTCAGAGTTTGCTGAGATAGTGTGCCGAGAAGTGTGTGACAATTTTGATTGTATTTTTCAGGGAATTAGAGGCATTCTCTCAGAATGATTTGATAATAGTGATGATAAATCTTCACTCAAATATTAAAGTGATTCTGCGAGAGTAGTGCCGCGAAGCCCGTGATATGTAGATCCTCGTATCGACCGCGTAGAAGCAGCGTGTGAAGTATTGTGGGAAACATACGGACGAGATTATTTTATCATGAAATTCGATTTGATTATTTCGAGTGTGAGCGTTCCCTCCCCCTTCTTTTCCGACAATTTTAGGTGGAAATACGGTAGGTGAAGCAGAGATGCAGCGTTGCAGTAAATTTGCAGAGTCGTGTTCGCCGTTCATTGCGCGAGACCCGCGCCTTAGGCTAAGAGTCCCATTAAAAATAAATGAGCGTGACCCGTAATTCATTTTTCACGTCACACATGTCGCACTTATGCCGATGATTTGACCATTGTGATGGTACTCTCTCATCTCGAACGAGACGAGGGTAGCCAATTTTTCTTTGATTCCTACTGTCCACAAGTTTGTATTAGGCTCAGGGATGCTGGATGGACTGATGATGTTAAATATCATCTTCCCGTCATCCGAATGTTTCAGTCCATGAGATTGATTAGACTCCACCAAGAGGGTGGGAATTAACTGCTCAATATCCCATATTTAGATGGATTCTAGGAGCTTCCACGGAAAGGGGGAAGCTCTGACTGTCTTGAGAGCGTGGAAAATCTGATTTTTGATGGATTTCCGGCTCTTCTGAATCTAGATTCGGTCCGAAAATCACCAAATTAACCCTCACAACACAACTATCTGCGTAAAATGTGAAGATATTCTTGGAGAAAATAGTCCTCGAAATAGTCTCATCCCTAAAGAAAGTTACTGAGTACGTTCAAGTGAGCTTTTTACGCAAAAACAGCATTTTTGGTACTTTTCAATTTTTTTCGAACTGTCGTACCACCTAGAAGATTGGGCGAAGTTGTTTTCCTTGTAGAATACAGAAAAACTCACTAAGGGAAATCTTATCACGACCTGCACCTATCGATCTTACGGTAAATTTTTGATAATTCAAAAAAATTTCCTAGCCGCTGTATGACGATTGAAAATCCTGCGAATATTTCTTGCATATTTGTTGCATTGAGACAGGATTTCGTGATTTTCTTTCAGAATTTTTGGTCGATTGGTCTCGCAACACTGAAAGGAATACCGATAAATGGCTTTTTTGAGCGTATGTCTGCCTAGCCCGGTGTACCCGAACGCATTTTTTTCCGAAGTGAAAACTACCTCTCAGATTATTTTGGTTTCTGATTCTACATTATTGGGGCATCATTTTCTCACAAAAACTAAAACGCGAGCTGAGCCCTTCCGAAGGAATGTCGTTTGGAACATTTTCCGGCCAGTCTCCGAACGCCCTATGTGATATGGCTCGTCCCTTGTTGGATATGAGCCCAAAACGAAGTTTCTTCAATCCCCAACACTAGATTTCAGAAAATGTGACCTTTTTGGGTCCTTCTCAGGCTTGTTGAGGTAGGGGAGAGCGGGGTTTGTCGGGCATAGCTAATTAAAACCCGCTTGGCAACTACGATTTCTACTTTAATCGGATCTGCGAGTGAGCATTCGACAGAGAAACATCTCAGGAATGATGGGATATTTTTTTTTTAATTTTTTCACTCGCATATTTTCATAGAAATGCTATTTTCTAAACCTTAATCGGCACGATGGGTAATCGCGGGGTATAGCAGACAGTCGTGTAGGGTATGATGGGCACTCACGATTTTTAAGTATAATAATAACACTACACATACAGAATTGTTGTCATTCGCATATTTGAACATTTTTCTACCTAATCTGATGCCTCAGGTCCATGTCATGCCGTGAAATGATGGTAAAACACGATTCTTCAACAAAGAGATGTCACAGCTCGGATCTCACTCGCTCGCACACACGAGTTTATTATGCGTTCTAGATGCATGACACGAATCTGGTGGTCATATTATGTGATACAGCTTCTAATCCACCACCCACAGCATTGGTAGCACTCACTTTTCACTTACATCGAGGTAAAGTTATCAATAATATCGATAAACAATCACATCCGTGGTGCAGCGAGAGCAGAATATCAACAACACGAGGCGACGCGGAGGTTAGGTTAGGTTGAGTGGCGCCACGCGGCTCGTGTTCTGTGGCTGTATGTTGGAGCTGGCCAACGCGCCCCGCTTCTTGTGTCCATCACACCCCGTTCCACTCACCTTCGTATTACCATTATTAATTGCTCAAAAACTACTCATCGGATCACTTCGATTCAAATTGGAGATTAAAGCTAACGAACAAAGCTACCGATGAGAGATGGGTAGCCAAGTATTTTCGATCAAATTGGCGTACGAACGGTAGAGTGCATACAGGCGTGACACGCGATATTGTACCTCGAATTTTGACGTACGATTTTGAAGGGTCAAAACATATTGAAATTTCTTGTAACTCTCCAGGGAAAAACTTGGTGATACACTGATGCGAATTCATGAACATTCGCATTTTTAAATATTTTTTTGTATTTTATAACTGGGGTGCCCAAATTCTCGAGCTGCCCACCATACCCCGCTCTGCCCTAGTGCATGTACCCCGAAAACACTTCAAAAAGGCAAAAAAACCAATGTTTTGAGGCCTCAAGAGCTCGTTTGAGAGCCCTTGGGTAGATTGGGCCATAAATGTCTATGTACTCTCTTTCGAAGGTTGCACACTATCTCCACATGAAGAAGGTTTTGGAACAAACCATTCTCATATGGAGACCTTTCCATTAAGGCACTCAAGGAACTGTTGAAACTGTAAAACAGGTTTTCCTTGTGAGAATGGGATCGGAGTGGATTTGAAACGGAGTAATACGTGTTTTTCCATCGTTTCGCACAAGGATTGTCCGTCCTTTGATTCGAGCGAGTTGAAAACGGTGCCCATGAAAGCAAGAAATAGCTTGGAGTCCTCTCTTTGGATAGGTCAATAGCTTTTGTGTGCGCACTCGTGTTCGTATTTCTCGTTTCTCCAGTCAATTACAGATGCAGTTTATATCTGAACTCCTCCATATTGGGTCTGAATCGATGGAAGAGAAAGAGTATCATAGATGATTCGAACAATGAAAGAATCTGCACAACCATATCCGTGACATCTTTTTCGTGTAGCCCGACTGACGAAGAAAGCATCAGGTCTGCGGAACATGGATCTTGATAAAACTCTGAGAATCATCTTGTTTTGGTGAAAAATGGAAGTATCTCTGAGGGTGAAGTCCAATAGGCCTACTATCCCAAGAGACAGCTATGGAGAATAACATTGTCCAGATAGGCCCATGTTAAAAAGACACATGTTTAGATATACTGACAATGCTAACCTCCATAGCTGTATCTCGGGATGGAAGACCCGTTGGACTTCACCCTTGGAGATACCTCCATTCTTCATCGGGACAAGATGATTCCCAGAGTTTCATCAAGATCCGTGTTCCGCAGACCTGATGTCCTCCTCGTGAGCCCTTTTCTCGAAATGCTGTTCTCACATCCGACCTCAAAGACACGAGGAAAACTAACTTTGATTGATCTACATGATAGCGGAAAACGTATATAGCAATGAGTCATTAAAATATCACTCGATTACGCATCCTGCCGAGGAAGGATAATTTGTTCCCAGGAAATATAATGAAACCACCCGATAACATTTGAATTTTTCGTATATTTTATACAAGTCGAAATTTCCAAATGACTTGTTCAACAATCATGAGAGATATTACAGATTTCTCGTCCTTGATGATGAATATCGAACTTTGTTCTTATCGATCTTGAAGGACGTTGGGGAATAGAATCGATTCCCAAAATTTCGTATTGTAAATTTCATTACGACGTTTTGTCCACAAAGATTCGTGGTCCTCATCAGGCTTGGGTTTTGTTATTCTTCAGATCGCCATGGTATATTAGGATATCTCTGAAACTTTCAACATTGGCTGTCACAGCTCAGCCAAACTGGTTGTAAGAAGTTTCTTCGGATCTAACCTGTCAAACTATCTTCGTTCGGATGTCCTTAGAGTGGTCAACGAGTTGGAGCTTGATTGGTGGATGTGGGGAGATACTAGAGTCAATTACAGATGCAGTTTATATCTGAACTACTCCATATCGGGGCTAAATCGACGGAGGAGGAAGAGTATCATAGATGATTCGAACAATGAAAGAATCTGCGCAACCATATCCGTGATATCTTTTTTATGTAGCCCGACTGACAAGGAGAGCATCAGGTTTGCAGCATGTGGATCTTGATGAAACTCTGGAAATAATCTCGTTTTGGTGAAGAATGAAAGTATCTCTGAGGGTTAAGTCCAACAGGCCTACTATCCCAAGATACAGCTATGGAGATAAACATTGTCCATGTAGGCTTATGTTAAAAAGACACATGTATAGATATACTAACAATGCTAACCAACTAATTGATCTACATGATAGTGGAAAACTTATATAGCGATGAGTCATGAGAATATCAAGTACGTAGTTGATTTAAATGTTTTGTAAAACTATTCGTCTCTCGCGTCTCATCGACCTTGAAGGGTGGTAGGCAATTAAATCAATTCCCGAAATTTCGTGATGGAAATCTTATTACGACGTTCTGTCCACAAAGACTCACTCTGTTTACCTGTATTAACAGGAGCCAGACGTTATGTCTGGTCTCCAGCACAAGATCGTTCAATATATGAGGATATCTCTGAAACTTTTGGTTTTCGGTCTCAAAAAGTGTCACAGTGGTGGAAATCGAGATACACGGCTAGAGCTCGTTATTGAGCAAGCACAATGGTTCAAGTATAAAGATTGCATGCAATTAGGTGTTAGAATGTAGTAACGAAAATCAGAATTGAAATATACTGAACGCTCCACCAATGGTTTCATCATTCCTCGATGCATTCCCCACAAAAATACAAAAATGGGGCAGCACAGGCCTCGTTAAAGCGGATGATACTCGTGGAGCGTCCAAAGTCTCTGTGGGTGGAAATTGGTATGATATTTTGAGGGTATTTGCAACATGTTCACAGTGTTTAGAGGTCTGTAACCCCCCCCCCCCTACCGCGCGTGCCTTCCAAAAAGCTGTGCGATTAGGCATGTTGTACGCACGTTCTCTTTTTGGTTTTATCCGGTTCTCTGACTTTCCCGTCAAAGCACATAGGTCCACAACATCTCAATTTTTTTTGTCTTTTCATGGAGAATACGATAAAGAATCTCCGTTGTGTCTCTAGATTACGCTCCACGAGCTGTAGCGTCTAAAGCGACTCATGAATTTTTTCACAAAAGTCTGTGACACTCACATCTCTACGAGTCACGGCTGAGCACAGTAAGGCACACCTTCCTCCACCAGAAGAATCGTAACTTTGAACCATTAGGAATCAGTCTGAGAAGTTACAGAACTTGATCGGAAACGCTCCACTCACGAGAGCCTGCCAAATTTCAAGAGCCTGACGTTGTGACACGTGAATTCCTCGTTTTTTGGGTGTTTTCCCGCACATGATTGACTCTAGTATCTCCCCACATCCACCAGTCAAGCTCCAACTGGTTGACCACTCTCAGGACATCCGAACGAAGATAGTTTGACAGGTTAGATACGAAGAAACGTCCTACAACCAGTTTGGCTGAGCTGTGACAGCCAATGTTGAAAGTTTCAGAGATATCCTCATATACCATGACGATCTGAAGAATAACAAAACCCAAGCTTGATGAGGTCCACGAATCTTTGTGGACAAAACGTCGTAATAAAATTTGCGATACGAAAGTTTGGAGATCGATTTTATTCCCCACCGTCCTTCAAGATCGATAAGAACAAAGTTCGATATTTATCATCAAGGACGAAAAATCTGTAATATCTCTCATGATTGTTGAACAAGTCATTTGGAAATTTCGACTTGTATAAAATATACGAAAAATTCAAATGTTATCGGGTAGTTTCATTATATTTCCTGGGAACAAATTATCCTTCCTCGGCAGGATGCGTAATCGAGTGATATTTAAATGACTCATTGCTATATACGTTTTCCACTATCATGTAGATCAATCAAAGTTGGTTTTTCTCGTGACTTTGAGGTCGAATGTGAGAACAGCATTCCGAGGAAGGGGCTCACGAGGAGGACATCAGGTCTGCGGAACACGGATCTTGATAAAACTCTGGGAATCATCTTGTTCCGATAAAAAATGGAGGTATCTCCAAGGGTGAAGTCCAATGAGTCTTCCATCCTGAGATACAGCTATGGAGGTTAGCATTGTTGGTATATCTAAACACGTGTCTTTTCAACATGGGCCTATCTGGACAATGTTTATCTCCATAGCTGTATCTTGGGATAGCAGGCCTATTGGACTTTACCCTCAGAGATACTTCTATTTTTCACCAAAACGAGATGATTCTCAGAGTTTTATCAAGATTCATCTTCCATAGACCTGATGCTCTCTCTGTCAGTCAGGCTACACGAAAAAGATGTCACGGATATGGTTGTGCAGATTCTTTCATTGTTCGAATCATCTATGATACTCTTCCTCTTCCATCGATTCAGACCCAATATGGAGTAGTTCAGATATAAACTGCATCTGTAATTGACTGGAGGAACGAGAAATACAAACACGAGTGCGCACAGAAAAGCTATTGACCTATCCAAAGAGAGGACTTCAAGCTATTTCTTGCTTCCATGGGCACCGTTTTCAACTCGCTCGAATCAAAGGACGGACAATCCTTGTGCGAAACGATTGAAAAACATGTATTACTCCGTTTCGAATCCACTCCGATCCCATTCTCACAAGGAAAACCTATTTTACAGTTTCAACAGTTTCTTGAGTGCCTCAATGGAAAGGTCTCCACATGAGAATGGTTGTTCCAAAACCTTCTTCATGTGGAGATAGTGTGCAACCCTCGAAAGAGAGTCCATAGACATTTATTGCCCAATCTACCCAAGGGCTCTCAAACGAGCTCTTGAGGCCTCAAAACATTGGTTTTTTTGCCTTTTTGAAGTGTTTTCAGGGTACATGCACTACCTCAACAAGCCTGAGAAGGACCCAAAGAGGTCACATTTTCTGAAATCTAGTGTTGGGGAGTGAAGAAACTTCGTTTTCGGCTCATATCCAACAAGAGATGAGCCATATCACATAGGGCGTTCGAAGACTGTAGCCGAAAAATGTTCCAAACGACATTCCTTCAAAAGGACTCATCTCGCGATTTTAGTTTTTGTGGGAAAATGATGCCCCAATGATGTAGAATCAGAAACCAAAATAATCTTAGAGGTAGTTTTCACTTTGGAAATAAATGCGTTCAGGTACACCGTGCCAGAGTGGTCTGAGGGTCTGAATCGCTACCTAGAGGTATGTTCCACATGTACCAACTGAATGCCTCAATCTTCCTGGCGATGTAGCCTGGGGCCGATTTCACCATCTTATCTGGCGGTATCCTTCATCGGTTCATCTTTATTACGTAACATGCATCTGCTGCGCATGCGCGTTCCCCAAGATCTCTGGGAGTATATTCAATGGTTGGCCAGTGTAATTTCCTTCAGAATAACCACTCGAAGAAGTCCATTAGCTGAAATAGGGCGAAAACCGCGGCAGGCTCAAGCGATACAAGAATTCAAGGTACCAATTTCGTGAATGTGGAGTTTGCTTCAAAGATTTTTCGAACTCCTAGTGATGTGATTTTTGATACGGGACGATCCAACGCAAGTCATGTGTGTTTTTCCACGTATTTTCCCAACGTAGAATCGATTACGTTGTCAGTTTAGTCCCGAACCTTCAATATTCTTTGCTGGACTCAAAAATCCATTCACGATATACATTCCTCAGAATTGATCCCTTGGATCTTTTTATTCCTTGAACCAGCTACGTATCTCATCCTATCACATCAAATCGTTTCTCTCGAGTTCTCATTCTAAAGGAAACTATACTGACTATCGGTTAAAGATACGCCCGGAGACGCAGATTTAGGAGAACGCGCCTGCGCAGCATAGGTGAATAGCTAAATCAAAACTGTCAGAAAAATCCGGAATGACCATTAAATCAGAAGAAGATGTCGAAAGGGTTACTATGAATGCTGTTTCTGTAACTCTCGAAACATTGCTTTCCTTTTTTTTAACCCTAAAGTTGATATTCGACGGGTGTCCAAACCGAAAATCAAAAATTGTGAAATACGTGAGAACGTCATGGAGATTGTCCAGGAAATTCACTCATTTATGGTCCAAAATTTCGGAAGTTGAAATTTGACGTTTGCACTGAGAACTAATTTCCCGACTCATTCCGACCTCACTTGCTGCATCACTCCAAAGTAAGACATTATTTGAGGATCCTGAGTAGTTGCTTGGGTATTGGAGTTGCGTGAATACGGGGTTGTTACGACAGTGCCAAAAACGATGTACAGTAGCTTTCATGAATAATGGAACATATACGGTGTCACCGAAACATTGGTATTTCCCGAGGTGTTTCCAAATGTACATTCGACAGAAAGATGAACTACAGTGCATCGAGGTCTATTGTCTCGATCGCACTCATAGGTCATAGTACCCTAACTCATGAGTGTGAATGAGACAGCAGATCTCGATGCACTTCAGTTCACCTTCCTGTCGAGTGTACCTGGCCGTACGGAAATTTCAGAGGAAGGACATTAAAGAGACCAGAAAAACTATCGATTGATGTGTTCCAAACATTTTTCACGTGCCTTTCAGATGCTCTTAATCAACGTAGGAGATCAGAAAAAATTCTCCTCTAATCAATCACCTACGCATTTGCCGGGAGTTATTCGATCACAAAAATCCTCACGGAATGATGTTAATAGTTCCAAAATCTAGGAATTTCGTGTTTGAAATTCTCCTGGATGACATTTTCCGTCTGAGTACTGATCTTCGGAAGAAAACTTTAATTACAGTGGCTGCTTATGGAGATACAGAGCCAAACAATTTTTCCGTTCCGACTTCCTCTCTACTATCACAAAAATTCATCAAGAAAGAAAATTACGACACATGATTGCTACATTGGAGGATCTCATCCTTCAGAATGTTCAATAAGATACTGCCTCAAATGTGACCTATGCGAACAAAACATGAAATGGATACATTTTCCCCACAAAAGAAATCTTTGAGAGATTTTTGTTACCTTACATCCGAGAGGAAACCTGATAAAAAATCCTGGAAAATGAGATCATTCCACGTTGAAATCATATGAAGTGATATTTCTCATGTGAATTTTTGTGCTAGTATAGAGTAAGATTAAACGAAGCAGGTGGCAGGGCGGGTAACTTCATAAGCAGCCTATAGTGATGAAAGTTTTCCTTTTCAAGCTCGTTGATCGGATGGGAAAGGTCGTACAGGGAATTTGAGGGAGAGAAAATTCTAGGCTTCGAAACGATCTACAACATATCGTGAGATTGCTCGTGATTGTATCACTTCCGTGGGAGTTGTGAGTGATTGGTTGGGGAGAATATTCTTCAGATTCTCGACATTGGTGATGGACACCAGAAAGACACTGGAGAATGTTTGAAAGGTATGAATCGAGAGATTCTCTTGTGATATTCAAGATCCTCCTCTCAAAATTCCCATACAACAGAGTAGATTGGATTCATCACTGTTTCAGTGCGACCCTACATGTTCCATTATTCATGAAAGGCACTATAATTGTGGGAACGATAATGTAAAGAGTTTATTACAAAATGATTCAATCATGCTGGTTGAATATTCGACACCTGCGAGTATCCTGGTCATGAACACGTGACTCGTTCGATGAATACGTAGGCGGTGGTTTCTGGACGACATTTTCTTAGGGCAGGAGAAGAATTTCTTCGTTCTTTCTGTGTAACTAACAAGGCCAAAAATTCAGAACTGGGCGGGAGAGCTACTTCGGTCAAAGATCCTTATTGAGCCACGTTTTTGCGTTTGGTGGCCGAATGGGTGACCGCTGACTTTGGTTTTCCCAAGTTTCAGATCTCAAAGAAGCAATGGACTTTGCAAAATGAGACGGGTATCCGCCTATCCGGATATGAACCTCACCGAAACGTTGCTTATTCTAGCTTTCCGATTAAAGGAGCTGACGTCGATCTTGTTTATTCTTGTTGATCGATGAAGGAGCACCTCGATGAGCACGAACAAACTTGTTTGTCTGTCTTAATATCGAATTTAGTGACGGCCCGACTGCCAAAAATTGTAAATAATCGATCGACTCCGTTTCGATTTCATTTTACTGAGAAAGCAGAACGAACGAATACGTGTATTTTCGTTTTGCCTGGAACCACGCCACTGCTGGAATTCACATTCCGCAACTTTGAAGGAGGCTCGCGCAAAATTCAACAAAACGGAGAAATCGTATAAAAGTTACGTGTGTCAATAGATGAACTAATGAAGAATCATACTCCGTGAAGAAAAGTAGGGGTTGGCGATGAAGATGTCGAATAAACCCATTTGGCAGGAAATATCCTCTTACACGTAATCTTCTGGGATAAACACGTTGAAACGACCGGGGGGGGGGGGGGGGGACTGAACGACCAAAATCGACATCTATGGAATAATTCGACACTATTATGCATAATGCGTTTAATTGTGTGAAAAATCTATTACGTTGGCGATCTAAATTTTGAGTCAATTGACTTCATAGTGAGTTTTGAGCGTGGAACAGCGCGCCGCATCGCACAGTTTGCCTTGTGAGTATACCTATATATAGCGTCAGGATCGTAACCGAGAATGGAAGGACTTGACTACCTGCGCTCGGTACGGCACCACGCGCGCCAGCCTCCTCAAACCTCCTATGAAGTTGGGGATATTCAGTAGGTAAACTTTGATCTGAAACAGGGATCGTGAAGTTGTCTGGGACCCTTGATTTTTATGGTCGAGTATGATAGAATACATTCGAAAGGATTACTCCCAGGTCGAGGAAAATTGAGAACTTTCTATAAAAAATTCTTAATATCTCTGAGACAGAAATATAGCTCCGAGTAATTGATGCGGAAACTATAGCCGATACAACGATAGTGTAGCGCCCAATCGCGATGAAGTTGTGAGCAGAATTGGTAGTCCATAACTTTCATCACACATCGCGCGATAGAGCTGAGCCGCGATGCGCGTGCGCGGATATGTGGCGTCGCAATTATATCTGAAATGAACAATGCGTCCGTGCCGCGCGGAGGCGTCTGCAGGATGTGACTCGGCCGAGCTCAGAAATTGCGTTCTGGCTCTTTTGACTCTGTCTCACAGATTGAATTTCAAAACCCATTCGGAGTTATTCCATGGATAGTTCATTTCGCTTATCGAGAACATGATTTCTAAATTTTGTGGACGAATATGGAATTTTTTGATTTGTTCACGATGAACATTTTGAGTCGGAGTACGGCTTGGTCGCGGCAAGAAATTGCGTCTTGCTCCATCGACTGTGTCTCACAAATCTAATTTCATGATTCCCTCTGGAATCATTCCATAAGAAGCTCTTCATGTTCTTGAAGGATATAACTCCATGGCTTCCAGACCATGAGAAATTTTTTGATTCTTCCAGGATGAAAATTTCGAGTGGGAGTAATTCCTCGGCCGAGTGAAAACTTACATTTCGGCTCTTTTGACCTTGTCTCACGAATCGAATTCCATGATTCCATTTGTAATTATTCCATGGATAGCTCCTCATTTCCTTGGGAATTATACCTTCATAACTTCAACATGAGAGTATTCTAACATGAGAACATTTTTACATGCACCATGATGAAAATTGAGTTATAGGGACAATTTTTCATTTCTTGAAATTTTCATCCTGATCAAAGTAAAAATCTTCCCATGGCGCGGGAGTTATGATATTATGTTCTCCGAGGGAACGAGGAGCTATCCATTGAATAATCCCAAATGAAATCATGAATTCCGGTATGTGAGACAAAGTAAAAAGAACAAAATGCAATTCATTTCCTCGATCTATCTGTACTCCGAGTCAGAATTTCTATCCTAAACAGATCAAAAAAATTTTTTCGGCCTAAAAGTTATGGATGATTCAATTTCAATTGTTATGACCAGACCTGATGGGTCTGGGTAACAAATATATTTATTTTAGAGTGGGTTTTTGGAACATAAAGAGCGAACTGCCCCGTTGAACTTGCTTATACTCACAGTCTCTTTCTGCATATATATATATTTATGTATAGATATATTCCTGTTCATTCCGAAATCAGATAAATGTATATTGATTTATCAAATTTGAACCAAAGAATGTTAACTGTTACTCTGAACAATTTTCTCTATGAAAATATGTATGCATCCATAAGGGAATGAATCATATATATATATATATATATATATATATATTTCATGAAGCGACAACTCTGTTCTAATTCAAAGAAAATGGAACTGATTCGAAATGGAATTTATTGAAATACATAAACACAACCTTAATACTATTTCAAGTGATTAGTTTTCACAATAATGGCTGTTGACTTACAATTAGTCTCCTGAAGTCTACTCTAGGAATCCAATGACTTCTCTAGAGGCTGATCTTCAGTGCCAATGATAGGACGAGTTCTGGTCCATTGAGTGTTGAAGGTTTATTCTGAACTGACCCTTCTGCAGCTGGCTTGAGGACTTATTATATGCTGGCCCTTCTGCAGCTCGATTGAGGACTCATTATAGCGCTGGCCCTTCTGCAGCTTCTGGGTATCGCCGTATCCCAAAATGCGGGATCAAGTCTTGTTTGAGTTCACTTACTCGAAGAACGTCGCTTCGTTGCAACACGCGCGTGGGCGATACCCAAGTGAACACTCAAACACTTAGGAACGGGTCTGTACAAAGACTGATCGATCAACTGACGCTAATGTTGAGTTTTTATAGTTCTGAATGATTAAGAAATTTGACCTGCTTTTGGCCGTGCGCGTAACTCGGGGTTACTGTGAGTTACGCGCACGGCAACAACAATGCGCTTAATAATCTTGATTGCCTAATCGAATGGAGGTCACTCGAAAGACAGGCCAATCCCAATCGCAAGTCAGCATTCTCCTTCTCTTCGGGCAATCTGGGTCACCCCAGGATGGCGGGACGCCACACAATTGATCGGCTTCTGCCAGTAGCATTGAGGTCAACAAATTTCGCTGACTCATGTCATAGATCAAGTTGAATTACTTCAACTCAGACTATGCACTTCCAAGCCTCGTATGGTTGCGAGGTTTACTTGGAGGATTCTGATGGGAAGTGTAAGGGTGAGGAGAGACTTATAGAAAAAATTTTGACTCTACGCTAGATTACAGTGCGTTTCGCCATCCCTCGTCAGATCTGGCTTATCAAGGGGACAGACGATCTGCCGAGGTTAGTCTCCGACGCACTTGGCCTAAGTCCCCTTGACAAGCCAGATCTGACGAGGAATAGCGAAACGCACTGAATTCTAGCGTAGAGTCAAGATTTTTTCCATATGTCTCTTCTCACCCTCACACTCCCCATCAAAATCCTCCAAGTAAACCTCGCAACCATACGAGGCTTGGAGGTACATAGTTCGAGTTGAAGTAATTCAACCCGATCCATGACACGAGTCAGCGAAATTTTTTGACACAATGCTACTGGCAAAAGCCTATCAATTGAAAATCAATCATTTGTAATTCCCGCCAGTGATGAATACAAAGCTTGATCATATCGATCGAGGACAAAAATTAGTTTGATATATATCCGACAGTAGGCTGAAAATCTGTCGAGTCGATTCCATAAGGAAATAGCGGGTTGAAATCACCTTCTTCGCAAGCGCTTGCGCATGTTAGACTTTCATATATGAGCGTTTCTCTGGAACTTTTGCACTTTGCTGAAAATCGTTGAAAAACGAAGAATGGAAACCGCTCAACTCACACCTGGGACCTTTTGCTCACATAATTGTGTAGTATTAAGAGTTACAAATCCACTATTGAAACTCATATAGAGTAAGTGGCATCGCCAAAATCACGTTAATGAGTCAAACCAAAAGTAGTTTTTCGCCGATTTTCCAGAATTTCCTAAGCAATTATTTGGCAAAATTGACAATTTCAACCAATGCCTTGGGCTTTTTACAGCTCCGTAAAGTCAGGGTATCCGATCACAATTGGTTTCATCAACATGGAGCTCGATTCGCCAATGTGGTATGAGAAAAACTGAATTTTTTCCAAGAGTCACGTTTTTTCTATTTCACTTCAGAACGGCCGTATTCTAGACAGGAATATCGCACCAACACGAGACTTGTCGCAAAATCTCTGTAATTGCATCCACTCTGGATATGCATTCCAAAAATTGCATTCACAGTCGTGGCAGGAGCTTGGCGTAATCATCTTTGAGTTGAACGAGACATGATTGATTTTTCATTCCCAATTTTCGAAGTCATACAGTTTTGGCTGAGTTGGTAGCACACCATCGCGCTTCGGGGCCATTTCTCTTCAATATATCCTCCACCAAATGCAGCTTGGATCAACCCGAAAAATAGCGTGGCATCACCAGAATATCCGTAAGACTGCCCGAGAGTACCAAGTATTTCCACAGGATTTTCCCCACATTTTCGCTTCTTGAGTAAGCCAGAATGAGTCAACTTCTTCTGATCATACAGAAGTCAAAGATATCTCATAATTGGACTTGAATAATGATATTTTCACTTCGATTGGGGCCGATAGATTTGATTGTTCTCTTATATCATCATCCATTCCTGTATTCCAGCCGGTGTGAAAGTTCCAGAGAAACGCCCATATACAGCCGCTTAAGAGCTCGACGTTCGGCCACTTAGGCCAAGTGCGTCAGGGACTAACCTCGGCAGATCGTCTGTTCCCTTGACAATCCAGATCTGACGAGGAATGGCGAAACATACTGTAAAAGTGTAGAGTCAAAATTTTTTCCATATGTCTCTCCTCACCCTTACATTTTCCATCAAAATCCTCCAAGTAAACCTCGCAACCATACGAGGTTTGGAGGTGCATAGTTCGAGTTGAAGTAATTGAACTCGATCTATGACATGAGTCAGCGAAATTTGTTGACACAATGCTACTGGCAAAAGCCGATCAATTGAAATTCAATGATTTGTAATTCCCGCCAGTGATAGATACAGTGCTTGATCATATCGATCGAGTACAAATATTAGTTTGATGAAAGTTATGGAATTACATTCTCCGAGAACAAAAGAAGCTACCCTTGGAATCATTTCAGGATAAAACATGGAATATAATCTGTGAGACAGAATCAAAAGGTCTAAAACGTAGTGTTTTAGATCAGCCGTGTTGTACTACGACTCACAATTTCCATCCTGATCAAATTACACATTGTTTGAAAGCTTGGAAATCACGGAGTTGCGTTTTTCGGGGGGATGAGAATTCATCCCTGGAATTATTCCGCATGAAATCATGGGATTTGATTTGTGAGACAAAGTCAAAGGAGCGGGTCGGGTGAGTTTTTCACTCCACCTAGACTCACTCCAATTCAAAATTTCTATCCTGGAAGAATGAAAGAATTTTCATGGTCTGGGAGTCATGGAGTAATATCCCCCAAAGATATGAGAAGCTATTCGAGGAATGATTAGGGATGAAATTGTGGGATTCGATTCTTGAGACAGAGTCAATGGAGTTGAGACGCGCATTCTTAGCTCAGCCGAGTCGTTCTGAGACCGGAAATTTCCATCCTGATCAAAGTAAGGACTTTTTTCAGTTTTAGAGTGACGAGGTTATGTTCTCCGAAAAGATAGGGAACCAACCATGAGATGAGCCTGAATGGGGCTATCGAATCCAATTCGTCGGACAATCGATGAGATATACGTGCACCGGCAATCCGGAGCCCCGCCGTGACTTTTTTCAATTTTCAACCCCCGAATAGAGGTTGTTTGCAATCACCAATGGGGCCGGGGAAAATTCAGGCATCTATTTTCGTCGTCTTGGAGTGAAAATCGCAGCCATATTGGTGCACCGGCGATCCGGAGCCCCGCCGCACAGTGGGGCCGAAAACGAAAATGACCAAAAAAACCGCCTTCACGCGAATTTTTAACCGATTGACATGATTTAAAAGAAATAATCTTCGTTTTTTGATGCAGTAACAGCTGCGTCTGCGCGAAATTTCATCGAAGCTTTTCCGGTGCCTCAGGATCGTCATAAGCGCAAATGTGAAATATTGCAAAATGTGGCAAACTGCACGGCTGCAAGAAGCTACAATGCTCTGCTTGGGCTCGAATGACAGGTAATCGATATCACAATAGGTGAGAATGATTGTCATCACTGCAGAAGTCACGATACCTAGCTTTGAATCAAAATTTCCATCGTATCCGTGATCCGAATACGTGTAAAATCGTGGTGAATCGTCTGAAACTCGATCTCTCATATTTGTTCATCTAAAAAATACTCTGGTAATTCATAGGAGCGTACAAATGATATTCACGACCCAGAATTACGTTATATCTCGTTCATTCACCTTATTTTCGTGTATTCCTTACATTACCGCCCGAGAAAGGTTTGCGGCAAAGGAGCTTTCGAAAATCATTCGAAAAAGTTTCCTAATCTTTCGAATATGCTCTCCAGTCATTATTAATATGATGTGGCATCCATTCGGTCAAAAATGAATCATCAGTGAATCAATTCGAATACTCGTTATTTTGCATTATTTCATATTTGTGCTCATCATGATCCTGGGACATCGGAAAAGCTCTGATGGAATTTTGCGCAAACACAGCTGTTACTGCATCAAAAAACCAAGAGAATTTCTTTTGGATCATGTCAATCGGTTGAGAATTCGAGTAAAGGCGATTTTTTTTGGTAATTCTCGTTCTTGGCCCCACTGTGCGCCGTGTATTCTATCAATCTTCAACCCCCGAATAGGGGTTGTTCGGATTCACCAATGGGTCCGGAAGAAATTCAAGCATCGAGTTCCGTCGTCCTGAAGTGGAAATTGCAGCGATATTGGTGCACCGGTGATCCGAAGCCCCGCCGTGAATTTTATCAATTCTCAACCCCTGAATAGGGGTTGTTCGCCTTCACTAATGGGGCCGAAGGAAATTCAAGCATCTATCTCCGATGTCCCGGAGTGAAAATCGCAGCGATGATCGTGCATCGGCGTTTCGGAGCCCCGCCGTGAATTCTATCAATTTTCAACCCCCGAATAGGGGTTGTTCGCATCCACCAATGGGGCCGGAAGAAATTGGGGCATCTATTCCCGTCGTCTTGAAGGGAAAATCGCAGCGATAATCGTGCACTGGGCTGCGGCAAGCGAAATATATTTTCTTCGATTTTCGATTATTTTAATCGATTGGAAGTTCAGAGTCATCATTGATCTCACAGTTCCTTGATATTCACTCTCCTATTTCGCTTGTACTCTTGCTATTCCTGTGTCACTAGCTATATCGTGATAGACGTCAATATGCTTCGGTGGCCATTTCTCAGCTCCTCCGGTTTCCCTCCGAAACTTCGTTCACGGAATGATGGACAGTTGTGCATTCAATTACAACTTCTCGCACAAATGCAAAAAAAGTATACGCACCACGTGCGAGAAGTTTTCCCACACTTTGCCTACTCGCACGTGAAATTTACTTCACACATTCGTTTGGCAACTTGTGCAAAAATTGCCCTTCTCACGCTTGTTGCGTAATATACTAATCTCCGAGCTGTCGTGTGGTGTAGTAAGGTGTGATACCCCAAAAACTACGCAGGCAGCCGCAACCTCGTTGGGCTTTTTGAAATCTATCATATTTTCTCGGAATGTGATCTTTCTTTTCGGCCTATTCGAGATTTGAACATTATTAATTCATTCACCTGAAATAACAGCTCTTTTCTATTGCTTACGAATTTCTCGTTAATGTTGTTCATATTGTCTTTCAGTAGATTTATTCGTTAATCATTCGTTCCGATTTTGTGACGGATATCCAGTTTCGAAGATCATGATTCTGATTAATTTTAATGCACTGTTAGTTCAAGTTTAGTTTTGAGTCTGATTCTGGTCAAGAGTATTTCTGCCGACCTAAAATCCGTGGCTAAAATCTTTCTTCTCCCTATTTCATTTCGAGTATTGACCGCTTGGAGCGAACAAAGTGGGGGGGGGGGGCATGTTTGATTTTGAACGAATTATCCACCTCACGTGATGAGAGTGAGTCAACGATTTACCCCATCACCGCACCTTTTCCGAGCCCAATAGCTTGCCTTTCCCTCGTTCTCTCACCCTTATCTCGCGGCGTAAAATTTGGCAGCAGCTGCGGGATTGTTGCGCAACTTCTTGTCCGCGCTCAAGCTAATTAGCAATTGCGCGCGATCACGGACGCGCTGGTGTCCACATATTTTATTCACTCTCACGTGTCCAATCTTCCAACAATAGTTCCACCTTTCTGTGTTTATTGAAGATTCAGCTATTTGATCGAATCTCGGTTGTTGTGATTGTTCCTCCCAGATCCAAGTCAAATTGTTTCCACTGTCACCACGTCCGAGCTCTTGCTCCAACACCGATCATTGTCCATCGAACACCAATCAATATGAATCAAGACGGGGAAAACACGCTGCAGCACTTATGACATGAAATAATTCACGTCACTCTTGCTGGCCATCACGTTTCTTTGTGGGTCGGCTTCGTGGGCGTCCAGCTCAAACCGCGATAACAGGCGCTTCCCAGCAATCGAGACGTGATATACTACAACGATCCTGTTGAAGGTCCATACTTGAGATTTTCAATCATGTGATCCAAACCACGATTGGGATTGCGGAGTAAACCCTCCTCCTAGAAAGCTCTATTCTAAGTCTCTGGTCTCGCGTAGCATCATCTCACCCAGTATCCCAGACCATCCATAGAAACTCATATCTCCAATACACTACAATATTTTCGGGACCTCATGGGCTGACTACTCCTCTTGCTTTGGAGCTTCTGTGTATGAATTCATTCAGAAACCAAGCTGAGTCGCTCAAAAAAATTGACCGGGAAAGCATGGGATTAGTCGATATGGATTGCAGAGACAAGTCGTGTAGGACTACAGCAGTTGACTCAATCATCGATACGGATCCCTTTCACTGTCCTCAACGCCCTGTCATTCCTTTGATGGTTTCTAAACTCTCCGAACTCAATCCTTCCATGCATAAATTTGATCGAATATAAACTAGTCTGATTGAATCTCCCATTCTCCTAGAAACCGATAGCAGAATCAGAGAGCTTGGATTGGCGAACGTGCGGTCCCGCAGATATAAGGTCATTCGCTCCTACTCTTACAAGACAACCAATATTGAACGAGGTATCGAACATCACTATACCGCCAAATTTGCAAGAAATCCTCGCCAATGTTGAACGCCAGATAAATAGGAGAGTAGACCTTTTTCCACCCACAGAACAAAGTGCTCCATCACTTGCAACGACAGATGAACATACCTCAATGGATGATAAAGTAGTAAAAAGTGTAAGCTCACAAGTAGGAGCAGCGCCCCATGCGAGGTTGGACAATACTGAGAAGTTTCAGTACAAGTGATCTCGTGAGGGAAGCAGAAGTAGAATTAGCCGAGATTGCTGGAGTGTTGACCTCACTTAAACATCCCGGTGCTCTGTCTGGGGGCAGCGGATGATGGTTATTGACGAATGTCCCCACGACGATCTCTCACAGTGTGAATCCTAGAATTCAATGTAGTGAGTTTTCAGGATCCGTTCCATAAACAAAACCTCTGAATAGATATGCAAAATTTGACACATTTCGTGATAGAGATAACAAACTTTGTTCTAGTTATAGTATCATATATATACCGGGATATAATTTGACCATCAGCACGCGGTAATGCCGGTTGGCCCCCTTTGTCTCACACTCGTCGTCGGAATTAAGATGGATAACATGGATCAATAGATATTCGTGTATCAGATGACACTTGCGAGCTTGGGGACCATGATTATACTTTGACAGGGGATTGTGTACATATTTTGGAATTTCCGATTGTAAGGATACCTAACTTCATCAACGATGATCTATGTCTGCTTGTGGAGGTGATAAATGTTCTCACGGTTACTCACCGAGACTTTTGTCATTCATGATTATATACTCATCTTGATTCATTTAGATTGAATTGGCAATCTTGGGCCAAAACTTCCTCCACCAATTTATGCTCTCTTTTGAATTGTATTCCGTTCCCAAAGTACACATTCCGCGTTTTCACATTGGAAGAAGGTTAGGGGTGCTTGGCATGCTGGCGGCACTCCTGAAACGCAGAACTCCGAGTCATCGGCTGCTTTGTATTAGCAAGCTCTGCGCCCGCCGATAGGTAGCTCAGACTTCTCGAGCAGCGAGCGACAATTAGAACCGGCATTTGTCGCGAAAATTGTAAGCAATGATAGAACCTGCGTGGGGTGCTGCAGTCATCTAATACACATCAATTATCAATTCGCCTCGTGCACGTTATTTATTGACGAACTGTGATCTCAATTTTGATTGAGCTTTCATTCGTCGTGTGAAAAGATTTGATCGGGGCATGAAAATCTTTTTCATATCCTTGTAAACTATTCTTCTGTAGGACGAGTCATGGAGGTTCCAAATGGAATTCCCAAACTTCTTTCAGTATTCTGATGGTATACGACACGAATCTACGAACAATAAATCCAATCCACGAACAAAAATACTTACATATTTGGATGTACACTCATATGAAAGAATTTCCCTGAGGTCGCTATAGATTATTCTTTAGTTTACGGGAATAATTCAAATTTCTTCTCAATATTGACAAGTACGCTCAAAAGTACAATTCATAATAAAAGTTATTAATCCAGAAATATTCATCCACTTCCTCCTGGTTTTATTCTCCTGTGTTATTATCTCCAATGGGAAAATTTGTAGTGAGCACAATGGAATCGGCTTCATCATATCATACACTCAACCAGAGGAGTATCAAGTGTGCAGAGTATACGTAGTTTCTGGAGGTGGTCTTTGTGCATCTAGCAGCCCAGTTCTCGGCCTCTGCGCCCGTCAAGTCAAATTCATTCTGGAATACCACGCGTCTCCGGTCGCGAATCAGCGGGTGCTGCTGCCTCGACTTTGTTAGCCGAGAGCGCTCCCATAGCTACAGGCCCAGAGCTCCCAACCTCCGTTCAGTGCACGTGTTATTTCCGCCACTTCGGCGTGGAGGCCAATCCCTGAATTTTTATGGTTTCCGAAATCAAGCATGATTGATTCATCATCAATATGGGTCGTTCTGGGACGCAAGGTGAACATTTCAAGGATCGACGGATTTTCAAATTGCCCCAAACATATTTTTCTCGGTAAGTACTACTGGAATATAGTTGGGATGAATATTTTCAGATCTTTTTTGGGACCTTTGGTGGGCTCTACTCTCCCAAGGACCAGTTTTGGACATTCTTTGGGATCCATATTGTGAAGCCGAAAAGTGGTCGCACTTCGTTAAATTCGGATTCTTCCGGGCGATAGAGTGATAATCTCTATCCCGGATCCCAACTATCTCTCCAAAATACCTCGACTCCCTTGAACAGGGAAGGCGAGAGAAAGGTGTCGTGGCATTTTCCGGTAAACCTGAACGTCCTCGAGTAACGAGCAGTATTCAACTGGAAACGACGAGTCCTACAATGTTTAAGGATCAATGAAGGCATCAATCAAGTGAAAAATCGATGTTGCCATCGGAGCATTTATTGACTAGTGGATCCTCTCCAATATCCGATCGCAAGAAGCAAGGTTTCCGTTCCAAAACTTCATATTTCTGGAATATCGTCACTGTTCAGTCTCTTGTGGGCTCATTTCAATCACACATCTTGAATCGCGGTATGAATAGCTATGGTATTGTAATGATATCAATGGAAACTCTTCGTTATTACCGCTTGAAGAAATATATTCTCTACTCCAAAGTCTATGCTTCTAGCCGTCAATTATTGGACAGGACCCCTGACTGAGTGAATCGCTCCGATGGCAACATCAGTTTTTCACTCCATTCATGCTTCTATTCAGTCTCAAACATTGCACAATTCACGAACTTCCATTTCAAAACTGCTCATCACTCGGGGACAGTCAACTTGAGCGATCCTTCCCTGTTTAGAAGGGTTCGAGTTATCTTAATTGGGATTAAGAATAAGCAGTTGCACGGAATGCTCGGACAAATTCAATTTCAAGAAGTTGTGACCGGTCTTCGGTCTCGCAATATGAATTTCTATGATCAGGAGAGTTTTGGACAGGATCCCGCAGGAGAACCTGGTTCCAATAATCTTAATACGATGGCGCTGACTCGGACCCGACCAACAGTGGAAATGCGCAGTCAATGAAATGATTTTCAAAAGAAGATACACTAGGGTCGGCAAAAAAATGACTTTTTTCAAGAATTGATACGGGCTAGTGCGCAAAAGTTAGGTTTCTACACGTAGACGTGAAAAAACTTCCGCTGGGCACTGAGAAAAGAGATTTCGGGTTCCAGCAAGAGCCATGAAAATTGTATCAAAATTAACACAGGTTTAAATGGGAAAACGCCAAATTCACCACTTTTTTCCTCCTAACTTTGCTCGTATCTCTGGCGGGTCTGAACGTTATCCACCATCTCTGAGCTCATTTTGAAGCTTGTTCAAAAACCTTGAGAATGAGCTCAAATACGTCTCGTTTCATTCAACCGGAGCCGAGCTATCTCAATTCGCGCAAAGAGTGATTTCTATCGGAATAACCAAAAATAGGCGATTTTATGGTGCTTGCTAAGCGATCGAAGCTTCGCAGAACCACATTGAGTGCGTGTCGGGTAGTTGAGTGGGTCTTCAAAAGTACATTTTCATGCGTAGATATGGAATTTTCATCGTTTTTGAGCTCAGATAAACGCCTTGAAGTTCTGCTGATACATGTATGGCAATAATACTACTATCCGAGCTACAAATAATTTCTAATGCTCAAGCTCTCGCTAGAGGTTCCAGAACTATGAATACTCTATCTTGAATGTTTTGTGTACTTGTCATAGCAAATCTTTGCAAGAAATCTCACCTCAATGTCCCATTTTTACCTGCATAAATTCATTGATGTACCTGGAAACTTTATCAGTGATTGGGAAGACAAGCAAGGGTTTTGAGCGTGGACTTGCTACGAGAAACGACCCTCCTCTTTCCTCGTACGGACTTGGGGCCGTAAATGGCAGAATTCCTCCTTTGTTTCTCTTGTTCTCTTGTTTTTTGGCGTTTTATGATTCCTGGTGTTTTTTTCTTCTCCCCTCAAATTTTTCTCCCTGATTCAATTTTTTCGAACTTGCTCATTTCTTTTGAGTCTTACGAGTCAGGTGATAAATTGAGAATAATTTCTTGAGTTCTCGAACAGGGTTGGAATACTGCTTTGAATCGAACTTTGGCATAGGATTTCGAGATCGGAGTGTTGTGATTATCTGATTTTCTCTTATCTCTTTACCATAAACATTGAACGAGGCATCTGTCACCAATTTAATCATACGATCGACGGCTTGAGTATGATAAGGATACTTGGTGAATTCCCATTCAATAGGAATATTGTCATTTTCAAGATAAATTCTGAGCTCATCCGTCTTGATACTTTGTAAAACATGAGGGGATGGTACCTGAGATTCTTGCCAATCAATCACATGAATGTAAAATTGAGCTTGGACGTTAATTCTAGGCATAGTGAATATAGCAGAACATAGTTGATAAGCATTCATAATACAATTTGTGTCAATATTGCATTGAATTCTGCATATCTACGCGTAGAAATGCAGTTTTAAAGACGTTCTCAGCCACCAGACACGCACTCAATGCGGTTCTGTGGAGCTTTGATCGCTCAGCAAGCACCATAACGTCAAATCGCCTAATTTGGTTATTTCAATAAAAATCACTTTTTGCGGGAATTGAGATAGCTCGGCCCCATTCGATCAAAATGAGACGTACTTCAGCTCATTCTTAAGGTTCTTGAACAAGCTTCGAAATGAGTAGAAGAACGTTGGATAATGTTCAGATCCGCCAGAGATGAGAGCAAAGTTAGTAGCAAAATGTGGCGAATTCGGCGTTTTCCCATTCAAATCTGTCTAAATTTTGACAAAAACTTCATGGCTCTTGCTGGAACCTAGAATCTCATCCCTCAGCGCCCAGCGGGAATTTTTTCACATCTACATGTAGAAACCTAACTTTTGCGCACTAGCCCGTATAGATTCTCAAAAAGAGTCATTTTTCGGCCCACTCTAATATACACACTTGGAATGTCCGAAGTGATTGACGGCAGGCGGGGAAGGGGGGGGGGGGCGGTCGCACTTATGATTGGAGATGAGGCATTCTTGATTCTCAGAGGAATCGCGGAAACCAGCAATGCGATCCCGCGGGAAAGATACACAGAGCCGTTTCAGGGCCATGTCTGTATTTCCTCTCATTGCGAAATTGCTCCCGGTACAATGTACTGTGGGCGAATATCATTTAGATGGTGTAATCACTTTTCAAAGAGTGATTCATGTAACATCACAAACGATCATTTTATCGTGAGAGATATTGTGGATTTTTCGTCCTTGATGATAAATATTAAAGCTGGTGTCTTGTCGATCTTGAAGGACTGTGGGGAATTTAACCAATTCCCAAAATTTCGTGATGGAAATTTCATCCTGACGTTTTGTCCACGAAGTTTCGTGGACCTCATCAGGCTTAGGCTTTATTATTCATTGATACGTCATGGTATTTTCTGAGCGATCTTGTGCTCGGGACCAGACATAACGCCTGGTTCCTGCCAATACAGATAAGTAGAGTGAGTCCATCCTCCCCTTCTATATAGGGGCGATATTCACACCTTTCAATTCCAGTTCTATCCGAATTCCCATGTCAAACATATAGTGTAACAACAGATCCCTTCGCCGTTTTTGTGACGAGGCCAACGGAGGAAACAGGCACAAACGCAATAGTCACAACAGTCGAGTCATCCATACTTTAATAATATATTCAGATCTGCGGAATATTTTCCTGGTCCCACGAGGAGTGACTGAGACACGAATTGTGTCAGCTGTTCATGCGAGACTGACAGATCACGGTGAGCCTGAGCTACTTTTTGATGTTGCGAAATGCCACCCGAAAAATCCTTGTAGGGTATGATTCCCGAATGAGCAATTCCGCGCGAAAGCGGACCACGAATTGCAGACATATCTCAGATTCTTTCTCCACTATTCTTAATCGATTCTATGGTCCAAAAAATGAACTGTTCACTCTCTATGGGGTCCAAAAAAAATTTTTTGTTTCCGTGGGGAATATCTTTGCAATAGTGTTTTTAGGAAAAAATACCAATCTTTTTTCAGTAAAATGGGTGTAGATCCGACTTGAGATAAGATACGACCACGCAAATAGTGGCATTCGAAAGGTCTTCCAAAAATCTATCGAAATATGTTTCGAAACATTTTTTTTGAGGCTACGGACCCCCCCTATGAGCAAAAAGGTGAAAAACAGAAAAAATTCATTTCCTCAAAAACCTAACTTTCTAAAAATCTGGAAATCCATATTTCGATGTAAAATTGCGTGTTCTTCCAGAAAAAAGTGGTCCCGATCTGTGTTTTTGGGTTCTACGCTGTATTTTTTACGTTTTATCAATATTCTCAGCCTTTTCGGTTGAAAAATGAATTTTTCTGCGCATGCGCAGGAATTTAGACTGCTGAAACCAATTCCATTGAAAAGCCAAGGAAATTTCCTTCAAAATGACTGTACTTGGTGAAGTCGATTCGATGTACTGGGCCCAAAGTTAGAAGGTCTAAAAAATCATGACACTTCTACTCGAGTCACGATAGTAATGGGAAATTCGTGCAAGATCTGCATTTACCCCTCTTGAGGATGCTTCATCATTAATGTGATGTAACTTTGGGCCAAGTAGATAAAATTGACTTCGCCAAGTAGTCGTTTTGAAGGAAATTTCCTTGGCTTTTCAATGGAATTGGTTTCAGCAATCTAAATTCCTGCGCATGCGCAGAAAAATTCATTTTTCAACCGAAAAGGCTGAGAATATTGATAAAACGGGGAAAAAACAGCGTAGAACCCAAAAACACAGATCGGGACCACTTTTTTCTGGAAGAACACGCAATGTTACATCGAAATATGGATTTCCAGATTTTTAGAAAATTAGGTTTTTGAGGAAATGAATTTTTTCTGTTTTTCACCTTTTTGCTCATAGGGGGCGTCCGTAGCCTCAAAAAAAAATTTTCGAAACATATTTCGATAGATTTTTGAAAGACCTTTCGAATGCCACTATTTGCGTGGTCGTATCTTACCTCAAGTCGGAACTACACCCATTTTACTGAAAGAAGATTGGTAATTTTTCCTAAAAACACTATCACAAAGATATTCCCCTTGGAAACAAAAAAATTTTTTTTCACCCCATAGAGGGTGAAAAGTTCATTTTTTGGACCATAGAATCGATTAGAAATGTCGGAAAAGAGTTTGAAACATGTTTGCAATTCGTGGTCCGCTTTCGCGCGGAATTACTCGAATGATACACGGTCACTTTTCAACTTCGAGTGAAATCGTGAGACTAGTGGTTTCTCATCCCCGTCATTTTTGGTGTTTCTCTTCGAAAATCACCGTTTTTCCCCGTTCCAAGGGATCTTATTCCTGTTCAAATAATCTCAGTCTCAACTCATGCGGCAAAATTTCGGTATCATCACATCTCTATCTATGGAACAAAGTGAACTGCAACAGCTAGTCCCGAATCTCGATGCGTAGAGTGGTGTATGGTGATTTTTGAGGCAAAAGCCGTGACACTCCGTCCCATCGCACATCAAAACATTCTTCGATTTACCGGGCCTTCGATAGTCGAACTTCTCAGAAGTTGGAACAAGAAAAGTAATGTGAATGGTTATTCAGTCAGCACCCGTCAGAACGTAGATACCCCACATCTCTATCTGGCATCCGGGAATGAGTGAGTTTAGGGATTTGCATTGGAATCGTCTTCGGACGATAACGATGCTATCCTGGACGACTCATCCAGCAACTCGGGGGACTCCCTGGGCTCCAAAGAAGCCTAGAAGAGTCTCAAACCCCTTACTGAGGGGTGAGTTTGGCCTTGTGCTGGGGACCAAGCCTGGGATTCAGTAGTCGGGAAGGAAGAACGGGTTGCACTGAGCTCCTTGTGGCTCAGTGGTGACCGTCCTTCAAACCGACGCCCTGGCAGGGCGCATCCCTATCTCGCGCCCATCGGGGCAACCATGGTGGGGTTGAGACAGAAGTCAGGGACCCGGTATATAAAAACCAATATTCCTGTTATATCACTTTTGAACAGAATGAGGACAGGAAGTATTAATTTGAGATGCATCATATCAGAACGAACTGCTTTGCGAAATACACTAAGACAGTCATTGTCAAACAATAGAGAAATCGGATCATTTGTTGAGTAATGATGCACGTACATTTGATTGATTCGAAAAATTGCTCTTTGTTCCGAAATACGGATCTAGGAGTTGATTTCTCACGGATATGATAATCAAGATTGATGATGGACCACTCAATTCAAAATATCTATCAATACATGAACCGTGGTAACAGACATTTTCACTTCTCAAGAGAAAAAACAGTTATTTCTGAAGAAAAACACAAAAAATGACGGAGATAAGAAACGGCTAGTTTAACGATTTCACTCAAAGTTGAAAAGTGATCCTGAAATATTCGGAAATCATAGCCGACAAGAATTCTCGGGTGGTATTCCGCAACATTGGAAAACAGCTCAGGCTCACCATGAGATATGAGATCGGGGATTTGAGTCCCTCTAC
The DNA here is from genome assembly GCA_029851415.1 of Eretmocerus hayati. NCBI lineage: Eukaryota > Metazoa > Arthropoda > Insecta > Hymenoptera > Aphelinidae > Eretmocerus > Eretmocerus hayati. The sequence goes on along the minus strand of CM056741.1, from coordinate 133,115,989 downwards.
TTGCTCGTCAGGAACTGTCGATATCTTCCGATCCCAACAACACAAAACACGAGCGATCAGACTTTTCTTAAAAAATGTTGGCGACGTAGACCGATAAAGTCGTCTAATACTCAAGTATCAGTGCGCTGATTCGCACCATAACATTTTGATGGAGTCCAGACTTTCCGGGCTTCAAGTGTATCATTCATCCTCCCCTTCCATATAGAAGCAACATTCACACCTTCCAAACCCAGTTCCTTCCAAATTTCTATATCAAACATACAGTGTCAACAACAGATCCCTCCGCCGTTGTCTTGACGAGGCCCAAGGAGGAATCGGGCCGAAACACACCTTTATAATAGTAAGAACAGTCGAGTCGTCTATATATTAATAATAGATTTAGATCTGCCAAATATATTTCTTGTCCCATGAAGAGTAATAGAGGCACGAATTGTCTCAGCTCTATATGTGAGACTGAGAGATATGAAATCAAAGATGTGAGTCTCTACACTTACTCGTCAAAATCGGTCGAAATCTTCTGATCCCAACAACACAGAACACGAGCAATCAAACTTTCTCATGCAATATCTCCCAATAATGTCACACTGTTGTGAATTGAATTCCCTCCCATATCTTGTGCAGGAGAATCGTACGGGAGTAGTTTCAAGAAGATGCCGGATAAGGGCTAATTCGTTCTATAAAATCGGCTAGTCCTTTTGATGAGCCTGAATTTATTGAATCCGCCATAACAGGCAATTGGATAGAGTCATCCGAGAAATTCTCTTCGACAGTGGACAAGTAACTAATATAACATTGGAATGAGGTCGATCCCCCTCGCTCAAAGAATGGGAAGAACTGTAACCAGTAGGTTGCAGTGTTAGTCGTGATTACTGATTGACACTGGAAACCAACAAGCTGGTTGATTTTTGGCGCTCACTTCGGGTTATGAATCGATTGAACCACTGATTTGAGAATCACCCAACTTGGAAATCGTTATGGATATGCAATCCATGAGGTAGATAGGGAGTGGGCCTAGAGAAACTTCGGAGGATCGAGGAGAGGAAAACAGTTCGTATCCCTTTAGGGAAAAGGATACGAACAAACATCGGTGAGGCCCTTGAGGCTTCTTCGTAGCTAACCTGGACTCTCGGCATAGAATGTTCTGAGTAACTCCACCAATAAAGGTTTTGATTTCCTCAAAATGGGCTGTGACAGAACTCATTACCCCCCTCAACAATTCTCCTTGAGATTTATCAGCCATTGAACTAATGGATTGTATACGTATAATACCTATAGTGGTTATAGCCTCCCTCGATTTCGCTCGTTTGGGTTGGAGGAGTACCTGAGGAGCTATCGGTCCCTCTAATGCTTCCCGGGTTCGTAGGATATCCAGCATAACTTCGAATTTCGATCAGTCAGTGGTACTGGAGAAAAGTTCCTATCGCAAACTAGAAAATATCTAGGAGGTAGTTCTATTGATCTTATTCAAGAATGTGATGGAAGATGATACAACCATCAATCCATCCCATCCATCATGCTATCCATGCAATCCATCCATCCATCCATCCTGATGCATTCGTCCGTCCACACATCCTTCCATCTCATCCACCCATCCATTCTATCCATCCAACCAACCCATCCATCGATACATCCATCCACCCAACCATCGATTGATCCATCCCATCCATCCATCCATCCATCCATCCATCCATCTGTCCATCCCTACATCCATCTATCCATTCAACCCATTCATCCACCCATGCCACCCACGATTCCATTCGATGTCATCGATCCAACCATCGATCCCATCTATCCATCTCATCCCTTCCATCCCATCCATCCCATCCGTCGATAGATCTATTCATCCAACCATCTATTGATCCATCCATCTGTCCATCCATGCGATCCATGCGATCGACGCCATCCATGCCATCCATCCCAATCACCCATCCATCCATCCAGTCATCTCTCCATCAATCCATCTATTGATGCATGCCATCCATCCCAATGATCCATTCTATCCATCTTCCCATCTGTCTTTCGATCGATCGATCGATCCATCTATCTCGTCCATCCACCCATTCATTCATCCCATCTCATCCATCCATCCATCGATCCATTCAGCGTGTTCATAGACACAGCCAAATCTGTCCCCAAAATCTCAGGAGGGACCAAGACAGATATCAAGGAACTCAAGAGGATAGATCACGCCCTAGGTGGCCTGCTCGCAGCAGAGGAGGCGGAAAGGGCACCCTCCAAGACCACACTCCTCGGAACGGAGAAGACCCTGGAAACGAGGAAAAATGTGCAGCCCCCTGCCACATAAAGATCAGCTGCTTCGGGGAGTGGTTTACAGGGAAGGGGGTAGGCAGAAAAAAAACGCGACAGGGGAAACAGCGCGATCCGAAGAAGGCGCAACGCAGACCTCCTCTGGGAGGCCTCGGAACGGTGCTATCGACATCGACTTTCTCGAAACTCAAACTAGACGAGGCTTGGCAGGAGCTCGTGTCAGAAAAGAACGCGAAGAAAGCAAAAAAGAGTGGCAAAACAAACAGCGCTGCTGAGAAGGAGGCGACGATGAAGTCAAGGAGAGGTAACCCCGAAGTCGTTCTGATCACGGCCAATCAAAGTGGTCTGAGCTTTCGCAGACATGCTGCGCAGAATGAAGAAGGATGGCCTCAATGAAAAAGTGGGCTCTAAGGTCACGGGCATCCAAAAGACCTAAGGAGGCCAAGTCCTCCTGAAACTGAGATAGGGCACCGACGCCGCTGTCATGAAGGCAGCTCCTGCACCAGTCGTTGGGCGAAGTGAAGCTGTCCACTACCTAGCGAGTAGCACAACTCTCGAGGTGCTTCAAGTCGACTACGATGTCGACCAGATTGAAGTACGGGAGGACCTCGCGAAGGCTCCCCCAGAAGACGAAGGGGAAGCAATCGTAGTCGAGCCACTCCGAACTTGTTACCGTGGTCTCCGAACGGCAGCTGTCTCGGTCTCAAAGAGACTGACTCACCACCTCCTAGACTGGAAGGAGCCAAAGGTTGGATGGGGCGGAGCGGGGATCCGCGACAAGGGCGGTATCCCAAACGCCTCGAGTACGACCACAAGGCCCCGGTGTGGAAAAAAGTGGCGGCACAGGAGCGGGAACCGAAACTCTGCTTCCAATGCGGTGAACTGGGGCACCTTGCCGCAACTTGCAAAGAGAAGCCAGAATGCCTGAGCTGTGCAGCGATCGGGTCCAAATCTGGCCACAGATCTGGTGCTAACAACTGCTTCGCCTACGAAAAGGCAAGAGCAACATATAAACGCATGAAGAGGAAACATGGATAGTTCCATCCAAGCCAACGTCAAGGGGATCAAATTGGCCAGCGGCCTCTTACACGCTGTTGCCAAATAAAAGAAGATCGATGTTCATATAATCTCCGAACCATCGCGGAAGCGTGAACTATCCCGCTCTACATTCAATCACGGGGGACCGCTGCGATCCCGATCGTAAACCCTGCGATCCGCGAGACTGACCTAGCTATTAGTGGAAGCGGCTTTGCTCGAACGACAGTAGGGGACACAGCAGTCTACAGCTGCTACTATATACCGTTGCTCAAGCCGCATGGATTGCGAGATGAGCTCGATGACCTAGACGAAGATGTGAGGCAATGGGGAGCCCAGTTATAATTGCGAGGGATTTCAACTCCAAGGAACCGACCTGGAGCGGAAGGCCGCGTGATAGATGGGAGGTGATACTCGCTAATGCCGTGGAGGCATCAGGGTGAGAGTTCACCAACGAGACGGGGGTTATCACTCATTAACGGCAAGACAGTCGGTCCCGGGAGAGAGGTTCGTCATCGGTTCTCAACCTAACGTTCATGAGCCCGTCGTTTATGGGACGTATGCCATCATAGGAAGTTCTGGACACAGAGCTACTCAGGGATCATCGCGATATTCGGTTTCGATTCAGGGTTGACAGACAGGTACAGGTGGCACGTACTCTACGACCATTGGGGTAGCAGGTACGCGAGCTGAACGAGAGGCACTGCCGGGGATCGATCGAAGCAGCAGAACATCTCTTGAGGAACACCACCGCCGGAGAGGCTGTGTCAATGGTGATATCCACCATCACGAGAGCGTGCAACGTGTCGATGCTTCGCACACAACACCATGTTCTTGGGAGAAACCAGAGTACTAGATGACTGACGAGGTGAAAGCTTCTCGGAGATCGAGCAACAAGGAAAGGAGGACCGCTTGGCGATCGAGGAAGCTAGAATGCCCCTCGATGGCGGGAGATGACAGAGCATACAAGGCCACAAAGAAGGAACTCATCGTAACCATCGGCAGGAGCAAAGGAAATCGCTGGAGGAAACTGTGCGACATGGTGAACGAAGACCCGTGGGGCACTTCATACCGCGTGGTTATGTCAAAGGTCCGACCCTGGGAGGGATACCAACACCAACTAATGCGGCATCGTGGGACATCTTCCCCAGCAGAAGGATCTAGGTCCACTTCCCCTCCGGAGACCGAAAACCCCATCCCGCTCTTCACTATACAAGAGCTACTCATAGTGGCGAAGAGGATGCCGAACGGCAAGACTCCTGGCCTGGACGGCATTCCAAACGAGGCTCTGGAATTGGTCTTCCGGTACAAGCCAGATTCTTCCCTCGACCTTTCCATCACCTGTCTGAGCGCAGGAGCTTTCTCGGACGAGTGGAAACGTCAGAAGATGGTCCTGATACCTAAAGGTCAAGGAGGAACCATAATAAAGAATTTATCTATCCATCTTTCTATCTATCTATAGGCAGACAACGAGAATCTTCTGGGTCGACGCGCAAACTAGGCGCTGGCCCGAGTCTACGAGTTGACGATCAGCAGGCGCCTTGAAGTTGCTGTCAAGAAGTGCGAAGCGATAGTGATCACGAGACGAAGGAAGTTCGACTTTCCCCGACTCTTCATCAATGGGCAGGCGATCCCCTACGAGACAGAGTTGAAATACCTTGGTTTAAAGCTCGACGATGAGTGGCCGTTCAAAAAGCCCATCCAGGAAGCCGCCCAGAAAGCAAGTAAGGTCAGAACTGCGCTCCACCAGCTGATGCCGAACATCGGAGGACCCAAACCGGAGGAGCGTGCACTGCCTAACACCGTGAGCGCTTCCATCATGCTGTACGTTGCACCCGTGTTAGGGGAGGAAGTAGAGAAGGCATTCATCGAAAAGAGAATGGGGCCTGTTTACCGGAATGCGGCCCAGAGGAGTATCCGTGCCTTCCGCACCGTGTCAGGAGACGTCGTTTGCGTCCGGGCGGGGACATCGCCCGTCCATCTGCTCGTCGCGACGTGAGTGAGAATCTAGGACCGCCAAGAAGCGATGTGAGCCTCATCGAACGAGTGCTCACCCCAACCATGAAGGAGATCATCCGCGGGAACGAGAAGGAAACGACCCTCAAACAGTGGTGAACTGAACTAGATTCTCCATTCGCAGATGGCGGATGGACGCACCGGTTGATCTGTGACGTAGCCAGGTGGTCTGAAGACACACACGGAGAAATAGATTACTAGACAACGCATGCACTGAGTGACCACGGTTGCTTCGGTGCCTATCTGGCCCGGTTCGGGAAGAGGACGTCCCCAGCATGCCAGTCATGCGGGGTCAATAGGGATGACGCTGAACACGCCCTGTTTGAGTGCAATGACACCCAAAGAGAGCGTTCTGAGTTGGATGAATGGCTAGGAACTTGACTTACAACAGAGATGCTTGTTCCGTACTTGCTCCGCAATCAGAAGACATGGGATAGATTTACTGACTACATTGAGCTTGCGTAGACCCGGAATGAGAAGGAAGAGAGGGAAGTAAGCCATCTCGGAGGTGGCGAACCACGATGAACCATTCGGGTTCAATAGAAGAAACCCATGACTTCCGGATAAGCATCATGGTCCGAAGAGGGAAGAGAGGATACTGAAGAAAGAAGAATGAATAGAGTACGAAGAGCGGAGACGCCCATTTTGGGCCAAAGAAAGGAGACACAAGGGAAACGCTCACATTTGAGTGCGCGAGACGCCGCCCAGGCTGCAGTAATGCTCACACGGTCTCGGGCTGAGAAGGCAGGTATTGGTGGATCTCTCACTCGATTGCTCGATACCCTAGGTATCGGACATCGAGGAGAGAAGGATTCTACACGGCCGGGCCCACTTCTTGCCTCCTCCCCCAATCCGTGTCTCGCTTAGTATGGCCAGCGTGGACCATGCGTTGTCCGCGTAAGCTGAACCAGTCCGGTGTCTGGTGATAGATCCCAGGGATCTCGATGCAGATTCTGCCCTTCAAACACCTCAGAAAAGAGCGAGAAGGAACAGAAAGGATCTGAATGGTTCCAAGAGCTATATGATGGAGTGAAAAGAGGAGGGAGGAGAGAGAAGAAGGAAAAAAGGAGAGGGAAGAGCAGAAAGAAGACCGAAGAAAGAGGATCAGAACCTGCGAGTCCTAAGGAGAGAGTCACTTGATCTAGAGCGCGAGGCGCAGCCGGTCCTGAAGTGATGTTCACGCATTCCCGGGGCCAGATTGATGACTGTGGTGGAGCTCTTCCTTGATCGGAGAGGGAGGAAGGGTTTGTCTGCTCTGGATGGCCGGTTCGATGCGGATTCCAACCCGGAACAGTGAGGAGGTACTAGACAGCCGTGCTTGTCTGTCCGGTGCCTCTTCTTGGTACGTCTCAGCGTATTCATCCCTATAACCACCTGAAAAAGAAAGAGGGAGAGAGAACTCCCTGGTCATAAGAACCATGATAAGATTTGATCCTTCGCAACCCGAGGATGATCGTGAGAACGAATATCTTCCCATCTCATGGATCCCGTATCTATAACCATACCACTAGTCATTAAATTTTGGAATTTCCAACGTATTGGTTGGAGTTTTCTATGAACTAGCTGGTTAGACATTTCGATGAGAAAACTCGACGGTGTGGAAACACGAGGCCGTAGGCGGAATGAGGTACGGAACGGGTACCTCTGATTTCTCTCACGGGCAGTGAAGGACTCCGCTTCAAGGCTCACACGCGCCGACAGAAACAGACACGGATGAGGGAGTACGTCTTGACTTGGCTGTTCACTCGCATAGAGATGGCAACGAGCCAAGACACATGGAAGGACCCCGCAACTCGCACAGATACGAATCACCGAAGGTGTAACTTAGCTTTGCAAACGGACGGAAAACGGATGAGGAGAATTGGTGATTAACTCTGGTGAGAGCGGACTACGCTTCAAGACTCAGCTACTCGGACTAAATTGGGAACGCCACCATACTAGACACGAGCAAAATCGGATGCGGAGACTAGGCCATCGACACGGGTAGAAACGGGCACGCACGGGCAGGAACGGGCTAAGCTTCGGAACTCCCCTACACAGACAGAAACGGGCAATGCCAACATACCGGATACGGGCGAGAACGGGCGAGCAGACTCGGCCATTGACACGGGTGGACACGAACGAGAACAGACCAAGTTTTGTAACCCAGCTACACCGAAAAAATCGAGTAATGCCATCATACCGGTTAAGGACAGAAACGGGCAAAAATACTCGACCACTAACACGACTGGAAACGGACACGGGCAAAAACGGACTGAGCTCCGTAATGTCCCCCACGGACGAGGACCGGCAATGCCATGATACCGGACACGGGCGAAAATGGGCGAGATAACTTGACCATTGACACGGGTACAAACGGACACGCACGGGCAAAAACGGACTGAGCCTTCGTGATTCTCCCTCACAGCTTGAAACAAGCAATGCCTTCATAGGGTACATGGGCGGAAACTGGCAAGAAATTTTGGCCATTGACACCGGTAGAAACAGATACGGGCAAAAACGGAGTAAGCTTCGTAACGCACCTACACGGACAAGAACGGGCGATACCATCATACCGATCACGAGCGGGAAAGGGAGGGAAGACTTGGCCTTCAACATGGGTAAAAACGGACTAAGCTTCATAACGCACCCACGCGGATGAGAACGGGCAATGCCATTATACTCGACACGGGCAGGAACGGACTGAGCTCCGGGAACATCATACACGAACAGGAACGGGCAAGGCTATGATACCGGACACGGGCAAAAACGGGTGAGGAGATCTGGCCATTGACACGGGCAAGAACGGACACGCACGAACAAAAACGGACTCAGCTTCGCAATCCCCCCACATGGACAGGAACGGGCAATGCCATTATACTGAACACGGACTAAAACAGACTACGCTTTGTAATTTGCGTATACGGACAAGAACGGGCATGGAGCCAAATGGGAGCTTGCGATCACACGGATGCGCCGGATCGTCTAAGGGCTGCATTCATAATCACAAAAGCGGAGCCACATGGGAAGAGCCCATTTCACACGGCATCTGGAATTTCTGAGACTGATTCTGCACGGGACGACTGCGGATACCCACTTCCGAGGAAAATTATCGTCAATAAATTGTTTCCGAGTCAGTCCATCTTCCTCTCTCCCTGGACCGAATAATGTGATAATAACATTTTATGTTACAGCTTGAGCACGGAGAGAGTTGCTGCATAGCTTAGCCAGGTAAGAGGGAGAGATAGAGAGATGGTACAGTAGTAGGGCTCGCGCGCCCCTTATGAGCCGCTCCTGGCGCCGCAAGTCGATGGTGCTCTGGCCAGCAGCCTTTTGCTGTACATTCCGTCGTGACGTTTCGGAGAGCTCGCACGCGCATATCGAGTTAATTATCGTGCGCGTTGTCCACGCCGCCCAGAGCCCATCTTCGGCGTGATTCAGCCGGGGCTCTGGTTCGTGCATTTTGTATACTCTGTGCAGTGGTCTATGACCAGAATCATCATCGTCTAGGACAATTGCGAGCTGCCTGATTGCCATGAGCTGCGAGGGTTGGTGCCCGATCTGAGGTCGAGTGACCATCGTGCGTCAAGGCCATCTATATTTGTGAGTGCCTCTCGCAAATCTCTCTCTCCCCTTCTTAGGCTTATAGATTGTATTTTCCCAAATGCGCCCTTGGTAATCGTGCTCGAGCTTGATTCACCCTAACAGCCATTGAACCGATTTGTAGATAGTTTTCTTGAATATATGCCCTCTCATCCTTAACCTCATCTGAGTGTGTGCTCATTCAGTGCCCTCCCCTCCTGGTTTCTTGGACAATTACAGCAATCACTCTTTTCCTGAGCTTCTCAAATGAAATGCCTGCAAGTGACGAGTTACCAAAACCGTCACATGGTGGCCAACTAATGGTGTTGTAAGTTCAAGTAGAATCAGTTGAAAAAATTGTGCATCAAGTTGGCGAACCGTCACATGGCGCCCAACAAAGGTGCTGTAAGTTCGAGTAAAATCAGTGAAAATGTTCCCTGTCAGTTGGCAAAAAGTCTCGAATCCAAATTCTGATTTTGGGAGAGAGTAGCACTCAAATGTTGCTCCGTGTGAATATCAGAATATGAGTGTTGTTACGGGAATTCGTAACGTGGGTTCTTTAATACTGGACCTGGAACGTCCTGACTCGACAGGTATGTAGGTTGAAATACGGAAGTGAGATAAATACAAGGGGCATCCCTAGAGCTGTGTTTATTGATCCCGAAATACAGTTATGAGAGAAGATCTTTACAAAGTACTGGGGCTGATTCTATTTGAGTGGAGTCCATCAAGGGCTGAGGACCTCAACTCGGAATGGCGTTAATGATCGATGTGGTCAGGTCGGTAGGTGAGTTCGTACTGAGAACTAGAAACCCGACGTGTGATTTTAAGGACAAACGTACGTGACGGAGTCTCGCGGTAAACTGCGAATCTGAGCTCCCTGCCAGGGCTTTTGAGGTCTATTTACACTCTTTCAGACCCCGCGTTTCTCCTGCTTCCGCGGCCAGAAAAAACGCAGGCGAGGCGCGGCAGCGCCCCACACTCGCACCCTTCGTCTAGACTCGCGGGTGCTGAAGAGTTCTCGCGGTTTCTTTGAAGCTTCTCCAAGCTTTCGTAGCTTGGCCATACTGTGTGTCTATATATTCGAGGGATAGTGTACGTCTATTTGCAAGAGTACAAGGTATGTCTATATGTTATACATTGAAAGTATATCTGTATGTGAGGCTACTCCTGTGCATAGTGAGTTCATATACAAATAGATGTAGGGCTAGTTGGGAACCGACTAGGTTCCTGACAGTGTGCAGTGTGAAAAGAACAGTGTGCAGTTTGCAGTGCGGCTAACCAAATGTGATCATTTCTTCATCGCGCTCCGAGTTGGGGGTGCGAACGAGTTCATCTTTCGCGTGTCGGTTGACTCGTCCTACAAAATTTTTCACGTTCTACTTTCAGACACTTATGCTCCCGTATTTTCATTCATTTGATGGACACAGCTCTTTTTTCATAAGCAACATCTCAGAGCTCAATCAATATTCAAATGCACATAATTTGACCATTGCCTTAAGTTTTTGGTCTGATTTGTAGAACCTCAGAAGTATTCAGTTAGCTCCTCGCAGCATTTTGTCGCCCCTTGCTATGGGGCTGCAATAACACAATAGCTCGCGCGCCATATATGGTCATTGTTTACATCGCGCATTTGCTGCCGCTCGTCTGTATCTTACTCTTATGTATACGGATGTCCACATGGCTCAATTTTGTGCTCAGCTTTCATCGCCAGGCATGACGTCTGTTCAATTCAGCCAATATGGGCATGAAATTTTGCACGAGCAAGAGTGGCTCTCTTCAGGTAATCATTTTGATCTGGTATCTTTTCAATTGAACCGAGAAATATGAATCTTCCCATCACATTAGGCCAGGAAAACATGGCAGCGCTCCAGGAGAAGGTACATCTTCTGAGTCCTTCACGAATCGTCTGGGTAACATTGGTTTTTATCACCCTTGTGAATCATTACATCTCTCCAATATTAGTTCATCCCAATCATTTCCACGATCATCCGGTCCCCATTTGACAAATACAGTCAGAAGTGTAGAATTTGACAAGCTAGCGCGTGTTGTAGTGCAAACTTGCCTGCCTAATAGAATTGTCAAGTTTTTTGAATCTGAAATTGCATCGAGACTATAAATGGGATCCATTACCCCTATTCCTCTCAATTTCGCTTCTCAGGTTCAGAACGATGTGAAATTCCACAAGCATTTGGAATTTTCAATTCCTGACTTGCATAGTCTTAATTTTCATACTAGTTGGAACCGACATGAGACCTTCGATGGTCTCAGGATCGATTTCAAATACTGGTTTGAGCATGAGGTCGGATTTGAGTTATCTCGACCGACTAATGAAGCATTTTACGTGGATTCCACTAAGATTGAGGCCAAGACACATGCTCATGATCAAGCTACGGAAGGAAATGAATATATTAGTTCCTTCAACCCATGCACGAGCGTTGTGCGAATATTAGAGTACCAGTTTTAGATACAATCACCAATTTCAAAGTACCTTGGTACGCTCATCCATCTAATATGGCATCTTTCTTGCCTGAATGCGATACTTCGCAGAATTCAGGGTGCGATAGCCTAGCGAAGACTCATGAATTTCTTGGTCATGAAGAACTCACCTATCATTTGAAACTCATCAGCTTACCACACAGAACGCAGCTGTCCACGCGGCTTCAGGAATTCAACCCCAATTTCGACGAACTATTTCCGACATTCTATTATAGTCGTGATATTATGCTCATATTTGATGCAACCCATGGCCATTGATCAGCTGGTCGATTACTCTCAATTGACTCGAGGCCAGTGCGATCAATGCGACCATGTGAGGTCAATACGACGAATTTAGACCGAGAGACTGGCCCAAGAAGAGACATAGCGACTTCATAGGCGCAGGAGCAGCCTAGGTGCCCGTAGCAGACAACCACGTGCCTTTGACTGCAGCTGGGGGTCGTCATCGTTCCGGGGAAAAATTCGTCGATATACAACGATGGATGTGCGCGCGCGAGTCTCGATCAGTGGTTAGATTGTGTCTGAACTATTTCACACGAACTAAGTGTGTTCGAAAATTCAAACGTTCTTTCGTACGTGAACGCGATTCATCACTTGTAAATCTAGCTCATAAGTGGATATATTCTCATTTTGGTCACTGGCCAATCAAATTTGTGTGCATTATACGCCATAGGAAATGATGAATGGGGTCAAATGACCATGAAGTATAACAATTTCGGTTTTGTATGAATTTATGAGTATGTATTGAATGAATGATAGTCGAACGGTAGAGTATGGGTCATGGGACTAATGTCCAAGAGTACGATTTGTGTGCTGTATGCATAGAATGCATATGAGTGCCAAATGGTCAATTGAAGAGACCAATCGGATTAGTGCAAACCGTGGAGTCGAATTTCCTGAAATGTGCCTCAAGTGCAAAAACAGTGTAGTGAAATTAACGCCCCTGCCCCCCACCCCAATAACTTCAAGTTCGAAAAGGACAAATATAATTCTTACATTGAGAGAGGTAGGTTTCCGAGCTGGTACGTCAGCCGGCTACACAGCGTCTCACAGTGCGGCCGAGAATTCGATTCACGGCACGAATCAGCGCCACGCGGATACTCACCGGATTGATTCGATTCAAACGCGATTCCCTCCGTTTTTCCAACTCTACAAAATGTCCCTACTACAATTTTGATTATGACGATCTCTCGTGGTCCAGGATCAAATGAGAGAGAAGTGGGAACGAGAATGGGGCGAATCGGTAATATATCAGTGCGACTAGGTGTGTAAACGGAAAAGTGAAACCTCTGATCCCTTTCTCATACATCCGTACAGTATACACCCATCGACGACAATGACTAAGAGTGTCGGGGACGCATAGAAAACAGTTTTAAGGCGGCTTTCATGTGTTTTATAGCCCAGAATCACGCTGAACGACAAAAAATCCGCTATCATACTGATTTCTCGGAGCGTAATCCAGAAGTTGCCACCTCCAAAGTACTTGGCATACCTTTGTACAGTGTTTTTTCATCATTCGCCGTGAACAAGAGTATCGTGGATACACCGAGAAAGTTTTTAAGGCATGTTTTTTAATGTAGTACAAACCTAATTTTTTGGAGCCTATTCCGAAAGTTGCCACCCCCAAAGCACTTGGCATACCTTTGGCCACTGTTCACCTATCATTTGCCGTGAACTAGAGTATGGGGGATACACCGAGACGTTTTTAGGGGTGTTGTTTAGTGGAAAATCATGCTGTCCATCAAGACTTCCGGCACAAAACTAATCTTTTGGAGCATATCCCAGAAGTTGCCACCTCCAAGGTACTTGGCTCATCTTTGTACACTGATGACCTAACATTTCTCGTAAACTGGAATATCGTGAATACACCGAGACGTTTTTCAGGTGTGTGTTTTTACTGAAAAACCAGCTATCCATCGAGAATTCCGGTACAAACCTAATTTCGCGGAACATATACCAGGAGTGGCCATCTCCAGAGCACTTGGCATACCTTTGAACAGTGTCCGTTATTATTTACCGTGAATTAGAGTACTGTAGATACACCAAGACGTTTTCAAGGGTGTTCTTCACTGAAAAACTACGCTATCCATCAAAAACTCCAGTACAAACCTAATTTCTCGGAATGTGTTATAGAAGTTGCCACCCCAAAAGTACTTGGGATAACCCTGACACTATTCATCTATGGTTTGCTGCGAGCTACATCTTTCGCGATGGAACTGAAGATCGCGGAAGCCCTAATCGTAATGCGAAACGTCGAGGGCCTTCTATGGATCCATTGATTATAATCGATCGGGATTTCCGATTCTGGCAATCAGTGTACCAACATATTCGTTTTCCCAAGTTGAAAACGCGTACATCCTACCGAATGCCGTTTTACAACAATACTCTGAAATCACCACAGATGAAATGCTAATAATGAAGAAGGTGAGTCACCCCTTCTCACAATGAAGAATCAAGAGTGCAGGACAGCAAACACATTTGGGAAACAGTTTGCGTTTATTTTTACTAATCATACAAAATAACTTCCGTTTATGAAGATGACAGATCAGAGTTCCTCATCAAAACAGATTCTGAGTTTAATTCATCAACCCTTAATTACTAACGTGAAATGAAGTTAAACTGTAACTAAAGTTGTAGATTTTCGGCACATCCTACTCAAACCATCAAATCTTCAAAAACTAGGGCAATTAATGAACAAAAAAATAAATTCCTTACAGCTCAACTATCTGAGGAACAACATGAATGTTTTCCAATGAGCGGAAAAATCCCGAACTTTTCTGTACAATACTTCGATGAAGTCAGTTTTTGGGGTAAAGCTGATGGTTTATTTCACAACTCGTTGAAAAATTATATCACGGGTACCGAAGTTCACTTCGAAAATGAATCCCTTACAACAAATAGATCTTGAATTGCAGCTGGATTTGCTTATGGTGAAAAAATAGAGCTAGAACGTGGACAGTGATTTTTCTGTTATACGTCCAATGTTACAGAAGTAACCCACTTGTCACGCGCTCGAGATCCTGATCTCACCTGCGGTGGATAGGTGTGTAATATCACCAGCCAGCTCGTGATATCTGATTATGATGTATCGAAGAATTTTGGAAGTATTAGTAATAGTAACGATTAAGTAATATCAGTAACGATTGTGTGGAATGAATACTCAGAGTATACACAAGTATTTATAGATATGGGCCATTTCGGAGCATTTCGACGAATAACTGCACCAGGGGGGTCCCGAAAAAATCCATAAAATTTTTTTTCCGTTTGTCACGTCGTGCATTGGACGCTTTGAATTTTACTCTTTCTGAGTATCGCGGGACTCCGTAAATAACTCGGGCGAGTAACGCAGAAGAATGGCTAGTTTATTGTTAGTATGCCTTTTTTTTGGCGCGTGGATTTGTATTCGGAAACGATCGACAAAATGACGTTTTGTTTCTTCACAAAACATTATTCTATTGAAATATTCACGACGTTCCTCACTCGCGAATTCTCCGCCTCAGAAAAGACTGTGGCAGAGGTATCACGTGCGGAGGAATGTCGCTTCTTTTATAGCTCAAATTGATTCCAAAAATTTTTAGTGTTAGTAAGAATAATTTTTCCCCAAACCTTGATGACCCACTGTTGCTACTGCTTCCGTTACTCCTGCTATTCCTGTTGCTGCTGCTGTTGATGGTGCTCCAGTGAAAAATGGGTAATCAGATTTACTGATTTTTATGTCGCACGCGACGGATGAATAACTTTCGAATGTATTTGGAACGCGAGAATTTGAGGAAAGAGAAAGATAGATCCAAATTGGAGCGCATGCATATTTCGCGACTATTCCTGATCGACTATATAATATTGTTAATATTCGTAATATTGTTGTTTGTCAGTCTTCTGTTCTGAGGAAGAAATGAGGAATCATCTTTGGTTTGTTTCTCTGGTTTGATGCACCATGATCTCCTTGATTCACTTGATTATTGTATAAATTTTCTTATAACTAATTGGCTTGAAAATTATATTGCCAATATTATTCCCTTTTTTTTCGGTTTGATTATAGTTTTCGCTCGATTTCTTCCCAGGATTGAACAAAAGTATGACAGTTATGATGTCACAGTGAATGAAATCGATAAATACAAAATATAACAGATTATAATGTCACAGTAAATGAAATGAATAACTACAGAAATATCATATTTTGCCTTCGTTCTCTGGCGTTAATGATAATTGTTTGATAATTGTGATCCCTTTTTAGAGGGAATTCAGATTTCCCAAATCACTGCCTGAATAATATTGAGGTTATATAGCCTCCCATAGTTCTTTGAACATATATTTTTTTGGTTGAGATGATTCTCTACCCCTTTTCTCCTAGCCCAAAAAGAATGCATGAATATACATCTAGGTGATTATGATATCCCCAAATTTTAAGGTTATAGCTATTCTTGCATATACTCATTCGCTAAACCTTTTCATGCGATTGTTGTGGCGTAGCTCCTGTTATAAATTATTATAATATGCTTTTGATTTGAAATTTTCATGGGTCAAGTGCAATGACCAACCAGGGCCACCCGAGAACTGTTGGTAGTATTCATTCTATTCATTGACATACTCGAATGCGTTCATTCCCCGGAAAAAAGGAAAATGCGATAGGCTCGTATACGTGCTGCCGTCGCCCGCTGGCGCCGAAAGTCGTAAACGGCCCAATGCATAGATGTGAGCTCTTTGTATCAGAGGCTTCCGTCATTCGTCTCTTGTTGCTCTTGAGAGCGGCGAGAAGTGATGCGACGCATATGATACCGAGTGCTATTGGTTTATTTTATCGCTCGCAGCTGCATCCGCTTGTTAATATGTAATCACGTTCTCGGGGTCCAATTTTCATTCGATTTCCCCGCACCCTGGAAGTCGAATGCAATCCAGGTCACGAATAGTGATGTCTTTTGTCAGCGTGCCACCTCGCTCGAGACAGCTGCGCTATAACGCAATGAGATAGACGCTGCCCCATCGATGCACTCCGTCCGCTTGTGCCATTGATGTAAACGACCGAGATGTTTCGTTTATCGCCGATAATGAAAAGTTTGTAGAATAGAAGAATATTTTTGGAACCGAGGCAAGAGAGAGATATGGGCTGCTCTCTCTTGTCTCGTGGACGAAGAGGAAAAAATTTTATTGAGCATGGCTCAGACATCACGGCTCACCCTCTCTTGGTGATAGGTGGATCTATTCCGTCCTGTTTATTGTTACGTTGGGAGACGTATTCGAGCTCAGTGGCAGGCTCAATATTCCTACTTTTGATTGATGTCGATTTTAATTCTCGATCATTCAATAAGAGTAGAATGATTGAATAGAATCACTTACGTTTTGATGTTGCGACTGGACAAACTGTAGATTTTAATTCGTTCCCAACGTGTTTATCAATACTTCCAAAACTCACAATTGTGTTCACAAGTTTTTTTTGCTTCAATTCAATAAATCTCCATACTCGTATTCGTCAGACAATTTTTCTCATGAATTCTCAGAATTTGTATTAGATGATTGAGTGATAATTATTGAATCCCTTGAGAATCAATATCTTCATATATAAACAGGGAATTAACTTGCTTGTTGCTCAATTGAACTTGTCATAACGATTGAATAGCCGCTTCCCTCTAAAGGTGGATAATTGCTCATTGATGCACTCGATTTCGAAATATCGTAAGTCACCATTCCTCCAGGCAGCATTTGTTCTTCAAGGGTGATGATTTGTTTACCTGTCTCAACTCTGCACTCATCATGGTCAGATAGTTGGAGGTCCGGGCAATCTGCATTCGTCTGAGCAGTACGATGTGAACCGAACGAAGATTGAGTAATGTTCGAAGCATTATTGGAGTGGAATTCTCGTGAAATTCTCGCTTCGCGAAATATTTGGTGCGGATAATAGCAATTGAGAAATATCAGAAGGATGTGAAATCAGACTTTGATCTAGTTGACATTCTAATTGAATGGTTTGTGCAATAGCAGTATCTAGAGAGACATGTTGTCTCGTGAAAATTTTAATTTCAAGTTTTAATCCCCTAACAACTGTTCTAGACCATTTTCGTCAACTTGTCTGGCGAATTGTTCTTTAGTCATACACTTCTGTGGCTGTTCGAATTCATTAAAATCTTTGATACGATTGATGAGATCCTTCAACATGACTGTGTAATCTATGATAGATTCTTGTGGTTGTTGATATAGATGCATTACTTCTGCGTACAAATCATAGATATCTTCAGAGCTTCGAAACCAGTCTCGAATACGTTTCACTAACTCATTTATAGTGTTAATTTCATCAAATGCAATAAGGTCGTAGGCTAATCCTCTAAGTTCAATTTGCAATATTCGTGTCAAAAGAGGTTCATCCTCATCGGCCACAAGGCGCTTAACGTCTCTCAATCCCTTGGTATACTCGTATTTACCATCAAATTCAGGTACCAAACTGGTCATCATCAAAAGAGGGACCTTTAACCTACCGTTCGCCATTTTTTATAACTTTTCCCCAAAAAAGAAAGTGGGTTATATTGAGACTCAGCATCTCAAAAGAATCCAGTAGGATGCAATAGATGCTTACTCTTGATGAAATTGATCAAAATAGAAGTAAGGACCATCTCGATAATGAAAGCCATGTTAAAAATTTGCTTTGATTCACTTGTTCCGGTTTAGCTGTCACTAACTTTTGTGTATCATCAAAATGTAAGTCAATCGCAAAGAATTTCTTGCAGCGTAAATAATTTTCAGTGTTTCTTTCCTTAGCTAGGTCACGGTGCAACGTAAAGTGATATTCTATATAGTAGTGCCCCAGGACAGTTGCAATGTGAGGACTTTTAAGAAGATTTAGATGTTGAATAGAGTTTCAAATGTTGAAATTCAATCGTGTTTCTACAATCAGCTTAAACACCAACTATTTAGTGTATAATTCCCACGAAAAATTGCGAATTTCATCCTATACCTGATCGATTTGTTACCAGAATCAATTATTGAGGGTCTGCCAAAATCTTACAAAACTCCTCGAAAGCAATACAAATTCAATAAAAACTCATATGAGTATCATTTGTCTTTGGATGGATTGATGCTGGATTATGAAGAAATTTGTCTCTATGACTTGATCGATTTCATTACTAATACTCAATAACAAATAATAAATTGTTAACTACCGCAGTGATAGGAATGAATCGATTGAGTCTCACCACAGGAATTGAATCATATATATGTTAAGCCAGCGCGCTTTACCGTAAGTGAGCTGTTTACAAGAGAAATGAGTCCGCATTACTACGAATAACCCGTGTACATGTGAAGCGATCGTGGGGCGTACCAAATATTCAAATGCATACTTCAATAATAAAATTGAGAGGATAAGAAAGGCAAATTTTGCACTGATAACAATAACAATATGATAACAATTGTATAAGACGTCTCTGAAGTTTGTAAGAAGTATTTGAATACGATTAAGTATATCCAGACGCTATAATACCAATGCAGGAAGAATACCAATTTCTAGATTCTGCTAAATATTCACCTATGCTCATGATCAAGAGTTTGCCTCAATCGTTATCGGTACCAGAACTGATTGATAGTTCCAATATATCATTCGTATAATGATATCAATTGTTGGATCCGGAAAAATGAACAATATTCTGATATGCGAATAATCAAGAACTATTTCTAACCATCAATTGATTTCGATACCGGAACCAATTGTTAATTCCGGAATACCATTCGTATAGTAATATCAATTTTTGGATTCAGATGGAATTTACAATATTCTTCACATGCGAATGATCAAGTACTATCTTCAATCATCAATCTATTTCGGTACCAGAACCAATTGTCACGTCGTGTGACGTATTCGAGCCCAGTGGCAGGCTCAACATTTCTACTTCCAATTGATGTCGATTTTAATTCCGATCATTCAATAAGAGTAGAATGATTGGATAAGAATCACTTACGTTTTGATGTTGTGACTGGACAAACTGTAGATTTCAATACTTCGTTTTCCAACGTGTTCATTAATACTTCCAAGACTCACAATTCTGTTCACAAGTTTTCTTTCTGATTCAATTCAATAAATCTTCATATTCGTATTCGGCAGCTCCAAAGACTCCGTCGCATGGAAGTTCGAAATTATTTTGGACTACGTGGGAAATTGTCCTGAAGTTATCAATTTTGAGGATGACAGTACCTAATGCGGCTATTAGTTTACGGCTAACACCCTTTGAATACACTCTCTGAGTATTGTCGATTTTCATTCCAAAAGGTAATGCCTTTATTTTGAGTACGTTGCTTTCGGCCCCGCTATCAACTATCCGCTAGCATTCTAATCCAAAAATCCAATTGAGGTACAAAGACAACTGGCAAGAAGTGATCACGCATCTCCGTGCCAATGTTGAGCATCTGCCAATTCTTCAAGTCTTTGCCGGAATGGGCATTTTGACGAAATTCAAACTGATTCTACCGATACGTATTGTGCAATCAAAAGAATCGATTTTCGCTTTGTTTTCAAGGAAAAGTTGCGAACCAAGTATATCAGCAAATGGTATTTGGAAGTCATCTGGTACTACTATGAAGGCAGATGGTCGGCTTGAATATGGAAATTCAAACTCCACATGACTGGACAGTATTCGGACCGATTCCTTTGATATTGAAAATTTCATCAAGGAGAATTGTGTCTGATATTGTTACATATGCTCGCTTAATTATGTTGACTTCTGAGCCTGAGTTCAGTATGAGTTCGATTACAGCCTGACGTGAGCATACTCCCGCATTAATATTCTGTATCACCGCGAATATACATTTTTTTGCACACGAGCCATCAAATCACTCGCCTACGCAACCGACGCACCCAAATCGTACGTTACTCAAGCGTACGATTCAGCGCGCTTAAAGCCACAAATCAATCAACTCATTTTCGTACGCCGGTTAGGCGTACGTTCGGATATACTCCAAATCATAAATCAGATTAACTCATTTCCGTACGCCGATTACGCGTACGTTCGGATATACTTCAAATCATAAATCAGATCAACTCATTTTCGTACGCCGATTAGGCGTACGTTCGGATACACTTCATATCATAAAAGAGATCAACTCATTTTCGTACGCCGATTAGGCGTACGTTCGGATACACTTCAAATCGTACATCGGATCGACTCATTTTCGTACGCCTCTCAGGCGTACGCCACGGTACTCATAAATGAAGTAGATGCAAATACACGTACGCCTTTCAACCGTACGATTTTCGAGACATTGAAATTCGTACGTCTCCGGGACGTACGGAACGATCTCTCTATACAAACGTACGCTTCAGCAGCGTACGCAGTATACGAGGTATATGATCGTACGCTACCAGAGCGTACGAACATAGGTAAAACACGGGTATACAAGACCGCGCTCCCGAACGTCAAACAGCTCAGTCTTCTCCAGCTCGCCGTCGCGATGCTGTCTCCACGACACTCGGCCCAGCCGTGGCCTCGACGCACCCGACTCAATGTGGCCCGCCGCGACCGTACCAAGTTGCCCCGGTGGCATGAGTGACCAAGTGTGCGTAGTGTTTGTGTTTCGCACCTCGAGTATCGAGTCGCAATTGTATCTTAAAACTGTGAGAATTATTCGAGTGCTTAACCCCGTCCCTAATCCAACGACGGCGTGAGGACGCCCACGCACCTCGACCGGACGGATGGACCGTCCCAGTCAACGACAGAGACGTTCCAAAACCTACGTACCGCGCTCCGAAGAGGAGAACCGACGAGACCTCTACGGATTTCAACAGGCCAAACGCTTGGCGTTGCTCGGAGCGTTGAAAGCCGAGGCCTCAACTCAACAAAACAAGACTGCTCAACCCTCAACTATCTCGTCTCCGGCCAGCGAGACGCGGGAGTGAATTTTTGTTTCACTCTCATTGACGAGGTTTCCCGCAAGCGGAATTCCGAGCCCCGTCAATT
Organism: Eretmocerus hayati; assembly: GCA_029851415.1. Lineage (NCBI taxonomy): Eukaryota > Metazoa > Arthropoda > Insecta > Hymenoptera > Aphelinidae > Eretmocerus > Eretmocerus hayati. The sequence continues at coordinate 133,094,678 of CM056741.1, read as the reverse complement.
TGGCGCCCAACGTGGGGCCAGCGAAGGACAATCTAGACTTCGTCGGTATCAGGAGATGCTAGGACCTGCGACCTGATGAGCAGTCTCCCACGGACGCCGCCTGCAACCCGGACGACCCGGCGGACAGCGGCAAGCACTTCTGGGAGTGTGGAAACACCCAGTGGCGCCCAACTGGATCAAGAACGTACCGTCTCGCTTGAGCGAACTGCTCGCTTGATGCGCCACCAACGACAGCGGTCACTCGGCTCGGAGCAGGAGCCTGAGTCCCTCCTGGACGGAGCACAGCTGCCTCTACGCCGGAGGACATCCCGCAAGGACCTTGCTCCGACCGGACTATCGCCTGCTGTCCCACACGACGAGCCAGTGGATCCCCAAGCCGGAGCTCAGCAGCAGCCACCGGCGGGTCCTGCTTCCGCCAACCAGGTACCAACTCATCCGAATCTACTTGTTGCTCCAGAAGCTGCAGCGGACGTCTCGGCGGCCAATCCGGAGCCACCAGCGGCACCGGAGTTCACCATGGACGACCTCCGACTGATGTTCCGCCAACTGGCTGGCACGCCTCTCAACCCTCCGGACTTCACTGGTGCGGAGCACGAGGACCCAGCGTAGTTCATCACGAAATGCGCGGAGCATTTCCGGCGCCTCGGGACCGAGGAGGCCTTCAAGACGCAAGTGGCCGAACGCGCACTCAAGGGTGACGCCGAGAAGTGGTGGTCCTGCTACAAGAACCTAGCCGTCGACTGGACCCGCTTCACCGAGTTATTCCTGTCCCGCTTCGACTCGTCGCAACTTCGACTTCGACTTAAGGCCAAACTCTACGGACAGACCCAAGGCGAAAAGGAGGACGTGAGTACTTTCATTGAAAAGCGTAACCTCCTAGCTCGTCGTCTGCTTCCTGAGGCCACCGAGGAGGAGCTGGTGACCTTGATCACGGAATCACTGAACGCGACCATCCGCTGTTACCTACGCGGCAACCCGCCGACCACCGTGGGCGAGCTGTTGACCAGAGCCGCGGAGATCGAACACGACGAACAGGCCAAGCAGGCTGGCGCCCGCAAGCTCAGCCCAGCCAACAGCAACCAGGGCAAGGGCAGCGTCGCTGCTCCAGCGCAGCCATCAAAGCCTTTACGAGACTTCAAGCAGGTCAATGGTGAGAGATTGCCTAAATGTGACTATTGCCCTGAATTCCATTGGCACAGGGATTGCCCCAAGCGACCCCAGTACCCGAAGCCCACGACTCCGGCAAACTGGCGGGAAGCGGGGAATGCTGCGGGCACACCCACTTCGACATCTGCAGCCCCGCAATAAGCGCTGCAGCCGCAGACGCCACCGGACTTCACGCCGCCAACCTGGACATCTGGATTGGAGGGAAGCCCGTCGCAGCGCTCATCGACTCGGCGGCCTCCGACAACTTCATCTCGCCACGGTGCATCCCGGACGGAGTCACCGTGCAGAGAATCCAGCCACGCGGAGCCAAGCTGGCCAATAGTGGGACCGAGATGCGCGTCCAAGCAACCTGCACGCTCGCCGTGCGGATCCAAAACTTCGAATGTGACGTCAAGTTCTTCGTTGCCGAGGAGCTTCGACCCGCTGCCATCCTCGGACGACGATGGCTCAAGGAGGTGAAGGCTGTCCACGTCCACGACCTCGACTGCCTCTACCTGGGAACCAGGAAAAGGATCCGGGTATTCCTAGGACGCGCCCCTGACGGGCCATCCACCCACTTGCAAGAGCAAGTATGGAGCAAGGTAAACCACGGATTCCCTAATGAGTATGTTGATCAGTTCAAGGAAATCATGATGCGGCACGTGAGGATCTTCGATGATTCGGCGCCCCTGGCCAGGACACCCTTCATCATGCACGAGATCAGAGTCACGGAGCGTCGCCCCTTCAAGATTCCACCTTATCGCTACTCCACTGAGAAGAAGCGAGCGATAAGCGAGATGGTCAGACAAATGCTGGCAGATGGAGTCGTCGAGGCAGCCTCATCCCCATACAGCTCACTCATCGTACTGGTTGACAAGCACGATGGTACCTTCCGATTCTGCGTCGAATTCCGGAGGATCAATAGCGTCACGGAGGACGCAGGTCAACCGAACCCGGTCATCCATGAGGTTCTCAAGGAAATCGGCGGAGCCACCATCTTCACGACAATCGACCTTCGAAAATGCTATTGGCAGATCCCGCTGACCGAGGACTCCAAGCAATTCGCCGCCTTGTGTACACCGGACGGCGGACAATACGTTTTCAACGTTGCAGCCTTCGGATTGAAGAACTCCGGAAGGACTTGCAACCAACTCATCGGGATGGAAGTGCTACTCGGACTACTTGGTGAGTTCTGTCTGAATTTCCAGGACGATATTGTCATTTTTTCACACAGCTGGTCCGACCACCTCGTCCACGTCGCCAAGGTCTTGGATCGACTGTCGATGTATGAACTTGCCTGTGCAATTGACAAATGCCACTTCGGGAAGGATCGTCTGGAGTTCCTGGGCCATGTGGTTTCTACGGACCACAACGAGGCCAAGACGGAGCACATCCGAGCTGTCCTGGAGTTCGCCCCACCACGCAACAAGAAGGACTTACAGAGGTTCCTGGGCATCGCCAACTGGCTCCGGGAATATATTCCCAACTTCTCCGAGATTGCAGCACCTATGACGGAACTCCTCAAGGGCAAATCTTGGAAATCGACCCAGGCTGCGCAAGCTTCGATGGACCTCGTCAAAGAAGCCTTCAAAAAGTCGTTGAAGCTCCATCGACCTCGATTGGACCAGCGCTTCTACCTGCAGACCGACGCCAGCGACGCCGGCATGGGAGCCGTGCTTCTCCAGCTGGGACCAGGAAGAGAGCGACACGTCATCTTCTATGCATCGGCTAAATTCACGATAACTGACAGAGGCTACCACTCCAACGAACGAGAGTGTCTGGCCGTCATTTGGGCACTTCGCAAGTACAAACACTTGCTGGAAGATGCACCATTCACCCTTCGCACGGACAACCAAGCTCTCAAATGACTGGACCGTGTAAAAGACGAGCGTGGTAAGTTGACACGATGGGCAATGTTTCTGAGTCGTTTTAGTTTCAGTGTGGAACGCGTCCCTGGACGAGAAAACCAGCTGCCAGACGCACTGTCTCGTGCCCCGGGAGACGAGAACTTCGAGGACCAGGAGCACGACTACGACGCCCTGACGCCCCAGTCAGTTCGCCACCATCGGACGAGCTCATCACCGCCTGCGTGGAATGCAACTGGTCGGATGACTACCTCCGCCAGGCCGAAGACGACACCAGGGAATTACCTCAAGGACCGGAATGGAGCATCCACGACGGTTTGCTATCATACTGCTGAGATCCGGCCAACCCGAGGATTTACGTTCCTGAGTCCGCACGTGACGTCGTCCTGCACCACTTCCACAACGACCCGCTCGCCGGCCATCCTGGTGCTGCAGAGACACTCCGACAGATACGCGGAGAGTACTACTGGCCTGGACTTCGTAACGACGTCCGACAACATGTACGCGCATGCGGCCCCTGTAACCTCACCAAGGCTGCAAGACCAGCGGATGCCGGAGCCAACATCGCCAGGAAGTCAAACCGACCATGGGAACACGTGGCCTTGGACCTGATGGGCCCATATCCCCGGACGCCCCGGGGGAAGCGGTTCATTCTGGTCGTCACGGACTTGTTCTCCCGATGGACGGAAGCCTTCCCCATCTCATCATCGACGACCGAGGTCATCACCAACGTCCTGGAGCCAGAGGTGTTCCACCGATGGGGATACCCGGGAGCCGTACTTTCCGAAAACGCGCCCCAGTTCAAGGGTGCAAAATGGCTTCGCCTCTGCGACAGGGGGCGAGTCGAAGTATGGACTACGCCCGCAACCCATCCTCAGGCAAATCCTACGGAGCGTCGGAACCAAGAGATTAAAAAAGGGCTACGCCTAGCCTTACTTCCGTACCAACACGAAACCAATTGGGACCCGGAGGTCTCAAAGATCCTGTTCGCTATGATTCTCACCTAGTGAGTTGCTCCTGGGACACAACATCACTCGCCCGGGGGAACGAGTCTCGCCACGGTCGGACGATCTCGAGACCCGCATCGCCATACCCAACCAGGCACAGGACCACTTCACCGGCAGCTGGAGACTTTCGGATGAAGTCTTCACGGAGGGTGACCGGGTGTTCATCAAGACACACCCCCTCTCCAAAGCTGCCGACAACTTCAACGCTGGCCTCGCCCCGAAATGGGAAGGCCCATACGAGATCGTCCACTGTCATTCAGCGCAGGTGTCCACCGTGGATCGTCCCGGAAACACTGCCCTGAAGGTGCATATCTCGCAGGTCAAGCGAGACCACACAGCTCCAGCCCCTCCTGCGGCTGAACCTGGGTCACCATCCCCCGCAACCAGCGGCGCCAAGGATGCAGACGGACCCCGAACCGAGCAACCACATCCGCCGACCACACCTGCCAGTGGGGACGCCCACTTGTCCGAGGACCAAGGTCGGAATGGATCCGCAACCGTCCCCATTGCCACGACCCCTGATCGTGCGCAGGACGACACCGCAAACCACGTCGAGGAGGATTCCCCGACAAACCTCGCCGAGGTGGACACCTTGGCTGAACCATACCCAGGGGTAGCGGATGCGCCCCGAGTCCTGAGCAGAGGGCGACCTACCTTAGCAGAAGCAGCATGGAGAGAAGCCGAGCGCAAGCTCGCCTACCCACCGCCTGGCCACCGCTACAACTTGAGGAGCAGAAGGAAACCTCCCGCTCCGGAACAATAACTAAGTATATTCAGTCGGCCGACATATATAGAACATATATAATCAATCGTGTTTAATCGAACTATGTATCTTAGCGATAGCTCTGTCGAATAAAAAGTCGACAAGGTACCGAATGCGATGCACACACACGGCTTCTTCCCCGCAAAAAATCAATATTCACGTTGATCCCCCCGGACGATTTGACGTGAGCATACTCCCGCATTAATATTCTGTATCACCGCGAATATACAATTTTTTGCACACGAGCCATCAAATCACGCGCCTACGCAACCGACGCACCCAAATTGTACGTTACTCAAGCGTACGATTCAGCGCGTTCAAAGCCAGAAATCAATCAACTCATTTCCGTACGCCGCTCAGGCGTACGTTCGGATATACTCCAAACAATAAATCAGATTAACTCATTTCCGTACGCCGATTACGCGTACGTTCGGATATACTTCAAATCATAAATCAGATCAACTCATTTTCGTACGCCGATTAGGCGTACGTTCGGATACACTTCATATCATAAAAGAGATCAACTCATTTTCGTACGCCGATTAGGCGTACGTTCGGATACACTTCAAATCGTACATCGGATCGACTCATTTTCGTACGCCTCTCAGGCGTACGCCACGGTACTCATAAATGAAGTAGATGCAAATACACGTACGCCTTTCAACCGTACGATTTTCGAGACATTGAAATTCGTACGTCTCCGGGACGTACGGAACGATCTCTCTATACAAACGTACGCTTCAGCAGCGTACGCAGTATACGAGGTATATGATCGTACGCTTCAAGAGCGTACGAACATAGGTAAAACACGGGTATAGAAGACCGCGCTCCCGAACGTCAAACAGCTCAGTCTTCTCCAGCTCGCCGTCGCGACGCTGTCTCCACGACACTCGGCTCAGCCGTGGCCTCGACGCACCCGACTCAACGTGCCCCGCCGCGACCGTACCAAGTTGCCCCGGTGGCATGAGTGACCAAGTGTGCGTAGTGTTTGTGTTTCGCACCTCGAGTACCGAGTCGCAATTGTATCTTGAAACTGTGAGAATTATTCGAGTGCCTAACCCCGTCCCTAATCCAACGACGGCGTGAGGACGCCCACGCACCTCGACCGGACGGATGGACCGTCCCAGTCAACGACAGAGACGTTCCAAAACCTACGTACCCCGCTCCGAAGACGAGCACCGACGAGACCTCTACGGATTTCAACAGGCCAAACGCTTGGCGTTGCTCGGAGCGTTGAAAGCCGAGGCCTCAACTCAACAAAACAAGACTGCTCAACCCTCAACTATCTCGTCTCCGGTCAGCGAGACGCGGGAGTGAATTTTTGTTTCACTCTCATTGACAAGGTTTCCCGCAAGCGGAATTCCGAGCCCTGTCAAGCCAATAATTGCGGAAGCGTGCAGGTGATATAAGACACGTACTTGCTCGTGTTTCTCAACTCAATGGTATGAGTTCGGAGAACATTTGATCGAAATTCTCGGCGGAGCGCAGTTCCTGAGCCTCCGGCGATGCACTCCGTACCGGAAGGCTAGCGCGGTTTCCCGCTCCCTTTTGTTCATTATATTCGCGGTTGCGACATTCTAAGATGCTATGTCCCGGCTTTTTGCAATACCGGCACATGAACTCGTCGGTCTTGGTTTCATTCTGTTCTAGGACGTTTGGAAATCACGGTCGTATACACAGTTCTAACAACTCCCGTGGTAGGGGTCGGTCCGCTAATGTTGCCAGATAATAGTTCGCGAGTGGGCCACCTACGGCGCGTCGATCTCAGCAAATATAGCTCGCGGCTCGTCGGTCCGGTCGTCTGCTCTCGCCATGCCAGGTCTCGCGCGCACACCAAAGATTTGCATGCATCACGGATAAGACTTCTACTTGCTTTTTCTATCCTCAATCATCTCAGGAAGGATAATCAACAATTTGTGTCACTAAACTGGAGTATTATGTTATGATGCATCCGATATTAGGTGACAGGTTCTCAACCCAACCAGAGTCAACCCAAGTGGGGGCGAGCGACTTATATGTACGCCGCGATGGTCACATGGACAAGGCGTCGGCCTCTTGTTTTGCTGGTCCCAGTTCAAATCACCGGTTTTCCTTCTCTTTTTTTTCTTTTCAACAGCAATCCTCAAATGTTTTTATATCCATCAATTGAGAAGTAATTTATTCGGATTGAGATTCGTGAGAGAGAGAGAGAGAGTGGGAATATCAAAAAGTGGTCCAATTAGTCTCAAAACATTTGGAAAATTTCAGATTTACTGTGTACATCGTGTTAAATGATGATGAAGAAAAGAGTTGAAGAATGCTCATTGAAATATTAGATATAATGACGAAAAGATTGATGCTCGGCATGTAAGGTAGTATGAGCAGAATTCGAAATTCTACTTCAAAGCCCTTACTCTCTCGCTCTCTCGGATATCCATATCACAAAATTCCCATATGAATGAATCACTCCCTAATTGCCCGATCCAAATAAAAACATTTGAAGATTGCTGTTGAAAAAGAAAAAAAATTGGAAAATCGGGGATTTGAACTGGGGCCAGCAAAACAAGAGACCGGCACCTAGACCACACGGCTATCGCGGCATCTGTCCCAATTGATTCAAAAACTTATATATAAGTCGCTTGCCCCCACATGGGCTTACTCTAGTTGGGCTGAGAATCTGTCACCCAATATCAAATGCATCGTAACATAATACTCAGTTGAGCGACAGGAATTCTTGATTATCCTTCCTGAGATGATTGAGGATAGATGAATCAAGTAGATTTCGAGGTTGGATTCCATTACGCATGCATATCGTTAGTGCGCGCGCGGGACCTGGCAATCCAGCAGGGCGAGAGCAGACGACCGGACCGACGAGCCGCGCAGCCGCGAGCTGTGTTTGCTCAGATCAACGCGCCGCCGGGTGGCCAACTTAGGAACCCCAACTAGTCACAAGAGCGGATCTCCCCCCACCACGGGAGTTGTTAGACCTGTGTACACGACCGTGTTGGAAATTTGTTCTCCAGAGCATAACAGTTCTGAGCAACATATCCTGTTTTCTCGCAGGATTGACATGTTACGGTGGGTTTTGCTTCAGGGGGATTGGGGGCCATAACTCCCCATCCACAACTCCCTGGGACATAACTCCCCGGACATTTCTCCGGCGTGGACTTAAATCCCCGGGCTAAATCTCCCCGACTTGTGTTTGTGAGAATGTATGTAGAATTCTCTCTTGAGGCAGTCCAGTACACGTACACTTACTAGACGAATATAATGAATATATCCACATTTTACGGCGTGCTGTCACCGCCTCGAGGATATGAATATGTGTTAGTGTGTGTATGCGTCTATTTTTGTCTCTTTCGTCTGTGAATTCTTCCTTGTTAGGCAGCCCATGATACATACACTAATTTTACGTGTTCATCACTGTATCACCATCATATAACTCCGGAAGAATTCTGAGGATATTCGTCTTTTTGAATAATATATAATATATATTTGAGATTGAAAATAAGATATTATTGAAAATGATTCATCATCCCCGATATAAAATGTTGAGGATATATTATGATAATAGTAGTGGTATGAGTGTTGAGAAGTGTATTTGGAGTAGTTCTAACTTCACGTCACAGGGACCGAGAGAGACATGATCTGATGAACCTGACACGTATTGTTTACCTCCACGGGCCAAGGGACGATGTTCAGATCAGAGGAAATCTAACGGTTTGATGATGAGGAGTCGTGTCAGTGTAGAATGTTGTTTAATGTGATATTTATATCAGGATAAGGTGTATGAATTTGCAGTTTTGGTATTCGTTATCGGGGAAGATATGAGTCGTCAAGATATTGAGAGTCAATAAGATTAGAACTATAGCTATTTTTCCATGGAGCCAGATGATGGTGATCAGTTGGAATTTTTAAACAAGTGATTCAAGATTTTGAGATCAACATATGTTGGAATATGTCCTATTGAGAATTTCCATATGTCGTTTTAGAATGAATGATCAGATTCTATACAATAATTTGCATCTACTCCACGAAATATTATTTCTAATGAAACAGTGAATATATGAGTGTGTGATTTCGGATGAAAATTTGGATTAGTTTTATCGAATTTTACTAAGACTTCAGAGGTTACAAACTGGATTTTTCGATATTCCTGTAAATTTTGGAGATTGTGAGGAATTATTTGAATGTATTATCGCGTTGTTTATGATGTGTTGATGATATTGTATTGGATTTTTCGCGCCGGTCGCTCTCAGCGGAGTGAGTCACTCTTGAGCCATGGCCTAAGCAAGTCACCGCAACGTCATCCTCTATGTCAAGTATAATGTTGTCAGGGTGTCGTGTATTTGTCCATTTTGCAACATTTTGAAGTTTATTTAGAATATTTTGAAGAGTTGAATATACCATTGTGATATATTAATTTTAGAACTTTTGGAATAACTCACTTGTTTCAGTATCTTAAAGTTTAATGAATAAGATCCTTCTTATTGTTATGTAAGAATTGACGGTTGAATTACTTGAATGAAACCTTATATTAAAGGGAGTGAATTGACTCAAGGGGACTGGTTGGGATGATATTCCGAACCAAATCATATTTTCCAACATATGTTAGGATCTTACATACTTTTTATGAATTTCATAATACTTGAATCATATTCAAAATATTTTAAGGAGTTGAATATATTCTTTCGTTACCAGCTGCTAAATCCCACGCCTTGCGCACAATCTCCATTCCTCATCCCCTCTCCTACACCATATCCTCGGGTGGCCCATAAGCCCGAGCAGTTCGTCACGCCACCGCCAGGCGGCGTCCATCCTCGCCCGTTATCAAAACAGGGCACCGTGTTTTCAAAACCGGTGCCTCAACCAACTTCCACGACGGCCCCTACGGCTGGACCTCTACAGCACTGACATGCTCGGGAGACCATCGGACGGGTACCCATACCCAGGTCCACTTCTACAGCGCTGCCGCGCTCGGGAGTGTTCCGACCTAGTGGCTGTCCACATCTGTCCTGCGGGCTGATGTTCGCAGCTTCTTCGGCACTAACGCGCCTTGGAGCTCTTACGTCGCTCGGGCGGACTCATCACGTCGGAGACCACCCTCGACCCAGGACCACCCCGGATGTCCGTGACAAGCTCTACGGACCCAACCGGATCGGACGACCTCAACGCTGGTAGCTGAGCTTCCTACGGATCGGAGTCTCAACCCAGGATGTTGGGAACCGCCAGCCTCACGCGATGTTGGCCCCAATGGCGCGCGTCTCAACCTTGGGGTTTCGATGGAGTTCGCTGGAGCGACTCCCACGGTTCCAGCCAAGCCCGCTCAGACCAGTCCGCACGAGTACCATCCAAGCTTCGTCTCGGAGTAGACTCCGGGAAACCCCTAACTGTGACATCAGCTGTTTTCAGGGCTAACTCACAAACCCCAATCGGCCCTTTTCAGGGCCACCAACCTTCTATCGTATGAACCACTGTTGTGGCCCACTCAGTTGCGTGGCGCAAGCCATCCCGGTAACAATTTGATATAAAAATTTGAAAACTTTTGAAATAATCTACTCGTTCCATCATCTCAATGTTAGATAAATGAAATTGTTCCAATCGTTGTATGAAAATTTGACGGTGATGAACGTTATTAGAAACTTACGTTAGAAGGAGTAAATTGACACAAGAAGACTGGTTGGGATGATGTTCCCAACCGAAAATATTTTTCATTATACTTTTCAACACATTCAGGATTCTTCATAGTTTTCGTACTACAAATATCATATATTCATGAGATGGATATGTTAATTTTGGATATTTCGGTGTAAAAGAGAGTAAATTATATATTAATTATTAAAGCATTTTCAAAGGATCTCTCATACTTTTGTCATTTCTCCATTGTATCTTATTGTGCAAATTGAATTCGAGATGAAAGCTGGAATGATTATGACGGTGAATGTTTGAATCCCCGTCATTCGTTGATGAATGTATCGTGATAGTAGTGAAAGTGTTAAGAAATGTATTTTGGGTAGGTGTAACTTCACGTCACAGTGACTGAGAGATTCATGATCGGATGAACCTCATTCGTATCGGTTATCCTAAATGGGCCGAGGGACGATGTTCAGACCAGAGGAATCTAACAGTTTGATCTTGAGAAGTAGTGTTAGTGTGCAATGTTGTAAATGTGGTATTTCAAGTCATGAAAATGTGAGGATGGTGGTAAATATAAGGATTACATTCAAATCATGCAAGAATATGAGGATTTTGAGAAGCTGGATATATCATCATGATATAAGGATTTTAAAACATTTTGAAATAATTTACTCGATCCATTATGTCAACGTTGGATGGATGAAAATGTTCAAACTGTAATATGAGAATTGAATGACAATAAATGTTATTTGAAACTTACGTTAGAGGGAGTAAATTGACACGGGGAGACTGGTTGGGATGATATCACAAGTGATTTTGGTAGATTTTTTCGTCCTTGATGGTTGATATACAAGTTGAACATTTGGTCTCGTCGATCTTGAAGGACGGTGGGGAACTAAATAATTCCCAAAATTTCATGATGGAAATTTTATTGCAACGTTTCGTCCACTAGGTATTGTGGACCTCATCAGGCTTCAGGTTTGTGGACTCACTCTGTTTACTTGTATTAACAGGAGCTAGACGTTATGTCTGTGCTCTATTACAAGATCGTTCAAAATATCATGACGATCTAAAGAATAACAAACCTGAAGCCTGATGAGGTCCACAATGCCTAGTGGACGAAACGTTGCAATAAAATTTCCATCATACAATTTTGGGAATTTATTTAGTTCCCCACCGTCCTTCAAGATCGACGAGACCAAATGTTCAACTTGTATATGGTTGGGATGATGTTCCCAACCGAAAATATTTTTTATTATACCTCTAAACACATTCAGAATTCCACATAATTTTCATATATATATACTTACGACTTACCACATATATCACATATTTATAAAATAGACATATTCATTTTGAATATTTTGATGAAGAGAAATGTGAATACTTATATATTGATTGGTGAAGCTTTTTCAAGGGATTTCTAATATTTCCCACATTTCTCCACTATTTCTAAATATGCATATATTGAATTTGAAATGAAATCTGAAAGATGAATTTTCAAATCCCCATTATATGTTGATGAGTGTATCATGATAATAGTATATAAGTATTGAGAAATGTATCATGTGTAGGTGTAACTTCACGTCACAGTGACTGGAAGACTCATGGTCAAATGAACCTTATTCGTATTGGTTATTCTAAACGGGCCAAGGGACGATGTTCAGATCAGAGGAATCTAACAGTTTGATCTTGAGAAGTAGTGTCAGTGTGTAATGTTGTTGGTGTGGTATTTCCAGTTGTTTAAAAATATAAGAATGGTGGTTGCTGAGTTTTGAGTTCCTACAATGTAATATTGAGGGATATAGTGCTTGGAAATAGAAGATGAATGAATATTACTTGGTCGATCAACATTATGGATAATATTACATTTTGGTTAGTGGAACAAATTAGGAATCCTTTTCGGAGACAATATTGATTAAACTATCATGAGGATAGAACATGCTCATATACTAATCGATGGGGCGTCGAAAAGATTCATGGAATATAATGAGGATTCTTCCATCATCACAAGAATTCGTGTATTCTCCTTCTCAACTGGAACGATCCCAGGGATACCGGGGATGATACACTAACCTTTTGTCTCCATAATTGCAGAAATTGCTCCTAATCTTGTTTGCTTGTTTCTTGATATTAATGATTTAATATAATAAAAAGCATATATTGATAGAACACAATTAGGATGAGATAAGGTGATAGGATGGGGGAGGGAAAATCTTTTATCATTTGTATTAGGGATTATTAACAATTCCAATGAAAAATACTGAAACTGATTCATTTTTCCTGGAACTATCTTTTATGATGAATGGCAACGTCGATGACAATGTCCCATCTTCGTAATTCTCGTGGCATCTATCATGCATTAGTATTCTGAAAAAATGAAAGTTTGCACACATTTTCCTCGTTAATGATATTCTTGATAACATCTTACTCATATTGCGTTAGTTACTTAAACGTAATCCATCGTGATGTATAATATCTGCTGATTTTCTCATGGAATTTATAGTTTAGATATATGTATATCACCTTTATGATAAAACTAATAAAATTTACAAAAGAAGAGAGAAAACTGAAAGTTTGAGAATATCATATGAACACTTCGCGTAACGAACAATAATTAAACGTTTTAAAAGTTCGAATGTATACGAATTTCGCGTTAAATGAACATTATGAAAAATTTCCCAGAATTTTATCCGACTGGTCAAATGAAAAATCCAACCAGCCGGTTGAATGGAAATTCGACCATTTGGGGGAAAATTCACCCAGTTTAATTGAAAATTCACTGAGTTTTGCAACAATTATTTGAAATTGTCATCAAAAAATTTAATTCTTTATCCAACCAACCAGATGATTTGTTCATCTAACCGATTCGTTGAAGTCTTCCGGAAAACATTCTCGCATCGTATTTGATATTCGTTAATACTTTATTCTTATGAGTTTACATCGCCTTGTGAAGATATCCCAAGGGCAGAATGGAATCCCAAATACATGCATCAGCAATGAAATTTTTAATATTAACCGACAAGGCGCCTTTTATCCGTACGGAATCCCTATATCAGGCTTGCCAACATAAAATCAAATCAGGGCTGCCAACTTGACGAGACAAATGTACCTAGGCGAGTGTAAATGTCCCTAGATTTGTTTAGATTGTTTGTAATATATTTATTAATGGGCTGGTGGATGGGTCGGTGGGTCGGAGTGTGTGTCTATCTTTGTGTCTTGTGTTTGTGATAATGTGTGTAGAATCCTCTTTTGTGAGCCATTCCAGTACACGTACACTAACTAGACGAATATAATGAATATATCCACATTTTCCGGCTCGAGGATATAGATTTGATGTTTTATGTATGTGTTTGTGTGTGTTAGAGCATGTATTGTGAGTGTGTGGACACCGGCTCGAGGATATGAATATGTGTTGGTGTGTGTGTGCGTCTATTTTTGTTCCTGTTGTTTGTGAATTCTTTTATGTGAGGCAGCCCATGATACATACACTCATTTTACGTGATTATTATTGTATCACCATCATATAACTCCGGAAGAATCCTGAGGATATTCGTCTTTTTGAGTAATAGTTAATATATATTGAAATTAAAAATGAAATACTATTGAGAATGATTGATCACCCCTGATACATAATGTTGAGCATATATATTATGATAATGGTAGTGGTATGAGTGTTGAGAACTGTATTTGGAGTAGTTGTAACTTTACGTCACAGGGACCGAGAGAGACATGATTAGATGAACCTGACACGTATTGGTTACCTTCACGGGCCAAGGGACGATGTTCAGATCAGAGGAAATCTAACGGTTTGATCCTGAGAAGTCTAGTCAGTGTAGAATGTTGTTCAATGTGATATCCATATCAGGATGAAGATGTATGAGTTTTCAGTTTTTGTATTTGTTATCGGGGTAGTTATGAGTTTTCAAGATATTGAGAATTAATAAGATTAAAACTATAGTTATTTTTCTATGGAGCTAGATGATGGCAATCAATTGGAATTTTTCAACAAGTGATTTAAGATTTGGAGATTAACATATGTTGGAATATGTCCTATGGAGAATTTTCATATGTCATTTTAGAATTAATAATTTGCGCGTTCACTCTACGAACTCTCATTTCTAGTAAAATAGTGAATATATGAATGTATAATTCCAAATTAAGATTTGAAATAGTTCTATCAAATTTGACCAAGACTTTAGATGTTGCAAACCTGATTTTTTGATATTCTTGTAAATTTTGAATATTGTGGAGGGTGATTTGAATGTATAATCGTGTTGTTTATCGTGTGTTGATGATATTGTATTGGATTTTTTGCGTTGGTCGCTCTCAGCGGAGTGAGTCACTCTTGAGCCATGGCCCAAGCGAGTCACCGCAACGTTATCATCAGTATTACATGTAAATGTTGTATTTGTGGCGAATGTGTATGATAATTTTGTGTATGATAGTTAATAATGTAAAGTGTGAGTTGTTGAAGAATCAGTATTGGATTTATTTGCGTCGGTCGCTCTCAGCGGAGTGAGTCACTCTTGAGCCATGGCCTAAGCAAGTCACCGCAACGTCATCTTCTATGTCAAGTATGATGTTGTAAAGGTGTCGTGTATTTGTCCATTTTGCAACATCTTAGAATCTATTCAGAATATTTTGAGGATTTGAATATATTATTGTGAGATAATGATTTTAGAACTTCTGAAATGAATCACTTGTTTCATTATCTTAAAGTTGATTGTTCAAATTGTTATATAAGAATAGACAGTTGGAGAACATAAATGAAACCTTACATTGAAGAAAGTCAATCGACACAAGGAAGCTCGTGAGGATGATGGTCCGAACCAAATCATATTTACCAACATATGTTAGGATCTCACATGTTTTTTATGAATATAGTGACACTTAAATCATATCCAAAATATTTTAAGAAGTTGAATATATCATTTGATATAAGAATTTTGGAACTTATGAAATAATCTATTTGTTCTATCATCACAACATCAGATAAATGGAATTGCTTAAATTGTATGAAAATTGAACGATGATGGACGTTATGGGAAACTTACATTACAGGAAGTAAATTGACACAGGGGGACTGGTTGGGATAATGTTCCCAACCGAAAATATTTTTTATTATACCTTTCAACTTATTCAGAATTCTACATAATTTTCATATATTCTTATGACCTCCTACAATTATCATATAGTCATAAGATCGATATATCAATTTTGTATTATGAATTGATCGTATGAAAGTTTTTACAAAGGATCTCGCATTTTTCTGTCATTTCATGGAAGTTGAACTGATTATGATGGTGAATTTTTGAATTTTTTAATCCTCGTTATTCGTTGATGAGTGTATCATGATGATAGTATATGAGTATTCAGAGATTCAAATCATTCAAAAAATAAGGATTCTGAGGAGTTGATTATATCATTATGATATTAGAATTCCAAAACTTTTGATATAATTCACTCAATCCATCATATTAACGTTGAATGGATGAAAATGTTGAAATTGTTGTATGAGAGACGGATGACAATAAACGTTATTAGAAACTTACGTTAGAGGGAGTAAATTGACACAGGGAGACTGGTTGGGATGATGTTCCCAACCAAAATTATTCTTTATTATACCTTGTTACACATTCAGGAATCCACATAATTTTCATGTATGCATATATACTTACGTTCTACTACATATATCATATATATTTATAAGATAGAGACATACATTTTGAATATTTTGATGAAGAGAAATGGAAAAATACTTATATACTGATCGTTGGAGCTTTTTCGAAGAACTCCTAATATTTTTCACTTTCCTCAATGTGCAAATTGAATTTAAGATTAAAACTGAAATGCTCATGATGGATGAATTTTTAAATCCTCAATAAATGTTGATGAGTGTATCATGATTATAGTATATGAGTATTGAGAAATGTATCATGTGTAGGTGTAACTTCACGTCACAGTGACTGAAAGACTCATGGTCAAATGAACCTTATTCGTATTGGTTATCCTAAACGGGCCAAGGGACGATGTTCATATCAGAGGAATCTAACAGTTTGATCTTGAGAAGTAGTGTCAGTGTGCAATGTTGTTAATGTAGTATTTCAAAAAGTATAAGAATTGTAGTTGCTGAGAGTCGAGTTTCTGTAATGTAATGTTGAGGAATTCACTGTTTTGAAAGAAAATGAGAGAAAATATTATTGACCGATCAACATTATGGATAATATTACGCATTATGATTAGTGAAAAAAATGAGAAATTCTTTGTGGAGACATATTGATTAAACTATCATGTGAAAAAAGCATGCTTTTATACTAATCGATGGGGCGTCGAGAAGATTCATGGGATACAAGGGGGATTCTTCCGTCATCGCGAGAATTTCTATTTTTTTCTTCTCAACTGGAACGATTACAAGGATACCGGGGATGGTAATTGAATTTTCACTAACCTCGTGTCTCTATTTGCTGAGATTGTTCCTAATCTTATATGCTTGCTTCTTGATCATAATCATTCAATACAATGAATTGCATACATTGATGAAATATAATAACAATGAGATCAGGAGATACGATGGGGAAGGGGGGAATCTTCTATTATTTTTATTGGGGATTTTCAACAATTTCATATAAAATTTCTAGAACTCATTTATTTTCCCGGAATCATCTTCTATGCTCGGCAACGTCGATAATAATGTTCCATCTTCCTGAATCTCGTTGCATCTATCACATATTAGGATTCTGAAAAAATGAAAATTTGCACAAATGTTTCCCATTAATATTATTCTTCATAACATTTTCTTATTCCTATTGCATTAGTTACTCAAACGTAATTCATCGCGATATAAAATATTCGCTGTTCCTCTCATGAGATTCATGATCTAGATATCTGTATTGTGATAGAGCTAATAAAATTCACAAAAGAAAAAAATGAATGATTGAGAATATCAAATGAAGGTACACGTAGTGAACAATGATAAAAAATTTTGAAAGTTCAAATGTATACCAATTTCGCGGTAAATATACACTTTGAAGAATTTCCGGAAATTTTATCCAATTAGTTAAATGAAAAATTCAAACAGCCGGTTGAGAGCCATTCCAACCATTAGGTTGAATATTTAACCAGTTTGATTGAAAATTCACTGAGTTTTTCAACTATTTCGTTGAAATTGCTATCAAATAATTAAGTTCTTTATCCAACCTATCGGGAGATCTTTCATTTAACGAATTGGTTGAAGTCTTCATGAATAATACGAAAATATTTTCGTAATATTCATGAATTTTGTTGATACTACATTCTCATGAGTTTACATCGCCTTGTGATGATATCCCAAAGGCAGAATGTAATCTCAAATACATGCATTTGAAATGTTATTTGAATATTACTCAGCCCTTAATCCGTTTCATGGATCTTATTATTGTTGCCTTGTTTCTTCCTTGGGATGAATAGATGTTGTCTCCCATCTTCCTTCCGTTCTACCGACTTCGTTTTGTTGCTGGTTCAACAGCTCTATTGCCTGTAAATTACAGAAAATTATCATATGTATTATATCTGTATATGTTCATTATATCTATGGAGTGAATACTTATAATATTATGGTTATATTTGTGGCATCTTATTTGATGAAATATAATTTTGAAGATTCAACTTACTTATGAGATCCGTGAAATATTGATTGATGAGTTTTCAATGACCCATCTGGTGGCTCTCTTTCATGCGAGCTGCTTATTGCAGTGTCATCATGTTACAAATCTAAAAAAAATTAAATTCATATATAGAGCATTATATTAATAATCTGATTTTAATTTAAATATAAATGAATATTTCGCATGTTACTCACCTTCGATATAGTACTGCAATCTTTGATCTTCTCCAAATTTCCAACGCAACGGTGTGTCCGCGAGGAAAGCAAGTGGAAGACTGAGCTCTTCAGTTAGTCAGCGCACCAAGATATGTGTCATTCCCTTCCTCATCCCAACCGATACGAAATATATATCATCGGTATGCGGTGATGCGAGTGGGGGGGAGAGACAAAGATAAACTATAGAGCCAGCGAAAAGCGCGTGCCTTTAGGCGTTTTCCCCACTCTCTTATATGTAGATACCATGATATATAGCATAAACTGAGGCCACATTGGTGACAATGATTTTATGTGTCGGTTATATGATGCCGCGGGTGACTGATCGCGTATTACATTCTTTGTTTATGTGTGAAGTTCATGCCTGTGCATACGTGTATATAAGTGTTGTTACGGGACTAGGTCCGTAACGATTCATTGACCGGTAGAGAATGTGCAGGCTTCAGGTACGGCATGAGTGACCTCAAGCGAGAGGCGGACATTGGCCTCGATCTGACTCATGTACACCCGCACTCAACTCACGGAGCATCAGCAAGAAACAAGAGGGGACATGGATAGCAGCAGAATATGAATACGGAACGAAGGCCTGAACAGGGGCTTCTAGAGTCTCAGTCGATTACGAATCATTGACCGGACCACATCGCGGTAGACGCATTTAAGACAAGTATTCGCAGCCAGTGTTGGCCTCGTCGTATCATAGAATCAGTAGAGTCACGAGTTATAGTCTCTCTCGGGATTGTATTAATTATTGAATAAACACCGATTGCATTCTACCACTTGTCTTCTGGATCATTGACCGAACCTTTACACAACCTCCAGCTGCGTCCAGAAGCTCAGCGGAGAACGGATTGAATGACCCTTAACACGTAACAAATCTGGTGCATCGGCCGGGAATCCGTTGGAAAGGTTACGAAGAATTTAAGCGCGTCATCCGCGCCGCGTTTTTCCACTGAAACACCACCAACAAAATCATCTATAACAGTAAGGAAGAAGGAAGGATGTCAATGCAGATCTGCTTCACCATCACCTTGTAAGTCAATTCGATTCTGCCCTTTGATATATATATATATATCCCTCGTGGGGAGAGTCGCGAGGCAAAGGACTATAAAAGATAACTGATTCATTCGATCCTACAACATATATGGCTAGTAATTTCTATACTATAGCCACCCTATGCTCTAGAACGCCATAGATATACGATAAATTTCATCTAAATGGCAGGACGCGTGGTTATTGCGTGCTGACCGCATCTGATTGACTCATTCCCGTATGCAAATCATATACCCCAGTTCACATCTTACGACATTCCGGGCATAGTGAGATTTGAAAGGTCGCGATTATCTTAGAATACCGTATCTCTGTTGAGCAACGCTCGCTTGCGAGCCAAATACAGACATCATTGACCACCTAGAACTGATCGACCAACTATCTCCTTACTCGCGACTGTGCATTCTCGGTCTAGCGCGTCAGAAATTAGCCACTGTGCACCTAGAACATCTCTTATCGGGAACTAGTAGAATGGCAAAAGGGCAGGAGGTTAACAAAATGACTGCGGAATCACCGCAAGTTATGCCCACTAATACCCCTGACGATCCCAATTTGAACGGGCTAGCAGAAGCCACGGGAGGAATCCCTGAACCGCATGAAGTAGTTATTCTAGAGGCTCAAGACCTTAAAACACGGTATTATGACGAGATGGGCAAGGGAGACTTGAGGGCACGCGCTGCCTATTTTGCATTAATAAGTGCTGACCTTGGGTTAGAACACGCGGGAACTATGCACGCAGAAATGGCGATACGTGATATCACACGGGTCCTGTCGTTGAACCCCGATCATTTTTCGGAAACAGAAGTGGCTTTTTTAGAAACAATAAAGTCACATCTCGAATCACAGCAAATAGCTACGGGAACACGACCTAAAACATCCGGGCTCGTATTTGATAGCTTCACGCAGGGCTACGAACAATTCAAAACCTCGCAAATGAACGCGGAATCCTCACGCATAGACGAATCCAATTTCCCAAAGACACCACCGACAAAAACCTATTCACAGACCCTCAATAACGCAGACACTTGGTCTGAATATCCAACGAAACAAATAAATTACGCTACAGCCAATGACGACGTATGGGGTTCAGAAGATTTGTCAAATCATCGATCGGGAATTGAGGTTGCGCGATCTCGCAGTCAACTTAAGGAAACATCTGGAGGTCGCTTCCATAGCTTAGATTCACAATATCGTAATGAAAACGACCGAAGTCCATGCCCCCGACTTTCGAGTATGGACGCTGGACTCCGGAACGTTAACGACTGCAGCCCCCGACTTTCGAGTATGGACGCTCAGTCACAGGTAGGTCGAAAAAATGACTCTAGCCACCGACTTTCGAGTAAGGACGCAGAGTCTCGCGTTCAGTTTGACCAAGGTTCGATTCACTAACCGCGTTATTGTAACAATGAGCTACCGACTAATGACTCTAGCCACCGACTTCCGAGTATGGACGCAGAGTCTCGCGTCCGATACAATACAAATTTCAGTCATCAACAACATGGTGGTGACATCGAATTACGCTCCGAAAGAATGAACCCCCGCGTGAACCAACAATTCAACTCACATGCTTCATCCCAGAAATCACAAGACCAAAGCAGACAGGATATGAGACTGACCATCGACAACCAGACTGATCGGCTACGCGTTCAAAATATGTATGTGCAACAGAACTTCAAACTGAATCCCGAAAACAGACAATCGCGTGCAAATCAAAGTCAAGAGTCGCAAATGTCACAGAATCTTAGCAATAACAACTAATCGAGTGCTCCAAACAATCAGCAATACCAAGCTGGACCCCGGAAAGACAAGGAAGAACTTTTGAGAGCGCATATGTAGACCAGTCCGATTCTTCCGACGACGAATATTCCGAGATGTTTGCACCCAATACCGATGACCAGGGAAACACCGCGTATGGAAACAGGATCCAAATCACGCAGGGTACATAAAAACAGGTCATGCGCACTGCGGCGCATCTCGGGAAAACATATATATGGGGCGGTAACGGACATGAAAACAGGGTATATAAAACAGGTCATGTATACTGCAGCGCAAGCCATGGCAAGTGTTTTCGCCGATGTTGATTTGTGGGATCCAGGTTACTCATGACGAGAGGAATGCGAAAAAAAATAGTTTTTAGCGAACACTATATTGAGCAAACTGAATACATGCTCGAGGTGGTGGAGAGTGTGCGGCTCGTTCGCGATCCACATGGAGACTGCCCGAACCGGAGCAGAGCAGGAGGCCTATAGCCAAGCGGCTGAATGTCTATAGATATACTGCAGACGGCGGTTCTACTGCTGGTTGAGCGTATCTACTGTCGGTTGAGCGTCTAATGCCACTTGACGGCTGAGCTAATGTGTGCGTGAATGTATGTGTGCTGTCGCGGACATTATTTGATCGGTGCTACATAAACATCCTCCCACCTCGAGAGAAAAATATATTTCATTGAAAGAAACAAATGATTCCATAAAAGTGTGGAAAAATAAGGGTTCACTAGTTGTGAAAAATATATAGTTATTATTCAATTTCACCTAGAGGAAATAATCTTTGATTTCAAAAATAGAAAATTGAAAATTGATCAACATAGTAAATAATCATTCATCGTTGTCTTAGTACACTTCACTTCTGAATCACTCGGAAGCACATTTTACTCATCTTCTTCCGTCGGGTGCAATGAGCTTGACGATTGAGTGTTACTGCGTTCTTGAAGTAATGTAGAATTTGATATGAACAACATATGATGAACGACATATCCAGCCAGAGGCAATCTTGACTCGATCTTGATCATACCGTTGTTGCTGCGGCCCACTGTTCCAAGGTTGTGGGACAATTTGAGCAATAATTTTCCAGCGGCAAAGAGTTAATATCTTGTCGCCAGTACTCATGTTTTCGATGGGCAAGGCAGTTGATTTGCCTGATATATTGATATGAGCTGGTATTAGGGCATTTGAATCAGAGAGACCATCACTGGGGGGTACGAGAGACCTGGAGTTGATACATGTCTCTGCTTGGTCGAGGACTGTTGTAAATTCCTCCAAGGTGAGTATTGTTTCTCCCACTACCCTCTTTAGGCGATATTTCACTGTCCTAACCCCTGGTTCCCTAAATCCTCCAATATAAGGGACGGCGTGTAAATAAGGACACAGGTCTGTACCCAATCTACTAAGGGATCGGGAGATGAAATTGGGATCAAATAAATCTTCGAAAATACAAAATCCAGACGTTTCTGGCTTCTGAGTAAGATGTACTATACGTGTACCGATGCCTGTGCGATTCGAAGAAATCTTGAAATGGCAAACACATTTATGCCTATTTCTCGACGAGATTTGTTCACTAGAAGAGACTTCGCGCTCGCACGAAAAATTGGCGAAAATCTCATCAGCTTCAGCACTAGTGTCATAGACACATGGGCCTTTCATAGTAAGCCGATTCGAATTTGACTTGATATTCAGTTCCAATGTCGAATGGAGCGAAACTTCGAAAATGGATGAGTACTGCGCACGCTGATCTATGGTTGCTCGAATCTCATGTGTAGAATCCTGCATGGATTCAGCTAGGATTAGACAGGCAAGAATCAAAGCTTCATCATAATCAGTATCTCTATTTAGATTAATAATATTCACATAGTTCGACTCCAATAGCAGCATTGATGCTGATTTGGTAGACGGTTGAAAAAGATGAATAGACTTTGGCGCATGTTCAAGTATATTTAAACTGTTTGAGTCACGGTTGTCATAAATAATAGGATAATGCCTGCAACTGCAGATATTGCATAGTCCTTCATTCGTATACTTAGAAAGAAGATGCTCAAATGACAGACCAGTGAGGCATCTATCGAGTGGATTGCTAAGGTTTCCTTCATCGAGCACTGGTTTGGCCTCAAGGGTATTGCAAGGTAGCGGAAGCTGACAACCCTCACCAATCGAGCAAGAAAACTGAAGAATAGATTGGTAAGCACATATATATTGTGTTCCAGATTTTAGCAAAAATCGCTGAGCATTTTTGAATTCTGACTCAGACTTGAGAATACATTGCTGAGCGCTTGTAGGTTGTAACTCAGTAGGTTTTTGAGTATCCATATTTTCTAACTCAAATTGGGAAATAGATTGCTGAGCACTTAGATATTGTGAATCAGACTTGAAATTATCCCTGTGAGCAACTATATTTTGTGACTCAGGCGGGGGAGTATCTTGTGGAGTGCTTTTATGTTGCAACTCAGATTGGAAAACAGATTGTCGAGCACTCTTATATAGATACTCAAGCAGAAGGTTCGCTTGTTGAGCACTCATGAATTGTGACTCAGATATTACGATGGGCTGCTGAGCACCTGTATATTTTGACTTAAAATTGAAACAAGCTGGCTGAGCTCTTATATGCGGAGACTCAGACTTGAGAATAGATTGCTGAGCACTTGTATGTCGTGACTCAGACTTGAAAAAAGATAGCTGAGCTCTTTCATTTTGAGACTCAAGCTGAAGATTAGCTTGCTGAGCACTTGTATATTGTGACTCAAAATTGAAACAAGCTGGCTGAGCTCTTATATGCGGAGACTCAGACTTGAGAATAGATTGCTGAGCACTTGTATGCCGTGACTCAGACTTGAAAATAGATAGCTGAGCTCTTTCATTTTGAGACTCAAGCTGAAGATTAGCTTGCTGAGCACTTGTATATTGTGACTCAAAATTGAAACAAGCTGGCTGAGCTCTTTTATGCGGAGACTCAGACTTGAGAATAGATTGCTGAGCACTTGTATGCCGTGACTCAGACTTAAAAATAGATTGCTGAGCACTTGTATGCCGTGACTCAGATTTGAAAATAGATAGCTGAGCTCTTTCATTTTGAGACTCAAGCTGAAGATTAGCTTGCTGAGCACTTGTATGTCGTGACTCAGACTTGAAAACAGGTTGCTGAGCTCTTATATGCGGAGACTCAGACTTGAAAACAGGTTGCTGAGCTCTTATATGCGGAGACTCAGACTTGAAAATAGATTGCTGAGCACTTGTATGTCGTGACTCAGATTTGAAAATAGTTTCCTGAGCTCTTATATGCGGAGACTCAGACTTGAAAAATGGTTGCTGAGCACTTGTATGTCGTGACTCAGACTTGAAAACAGGTTGCTGAGCTCTTATATGCGGAGACTCAGACTTGAAAAATGGTTGCTGAGCACTTGTATATCGTGACTCAGACTTGAAAACAGGTTGCTGAGCTCTTATATGCGGAGACTCAGACTTGAAAACAGGTTGCTGAGCTCTTATATGCGGAGACTCAGACTTGAAAATAGATTGCTGAGCACTTGTATGTCGTGACTCAGATTTGGAAATAGTTTCCTGAGCTCTTATATGCGGAGACTCAGACTTGAAAAATGGTTGCTGAGCACTTGTATGTCGTGACTCAGACTTGAAAACAGGTTGCTGAGCTCTTATATGCGGAGACTCAGACTTGAAAAATGGTTGCTGAGCACTTGTATATCGTGACTCAGACTTGAAAACAGGTTGCTGAGCTCTTATACGCGGAGACTCAGACTTGAAAAATGGTTGCTGAGCACTTGTATGTCGTGACTCAGATTTGAAAATAGTTTTCTGAGCTCTTATATGCGGAGACTCAGACTTGAAAAATGGTTGCTGAGCACTTGTATGTCGTGACTCAGACTTGAAAACAGGTTGCTCAGCTCTTATATGCGGAGACTCAGACTTGAAAAATGGTTGCTGAGCACTTGTATATCGTGACTCAGACTTGAAAACAGGTTGCTGAGCTCTTATATGCGGAGACTCAGACTTGAAAATAGATTGCTGAGCACTTGTATGTCAAGACTCAGACTTAAAAACAGGTTGCTGAGCTCTTATATGCAGAGACTCAGACTTGAAAATAGATTGCCGAGCACTTGTATGTCGTGACTCAGACTTGAAAAATGGTTGCTGAGTACTTGTATGTCGTGACTCAGACTTGAATAATAGTTGCTGAGCACTTGTATGTCGTGACTCAGACTTGAATACAGGTTGCTGAGCTCTTATATGCGGAAACTCAGACTTGAAAATAGATTGCTGAGCACTTGTATATCGTGACTCAGACTTGAAAACAGCAGGCGGATCTAGTTCTATCCGAAGTCTCAAATCCATGGTGGAATTCCGACCGAGAAACAAAAGAAATTCATTGAAGAACTGTAGATCATTCAAATATCTTTCTTTTACCGCGTTGAAAACATCGTCTCTGAAATAACCATTGGCACGATCAATATCATCGCGATCTATCAACTCGTCATGAGTATCTTGGAATTTTTGCCAATAATCTTTCAACCCTTTCATACGGGAGATACATGCACCCTTGGTTTTTATCGATTGGTCTAATTTTTCGGAATTAATGTAAAGATTAGAAAGGCGGGTTTCCAGTCTACGCTGCCTCTCAATTTTGGACTGCGTACTAGACATGCGGATTTCCAATCTAACTTGTTTTTCAAGAAGATCCATCGTACTTGATGATATGGTTATGATCATTTAATTAATCGTTCAAAACGAATTACTGGTCTGGTAGAATAATTCAGACGAATTGAAAATTCAAACGATGTCAGAGCGTCTATACGTGTATACTCAGGTGACACTATTGCACTGACATTCCGGTAAATGTCGGAATGGAAATCTGTGTACAATCAACAGAAATTATGGTTTTGACATTCCGGAGAATGTTGGAATGGCAGTCTGTATGCAATCAACAGAAATTATAGTTTGAGATTCAGAAAAATGTTGGAATGGCAATCTGTGTGCAATCAACAGGAATTATAGTTTTGACATTCCGGAAAATGTTGGAATGGCAATCAAGAAAATAGTTTGAGATACTCTCAGCGCGAAATGAGTACTCCAAGAAACCCTAGTACTGGTCTTGAAACAAACATTTTAGGCGCAAAATGAGCACTCTACAGGATCGATGAATAGCATTACACAGCAAGCGTTATTAGCATTTTATAGCATGTGAATGGCATTACGATCGTTAGAATATATTGATTAGATATATGCTGTACCCTCCCGACCACGAACAGAAGCTCAAAATATTCATCAAAAAACGTAGCATGATGCAGTACCTAAATATGAGTGTACCGATTGAGGGGAGGGGCAAGGGTAGGCAGTGAAACAATCCTCCAAAGAATGTAGGAAGGATAGACAACTCACTCACCGGTAGATGACCTTGGCCCCTGTCGCGAACGCTTTGCGACCGTTGATACTGCGCAGGAACGTGATTACCGATGATGTGGCGCCGCTTTCTACTCTGCTAGCTGCTTCGACGATGAACGAGACGCTGGCTCTCAAAATGGCCGCCACGCGCTCGTTTTGCGGCTCGCTTGGCGTCATCCGCCGTTTGGAGCGAGGCAGGCAAAATGGCTGGCATGTAGTATGGGCGATGGCTTGATTATGCCATTAACTTCCCACAAAATGCATGGATCGCAAACTTTCAACTTGCACAATAAACTTGCACACTTTAGCTCACTGTATCATAGTCGGTATGTGATATAATGCTTCACAACCGCAAGTGAGCTCCGCACTATGGAATTTGCACCACGCGTTCGCACATCACTACGAATCATACAACCTCCCTGCACAAGCACCTGGATCCGGCTCGAAGGACCAAATGTTTTCGCCGTTGTTGATTTGTGGGATCCAGGTTACTCATGACGAGAGGAATGCGAAAAAAATAGTTTTTAGCGAACACTATATTGAGCAAACTGAATACATGCTCGAGGTGGTGGAGAGTGTGCGGCTTGTTCGCGATCCACATGGAGACTGCCCGAACCGGAGCAGAGCAGGAGGCCTATAGCCAAGCGGCTGAATGTCTATAGATATACTGCTGACGGCGGTTCTACTGCCGGTTGAGCGTCTCTACTGTCGGTTGAGCGTCTAATGCCACTTGACGGCTGAGCTAATGTGTGCGTGAATGTATGTGTGCTGTCGCGGACATTATTTGATCGGTGCTACATAAACAGCAAGGTATATAGCACGGTTATAGACATTGTAATAGACCCGGTAATAATCATTGTATTTTCATTTCTTTTTCTAACCTTTGGATCATGTGAGTTACACGCAACAATAGGGGCTGAAGCCCAGCTCTTCGATGCATGTTATTGTAATCAAAATAAAGGTCGGATGGCTGCCGCACGATGCTACATTTTAATGTACGCTGGAGTGCTCCAAGTTGAAAGTACATCATCGCAGGAGACCGTATAAAACAAATTCAGTATTACTTCCCTCTGAGGCATATATCCAATTGTGCTAAGTAGCGGTCGGAGAAGCGAGAAAGCGCGAAAATTGAGAGTCCAAATATTTCTAAAAATACGATCAAATCCTCCATGATTGTTAGGAATGCGTGAGATCTATAACAATGTGTATCGTATGTATGAGTGAGAGCGCTCGGGAGCGACTCAAGCGAG
Organism: Eretmocerus hayati; assembly: GCA_029851415.1. Lineage (NCBI taxonomy): Eukaryota > Metazoa > Arthropoda > Insecta > Hymenoptera > Aphelinidae > Eretmocerus > Eretmocerus hayati. The sequence continues at coordinate 133,066,963 of CM056741.1, read as the reverse complement.
CTCGGGCTTCTTGACTGCGCGAGCAGACAGTGTTGGACAGAGGCTCGTCGAGTGAAGTCCTCGCGTCATGAGTTGGTGACAATAAATGTTTATACTCTTTCAGAAGATTATATTCGTCAGCTTTTAATTGTCATCCCTTCACAACCGTCAATCCTGAACATGTGGCGACCGTGACAGGACGGTTGTGAAGTAGAAATTCTCCAGTTCAAGTGATTTTCGGCTTTTTCGGAATAATGGATCGAGCAGAAAAAACGCGCACAGTGCAACGCTCAGCGTTTACCAAGTGTCACAACAATTTTGTGAACAAGTGCAGTGATCCACGGAACACCGTCACGGACCATATGATTGCCTTGGAGTTGCTGGAGTCGCGGATGAGTGAACTCGAAATCGCCAACGATAAATGCATCGATCTCTTGCTTGAAACAGTTGATAACGAGGAATTGATACAAAGTGAAATCGAGGCGCACGAAGAGTATAGGCTCAAACTATTGACGGCCAGAGCTCAGGTAGCTGCTAGCTCTGCGCCTCAATCTAACGTTAGAAGAGAATCACGGGATGGAGCAGATACACAAACAAGTCGTTCCGAAAAGCCGTTCAAACGACCAACGTTGAAGATTCCGAAGTTTAGTGGCCACGTCAGCGAGTGGTTACATTTTTGGTCCCATTTCCGAAAAATTCACGAGGACCCTGGAATTTCCAAAGAAGATAAACTCGAGTTTTTACAAAGTGCCATGAAGAAAGACTCCAGAGTACAAGCAGCGATAGCGGGTTATCCCATCACAGGGGGCAAACGACAAAGCCTTTGACAGCTTGGAGAGCCGTTTTGGCCGCGATGACTTACTTGTGGAATATTATACTCGAGAACTTCTGGCAAAAGGATTACAGAATGCTACAAGTAAGGGCAAGATTGTGAGCGTTTCGTCAATTTACGATAAGCTAACATCACATATCCGTGCACTGGACACTCTCGGCGTGAAGACGGACGAATGCACCCCCATGCTCTATCCGCTCGTCGAGTCATCTCTACCTGAAGAAATTCTTCGTATCTGGCAACGCTCTTCGGCGAGCAGCGATTCATCGGCGCCGGGAGGCGATACACCAAACCGACTGACGAGGCTGCTAAAGGGACTAGGCGGTTAAGCATGGTGAAGTGGACCTTGTCAGATATGGCCTCGAAAGTATTTTTCCCCACTTTCTAACACCAAATGATGGGGGAAGCAAAGGTTTGTAGGTCCCAAAGTCGCCCCTGTTTTCTACAGCACCCCAGAAACCCTCTAAAAAACGCTAAAAATCGATGTTCCTTCTATCCAATCGCATTCTGACGCATTTCAACGAATCGATCTGAGAATTTTTTGACATACTCTTGAAATGTGGTCAATCATGAAGAAAATATTTTCATTCCGACAACTCTCGATTGAGGCCCTAAGAAAAATTCTTCAAAACTTCAAAGTCAATTTTCTCATGTAAATTGGAAAGAACTATGTTAGAAAACCATTGCATCGTGTTCATCAGGTTATTTTGCATCGAAAACGGGTATTTTTAGAATTTTTTAGGTAGTGGAACATGGTCAAAAGTGCAAAAAATCGTTTTCAAAGCAAATTTCAATTCAGTAATTTGCATCTTCTGCGCATGCGCATCCTCCTACGTCTCTGAAAGTATTCTTAATCGATAGCTGATGTAATGTCCTTCAAAATGACCTCTTGAGGAAGTCGATTTGATGCAGTGAAACCTGAGATCTAGCTGGTCCAAGAAATGAAGAAATCCAAGGTACCAAATCTGTGAAGCCGTGGCTCCTTCAATGGGCCCGAAAAGTGCGAATTTTGAGTCGGACTGTTTCAAAGATGTGGACATGTGTTTTCGATGTAATTTTTGACGTAGAAACCGAATCCGTGGTCAGTTTTGTTCCAAACCTTCAAGATTTTTGATGACACTCAAAAAACCGAGCGGGGGGTGTACGGCCATTTCCAGCCTTCTTCTACAGATTTGAGATGTATGATGAGTATAGTCAAAGGTTTGAACTTGTCTCATAGAGAGTGCAAGTACGTTTTCCCTTGTATTCTGACCAGCTGATGATGATGCCGATGATTTCGAGGCTTGGGAATGAGTTGGGCGTCAGATTTGGGCTGATGGAGCTATATTTTGTTTTATGATCTCATCAGAGAAAACTGCATCATGCACCTTATATCTCACTCTCGAGTCATTTCTGTGCCTCAAAACCATCGCTATTGTCTTCAGCTGGTCAAAATACAAAGGAAAACATACTTGCATCCTCTATGCGACAAGTTCAAACCTTTGCCGATACTCATCATACATCTCAAATGTGTAGAAAAAGGCTGGAAATGGCCGTACACCCCCCGGTCGGTTTTTTGAGCGTCATCAAAAATCATGGAGGTTCGGAACAAAACTGACCACGGATTCGGTTTCTACGTCAGAAATTACATCGAAAACACATGTTCACATCTTTGAAACAGTCCGACTCAAGATTCGCACTTTTCGGGCCCATTGAAGGAGCCACGGCTTCACGGATTTGGTACCTTGGATTTTTCCATTTCTTAAACTAGCTAGATCTTAGATTTTACTGCATCAAAATGACTTTCTCAAGGGGTCATTTTGAAGGAAATTGCATCAGCTATCGATTAAGAATACTTTCAGAGACGTAGGAGGACGCGCATGCGCAGGAGATGCAAATTACTGAATCAAAATTTGCTTTGAAAATGGTTTTTTAGATTTTTGACCATGTCCCACCACCTAAAAAATCCCAACTGTTTTTGATGCAAAATAACCTGATGAACACGATGCAATGGTTTTCTAACATAGTTCTTTCCAATTGACATAAGAAAATTGACTTTGAAGTTTTGAAGAATTTTTTTTAGGGCCTCAATCGAGAGTGGTCGGGATGAAAATATTCTCTTCATGATCGACCACATTTCAAGAGTATGTAAAAAAAATTTCAGATCGATTCGTTGAAATGCGTCAAAATGCGATTTGATAGAAGGAATATCGATTTTTAGCGTTTTTTGGAGGGTTTCTGGGGTGCCGTAAAAACAGGAGCTTGCTTCCCCCATCATTTGGTGTTAGAAAATGAGGAAAAATATTTTCGGGGCCATATCTGACAAGGTCCACTTCACCATGCTTAACCGCCTAGTCTTTTTCCTGAAATCGGAGGTCGAGAACGAGGAACGCATTGACATGGCTGTCAAAGGATTTGGAGTAAGACCAGCGCCTGGGAAACAAGAGCAGGGTTCCAAAGAATCGAAGTCGAAAACAACAACGTCTCCGGAGATTCCGAGTGCCAGCGTCCTGTTCTCCAGCGGAGAGAAACGTAAGAATAAATGTATTTTCTGCGGCGACGAGCATGCGAATAATGCGTGCGAAAAAGCAAAAAAATTGTCATTCGAGTCTAGAAGTCAATTGATCAAAGAAAATGATTGCTGTTTTCGTTGCTTGATTAAAGCACACCGGTCCAGAGATTGCAAAGTCAAAATTTCGTGTGGTTTTTGCGGGAATCGGCATTCCACTTTAGTATGCTCGGGGCTGAACAACCGAAATAAAACAAATAGAATTGGAGCTTCCGAGAAAATCACCCCACATGACGATCGCAAAACTCAGAGTATTAAAGAACAAAATCTCGCTTCTCTTTGTGACTTCTCAGAGGTCTATTTGGAGACGTTACGCGTAGTCCTGTACTCAGATTGCAAACAAATAACAGCGCGCGTAGTTATAGATGACGGCTCCCATCATTCATACATTCGTTCTCAAATAGCTCAATCTTTAGGTTATAGTCCTCTTGGCTCCACAAAAATTACCCACTCTTTGTTCGGGGGTGTCAAATCCAGTGATACTTTCCACAAGTTTATCAAGTCCGAGCAAAGAGCTTAGCTGGAGATTTTGCCTGTAATTTTCAAGTAATGGACCAGTCGTTAATTTGCGATGAACTCTCGCGTGTCAAAAAATCTAGTTGGCATTCTGAGCTAGATGACAAGAATATTGTACTGAGTGATGTGTGTTTTGAATCTAGTTGTGACTCGGAAGCTCCAATAGATTTGTTGATTGGCGCTGATATCGCGGGCAAACTCCTGACAGGTAAAAAAGTGGAATTATCGTGTGGTTTAACAGCCATAGAGACGAAACTAGGTTGGACGATTATGGGCAAGGTACCGTCGAGTGAGCGAAAGGACACAGTTGTAAAAGTCACATCAATGTTTGTAGCCCAAGCCAAAGTCACTGATTTGTGGGATCTGGATGTCTTGGGCATTCGAGATCCAATTGAAAAATCTGATCGTCTTGCTAGGGAAAGAATAGTCCAAGAAAATTTCCTCCAAACAGTTAGTTTTGGAAAAAACTCACGTTATTCGGTGAATTTGCCCTGGGTAGGAGATCACGCGCCGGTTGCCAAAAATTTTCAATCGGCCAAGAAACGGTTGGAGATCACGGTTCAGAAATTGTTGAAAAACAATCTTTATAACGAGTATGATCAAGTTTTCGATGAATGATTCGGGGAAGGGGTAATAGAGTTATTACCTGAACAAGAGAGTTTCTCGATCGGCGTTTTTCTGCCACATCGCCCAGTCATAAAAGAGAACAGCACCACCAAACTCAGACCAGTTTTTGACGCCTCCGCGGCTCCAAAGGGGTTTCCTTCATGAAATGCTTGTCTCGAAAAAGGCCCAAATTTGATCGAAAAAATCCCAGCTACCTTTCTCAGATTTCGAGAACATGATATAGCTATCTTAGCAGATATACGTAAAGCATTTTTACAAATAGAGATAAATGAAAAGGATCGCGACTTGCTACGCTTCTTGTGGTATATTGGAGGAACTTTACGTATTTTAAGACACAAAAGGCTGGTGTTTGGATTAACTTGCAGTCCGTACCTTTTAGAGGCGGTTATTGAGCATCATTTGAAGAAATTTTACGAGCGATCCGTGAAGGTAAAATCTCTTGTTGGTCGGTAGAAGTTGTTGAAAAATTACGTCGTGCATTCTATGTGGACAACGTAGCAACCAGTGTAAAATCAGTGCAAGAACGCGATGCTTTCATAACGCAGTCTAAAGAAATTCTAACTGCAGCGAGTTTTGATCTGAGAGGGTTGGAGTATTCTCATGATCAAGCCAGTCAAGTCACTACTCCAGTTCTCGGGATGATATTCAATGAAGAGGAAGATTCTCTCGCAGTAAATCCTCTGATCTGGAAGGATATCTCAACCGATACAATTACAAAGAGATCAATCCTTTCCGTAGCCCATAGAGTATTTGACCCGATCGGTTTCACGGCCCCAGTTACTTTGTTGCCAAAATTGAGGCTAAAAGAACTGTGGAAAAAGAATACCGATTGGGATGCGCCGGTGAATGAAAACGTTCGGAAAGAATTCCTACAGGGGTATAGTCAGTTGCATTTCCTAAATAGTATTGAAATCCCTCGCAAAGGACCCCGCGGCGGAACATAGGATATTGGATCTAGGTGAATTTTGTCGGGTAAAAAATATGTTGTAGGGCGAAAAATTCTGAACAGAAAGTTCAATGGGCTCGAAGGCGGAAAATGGCTAGTTTTTTCAGGATTAATCATTTAAATAACGACAAACGGGAGGTTATGAGGTTAAGTAGAACAATAACACGAGCTTGATAGTCTGTAGCGTTTGATCACAGGTGATTGGATTTGCTGTGATTGAGTTGAATGTAAGAACAAGCTCATCACTCTCAGAATCAGACTATCTTATCAGGCAAGGATTATTTTGTATTATAGATGCGACTGAAATGAATAGAGGATAAGAAATGTGGAATGGTATGAGAGTCGGGGCGCCTCGCAGTGGTGTTCGAGTTGATGCTTAATCATTGTGATTACGCATAAATATCATTGACGGAAGAGAACGCGTACGTTAGTGCCTGCATACGGTGCGTGGGTGGCTGCATGATCATTATCATATCGTGGGTCTCGTGCTTTGCATAGGCAATGATAGGAATGTAAGAATGCGTACCCATACATCAAGTTATCTGCAATTGATCCGGATCAATCTTGCACCGCATAGGGATAGAGTTTGGCGCGGTTTTTGACGACGTTCATCTCGAATCAAAGATGACGAGTCTTGAGCTCGTATCGCGTGGGAGGCTGCGGTGACGGAGGCGCGCGACGATTCAAATGTAGTTAGAAGATACGATGGATTGTTTTTTGGTTTTCCACATAACGGGGGCTTGTATTGCAGAGGTATTTCGGGGTCGCTGAACACGAATTCGACGTCGCCCAGCCTCCAGATTGGAATGCGTGGGCGTAAGCGGTGAGCTGAGCGCGGGCCGAACAAAATCGAGCTTGAAGAGTCGAGGGATGGTGTTTTTAGGGTATCTTGAGGTCACTGAACACGAATTTGACAACGCCCAACTTCTGGGGTCCAATGCGTGGGCGTGAGCGGCGGTGTGAGCGCAGATCGAACGAAATCGAGCTTGAAGAGCCGGGAAATGGTGTTTTTTTGGGTATTTTGAGGTCACTGGACAGGAATTCGACAGCGCTCAGCCTCAACATTGAAATGCGTGGGCGTAAAAGAGGGTGTGAGGGCGAGTCGAACGAAATCGAGCTTGATTGACTGAAAGATGGCGTTTTTTGGGTATTATGCGGTCACTAAACACGAATTTGACAACGCCCAGCCTCCAAATCAACATGCGTGAGCGCGTATCAAACCAAATCGAGCTAGAAGAGCCGAGAGATGGTGTTTTTCGGGTATTTTGAGGTCACTGGACAGGAATTCGACAGCGCTTAGCCTCAACATTGAAATGCGTGGGCGTAAGAGAGGGTGTGAGGGCGAGTCGAACAAAATCGAGCTTGATTGACTGAGAGATGGCGTTTTTTGGGTATTATGCGGTCACCAAACACGAATTTGACAACGCCCAGCCTCCAAATCAACATGCGTGAGCGCGAGCGGGGTTGTGAACGCGTATCGAACCAAATCGAGCTTGAAGAGCCGAGAGATGGTGTTTTGTGTGTATTTCGAGGTCACTGGACAAGAATTCGACAACGCTCAGCCTCAACATTGAAATGCGTGGGCGTAAGAGAAGCTGTGAGGGCGAGTCGAACGAAATCGAGCTTGATTAACTGAGAGATGGTGTTTTTGGGTATCATGCGGTCACTAAACACGAATTTGACAACGCCCAGCCTCCAAATTAACATGCGTGAGCGTGAGCGGAGTTGTGAGCGCGTATCGAACCGAATCGAGCTTGAGGAGCCAAGAGATCATATTTTTGGGATATTTCGAGGTCACTGAACGAGAATTTGACCTCGCCCGGCCTCCGAATCCAGCTGCCTGAGAGCGAGCGGGGGCGTGAGCGCGGATCGAACCAAATCAAGCTTGATTAACTGAGAAATGGTGTTTTTTTGGGTATTATGCGGTCACTAAACACGAATTTGACAATGCCCAGCCTCCAAATTAACATGCGTAAGCGTGAGCAGAGTTGTGAGCGCGTATCGAACCAAATCGAGCTTGAGTCGCCAAGAGATCATATTTTTGGGATATTTCGAGGTCACTGAACGAGAATTTGACAACGCCCAGCCTCCGATTTCAACCGCGTGGGCGCGAGCGGGGGCGTGAGCGCGGATCAAACAAAATCAAGCTAGAAGAGCCAAGGGATCATATTTTTGGGATATTTGGAGGTCACTCAACGAGAATTTGACAACGCGCAGCCTCAACATTGAAATGTGTTGGCGTAAGCGGCTGTGTGAGCGCGGATTCAACAAAATCGAGCTTGAACTGCCGAGGGATGGTGTTTTGAGGGTATCTTGAGGTCACTGAACACGAATTTGACAACGCCCAGCTTCTGGGTTCCAATGCGTGGGCGTGAGCGGCGGTGTGAGCGCAGATCGAACGAAATCGAGCTTGAAGAGCCGGGAAATGGTGTTTTTTTTGGGTATTTTGAGGTCACTGGACAGGAATTCGACAACGCTCAGCCTCAACATTGAAATGCGTGGGCGTAAGAGAGGATGTGAGGGCGAGTCGAACGAAATCGAGCTTGATTGACTGAGAGATGGCGTTTTTTGGGTATTATGCGGTCACTAAACACGAATTTGACAACGCCCAGCCTCCAAATCAACATGCGTGAGCGCGAGCGGGGTTGTGAGCGCGTATCGAACCAAATCGAGCTAGAAGAGCCGAGAGATGGTGTCTTTTGGGTATTTTGAGGTCACTGGACAGGAATTCGACAGCGCTCAGCCTCAACATTGAAATGCGTGGGCGTAAAAGAAGGTGTGAGGGCGAGTCGAACGAAATCGAGCTTGATTAACTGAGAGATGGTGTTTTTTGGGTATTATGCGGTCACTAAACCCGAATTTAACAACGCCCAGCCTCCTCATCAACACGCGTGAGCGTGAACGGAGTTGTGAGCGCGTATTGAACCGAATCGAGCTTGAGGAGCCAAGAGATCATATTTTTGGGATATTTCGGGGTCACTGAACGAGAATTTGACCTCGCCCGGCCTCCGAATCCAGCTGCCTGAGTGCGAGCGGGGGCCTGAGCGCGGATCGAACCAAATCGAGCTTGATTAACTGAGAGATGGTGTTTTTTGGGTATAATGCGGTCACTAAACACGAATTTGACAATGCTTAGCCTCCAAATTAACATGCGTGAGCGTGAGCAGAGTTGTGAGCGCGTATCGGACCAAATCGAGCTTGAGTCGCCAAGAGATCATATTTTTGGGATATTTCGAGGTCACTGAACGAGAATTTGACAACGCCCAGCCTCCGATTTCAACTGCGTGGGCGCGAGCGCGGGCGTGAGCGCGGATCAAACCAAATCAAGCTAGAAGAGCCAAGGGATCATATTTTTGGGATATTTGGAGGTCACTCAACGAGAATTTGACAACGCGCAGCCTCAACATTGAAATGTGTTGGCGTAAGCGGCTGTGTGAGCGCGGATTCAACAAAATCGAGCTTGAAGTGCCGAGAGACGGTATTTTTGGGGTATTTTGAGGTCACCGAACACGAATTCGAAATCGCTCAGCCTCCAAATTGGGACGCGTCGGCTTGACCCGGAGCGTGAGTGTAGGTCGAACAAAATTGAACTGGAATAGCCGAAGAATAGTGGTTGTTTTTCAGATATTCCGAGGTTACTGAACCCGAATCCTACATCGCATATTCTTTACGATCAAAATGCGTGAGCTAAAACGGAGTTGGTGGCATAAATCAAATCAAATCGAGCTCCGAACGCCGAGGAATGATATTTTTGAAGTATTTCGAGGTATTTCAATAAGAAACCGCCATCTTCATATCTCTTCCTCGTGATCCACCATCAAAATTTCCCTCGATTAGAGACTATCACTATCGGGTATCGAATGAAATTGAAGAAAATCGGGTTAATCTGCAAATCTGACTACAATACCACCAGCTTTCAAGGAAATCTATCCCGTAGCCAGGACATTGGGATATATATGGGCGAATGTAGCACAGATTCTTCGGCCTTACGTTCAGAACCCTCGAGTGGGGACAAGAAATTGTGAGAATCTTACGGGGGGGGGGGTGTACTGAGGTGGAATGACTACTAGGGATTTCACCCTCGCACTCGCGAAGTCGACCTTGTAATCCAACAGGGAAGAAGTTGACTTCTTCGACAATCATTCCTCGTGTGCGCGAGGCGAGAATTATTCGCGTGTACGAGGGCGAAACATCTCGCGAACGCGACCGCGGAACCTCTCGCGTGCACGACCGTGAAGCCTATCGCGTGCGCGACCATGGGATCTCTCGCGTGCGAGAGGTTGCACTCCCTTACGTGCGCGATGAATAATTATCGAGAAAGTCAACTTGCCTCCGGTTCCGTGGACTACATGGTTTACTCCGCGTGCGCAAGGGGACACTTCCATATTCGCGTACGTGAGGAATTCCACCCTCGCGCACGCGGAGTCGATCCAGCGCAAAAAGTGTTGACTTCCTCAAAAGTTATCTCTCGCGTGCGCGAGGGTAGACATTTTTGCGTGCGCGAGGAATACTCATTGAGAAATTCAACTCTCCCCCGGCTCCGTGGACTCCAAAATTGACTCTGCGTGCTCAAGAGAACAACCATTTGCGTGCGCGACCGCTGAACCTCTCGCGTGCGTGACCGCAGAATCTCTCACCGCGTCCGAGGAATCTCTCGCGTGCAGGTGGTTGCACTTTCTTGTGTGCGTGATGATTAATAATCGAGAAAGTCAACTTCCCTCCGGATCCGAGGACTACTTGATTATTCCGCGTGTGCAAGAGGGAACTTCCACATGATCATACGCGAGGATTTCACCCTCGCGCACAGGGAGTCGATCCAGCCAAATGAGGGTTGCCACCCTCAACAGTTATTCCTCGCGTGCGCAAGGGAGAAATCTCTCGCGTACACGAGCAATACCCATCGAGAAGGTCAACTCTCCCCCGGATCCGTGGTCTCCAAGATTGACTCCGCGTGCACAAGAGAACAACCATTCGAGTGCGCGACCGCGGAATCTCTCGCGTGCGCGATGAATAACCATCGAGAAAGTCAACTTCATTCCGGTTCCGGGGACTAGAAGATTGATTCAACGTGCGCGAGGTAACACTCCGATATTCGCATGCACGAGGGATTCCACCCTCGAAAAGGCGAAGTCAATCTTGTAGTCCAGCGCAAACAGGGTTGACTCCCTCAACAATTATTTCTCGCGTGCGCGAGGCTCGAATCATTCGCTTGCGTGCACGAAAGCAGAATCTCTCGCGTGCGCGAGGAATACTCATCGAGGAAGTCAACTTTCCCCCTGGCTCTGTAGACTACGAGATTCACTCCGCGTGCGCGAGGGAACACTCCCATATTCGCGTACGCGAGGAATTTCACCTTCGCGGACGCAAGGGATGCTGCCCTCGCGCACGCGAAGTCACTCTTGTAGTCCAGCGCAAAGAGGGTTGACTCCCTGATCAATTATTTCTCGCGTGCGCGAGGCACGAATCATTCGCTCGCGTGCGCGAGGCACGAATCGTTCGCTCGCGTGCGCGAGAGCAGAATCTCTCGCGTGCAGAATTTCTTGCGTGCGCGAGGAATATTCATCGAGGAAGTCAACTCTCTCCTAGTCAGGGACCCCAAGATTGACTCCGCGTGCACAAGAGAACAACCATTCGAGTGCGCGACCGCGGAATCTCTCGCGTGCGCGATGAATAACCATCGAGAAAGTCAACTTCCTTCCGGTTCCGGGGACTAGAAGATTGATTCAACGTGCGTGAGGTAACACTCCGATATTCGCGTGCACGAGGGATTCCACCCTCGAGCACGCGAAGTCAATCTTGTAGTCCAGCGCAAACAGGGTTGACTCCCTCAACAATTATTTCTCGCGTGCGCGAGGCTCGAATCATTCGCTTGCGTGCACGAAAGCAGAATCTCTCGCGTGCGCGAGGAATACTCATCGAGGAAGTCAACTTTCCCCCTGGCTCTGTAGACTACGAGATTCACTCCGCGTGCGCGAGGGAACACTCCCATATTCGCGTACGCGAGGAATTTCACCTTCGCGGACGCAAGGGATGCTGCCCTCGCGCACGCGAAGTCACTCTTGTAGTCCAGCGCAAAGAGGGTTGACTCCCTGATCAATTATTTCTCGCGTGCGCGAGGCACGAATCGTTCGCTCGCGTGCGCGAGAGCAGAATCTCTCGCGTGCGGAATTTCTTGCGTGCGCGAGGAATATTCATCGAGGAAGTCAACTCTCTCCTAGTCAGGGACCCCAAGATTGACTCCGCGTGCACAAGAGTACAACCATTCGAGTGCGCGACCGCGGAATCTCTCGCGTGCGCGATGAATAACCATCGAGAAAGTCAACTTCCTTCCGGTTCCGGGGACTAGAAGATTGATTCAACGTGCGCGAGGTAACACTCCGATATTCGCGTGCACGAGGGATTCCACCCTCGAGCACGCGAAGTCAATCTTGTAGTCCAGCGCAAACAGGGTTGACTCCCTCAACAATTATTTCTCGCGTGCGCGAGGCTCGAATCATTCGCTTGCGTGCACGAAAGCAGAATCTCTCGCGTGCGCGAGGAATACTCATCGAGGAAGTCAACTTTCCCCGTGGCTCTGTAGACTACGAGATTCACTCCGCGTGCGCGAGGGAACACTCCCATATTCGCGTACGCGAGGAATTTCACCTTCGCGGACGCAAGGGATGCTGCCCTCGCGCACGCGAAGTCACTCTTGTAGTCCAGCTCAAAGAGGGTTGACTCCCTGATCAATTATTTCTCGCGTGCGCGAGGCACGAATCATTCGCTCGCGTGCGCGAGGCACGAATCGTTCGCTCGCGTGCGCGATAGCAGAATCTCTCGCGTGCGGAATTTCTTGCGTGCGCGAGGTTTCTGTCCTCGCGCACGCGAAGTCAATCTCGTAGTCTAGCGCAAAGAGGGTTGACTCCCTCAACAATTATTCCTCGCGTGCGCGAGGCATGAATCATTCCCTCGTTTGCGCGAGAGCATCTCTCGCGTGCGGGATTTCTTGCGTGCGCGAGGAATACTCATCGAAAAAGTCAACTTTCCCTCTGGCTCTGTAGACTACAAGATTGACTCCGCGTGCGCAAGGGAACACTCCCATATTCGCGTATGCGAGGAATTTCACCCTCGCGCACGCGAGGGATTCTGTCCTCGCGCACGCGAAGTCAATCTTGTAGTCCAGCGCAAAGAGGGTTGACTCCCTCAACAATTATTCCTCACGTGCGCGAGGCACGAATCATTCGCTCGCTTGCGCGAGAGCAGAATCTCTCGCGTGCGGGACTTCTTGCGTGCGCGAGGAATACTCATCGAGAAAGTCGACTCTCCACCGGCTCCTTGAAACTCAAGATCGACTCCGCGTGCGCAAGAGAACAACCATTCGCGTGCGCGACCGCGGAACCTCTCGCGAGTGCTACCACGGAATCTCTCGCGTGCGGGAGATTGCACTTCCTTGCGTGCGTGATGGATAATTATCGAGAAAGTCAACTTCCCCCCAGGCTCTGTAGACTACAGAATTAACTCCGGTTGCGCAAGGGTACACTTACATATTTGCGTCCGCGAGGGATTTCATCCTCGCGCACGCGAAGTCAATCTTGTGGGCCCTATCGAAGCGGCGCGGAGAAACATCTGTGCGTCGCATACCTCGCGCACGCCTGAAAATCATCGGATTGTTGTCAATCACATAACCTCATGTCGTCAATTATCATACGTATAATTATGTGATGCTTCAGTACTGTGATTCAGTGATTCGTGAATTAGATGTTGCGTTACTCTCTGCATCGACGTGACGTCAGGCCAACCCGTGGCCCAGCGTTAGAACTGTCTTGCTGAGAGCCACGGTGAGTTAAGCAAATTAGAACCAGTGCAACTGTAAACTTTCATTGTCGATGATATCCATTAAAATTTCCAGCCGACATTGTATGAGAGTAGGTTATAACACACAAATCCCTCATAATTTTGATTGGAAACTTGGAATCGTCCTCGAAATTTTCAAAGATAAATATAGATGATCTTGGAATCGACTAGTCCTCCACGATCGATTCCTTAAGATCATCTATATTAATCCCTCATAATTGTTATCAACAAAGTTTGCATGCGATTTTGCAGGGCTAATGATGGACCGTCTTGATCGTACACGCCATGTGCATTGTGGTTTTTTCGCTCATCATACGCTCATCACAAGCTTCGACATGATACAATGCTCTATTTGATATACTCATATTATTAAAACACTGCAAGTATTGTGAAGCATCACGTGTGATCAAATGTAAGAGCTTTTTTCGGTGAACGGAGCATAACGAACACTGCATCACCCACAATCTCACAATTTGAAAACTTTGTAGAGATGTCATGTGGCGCTGGCTCATAATAGCTCCAAATAATTGTATGCAAACTTTGTTGTTAACGATTGAGAGGGATTTGTGAGTTAGCCATTCTCGTACAATACCGTCTGGGTATACTTGTAAGAATATTGGCAATGAGACTTTGAAGTAGCACTGGTACTGATTTTGCTTACCTCACTGTGGCTCTCAGGGAGACAGTCCAAATGCTGGCGACAAGGTCGGCTTGAAACACGTCGATGTGAAACGTAACGCTACATCTCATTCACTAACTACTAAATCACAGTACTAAAACATCATATAATTATACTTTCGATATTTGACCACCTAAGGTTACGCAATTGACAACAATCCGGTGATTTTCAGGCAGGTGCAAGACTCGCGACGCGCGGATGTTTCTCCGCGCCGCTTCGATAGGGCCCGGATAGGCTTCACGATCTACTCTCCGGGCGTGAAGCTAAAATCTCTCACGTGCGCGAGGCCAAAATCTCGCGCGTGCGCGGGGAATAATTGTCGAGAAAGTCATTCCTTTTTCCGCTCCGCGGACCAGATTGATTCTGCGTGCATGATGAATAAATACTTGTACAGGCGAGGGCATAATCTCTCAAGCGCGCAAATGTGGATTTTCCCGCTTGCGCGAGGAATGATTTTCGATGGAGATAACTTCCTTCCGGTGCCATGGCCAAGTGTCCTCGCGTTTGCGGGTGTGCAATTCTTCACGCGAGCTAGAGCTATTTTCGATAGAGAGTTACTCCCTTCAGGCTCCGTGGACTACAAGGTTGATTGACATAACTCAAGTGGATTCCGAATCATTTTTCGGTACCTATTCCGCGGTATCTAGGTGGAGAATGCGAGTGGCAAGAGCGCGCATCAAGAACGCGCATGCCCAGGGTTAGCGCGTCTTGTTTATGCTGTCATGCATCACGCGCGCGCGTTCTCTTGCGCATAGTCGTAAGGGTGCGTCCCCAAATGATGCATATGCATGCATATGCAGTGCACACTGCACATATGTACTGCACACGTGCACATGTGCAGCTCATCAAATTCTAGCCAAAACCAAATGGAACTCGTCTAGATACTCGCCGCTTACGCCCACACATTTCAATGTGGAAGCTGGGCGATGTCAAATTCTCGTTCAGTGACCTCAAAATATACCAAAAATATGATCTCTCGGCTCTTCAAGCTTGATTTGGTTAGTTCGCGCTCACGCCCCCGCTCGCACCCACGCAGCTGGATTCAGAGGCCGGGCGATGTCAAATTCTCGTCCAGTGACCTCAAAATAGGCCAAAAATATGATCTCTCGGCTCTTCAAGCTCGATTTGGTTCGATACGCGCTCACGCATGTTGATTTGGAGGCTGGGCGTTGTCAAATTCGTGTTTAGTGACCGCATAATACCCAAAAAACGTCATCTCTCAGTCAATCAAGCTCGATTTCGTTCGACTCGCCCTCACACCCTCTCTTACGCCCACGCATTTCAATGTTGAGGCTGAGCGCTGTCGAATTCCTGTCCAGTGACCTCAAAATACCCAAAAAACACCATTTCCCGGCTCTTCAAGCTCGATTTCGTTCGATCTGCGCTCACACCGCCGCTCACGCCCACGCATTGGAACCCAGAAGCTGGGCGTTGTCAAATTCGTGTTCAGTGACCTCAAGATACCCTAAAAACACCATCCCTCGACTCTTCAAGCTCGGTTTTGTTCGGCCCGCGCTCAGCTCACCGCTTACGCCCACGCATCCCAATTTGGAGGCTGGGCGACGTCGAATTCGTGTTCAGCGACCCCGAAATACCTCTGCAATACAAGCCCCCGTTATGTGAAAAACGAAAAAACAATCCATCGTATCTTCTAACTACATTTGAATCGTCGCGCGCCTCCGTCACCGCAGCCTCCCACGCGATACGAGCTCAAGACTCGTTATCTTTGATTCGAGATGAACTTCGTCAAAAACCGCGCTAAACTCTATCCCTATGCGGTGCAAGATTGATCCGGATCAATTGCAGATAACTTGATGTATCGGTACGCATTCTAACATTCCTATCATTGCCTATGCAAAGCTCGAGACCCACGATATGATAATAATCATGCAGCCACCCCCGCACCGTATGCAGGCACTAACATACGCGTTCTCTTCCGTCAATCATATTTATGCGTAATCACAATGATTAAGCATCAACTCGAACACCACTGCGAGGCGCCCCGACTCTCATACCATTCCACATTTCATATTCTCTATTCATTTCAGTCGCATCTATAATACAAAATAATTCTCGCCTGATAAGATAGTCTGATTCTGAGAGTGATGAGCTTGGTCTTACATTAAACTCAATCACAGCAAATCCAATCACCTGTGATCGAACGCTACAGACTATCAAGCTCGTGTTGTTGTTCTACTTACCCTCATAACCTCCAGTTTATCGTTATTTAAATGATTAATCCTGAAAAAACTAGCCATTTTCCGCCTTCGAGCCCATTGAACTTCTGGTTCAGAATTTTTCGCTCTACAACATATTTTTACCCGACAAAATTCACCTAGATCCAATATCCTATCTTCCGCCGCGGGGTCCTTTGGTGTAGGAAATTTTTCGATGCAAGCGACCTAGCCTATGCGGCAGTCACGTTTCTGCGAGTGGAAGCGGTAGGCAGCATAAACCTAGTTTCACTCGAAGCGAAAAGTAGAGTTACCCCTCAGAGCTCGAATAACAAGAAACAATCCATTCCACGTCTAGAACTTTTGGCTGCGTCAATTGGTAGCCGCTAAGCACATGAAATTGTAAAAGCTCTCGGCTACCAAGACATTCCGAAATTCTTTTAGTCGGATTCAACCACAGTTTTTGCGTGGATAACTCGCGATATTCAATGGGGCATTTTTGTCTGGAATCGTGTTCGCGAAATACGAGATTTAACTACGGGATGCCAATGGAAGTACGTTTCGGGAGAATTGAATCCCGCTGATCTTCCTTCACGAGGCTGTCAAGCCAAACGGCTGCTTGAACTTCGATGGTGGGAGGGTCCTTCCTGGCTTCGCAAAGATGGAAGTTGTTGGCCCGTTTCCACCGGAAAAATCGATGAAGATGAGATCAACAAGGAGAAGAAAAGGTCTCAGATGTCACTACTTAATACAAGTAGAGAAAACTTGAACATTATTGAAAAGTTCTCCTCATATACCAAGATGATCAGATTTTTCGTCATTATGCTTAGATTTAAGAATTTTATTTGTAAATTGCAGCACCCAAAGGGTAAACTTTTGACTCATCAAGAGATTTATAATGTCGAGTTAAAATTCTTGAAACAATTGCAAAGTGTAATGTTCTCGGGTGATGACGACCCAAAGCTTTCCACCCTAGATACCTTCCGTCATTCCGATGGCTTGATCCGAGTGAGAACAAGAATTGTCGAACGAAATGATGAATTCCCTTTCTTATACCCGATTTTATTGAGTCCTGAAAATGAAGCTGTAAGTTTGCTTATCCTCGAAATCTACGAGAGCATGTGCCATGCGGGCGTTCAATCTGTCATGTGTCAGCTCTGAAAAAGATTCTGGATACTCAGAATGCGGAAAACAGTACGGTCAGTAATTTCAAAATGCATAATTTGTAAACGCCAGAATGTGAAATCGATTCAAGTCATAACTGCACCTTTGCCTGTTCACCGCGTAGAGGACGTTTATGTGTTCCAAATAGTAGGCGTAGATTTTGCAGGTCCAGTGTACCTTAGAGATGTAGGAAAAGCTTGGATCTGTTTATTTACATGTGCAGTAGGGTGACACTTATTTCCCGACTTTTCTGTATCGGCTGGGTCACCCCCAAGATTTCAACTTTATGATAAAAGGAGATGAAAGAAATTTTTTCAGATTTTTTCAGGCAATTCTAGTACTGCCGCATTGCACTTGTAGTTTCGAGTTTTGAGACGTTTTTTCACAAAATTCGTTAACTTTAAATGGCAAGCACTTGCATTCCCAAGAGAATGGAGCAAACTGAACTGGATAACATTGATTGGGAGGGCTTAGAGAATCTTCCCACGCGCGTAGCGATTAGTTTTGGTTTAATTCCACGCTCAGAACGGGGCCAGAACGGCAGAAATACAGTCCTGAAATCACTTTTTATCGCAGTTTTCGAGTTCTCCTGCGCATGCGTGATTTTCTACGGTTTTGATAATATTTTCAATCGATAGCCCGTGCGATTTCCTTTAAAATGACCACTGCCAAGAGTCAATTTGATGCAATGGGACCGGAGTAGTGGATGATTTTGAATAAGGTGAAATCAAAGGTGCAAATCCGTGCAAATCGGTCGAGATTGCCTGCAATGCTTTTCATCTTGTGCAGGGTGTTTCTCTGGTTTCTTTGCTCCGAATCAACTTCGCCAAGGGGTCATATTGAAGGAAATGATCTGAGCTATCGAAATAAGTAGGTTGTGGAGTGGTAAATTGATGGTGTGTTACAGTATAGTCACGCAGAACAGTTCAAAACAGCTTTTTATTCGACTAAAAATTATCAAATGTCTATTTTTCCGTATTTCACCATAAATTCGCCACTCCGTAGCCTACTTACTTCGATAGTTCAGACAATTTCCTTCAAAATGACCCTTTGGCGAAGTTGATTCGGAGCAAAGAAACCAGAGAAACACCCTGCACAAGATTAAAAGCTTCGCAGGCAATCTCGACCGATTTGCACGGATTTGCACCTTCGATTCCACCTTATTCAAAATCATCCACTACTCCGGTCCCATTGCATCAAATTGACTCTTGGCAGTGGTCATTTTGAAGAAAATCGCACGGGCTATCGAATGAAAATATTATCGAAACCGTAGAAAATCACGCATGCGCAGGGGAACTCCAAAACTACGATAAAAAGTGATTTTAGGACTGTATTTCTGCCGTTCTGGCCCCGTTCTGAGCCTGAAATTGAACCAAAACTAATCGCTACGCGCGTGAAAAGATTCTCTAAGCCCTCCCAATCAATGTTATCCAGTTCGGTTTGCTCCATTCTCTTGGAAATGCAAGTGCTTGCCATACAAAGTTAACGAATTTTGTGAAAAAACGTCTCAAAGCTCGAAAATACAAGTGCAGTGCGGCAGTAGTAGAACTGCCTGAAAAAATCTGAAAAAAATTCCTTTCATTTTCTTTCATCATAAAGTTGAAATCTGGGGGCGTCCCTACCGATACAGAAAAGTCGGGAAATAAGTGTCACCCTAATGTGCAGTTTATCGCGCAATTCATTTGGAACTCGTGACCTCGCTTTCAACTCCAGCCTTCCTAGATTGTCTGCGACGATTCATCGGACGTGAGGGCAGACCAAAAAAGATCTGCTGTGATAACGGTAGAAACTTTGAGCTTGCCAGCAACGCGCTCGATAGCTTAAATTGGGATGTTGTCGCGAAAGACAGTGTTTCAAAACGAATCGAATGGCAGTTTAATCCTCCATCTGCTCCTTGGTGGGGAGGATGGTGGGAACGTTTAATTGGTTTGATGAAGCAACTGCTGCGAAAAGTGCTTGGAAAGGCGTGCATAACCTATGAGGAGATGACAACGGTCCTAGGTGACTGTGAGCGAGTTTTGAACTCTAGACCTTTGACGTATTTGTCCGACAACTCTGACGACTCGCTACCACTCACTCCGTCCATGTTCATGCACGGCTTTCGGAGTA
Organism: Eretmocerus hayati; assembly: GCA_029851415.1. Taxonomy (NCBI): domain Eukaryota; kingdom Metazoa; phylum Arthropoda; class Insecta; order Hymenoptera; family Aphelinidae; genus Eretmocerus; species Eretmocerus hayati. Next base: position 133,047,556 of record CM056741.1, on the reverse strand, counting down.
CTGAAGACACCGAAGTTCTCGATCTTGATTTTTTGGACGATTTGAATCCAGAAGCTTCTTTCAAACGCAAACGAGAATTGATGGAACATCTGCGAAAGAGATTTCGCAGTGAGTACTTGAGTCAGCTAGTTACCAAGAAGAAGTCTAAAGATGTACGCGAAGTTAGAGTAGGTGAAGTCGTTTTGATTGGAGATGATAACAAGAAACGTATCGACTGGCCTTTGGCTAAAGTAAAAGACTTGATTGAAGGTAAAGATGGCACAACGAGAGTAGCAATATTAAAATGCGAAAATGGTATACTGAAACGTCCAATCCAGCAAGTTTATCCCCTCGAAATACAGAGTATGAGTAAGCACGAATTTTTGCGCGAAAAATTGAGTGAAAATCCGAAAGGCATGTCAATTGGCAGCGAGGTCTGTGAGAGTGGCGAGAGAGACTCTTCGGTGGTCACGCCCTGTCAGGAGGAACACTCTACTGTTGAAAAAGAAGTGACAAGTCGTCGTGGACGAAAAATTGTAAAACCGAAAAAATATCTATGTGACTAGATTTAAGAATATGTAAGGTAAACAAGCTTATGTACTACATAGAAATCTGGAACTATCGAGGATTTCGAAATCTGACGGAAAAATGGATTGACTTCCTTTGTGTTTTTTTTTTCTTTTACAGGTAAAATATATATTGAATCATTAATGATTCAAGGTGGGAGGATGTTAGGAATGCGTGAGATCTATAACAATGTGTATCGTATGTATGAGTGAGAGCGCTCGGGAGCGACTCGAGCGAGCTCGGGCTTCTTGACTGCGCGAGCAGACAGTGTTGGACAGAGGCTCGTCGAGTGAAGTCCTCGCGTCATGAGTTGGTGACAATAAATGTTTATACTCTTTCAGAAGATTATATTCGTCAGCTTTTAATTGTCATCCCTTCACAACCGTCAATCCTGAACAATGATCATTGTCAATAGAATGCAAGCAGGTTGATTCTACACGATAAATAGCTGATTCATAGACGCGTCATCAATTAAGATACGCTCTCTTATGTTCATGTTTCTTCTTTTCTCCCAACTCACTATAGAGTTCTTCCCAAAGGTTTGACCATTCGCAGTCAATCAATTAATTAGTTCATCGAAACGAAAAACGCAAAAATTCAGGATCAAAATATAGATAGTCGGAAACAACCACACTCATATACATCGTCACAGGAAAATGAGATATCAAAAAAAATTCTGAAGACGTCAATTTCTCGATTGGCTTCCATTGGATTCCATCAATAGAATAATCAACTACGTGGCAGTTACCAAGGGGGAATTAACAGGAAATTGGATAGTATGATGGGGGAAACTCACTCGAGGAAAAACGCGAAAATTATCAATTCAGACAAATATGAGCATGTTTATTTGGAAACTTAGACTAACAAGAGGCAATTCAGCTCAGTCATGGCAAGAAGCCTGGCACAATCAATGATGCTTAGCAGCTCCTAAAGACAAGGGCTCTCCTGAACACCTCGTCACTGGTCCCTTTCAACAATCGAAACAACTTTGAGGATCCGAAATGGAAAAAAGGGAAGGTGACGAATGAAATGATTCTGTAAAATCCCAAAAGCAAAGCACGGAGGATACGATACTTACAGGCATGCATAGCACATCGAAGAAGAAGATAAAGCTTGCCGATCCCGCGCAGCTAAACAGCATGCGGGGCAGTACTCCCGATTGGAAACATCGGTCACCAGACCGCCAAAGGCTCGTCGGAAATTATTCTTGCAGCGACGCCGCGGATTTTTACGAGTCCGCAAAAATCCTGGCGCTCTCTTGACAGCACGTCGAGTAATCGGACCATGGGATTCACAACGACAGAAGCCAAGGAAGGTGCGCGAATACCCCTGACGTTGACAGGTGATAGAGGACATTCACAATAAAATCGATCGGCCAAGGGTCCCAGGGCCGGATCAAGGAACACATCGTCAGTATCCGAGAGATCCTCAGGATGGTCTCACTGCCACTATAATCACCGCTTTCTTCCTTCAAAGGTTCAGTGACATCCAGTTTGACGGAGTCGCGACAAAGTCTTGGTTCTTTTGCGACGCGCGGTTGGCGGACCCCACGTCGTCGCCTCCTTGCCCTGCGAGTTTTTTTAAGCAAACACTTAGGGTCCAATTTCTGCCTCTTCAAAGCTCCGGTCTTCAGTCGAGCGTATTTCTTCACACTGTCGCGCCGGATTTCGATGAAAACAGGTAGATCTCGAATCCGACGAACAAGATTCGAGAGTTGAACATGAATAGCCATCACCCACGGTTAACTGACCGCTTGTCGATGCCGATGAATCGTCCTTAGCAACAGTACCCTCATCACGTACATCAGACCCAATGATGTCGGGGAAATCAATCAAGGACTCACTTGGAGTAACGTCACCACACACATCAACGAAGTCTTCAACATCTTCACAAGAGTCCTTGCATAACTTGATGAATTCCCCGTGTCGGCCACCTGAATAAGGCCTGACGCGTTCAAAAAGTGAGCTGCTCACCGGAGAGACAACCCTCGATTCATCACGATTGGCACAACGCACCACAGGCAAACCCTCATCAGCCGGAGGGCTGCCGTGGCGGAGAGACACAGACACCACGAGCTGATCACTCCGCGGATCAATATTAAACACAATCGGGGCAGGTTGACCCCCACAGTCGATGAGTTCGCATCCACGGTGCACGCGATGGAACTCAAGTGGGAAATCAGTGATAACACCAGATACCGAGTCAAGGGCAATCCCGACGTGTCCGTAGAACACCAGATCAAACTCAGGATTAACAGATTCAAAATCCTCGACACCGTGCTCAAGCTTGATGTCGGACACGCAAACGTTCGAAATATCGGTCATCTTAATATTGTTTTGTAGTAAATCACTCTCAAAGTTGAGCAAATTAGTTTTACAACTGCCAAGAGCAGACTGAAGCGGGTACGATAAGTCCCGGACAGAAAGGTCTCTTATTTTTTGCAAGACTGCAAGAAAATTGTCTACGTGCCAACTCTACCATCGCGTTTACGCAGCCAAGGAAATTTCCGGAGTATCTCATGGTAGAAAGGATCAGATGACCGAGAAATTCACACAGCGCTCGAATAAGTAGACACTCACAAGTATATGAAACGTTTCTCGCCAACCACGGCTATATTCTATTAGATAGATGAACGAATGTATCACTCTGTAACTAGATTTTGTCGAACCACCTAATATTACATAAGCACTAAAGCTAAGGTCAGAATTAGGAAAATTCAAAAAAAGGGGGAAAAAACAGGTGTTGGCTATTCAGGATAGGGGTATACCCAGTCATAATTCACTATATGAGAATCCGTAACAAGTAAGGCTTCCATTTAGTAGAAACCACGACAGTCGAGATCTGGGAACAAATATACTAACATATGAACCATGAGATAACGGCAAGGGAAGTCATCATTGGCTATTCAGGAACTAACAAGAAAGATTAGCGGAGGTAGGAGCCATCAGGCCGAAAATAAACCTGCCGACTAGCAATAAGAGGTTGAAGCTGCATCAACTAGAAACAGAAAAAAAGATAAATGATTAATTGACCTATGCCAGGAATTGTCAAACCACATCATAAGATAGGTACTCACGATAGCATCAAAATCAGGCAAGGGCTCAATGGCCCGCCTAATAGGACGTATCACCGCAACAGGCCGGACATGGTACCGAAGGCGGAGCCGATTACAAATCCTACGTCCAATCAAATATAAGAATATGTATATGATAATATGAGTCAGCCTAGGACAAAGAATTGATATTTACTCATCCGCTTAGTAGAGAAAGTCAGTAAAAACGAGACTACATACGAGAACATATTTCTGTTTTCTGTTGCGCACGGACAAACCGACCGTGAACTCCCATTCTTGGCTATCCGGAATGCAACCGTCGGCCCACGGCAAAAACTCTCACATTAAGAACATAAGCGCAAGGATACCGCCCAAAGGGGAAATTTTCCATATCAGCGGAAATCAAAAGAAAAAAAACCATACGAAACAAAACACACATTTCATTCTCGCGAACATAATAAGTCTTGAATACGTATCATTAGAACCATCGGCATATTGCACACGGTAGAGGGTCCGATACTTGACCAGCAGTCGGCTACGCAAGAATCTCGTGTTTACTGACAACGGGTGGTTCTCGATCGGCACGGCACTCTCCCCGAGATATAACGCCACTCGCCCACAACGCAACTCCAAAAAAAAGGAATTCTCATTGCAGGATCGCGGGTTATAGAGATGGAGATATGGAGCCACGTCAGATACATCAAAATCCGGGACTGATCACGGAAAAGCTGGAACGGTTATACACATCCAGAGTATCGTGGAAAGTCGTGCAGAAAATCGACTTACAACCGTACCTCTCACACGGGACCAATCTTGATTCTACGTTTACGGAGCTCAAAAACAAATGTGATGAACTATTCAAAAAGTGGCAGCTCTTAGCATGCCCTTACGATGAAAAAATCAGATTACTGGGAGCAAGGCTGCAAGAGACGCAAAAAAGCGTGAATAGACTGGCAGAAATGATACAGGGTACAACGCCAAGCACCACGCGGAGCAGAACACAACGATCTTGGTTTCCAATCATCGGGAAAATCGACAAAATTTTGTTCGGTAACCTAGACGAGGACTTTGAAATTGAGCTTAAGGATCCAATCCAGAAAAATAATAATCACACAGGTCAGCTTGCGAGTCTGATAGCTAACCAAACCGAAATTATATACAACCAGTTCGGAGACGTCCAGAACGAGCTGGGAAAGCTAGATGCAATGGTAATCAAGCTAAGCCAGGCGGAGAAGCGCGAAGACGATTTCAGGGACCTATTCATAGCCTTGGAGACATACAGTGGATGCGTCACGCAATACGAACTAGACACAGAATCAATAACTAACGCGGTAATGTTTGCATACAGAGGTATGCCGCACCCACGCTTCATGCCACCAGCGGTATTCGAAAAAAACAAAGTCAACTATCGCGCAAACCATGTTAGACGCCAAGTTCCCGGAGACAGACGGAGCGGAATCTTTCCTGGATATCTTAGGGATAGCGAGCTTATCAATCCGGTTCACGTACCCATACCTTATTTACTACGTCCAATTCCCATTATTGAGTCATACTGAGTACGACCTCTATAAGGCTACCCCTATCCCGGTCAAACAGAGTAATAGCTCGATATTTGTATACATATGGCCCGACGCAGAGTACGCGGCGTTAAACACGGAAACGGAAAGCTATATACCAATCGCAACGGAAACTTTGAGCAAATGCAAACGCCTTAAGAAGAATTACGTTTGTCAGGATACAGAGCCAGTCAGAAACATAGACGAATCTTCACCATGCGAAATCAAACTCATCGCCGGGAGGAAAGTCAGTAACCTATCTCATTGCGAATTCAAAGTAGCAAAATTGCAGGAAACATTCTGGGCGAAACTTCAAGGGGAGAATACGTGGGTTTATTCAACGAGAGAGTCCGAAAAGATGTATATCAATTGCGAGCAAGGCACGAATCGAAAGTTGACGTTACAGGGCATGGGCACGCTTCGGCTGTTCCCAGGCTGTTGGGCTAAGACAGAAACCGTAAGATTAGTGGCATCACGCCAAATTACGACATTTTCAGAGACCAGCCTATTCAATGGAACCCAAATAGACCTATCGTCGATACTTCACGGGAACGAGGCGCATGAAGTAGGCAACCCGGCGGTAGAATTAGAAATGGTACCAAACACTATATCAATGAGTGCGAGTGAGACAGCGCGATGTCGAGCTTGGTCAGTTCAGACCGCTGGGGAGTGTACAGACAACATCCGAATTCAAACTCCCATACACACCATTGAGAGATGTTCATCAAGGTATCCAAGTGGGTAGAAAAAACGTCGAACTTGTTTAATCGAGATTTGAACTTTTTCCGCCCGAAAATAGAGATTTCCGTAATCGATGGCGATTCACATGGAAGAAGACCCAAAACTCGACATAAATGCGAGAATTGAGCTTGAGCTTCCGTACACTTTATTCATACATGTGTACAAAACTATCCCAATGAGTAGAGAAAAACATCAGATATTCTTCTCCAAGTACTGACCTTTCCTGCACAGAAATAGACACTCTAGCAATTAGACACGGTTCACATGATTGAACTCACAATACTCGACCTACATACAGAAATTGAATTTGAATTTTCATACACATGATCAAGAGATGTGTATCACTTGTTACTCAAGCTATACAAATGAGTGGAAAAACGGAAAAAAATTTCTCTCGAAAGTTCTGAATTATCTCAGCGCGGAATCAGAGATTCCACAGTGGTTCGACGTGTTTTATTCACAATACTCGACCCACATGCAAAAATTCAACCCGGAAATCTCGTATCCTCCATTCAGACATGTGTATGAAGATATGCTGATAAACAGAGAGAAACATCAATTTTTCTTAAAGCAATGGACCGCTTTCGCACGAACACTGAGCCTTCGGCGATCGAGTGCGATCTACGTTTTCAGAGTTCTCATATTTTCCCTACATGCGAAAATTGAACTTGAAACCCTCTACACGTCATTGAGCAATGTGTATCCGGTTATCCAAACGGGTAGAATCTACGTGAACAAAGCTACAACACTCGATCTACGCGTGAAAACCAAAGTCGAACTTACGTACACGTCATTCAAGGATGCCACGTCGCACGCCCAGTCCGCGGATAATCGGCACATATCTATCATCCTGTAAGCCAAGAACACGCTACATTGAGCATTTGCTGTACGTTTAGACCGATCCATAAATGACTGTATCGCGAAATTGCGCCACCTCGTCCACCAAAGATTGCCGTTTCGTAAGAGACATATCAGAATGCACAAGTTTGTAGTCAGGACGAAGTCACGGAAAACCACAAATCTATACGAGGTACGCGGACGAGCCTTGACACTTTCACTATAATCTCCTTGCGAGTTAATCTGTTTCACCGGCAAATCCTCCGATGTGAAGTGACTAGAATACGTTATTAATTCACAGCCAGCCTAGCAAACCCGAACAAGAAACTTGCGAGGGGACTCAAAAAAGTACATTGGCCTACAGCGAAACACGTGCCGAAAGATTCGTGAACGTTTCAAATTCCTGAAACTGCAATAGTTCCCGGTGTAATTGGGACATGACAGTCATTTCTATTACCACCACGTTGTATACGATCGCACTACGAATATAAATCCTGCCATTTTACTATCTCAAAGCGCACGCACCGAGACAATATCACATTAACCTTTCCTTAACATACTTCAATTTTCAATCATATTTGACATACTGGGTGGCAACCATCCATGTTTGAACTTCAGGCAATTGTAAAATGAGATCTAAACATCATGGCAGACTAAAAATTTCCCAGTGCTTCTTCAAACATCTACCAATGAATAACGATTGGATTATCAGATGGACTCAACTGTCGAATTGTTGAAAAAAATATCGAAATATAAAAAAAAATTGATTCTTGCGAAAATTTTTTTTTGAAAAAATCTTAGTCATGTCAGTTTTCGATTTTTCGAGCTAATATTCTCGATTCTCACTCGCCTTATGCCATTTTGTGAGGGAAAAATTAGCCGTGCAAGGAGATATCAAAAAACAGTATTTATTTTGCACCATGAAATGATACTATATGGGCCGGGTTTTTCGAGACAATATGGTGTTTTGGAACTCGTCATTCATACTGAAGTTTACAGCTAGATTAATGTTGTTATCCTAATTCAAATCATTATCAAATATGTATGATATTGAGGAACCAATACAGAACAGAAATTTCAGAAACCATCGACCACTTCATTCAACACAAAAGAACACTCTGTGTGTATCACACATGAGTTGGAGACATGATGGGCATTGCATCTTCGATATTCTCCAGGGTCGGACTAGGATCACAAGAGGTTCTGAGACCTCACGGGGACCTCTTCTCAGGAGCAAAAAAACGCTGCTAAAAGAGATTAGCAGAGTGCTTTCTCATGCCGAAATCTGAACATACCTTCAAGTGAAATACATAAATATGCAGATACTAACGAATATCAATCTCCATGACTTGAGAATTGAGTAAAGATTGTCACTTGCAATACAAACATATCATTTACACCAAATATTTGAACCTCCAACTCTTTGAATGTATATTTTAACTCAATATCTAGTAGCATCTGGAGGGACATCTATTTCTTAATAAAATTTCATCGTCAATTATCTCATATCATTAAATGGTCATACTTGTTGCTAATTCTTTCATCATATATTTAACAAATTCTCTTCACAGTCACATACATCCTCATCTAAATCATACATATTTTATCAATCATATTTTTCTCATTATTCTACGTATTTTGGATATTCTTTAACCATACTAGTTCTCATTATCTTCCATAAATATTTTCTCATTACATCCATATCCATGTTATATACCATACAGGCTGGATCCTTCTTCATACATGAAGTGATTGCATTTGCAGTCGCAAAGGAACCACAAAAACTCGAATCTAACTGTTTTTGAACTCTTTTGGAAACAATTAATCCCTTAGCAATATTATTATACCTCTTCTTTACGAAGCTTTTTTCTGCTTCATCTAAATCCTCAAATGATCGCCCATCACAATAAAGGCTATCTCATATATATATATATATATATATATATATATTATATATAGTCCTAGTGTTTTTTGCCGCACCCAATCCGCACCTCACCCGCACCCCCATCCGCACCCACTGCGAACCATCTGCGCACCACGCGCACCCACCCACACCCACTCCGCACCCCATCCGCACATCTCCGCACCCACCGCACCCCTTCCCCATTTCGAAAACCGCACCCCTCGCACCCCACTCGCACCATGCGCACCCCTGGACACCCCACCCGCACCCCTGCGCACCCTACCCGCACCTCTCTCCCTTGAAATATTCCATATATAATCCGCACGCCACCCGCACCCCTCCGCACTCTTTCCGCACCTATCCGCACCCATGCCGTACACCAAGCCGCACCTCAGCCGCGTGTTCCATTTGTCAAGACGCCAATACACTCTTTCATACTCTGCTTCGATTTTTCCACAAACTCTGTCCTAATATTACCTTGAATCTCTGTGGGGATATTTGAAAACACGAATACATCAATATTGTATTATGATACCATTTCCTCACTCACTTATTAACCCTTTCTTATCAGAAATATCTCCAGATTGAATTTCAACAGGCTTCTTGTTTTTTGAACGTTCAAATTCTCCAAGTAAAGATAGTTTCGAGAAATTCTGTAAGTTGAACTCGTAGAGTAAATTTCCTTTAGTATAGCCCTTCATCCGTTGTATACATACATTTTCCAACATCATTTTCTATGAATTTCACAATCATCAGATATACTGTAAAACGAAACCTACAACAAATACGTAACTGATGCGATTTCACAAAATTCCGGAATTACTTTATATCTTCGTCGAAAATGATGAATTCCAAACTCATTCCATCATTATTGTTCGCAATGAATTTAAATGTTTTGAATTTGTTCTTTGTCGGAAGAACGAATTCAAGACATCATGCGTAGGAGAGTTTTAGGGGATTTGGGAGAGAGAAAAATGAGAGAATATGTAGGAAGTTTTATATTTGAATGTAGCAAGAGGTGGCGGGTGCATGAAGGAGGAATAGATGTAGAAAAAGGAGTTACGCGTGCGCAGGAGTATTGTAGGGGATTTGGGAAAGAGAGAAATGAAAGAGAATGTAGGGAGTTTTATATATTAATGTAGGAAAAGGTGAGGAGTGCATGGAGAAGGAATAGATGTTGTAAAAGGAGTTGGGTGTAGGGGGGATGAGCTTTAGGGGTTTTATAGTTAGTTTCATTCGATAGTATCAAAATAAAATTGAATTTAAATGGGGGGTTGGCGAGCGGAGCGAGCAGGGGGCTTGCCCCCTAGTGTATATATGTATATATATTAGGGTGTCCGTTATTTCCCAAGTATCTCCGATCCTCCGTGCCACCCACCACAACCTAATCATTTGTTGCAGGGCAGTCAAGCGTGGTAGAGTCCTTCCCCTCAAGCCCCTCCAGTCATGTGTAGAGCGCGCCGCGGCGTCGCAGGGGGGGGGGCTCCTTCGTCGCGAGCCGCGACGCTCTCTGCACTTGACTGGGGGGGGGGCTTGAGGGGAGGGACTCTACTACGCTTGACACCCCTGATTTGTTGAGATATTGCGATAAAAAATTTTCGTGGACCTAGGTGATGTTTGAGTGCTGCCCAACCTGAAGCGTTTTTGTCTCAATTGAGGCCTCAAAACGAATTCTGATTCAGTATTCAGCATTTCTTGGGCATGGACGTGCTTCTTCATCCTTGATAACTTCTTCAATCGATAGCCAGTACGATTTCCTTTGAAATGACCACTCGTTGAAGTCAATTTGATGGAGAAGAACTAGAGTTATGGCTGTTTTTGGAACTTAGAAAATTTAAGGTACCAAATTCGTGAAACAGGGTTTTCTTCGAGGAATCCGAAAAAATGCGAATTTTGAGTCATTTCATTTTAAAGATGTGAATATGTGTTTTTGATGTATTTTTGAACGTAGAAACAGAATCTGTGATCAGTTTCAACTCTAATCGTCAGGATTTTTCACTAGGCTCAGAGAACCGAAAAAACAAAAATCAGTCGTTTTCAGTCACTTTTATGTTCTTCAGGTGGATGATATGCGAATGAGTGGGCTATCTCCGGTTCTACTGTATCGAATCGGATGTTTCAGGTAGTCATTTTGAAGGAAATTGCACCCGCTATCGATTGAAAACACTATTGAGGACGTAGAAGGGAATGCATGCGCGGTACATGCGAATCATTGACTCAAATTTTTATTTAGAAGGGTACATTTCAAATAAGAAACGCTCTAGGTGGGGCAGCACTCAAACTTCACCTAGGTCTCTGGAAATTTTTTTCTCTGTGGGGGTGGCATGGGTGATCCGAGGAACTTGGGAAATAACGGACACCCTAATATATATATATATATATATATTTGATGGAGGGTTGAATATTTTGGTCTTGCGGAATATTTGTTTGATAAATTTGACTCAAGAAATGTATAACTCTGGAATAATGAAGGAGTGCTATAAACCTCCGATTATAATTTATCTGCAAGCTTGATGATACGATTGATTCGATTTTTGAATTTCATGAATGCGTAAAGTATTCAATTATTGTATCATACTCAAAATATTAAGAATCGAATTGGAAAAGAGATGATTTGGTTTATTCAAGAGTAAATGATCAGAATTCAGAACAAGATTCAGAATATTAAAGCTAAACGCAATTTGACTAACTTAAAAATTAAACTAACTTACAGCCTATTTAAAAGATGATATTCTCGAGGCAGGAATGTATGAAGCGGGTGACGAGGTGATGAACGTCCAAATTGGTCTTCTGCTTTTTCTTTCCCAAGGGCAAATTCGGAGCCGGCCTTGTAGCGGCTACGACGGATGAGTAATTCCACGAGAAAACGATATATGGTCGACATTTAGGTCCCAGATTTCTTTCTGAGTGATTTTTTTTGATTATATAGGTTGAAAAATGAACTTCCGTCACAATAAAAAAAATTACAAAATTCTTTTCGGACCCTGGTACACACATCAAAATTATGTTTTCAACTTTTTTTTGCGAAATTTTCGTAACTTTTCCACACTCAAATCGTTATAGCTCAAAATTTATCGCAGATGGAGGGACGCGGCTTAGTGCATCTGGGAGGTGAGTGAGAAACATATCAAAAATCACTTTGTAGTTCTGGTTCTCATAAAACCTCGTTTATATATGTGAAAAGTTGTGTTCTTTACGAATAAAATATTTTCACTCTGCATTTTTGGGTTTTCAGCTGTTTTCTGGCCATTATTTTGATTCCAATGACAGAAGACCTCAATTTTCTAGGCATGCGCGAGATATTCCAAGATTTCAAAACCAATTATTCTGAAAAGCTGAGGATATTACCTCTAAAATGACCACCTGTTGAGCTTAAATCCCTTGATCTAAACCAAAACTACAGTGACTTTAGACAGCCACTACAAAAAACAGCTTGGTGCTAGGCCCCATATTCGTTTCAGTCATTCACTGAAAGCCTTTATGTTTTCGCTCAAATCGTTCTCCATCATTCGGGCGCTGCAACAACGCTTCTAGTTGATGAAATTGAACTCGAGAGGTTATTTTGAAGAAAATTTCCTCAGCTTCTAGAAAAAATTGGTTTTGAAATTCTAAAATCTCGCGCATGCGCAGAAAATTGAGTTCTTCTGTCATTGAAACTCAAGAAGCGCCCAGGAAACAGCTCAAAACCCAGAAATGCAGAGTGAAAATATTCGATCCGGGAAGAACACAACTTACTCCATAAAAAAATGTACTTTTGAATCTTCCAATAGAATAGCTTTTTGAGAAGAAAAATAAAAAATGATTTTCACGGAATCATCCATATATAATCGGGGTTCTATGAGAACCAGAACTCCAAAGTGATTTTCAATAGTTCCTTTGTTCACCTTTCAGACGCGTCAAACCTCGTCCCTCTATCTGCGGTAATTTTTGAGCTATAACGATTTGAGTGTCAAAGAGTTACGAAAATTTTGCTTAAAAAAGTTGAAAACATAATTTTGATTCGTGTACCAGGGTCCGAAAAAATTTTTTCATCATGACAGATGGTCTTATCTCAACCCATAGAGTCAAAATAGTTCACTTAGAAAGAAATCTGAGACCCTACCTTCGACCATATATCGTTTTCTCGTGGAATTACTCGGATGTCGTCGGTCTATCTTTCGACGAGATCAATCGGGCTCCGTGTCCGCACTTTTCCGAACTTTGCTTCATCGTGTAGTTCCTACGTACACTTGGGCGAAACGTTACGCGACACAAAGACGCTCGAAGCTTGACTGTTGAAATTTTTTTTACCTACTTGAAACGGTGTCGAAACGGCCTACAGGTAGTGCAGATTTAACAGCGTAAGCATTCGACGCTACCCGTATCCCGCACAAACTGCAATTCTTCAGTTCCTCCTTGGTGAAAACTATTGGCATTACCTATTTGGCAAAGTCTTCGGAAGACGTTGATCTGCACTCAGCTGAACAGTCGAAAGGCAGGTCATATCCATCGGTAGGCAGTGGATAATATTGTTTACGCTGCAAGATGATAAATGGAATTATTATCGGAGTGTTCCATTAGGACACAATATTTGAGAATATATATTCAAGCGAACGAATACTGGGCTAGTTTTTCATACAAATGCATTTTCACTTCAGACATCCTAGGGTCTTCACGAACTAACATAATCCAACACCAGTAAAACCGCGATTGACTGCAACGCTAAATGAACCAAGCATGATATCAAGAAAATCAAAAATACGCTGATGAATGTTATTAGCATAATGCTTTCTCAAAGCATTATCACCTGAACTTTTTCTTTCTTGATGGTGACTATCAATTGAATAACAATTCTCTACCTTTTCTCCCTCATGTCTTCGGAAACTTTGAAACGGTTCTGACGATCATGTGGACACTTTGAATAGTTCTTCAACGTTCTTCTGTGTTGAGTCTCGTTTATTTTGCTCATTAAATTCTCACCCCCACGGAGAGAAAATCATCCTCAATTATTCCTTGTCTCATATTCCTGTTATATTCCTTCGAATTAAATCTATCTTCCTCGTAAGAATCCTAAATATTCATCGACATACTACACTTTCTTTTTGGGTCAACTTATTATTTCATTGTTGCACAAAAATTTTCTTCGGAACTGGATGGTTGAGGATTCATGGTGAGAGATGTGATGAAATTGAAACGAGAAATAGGATTTTCCCGAGTAAAATTTATTGAGGGTGACGGACTAATCGATGGAATGAGCTAAAAATGGACTCTGCTCACCGACGATCGGTGGAAACGCCAAAGTGTTTTCGAATTCCATAGAGGAGGTAGATAGAAAAATCGATATTTGGATTACAGGGGGGTAAATTAAAATTCCCTATCAACCAATCACTTCAAAATGGCATTAAATGATACGGAAAGATACTCTAGATTTTTCAAGTGGACGAAGGCTGATGATATAATGTTTGGACCAACATTGAAAAAAACCATGTTGAATTTTTGGAGAAATGATCTATGTGGAAGTCTAACCAATCAGTCAATGAGGCTCAAATTCAGTGGAGATAATCATGAGCTAATTTGAAATGAACCCTCGGAATTCTATGAAGATCGGACGAAGGGGATAGGAAACGGTTGTATGGTAGGCATAAGACAACGAACACACTAACACTCATACCGACATATGCACATGGCAGTTTGAAATAATTTGTAGCAGATGCTGAATGTGTTTTAGGTAATATATGAGGGTACTCATCGATAGATGTCATCGAGTAGAATAAGATGAAATGACTCTCATTTGCCGAGAAGAGATATGGAACGGTGGAAATTGAAGAAAACAAGAAAATTTTCAGCGAAAAACTCCGCACCACTACAAGGCTCTCTCTTTGAGAAGGCAAAATATGTGAATCATTCTGGAGCAAGCTGGACAAAACCGTCACCAGGGGGGTATGAGGAGAATATGCAAAAATTTTTTCCCATAAGAACTATGTTAAAATAGTACGAAAAATTTTTTTTCAGATTTTTTCGGCCCCCCCTGTGGGCCCCACGGCCCATGAAAGGGCCATTTTAGGCCCTTTTTTAGCCTATTCTGGAAAAATCATAGTTCCAACGCAATTCAACATTTTTGAACGTGCATGGGCGCATTTCTCTCGTCAAGACTAGTACTTTCGAGAGAAAAATTGTCCGAGACCACTTAGTGAGCCTGACGACTTCTGCAAGCTGTTGATTCGCTTCAAAGTGATGTAGCTCTCACTAGACATGTGATAATCGACATTTACAAGTAGTCATTTTGAAGGTCTTGAAAATACCTACAATTTGCCCACTTGTAAGAGTCAATTCTCGCACTTTTTGTTGGAGCTACAGTCGATACAAGTTGAGCTATTTACGAAAATGTCGAAAATTGAGGACTTGATTCCAAAAATATATCTTAATTTTTTTCCACCAAACTCGTGCAAAGATGTTCTTTGAGATATCTACTTTCAGTGGAGAAAATTTGGCGGAGGTTATTTTTTTAAATTTTTTTTTTTGCCGAGCGTTACAAAATGCCGTATTTCGTGGTTTTAGCAAAAACGGCATCTATGACCACGGTCGCATATGCTGCCATCTGGACTGATGTGCACCAATCTGTGTGAAAGTACTCCCCAAAGTACCCCCAAGTACGTGTAAGAAGTTGCGGGGACGAGCCTCGAGCCAGGAGCGAGCTGTAGGTTGTATTTATCGTGTCGAAAATAGTCATTATGTTGGCTATTCGAGCGTAAGCGACCGAGAGCATGATTTTACTTGTTCTGGCTTACAAATGAGATAATGGGCTAGAATGAGGATCCAAACATACTTTTCCGACTCAAAATGACCATTTGAACACAATTCCAAGGTCAGTTTAGCTCTAGGACGTCGTCTAGTGCCTCAACGGTGTCAGATCCCGTCGACAGAATCTAAGTTCTTAACCTCTTCGTGTACGCACCTATTTCCCGTGGTAGAAAAAATTACATCTCGATAAATTTCATCAACTCTAACGTTAGAAAGTTCTCTGAGCTTCAAACAGATAGAAGAATTCATCATTATATTGTACTTTTGAGCATGTCCACGTATGTGGACACCGTGTAGTCATGGAAGGGAATCATAGAAGGAATTTGACTCCACCAGTTCAATGAATAAGTACTGAACAGCGTATAACATGGTCTAATAACATGAAATTTCTATTTTGAGACTATTCCACATCGTCTCATCCTCATTGTCGATACATCATAACTATATAAATACTTGGACATGAATGATTTCCTGTAAAGTCCTAATCATAATCCATTTCCATGAAGTGATCATGGCAAAGAGTACGACGAGAAAAACTCTACACGTTCTTGTATGTAAACTCTCTGTATACTCTGGACAAACTGGCTCTTTCGAATTCCTCGAATGCACGGTGTACACGTATGAGGCCAGACTTCACGAGGCTCGTTATTTCGTATACTTCAACATTATATATCCTTTCTTGTGGCAATAGTTTTATTTACTCGAAGAATATGTTCAAATCCTTCTGCATGATTTTTAGACCTCATATTCGGGTATTAAGCTCAAGTTTTAGCTTTTTCGAAAAATTGAATTCTTCAATACAATGAATTTGCCTCAAACAGGTAGTGGAAATGAGTTTACCGAAGAATAAACTCGAATGAGTCATTGATCTTGGGCGAGAAAAGAGAGCCCCACAAGGATTTCTGCGATATCTTGAGGGTGGAATTCACTGGCATCATCCAAAGACGCGTCCACGTATGTCGACAAATGCGCGAAGAGGTTAAGGGGCAGAGGGACGACTATTTAGAGGAAAACTGACCTCGGAATTGTGCTTAGATGGTCATTTTGAGTCGGAAAAGTATGTTTGGATCCTCATTCTAGCCCATTATCTCATTTGCAAGCCAGAACAAGTAAAATCATGCTCTCGGTCGCTTACGCTCGAATAGCCAAAATAATACCTATTTTTGACACGGTGAATAGAACCTACAGCTCGCTCCTGGCTCGAGGCTCGTCCCCGCCACTTGTTACACGTACTTGGGGGTACTTTGGGGAGTACTTTCACACAGATTGGTGCACATCAGTCCAGATGGGAGCATTTGCGACCGTAGTCATAGATGCCGTTTTTGCTAAAACCACGAAATACGGCATTTTGTAACGCTCGGCGAAAAAAAATTGAAAAAATAACCTCCGCCAAATTTTCTCCACTGAGAGTAGAAGTCTCAAAGAACATTTTTGCACGAGTTTGGTGGAAAAAAATTAAGATATATTTTTGGAATCAAGTCCTCAATTTTCGACTTTTTCGTAAATAGCTCAACTTGTATCGACTGTAGCTCCAACAAAAAGTGCGATAATTGACTCTTACAAGTGGGCAAATTGTAGGTATTTTCAAGACCTTTAAAATGACTACTTGTAAATGTCGATCATCACATGTCTAGTGAAAGCTACATCACTTTGGAGCGAGCCCAAAAATCGCTAAAATTTGCTCTCAATAAATAGCTTGCAGAAGTCGTCAGGCTTACTAAGTGGTCTTGGACAATTTTTTTCTCAAAATCACTAGTCCTGACGAAAAAAATGCGCCCACGTACGTTGAAAAATGTTGAATTGCGTTGGAACTATGATTTTTCCAGAATAGGCTAAAGAAGGGCCTAAAATGGCCCTTTCATGGGCCCTGGGGCCCACAGGGGGGGAGGGGGGGCGAAAAAATCTGAAAAAAAATTCTCGTACTATTTTGACATAGTACTAATGGAAAAAAATTTTTGCTGATTTTTCCCAGACCCCCCTGGTGACGGTTTTGTCCTGCTTGCTCCAGAATGACTCATGTATATCTACAGTATGCATTTACCAGCATTCAAGTCGTTATGATATATTTTCATGCTTGAACATATTTGGTTCACATTTCCAAAAAACTCACGGCTTTCTTTTCTACGTCAAATTTCCGACTGATGCCGATTTTTTTCGATTTTACTGTCAAGGCCTAGCTAAAATTCCATCTATGGGAATCTCACCTCCCCATTCATCACGTTACTGGCGGGGGTTGGCCACGTCGGCCTCGTTTTCCTATCAGCGGCATATTCTGTGACATTGCAGGTGCAGTAACCTTGGGCATTTCTGGTGAATAAACGAAAAAAAGGAAGTGTGGATGACATCCATCATCTCTATAGAGTCACCCGTGTGACGGGTAAGCCGTCACAGCCGAGATTAGGAAAATCTCTCGTCGCCGCACAGTGCGAAAGACCGAAATTTTTTAGCTCAAAAGTTAAAACGCTAAGGCCATTAGACTTTTGAGCTAAAAAAAAAAAGATCTTTCCCACTGTGCGCCGTCTCGAGCCAGCAGGCGAGAAGTATGAGTATTAACCCAAAATACTTCTCCTTTTCGTTGAGGGCTGGCTTGAGAGAACGACGACGACGAGCGACGAGGGAAATTGTGGATACTGCGGTCACCGATATGCCTGCGCGCGGGCAACCCTCCCGGCGCCCAGGTTAGCCGCTGCAGCCCGGTCAAGGGGGCTGCAGGATCAGCAGCCGATGGGTCGCGATTTCTACAGCTGGGTGGCCCGGAGGGCTCCTCCAGGGCATTGAAGCCTTGTTTGGCCCTTACACCGGCCCTCCCACACCCCACGGACATGCTGCTCCTCAACACCATGCCCCGGGGCAGGTGTGTACACACCGGCGTGCGGACGACGGCGACGATGATGACGGACGAGGCCCTCGCTCCCGGGTCGGCGAGGGTATGCTTGGCACCACAAAATCGCGTTGTATAACGCACATGCAATTAATGCACGACGCGGGACAGGTTATGGACTTGGTGCCACACACACACACGGCACGCACACTGCTGCAGGACACGAAGAGATGGTGCGGACGGCACGCGGGGCCCGGGTGACGATGACAGCATGCAGCAGACGGGTGGCCCTCCTGGTGCTGCGCTCCCCGGGCTGCCAGCCATCTAGGCATTCGCCCCATCTGCTGCAGCCCGGGGCAGCGAGCATGCCTGCAGCGATGGGGTTATGTACCCACGTACCACCCGATACACAGGTACATCGTGTACCTGGTGTATCGCACACCCGCGCACCATGGATATAACACTAGGGTGGCCACACACCGTACGGGGGACCATCACACGGACTCGAGTGGACCCCGAGTGACCCAGCAGAGGACGGCGATGACGGACAGGCCGGTGCACGCGACTGGCGGTGGAAGAGATGTGGCGGCGCTGCGGGCATGTAAATCCGGGCCACACCCGGGTGCTCGTGGCCATAAAAATCTGACGGACGATCAGCTGGACAACGGCCACTGGGCAAATTTGGACTTGCGGACCACATTTACATGTACTTAGGGCTATGCACACATGAGTATGTTGCAATGGGACTGTGCGCAGCATATATATAGATATACTGCGGCAATACGGACTAGATATAGATATACACGGACATGTATGAGGACTATACGAGGTGAAAGCGTGGAGTTGCGCCAAGCGCGAGTGCGCGATGCCTCTGCGTGTATTTTAGCGGTGCATGCGCGTGAGCGGGACAAAATCTTCTCTGGGTGGAGGCATCAGGACCGTAGATACTGCAATTGATGCGCTTGCAGTGAATTTCGTAGAATCTGAGCTACTGTATGGGACAAGTATAGTGGACTGGACTTGAATATTTGGCGCGCTCAGCCGCCAGTTGGCGCTGCTAGTGTTCCGGTAAGATTGAACGGACCAATCAGAGGGCTTGACTTCAGTGAAGACGAAGGCGCGGACTTGGTGAAGAAGAAGCAGCCATTGTGACACTTGTGGATCACCTCTTGTGCCGGCCACACGTACCAGTCGCGCCCGCGAATTTATTTCGGAGCACGTGCCCAGTCACCGGTCCCCAAGGAGTCCCGGTGGACTCGGACAGACAGCAGCAGTAGCAGCAGTGTGAATTAACCAAGAGGGTTGAAATACTTGTGTATTGACGGAGCAGCACCAGGACTAGGACAATGGAAATCAGCGGTGAGTGGTTTTGCTAATTTTGTAAATTCTCTCGTCGAGTGTGTGAGGAGCCTCGCGCGTCGCGGAGGGCAATCGTCGTGCCCGCGGACTGTTTGGACTCCCGGGGGACCTCGTGATCTGGTTTAGTGCGCGGACGTGGACAAGACGTCTCTGAGAGACGTACGCGTGCTCGGGATAATCGCACCTGAGGACCCTGGACTTCAACCGCGTGGGAATTTTTTGGAGCAGCGGACTTGTGAATCTGTGACCGCGCGCACGAGGACAAGACGTCTTGTGAAAGACGTACGCGCGTTGGGGATTCTCAGGGTGGACTCACCGGACTTGTGAGCATTGAGCGCGGTCGTGGACAGGACGCCCCGGAGCCGGCGTACGCGCGGTAACGAGCACATAACGGAGAAGTGAATTAGGAGCCAGGTGTGTGATCGTGCACCTGTTGCTCGAGCACGTGGGACAAGGGAGCATCGGAGCGCAAGCCATTTTGGGTGCTCGCCGTTGCGCGCACGTTGTGAGAGCCGTTGAGCAGCCATTATGGACGATAGTATTTTGGAGCAGATTAATTCTGAGGGAAATATCGGAGCAGGGACCGGACAAGCTGCACTCTACGGAGTGCTGGTAGATGTCACGAGTGATCGGACAGTGTGATACGGCCTTTTTGTGAAGTGTTTTATATTTTTCAGGAATAGAGACATTTTGACAATGTATGCGATTGATTGATATTTTCTTTTGGACAGAGTCATTCGGACAAGTGTCGGTTATTAGAGATATGTAGATTTATGTATCGTCGCGCAGAAGTAACGTTAAGAATATAGGCCAGATATTTTTGTAATAAATATTCGATTTGTCATTTATGAGCGTGCGCCCTCCCTCCCCCCTCTTTATTTCCAGGTGATGGCACGGTAAGTGACGCTGTGCTGAGGACGTGTTGCGGAGTAGCTGAATTTTTCCTAAGTCGTTTCGCCGTTCGCGCGCGTATGGCCTGCGATTTTAGGGTAGGAGTCCCGTTGAATATAAATTACTTGTGATGGCAAAAATACCACGTCACACCCGCAATTTATATATAGAAGTGAATTAATGCCGTACGTACTATTCTCAAGATTTGCCTCGAGCTCCACTTTCTGTCGCTCGAGCCGGGCGATTTACTTATACCTCTTCTCAATTCTCTTCTTCAACGTAGCTATCTCTGCTTTCAAGTGTTCTATCATCTCTGAATCGCTGGCAGTATGTGGAACAATTTTCTCCACTCGGTTGTTCAATTTGACGAATGCACTCGGCACTGTTCTCTCTGGAACTCGTTGTATCAGTTCGTCTTCTCTTAGATGACCTGCATCTTTTTGCACTCTCGCATTAACATGCACGCCCTCATCACTATGGTATGCGAGAAAATATCCTTCTCCAATGGCTTCGAATTCGTCGTCTCTCGTCTCTCTGTGAGTGATAACCTACGAACATAAACAATTAAATTAGCCTCTATAGTTGCGATCGAACAAAGATATCGTAACTGTAAGAGAATGAGGGACTTCCTGTTTCAATAGATGCTATGGAGTCCAATGAGAGAAATCAATGGGATCAGCTCATTATATGTTCACGGAGAGACACTGGTAGCACACAGGGGAGTAAATTCATACATTCCATTAAATCAGCGTACGGGCGATTAGAAACAGTTATTCTTTTTCACGGTCATATGTACTCGTGAATACCTCGAAAAATTGTTTTTTGTGTCGAATTTCAAACATGGAGAAAATGAACATTGGCATGTTCCATAAATTTAATGCGTTCTTCGGGAGAGACCATGAAAAACGTCGAAGAAACGTCCAATCAGAGTATACATTACATATGTAAACTTTCGACGCTACATGATGAATTGATTATGAGATGACTTTACAGAATCTTGAAACAATATACAATGGAGAAGATTAACGAGGCCAATTTTACGATCACTAAAATCAAATACGTATACCAGTCTGTTTCAACATTATCAGAAGAGTTGATCTAAACCTAATGCGGGCGAAGAGAGAAATTTTTGGTTAGACATTACAAAAAGTGATACGACATTATCAAGTCGATCGAGACCTTACCTCCTCATCGTCCTGTTCCGCCGACAGAGCATCTGCTAGCGATGCATCGCTCTTCGAATGTTTCACTTCTTCTGCTTGATCGCGCCTTCTTTTTTGGTACCTGATCTTTAGGATCATCCCCCGCTATCTCCTCCTCGTCGTCGTCAAGGAATGCACCCGAGGTGAATGAGTCACTATCTCCCTTCTTCTTCAATTGAGAGCGCTCTTCTTTAGTGGGGCTGATGTTACCATATTTGTCGTTGTACTTCTTTACTTTTCTCATTGCTGACCAAGCTGCAAAATTAAAAGGAATGAGACAAATGCAATTTGACATTTTTGAGTGCTTAAAATATCCCAGGAGTATTCATATTCCAATTATATCCGTGTTATCGTCAGAAAAAGTCAAATTTTCTTACTTGCTTGAACTGCTGTTCAAAAACTCGATTGATCGAGAATATTGATTTTCAAAATTCCACGAATGACCGCTGATTTGAGTCTTAATGCATTCGTTTTTAATGATACTGTTGCTCGGTGCACAAATGTTCAGTATCCCGAAACTTTACAACTGAAGCTCTTAAAGCTCGATAGGATGGATTTTTCAAAAAAATTGGACGAAATAGGATGTGATGTGACCACACTCGACAATATGTTAGTTAAGGACAGAATCTGTGAGAGGAGGGGGGCTGCTGTTCAGTATTATTGCACTATGATTCGAGGAGTATTCAATTCATCGGAAAGTGTAACGTGTGACTCTTTGTAGGCTTCCATGATCTCTAGAAAACTATTTCTCGCGTTTTCCGATAAAATCAATACTTCATAGATCGTATTGTCGGTATAGCGATAACGGTCTATTACGATCAAACAGATACTTTCGATCCCATGTTCATATATCACAGGAAAATCATCTTACTCGCCGTTTTGAGGGATGAACTGATACGATATAGGTTAGAACGGTTTCTCCCTGGTGTGAAAAGCTCGCGGGCATCACCCCGTATACAGGGATGAAGACGTTTCCATGGCACCTATCGCATCCTGAAGCGAAGTATCAACTACAAAAGGATGTTCACCGATGAATCAAAACTCAGAAATGAGCATTTTTTTGGAAGGGTCGACATCTTGTAATTCTCGGCAAAAGTATTCATTTACAGCGATTGTTGATTCAATCTGATTCCAAACATCTTCCTGATTGATGAAATTTCCGTGAGTAGCGGGACAGGAGGATTTAATATACTTATTGGGACACACAATTTTGTTTAAATAATGTGTATATATTCTTAGTTTGAGAAATACATATGAAAAGACGCCTAGAAGGAGAAACGTAGATGGTCATACAGATGTTTATACATAAGCATACATAAGCATACAATACACACGTACCTTTTCAATCATAGATCATTCATAAAGGACTTCCAAATTCGACAGACAAGGGATGTTTATAACATCCTTAGATTATTTCTTACAAAATTGAGTCCAGCAGGACCTCAATATACAGACGTTACACTGCAGACTGACTTGTACGCATATCAAGTGTACCCTTACACAGACCTAGGGATAAGGCTACGGCTACATGTGCGTTCCCCTCTAGAGGCGCGAGATTCAAAAAAATTAATATTCAACACTGATGATAATTAGGTACACCCGGAAGAGTTTTCTCCAGAATAACAATTTTTCACAGGAATTTCAGAAAACTGCATCCAGCATGTAGAGGCGATTAAAAATCTCAGTAATCTGGATTCGTGATAATGTTTAATCAGTATTTATCAATAGCAAAAAAAGCTATATGAGCTCACAAGACGTTGAATAATACTGTATTTCTCGACTTTTGTGACCAACTTGACTTGATAGTCGGAACTGTTGAACTGCAATGAAAAACGGAATTAAGAACCAATCCTACTCAAGTTATCCAATCATGTAAAGATTGAAATCTCTAGATGAAACAAGTGAGCCAAAATTTGGAATGCAGAATCACACCCTGTAATTATTGATAAGGTATTATTGTAAACAAAGCAAAAAGTCGTGATGAATTGAATATTGGAATTTTTCTCATGCTGGTAGAAAGATGATAAAAACATCCGCAGCACAAATAGAATAAAGCATATGAGTTGCACTGCAATATAATAGCTGAAATTTTAACATGAATTGTACATTGTACTCAATTTTCATTCGCTCCGGCTTCCTACACAGTGTTGGAGTTTGAATACACCCATAGACCTGTGGGGTATGAAGATTTGAAATTATCACTTCTCGTACGGTTGTTATATAGTCTTTAATTTGACATGATTTGATTTAATACCAGGTTGATCTTGACATCGACAAGTACCTGGTGTATAATACACCAGGTACTCCTGCAGAAGGTGCTTAGAGCTTCTTTTGCGCAGGCTGGTTTCCCCGTGAAGCAGACGAGAGATTCATCTCTGACAATTCTTTTTTGTTGAGGCGAAGTGTTCGGAGAGTAGATTTTACATCTCCACCACCGAAACCACGGTAGAGGCACTTGAAAAAATTCTCATTAGTGCCGGCACCGGGGATCGAACCCACGACCTTTTGATTGAAAGGCGAGAGCTCTATCATCGCTATCACCGCGGTTTCATATTCATGTTAATATAAAAGGAAAGCTTTGAATAATAATCATCAAGATTCTGAGCAATGATCATTAGACAGAATAATTGTAGAGGAGAGCATCAAACGTAGAGTATCGAAAATCTGAATCTCTGCGTAAGCATTTTCCAGTTTCTGACAATTTTTGAAATTTCTAATCAATTATGTGACTCAGATCGAAATTTCGAAGAATTAAAAAGTGATCATGATGAATACGAAATTCCAATAATATGTCGATTGTTGCATTCCTCTTCGAATTAGAATTGTGATTCGAGTTGACATGGAAACTCTGGACAGATAACGACATACGTGGGATTATATCTTGTTGAGGGTAAGTTTCAATCATGTCGATAAAGATAAACATCAAAAATTCAGATGTTTACAAACAAAAGCATGTATATTGAAATAAAATTATCTTCTTTCAATTCTGACCAATTTAGCTATGGTTTGTAAAATCGTCTAGAGACTCTGACATGGGACTCATGCACTTCAGATTCAATTGAATTGGATATTGAAATTCTAAGACATGCTCAACAACATTCGGAGCTGAATAGTGATTGCCTGATTCTATATTCGAATCCTTTAATTGATTATCCATACTTTCATGAAAGTTCAAATTGCCACTACATTCAAATTTAATGCCAACAGAGTTCCGAAACTAAACTGAAGTAATAGAAAGGTTGAAAAGAATTTTAAAATTCGCTTCAATCGACATGAAAATTATCGAGGATGAATGTATTTTTCAAAAAAGAGAAAAAAACGAGGAACATCAATACCCAAGAATGATTTTGCATGGACATATTCTTATGCCACCCTAGATGCATTACTTTAAATTCGTAAAAAACTTGAATCTTATCCGGAAAATGCAAATTACTGATTAGCACTCATTTTTTGCTCCACCATTGGCGTCTTTACCTTCACACCAGCTCTCAATAAAATTTCGTATTTTTGATACCAATAAATCAGAGACTGCGCATCACATAATCATTTCACAAACCTACTTCCCGTAATGATGAAGAATAGTGAGTTTTATGAAATTTTCAAGCTCCAAACCGAAGGAGGATCTTTCATTGTCTAGTCAAATAATCAAAATGGATTGAGAGTTGTCAATTTCATTGTTTAATACTGCGCAAATAATGCATGTGATTGAAACCCGGTCGCAATGGGATCGTTTCAACACCCCATATACTTGGTCACCATGCTGATTGGGTCCGTAAAGTTGAGAACTGGAGTATAAATAGTCACATCAATCACCCGAGTATATAAATATACAAAAGCAAATCATTCAGCTGTACACCCGTTTTGAGCCCCTCAAATACATTAAACGACTACGTAATGCACAGTAGCATCTCAAAGTGATGTTTAAACGTGTTTGTACTCATACCTCTATATTCCAGAGGTTATCCAAGTTATTTAATAGATTGTTCTTTTCACTTGCGCGAAATGAATATTAATGACACTGTACGTTGACGGGTAGTTTTGTACGAAAGGCTAGCTATGTCCTTCATGAGTATATAAGTCCTTCGTAAGGAAACTAGCCGTCTGCACACAGTGTCATTATTTTATGTTACGAGTATCTAAAAGCCATGTTCAAATGTGCAATTTCCAGGTTAGAGTAACATAAAACCCATTTTTGGGTTGGAAATTGCATTTTTAAGGGTGGCAGAAAACTACGATGCAAACCATTTGATTGATGTCTGCACCTCTCAGTGCATACGAGTCCCTATCCAGCTCCCGGAGTACTCGACCATGCTTGACACGCATGATGAGCGATATGTTGGCTTATTCGCTACAGCTGAGCTCTCGCCTCATCATAATTTTGTAACTTGATCACTTCTTGAATATTTATGAAGAGTGAAAATTTGACAACTTTAGCTGATTTGTAATTGCAGCCGCGAAGCGCGCAGAGCTCACGTGACTATGACATTAGTGCGCAGGCGTATTAGAGTACTACAATTTCGAGTCCAAGCTCGGCGAGTGACCTGGGCGCTTCCACAATAATCACTGTTTAATAAATGGACTAGAGTAAATTTGGAAAAAGTAGAGGTGACACAGTTTTTTGAAACTGTTCGTATTGGGGTACAGTTTAAATCTAGGGCGTAACGCGGCTATTGGTATGGTCAATATTTGCAATTTTTCATAATTAATGCAAAATGACTCAGTTTTCAAATGAAGTGAATTCGGGAGACGCACTCCGGGTTTTACGGGAAACCATAAGAGAAGTCACCATTCTAGGGTGGAAAATATGCTGGGACACCCCTGGTGCTGGCACAGCTGTGCTATGCCTGCGCCCGCGTTATGAGGAATTATTTCTGCAAGCTCGCTGCAGGCGGCGCTAACGTTCCAGCGAAAGGGTGCCTCTACGCACACAACGGCGCAAAGATATGTGTTTGTGTGTCCGTGCGCAAGTGCGTGCGATTTCGCTTGCCTGCGAACTTTTCGCAAGTTGGTCTCGATCGACGGCGGGGGACATCTCACGCAGTTTCGCACCGACATACGAACACATGGCTACGCACCATTGTGTGCGTACGGGCACCCTCACTAGAACGCTAGCGCCGCCTACAGCGAGCTTGCAGAAATCATCTCTCACTGGCCGGGAGGAATCGTGCCTCGCGTATAGAAGAAAAATAGCACACGTACGGGAAAATGACCGATATAGGTATAGAAAATACCCGGCGAAAAGCGAGAGGACAAGATAACCTTGATGCCGAAATGCATAAAATCGTTTTGATTAATAATAATAGGAATGGCGATACTTCGAACACTATCAAGCGAGAAAATAGCAACAAAAAATAGTGCTAGGATCTGTATGAGTGTACAGTAGAATCGCTAACAATGATCATGAGAATTGCTCTACTCCCGGTGTAATGCACTTTTACCGGTGTGATGCACAGTCACTGGTAACGTCTCTAACACGCACACAGTGGAAGGTTGATCCAATGCCATCCCTGGACATGCTTTCAGAGAGACGCGATGTAAGAGATGGAGTTTAAGGAACATCTGAGCCGAGTATTTCTCGAACGTTCCAACACCCGAAAAAAATGTAACGATGACCAAAGGAAGTGGGATCCACGAACCAACTTGTACAATCACGTAACGAAGAATTTTGTGCGATGTAAACCGGGGTGACGTTTGCCACTTTTCCGAATGAAGATTGTAAAGGTCGTAGCTCCGACCCTACACCACTTACATGTTCCAAAGCTCATTTTGCAGCTTAGGATTTCCATTTTCAGGATATACCAGGGTATTTGTACTGCATATTTCCATCTCTTGAAAAACCAAGTTGATAAATGGGAATTTAAAGCACAGCTTTTTGGAGAGGGAGTTGAGACGCATCAAATAAGTACAGATACATATAGTTTTGGTCGGAAAATCACAACGAAAATCTGATCTAAAGCTCCAGAACGGCCAAAGTCAACCCGGTTTCCGGTACCAGACGAGACCGGAACCATCCAATCTGTAACGAATGAAATAACGAGCAAACCGAAGTCGATCCACAGAACTGAAGGGCGATACGACACGTCTTCTAAACTCGAACGAGAGGCTCACGACCTCGATTTTGCGAATACACGAGACTTTTTGCAGATGTATAACCTCAAGTTTGAGGGAGCGTGTTGTTTCGATCCCAACGCAACCTTGCCGACCGAAAGCTGTTTTGTGTATACAATCTTGTACACACAACGCGGCAGCTTTTGCACGCACACGCTTACTCACACACGCTCTCCAGTCGAGAATTAGCATTGCGCGCCGACAAACATCACGAAAATCCGAGCCCTCGTGTGAACGAAATGAAGACAAATAAAGATGCGCAAAATAAATAAGCACCGGTCCTCATTTTTGGCAAGAATGTATATAACACTTAGACGAATGGCATATCAATTTTTCAGCAAACTTGTTAGAAAAAGCCACAAGAGCCATCCGTGAAAAATGCTTTCTGCTACACCGTTCCTATCCTTCACGTGTTACGAGCTCGAACTCGCAAAACTAAATCCTCCAAAACAAAATGGACAGGTTCCTCGAAATTTCACCAGGAGGTGTTTTATGGTTGGTTGAATCTTTAGATAAATCCTCGAAACTTCCTTAGAAAATCGAAAAACCCGGTGACATTTCTTAAATTGAACCCAACGGCGACATTCTAATACGCACACAGTACATTATCTAAATTAAGAGACATGCAGGCCCCCCTCCCCCCCAAATCCCTATATCAGGCTTGCCAACATAAAATCAAAATCAGGGTTGCCAACCTCACGTTACAAATGTCTCTAGACGAGATCAAATGTCCCTAGATTTTTCCGCGATGTGTAGAACACGTGTTTGAGTGTCGTTCACGTATTTTTGACGTGTCTTTGAATTTTTTGTACATGGATTTTCGATTTTACTATATGTATCTATAAGTTGATGTCATATATTCGATTTTCTGCTAATTCTTGACGTGAAAACGGTTGCTGATTGGTCTCACGGAGCCCTTTCGAACACTGCCCAAGCTTCCGAATCCGTTGGCGAAGGTTAGGAGCAATCGATTTTCATGGAATTTGTTCAGATATTCGTATTACGTGCATGAAGGGGACGATTTCATGGCTTTTTTAGATGACTTTTTCAAGAATTCGAGACACCGTCATTGTCAACATCGGAGGTAGCCGAGTAACTTGTTACGGTTTACGGGGCTGCCTCACTTTCAGATGTGACGTTATTCTGGTGTTCGAAATTTATTTATTTAGATTGTTTCTAATATCTTTTGTTTTTCTTCCTTCCTTTGTATTCGAGATAGGTTAGTTCTCATTATATGAAGGTTGGACTGATTGTTGTGGAGAATGGATATAATAATATTCTACTTTTTCAAGTAACAGATAATATGATCAAGATTGGAAAATTCTCGAATCGTCCACAGTGAGATGGACATTTTTATGAACCCTGCGATTATTTGAAATGATTTTAAGACTAAGGATTTGACATTGAAGAGAATGATTGGTCTGATATAATGAAAGGTAATTGAATTGAGAAGATTGCAAAATTTACTGTACATTCATCTAAAATGTTCTGAAGTTGGAATTGAACAATTACTTGGAATGGGAAAGATTGCCAAGTTACTTGGTGAAATGCTATGTCGGCCCTTCTCTAATGCTTATACTAGAAAGATTGGATTAATACGGGGGGGGGGGCGGAGTGATTGGAAGAATATGACCAACGAGATCGTTATTTTCTTCAATTAGTGAAAGATGAACTCTAGGATTCACTAATTACTATTCATCGTCGTTTGAGGCGAAAAACTAGTTTGTTACTGAATTTCCGAGAATGAAAAGTGACCGTTAAGCCTGAGCCTAATATATCCTGATCAATGAAGTCGTAAAGTGAG
The DNA here is from genome assembly GCA_029851415.1 of Eretmocerus hayati. Taxonomy (NCBI): domain Eukaryota; kingdom Metazoa; phylum Arthropoda; class Insecta; order Hymenoptera; family Aphelinidae; genus Eretmocerus; species Eretmocerus hayati. The sequence goes on along the minus strand of CM056741.1, from coordinate 133,017,956 downwards.
AATTAAATCGATCTATAGTGATTGTTCATGATTCGCATTGACATAAAGGAATGATTAATGTTTCTTTAGATCATTGAAGTTTTTCATATGGTATAATAAATCGAAGAAATTGAATTTCAGAAGAGTCCTTGATTGAAGAGGTGATTCGAGTTTTACTAAATTGAAGAAACTTCATAGTTCATCATCCCCATTGTGAGTATATAGGGTGAAATTGACGTGCGATTGTAAAGTATCTTTTGTTCTGAGTAGCAATGTAACTCTTGATCACAGAAGTTAAAGGAAACATGTTCAGATGAAACTGACACGCTATTTGGTTTTCTAATATCGGGCCAAAAAATCTATGTTCAGAACAGAGGAAATCCAGTAACCCCATTTTGAAGAGCGGTGTTAGTGTACTGTGTTGTTTTCACCATCTCTAGTGAGTCTGACTCTTTTATATTTACACTAGCTAGGCAACAGTAATTTGTACTCTGTCGATCTCAGACATGAAAGTCTCAATCTCTATGTGAGCCATGGCATCATACAGTCCTGTTGGAATTTGTAAATATATAATCGATGCTCACAGAGATGTGAGAAGTATGATGTTGTTGTGAAGTTTCTGAAAAATATGTGTAACGGGGTGGATTGATTTGTTGTATAGGCAAAATTAGTTTGAATGAAATTGAACGATCAAGGACTCGTGTTTGAAACCTGAATTGTTGAGACGAACGACTTCGTTTTATCAAGATATGATAAACTTCTGATGAATACTCCGTAAGCGTTTGTTGATCTTTTCCTAATTGAAATCAAACAAGTTCGGAAAATCTACAACTGACCAGAAAATCTGATGTGACGTGTTGGTTTTTTTTTCGAAGTTAACGTTCCTTTATAATTAATCTTTGATTTTTTTGAAATTGGAATTGAAAAATTTGTGAAATTCAAGAACGATTAGAAGAACTAATGTAATAATATGCTGTACTTTTTTTGAACAGCTTTTGAAAGAAGGAGTAAATGGACACAGGGGGTGGTTGGGGACGGTCCCTCAACCAGATCGTATTTTTTATTCAATTCTTTAAGATTCAGAAATTGACAAAGTATGATAACATATTAGATTGATGTGGCATACAGCACGTACAAAGTATTTCTTACAACTAAAATACAAATATCTTATTTCAATCAGTATTGAGTATGTAGTATTAACTCAATTTTTTAGAATCCATTGAGTTGAGTTAAACTATCATTTGGTATTGATTCAATTCATTCAGAATCGTTGATATTACTCTATTCAATTGAATGACTAATTTTTTTGAAACTGACCTATGTATAATATATTGTTTTATCGGAGGTTTTATAATGGTGATTATTTTATTGAAATCAATATATACTCATATTGATCAATCATTCTTGGCTCGTATTCGCGAACAGATGTGTAGGTGTAATTGTATAGTATTTTTTGTTTCGAGTAGCAATGTAACTCTTGATCACAGAAATTGATGGAGACATGTTCAGATGAAACTGGCACGCTATTTGGTTTTCCAATATCGGGCCAAAAATTCGATGTTCAGAGCAGAGGAAATCCAGCAATTCCATTTTGAAGAGCTGCGTTAGTATATTGTGCTGTTTTCCAACATCTCTAGTGAGTCTGACTCTCTTATATTAACAGTAGCTAGGCAACAGTAATTTGTACTCTGTCGATCTCAGAAATGAAAGTCTCGATCTCTATGCGAGCCATGGCATCATACAGTACTGTTGCAACTTGCCAATATAATCGATGCTTACAGAGATGTGAGGGGTGTGATGTTGTTATGAAGATTTTTAGAAGAACGTGTGACGGGGATAACTTGATCTTTTTGAGCGACAATATCGGCTCGAGTTGAATATTGTGAGCAGGCTACACATCAAAATATTTAAATCGTAGAGTATGTTTTTAGCAATGACTCGAATTCTTGAGCAAAATATGGAAAGTCAAATGACATGAAAAATCTTCATTGAAATAATATCAATTACAACTGTACGACGTTTTTAAGTGATTTAAATAGTTGTAGTACCGCATCGCGATTGGATTGTATCTTGGTTTGAGGTTGGATTGGTGTTCTCGATAAACGGCGGTATTTCCATCACCTGGTCTATGTGATTGTGTTGTACTTCCACGTTTGACAACCTGCGTTGGAACGGCTACGGATGAATAGGAACCGATCGTTTTCTCATATTGTAGTCGTGAGATCTTGGTATGACTCCAACTGAGCCTGTGAAGAAAAACAGAAAGAAAAAGAATACGTCCAATATCAAACAGTAGTTCTTGTAACATGAATCAAGATGATATATTATAGATTTGTTATCGTTCGAATACTTCCCGATGAAAAAATGTTTAGGCGATGAATATGCAGTAAATGAAGGAAGTAGGAACGGGGAATATTGGTTTATGATTCCTGATTCAATGTGAAATAATTTACTTACCTCCTGTGACTGTTGAACTGCACTTATTGATGATGTCTCTTTCGTAGAGGCGCGCGGCTAAATGAGCACGTCTGAAGCGGCGTCAGCATGTTTGAGATCGCTCCGGTCCTGTCTGATGTATGGGGAAGTCTGGGAGGCAAAAGAAAAAGGGATAAAACACGTTCAATATGGAACAGTAGTTCTTGTGATGAGACAATATATCATAGATTTCAAATCGAGACAATATATCATAGATTTCTTATTATTTCACTATTCCTTGATGAAAAAATGTTTAGGCGATGGACATGCAGTGAACGAAGAGAGTAGAAACGATGAATATCGGTCTATGATTCCTGATTTAATGTGAAATAATTTACTTACCTTCTGTGATTGTTGAACTGCACTTGGTGATGATGACTTCTTCGTAAAGGCGCGCGGATGAATGAGAGCGTCCAAACCGGCGCACTATAGTCGTCACATTCCAACTCTGGCCAAAAATCGCTTCAAAATTTGTTTCAAGCTATCGGTATGAGCCGAACGGCATTCTCTTCGTAATCGACAGGGCTAGGAGATGTGCTAATCTGATTTTGTCTCAGACAAAGGGGGCAGGGGTGGGGGGGGGGGGGGTGTTGAACGCGAAATGGGGTTGAAGATCGATATTTCGCCGGGATGAAACTCACGCGTGGCGAGTCAGTAGTTCTACTGCCGATCCGCAACCGCTTGGAGTACCTTCTAGAGGTAGATGGCAGTATTTTAAACTCAACCCCAAGTCTGAGAATCACCGCAATCAGCTCTGAGGTCGATTCTGAGCTGAGAAGAGGTGATAAACGCTGCGAATTAGTCGATTATACTGGATTCTGAGTCGAAAATGATTCTACTGCCAACTCTCAACTCTTTTCAGAACATTCCTCCATCGATTCTCAGAATTTTGAGTCTGGACACAGCTCTAAGAATTGCTGCGGGGAATTTTGAGATCGGTTCAGATTTATTTTGTGGCGGGATTGTCTCTTCAGATCTGAAGGGACATTCGAGATGGTCGATTTTAGCTCAGAATGCGATATGCTGCCAGATGAAAAAGGCTTTGGGTGTATTTCTAGAGCATTAAACATAATTTTCAGCCTGGTCTCAGGTCTGGGAATTGCCGCAGAGGGATTTGAGATCAATATTCGTCCAGGAAAGGCTGTCTGGCCGCGCAGAATATTAGATAAATCGTTATTTCTAGGTGGAGAAAGAGTGTACTGCCGATCTGTAATAACTTGGGGTACTTTTTGAGAGTGGGAAGCAGTATTTTAAGTTCATCCTCATGTACGGGATCCAACGCAATCAGCTCTGAGGTCGATTCTGAGCCAAGAAAAGTTGACGAGCCTTGATAATTAGTCGGGAATAGTGAATTCTGGGTCGAATCTAATCCTACTGCCGACTCAGAACCCGTTTCAACACATTCTCCCATAAATTTACAGAATTTTGATCCGAAACACAGTTCTGAAAATTGCTGAGGGAGGATTTGAGATCGATTCTGATCTATTTTGCGGCTGAAATGTCTGTTGAGATATGGCAGTCATCCGAGAATGGTCGATTTCACCACAGAATTCGATATGCTGCCAGGTCAGGAACATCTCGAGTGGGATCATAGAACATTTGATAGAATTTTGAGCCCAATCTCAAGTCTAGAAATTGCCGTAGAAGAATTCCAGATCGATATTCGTCAAGAAAAAGCTGCAGAACAGTGCAGATTATTCAAGAAACGGTGAGTTCTAGGTGACGAATAAATATACTGCCGATCTACAATGACTCGGGGTACATTCTAGGGATGCGAAACAATATTTTGAGCCAAAGCTCAGGTCAGAGAGTCACCGCAACCGGTTCTGAGGCCGATTCCAGAGCGAGGAAAAGTGATGAGCGCTGCGTATTCGTCGAAAATAGTGGTTTCTAGATCGGAAACCTCTCTGCTGCTACCAGAAGAGGCTTTCTCGTGCATTTTACCATCACTCACCAGGATTTTGAGCCCAAGCACGGCTCTGAAAATTTCCGTGGACGAGTTTGAAATCGAATTCGATCTCTTCCGAGTCGGGAAAGTCTCATTAGCACAGGTTTCGATCAAGAGTGACCGATTTCAGCTCGGATTTTGATATGCTGCCGAGTCGAACAAACTTTGATTGAATTCCTCAAGTGCGGATCAAAATTTAGAGCCTAATCCGATGTCGAGAAATTACTGCCGAGAGATTTGAGAACGATATTCGTCCAGAAAAAGCTGTTCAGTAATGCAGATTATTTAAGGAATGGTGATTTTTCGGTGAAAAAGGATTATACTGCCGATCAAAAAAAACTTGCAGTACATGCGGAAGATGTTAGGCAATATTTCAAGCCCAACCCCGTGTCTGAGAATCACTGCAATCAGCTCTGGGTTGAGTCCGAGCAACGAAAAAGCAATGAAAAGCGCGTATCAGTCGCGAATAATGTTTCATAAGTCGGAGACAGTCCTGCTGCCACCCCAAGAACCTATTTCATGCATGATATTTCAAATCCTCCGGATTTTGAGCCCAAACACGACTCTGAGAACAGCCGTGGTTGAGTTTGACATCGATTCTGATCCGATTTCCCTGTCAGAAGCGTATCTCCAGTACCAACATGAATCAAATATAACCGATTTTAGCTCGGAAATCGATATGCTGCCGCTTCGAAAACACTTGGAGTGAATCTGTCCAGTATTCAACTGAATTTTGACCTTAATCCATTTGCCAGGAATTGCCGCAAGGAAATTTGGGAACAACATTCGTTCAGGAAAAGCTGTCGAGTAATGCAGATTATCCGAGGAATGATGATTTCTAGGTGGAGAAAAAATATACTGCCGATCTACAAATACTTGCACTACATGCAGGAGATAATAGGCAATATTTCAAGCCCAACCTCGTGTCTGAGAATCACTGCAATCAGCTCTGGATGGAGTCTGAGCAAAGGAAAAACGGTGGATGGTGCGTATCAATCTCGAATAATGGATTATAAGTCGGAGACAGTCCTACTGCCACCCCAAGAATCATTCGAATGGGCTCTGATATAATTTCCCAAAATATCGAGCTTGAACGCAACTCTGAGCGTCACCGTAGAGAGTTGCAAGATCGACATTGGACGATGGAAAGATGTTGAGTGGTGCAAATCCGTTGAAGAACCATGAGTAGCAGTGTAAAATACTTTCCATGCCATCCAAGATCATCTACGTTTCGATCCGGGACTGTCCAGCAGATGTCTAAGCTAGAAATACGGTGCGAAAATTGCCAGAGAAAGATTCAAGATAAATATTCAGCCTGAAAGAACTGAAGAACAATGTCAATCAAGTGGGGGTTGCCGAAGTCTTGGTCGACAAAATATCAGTGTTCAAAACACACAAGTTTACGCAAGAAATCGAGACTTCGGCCATGTTCCATAATGGATTTTGGGCTTCGGAAAGGAATCATGTGATTAATAACATTATTTTACAGCTCATTGATACATTCCCATATATTTCAAGTCCCAATACATCAGTTAATTGCGGATTGAGGGACCGAGCCCGTACATAGGAGTGCAAGCTTATGGACATGAGCTGACTCAACTATATGTGAGGCCTCATCAGCTCTCAAAGTACGTATATACTGGAACCATAAAATATCCACATATCCACATAAAATGTCATAGGTAAACTCAACACCGTATGAAAATTTGGTTCGGGCAGTTGGTTCCGTTGTATACGTACCCGATTCTAAATATCAAATTTCCTTCAGTTCAAAGAGAACGTCGAATTGTTCCATCTCCATGTACTAGTGAGAGGAAATTGATAAGTATCGGGTGGATTTTCGTATAGTGCGACGATTTGGCTCAATTCCATAATATTGCAACATAACCTATACTGGGAATAAAATTACCTTTCGATCAATACGACTTGATTGTTACGTGGTACTGCCGTCAGACCTCACATGGATGACCTTTTTATTGTATCAACCTGTATAAATATTCTCAAAAAATTTTTGGATTATTATAATCCAATCATCAGTGTCATTTCGAGCAAAAAGTCGGTAGCTTTCGTGGGAAAATTCTCGTCATGCGATTGTGACTCTATCGAGTATTGAGGCAATTGGAACATCTCGGTTCAATCCATTCATCCTGTCAGTAATATCAAATCGTCAAAACGTTCACCTGGATTGATGCGATAACAGAATTGGTATAGGTCTGCCGGAAAATTACCATTTTTGTCGTATGGCCAAACGCATGGCCATATGACCAAAATTTTTCACTCAGCGTAGTACTTGATAGTCATCTTACTTGATAAGAAATGTATATAAATTCACATGCTCTACAAGGCGATTCACAAGAGGTAATTCCCCATTTCATCGATTTTGACATGAAAAATTAAACAGCCCAAGGAATATCCCCATGCTCATATAGTGGTATGTGCGAATGGCCATGGAATCGTGTGAGAAATACACCCTTCGACCCTGAGGGATCCCATAACAGCGTAGGCTGCACAGGCCAAGTTACAAGCGAGCCGCACGCGCACGCGCGCTCGTTTCCATTAGGAACTAGGAGTAATTGAGATTCAGAGTCATATGCATGAATGGAATAATGGAATCCAGGAGTCCCTGTCTCGGAACTCACAGCCTTGATGACGAAATGAGTCTAGACGTACAGTAGAAGAATGCATTTTTCGTCATCAATCATAATCTATGTATTCATCATCACTTTCTTCACTAGTATCATCGCTATCTAAGTTCTCTTCCCAGTTGTCCACATCTTCGTCCGAGTTGGATTCAGTGTCATCATCGTTTTGAGTTTCTTTGCAAGAGCCTCCACCAACAAATGGAAATTCATGAGTTGGATTCTCGTCAGCATATTCGATGTCATCTATATCTACGTCTGATCGTGATTGGATGAGTGACTTCATTTCGTCGGTTAGAGGACACTTTTTGTGTTCCTTGACATTTCTCTTCAGGCTCATACTAGGATCCGAATTCAAGAGTAAGCGATGAAACACATCCGCATTAGTTGAGACCCTAGGGATGATTCAAAAATACAGTAGAACTTGGTTATAACGAGAACTCGGCTATAACGAGCAAATTTTCAAGATTTGTTTGGTTTCGATATTAAGTAAATGGAATCACCCTCGGTTATAACGAGCTCGGTCATAGCGAAACATCGATTATAACGATCAAAAATTTGCCAAAATTCGAATTTGCACATCTGCTATAGCGAGCAGATACGATTCCAACACTACGCGATGGTGAATTTGAGAGCTTGGTACTAACTGTGAAGATGTGGGAATTTTGTTGAGTGCTCCCAGACCGTATTTCAAATTGTTTTGGAGGGGCAGAAGAACCACTTTGCCCTGGCCCATTCGAATGATTCTTTGGTTGGCAGTAGGACTGTCTCCGACTTATAATCCATTATTCGAGATTGATACGCACCATCCACCGTTTTTCCTTTGCTCAGACTCGATCCAGAGCTGATTGCAGTGATTCTCAGACACGTGGTTAGGCTTGAAATATTGCCTAACTTTTTCCGCATGTAGTGCAAGTATTTGTAGATCGGCAGTATATTTTTTCTCCACCTAGAAATCACCATTCCTTGAATAATCTGCATTACTCGACAGCTTTTCCTGGACGAATGTTGTTCCCAAATTTTTTTGCGGCAATTCCTGGCCTACGGATTAAGGTCAAATTTCAGCTAAATACTGGACAGATTCATGCCAGTGTTTGAGATACGCTCCTGACAGGGAAACCGGATCAGAATCGATGTCAAACTCAACCACGGCTGTTCTCAGAGTCGCGTTTGGGCTCAAAATCCGGGGTATTTGAAGTATAATGCATGAAACAGGTTCTTGGGGTGGCAGCAGGACTGTCTCCGACTTATAAAACATTATTCGTGACTGATACGCGCCTTTCATTGCTTTTTCTTTGCTCAGACTCAATCCAGAGCTGATTGCAGTGGTTCTCAGACACGGGGTTGGGCTTGAAATATTGCCTATTATCTCCTGCATGTAGTGCAAGTATTTGTAGATCGGCAGTATATTTTTCTCCACCTAGAAATCATCATTCCCTGAATAATCTGCATTACTCGACAGTTTTTCCTGAACGAATGTTGTTCCCAAATTTCCTTGCGGCAATTCCTGGCAAATGGATTAAGGTCAAAATTCAGTTGAATACTGGACAGATTCACTCCAAGTGTTTTCGAAGCGGCAGCATATCGATTTCCGAGCAAAAATCGGTTATATTTGATTCATGTTGGTACTGGAGATACGCTTCTGACAGGGAAATCGGATCAGAATCGATGTCAAACTCAACCACGGCTGTTCTCAGAGTCGTGTTTGGGCTCAAAATCCGGAGGATTTGAAGTATAATGCATGATATAGGTTCTTGGGGTGGCAGCAGGACTGTCTCCGACTTATAAAACATTATTCGCGACTGATACGCGCCTTTCATTGCTTTTTCGTTGCTCAGACTCAACCCAGAGCTGATTGCAGTGGTTCTCAGACACGGGGTTGAGCTTGAAATATTGCCTATTATCTCCTGCATGTAGTGCAAGTATTTGTAGATCGGCAGTATATTTTTCTCCACCTAGAAATCATCATTCCTTGAATAATCTGCATTACTCGACAGCTTTTCCTGAACGAATGTTGTTCCCAAATTTCCTTGCGGCAATTCCTGGCAAATGGATTAAGGTCAAAATTCAGTTGAATACTGGACAGATTCACTCCAAGTGTTTTCGAAGCGGCAGCATATCGATTTCCGAGCGAAAATCGGTTATATTTGATTCATGTTGGTACTGGAGATACGCTTCTGACAGGGAAATCGGATCAGAATCGATGTCAAACTCAACCACGGCTGTTCTCAGAGTCGTGTTTGGGCTCAAAATCCGGAGGATTTGAAGTATAATGCATGATATAGGTTCTTGGGGTGGCAGCAGGACTGTCTCCGACTTATGAAACATTATTCGCGACTGATACGCGCCTTTCATTGCTTTTTCGTTGCTCAGACTCAACCCAGAGCTGATTGCAGTGATTCTCAGACACGGGGTTGGGCTTGCAATATTGCCTAACATCTTCCGCATGTACTGCAAGTTTTTTTTGATCGGCAGTATAATTTTTCTTCACCGAAAAATCACCATTCCTTAAATAATCTGCCTTCCTGAACAGCTTTTTCTGGAGGAATATCGTTCTCAAATCTCTCGGCAGTAATTTCTCGACATCGGATTAGGTTCTATATTTTGATCAGCACTTGAGGAATTCAATCAAAGTTTGTTCGACTCGGCAGCATATCAAAATCCGAGCTGAAATCGGTCACTCTTGATCGAAACCTGTGCTAATGAGACTTTCCCGACTCGGAAGAGATCGAATTCGGTTTCAAACTCGTCCACGGAAATTTTCAGAGCCGTGCTTGGGCTCAAAATCCTGGTGAGTGATGGTAAAATGCACGAGAAAGCCTCTTCTGGTAGCAGCAGAGAGGTTTCCGATCTAGAAACCACTATTTTCGACGAATACGCAGCGCTCATCACTTTGCCTCGCTCTGGAATCGGCCTCAGAACCGATTGCGGTGACTCTCTGACCTGAGCTTTGGCTCAAAATATTGTTTCGCATCCCTAGAATGTACCCCGAGTCATTGTAGATCGGCAGTATATTTATTCGTCACCTAGAACTCACCGTTTCTTGAATAATCTGCTCTGTTCTGCAGCTTTTTCTTGACGAATATCGATCTGGAATTCTTCTACGGCAATTTCCAGACTTGAGATTGGGCTCAAAATTCTATTAAATGTTCTATGATCCCACTCGAGATGTTCCTGACCTGGCAGCATATCGAATTCTGTGGTGAAATCGACCATTCTCGGATGACTGCCATATCTCAACAGACATTTCAGCCGCAAAATAGATCAGAATCGATCTCAAATCCTCCCTCAGCAATTTTCAGAACTGTGTTTCGGATCAAAATTCTGTAAATTTATGGGAGAATGTGTTGAAACGGGTTCTGAGTCGGCAGTAGGATTAGATTCGACCCAGAATTCACTATTCCCGACTAATTATCAAGGCTCGTCAACTTTTCTTGGCTCAGAATCGACCTCAGAGCTGATTGCGTTGGATCCCGTACATGAGGATGAACTTAAAATACTGCTTCCCACTCTCAAAAAGTACCCCAAGTTATTACAGATCGGCAGTACACTCTTTCTCCACCTAGAAATAACGATTTATCTAATATTCTGCGCGGCCAGACAGCCTTTCCTGGACGAATATTGATCTCAAATCCCTCTGCGGCAATTCCCAGACCTGAGACCAGGCTGAAAATTATGTTTAATGCTCTAGAAATACACCCAAAGCCTTTTTCATCTGGCAGCATATCGCATTCTGAGCTAAAATCGACCATCTCGAATGTCCCTTCAGATCTGAAGAGACAATCCCGCCACAAAATAAATCTGAACCGATCTCAAAATTCCCCGCAGCAATTCTTAGAGCTGTGTCCAGACTCAAAATTCTGAGAATCGATGGAGGAATGTTCTGAAAAGAGTTGAGAGTTGGCAGTAGAATCATTTTCGACTCAGAATCCAGTATAATCGACTAATTCGCAGCATTTATCACCTCTTCTCAGCTCAGAATCGACCTCAGAGCTGATTGCGGTGATTCTCAGACTTGGGGTTGAGTTTAAAATACTGCCATCCACCTCTAGAAGGTACTCCAAGTGGTTGCGGATCGGCAGTAGAACTACTGACTCGCCACGCGTGAGTTTCATCCCGGCGAAATATCGATCTTCAACCCCATTTCCCGTTCAACACCCCCCCCCCCCACCCCTGCCCCCTTTGTCTGAGACAAAATCAGATTAGCACATCTCCTAGCCCTGTCGATCACGAAGAGAATGCCGTTTGGCTCATACCGATAGCTTGAAACAAATTTTGAAGCGATTTTTGGCCAGAGTTGGAATGTGACGACTATAGTGCGGCGTCTGCATATCTGGCATTGCTCCGCTCCCGTCTGATGTACGGAGAAGACTGATAGCGAGCAGCGGGTGTGCGTCTATCTCTTCGCTTATGAAGATCTCGTGGCTGAGTGTGCGCAGACAAGTTGGCGTCTGCAGGTCTGCCTCGCTCCGCTTCCGTCCGATGCCCGGGGGAGACTGATGGCGAGCAGCAAGCATGCGTAGATTTCTTCTTCGTAGAGGCGCACGGCTCAATGTGCGTGAACATGTTGCCGTTTGCACGTCTGCTATTGCTCCGCTCTCGTCTGATGCACCGGTATGACTGATAGCGAGCGCCAAGCACTCATTTACATCTTCGACGTAGGAGCCCGTGGTAGAGTGAGCGCGTCCTGGTGGCCACCTGTTCTTCGGCTACATTCCACTCCCATCGATGCCCGAGAAAAACTGACGGCACTCAGCGAACTTCGTGTATTCCTTCTTCGTAGAGGCGCGCGGCTGACTGAGTGCGTGCAAAGTGGCGTCTGCATGTCTGGCATCGCTCCGCTCCCGTCTGATGTATGGGGCAGACTGGTAGTGAGCAGCGGGCATGCGTCTATCTCTTCGCCATAGAAGCTTATGGCTGAGTGTGCGCAGACAAGTTGGCGTCTACAAGTAAGACTCGTTCCGCTCCCGTCTGATGTACGAGAAAAACTGATGGCGAGCAGCAGACGCGCGTTCATTTCTTCACTATAGAGGCACGCAGATGAGTGAGCGCAGGCAGGTTGGCGTCTGCATGTCTGCCTCGTTCCGCTCCCATCCGATGCACGGGAAAAATTGATGGCGCCTATCAAGCCCTCGTGGATGTCTTCTTCGTAGAGGAGCGCGGCTGGATGAGCACGACCAAAGCGGCGTCTGCTTGTCTGGCATTGGCTGCGTCTCCATTAACGTGTGTACCGCGTCTGCGTGGCGCAGCGGATGCGCAGCGTGCGAGCTTTCTGCTTTCGTCTCCATGTTTATTTTTTGGAGATCTAGATTTTTCAGTGCGAATCAATTCATTTCGAAACTAGCGTAATGCCTCGCGTTGCTAGGCTTGTAAATGCTCCTGAGAGACGTATTGGATTCTGAAAATGTTTTCGTGAATCGAAATGAGACTGAATATTCATCTTAGTTGTTGATCATGGATGTCCTAAGAACGTTTTCTATTTGCACAATGTGATGTTTCGAATCTAATAATTAGTCTGCCAAATTCTGTTGAGATGTAATGTCCAACTTCGATGAGATCCAAGTTCGATTATTGGTGTAATATTATTCGGAGATTGTTCATAGAGAAAGGCGCTCTGGCCCTAAAATATTGTTTGACGGTGTAATTGATTGTACGTCGTCTCAATTCACGATTATATCTGTGTTCTAAATTTTCCCATAAGTTTCAACTCATCTAATTCGTCGAAATATTGTGTGATCAAAATTAAATGAATGGGTCATTTCTTATCCGAATGAATTTCAAACAATACGCAAATGCTCGGAAGTAAAGTTTAATTGTCCAACTTCAAAATAACATTCAAGAATTTCTCGTCAGCAACAAATCTGAAACCATTACAGAGGTGAGCAACAGTCCCAAATAATGACTGAATTCAAATCTCATCGAAGTTGGACATGTTTCTCAAACAAAACTGGAAAGACTGGTTGTTAGATTTGAAAGATCACATTGTGCAAACCAGAAAAAGTTTCAAAACATACATTATTTAACCATTAAATTCGAATGGAAATCAAGTCTCTTTTCCGATTTACAAGAACATTGTCCGAGTCCAATACGTCTCTCTGGAGCATTTACAAGCCGAGCAACGCGAGGCATTACGCTAGTGGAGAATTAACTTACAGCCAGCCTTGTGCACCCGCACTCATGTCCACTAGAACGGAGCCTCACTCAGCCTTCTCTTCATCTTGCGCGTAGATGAGACGACCTCTGCGGCCTTCGGCCACACCATGAAGACATGGGTGCCAAGACCGATCACCTTCTCGAGTTGTCCTTCGTCTTAATGGGCGTCTTGGAGGAAGCTGGAGTACCCAATCTCCAGGTCACCGAAGTACTCTTTACCGTCAGAGTCTTTGAGTACCTTACTAATTAGGACGCACTTTTGGTCGTCAACACCAAGTCGCGAAACGCGTTCGGACTCCGAAAGATCCATCGCTTAGGGATACTTTGCCGGATTCGAAATCGAAATGAGGGAGTTAAGTGGTCTCGCCGCAAGGACTAGCCGGTAACTGGCGTGAACTGGTTCACACAGTATTGCGAGACCGAGAGCGTGGCCCAAACCCCCTGCAGATTTCCACACGGTCCCCGGCACCCCCGCCACCTACGCTTTGCCAGCCAACTACCGGGAGGGCGTCTATTCGGACGACTACGGTACGGGATACGGGACTATGCGCGGAAAAGCCGGGAAATTTGCAGGGCGCACAGGTGAGCGGAAGCAGGAACTTCTCTTTTCTCCTCCTTCCGTCTCTTGAACGTGCATGAGAATTTTCTCTCTCACTTGTTTACCCCCTCCTCGTCCTTTCATCCGCCATGCTCTGCTTCGACGCAATCACGTGCATCCCCACACACGTGCATTCTTATGCAACACCCGAAATTTGCCGCAAAGGGTCGTTTGCTACCCTTTTCATCGAGTTTGATATTAGCTGTATAATGAAACTCGCCATCATTCTAAGAGAGTTGAACATTCTCCAGCTCATTATTTCAGCAGAAAACTGATTACTTTTACCTCAAGCTGTATCCTATTCATTCTAATGATCAGCTTCCATGACTCTCAGACCTTCTGGCCGAGTTAGAGTGGAATGGATCACCCAAAACTACCCAATTTCATTAAAATGGAGCAATTTTCTGATGTTGAACCACTAGCACAATCAGACTATTTTCTTTTCATTCAAAGGCGTGGGAAAAATTCGACAATGATCACGCGAATAGAATAGTTGCGATGCTCACCAAATGAATATGCACAAACGAGGCGACTGTACCACATCTGCCCCGACCGTTCTTGTTTTGCTCCGAACTTTGAACCATTCCAACATTCCTCGACGTATGTCATTCATTTTAACGCTCGCTTTAACACCTTAACACCGAGCTAAGGTGACTTTAATTTCGACAAAGTGATACTTAGCTATCTGAATTCTTACAAAAAAATATTCAACTAGTTTCTGAAAGGGTGTACCTGATTTCCCACTACAAGTAGTTTACAGCGAATCTGAAGAAGGTTATATTGAAATACTAGGAATACTGGATATTTTTCTAGTATTATGGGCGTAAAATTGGCCATAAATCGAATTTCGCAATCCTGTGGAAAGAATTTCGAAAATGAGATAAAAAAAATAATGAGCTTCAATACGTTGCACTCATTGCATCGATTTTGTTTGACACAGCTTTGAGTGACTAACGAAGTAGCTAAATGAGGAGAGACAGAATTTTTTTTTTCCTGGAAAACGCATAGGCCATTTAGGATCACCCGAAACAGTTAATTCTCTCATATTCTAATGTAACAAACGTACAAGGAAAACGCGGTGCAAGTTCTACGAGAGCGTGAATTCCAGACATTGAGTAAGGGCATATTTTGCACACTGACCTTAGTAAGATATTCGCTCAGATCACCATTATTTGGCGGCAAAAATTCTGCCTGTAGCGCTCGTGGTGGCCAAAAGACACACGAAAACACGGGGGCCAGCGACGGGGGCAGCCGTGACGAGTCGTATATATAGGTATAGATATAGGTATAGAGCTCACGCGTCGACTGGCGTCTGCTGATGCTATCTGAATACTTCTCATCAGTCTAACATCATGACTCCGTCAATAGGCCAATCACTATTACTAGAGTTCCGAATAAACAGTGTCGGTGGTGAGGATTTACCATAGAAATATAATACCAGATTATATCTAAGGAATTTACTCGTTGCAGTGCGAGAGCCTCTCTCATATTCGCCGAACACAACAAAAGCGTGCTCGACCGTCGGCCCGGCTCCACTTCGTCGTCGCGTTGTGACTCGTTTCACACAAGTGGATTGCGTGATCGAGTGGACTCGACCTGTAGTGTATCTTTTGGCGATGAAAGTGTATAATGAGAGTGTATTATTCGGGGTAGTATGCTGAGTCTGTCATGAATTACATGTTGGTTGGAGCAATTGTATATGCCTTGATGTTTTTAGGCTCAACGTGCTTGTGTGTGTGTGTGTGCATGTATGTATGTGCAGCCGTGCGCGCGAGCCCCCGTTGTTTAATGCGCGGCTCAGCCATAAGAGGCGCCCTAAGACAACTTGAGTGGAGCGAATACGTACAGGACAAACGCCCACGCTTCGTTCTTATGCAATGAATAAGTATTGGAGTGTAATGAGGATTTTTTTTCCATTTTTCAAGCGATTTCTAAATTCAGAGCTCGAAGAGTTTGCACTAAGATGTAACATTGTGTTCGACACACCGAGCCTTATATCAATAAATGCGAATAACTAGAAGATGTGAGTGATTCATTGATTCCTCATTTTTTCCTCTATTTCTTGGTTCAGATGTGAGTAAAGGTGATATCCCCGCCTCGCTCCTCACGATCACCCTGTGTCGAGCCGTATCACTGTCGAAAATGAAGTTTCATCGTCGCATTTTATTCAGAGATATCTAAATTGCGTGCGAAGAAAGTGTGCCATCTGCTTAATCTAGACAGTTTTCTTCTTGAACATCACTGGAAGAAAAAATTATTCAAGCCTGATAAGAATCATACTGAATCACAACGACAACAAACTCCCTAACTTTGTCATGTTACATTTCAGACATTTAGTCTGATCCTGAGAGTTTCTTCTTACATAAGAGATCAACATGCAGTTCCTATAGAATCGACAGAACAATCCCGACATATTGTATTGTATTGTATTTGTTTCCAACGTATACTCTTTTCGAGCTTCTACGTGTTACCCCCACCGCCTTGGCGTGGAGGCCATTGTCATGTTTCCAGTTTGTAGTCATTTTTCCAGTTTTTAGTCGTTTTTCCAATGTTTCCTATCAGGTGAGTGCGAACTTTCGAGCGGACTCTACCAGAGAGTTGCTACGAGAATTCAAGCACCACCGCGGCGTTTCTCGAGTATGATCTGCATTTTATGCAGGCCCATACTCACCGCCTTAATCAGACGCGACAAGTGTCAGTGGTTCCATCAATTCTATGCCAGCCATTCGGTCTCTCCGCTGATACTTCTGGACTGCCAATGACAGTCATAGCGAAGCTCAACGCTCGACACGGCTGCTGGAGGATACCACCAACCCTCATCGAAGCCCAATCGTTCTTTCGAACTTTTGGCCGAGCGCTCAGCACTCAAGGCATTTTATTAATTCTTTTGTCGGAACGCAAGGATTCGCGTTCTCGATTGAGTTACTCGGAAAAAAATCCCAAGTGACCCGACCGGGATTCGAACCCACGCCCCCTCGAGCGCATTGTTTCAGCCCGCTCAAGGCACAAGGCCTCTACCGACTGAGCCAATGGACGCTCACAATCCCGACATATTTTTCAATGCTCAAACTGACGAAGAATTGTGGTCACGATCACGGCAAATAACGAGACAGAAATTTTCTCATCTCGAGTGATAAAAAAATTCACTAAGACGGAAACCTGTCCGTATAACAGTCCCTAGAGGTCAGATCTTATGTTTGTATTTTACCAACAATTACTCACTTGGTTCCCCCGTCAGCTTTGCTGATTTCTTCTCCAAGGCTGAATGATCATCATTTTCACATCTCTAAAATCAGTCTAAATCACATATGTCACCGACAGTAGCAATAACTATACTCAAAAAATCAATGATAGCGCATGGTTTCGCTGTATAATCGCAATCACTCGTCCGTTGCGCCTATGAGTGAAATCTTCGGAGCTAACTCTAAGCATCTTCCCGAAATGCCTCCTGATCTTACCAAATGAGTGAGGTGCAGCTAGATGAAACTCAGCAAAACAGCATGCGAGTCTCAATTAGGTAAGTTAGTCCGGGAGCTGGTGAATTTTTTTGTGTCACATTTAGTAAAATCTAGAATAGTGTTTAAAACATTGTTCTCTGTCTCCCGACCCCAAAACCGGCGTCAGACGGCCTAGTTTTGGGGGGGTTATTTTTTTATTGATTTTCAAAATGATTATTTTGACAGGTTCATGTGTCATAATCCGTAAAAGCTGAATATTTCGAGGATGATAGTTTATGATTAGAGATGCCCAAAAATGGCCGTCAGACCGCTCCAGAGTGGGGGGATACGCGTCAGCACAATTTTGAGAATCGATATGCGATGAGATCGTGTGTCATATTTAGTAAAACTTGGGAATTCGTAGTATCGTAGATCTCATGCTTCTTAACAAGATTTCAATCGTCAGACCACTCAATGGTGGGGGGTTTCCAAATCAGACGGCCCATAAGGTGCCGGGTAAGGTCACGGGAATAAGGGGTCAAAATATCAATAGAGGCCCGAAAAAATTCAGGCACGCTCTTTCTACCGTGAAGAATGGAATTCCCTTACTTTAGATCAAATTCTGTGCGAAACATCACCTACAAAATTATTTGATTCTCCAAGATTCTTTGGAGTTATATTTTACGTATGAAAATGTCTGAAAACATTACTGCTCGTTATCCTTGTACGCATTTACGATAGTTTTTTTTAAATCTCGTATTCAAAAATTTGTTCAGTAAAAACAAATTCTGCTTGAATCTTTGGCGATTCGGAATGTCGATTGAATTTGTGACACCACGCTCATTTTACTCGCAAATGTGAAGATGAGAAGGGTCTCCTGCGTCCCCGCTATACCATCGGTTCTAATGGCACATCATGGAGAAGTTAAGAATTCCTGTTCAAAAATTGGGGAAAGGCATGAATAAACAATAAAAACATGCTTTCCCATTTTTTTCCAGTTCTTTCATCATAAATCGGAAAATATCGGTCTTTTGGAAAAACATCGGTGATTTGTAGATCTTTAAACGATCTACAAGATTGATCCGTACCCTTTTCCCCCGTGAAATGCATCCTTTTGGAGTTATTCTTCATCAAAGTTATAATCGAATTTGTTTATATAAATTTGCTAAATTTGTTTATAATGGGTCCTAATTATTTATCCTGGGTAATTGAAACAATTTAGAAGAGAAAAGGTCTCTTAGTATTTTTGCCTTAGTTTCATCGATTTTAAGTAATGGAAAAAGCAAATTTTGCAACTTCTCACCCTCATTGCGGTACTTTCCGACATCACTTCGACTTGGAAGTCGCGAAATCTTCTTTTCTCATTACTCGGAAACGATCAAACTTAGGGAAGAGTACCAGGAGACCTTTTCTTTTTAAAATTGACTCTGTTACATAGGAAAAATAACTTGGACCCAATATAAACAATTTTAGCGAATTCATTCAAACAAATTCGATCATAACTTTGATCAAGAAAAACTCCAAAAGGATGCATTCTACGGGGGAAAGTGTATGAACTCATCTTATAGACCGTTTAGAAATCTACAAATTACTCCTCAACAAGTTTTTCTAAAGACCCAGTATTTCCCGATCGATAATGGGAAGACCGTAAAAAGGTCGGAGAAAAGCATGATTTTATATGATGAAATAACCTGGGAATTTCTTCAAAATCTCAAATTTTTTCAATCAATAAATTTTGGAATGAGATATTTGAAGAAATATATGAAATATCGTCGTAGATGCGTACAAGCAGTAATGTTTTCAGACATTTTCATACGTAAAATATACCTTGAAGGAATTTTGGAAAATTATATAATTTCTGTAGGTTATGTTTCGCACAGAATTTGGTCTAAAGTAAGAGAATTCCATTCTTCTAGGTAGAAAGAGCGTGCCTGAATTTTTTCGAACCTCTATTGATATTTTGACCCCTCATTCCCGTGACCTTACCCGGCACCTTATGGGCCGTCTGATTTGGAAACCCCCCACCATTGAGTGGTCTGACGATTGAAATCTTGTTAAAGAGCATGATATCTACGATACTACAAATTCCCAAGTTTTACTAAATATGACACACGATCTTATCGTATATCGATATTCAAAATCGTGCTGACGCGTATCCCCCCACTCCGGAGCGGTCTGACGGCCATTTTTGGGCATCTCTAATCATAAACTATCATCCTCGAAATATTCAGCTTTTACGGATTATGACACATAAACCTGTCAAAATAATCATTTTGAAAATCAATAAAAAAATAATCCCCCAAAACTAGGCCGTCTGACGCCGGTTTTGGGGTCGGGAGACAGAGAACAATGTTTTAAACACTATTCTAGGTTTCACTAAATGTGACACAAAAAAAGTTCACCAGCTCCCGGACTAAGTGGAACCTTTCTTGGAAATTATCTACCTTCGGTGCACACTAAAATAAACTTTTACCGACACTCCGAATTTCGACTCATTTAGTTTTTCCCACGAAGTCTACGAGATATACCAAAACAGTGCTTCCAAGTTGCCCTGTCACCACTCCAGATCTCTCATTCAAAGGAAGAATCAAGTACATATAGTGAATATTTTCTCTAGAATCAACTCTTGGAGATTGCAATTTTATTGAAAAATCTGCACACACTTGGTTCAAAAGTTTCCATCTCAAGAAGTTCATCCTGGAAGCAAGATTCACTCAATCCATTCGATTATTTTCGTAAATGATCGGTCTGAACTAGTAGCAGGGCGAGTTGGATGCACTTTCTCAAATATATTCCGTAGATTTCGTGGGAAAGGATGAATAAGTCAAAATTCGGAGTGTCGTTCAGAGTTCACTTTGCTAATTCATACGATGTGGTTGCTCGTGCATGTTGGCCAAGATGATATGTGCTGGGCTGATCTCATCCAGCAGCACAAAAATAGGGACTAGAGGCGATTCGAGTACACCGCAGTCAGGAGCGACTCAACGCATTACTAACTGGTCAATCGAATATTGAACAAATTGAATACAAGAAAAAAATCGCAGGAAATTGAATAAAATTACTCCTAAAGGAGAAAGCGACATGTCTGTGTACTCTCAAGGAGCCTTGGTAGATGAGTTACGGTTGGTGGCCGGGCCTGGTCCCAAAGCTGAATTAACTATACCGAGAAGAGGGAAAACCCGTCGGCGCCGGGCCCCCGTGCGTAATCTGTCTGTCCGACGCCGGGCTCAGTATTAACTTTACCAGCCGGATCAAGTACAGCAGTAAATATCCGCGTCAAATTGCGAACGAGAAGCGGGGAAAACTGGCGGCGACGGGCCCCGCGCCTCATCCGTCTGTCTGAAGCCCGGCTTATTTGCTCACCAGCTAGATCGAGTACATCGTTCAATACCCGCATTGAATTGCGAACGAGAATCTTTCCATTACACTGACTCAGCTCTATCTTGTTGCAGCTGCATTTCACGCTCTAGATGCATATTTCATGTAGTGTATTGCGAATAGTTACACGTCAGAGTAAAGATGACACGCAGTGAAAGGAATGCAAAAAAGACCTTCACAGTATATTAATAGCAAATACACATCGAACCATATATGGTAGTTTGAAGTTTGGTGGAAGGAGTTTGTAACAAGCACGGACTGGTACAGCCAGGTACAGCCAAGTACGAGCTGGTACATCACAGAGTATAAAAGACGCACCCACTGTATAGCCAGTTAGACGGCACACGACCGGCAAGCCATACATACGGCTCCGTGTCTCTTGTATCTCAATAATCAATAAAGTACTTCGACGCCGATCTCATCAAGTGATTCACACCTTCTCCACAATTACCACATTTCACCTTTACTGTTTCGTATAACTATTTGGAGCCAATCGAAAGACTCGCGCATACGCTCCAAACGAAGGCAAATAGAAATCAAATCGATAGAATTGACGAAAAGGGATAAAAATATATCAAGAAACAAAACCGAACATTCACATTGAATGATACATTCATACCGAAGTAAATCTGCTTCAAGTTCTGCTCCGATATTTTTATGAGCAAACAAAGTCAGTTTTGCTTCTCTCATTCACTCTCATGTAACCACAGCCATCATGCCTATACAATATTATGAAAAAGAAATCCATAGACCGTCTGTCTGTTAACATTCACTCCGAGGTGAATAATGAAGGCAGCCAGTAAATGACGGATTAGAACGAGATGCTTCCCGCGAGGTGCCGAGCGATTTGGACTTCCTCTCCTTTTGTACGTACATGCTTTGGTTCAAAGACTATCAGATCCAGTATCATATGAACATACATCTGGATGTTTTTAGCGTCAAGAGAAATCTTAGGTGTATTCGTGGAATGCAGCAAAAAATATATAATTGATGAAGCTGGGCACCGTGACGCTGAGTAATTGTATGATCTGGATTATTCCAAGTGTGCTCATCCGGACGAAGAGAAACACTAAAGATATCTCGGATAGTCTCAATTCTAATGAGGTTATAAATATACACAACACTTATGTCTGGCTGAAGTGTCATTTCGGATTTTTTGCACTGTATCCAACAGCATAACTTGAGAGTTCGGGCATGGCTATGCGTGAAAAATTTTTGTATTTATGAACTTTTTCTGAACTTGATATTCAAAAGGAGTTCTTATAAATAAAATTTTTTTTTTTTTTTTTTTTTCTTAAGCTTTGGAGCCCTTCTGGGCTCATGCAGCTGACTGTGTACTGTGTGTTATTGTTACTCGTGTTCTGTATGTACCTGGGTTGCTTACGGTCGTATCTCAGAGCCAACCCCTGCAGTGGTACCTGTAGTCAGATAGTACACTGCATCACTGTTTTCGACGCACCAGGTTTTACTCACACAGTGAGCTCGTGTGCCTCGCTCTCTCGTAGTCGAAAGGCACGAGACACCTCTGCTTTCGAGACTAGCTCTACTCACACAGTGAGCTCGTGTGCCTCGCTCTCTCGTAGTCGAAAGGCACGAGCCACCTCTGCTTTCGACTCAGTGGTCTACTAGCAGAGTGGATGACTCCATTGTTGCAACTCGTGAACTTGTGTCAGTGTAGTGACTGTAACGTGTATGCACTCTCCGCATTCGCCCGGCATTGATTAATCCGTGGGGCAAGGGAAAACTTCCTTGTGAGGGAAGAAAACCCGCCCCTGAGAGCTCGGTGCCACTATCGTGTTACATATCGGGCATATATCTCGGATAAAATACCCAATCTGCGACACTTTACACCTCCCGTTCACATTGAAAAGTCGTAAGCATCAACCAACCGATCAGAAAAGCCAGCAAGCCGAGGTTGATCAGACCGAGATGGGCGGTCACCCATCCAAGTACTAACCGCGCCCAACGTTGCTTAACTTCGATGATCGGAAGAGCTGGCACTCAGCGACCCCACCAATGCATCGGTATAAATAAAAATTGAGGTAACCCCGCACTCGGTAACGTGATACCCCTGAACTCTTTCCAGCTCTTTTTGATCTTTGGTAAAAGTTTGACGAAGTTCAAGATTGTTTTTCCAATCACGGAATTTGTTCGTCGTTTTGCTCATTGCGAACAAGGATATTTTCGCGCGAGAGCTCATAGGATGAGCTTCTAGGCAGTACTTCTACATTTGCAATGCGACTTTCGATCAAGACGTGAATCGTGAAACGAGAAAACGTCCCGTTGCTAACTGCGGGGTTGTCTCATTTCTTTTGTTCATTGTTTTGTTAATTTTGAACTTGGTGTTGGGAAACATCCGGAGAACGCGCAATTGATGGCGAATTCATAGGAGTTTGCTCCACCCTTAGGCTGCCGGCCTGGCGCATATATGAGCCACCCTTGACCTTGCATAATTCTTGTGACATATCGGATGTTTTTATGAATGAAATTCCCACTTCGGAAATACGAATTCTTTCAGGAAAAATGCCGGCAGTGTAAGGGTTAACAAAACAGTTATTCAACCGGATTGATATGATTTCATCAGCTACAAAATACACTTTCCCGTTGATTTAGAATTTAGGTGCATAATCGAGTCGTTCATAGGCGAGATAGAATAAAGAGGAAAATTTTTTATCAATATTAATGCGTGCATACTGCGATTATTTTGAGGATTCTGCACACTAGTAAGGCCTACGATCTCTCAAATTTCAATATTCGACGATTCATCTTTGCTCAAATTACTTTGCGAAGAATACATATGAATGGTGAGTGAAAGAAGAATCCATCCCCTACAAACATGTTCTCCAAAATACGGTAGTCCGGTTCATGACTCAAATTAAAGTACAAAAGGTTGGCTCTCCGTAAACGGATTAATCCTACCATATTTTGCCTCGATTTCTGGAACCACCTCTATGATAGGAAATCCTGTAACGAATTGCACTCAAATTTCAGTGTTTTGATGAATAGATGAACACCAATGGCTCAGATGCAACTCGAGATGCGCTCTTTGTGTAGAGGCCCTAAGACCGTATAATGGTATTTGATATGACCAGATCGTTGAAATTTACAATTGAAATTCATTGAGAACTTTTCGTGATTGGCATCGCTTATGTTGATGGATGAATTCAATTAACAGAAAATCGCGATCCCGCAGAGTCTGCTCTACTTCGTGTTGGATTTAACAATCTTTATTATACTTCGCAATGCTTTCAAAGCTCGAGAAGTCGCAATAACTGGACGACGCTCTGTCTTTTCAAAAACCCAACTTTGCTAGTAAATCCGCTTCAATCGGCTTCATCAGCTATTGGGATGATTCAAACGGCATTCTCTTTGAAATTGTCTCAGCTACACGATGCGCCCCCCCTGTTTTGCCCTAAACTCGAGGTGGTAGAGGGATAGAAGCCCCCCCCCCCCCAAGAACAATGATATTATCCGGAACAAAACATACACGTGATGAGTCCCTCGTTCTACTGCCAACTTGAATATACTTGGAGTACATTTTGGGACCCTATAGTTGAATTTTGGGCCTATCCTGAAACCTCGAGTCACTGCTATGGATTTTAAGAGCGATTTTCAGCCAGAAATAGCGATGAATTCTGAGATTATTTCACGAGATTTTCAGTTAACTCTCGAATTCAGAAATTGCTGTTGAGATTGATGAGATGCGTTTTGAGCTAGGAACGGTTGAAAATGCCATTCCGCCTGATCAAAGTCATGGATTTCAGCTCGGATTTCCTATGACTGTCAGCTCAAAAATACTTGGAGTGTACTCTGAAAAGACTGAACATGATTTTGACATCAATCCCGAGTCTAATAACTACTGCAGGATGATTTATGACCGATATCAGGCCAGAAAAGCTAGAAAAAAATTTGACGTTTGGGAAGAAGATATTAATTTTAGATGTAGGAGAACTTTACTGCCAAAAAGTTAAGGCTAACCGTACATTCCAGTCCTCCTTCACAAAATTCCAAGCTCAAGCCCGAATCTGGGCATTGCTGCTGAGAGCTCTGAGATCGATTCTGAGCCAGAAGCGTGAGATGAATTGAGCAAATTTATGCGTGATTATGGATCATAGGTTGGAAACTGCTCTACTGCCACATGAAAAGTGGTCACATTACAATCCAGGGTTATTCAACAAAATTTTAAGCATGATCTGAGATCTGGGGATAGCTTCTGAGAGTACTGAATTCAATTCTCATACGTCATGTGCCGGGAGTGTGTCAATAGCGTTGCAAATCATCCCGATTGGCCGATTTTCGCTCAGAATTCCTACTGCTGCCAGCTTGGGAATACTTGGAGTATACTCTGTGATTACTAGATAAGATTTTGACCCCAATACTGAGTCTGAGAGCTGCTGTAGTGAGATTTAGAACCGGTATTGGGTCGAAAAAGGCTGACATATACGGCACGTTTCGCGCAAAATGATGATATTAAGGTGAATAGAAGAAGTACTGCCAACAAATCAACAATTGCAACCAATTCTGGATCTTACTCACAGAATCTTGAGTCACCTCCCACAGCCGAGAATCGCTACTAAGAGCACTGAGATCAATCCTGATTCAGCAGCATTTCAGAAGGGTAGGAAATTCCGCATAATCGTGGATTATAGGCCGAAAATCGTCCTACTGCCACCTGAACAGCAATCAAGATACATTTTTCGATCAACTGGCATGATTTTGAACAGAACCCCGATTCTTTATATATCTGCTGAGAGGTTTGAGATCGATCCTGAGGGAGAGATGGCGAAGTGGCACTAGAAATGAACCAGATTGGATGATTTTAACTCCCAATAAGTACAATTGCTACCCCAGGAATATATGAAGCACAATCTAGGATCACAGACAAGAATTTCTAGCCAAATCTTGTATCTGCGAATTGCTGCAGAGAAATTTCAGATGCATATTGAGCTCAGTATTGTCGTAAATTTCAGTCGATCCGATGAGGAATAGTAGAATTTTTTTCTTCAATCGTACAACTGTCAAGGTAAGTACCGTTTCATCTCGTTACAAGTCCAACAGTGAATATTTTGAGCCCGGTGACATGCTTCAGAATCACTGCAGTATGATCTGCAATCAAGATTAGGCCGTAATCATCGGAAATCCGTGCGGATCCCACGGAAAATGACGAGTTTCAGAAGGGAAATAATACTACTGCCAATTTCATGAGGAATCCAATACATTTTCGAATTGACTAGAAACATTTCAAGTTCAGCCCCGTCGCTCAGAACCACTGCAGTGCAATTCAAAACCAGTATTGGGCCCCGAAACTTCGGAAATCCGGACGGATTCCACGAGGAACGATGGGGTTCAGAACGGAAATCGTAATGCTGCCAAGTCGCGAGCAATTCCATCGGATTCCATGTTTGTCAGTGAATATTTTGGTCCCGGTACCATGTCTCAGAGTCACTGCCGTGCGATCCGAGTTCGGCATTGGGCCCAGAATTATCGGAAATAATCACAAATCGTATCCAGAATGATGGATTCTAGAAGGTAAATTCTATTTCTGCCAACTCGATGAGGAATTCAGTTGATTTCGTGACCGACTAGGGATATTTTGAGCCCAGTCCCGTCATTCAGATCCACTGAAGTGCGATGTAAAACCAGTATTGGGCCCCGGAATGTCAGAAATCTGTGCGGATCCCACCGAAAATGATACATCTAAGGATGGAAATCGTACTACTGCGACCCTTGAAACCAACCCAGCACATTTTGAATCAGATGAGAAATATTTTGTGCCCAGTCCCGTGTCTCAAAATCACTGCAGTGCGATCTGCGATCGGTTTCGGGCCCAGAATCGTCGGAAGCTTCTGCGGAACCTACAGAAAATTACGATCTCTAGGGGGTGAATCGTACAATTGCCAACTGGATGCTGAATCCAGTACATTCTGTGATTGACTAGAAATATTTTGGGCCCAGTCCCGTGGCTCCGAGTCACTGCAGTGCGATCTGAGATCGGTAGTGGGCCCAGGATCATCGGGAATAACAGCAAATCGTATTCAGAATCATGTATTCTAGGGGATAAATCCTATTCCTGCCATCTCGATGAGGAGTCCAGTTCATTTTGGGATCGACTAGGAATATTTTGAGCCCAGTCCCGTCTCTCAGATCCACTGCAGTGCAATGGGATACCAGTATTGGGCCTCGGATCGTCGGAAATCCTCGCGGATCCCACGGAAAATGATACATCTTCGGATAAAAATTGTACTACTGCGACCCTTGAAACCGACCGAGCACATTTTGAATTAGAAGAGAAATATTGCGTGCTCAGTTCCGTGTCTCAAAATCACTGTAGTGTGATCTGCGATCGGTATTGGGCCCAGAATCGTTGGAAACTTCTGCGGGTCCTTCAGAAAATGACGAATTCTTTCAAATATTATCGAAATTCGTACTTCTTCAAGCTCAAATTGGGGAGATCCAGTCTTGTACTGATGGAAATGGATAATGCCATTCCGGAGTACGCAGCACGACCTTTAGAATGAATCCTGGTGGAGTCCTTCTTGGCCGAGTCAGTGCATAGTAGTTCCACCAACAAAAATATGGGAAAAATTCTCCATTTCATACAGACTTGAAAAAAAGTCTCCCAGTGCTTCAAAGAGATTAATCCAATAGTGACCTGTACTTGGAACCCGGATACCGGGACCTTGTCCTCGTAAGAATTGAAGTGGTGGAATAACACTTCATTTCGACCCAACCTTGATTAACTATTGATAACGTCTCTCACCGTGTGTAACAGTGTTGAGATTATTCTCCTCATTCTTTGATAGACCAAATACTTTCCCTGGGCGAATTTACAACTTTCAATGTAAATTGAATCTCAGTGGGCCGTGAGTGGACCACTATTGTTGACGAGTAGCAATACAATCAGCTCAAAGAGCATATAAAGAATCACGGAAGAGTTCATCCATGAAATTTTCACATCTCGATTCTTTGGAAAGTCTTAGGTTCGAATTTATAGTCGTAATTCGGAGTTCGGATGAGCATATCCAAGGCGCCACAACCGCCAGTCCTGATAGATAGGCAAACTCGCCGCACCGATTCCGGCGCCTCGGATTCGCTTATCCGGACTCCAGATTACGGCTATAAATTCGAGCCTAAGATGTACAGGGAATCGCGCAGATATCAGAACTGTGTCCGCGAGGTTACTCATAACGATAATGATCTTACGTCTTGGTTTGATATCGCTCAATGCACGAGGAATGGAGAAATGTTCATAAATATATATAACCAAATGCAAATATTTTCATGGAGTGGTTACATCAGATGTAAGCAGTGAACACTCCACAACTTCTCCTTTATAGATTCTGTTATTGAATGGAAGATCCGTTCAGTTTTTTCTATAATCGAAGGCTCATAGATACGACTACATATTATCGTTGGAAGAAATAGGAGCAATACGGATGAAGAATGTATCAAACTGATATTTGTACTCGATTTATATGATCAAGCACTGTATTTATCACTGGCGGGAATTACAAATGATTGAATTTCAATTGATCGGCTTTTGCCAGTAGCATTGCGTCAACAAATTTCGCTGACTCATGCCATAGATCGAGTTGGATTACTTCAACTCGAACTATGCCCCTCCAAGCCTCGTATGGTTGCGAGGTTTACTTGGAGGATTTTGATGGGAAGTGTAAGGGTGTGAAGAGACATACGGAAAAAAATTTTGACTACACTAGATTACAGTGCGTTTCGCAATTCCTCGTCAGATCTGGCTTGTCAAGGGGACAGACGATCTGCCGAGGTTAGTCCCCGACGCACTTGGCCTGAGTGGCCGAACGTCGAGCTCTTAAACGGCTTTATATATGAAAGTTTCACATGCGCAAGCGCTTGCGAGGAAGGTGATTTTAACCCGCTATTTCAATGTATGGTCGCAAGTGAACCTCGCAACCATACGAGGCTTAGAGGTGCATAGCTCGAGTTGAAGTAATTCAACCCAATCTATGACATGAGTCAGTAAAATTTTTTGACACAATGCTACTGGCAAGCCGATCAATTGGAATTCAATCATTTGTGATTCCCGCCAGTGATAAATACAGTGCTTGATCATATCGATCGAGTATAAATATTAGTTTGATATATATCCGACAGTAGGCTGAAAATCTGTCGAGTCGATTTCATATGGAAATAGCGGGTTAAGGAGGCTCCGTCGTTGGGTAACGTATCACGAGCATTCGGGGCCCCGCGCCTACTAACACAAGCGTCAGGCTCCGAGTGCGCTCGCTCACCAACACACATACACAACCCAAGCTCGCGCTCGCGCAAGCGTGCCAGCGGTCGAGCAGCCACTGCACACCTGTTTTTCGACAGTTTTGATTCTTTCGAATGTTTTCCTGCCTTTTACACGTCGGCAACATGCATGTTTTTGAATAAAATTCCATTCATTCATAAATGATCTATGCTTGGACAGTTGCTCGTCGCGGTAACACTGGGAAATTTTGAGATATAACTCATTCCGTGGTCATCACCCATAAGATGCCGTGTTAAATTCCAATACTTTGAGAATTTTTTTCTCGAAAATGAGGTCGGCAACCCGCATAATTTGAAATTGCAATAGATTCCTTGTATCACACACTATGCATCATAATTTTTCCAATTCAGAATGACTTAAAAAGTTTCGACTACTGAGCCTCCTTAAAATCACCTTTCTCGCAAGGGAGGTGACGAGACATTTTCCTGGAGACATCCGCTTTCTTAATAGGAAACATCAAGTCTTCCCTCATCACTATCAAATCAAAGCCTCCTACATCAAACACAAAGCCGTGACTTCCATAAATTATCATGAATTGAGAAAAATGGAATCCTGTTACACAATTGAGGAATGATTCTTCGTAGAAATGGTGTATGAGCTTTTTGGCAATGTGATTGTCGTACTGATTTATTGTGAATTACTTACAGGGTTTCAACTAGTAAGGACGCGTTTCAACGCCTTTTCCTCAACTCAGATCCGCGGATTCTCGATGATGAGAAAGGTGAAGAAACAGAAGAAATGTCCATTGACGGATGAAATATTGTCGCTGATTCAGACACGAGCCGATGAAACAATAGACATCGTGAGAGATGCTGATCAGTATCCCATTGATGGCTTACGATTTGCTGAGACAGGTCCAATGGATCGAGAAATGCTGATGATACTGAATGCGACGATGATATTGAACACGATGGTGATGACTATGGTAGTAGCCACACTGTAGATCGTGACAGCGATGACAGCTCAAATGACGAAGAAGATGTAGAGAGTGACCCTGAGTACATTGATTACGACTGAAGCAATTACTTAGCATTCCCTATGGTTTTGTCTAGTACTTATTCGTTATATATATTATCCACATTAACTCGATCTCGTAGGACTAGGGGGTGATATCGAGTGGTAGGATCAGCTTTTTGGTGCAAATCGTTCATTTGCTACGTTTCGCCATCAAGATTTGATGGCCTCATCAGGCTAGAAAATTTGAACACAACCACATGGGATATTTTTACACGAGGAATTGGTTTACAAAACACACTATCTCTAACAGTAACAAACCTTAAATTGCTGACGATTCTACATTTGGAATTTTAAAATTCTCTCAACAGATATAGATCTGCTGAACGTCATGTTGTCGAGCAGTTTTCTTGACTGACTATCTGATACATTACATCGAATGAGTGGAAAGCATCGTGGTAGAAAGAGACGGGGAACGAAAGAGTGAGAGAGGAGTATTGGATTACAAAGGGTAGGGAGGTGGTCAGCTGAGCTTGAAAAGTGTTGGGAAGCGGGAGTTTCACATGTGAGAAGGAGAGAGACAGGAAGAGAGGAGAAGGATGAGTGGGGCCGTTCAATCAGTGGGGCGAGAACATAGATAGCTATATAGTAAGACTTTGGTAGATTCGATTAAGATTTTGTACATCGTCTTCGAAGTTACTGTTATTGCTATCAGAATTTATAAAGAGCATTTCTGAAAAAGATCTCCTATAAAAATTCGGTTCTTTGTCTAAAATTTTGGTATTGTTCCAGTCCAACTCATGATTATCCTCGTTCATATGAAGCGAAACAACTGAATTTGGTTGTTTGAAGTCTATATGTTCTTCCACTCTGACTGATAGTGGCCTCTTTGTCTGCCCTACATATGATGCTGGACAAGATGTACATTGCAACTTATACACTACTTCTGTGGAGTCAAATTTTGGAACTACATCTTTCCCCATCTTACAATTTCATTCAGACTTCTCTTTATCTTTGGCAATGTAATGGTATTGAATTTTTTGAGTATCTTAGAACTTCTGTTGAAAAAATTACCATTATTAGGCGTGCATACTTTTAACTGTGAAGCAAAGGTTCGTTTTCGAATGGGATCAACGGTATGATTAGTTTTTTGGTGGTTCAATCTTCGGCAGATGCACTCAATAATAAACTCGATTGGATAACCATTATCAGAGAGAAGTTTTGTCACCGTGGCTATATTTTTTCGTTGGAATATGTGCCAATCAAGTGCAACGATTAACTAAATTATGAATGATATTTTTCTTCTGCTATGTGGTATGATTCGATTTATAGCTCAAAATCCTTCCAGACGAAGTCGGTTTTTGAAACCAATTCGTGATGACATTTTTTTCTTCTCTGATGATGGATATGTCTAGAAAATTGATAACTCGTTCTTGCTCAATCTCATAAGTGAATTTCAAATCGTCATCATATTCATTGAATGTTTTGACGACGAGATCTAAATGTTTTTTTTTTCACACAGAGCAATGTGTCATCTACATACCTGTAGTAAAATAGAGGGACGCATTGATGTCGGTCTTTTAGGATCTTGAGGCAATCGGTTTCCAGGTCATCCATGACTAAGTTTGCGAATAAAGGTGGGATTGGAGATCCCATTGGTGGACCGAAAATTTGTCTGTAATATCGATGATTAAACTTGAGAAAAGTGTTGTCAAATAGAAATTCAACTCCCGCTCGAACTTCAGAAAACGGTATTTTACACTTGTTATGGATGTTGGGAACCTCTTGTCAAGACTATTCAATACAATATTACATATAATCCTCCAGAATTTTCTAATCACGCAATTTTTCTTTCAATTCGAAGCTGTTATTTATGTGTGACTTTGGTAATTTAATGCAACCCTTTAGCTCTTCGAACGAAAATGAGGATAGACAATGCGTAGGATTATTGATCGTTAAAATAATAGGTCTCAAAGGAACATCTCTCTTGTGAATTTTAGGAAGGCCGTAGTATCTAGATATTGACGTATTTGTTTGAGTGAGTCATTAAAATCACAAAATTGGAATTAAAATCCTAAAATTCACAAGAAAGATGTTCCTTTGAGACCTATTATTTCAACGATCAATAGTCCTACCCATTGTCTATCCTCACTTTTGTTCAAAGAGCTAAAGGGTTGCATTAGATTACCAAAGTCACATATCAATAACAGCTTCGAATTGGAAGAAAAATTGCGTGATTTGAAAATTCCGGAGGATTATATATTACTTTCACTCGATGTAAGCTCATTAATTACCAATATACCATGTAATCTTGTATTTAATAGTCTTGACAGAAGGTTTCCGGGCATCCATAACAAGTGTAAAATACCGTTTTCTGAAGTTCGAGCGGGAGTTGAATTTCTATTTAACAACACTTTTTTCAAGTTTAATGATCGATATTACAAACAAATTTTCGGTTCACCAACGGGATCTCCAATCTCACTGTTTATGTAGCACCGATCAAACAATGTCCGCGACAGCACACATACATTCACGCACACATTAGCTAAGCCGTCAAGTGGCATTAGATGCTCAACCGGCAGTAGAACCGACTGCAGTATATATATATAGACATTCAGCCGCTCGGCTATAGGCCTCCCGCGCTGCTCCGGTTCAGTCAGTCTTCTTGTGGATCGTGAACAGTACGCACACTCTCCACCACCTCGAACATGTATCATATTGCTCAATATAGTTTCGCGAACAGTTCAATTAAACCTCTCCTCTAGTTCATTCTGCATTCACCTGAATCCAACCCCGCATATAAACATTTGGTCCTTCGAGCCTTCGGATTAAAAATGCAGTGAATGGAGGAAGTTATCACAGTGATGTGTGAGAACGTGGTGCAAATATTGGTGCGGAGTTTATCCGTCAAGTACAGTTATATTGTGCACTAATTATAGTGCGATGACTCTCAAATACCGTGCGTAAAACTTGCGATCCACACAATTGTGGGAATCGCATGGCATCGTCATCGTTGTGTCAGCACCCACGCCAATGGACAGCCATTTTGTCCTTAGTGCTCCAAACGGCAAGTGACGCCAAGCGGACCATATAAAGAGAACGCGGCAGCCATCTTAAGAGCAAGCATGCTTCTTCTTCAACGTCGCAGTTAGCAGCAGATGAGCTGCGAGTCGGCGACATAGCGGCGCCACAACGACGGCGGCCTTCACATTCTTGTACAACATAACAAGCGCGAAGCGTTCTCGACAAGAGGCAAGGTCATCGTTCGGTGAGTGAGTTGTTTACTCTTTCCTACGTTCTCTGGGGATGTTTCGCTGCCTGCCCTGCCCCCTCCCCTCTCGTTAGTCGGAACCGTACTATGCTACATTTTGCGATGAATATTTTGAGCTTCCCTTCGTGTTTGGGAGGGACAGTATATAACTGATCAATATATTCTAACGATCGTTACATTTTCATGATTTTTCATTCATTGCGAGATCACCAGACAACGGCCGATCATCATATTTAACGAATAATACATCGTATATTCGTGTTACTCGCGACACATAGTTAGTCGAATTAGTTTCGTTCTTCATGTCAACACTCAGTTTGAGCATTTGAGGAGATTCTCCATTTTGAGGACTCAAGTTGACGCGCTGATAACACTCATTTTGAGCATTCGAGGAGATACTCCATTTTGGGCACTCGAGTTGACATGACCACAACCATTTTTGGCCATTCACAGATCTGGTAGAGTGCGATTCTCGTAGATCCTGTAGAGTGCAATTCTCGCCGATCCTGTTGAGTGCTATTCACAGATCCTGTAGAGTGCGGTTCTCGTAGATCCTGTCGAGTGCAATTTCCGCCGATCCTGTTGAGTGCTATTCACAGATCCGGTAGAGTACGATTCTCGTAGATCCTGTCGAGTGCAATTTTCGCCGATCCTATTTAGTGCTAGTCACAGATCCTGTAGAGTGCGATTCTCGTAGATCCTGTCGAGTGCAATTTTCGCCGATCCAGTCGAGTGCAATTTTCGCCGATCCTGTTGAGTGCTATTCACAGATCCTGTAGACTGCGATTCTCGTAGATCCTGTTGAGTGCGATTTTCGCTGATTCTGTTGGGTGCTATTCGCACATCCTGTAGAGTGCGATATAGTCACTCGGATATCGTCTGAAATCTTACTTCGTCTGAATTATTCGTTCAGACGAGTAAATCGGCGAACGAGTAATTCAACGACTATATCCATTCAATTATACACAATGGCTTCGATTGAGAAGCAACTCAAACTGCAATCGCGCATTGCGAACGCGTATATAAACTTCCAAAAAACAGGCCAAGCTAAGATGACAAAAGGCGCGTGCCTTACCCGGATGAAGGGGTTGGAAGATCACTGGAAAGAGTTTCAAGATATTCATGAGAAGCTATTAGACGATGATGATATTGACGCTTCTCATAACTACTTCAAGAATAATGTGTATGATAGTGTAGAAGAATCATATTTTGCTTCCCTAGGGCTATTGCAAGACTTCCTTTCAAATCTCGACGCGGCAGTACCTACCGGTTCGCGAAATGCTGAAACATCTGAACAATCTGCTACATTCCAAGCCAAATTACCGCCAATTGAACTTCACACCTTCTCCGGTGACATTCAGAGCTGGACGAATTTTCACGATTCTTTTGATGAAATGGTGTTGAAGGAACACGGCTTTGCGAATGTTTATAAAATGAGTTATTTGCGATCCTCACTTAAAGGGGAAGCCGCAGAACTCCTTGAAGAAAGCGCTTCCTCTGGCGAAAACTTTGATTCGGCCTGAAAAAGCGTTAAAGAGTACTACAGCAATAATCGCTTATTAGTCTCTAAATTACATTCAAAATTGATGTCCATGAATAAAATGGGAGCTGATACCGCTTCAGAGATCAGTCGTCTTCGCAACGGAGTGAACAATGTTTTGAAAGCTCTGAAATCATTGAACTGTCAAATCGATACTTGGGACCCCATGGTCGTTTTTTTAGTAGTGATGCGTCTTACTCCTGCACTTCAAAAAGATTGGGAATCTCATGTCGCACAATCAGAAAATCCGAAGCAATGTCCTAGCTACAAAATGCTCGATGATTTCCTCGAAACTCAGAGACTGGCTCACGCTCAATTTGAGAGTGCTAAGGAAGCAACTGAGCAGACAGAGAAAAAACCTAGATCTAGTGCCACCTCCGATTTGAAGAATCAAAACAAGAATCAGAATACTAAACCCAAAGATTCAAAAGCTGTCCACGTGAATCGAAAAGATAAATCAAAGCCTGGACGTGAGCGACCCGTGTGCACGATTTGCGAGGGTCCTCATTTTTTCACCTTTTGTAATACATTCAAGGCAAAATCTGTGCCTGAGAGAAAAAGATTTATAACCTCACTCAAGAGATGTTTCAATTGCTTTTCTTCCAACCATCTCTTGCCGAAGTGTCCTAGTGACGAACGCTGTGCGGTTTGTAATGGAAAAAATCATACGACCATTCATGAAAGTGGTAAGCCCAGTATTCCGAATACCGCTGATCAACTTTCAAAATCGAATACGCCCGCCCAACAATCCAACAGTGCAGCATCTATGTTACAATTAAAATCGAACCACGTCAATAACATTATTAATAAAGATGACAATAATGGGGAGATTTTCATAGCAACTGCTCGAATCTTAGCTGAATCTACATTTGGTTCGTCACACGAAATACGGGCAATTGTGGATCAGTGCGCACAATCTTCATTTATTTCAGAAGGCTTATGCCAATTACTTTGGTTGAAGAAAAAACCCGTTATGGTACCTACTACGACAGTTGGCGGTAAAAGTGGCCCTGTATGCAAACACGTAGTGGAGGTGACTATACGACCTCGCTTTACTTCCGATAAGAAATTCATAGTGTCAGCTTACGTGATTCCTAAGGTTACCCAATATCAACCCAACTTTCTATTCAATGGGGATTGGAAACATTTGAAGATGCTGCGCTTATCAGACCCTAATTTTAATAAACCCGGGTTGTTGATATGTTACTTAGTGCTCAGATCTACGCACAAATCATACAACAAGGTTTACGTAAGATCCGAAAGGGCGATGCTCCTATAGCTATGAAATCGCATTTCGGCTGGATAGTTTCTGGTTTTTCGATGTCTCAAAAATCGTCGCGACCGACAATAAATTTGTGTCTTAATGACACTGTTTCTCAACTCAATGAAACTCTCCGTTCGTTTTTCGATCGCGATGAGATTCCAAAGGAACGTTTCTTGTCGGATGATGAACAAAAATGTGTTAAACATTACAATAATAATGTGAGTCGCACAGAAACCGGCAAATATATCGTCAAACTTCCACGGAAACCCAACTTTCCAGAGTCAGGTATTCTAGGAGATTCTTACTCCAAAGCACTTCGAGTTTTTCTTAGTCTGGAAAAGAAGTTTGCAAAGAATCCTGAATTCAAGAACGCGTATGTCAAATCAATGCGAGATTACTAATCGCAAGGTTCCGTGCGCCCAATATTCACTACCAGTATCCCTGATGATCAATTCTATTCTTTACCTCATCACAGAGTTATCAAAGAGAATAGCTCGACAACTCCAGTGAGAACAGTTTTCAATGCTTCAATGATCACTGATGAGGGTTACTCGCTCAATGACTATCTCTATTCAGGTCCGAATTTGCTACCTGAATTAGTTGATTTATGTACCCAATGGCGTAAGTATCCTCATGCTTTTGTGGCGGATATAAAACAAATGTTTTTACAAATTGGCGTCCATCCAGAGGATCAAAACCTCCAAACTATTCTGTGGCGAGAGCACCCCAGTGATGCAATAATGAAACTTTTGTTGACCGTAGTGACATTCGGCTATACGAGTAGTCCCTTTTTAGCCATTATGACTCTTAAACAGTTTGTCAAAGATGAAGGTAAACATTTTCCGAGCGCTATTGAAGTAATCAATGAAGAGAGCTACATGGATGACGTAGTATCTGGTGGCTTCTCAATTGAGGAAATTTTGACTAAGCAATCGGATACAACTAACCCCCTAAAATCTGGTGGGTTTGAGTTGAGAAAATGGCTCTCAAACACCCCCGAACTCACCGATAAATTACCAAAAAACGTGTTAGCTGCGGACGACCCTTTGCAAGAGGACTCTTTGGTCTCAGTGCTCAGTATAAGCTGGTGTCCCGCTAATGACATTTTCGAATTCCAATCGTCAATTGACCCCTTGACGGTTTCGCTGACAAAGCGTATTGTACTTTCCAAAATTGCTAGGATCTTTGACCCACTGGGCTGGATAACTCCGGTGATCATCACCGGTAAAAATTTCATGCAGCTGCTGTGGATAAAAAATGTACCTTGAGATCAGGTACTACCGGATGAATTCACCAAAAAATTTGAGCAATGGTATTCTTCCTTGACTCACCTTTTAGACTTGAGAATCGCACGTTACTTGGGTATAACAAAAAACGCTCAAAAATACGAGCTACATGGTTATTCCGATGCTTCTAAGATAGCATATGCAGCGGTTGTATACCTACGAGTTCTAGATGATGACTGTAAAGTCACCTTGTTGGGTGCTAAATCAAAAGTTGCACCCATGAAAATCCCCTCGATTCCGAAATTGGAACTATTCGGCGCTTTGACAGTCGCTCAGCTGCTCAACCGATTTGCATCAAAGCTCAAATTTGATAACTTGTCGATTCATGTGCACTGCGATCCATTCTAAGTGGCCGGTTTTAGTTGCCAATAGATGTGCTGAAATTAAGACGCTGATTCTCACTGCCATTTGGCACTACATCAAATCGTCGAAAAACCCTGCAGATGTTGCTTCTAGAGGGTGTTTGGGGAATGAACTCGTCTCGAATCGTCTGTGGTGGGAGGGACCCCCCGACTTGCGAAAACACAATCGCGATTGGAGTCTAACAGGCTATGTCGATCTGAATTTTTCCACCAATCCAGAAAAGTCGACTAATGAAAACATTCAAGTATCTGTGAATACCATAACTTCAGAGACTCCGAAGATCCAAATTTGGGATCTGATGAAACGGTACTCTTCTTCCACCAAACTGATTAGAATCAGTGTATATATCATGAGATTTATTTCAAGAATCGTGAATAGAACGTCTCTCAAAGACAAAGTCTCATGCGTTATTAGCAAGTTTCCTGTTCGTTCAGATCAGCTCATAGACAGCAGTGAAATTCGCCACGCTTAACTTGTCATGAGCTATCTTACTCAGTTAGCTTATTTTCCATTTGAATATAAAATGCTGCAAGAAGGTGAAATTCTACCTAAAGCAAATGCCTTGAAATCCTTGAACCCCGTGCTAAAGGACGATTTGTTGAGAGTAGGTAGCAGAATCGAAAATTCAGATCTATGTGACGATGAGAAATTTCCCGTTATTTTACCTACAAAATCTACTCTGACGGAGCTCTTGATTCGATATTTTCATCACATCACGTTGCACGGTGGTACTCAACTGACTCTTTCTACTAGCAGACAAATGTTCTGGATTATTCGAGGGGAAAGTGCAGTGAAAGTTATTATTGATAATTGCACCAGTTGTCAAAGATACACAGCTACTCCGCAATATCAAATGATGGCAGCTCTACCTCAAGAACGGGTACTGTCTACGCGTCCATTTGAGAAATCAGGTGTAGATTACGCAGGTCCATTTAAGTTGCTAGCTTCAGGCATTCGCGGACAAATTTCCTACAAGGGTTATTTCATTATTTTCATTTGTCTTTGCACAAAAGCAATTCA
Source organism: Eretmocerus hayati (assembly GCA_029851415.1). Classification (NCBI taxonomy): domain Eukaryota; kingdom Metazoa; phylum Arthropoda; class Insecta; order Hymenoptera; family Aphelinidae; genus Eretmocerus; species Eretmocerus hayati. Next base: position 132,979,361 of record CM056741.1, on the reverse strand, counting down.
CCTTGAAGCTGTCTCCGATTACACTACAGAATCGTATCTAGCCGCGTTCGACAGATTCACGGCAAGACGAGGACCTTGTGAGTTTCTCATAAGTGATCAAGGTCAGAATTTGGTAGGAGCAGATGCCGAACTTAGAAAAATGTTCACCAAAAATTCACCCGACTCAAATTCCATTTCCCAATCCCTCAGCAATTTCGGGACACAGCGGCGTTTTAATCCACCATCCGCTTCACATTTTGGAGGAATTTGGGAAGCGGGGGTTAAGGCAGTGGAACATCACCTAAAGAGGGTAGTGGGAGAAACAATACTCACCTTTGAGGAATTCACAACAGTCTTTAATCAAGTGGAGGCATGCCTCAACTCTCGGCCTCTCATGCCCCTCAAAAATGACCCTTCTGATCTAGAGGCTCTCACACCTGCCCATTTTCTCATAGGAGAGCCATCCCCACTAATAGTCGAGGACAGAGTTACCAATGACGGAGTGTCACCTCTACGACGCTGGAAAAGCATCACACAAATGGTCCAACAACTTTGGGAACGTTGGTCGCACCAGTATCTCCAGACGCTCCATAAACGAAATAAGTGGACCTCAGTACAACCTAACTTTGCTGAAGGTGACCTGGTTTTAGTAAGGAACGAGATCACACCACCGTCCAGATGGCCACTGGGCCGAATCATCAAGACGCTCCCTGGAAAAGATGGGATTGTTCGAGTCGTGCAGGTGCGCACAGCTACCACCATCCTGGATCGACCGATTGTGAAGTTGGTGAAATTATTTCGCCCACAAAGTGAAGATGAAGAGTGATCTGTGCAGTGTTGCTTAGAATCTATGAATTTTTCGTTTTTTTTTTTTCTTGAAATCAGTGAACAGTTTGGATCATTTTCTCCAGATGAAATTGAATAATGACTCTATATTTTGCACTACAAGTGAACTCTTAATTTTCCACACTTTTATGAAATCCTTTGTTCATTTCAATGAAATCTATTCTTTTTTTTCTCGAGGTGGGAGGATGTTCATGTAGCACCGATCAAACAATGTCCGCGACAGCACACATACATTCACGCACACATTAGCTAAGCCGTCAAGTGGCATAAGATGCTCAACCGGCAGAAGAAGCGACTGCAGTATATATATATATATATATACATTCAGCCGCTCGGCTATAGACCTCCCGCGCTGCTCCGGTTCAGTCAGTCTTCTTGTGGATCGCGAACAGTACGCACACTCTCCACCACCTCGAGCATGTATCATATGGCTCAATATAGTTTTGCGAACAGTTCAATTAAACCTCTCCTCTAGTTCATTCTGCATTCACCTGAATCCAACCCCGCATATAAACACTCACCTTCATTCGCAAACTTAGTCATGGATGACCTGGAAATCGATTGCCTCAAGATCCTAAGAGACCGACATCAACGTGTCCCTCTATTTTACTACAGGTATGTAGATGACACATTGATCTGTGTGGAAAAAGAGCACTTAGATCTCGTCGTCAAAACATCCAATGAATATGATGACAATTTAAAATTCACATATGAGATTGAGCAAGAACGAGTTATCAATTTTCTAGACATATCCATCATCAGAGAAGAAGAAAATGTCATCACGAATTGGTTTCAAAAACCGACTTCGTCTGGAAGAATTTTGAGCTATGAATCGAATCATACAACACAGCAGAAGAAAAATATCATTTATAATTTAGTTGATCGTTGCACTTTATTGGCACATGAAAAATTTCATCGAAAAAATATAGCCACGGTGACAGAACTTCTCTCTGATAATGGATATCCAATCGAGTTTATTAATGACTGCAATTGCCGAAGATTGAACCACCAAAAAACTAATCATACTGTTGATCCCATTCAAAAACGAACCTTCGCTTCACAGTTAAAAGTATACATGCCTAATAATGGTAATTTTTTCAACAAAAGTTCTAAGATACTCAAAAAATTCAATACCATTACATTGCCAAAGATAAAGAGAAGTCTGAATGAAATTGTAAGATGGGGAAAGATGTAGTTCCAAAATTTGACTCCACAGAAGTAGTGTATAAGTTGCAATGTACATCTTGTCCAGCATCATATGTAGGGCAGACAAAGAGGCCACCATCAGTCAGAGTGGAAGAACATATAGACTTCAAACAACCAAATTCAGTTGTTTCGCTTCATATGAACGAGGATAATCATGAGTTGGACTGGAACAATACCAAAATTTTAGACAAAGAACCGAATTTTTATAGGAGATCTTTTTCAGAAATGCTCTTTATAAATTCTGATAGCAATAACAGTAACTTCGAAGACGATGTACAAAATCTTAATCGAATCTAACAAAGTCTTACTATATAGTTATCTATGTTCTCCCCCCACTGATTGATAGGCCCCACTCATCCTCCTCCTCTCTTCCTGCCTCTCTCCTTCTTACATGTGAAACTCCTGCTTCCCATCACTTTTCAAGCTCAGCTGACCAACACACCTCTCTTTGAATCCAATACTTCTCTCTCACTCTTTCGTTACCCGTCTCTTTCTACCACGATGTTTTTCACTCATTCGATGTAATGTATCAGATAGTCAGTCAAGAAAACTGCTCGACAACATGACGTTCAGCAGATCTATATCTGTTGGAAGAATTCCAAAATTTCAAATGTAGAATCGTCAGCAATTTAAGGTTTGTTACTGTTAGAGATAGTGTGTTGTGTAATCCGATTCCTCGTGTAGAAATATCTCATATGGTTGTGTTCAAATTTTCTAGCCTGATGAGGCCACCGAATCTTGATGGCGAAACGTAGCAAATAAAGGATTTGCACCAAAAAGCTGATCCTGCCACTCAATATCAGCACCTAGTCCTACGAGATCGAGTTAATGTGGATAATATCTATGAGTGAATAGGACAAACGAATACAAAGAATTATCAACAAATTACTCGTTATATACTTCATGCTGTCCTTCCTGGGATTTCATGGATTAAACGATGGGTATCGCATACGACTCAGCATTTTGATACCATTCAACTAATATCCCCGCGATGACAGGAAGACATCATGTGAATATGGAGGGCGGTATCTGTAGAATATCGCCAGTCCGTTCCAATCAAGTACGGGCCAGGGGAGGGGGAGGAGAGCTACGAGTCTTTCAGTACATTTCATATGGGTCGTCAATGATCATAACAATTCATGAGTCATTGCTAGTGCACCGTGTGATATGATGGATCAAGAGTACCTCTACGTGAGGGATCAATCGCACGCAATAGATATCCAATAGAATGATTTAGACTCAAATCGACCCAGGATCGATCAGAAACGATTCTGAGATATTGGCCAGGGCCGAAGGCATACCCAGGAGAACTCAAAATGTGCCTTGATTGTTTCCAGATTGGCAGTGGGAGGATTCATCCCGTGAAGTTGACCTTTCTCTATCGAATCAGCAGCCATTTCTGACCGTTCCAGGCCCAATGCGAATCGCAAATCGCTCTGCAGTGACTCTGAGACACGAGACCGGGTCCAAAATATTTCGAGCGCAACTCGGGTGTACTTGATGAGTTACCAATTTGGCAGGAATACGATTTCAATCCTAACATGTATCATTTTCCATGGGATCCGCACGGATTTCCGCCGATCCGGGGCCTCATACTGGTTTTACATCGCACTGCAGTGGATCTGAATAACGGGACTGGGCTGAAAATATTTCTAGTCGATCCCAAAATCAACTGGATCCCTCATCGAGGTGGCAGGAATACGATTTACCCCCTAGAATTCATGGTTCTGAATACGATTTGCAATGATTTCCGATGATTCTGGGCCCAATACCGATCTCAAATCGCACTGCAGTGACTCTGAGACATGGGACCGGGCCCAAAATATTCACTGACAAACATGAAATCCGATGTATTACGATTTTCGTTCTAAACCTCATCATTTCCCGTGGAATCCGCACGGAAACCGACGTTTCGGGGACCGATACTGGTTTTAAATCGCACTGCAGTGATTTTGAGTGACGGGACTGGACAGAAAATATTTTTAGTCGATCACAAAATGTACAAGGTTCAGGAGTAGGATTAGCCCCCTGGAAATCATCATTTCCTGTAGGGTCGGCAGGAGTTTTCCACAATTCTGGGCCCAATACCGATCGCGGATCGCACTGCAGTAATCGTCAGACACGGGACCGAGCCCAAAATACTTCTAGCGAAACTCAAGATGTCCTGAGTCCATCATTAGGTTGGCAGGAGTAGGTTTCACTGCCTAGAAATCACCATCTTTTGTAGGTTCCGCAGGAGCTTCCGACGATTCTGGGCCCAATACCGATCGCAGATCACACTGCAGTAATTTTGAGACATGGGACTGGGCACAAAATATTCCTCTTCTGATTCAAAATGCGCTGGGTTGATTTCAAGGTCCGCAGTAGTACGATTCCCATTCTAAGATGTATCATTTCCGTGGGATCCCCACGGATTTCCGACGTTTTGGGGCCCAATACTGGTTTTAAATCGCACTGCAGTGGTTCTGAGCGACGGGGCTGAGCTGAAAATGTTTCTACTCAATTCAAAAATGTACAGTTATCTCTCTTTAACACGAATTTTACGGAACAGGAATTTTGTTCGTGTTATCAAGGAGTTCGGGTTAACCAGAACGCTCCAGTCACTTCTTAACACGAACTAATTCGTGTCAACCCATTAACACGAATTAATTCGTGTTAACAGGGTAATATGCGATAGATGGTGTTGAAAGAACAGATCGGAGTCTTTCTGCTATTCTGTAGGTAGTATTGATTGAATTTGGACAACTACAATTCCTATCTAACAAGGGGAGTCTTCGGATCCTGAAATCTCACCCAAATTTTTTCACAGTTTCGTACCACCTAGAATATAAAGAATTTAAAGCAACTCTGTCAAATGGGCCTCCTGTTCTGAGCTACAGCCAGAAATGTCAACATTGTTAGTAGATCTATAGATATCACTTCTTAACATGGGCCTATATGGGAAATGCCAATGTCATGGGCTGTAGCTCTGAACGGGTGGCCCATTTGACAGAGTTGCTTTGGGTTCTTAATATTCTAGGTGGTACGAAACTGTAAAAAAATTTTGATGAGATTTCAGGACCCGAAGACTCCGGACTCCCCTTGTAACTTTTATTATTATTATATTTTGGCACCACCATGGCACTTGTTTCCTCTTAGATTGAGTGTACTGTTGGGGAGAAGATTGTAATGTATCCCACCTTCATCGATATTGAGAGTATCTCGAGGAGCAAATTTCTTCCTAGTTTCTGAAAAATCTTTCCCCCTGTTGTTCGCGTCTCTTTCGTCCACTTTTAGAAATTCACCGCAGATAACTTGGGATAAAATATGTTTATGATTTTGAGAATTCTCCAGCCAACCACTCGAAGCTTCAAAATTTTCGATGCGTAAATTTTTCGCAATCGGTAAATAAAGCTTTCTCTCGAACTATCCCGCCAGTCACTGGAATGTTTTTTTCCCGCTCTCTGCAGAACCATTCAAATAATTCCTCTTCCAATTCATCATTTTTCGCACCATGCAAGCGTTTCACTTTCGGCAACTCAATTCTTGATGATGCGGCGTTCCGAATCTCATCTTTCTGTGATATGATCGTTGATAATGTAGATCTTGGAATTCCAAAACTATCAGCTATTTTGCTCTTCTTCTTAACAGACCGATCGACTCCATCCAGTATCTCAAGTTTAGTGCTCAAATCAATACACGACTACTTGCGCGGCTCACTCATCACGATGTACTGAGCTGTTCCTCGCGGACATTGACTCTGTTTACAAATTTGAATCCGTATTAACCAAGATCTTGAGTCAGACGGGACCGGAAAATCGTTCGAAATTCGTGTTAACTCGAAAAACGTTCATGAGAGCCAATGCATTCTCAACGGGACAAGAATTTCGTTCGTGTTAATGAGAGAATTGGTGTTGAAGGTGTTCGTGTTAACGAGGGATAACTGTATTGGATTCCTCATGAAATCGGCAGTAGTACGATTCACCACCTAGAAATCATCATTTTCTGTGGGATCCACAGAAGTTTCCCACAATTCTAGGCCCAATACCGATCGCAGATCGCACTGAAGTAATCGTCAGACACGAGACAGGGCCCAAAATACTTCTAGCGGAACTCAGAATGTCCTGAATCCATCCTTAGGTTGGTAGCAGTAGGATTCACGCCCTACAATCCATCATCTTTGATAGGACCCGCGCTGATTTGCGAGTATTCTGGCCCAAATATTGGTCCCCGATCGCACTGCAGTAGTTCTCAGGCACAGGAATGTGTCCAAGAAATTCACTGGCAAACTTGGGACTCGATAAGATCGTTGTCGAGTTGGCAGTAGTATGATTTCCCTCCTGAAACTCGTCATTCTCCGTGGGATCCGCACGGCTCTCCGATGATTTCTGCCTAATTTTGATTGCAGATCATACTGCAGTGATTCTGAAGCATGACACCGGGCTCAAAATATTCACTGTTGGACTTGTAACGAGATGGAATGGTACTCACCTTGGCAGTAGTACGATTGAAGAAAGAAATTCCACTATTCTTCATCGGATCGACTGGAATTTACGACAGTACTGTGCTCAATATGCATCTGAAATTTCTCTGCAGCAATTTGCACATACAAGATTTTGCTAGAAATTCCCGTCTGTGGTCCTAAATTGAGCTGTATGTATTCATGGAGTAGCAGTAGTACTTATTGGGAGTGAGAATCATTAAATTTGGTTCATTTCTAGTGCCACTTCGCGATTTCTGCCTCGGAATCGAGCTCAAAGCTTCCAGCAGATATATAAAGAATCGGAGTTCTGTTAGAAATCACGAGAAATGATCCCAAAATGTAACTCGATTGTTATTCAGGTGTCAGTAGGACGATTTCCGGCCTATAATCCACGATTATGCGAGAATTTCCTACCCTTCTGAAATGCTGCTGGATCAGGATTGTTCACAGTGCTCTTGGCAGCGATTCTCGGGTGTCGGAGATGGCTCAAAATTCTGTGAGTGAGACTCAGAATTGGTTTCAATTGTTGATTTGTTGGCGGTACTTCTTCTATTCACCTTAATATTATCATTTTGCGCCAAACCTCCCGTATCTGTCAGCCTCTTTCGACCCAATACCGGCACTAAATCTCACTGCAGCAGTTCTCAGACTCGGTATCTGTGTCAAAATCTCGTCGAGTAATCACAAAGTATACTCCAAGTATTTCCAAGCTGGCAGCAGTAGGAATTCTGAGCTAAAATCGGCCAATCGGGATGATTTGCAACGCTAGTGACACACTCCCGGCACATGCCGTATCAGAATCGATCCCAGTACTCTCAGAAGCTCTCCCAAGATCTCAGATAATGCACAAAATTTTGTTGAATAACTCTGGATTGTGATGTGACCATTTTCCATGTGGCAGTAGAGCGGTTTTCAACCTATGATTCATAATTACGCATAAATTTGCTCGATTCATCTCACGCTTTGGGCTCAGAATCGATCTCAGAGCTCTCAGCAGCAATTCTCAGATTCGGGCTTGAGCTCGAAATTTTGTGAGGGAGGACTGGAATGTACGTCAAGCCTTAACTTCTCGGCAGTAGAGTTCTCCTCTATCTAAAATTCATATTTTTTCCCACACGTCAAATTTTTCTCTCGCTTATATGTCCTGATATCGGTCATAAATCATCCTGCAGTAGTTCTGAGACTCAGGATTGATGTCAGAATCATGTACAGTCATTTTAGACTGCACACGAGTGTTTTCGAGCTGGCAGTAATAGGAAATCCGAGCTAAAATCCATGACTTTGATCAGGCGGAAGGGCATTTCCAACCGTTTTTAGCTCAAAACGCATCGCAACAATCTCAACAGCAATTTCTGAATTCGAGAGTTGGCTGAGAATATCGTCAAATAATCCCAGAATTCATCGCTATTGTTTTTCAGGAGGCAGCAGAACGGTCATCGACTTAGAATCAACGATTCTGGTCGAATATACAGTGTCTATAACATATTTCTGGATAAAAATCGCTCTTGAAATTCATAGCAGTGATTTCGAGGTTCGAGGATAGGCCCAAAATTCAACTATAGGGTCCTAGAATGTACTACAAGTATATTCAAGTTGGCAGTTGAACGAGGGACTAGTCACGTGTATGTATTGTTTCGGGAGAATTTCGTTGTTGTGGGGGGTGTTTTCGCCGGTGTTGGGGTTTGGGATCCAGGTTACTCGTGACAGGAGGAATGCGAATTAATGATTTTTAGCGAACACTATATTGAGCAAACTGAATACATGCTCGAGGTGGTGGAGAGTGTGCGGCTTGTTCGCGATCCACATGGAGACTGCCCGAACCGGAGCAGAGCAGGAGGCCTATAGCCAAGCGGCTGAATGTCTATAGATATACGGCAGACGGCGGTTCTACTGCCGGTTGAGCGTATCTACTGTCGGTTGAGCGTCTCTACTGTCGGTTGAGGGTCTAATGCCACTTGACGGCTGAGCTAATGTGTGCGTGAATGTATGTGTGCTGTCACGGACATTATTTGATCGGTGCTACATAAACATCCTCCCACCTCGAGAGAAAAATATATTTCATTGAAAATAAACAATTGATTCCATAAAAGTGTGGAAAAATAAGGGTTCACTAGTTGTGAAAAATATATAGTTACTATTCAATTCCACCTAGAGAAAATAATCTTTGATCTCAAAAATAGAAAATTGAAAATTGATCAACATAGTAAATAATCATTCGTCGTTGTCTTAATGCACTTCACTTCTGAATCACTCGGAAGCACATTTTACTCATCTTCTTCTGTCGGGTGCAATGAGCTTGACGATTGAGTGTTACTGCGTTCTTGAATTAATGTAGAATTTGATGTGAACAACATATGATGAACGACATATCCATCCAGGGGCAATCTTGACTCGATCTTGATCATACCGTTGTTGCTGGGGCCCACTGTTCCAAGGTTGTGGGACAATTTGAGCAATAATTTTCCAGCGGCAAAGAATTAATATCTCGTCGCCAGTACTCATGTTTTCGATGGGCAAGGCAGTTGATTTGCCTGATATATTGATATGAGCTGGTATTAGGTCATTTGAATCAGAGAGACCATCACTGGGGGGTACGAGAGACCTGGAGTTGATACATGTCTCTGCTTGGTCGAGGACTGTTGTAAATTCCTCCAAGGTGAGTATTGTTTCTCCCACTACCCTCTTTAGGCGATGTTTCACTGTCCTAACCCCTGGTTCCCTAAATCCTCCAATATAAGGGGCGGCTCGAAGGACCAAATGTTTTCGCCGGTGTTGGGGTTTGGGATCCAGGTTACTCGTGACAGGAGGAATGCGAATTAATGATTTTTAGCGAACACTATATTGAGCAAACTGAATACATGCTCGAGGTGGTGGAGAGTGTGCGGCTTGTTCGCGATCCACATGGAGACTGCCCGAACCGGAGCAGAGCAGGAGGCCTATAGCCAAGCGGCTGAATGTCTATAGATATACGGCAGACGGCGGTTCTACTGCCGGTTGAGCGTATCTACTGTCGGTTGAGCGTCTCTACTGTCGGTTGAGGGTCTAATGCCACTTGACGGCTGAGCTAATGTGTGCGTGAATGTATGTGTGCTGTCACGGACATTATTTGATCGGTGCTACATAAACAGGGGGGGGGGGTTTACCGCCTTCACCTCTTCCCCTCGAGTTCAGGACAAAAAAGGGGGGCGCATCGTGTAGCTGAGACAATTTCGAAGAGAATGCCGTTTGAATCATCTCAATAGCTGATGAAGCCGATTGAACCGGATTTACTAGCAAAGTTGAGTTTTTAGTAAGATAGTGCGAACCTCTCTAAACTTCGAGGCTTGTTCCAAAGGGCTGGGACTCGTTAATGATTAATGCACCAGTCTCATATATCTTATTGAGCCATTGTAGATTGTAACTTTGCAAAGATATAAGTATAGCCACATGTCTGGGAGATGCGTGTGTATCCGCATTTGCTCACTAACAGCTATTGGCTTCTCGGCGCGCCGATGAGATAAGCTCGCACGCTATACAGATCGTGCGAGCATGCGTCGTTTCGCGGGCGTGCGTCGTTCCCTCTAGCCGCAGCACAACTCAACGCGCGAGAAGATGATTTCGTCATAAAAATATCAACAAAAAACGTCCACGCAGGCAACTGTCGAGCCATGTCGAGTTCCCTGCACTTCAATATTCATAAATTCCATATTTAGCGTCATCAAATATTTGATACAACACCGACACAGTTGGTGGGGTCGCTGAGTGTCAGCTCGGCCTATCATCGAAGTTGAGCATTGTCGGCCGCCGTACTTGGATGGATGACCGCCCATCTCGGTCTAACCAACCTCGACTTGCTGACTTTTCTAATCGATTAGTTGACACTTACACCTCAGCAATGTGAGCGGGAGGCACGAAATGTTACAATTGAGGTGTACATGCTTACGAAACGTGGCATGAGCACCGTAAGGGTAACATGATAAATGTGCCGAACTCTCCGGAAACGGTTTTCTCTCTTCAGGAGTTTTCTCTCGCTCGAGGGGCATGACCCCCGGGCAAATGCGGAGGGAATTAGGTTAGAGTGAGAGGTCGGATCTCAAACTCGCCACGATAAAAACACGAAATGTTAAACCCACGAGATCCGCCCCGATTGTAAGAGTCCATTCGCTGAAGACGACCGTTGAACACACAAAAAGGAAGAAAATATATCTATGACGACGGCAGCGGGTTACTATTTTCCTTCCAATGAGTCATATACTTTCAAGCTATCTTATGACATGAGGAGCTCACTAGGGACTGTGCACTAATTACGTAAGGGCTCGAGGGGAGGGAGGGGGTCGTCCGAAATCTTACGGATCCTTACGATTAATGCGGTGGGGGAGGGGGGGTCCACGAAAATTTTACGTGAGAGTTCAAGTTTTGGTATTATTTGTTTTTTGCACTTGAGAAAGGCTGGAATGCCTCTTTGAATATCACAGTCCACCACTGATTTTTACGAGCGGCATCCGGTAGCTCTCAGCGCCGGCAAGTTTATGACTTGTAGGCGGTACCCATGTAAACAAGTATATATAAGGTTCTACAGATGAGGCACTTTATGGAGTATGTGTCGTGATTTTTGTAGAGTATTTTTCTCGTATTTGGATCACATGTATACACTCTCACGGTTAAAGAATATCCTTCACCTTCGAGACTATTTGGCTTCCACGAGTCGACGCGTGAGAATACCGAATCAGTCTTCTGCCAGTAGCAGAATCGTACACATGTTTTTTTGAAATAAAATACGTGACTTTTAGAGAACAGCTTTTCGACATTTCTCAAAGTTGAGGTGCTCCTCTCTCGCACAAAATACCGATCAAAACGGCTCATTTTCTATCGTGATACATCGCGATTCAACATAAAAAGTTCTAATTATATGCACCAGAATGAATTTAACATTCAATTTGTGTCTCTCACGTGTGTATGAAAAATTAGCGTTCCAATTCGGATAAAATTGAAATAATGCAAGTGTTCTCGTTGAATCATCAGTATGGGCAGAAAACAGAAGAAATTAGACAAGAAAAAAGAAAAAGAGCTACTGACAAGGAGAAATGCTCACCACCAACTTTTTGAAGCATACAAGATTGCCTATCCAAATCGGTCTTTTCAGAGAGCACAACATGAGTCCCAACAAGAATGGGCCATGATACTTGCCGAGTTCACGACCGATGATAAAGCTCTTCTTAATCACGTCAGGAGCAGGCTAGCTTCGCTCATTGGGCAAGAATCGCAACAGGTGACAAAATTCAAGAACCACTTTGTTAATTCGAAGGTAAGTCAATTCAACAGATCACCGTCGTTCTCTCACACTTGTTATTTTTCTGTATGACCAATATTCTTTCGAACTAACGCTTTGTCAGGAGAACATTCGCCTAATAAATCTGCATGTGAGATGGAAAATTTTCAATGTATTACTGAAAACAATCATCATCACTGGATGCGATGAATGTTTATCACCCTTCTGTTCATACATTGATGATATAGATCAATGGGACTCAAAATCACTCATCAGCAGATCGTTTATCATTCCTCGAGAGAAGGGATATTCTTCGAGCTTCGAGGCATTTTGATGGGAGAACTGACAACTTCCATCCGGGGAAATGGAACCAGACCTACGGATAAACTCAAAAAACTAGGCTGGAATTGATTTTGGGGGTACACATCATGATTCTGAACGGAATGTCACATGGTCTTGGCGATCCGTTGGAGGAGTGCGAACCAGAGAATGACAATCGTCGAAAAAACTTTTTCCACAAGAGACCACGCTATCGTTCTCATCTTGAGAAAATATCAATAAATACGAACCTCCAGGCATCCACTCCCCTTCCCCCCTCCGACGATACTCTAGGCCAGACTTCAAAGTTAGGGTCGCATCTCCCTTTGAATGATATGTATGATTTGGATCTATTTTTACGAGACTCGTTCGATTGATTGTAAGCTCGAAATATCGGTGGTTCATTACTCGAAAATTAGAAAGTAGTCAAATACTCCTTCGATCTACTCGGGGATTCGAGATTAAGCATGTGGCTTCCTTCTGAGATTAATACTTCCAATAACGTTTCCATCAGGCTAACCATACTGGTATAGCAGAAGAGAGCAACTTAGTCGAGTCGAATGACACGGAGAGATTGGAGTTGAATGACGGGGCTGGTGATCCATCGCACAGTGTTCCTCTTCCACAACCACCAACTCTTCTTGATGGGCATTCTGCAGATCAAAATGAGCAATCAGTAGCACCGACAGTTGCTTCCTCAAACATATTGAAACGCTCCTACCCGACACCCGCTCAAGATGATTGTGGGATGAAAATTCAGCCTTAGAAAGTAAGTTGAATGCCCAAATTTTATGCAGAGATACCAGCTTGGGACCTGTCGATCAAATGAGTATAGTTGACACTCGAAAGAAATTAGAACAAGAGAAACAAAAATTGCGAACCAAAATGAAGAATGTTCAGCATCAACAGACGTCGAGGGATGCCCGAAAAAGAAGTCAAGAGGCCCGGAATGGAGGAGCCATTCGGAAAGTTGGGAGGCCACGAATTGAAAAGAGTCAGGCTGGAATTTTGGAATGTGCCGAAGAAATTGCAATCCATGGAGCAGGAGCGCAGGACCGCCGCCGGTTTGACGAGATCCGACCAGTCCAATCATTGGATCAACTTCATGAAGTACTACTGACTATGGGCTACCAGATATCACGTTCAGCTCTTTACCTTCGCGTCTTGCCTAGAAACTCCCTTAGTCGAGAGGGTAAAAGACACGTGAAGACAGTTCCGATCAAATTCAGTAAAGCTCAAAACAACTCGACCAAATGGCACCAAGACGCACTTTTCTGCACTGCATCGATTAGGTCTCTGGAATCACTAGCATCTATGTTGGGACCTCACATGGTATTTTTCCTGTCTCAGGATGATAAAGCTCGCGTGCACATTGGAGTGAAAGCTGCCCAAAAGCAGTCGGCTATCTTGATGCACGTTGAATACAAAGTATCTCTTCCTGATCATGATTTTGTTGTCGGCAGTCGTCACAAATTGATACCATCAGTATATGCTGGTATTGTGATTAAACCTCGAGGTTGGGGCGATCCCAAGTCTGTGACCTATTCCGGCCCAACGTATGTGGCTATTCGGAGTAGTAAACATGACTCATCAACCGCTGCAAGCCACGCTCTAGATTTCGAACGGTTGATAAAACTTGACATTTTTCAAAACTTGGCAGAGTTAAATGGATGCGTCAAACCTGTTGTAATCATAACGGCTGACGGTGGGCCCGATGAAAATCCAAGGTGAGTTTATAATCTCAACTGCAATAGTTCGATATTATGCCCTCTATCGTTCAGCTCTTGTTCAAAATTCATTATAGAACAACTTCTCGAAATTCACCCAGAGTCTTTGTAAGACCAGCATTTAAGACTTGTTATATCATCTAGCTCCAAAATTTTCCTGAACTCTATATCAATTATTAATCCGTTTTATAGATACCCAAAAGTTATTTCGTGGGGAATCGAACTATTCATCAGCGAGAATTCGGATGGATTATTCGTCGTAACCAATGCTCCCGGGCATAGTAAATATAACCGTGCTGAAAGACGGATGGCCCCATTGAGTCATCAACTTGCAGGAGTTGTCCTGCGACATGATAGGTTCGGTTCTCATTTGAACAGTAGTGGGAAAACTATAGATAAAGAACTTGAACTAAAGAATTTTGCTTATGCTGGAGAGACGTTATCAGAGTTATGGAATGAGGTGATCCTAGACGATCACCCAGTTCGCGCTGAGTACATCAATCCGTCAGGGAAAATCCACACCCCACCTACTGTGACCGAACAATGGTTCATGAACCACGTTCGCGAGTCTCAATATCTATTACAGGTATCATTAGATTTCTTATAATTTAATTTCATCGTGTCTAACTGGCTTATATCGGTCTGACTAGTTTTGTTCGGGTGTGTCATATCTGCCTTTGGTACTGAGTTAATGGATTTTTTTCAATCTTGACAGATAACCAGATGCGAGGATAGAAGATGCTGTGGGCCTCCGAGAAGTAATTTGCGAACAATTCTCCCTACGGGATTCCTGCCTCCACCAGTTCTTGTTAGACATGAGAGAGAAACAGGCCTTCTAGAGGCCGTGCCTATGGAAATAGAAGATTCGAACGCTCGATTCCTACCATTATTCCAAAGATTAGCTCTCTCTAAATTGAATATTCCCAGACCATTTGCATTTAAAGAGATGCCGTATGATTTGTATTGCCCATCAGTGCGGTCAGAGATATTGGGGAGAACCTGTAGAACTTGTGGCACATACTTCGTAACTAAAGCTGCTATCACAAGACATATGAAAGACTTACAACACTCCATTCCAGTCGGAACCCTTCAGCGATCGAAAATCGTAGCAATCGAGTCACAGAGAAACGAAGAGGTACTCTGTATCATGCAACAAGACGGTACCAATGTACCGACTGCAGACTGGATAATGGAGGATGATATCCAAGATCACGACACTGATAATTGCATTGACAATCGAAGGAAGGAATCAAACGATAATGACTTTTTCCCTGTGATTAACGATCTGCGAGAATGGATGAAAAGTCCGTGGATCCCTGATGACTGAAGTGACAACATTGTATAAATAATGTATTTATCTTCCGAATTTTCTCAGAAAATTGTTGAGTTTTCCATTAATATTTGAGCATCCATTCGTTTGAGCTGCGAATAAACGACAGTCCTGCAAAGAATTAATGGAGAGATTCAACCAGCAAAAATCTTGATTCTTCCTTTCAGACGCCTGAAATTTTTCGAGGTGGATATCTTACGTAAGATTCCGACTGGGGGGAGGGGGTCCTTGCAAAAATGTTACGCTGCCTTACAAAGGGGGGGGGGAGGGGGTCCGAAAACCCGAATTCCGTCCTTACGTAATTAGTGCATAGTCCCCTATATATGTCGTAACCCGATAGAATTTTCAGCCAGATAGCTATCTTCCGCGCTACATAGCTATCGGCCGGTCAATAGAGATCACGACGCGGGAGGTGTCTATCGGGCTGGAATTTTCAGGCCGATAGAATCGTGTTCGGGCAGGTGGCTATCGGGTGCAGGGGTTTCAGCTACATAGCCACAAGGCTAGGACAATAGAGTTGGACGAGTCCAGAATATCTATTGGACTCAATGGTCAGGCCATTACACTTGAAATACTTCATGAACTTATCGGGCTGGTTCAGTGAATTTTCTCAGGCCCATTTTTGCCATTTCTGGTCGTTTTTCGCTATTTTCGAACACTCGAACGTATTTTCATCTTTTTTAGTCCTTTATGGCGCATTTCTCGTTACGACGTACCCTTTTAAGGAGAATATGACCGACCCAACAAACTGATGTCTGGTAGGTCCCATGGTTTTATCCAGAGAGGCCCTAACCAGCGATTCTGCAGCACCTTTGGAAGCGTACAGCTCAAAGTCAAAGCATCGTAGCAAAATTTTGCATCAGAACAAATTCGAATTTGAGTTTTTGCTCGTGTCATTGTCTTATTTTGCGTGAGAGCTAAAGCCGATTAAAATTGGTGATTTCTGCAAAAATGTGAATTTTTGAGTTCAAATTGAAAAGATCCTCTATCTTTCATCGACCCTTATACTATAAGGAAATGTCCTTTCAGATGTCTCGTTGAAATTCCAACAATTATATGATCGTGCTAGGTGGATCCCGATTTCATACGAGCTTTTGCAAAACAGTCAAAGATAACTTTCAAAGCAAATCTTTCTTCATAAATTAGCCGACGTTCGTATCTCTGGCGGCCATTGGAGGGGTCCCAGGGTCACGGATTTGGTACCTTAGCTTCTTCTCATTTCTTGGGCCAGCTGGATATCGTGTTCTACTGCATCAAATTGACTTCCTCAAGGTTCATTCTGAAGGAAATTACACCAGCTATCGATTGAAAAGTCTCCCAAGAGCGTGGACCTCCGTGCTTGCACACTGGCGGCTAGTTCATGAAGAAGAATTTGCTTTGAAAAATTTTTTTGGATGTTTTCAAACAGCTCGTGTGAGATCGGGATCTTCAGAGCACAATCATATTCTTGTTGAACCTCCAACTAGATATCCGAAAGAACATTTTCTCATGGGTTTGGGGTCGACGAAGGATAGAGGATCTTTTAAATTTGAACTTAAAAATTCACATTTTTGCAAAACCACCAATTTCAATCGGCTGTCGCTCTCACGCAAAATAAGACACGAGCAAAAACTCAAATTCGAATTTGTTCTGATGCAAAATTTTGCTACGATGCTTCGATTTTGAGCTGTGCGCTTCCAAAGATGCTGCAAAATCGCAGTTTTGAGCCTTTTTGGATAGAACCGTGGGACCTACCAGATATCAGTTTGTTGGGTCGGTTGCTTTCTGCTTAAAAGGGTTGGTCGTGACAAAATATGCGCCCAAGGGGAATCGAAGATATGCAACTACGTCCAAGTACGAACGAGTGTTCGGAACAAGCGAAAAACGTCCCAAAATGGCAAAAATGGGCCTGAGAAAATTTACTGAACCAGTCCGATAAGCGCATGAAGTATTTCAAGTGTATTAGCCTGACCATTCCAGTCTACTGGATAATCTCGACCCGTCGAACTCTATTGGCCTTGCCTGAAAATTTCAGCCCGATAGACTCTTCCCGCGTCGTGATCTCTATTGACCGGCCGATAGCTATGTAGCGCGGAAGATAGCTATCTGGCTGAAAATCCTATCGGGCTACGACATATACCGCGAGTGTTCAAAGGCTTGTGTGCGATATTCTCGAGGATGTTCTCTACAGTCAACGAGCGTACAATTCGGTATCTCTGAATGTATGCTGAAAAATCGACATGCTCTAAAGAACGTCTCTAATATCCCAAGTTCATGCACATGCTTGCTGAGAAAATCGATGTAAACTTTTAGCATTATGCGCGAATGATTGCACTATTCATGAGCAGTGATACGACATACAGATGTCCAAAAGATATATCGAAAGACAATTCGTGTGTGCTTAGCCCACAATATTCCTCATCTGGACTATTTCTCATCTCTGTAATGCTTTCAGATTACTATCGGTTTAAAAATGATTGACACCTAGAGAATTTCTGCTATCCTGGCTCCAAAAAAAATCGCTAATTTTTTTAACTGGGATAACGTCGAAGCACATCTAGTCGCGGCCATGATGAAATTCTTTTGAAGTCGATCGGATGACAACTGCGGATGTAGCTGTTATCAGAACGTAAAAAAACGCGGATACAAGGCCAATTTCAGAGGTAGCTCGACTTTGGGATGCTACAGCTCTGCCAAAAAAAATTCTGGGGCGCTGCAAAAAATGTAGGTGATAGATATTTGGTTCCCCAATAGCGTCCAACAACAATCAGCCAAAAAAATTAATAACTTTTGGAGATAATCCAGTTATTGTTATCTCGGGATCTATTGAGGTTGAAGACTTGATTCAAAAACAGAAAAATCATAAAAAAAATTTGGATGTCAAATACAAAAATGCAATATGAGATTTTAAATAAACAAACGCGTGGCAAGGTCGCAAAGTTGAAAAAAATTAAAGTTTGCGCCTTTTGTGAGGCTTTCATTGTCCTTTACAGCCGGGGCCCGTAAAATCGTCGATGGGCGAGACTACCTGACCGCGGATCATAAAAGTCGTAAATTTGCGGTCTCGGAGTCAATTAGGGTACCATCAGTCTGCTTCGGCTGCAATAATGAAGCTGAATTTTCAACAAAGAGAGCAATAAAACTATTTCGAACGCGATTTGGGCCTTACGTTACTATTACAAATATCGCAGATTCATCGATGAAGGATTGTCAATGATGAGTCGAACAGTATATCAATGACGCGTGAGTGCAGGTGTCTTTCTCTCTCTCAGAGTTTCGCGATATCTGCATGTAAGTATTCTTTGGCGGATCCTTTAAATGATTGATAATATACGATCAATACTTCATCCACATGATTCCGATGGTGAAAGAGTTGGATATCATCCGTATTGATAAGATGACAATCAACAGTTGAATGATTTTACCATCATCTTGTTCGACCGATCATTTATAGCATCATAGAAGTGAATGTATGTCGTGTTATTGCGCGTTTCGCACAATCAATAATTATCAGTCAACGATCGAACAAGATAATAGTAAAATCATTCAACTGTTGATTTTCATCTTATCAATACGGATGATATCCAACTCTTTCACCATCGGAATCATGTGGATGAAGTATTGATCGTATATTATCAATCATTTAAAGGATCCGCCAAAGAATACTTACACGCAGATATCGCGAAACTCTGAGAGAGAGAAAGACACCTGCACTCACGCGTCATTGATATACTGTTCGACTCATCATTGACAATCCTTCATCGATGAATCTGCGATATTTGTAATAGTAACGTAAGGCCCAAATCGCGTTCGAAATAGTTTTATTGCTCTCTTTGTTGAAAATTCAGCTCCATTATTGCAGCCGAAGCAGACTGATGGTACCCTCATTGACTCCGAGACCGCAAATTTACGACTTTTATGGTCCGCGGTCGGGTAGTCTCGCCCATCGACGATTTTATGGGCCCCGGCTGTAAAGGACAATAAAAGCCTCACAAAAGGCGCAAACTTTAATTTTTTTCAACTTTGCGACCTTGCCACGCGTTTGTTTATTTAAAATCTCATATTGCATTTTTGTATTTGACATCCAAAATTTTTTTATGATTTTTCTGTTTTTGAATCAAGTCTTCAACCTCAATAGATCCCGAGATAACAATAACTGGATTATCTCCAAAAGTTATTGATTTTTTTGGCTGATTGTTGTTGGACGCTATTGGGGAACCAGAAATCTATCACCTACATTTTTTGCAGCGCCCCAGAATTTTTTTTGGCAGAGCTGTAGCATCCCAAAGTCGAGCTACCTCTGAAATTGGCCTTATACCCGCGTTTTTTTACATTCTGATAACAGCTACAGCCGCAGTTGTCATCCGATCGACTTCAAAAGAATTTCATCATGGCCGCGACTAGATGTGCTTCGACGTTATCCCAGTTAAAAAAATTAGCGATTTTTTTTGGAGCCAGGATAGCAGAAATTCTCTAGGTGTCAATCATTTTTAAACCGATAGTAGTTGCCGACGAGAAATTCTTGAATGGGATCTTGGAGTTGGAATACTGAATCTCACGATGAGCACTTGCGTATCGTTTAAAATTCTTCGGAATAAGGGATAACCCATAGAATTCAAAAGATCTCGGTCACATAGTATTTCGACGAGTTAGATGAGTTCAAGGTGATGGAAAAATTAAGAACACAGATGTGATCATAAATTGAGATGACGTACACTAAATTACCCTGTGAAACGGCATTTTGCGGTCCGGAAGCCCATGCACGGTGCTCTTGAACGAACTTCTACTAACAAGTCCCTGCTCCTCCGAGATTCCTGAAGGATCTCTCTCAGCGTCGTTTCTGGATCATTTTCCAAGAAGAATCGAATATTCCGTCTAGCTGTTTTCATTCGAGTCAATCTTTGACATTTTCAACGAATTCACAATATTCATGAGATAAGTTTCTGAATTTTCAACATTGCAATTTCGCAATAACTACTCAAGAATATCACAAACTACATGTCTAACATAAGGCTAGGAAGATCTTTCAAGGATTTTCGTCATTCAAAGATTCTGTCGTTTGAAATAACAATTTCAAATGTAGATGTCTCTGTCGATCACATATTGTCAGGGTAAGAAAATAACAATGTTGTTCTATATCGGTTCACTATATTCATTCGATTGATTGTGTCTTCCTCTCCTATGATTCTTGTATGTTCATAATCACAATCGAGATCCATTTTTTCCCTGGAATAGAAAGAGCCTAACTCGAGGAATTCTGAGGGGAACCGAAATATACACAAATGAGTTCCTCCCTCAGTTTGTTATTTCGCGGATTCGGATATTTCTCACACGTGGCGAGAATTGTATGCACAAACAGCATTTGACAGCTGACTACGAGAGTTGGACTCGTCAGCCGATACTTAGGAGTGATCTCCATCGGCACTAAGATCGCCATGAACCGATTCGACTGCTTGTTTGATAGGAAATTGGGTCCTTCCTTGTTCTTTTTCAACAGAACTCTGCAACATGAATCAACAACTAACGCAGTGTCGAAATGACTCGCTTCCAAATCAAGATAACTTTCACAGAACGCGAAGACATTCGGCTCGAACAATAGATCCAGTCCATTACCGAAACGAGATCACACCACATCCCCAAAACTTTCAAAAACAGCGATGGCTTCCCAAATCCCTTCTCAGAATAAGAAAGACAAAAGGATCTCAGGATTCCTTGAGTTGATTCGTCCGTTTTGAAAAATCACGATTGTCGATTGTGATAATGATTATACAAGGATTATAGGAGGATAGCAGAGAAGGACACAATCAATCGAATGGATTCAGTAAATAAATGTAGGACAGCATTGTTATTCTCTCATATTTACCGTATATCATCGACAGAGACTTCCACATTTGAAATCGTCATTTCAAGAAACAAAAACATCAATTTTTCGAAATTCTTGCAGTATCTTCCTCGTCATAAGTCAAACGTGTAGCTCGTGATATTCTTGAGAAGTTATTGCGAGATCGCAACATTGGACACTAGATAACTCGTCTCATGAATGTGATTGAGATGAGTGGATATATCAGAAATTTCAACGATTGACTAAAACCACACAGCTCGACTGAACATTTTGATTCTTGTAGGAAAATGATCCAGCCATGATGCTGAGGAAGATCCCACAGTAATCTCGGAGAAACAAAGACATTTCAACAAAAGTTGGTTGAAGAGCACCATGCATGTCTATGAACAATCTTGATGTTACACAGATAATCGAACTCGGATCTCATCGAAGTTGGACATTACATCTCAACCAAACTTGGCAGACTGCTTATTAGATTCGAAAGATCACATTGCGCAAATGGGCGTTTCTCTGGAACTTTTACACCTGCTGGAATACAGCTATGGATGATGATATAAGAGAACAATCAAATCTATCGGCTCCAATCGAGATGAAAATATCATCATCCAAGTCTCAAAATGAGATATCTTTGGTCTCTGTACGATCAGAAGGAGTTGTATCATTCTAGCTCACTCTGAGAGAGAAAATGTGGGGAATATCCTGTGGAAATACTTGGTACTCTCGTGCAGTCTTACAGATATTCTGTTGATGCCGCGCAACTTTTCGGGTTGATTCAAGCTGCATTTGGTGGCTAATATATTGAAGAAAAGTGGCCCAGAAGCGCGATGGTGTGCTACCAATTCAGCCAATACTGTATGACTTTGAAAATTGGAAATAATAAATCAATCATGTCTCGTTCAACTCAAAGACGATTACGCCAAGCTCCTGCCGTGACTCTGAACGCAATTTTTGGAATGCATATCTAAAGTAGATGCAATTGCGGAAATTCTGCGACGAGTCTCGTGTTGGTGCGATATTTCTGTTTAGAATACGGCCGTTCTGGAATGAAATATAAAAAACGTGACTCACGAAAAAAAATTCAATTTTTCTCGTCCCACGCTGGCGGATCGAGCTCTATGTTGATGAAACCAATTGTGATCGGATACCCTGATCTTACGAAGCAAAAAGCCCATGGCATTTGTCGAAATTGTCAATCTCGCCAAATAATTGCTGAGGAAATTCTGGAAAATCGGCGAAAAACTACTTTGAGTTCGACTCACTAACGTGATTTTGGCGATGCTTTTTACGCTATACGAGTTCCAATAGTGGATTTGTAACTCTCAATATTACACAAATATGTGAGTAAAAGGTCCCAGGTGAGCGTTGAGCGGTTTTCACTTTTCATTTTTCGACCATTTTCAGCAAAGTGCAAAAGTTCCAGAGAAATGCTCAAATAAAGAAAGTTCTAAGGACATCCATGATCAGCAACTGAATTCGGATGAATATTCAGTGTTTTTTCGATTCACGAAAACATTCCCCGAGTCCAGTACCCCTCTCTGGAGCGTTTACAAGCCGAGCAACGCGAAGATTACGCTAGTATCTAAATTATACCGATAAGGTAGATCGCACCGATATATCGACTTCATCGCTTGATTTGATGGACTACATATGATGGATGTATTCATCGTTCTTTCGAGCCACATATAATCGCCACGCTCAGGTGGCGATCACAGCTTGACAAATGAGGGATTGCGACCTTCGGGACTCCACTTTCAGATTAATGGCTGAATCACGAGGGGATCTTTCGTTTTCATTCTTTTCCGATTCTTCAATTTTTATGTGGCTCGAAAGAATGATGAATTCATCCATCAAAAGTAACCCATCAAAATGAGCGATAGAGTCAATATATGGATGGGATCTACCTTATCGGTATGATTCAGATATTTCAATGGTCATGATTCCTTGATTGACCTCATCGGAAAGATTGACACAAAGGTGAGAGAAGACTTCCCGAGCGAATAATGCGCAATTGCCTCAGTGGTCCAATTGGTGAGGCCACCGGCCGGAGTACTGGAGATTGCGAGGTTCAAGTCCCACCGGAGCAAAGAATTATTCATCTCCCGGTCAGTCTTTCAATAAAGACTGAAAAAATCCAGACAAAATATAAAATTGCTTCGTGATGCAGCCACTAATCTGAAAGTGGATCCACGAAGGTCGCAGATTGACATTTGTCAAACTGTGATTGCCATCTGACCGTGGCGATTATATGTGGCTCGAAAGAACGATGAAATCATCCATTAAATATAATCCATCAAATCTAGCGATATAGTGAATATATCGATGAGATCTACCTCATCAATAAAATTGAGATATTTTAATGGTCATGGTTCCTTGATTTACCTCGTCAGAAAAATTGACACACAGATGAGAAAAGACTTCCCCGAACGAGTGAATACGCAATCGCCGCGGTGGTCTGAATGGTTATAGCGCTGGTCCGGAGTACCGGAGATTGCGAGATTCAAGTCCCGTCCGAGAGAGGATTTCCTCATCTCTCGGTCAATTTCTCAATGGAAAATTCAAAGATCCCAGAGAAAATACAATTGAAGAATTCCCTTCGTGGTGCAACTACTAATCTGAGAGTGGAGCCACGAAGGTCGCAGTTTGTCATTTGTCATACTGTGATCGCCATCTGAGCGTGGCGATTATATCTGGTTCGAAAGAAAGATAAATTCATTCATCGAATGGTATTGACTTGAATCACTTCAACTCGATCCATACACCTCCGAGCCTCGGATGCTCGTGAGGTGAAGTCGGAGGATTTTGATGGATAGTGTAAGGGTGAAAAAAACCGTATAAGAAGAGTTCGGCTCCACGGTAGATTATGGTGCGTTCAACCGTTCCTCAGCAGATCTGGTTTCTCAAGGGTCCGGAAAATCTGCCGAGGTTAGTCCTCGACGAATTTCGCCGGAGTGGCCGAGCGTCGAGCTCTTGAACGGCTTCATATACTGAAGCCGTTGCAAGCCTTAGCGCCTTGCGTGCGCTAAGGCTTGCGAGAATGGTGATTCAATCCGCTATTCTCGTATGAGAATCGAGCCGACAGATTTTCAGCCTACTGTCGGATACGAATGGAACTAATATTTCACTCGATCGATACAATCCAGTTCTATATTTGTCACTGGCGGGGATTGCAAACGATTAGATCTTATTGATCGGCTCTAGCCAGTAACATTATGCAATCAAATTTTGCACGTCATGAATTGAGTTGGACTATTCCACCTCGATCTGTACAGCACAATTTGCTGATATAATGTCACCGGCTGAAGCCGATCGGTAAGATTCAATCGTTTGTAATTCTCGCCATGATAACTTCAGAACTTGATCATATCGATCTAGTGAAATATTCGTTCGATTTGTATCACAAAGTAGGCTGAAAATCTCTCGAGTCTATTCTCATCTGTAAGTAGTGGGTTAGAATCACCTTTTTCGCAAGGGTTTGCGCGCGAGACTCTCATGTATAAGACCGTTCAAGAGCTCGACGCCGGCCACTTCGGACGAGTGCGTCGGGGACTAACTTCGGCAGATCTCCTGTCCCCTCGAGTAGCCAGGTTCGTCAAGGGATGGCGGAATGCACTAAAATCCAGCGTAGAGTCGAAATTCGTCCATGTGCTTCTTTGCAACCTCACATTTCCCACTGAAATCGTCTTAGTTAACCTCGCAACCATACGAGGCTCAGAGGTACATAGATCGAGTTGGAGTAATTCAAGTCAATCTATGACACAAGTCAGGGAAATTTACTGACATCATGTTTTCGGCTAGAGTCGATCACGAAGATGCAATCGCTTTTAATTTCCGTCAACTATCAACCGAGTAACATCAAATCGATTCGTATCCGACAGTAGACTGAGAATCCAAACAAGTGTGTGGAATAATTGATACCACATATGCGTAATGAATAGACAGCTGTCCCAGCTCCTTTCTCGCAGTCGACGGCATGAAACCTCGATTAGTATATGAAAGCGCTTGAGTGTTTTATCGCCATGCGTCCAGGGCACCACCAGCAACTCTAGCCCTGTTGATGAGTCCGGTGATGATGAACCCGGTTGCAGGTGGGGATGTAACGCATTAGAGCCTTCTGCTTGAAGAATTTAGAGTCACCCTCTAGTATGGATGAACTTTGAGCCATTCCTACATTTGTAAGTTCCGACGTAATCTAAACGCAACTTCCATGGAGTCACTTTGATTGAATCCATATCTGAGTTCATACTCATCACGAGTACACTCGGTAAGCCTCTCTACTCTTCTTATAAAGCCACTAAGCCGATGCATCGAGCAACCACGACAAGCAGTGATAGTTTTTAAACACCGACTTAGCTATCTGCAGGGTGAGGACTCGATACACAGTGACTAGTAGAATTCGTTCTTGGCACTGGATGTAATGACTGATAGATTCGCTCACGGCTCCGTCACTCAAACACGGTTGTAGGAGAGATGAAAACGCGCGAGGAGGGATTGAAATTATTCCTTGATAGCTATGGCTCTGAATCGGGAAAAGTGATATGGTGTAATTGATGCCGCACATGCGCTACAAATGGACAGATGTTACTAGCCGATCAATAAGATTCGATCATTCGCGATTGCCGCTAGTGATAATTATAGAACTTGGTGGTCTCGATCGAAGAAAATATCAGTCTGATTCGTATCCAACAGTAACTGAAAATCTGTAGAGTCGATATTCACATGGAAGTAGCGGGTTGTAATCACATTTCTCGCAAGCACTCGCACACGAAAGACTCCCATATATGAAGCTGTTCAAGAGCTCGACGCTCGGCCACTTTGGTCAAGAGCGTCGGGGACTAACCTCGGCAGATCTCTGACAGACCGTCCCCTTGAGTAGCCAGATCTGACGAGGAATGACAAAACACACTATAATCCAACACAGAGTCGAAATTCTCCCGTGTGTTTCTTCGCACCATTACACTTCGCATCAGAATCTTCCGAATTAATCTAGCGACGATACGAGGTTCGGGAATGCATAGATCGAGTTGAGTTAATTCAAGGTCAATTCAGTCAATTTTAGGTCAGAAAAACCTCTGTGGCAACGGATTTCTAGCGTCTCGCAGAGGATCTCGACGTGCAAGCACTGAGCGGGCTTCGGATCTGGTCTCTACTGTGAAAAATACACCAGAAGAACATTGTTTGTTTTCTAGACTTTTTCGACCCCGAAATGTTGTCGACCAGTATTGTTATTTGTGGACTTCTGTTAGCATTTGTTCGTCCTGCTTCGATCAAGCACATAATTTCCCAATATCCTGTAAAAGTAGCATATCGAGATAGGTAGGGACATAGTATGATGACACAGTCTGACAATATGGAGAAATGACCTATTTCCAGAGATTGGACCCTTGTATCCCTCAGTAGAATTGTGTGCTAAATCCGAGAACGACATCAGTTTTCCTCGAACGTCCCAAATTTTCGAAAAAATTACAAGGAAGAATTTCCGAAGCCAGACACCGCCTTCTTGACCCTGGTGTCTCAAAAATGGGGGAAATTCTATGTCCATAAATGAGCTTTTGGGGATCTTCATTTCCAGTGGTGATCCTGATCCTATTACCAGAGTGAAAATCGTGATCGAGGATTCTATGTGGTTCCCTATCACGAGTATCACATTGAGATCTCGATCGCGAGAACCAATTGAGTCCTGGATCACGAGTATTTTCTTTTCTCCAATGGAATATAGGGAATAATATGACGGCGGGACGCTGCAATGCCCGTCCCCACTCTTCTTTTCAGGCTATCGCCGTCTTGATATAGGCTGCGATCTTATCCAACATCTCTCTATTTGGAAGCATGGATGGCACAAGGTTCTCAGGGGTGATCTGAGTCCCAAGCAGGTCCACGAGCTCCGCTCTCTCCCTAGCTGTGTTACCACACTGGGAGAGTCCCTGCTCCACGTCATTCCAGTCTGCCTTACACATTTGGTAGGCCGGATTCTCCTACTTGCAACAGCGCTGCAGATATTATCCGAAGCAGCCATGTCCGCTGAGTGCTTGTGTCACCCAATAGAAAAAAAATAAGTACTCGTGATCCAGAACTTAATGTGGTTCTCGCGATCGAGATCTGAATGTGATCCTCGTGATAGGGAACCACATAGAACCCTCGATCACGATTTTCACTCTGGTAACAGGATCATGATCACCACTGGAAATGGAGATTCCCAAATGCTCATTTATGCACTTTCCCAGTGCGGTTACACAGCTAGAGAGAGAGCGGAGCTCGTGGACCTGCTTGGGGCTCAGATCACCCCTGAGAACCTTCTGCCATCCATGCTTCCAAATGGAGAGATGTTGGATAAGATCGCAGTCTATATCAAGACGGCGATCGCCTTAAAAGAAGAGTGAGGACGGGCATCGCAGCGTCCCGCCGTCATATGATTCCGTATATTCCACTCGAGGAAAAAAAAGAAGTACTCGTGATCCAGAACTCAATGTGGTTCTCGCGATCGAGATCTGAATGGGATACTCGTGATAGGGAACCACATAGGATCCTCGATCACGATTTTCACTCTGGTAACAGGATCAGGATCACCACTGGAAATGAAGATTCCCAAGAGCTCATTCATGAACATGAAATTTCCCCTTTTTTCAGACACCAGGGTCAAGAAGGCGGTGTCTGGCTTCGACAATTCTTCGTTGTGATTTTTTCGAAAATTCGGGACGTTCGAGGAAAACTGATGTCGTTCTCGGGTTCAGCACACAATTATACTCAGGGATACGAGGGCCCAGTCTCTGGAAAGAGGTTCTTCTCCATATTGTCAGACTGTGTCATCATACTGTGTCCCTACCTATCTCGATATGCTACTTTTAGAGGATATTGGGAAATTATGTGCTTGATCGGAGCAGGACGAACAAATGCTAACAAGAGTCCACAAATAACAATACAGGTCGACAGCATTTTGGGACCGGAAAAGTCTAGAAAACAAACAATGTTCTTCTGGTGTATTTTTCACAGTAGAGACCGGATCCGAAGCCCGCTCAGTGCTTGCACGTCGAGATTTTCTGCGAGATGCTAGAAATCCGTTGCCACAGAGGTTTTTCTGACCTAAAATTGACTGAATTGACCTTGAATTAACTCAACTCGATCTATGCACTCCTGAACCTCGGACAATTTAAGCACTCAATTGGCATGATGATCAAGCATAAGAAGGTGGATGTTCCAGATGAAGCTAAAAGTGTACACTTGGTGACAACGAATACTTCCCGAAATCGTCGAATCCTATGCATCCCAACCAATATTTTTTACCAACACAATCTCATACCCACATTGTTTCAGAAGCGTAAGATTCAATACCTTCGAAAAGTATTCATTGTCAGCAAGTGTACCACTTGGCCAAAAACAAAAGAAAGTTCGACCACCGGAAGTCAAAAAAGCTGTAGGGTAAACGTCCCAATTACTGCGAGTTTTTCGGGTACCTCCGGCTCAAACACCGCAGATTTTGTGTTTACCATAAGATATTGGGCCCGGGCTTTTTCGAGGTTGTTGGACTACGTCTTGAGAAGATATCACCCAATTTTCAGACCGATCCGAGTTGATGGAAAATTATAATAAATTAAATGCCGAGTGAAAATCAGTGCTCCTATTACTGCGTTCGATTCCCTATTACTGCGCGGGTATTACTGCGTTTCACCTATTACTGCGTCCCAATTACTGCGAAGAAAAGAGTACGGGTTTTAATAGATTTTGAACAGTTTTCCTTGGATTTTCGCGTAAAAGGGTCTAGTGCAACGTGATACGACGTCGATTGTAGCCCTAAATCATGTCCAAGTGTTGTAAATTTGAGTAATTCTCGATAAAAAGAGCAACGTGGGCAGGCTTGCTCGTGTCTTGCTATCCCGGCTTGGTGAAGCGCGGTAATTTCATCGATTTCGAGTACTGGTCAGGATCCATGATATTAAATGAGTTCTAAACAGTTATCCGATGCCCTGGATGATGATTGCAGGATCGAATTATTTTATTATATCGTCTTATTGGACATCCAAAATGCATAGGTTATACACCCGGCCCCGTGCCCTGTTTGTTTACATCCGAGCATTCTAGGCCGCGAATTAACAACAAAGATAAAACAGCTGAATATTCAAAACATGCACTCTTTTATATCGTCTTACAATAGTGAATCAAGCTAAATTAAATTCGTAAATCGGGCATTATCACGACTCTCCCATGTCCCGCGCCGGTAGGTGTATGTATCTATATATGATATCTTATATTACATATATATATTTTGTATATATATATATATATATTCATACCTCCATGTCGCTGTCTCGAGAGCCGTATCAGGCCCGATGTACAAATCTAGTTTGTGTTGGATTTAATATGGAGATGATACAAAAATTGCATGTTTAAAATATTCATCTCTTATCTTTATTATTCAATTGCCGCCGGGATGTGCTCGAATGTAAACAAACGGGACACGGGGCCGAGTGGCACTTTGGATGTCCAATAAGACGATATAATAAAATAATTCGATCCTGCAATCATCATCCAGGGAATCGGATAAATGTTTAGAACTCATTTAATATCATGGATTCTGACCAGTACTCGAAATCGATGAAATTACCGCGCTTCACCAAGCCGGGATAGCAAGACACGAGCAAGCCTGCCCACGTTGCTCTTTTTATCGAGAATTACTCAAATTTACAACACTTGGACGTGATTTAGGGCTACAATCGACGTCGTATCACGTTGCACTAGACCCTTTTACGCGAAAATCCAAGGAAAACTGTTCAAAATCTATTAAAACCCGTACTCTTTTCTTCGCAGTAATTGGGACGCAGTAATAGGTGAAACGCAGTAATACCCGCGCAGTAATAGGGAATCGAACGCAGTAATAGGAGCACTGATTTTCACTCGGCATTTAATTTATTATAATTTTCCATCAACTCGGATCGGTCTGAAAATTGGGTGATATCTTCTCAAGACGTAGTCCAACAACCTCGAAAAAGCCCGGGCCCAATATCTTATGGTAAACACAAAATCTGCGGTGTTTGAGCCGGAGGTACCCGAAAAGCTCGCAGTAATTGGGACGTTTACCCTAATGACACAGTAAATTTTCTGATTTGTTCAAATTTCTTGACATATGGACAATCAATATTCACTTTATCTTCCTGTAACTGATTCAATGTTTGCTCACATTAGTAAAAAATATGCGATTTTGATGAGTTTCAATAAATGGTAAGGTAAGTGTACCCAACTTGCCCCATTAAGCCATTTTCTTGATAACTTTGGTCTACCTCAACCATTTTCAACGTGCTTCAGCTTATTTCAAAGCTTGTTTCAAGACCTTTGGAATGCACTGAGCTACGTCTGATTTTGATGAATTGGAGCCGAACTGTCTCAACTCTTCCAAAATAGATGATGGGAATCGGCGATGGTGTTTTTGTCGACGTGCACGCACATTTGGAGCTTTTCGACGGTCCGAAACAGTATTTCCGACCTATTTTGACGTGATAAACACGTCCTGAGTGTTAAAAAAGGTCGCACTGCACGCCCTTTCGAGATAAACATATGGGGAGATGTTGGCATCCTTGTTTACAAATGGTCTCCGTGTTCGGCACATAAATTAGCTCCAGATTCGAATTTTACAACTTTGAAGAACGGATTTGAAGGTTTTCAATCAAGGAATCAAATGCGCCGAAGTACGTTAAGATTGGTTGTACCAAAAAAATAGGCACCAACTTTACTGAATGCAATTTTCTCGGTGCTTTCTTAGCTAAGCAGTCGCGAAAAATAGAGAAACCACTTCAAATTTTTTGGAGAACGCAGGAATGATTCGGGGTCGACGCAAACTACTCACTCTCTCATATTTTAACATAACAAACGTAAAAAAAATTGCCCGGGGGCCGAGGAGTGCCCATTCCCGAGACCGGCGTATGAGGGCAAGTTGGGTACACTTACATTACTTGATTTAATAATTTTTTGACTGATTGGATGTTTATTTACACATGAATCCGAGAGAAAATATGTTGTGATGATATACCATATTTACTGGGGTGAGATAAGTTTATTTCCTGTTCGTTATTATATTATTTCCTCGTTCATGTACCTTCTAATCCCATTTCCTCCCGTGCATTACATTCTTATCTTGTGAATTATTTCTTTTCCCGTGCGAAGATGAACATCCCGTTCGTTTGCCCTGAATATTCCGTGAAGTTATTTTTTTTGGCGTGCCGAAAAATCATACCCGATTTTTACCTCCTACATCTCGAGAGAATGATGAGATCAGTGCAAACCGTCATCGAATTCGGAGTCGATGACCTGAAAACCATAAGATAACATGGTGAGATCAAAAGTTCAGATAACTTTTTTTCTGGGGCTGTTATTGTAGGTCAACATTGTCTCATATATGATGGGTTCCATGCTGAAGCGACCTACGGAAAGCGATCATCTCTCGGCTTTCTTTTTAACCTCATTTATTCGATCCTATGGCCCAAAATAGCAACTTCGGACCACGTATGGAACCCAGAAAAAATTTTATCCCTGCGTTGCACGCATATTCGTGAAAAGAGTGAGAATTCATCATGTGGGAATCGACGCTTTTTTATTCACTAAGATGATAATATCTTGAGTTCTTCGACAGGTACAAACTTACGGTTTGCGGCATCTGGTAGGGCGTCTAAGAACCTATCGAAAACATTGTTGCTCTTTTCAACGCTTTGGGGGACTCCTGAAGCTGAAAAAGTGTTGTTCACTGAATGGTTAATTTACTCAGGAAGCCATTTTTTCATTTCCCTGAAAGTCACATATAAAACGTAAAGTTTCGTGTTCTTCCAGGGAAAAATGTTCTCAGGAGAGTTTGGGGTAATCTAAGCGACTTATTAGTCATTTTCTAAATTGGAATTTTTTTAGCAACAGGCAAACTTCATTTTCTGCGCATGCGCACGAATCAAGGCTCTCGGGACTAGTTTCAACAAGAAGCTGACGAAATTTCCTATAGAATGACTACGTGCAGAGTTTGAATTCATGCACTCGAACAGGATCTCCAACACAATAAATTACATCGAATCAGAAGCACATGGCCATTCAATCCTTAGCGCCTGCTGAGAGGACACATTCACGAGATCTTTGTGAGGCTCGTTTTTGAATACATAAGAGCCGACACAAAAAATTTAGATTACATGAATTGAACGTAAAATTGTCTAAACTTTCAGAATATGCAATCAAAAATTCCATTCGAGACGATCCTGGAAATTTAGATTCAATGTTCGCCAAGGAAATACGAATTTTCACACCTGAAACCGTGTTGAGACGACATCTTTATATCCAAAATTGATAGATAAACCTCTGAGAGGTTTCAATAAAAAAAAAAGACCTCTGAGAGGTCAAAAGAATGAGTAATTGAGTCCTGAACTACAAAATTCATGGCTCAAGCAAATTTTGAAAGACGAACCTGGGCCCAAGACATCGATCAAAACAAAAAGTGTTGGTGGGACGCTTTTTCCATCGTCATCGAAACCTTCTTACCCCTCCCGATCTCAATCTTGAACATCAAATGGCCTATAGAAAAATATCATTATAAAATGAATTGAACATGGAAAAATATAATTTTACGTTGGTAGCCTGTCTCATGATAAATCTAGAAGGGCTTTGACGGACATGGACCTGGAAGGAACGAAGGTTTGATGACGAGCTTTTTGTACGCATACTAACCCGATCGAAATATTTTCCGTTCTAATGCTATTCCAGATGTCATTGCTGCTTTCCGATAGTATGATTCTGAGGTGCTGATTCCTGACGTGCACTCAAAATCGTTCTTAGGTAGCATTCCCATATCCAAAATCTTTAGATATAGCTTTGAAAGGTCGAAAATACATGTGATTGGGTCCTAAACTACAAAATTGATGGGTCATGCAAATTCCAGAAGACCAATCTGGGCCCAAGACATCGACCGAAATGTAAAATTATATTCTTTCATATTTCATTCATTTATCATGATATGTTCCTATAAGCTATTTGATGTTCAGGATTGAGATCGAAAGGGGTGAAAAGGATAGGAAGGCGTTCCACCAACACTTTTTGTTTCGGTGAATGTCTTGTGCCCAGGTTCGTCTTTTGAAATTCGCTTGACCCATTAATTTTGTGGTTCAGGACCTAATGACTCATTCTTTCGACCTCTCAGTGATTTATCTATCACTTTTAGATATGGAATCGCCGTCTGAACACGTTTTTGGGTGTAAAAAATCGTATTCCCTTGGCAGAATTGAATGTAAATCTCCAAGATTGTCTTGAATGGAATTTTTGATTGCATACTCTAGAAGTCCAGACAATTTCACGTTGAATTCGTGTAGTCCGAATCTTTTCGACGGCTTTTTTGAAATAAAATACGAGCCCAAGAAGGCTCGTGAATGTGTCCCCTCAGCAGGCGTTAATGGGTCGAATGTCCATGTGCTTTTGATTCGATGTAATTTATTGTGTTGTGAATCTCGTTTCTGTGCATGAATTCAAACTCTGCAGGTAGTCATTGTATGTGAAATTTTATAAGCTTTTTGTTGAAATTAGTTTCGAGAGCCTTAATCCATGCGCATGCGCAGAAAAAAGTATTTCAATTACTCAAATAATTCCATTTGAGAAAATGGCTAATAGGTCACTCGGATCACTCCAAATTTCTCTGAGACCATTTTTTCTGGAAGAACACGAATTTTCACGTTTCATATGTGATTATCAGAAAAATAAAAAATTTCTATCTAAGAATTTAACCATTTAGTGAACAACACATTCTCAGCTTCAGGAGTCCTCCAAAGCGTTAAGAAGAGCTTTGCAACAATGTTTCCGATAGGTACCTGGACGCCCTTTCAGATGCCACAAACTGCAAGTCTGTAGCTGCCGAAGAACTCAGGATATTATCATTCTAGTGAATAAACAAGCATCGATTTCTACGTGATGGATTTTCACTTTTTTCACGGATATGCGTGCAACGGAGGCTTGAAATTCCTTTTGGGCCCCATAGGAGGTCCAAATTTCCAATTTTGGGCCATAGAATCTGACAAATAAGGTTAGAAAGAACTCTGAAAGATAACACCTTACCGTAGGTCGCTTTGGCGTGGAACCTGTCATATTGAACGGCTGTAGTGAGCGAGTTGAAGAGAGGGATCATTCTGTTGTAAGAAGTGTGACGTATGTCACTACGCGCCGAGCCTCGAATAAGTGCAAGGCGGGCATCTTCGGATTCTATCTCTGGAGGTGTAAGTCGATGAGACGACGGAAGAATAGGCGGTCGTGGTCCAGTGGTTCGGATGCTTGCTATCCGGGACACATGGATATCGTGGAGTCGAAGGTCCTGGGTTCGAATCTCCGCGGTTTCCATGTAAAATCGATCGCTTACTTTTTCACGAGTTTATCGACTTTCCACAAATTCCCACGTGACAGCTGGTGCTAGGTGTGGGGTACCGCATCACTATTCGCGACTCGGTGCATTTGTAAATAAATGAAATGAATTGAGAATTAATTAATGAGAAAAATGAGTAGTTGTCGGGTGTCGCAATAGATGGCAGACCAGCTCCGTGGGAGACTGAGTGACCATGCGAAGTGATGTATGGTAATGACGCGCCCTGTTTGTGGGACTTATCCGCGCATACTGACCACTCCTTCATAATGATAAGGAAGACACCGACACGAGTGGGGACACTCGTAGATCCCCAACCCCCTTCGGGTGTGACGTATGTCACTAAGCGCCGAGCCTCGAATAAGTGCAACGCGGGCATCTTCGGATTCTATCTCTGGAGGTGTAAGTCGATGAGACGACGTAGGAATAGGTGGTCGTGGTTCAGTAGTTCGGATACTCGCTATCCGGGACACATGGATATCGTGAAGTCGAAGGTCCTGGGTTCGAATCTCCGCGGTTTCCATGTAAAATCGATCGTTTACTTTTTCACGAGTTGATCGACTTTCCACAAATTCCCACCTGACAGAAGTATAAATCTATATTTCCTCATCATTATTCGTCTGCTTTTCCCTTCTGAGCCTCATCGCGAAGTAGCTTCTTCGAATATGTAAGTTCATTTATAATTTCAACGGAAATTCATTGGAACAAGGATTCCAAAAAAACAGATCTTCCTCGATCACTAATTGACTCTACAGTTCTCATTTTTGCTTTCAAATCCGTCTCCTGACACGGTGGAAAATTAGATGACTGTCTCTCGGCAGATCCCATTTTTGATGGTTTCTCGTTCGTGATGTTGAGGACGAAATGATCCATTTCTTTCTTCGCTTGTGTGATTTCGAATTGCATTCTCTGTTTGTGAACTGCTGTTTCATATGCCAGTCGTTCGTTCAGGTGAGTCCATTTGAACCTGAAAAGGATGAATAAGGGATGAAGTTCTAAGCATGCAGAAAGGATTCCATTTTGCTCGTATCAAATTGATCCCTCTTTCGATGCAACTAATTACATGTTCCTATTCGTGTTTCAGAACAGGTAAATAAGGAACAATAATGTTCAGCCATCAAAGAGATTTTGGGCTGGTATAGACGACCGAGTAGTCACTGAGAGATGCGACATTACGGGGCCATTGTCTGTCAGCCGAGGCAAAAAGATTGGAGATTCATCTAAAGGCAGGTTGAGATGTTGTGGGTCCTAGGCGTTCTACCTGCGTTTATCCGTGTCTCATGACGATTCACTAGACACAGTTCCACGAATGGCGCTGAATCTATGTGCTGCTATGGTGCACCGGCTTTGGCAGGCACATCGTCAGCGCTTATAATCAAGCCGAGGTAAGAGTTTCTAGAGTCATGTTGATGAAGAAAATCTAACTCTTCATGAAGAATATCTTCAAACTATTCACGTTTGTGAGCAAGGATGTGATTCCAAGAGCGAACATGGTTTATTGAATCCATTCAGACTTGGGAAGGGATTACTTTTCCCGAAGAGTATTTTCGAATCATTCACGCACGTTTGTGGGCATAGACATATGGATTGTGGATACCATCTCTTCATATAGATAGTTGGAGATTATTCACGTTCGTGTGTGTGAATTCATCATTTGATATTGTAGCAATGTTGACTGCTACGTGGATGGTTCAACTTGTGTTCTCTCATACGGTCCGCTTGAAACGACTTCAACCCAAAGGTGCTTGCGCAACGGAAATTTTTTTGCTCACTCAAACTACATAATAAATGGAAGATTTTCCCGTAAGAATGGTAAAAAATTGTGTGGAGAGCTTTTCGAGAGAAGTGAGATCATTCAATCCCACGTAATTTTTCCCGTTGAGCCACATCTGAGCTTTTCGCGATCTCAACTCTGAGTCACTACATATTTCCTCAACGTAACTCGGCTCAACTTCAAGAGTATCAGAAGGACTCCAAAATCAGCTGGAGGGAGTTGAACTTCGATAATATAGAGCTGACATATTCCATCAATATTTCATTTCTGGAGAAGGCAACTGAGTAGTTCCACGTGGAATAAATGGTCTATAAAACATGGTGTCCCGAATCTTCTCCTCATGATTTTTTACCGTTTCTATACCTCAAAAAAAGATGAATGGACCACCTATGGCACCCCAGAAAATTTTTTTGCACGGCTGGTGGAGGCTTGAATTCAATTTCTTGTTTCTACCAGGTAAAGAAAAGTGCTGACTTTTCCGCACTCAAATTGCTCTAGCTCGGAAACAAAACAAGGTATCAAAACGAGTCTCGGCGGATTCAAAAGCTGAGACAAAAAATCATCAAGACATGTCTTGGAAATTTTCATTCATGCAATGAGGCATATATATGGAGGATTCCGTGAAAACCACTTTTCATTTTTTTTCTCAAAAACAATATCTCAAAAAATTTTTGAAAACCCATAAGGAGCTGTTGCAAATAAGGCCAAATCTGCTCCAGAGAATTGGGACTCCAGGTTGCACTGAAATGCGTGTTTTGGGTGTCTGAATATGCATATGAATTTTTTCCGCGTCAAACCAAAGCGTCTCCCAGTAGTGGGCAAAAAGGTGTCCCATTCAAAATACACGTGGAACGCACTTTCTAGCGTCCCTCTCAAAATTGGCCCAATGGACTATAACGGCTCCAATGAGGATTTGTTCTTGAACAGAAAATACAACTTTTAGGGGTTTTTTCATGGACGGGAAATGATGTGCTGGTACCGAAAAACCACTTGAGAGATGGAAAATGCGGATCTTTCACGCTAAAACCGGGGAATACTCGAACGGAGTGGGATTAATCGAAAAGTTGCAGAGGACCAAAGTTGTAGATTATGTTCTAAGCTTCCATTTGGCATCGGTTTTTTATGCATGTATTGGTTGGGGGTTCCCAAAAAACGACCAAAAGTCGTAGAAAACCATATTTATTGGATTTCTTGGCGATCTCGGGGTGAAAATGTACTGACAAACTATCATATCTTGTAGATCTCATCAAAATACACATTTTTGGTTCCCATAATTTTTTCGAAAAAACGCACCAGATTCGAGTTTATAGCGAAAAAGTGCCGAAAATAGGCACTCTCCAACATTCTCACGCAAAATATTCGAAAAACGCAAATGGAAACCCTATATAATAATTGCGTGAAAAGTTGCTTTTTTTTGTGTACTTCAAAATGAAAAAAAAATTCATAGCGTTCCGATGTTCCTGCTTCGAGGAATATGCATTTTTATGCCAGATAACAAGTTTGAGTGGATAAATTCATGGTTCCAGCATGCTATATGCAATTCTACGTCAATGAGTCATACAACTACATCAATCGGACATGCAAAATCACCAATTTTCATCCACGATCATCATTCGGAGCTATATAAGGTTATGATAAGGATCGAATCTTTGAACACCAGGATTGTTGTCTTTCTCAAAACTTTTTCCAACTATGAGAATATTGTAGTGTACGAGACTACGAAAATAGCCATTCATGAGAACTCATACTCTATGGCTTGGATTGATATCACAAGTTGATGTCGAAAATTTTCAAACTAGTGAAATCTACTTAATCAGCCGTGACAGTAGTCCGCCTGTCAAGCTAGACGACGAGATTACTGGTAGAACAAGTTTTCTGAGTAAGATGACAACGGAAGTTCATAAGTGATTTTGGTAGATTTTTTCGTCCTTGATGGTTAATATACAAGTTGAACATTTGGTCTCGTCGATCTTGAAGGACGGAGGACTTCCGTCCTTCAAGATCGACGAGACCAAATGTTCAACTTGTATGACAACGGAAGTTATTCGTTCTTCACGTTTCATACCAAAACTCGTGTGTCAGTCAGTTCACCTGTTCATAATAGCTATAGTTTTCTTTGATATCACATATTTGACTTTGAGGTTCAATCTGACTCAGAGTCATCTTCATCTGTAGCCACTGATTCAAAAACTCCATCCTCAGCCAGGAACTCTTCATTCGTTTGCTCATGGTCGACATTGCTGACGAAGGAATCATAGTTCCGGCTTAATCTCTCCCTGCAATTCTCCTGGTATCGTTCATAACTGAGATACCATAATACTGAAGCGATGTGAGCACAGCAACCAACCGTTCTTCCACCTGTCCTGCATTGACAGTACCAACCGTTGATGGATTTTTCATCTTCGTCATATCTTATCCAAAGAGAGTACACTTTCGAGGATGTGTGGCGTGACTGCATCTTGATCCGTATGATGTTTCTTTCATCCTTAAGATAGAATAGGGAATAAATCCCTTCATCATCACGGTGCTCGTCAGTGTATGATCTTGCTTGCTTCAGCTGTGAACCAAAATAATGATCAATCACCTCGTTGAAGAGATATCAAGGGCATTCAGGTCACCCTGACTTCGAAAAGTACTGCCTTGTCACAATAATTGTTTGGATTGATGAACATGAATTAAAACAGTCATTCGAGAGTGCTAGGAATTTTTTCATCTTCTACGCAGTTTTATGGGAGTACTTCGGAAGTATTATCACTAGATCGAGTACTTTGCACACTTTAGGCCAACTACTTATACGTGAGTAATATTTGTTGGGGGTAATACCTGGTAGATGCCAAGCGTTAATTCTTGCAGGTCATCCAGGGATAGGCGAGGGAAATCAGTGAGCGATAAATCGCTGATCTCCTCCCATACTGCTCTCACAGTTGCCAACTTCTTTTCCTTCACAATATTTTCCAACTCATTTATTTTACTCAGGCGCTGAAGTATTTTCTCAGCTTTCATTCCATCAGCAGATGTATCGAATACTCGCGGTGGTCGGAATGCATTACAGAGCGCGCAGACGATTCTGACGTAGTCTCCAATATTCGGGATTTCTTGATTGGGAAACACGCTTCCGAGAGCTTTCCAATTCTTAATCATGCCGTTCACTGATTCGATAACCCACCTAGATAGGAAATATACAAGGATTATGAGTCGGTCTCGCTTGGACATTGATTAAGAACAAAGATCGGTCAATTCATTCGAATCTTCAATTGCAAGATGAGGTTCAATTCAAGGATGGTGAGGAATAAGCCCTATCAAGACTGGTGGAGTTGTTGTTCTCCCTGAATAGTCTATTCCCTCGAATAGAGGGGTCAGTTCTGGCTACTATGTTTCGCTGTAGCTTTCAAGAATACTGGGGATTCGAAACTGTTCGAAGGCTTCCATAATTATATGGCACTCACCTAATTGATCTCGCACCTAACGATGCGAGATTCGTTTGACTCTTCCGTGGAATGCTGAGACTTATTCTTTGGTAGAAAATGGGGTATCATAGTATTCAAGCCGAGTGCTTTGAAAAACTCCAGGGCATCTCTGAATCCTCTATCTAGAATCAAGTAATCACCCGGTCGCAACCACGTGGAGTCCCTCAGAATCTTTCTTCTGAGTAAGAATATGAAAATCCAAATATGAATAGTATTCGCGTGGATAGAGATTAGTGTGATAACGGGTTGGCAGTCTGAGATGAATGGTACTCACTATGAGATCAATGAGGATGTTGGCATCGTTATTTTTACCATTCGCATAATATGGCCCGTAAACTGCCAGTATATACCCATTGGAACTTATCAAGATCATTGGTTTGACTAGAGGTCGATTTTTATGCAGAGAATATGTCATCCTTTGGAATTTGTAATTCCCACTTTTTTGTATATAACAGTGGGTTGCATCCCCTATTATAATAGCCTCCTCTTCTGTATCTAATAACTTTTGAGCAAAAAACCTGGTATGATTTGTCACAAAAGTATCGTGATCTATGTGCGATGTGCCTGGGGAGATTGATCAAGGCTTCGTAATTCATTCTGAGAATCCTTGGGAATGCGTGATTGAATAATCATTTTGTAAGGAACGAGAACAAAAATCCATACTGTACCCAAGTATTTGACGACAAAA
Organism: Eretmocerus hayati; assembly: GCA_029851415.1. Taxonomy (NCBI): domain Eukaryota; kingdom Metazoa; phylum Arthropoda; class Insecta; order Hymenoptera; family Aphelinidae; genus Eretmocerus; species Eretmocerus hayati. Next base: position 132,939,138 of record CM056741.1, on the reverse strand, counting down.
CTGTCCATCAGTATTTTCCATGCCTTTCTCATCATTCTAGATATGGTTGATCTGTGAACTTTCAATAGAGTGGATAATACTGCTGTAGATAGATTGACTCTCAGTTTTATCAATAGTACAGCGATGCATTTTCTGAGAGGCGGCTTCCTCATATAAGATGCATAGGTCTTACTGGTCGTACATATGGATATGACTTGATCAAAATTCTGCTTTGTAATACCGGTGAGATTAATATAGTCTTGATCCGTCCAGTCCCCATCTTCCAGATCTAGACCCCCTTGAAATTATAAAGAGAAGTTTCAGAGAACTACGGTATTTGACGGGCTATTCCGCTATGAATCAATGCTACCTTTATTTTTATCCGTACTTTTCACAGCCAAATCTCGCAACGAGTCAATGAATCGTGTCACATCCTCTTCCGTCATCAGCGTATCCTCAAAGTCAGGTTCCACCGATTTCAAATCTGTTGCATTGAGATATTCACCATCAAAATGCTTCGAACAGCACCTCGTGTTATGTATGATGATTCTATTTGATTCGAAGAAACATTTGGCTATTGCTGGGTACGGAACAACTCTCAAGTTCTCGTTTGACTTGCATATGAAACATCTAGAAGGTGAGATTGATAACTGAGCTATTGATTGAGGATATTACCGTATTGACTGGCGTACGTAGGAATCAACCTTATGTGAATATTCACAGTTTCGAGTTTTGCGCGACTTTCCAATGTATTCCATGTATAGGCAACTTGATATTCATGCGCCTCTCACTCCTCTTCCCATTCGGTTCTCTTTCTCTCTCCTTTACTCCCTCCCCCCTCTCTATCCTTCTCTCTCTCTCTCTCTCTCTCTCTCTCTCTCTCTCTCTCTCTCTCTCTCTCTCTCTCTCTCTCTCTCTCTCTCTCTCTCTCTCTCTCTCTCTCTCTCTCTCTCTCTCTCTCTCTCTCTCTCTCTCTCTCTCTCTCTCTCCTCTCTCTCTCTCTCTCTCTCTCTCTCTCTCTCTCTCTCTCTCTCTCTCTCTCTCTCTCTCTCTCTCTCTCTCTCTCTCTCTCTCTCTCTCTCTCTCTTTCTCTCTCCCTCGCTCTCTCTCTATCTCTCTCTCCCTCCCTCCTTCTCTCTCTCTCTCTCTCTCTCTCTCTCTCTCTCTCTCTTCTCTCCCTGCCTCTCTCTCTCACTCACTCTCTATGCTACTTACAAAAGAATGCCTCACCTAGATGTCGTTTTATTGAATCGCCCGAAACTCAACTTTACTTTCTTTGATGGAGGTTCGGCATCTTGGATATCACAATCGTCTCGTCTCTCATTTTGTAGCTCAACGTCATTGTTATCATTCTCAGGTTCCCCGAAAAAGACATCAGGTGGCTCATGGGGAGGATCTTTTTGATCTGGAATAACTTCATTGTTGCCATCGATCGATTGGGAGCTGATGATCCTCATCATTTTAGTGTAACACTTTTTACAATACAAGTTGTCTTCGACTCCCCTAAATCTTTTCCTGTCTCTACCAATTGAATGACACTGTGCACACTCGAAGTTCTTATATTTGGCCATGATTTAAAGATGAGATTAGAAAGAGTGGTTAACGAGTCAGCCCACGAATACTGCTAACTAAGAATGCAGAAGAATTCAGCATTGCTCAAATATTGAAGAGACCAGACGTGAAACACTCTGACGACGTTCTCGTACTAACGATAAGCAGAACTCACGCGTGCGTGGCTCTGCGCAAGCTCCTGCATAGTACGAGGAAGAAGGAGGGGGGACAGATCGAGGCACGTACACAGCTAGTCTCCAGGAATGCCATAACAGGAGGATATGGCAGAGCTTCCACGAGTGGTCAATTGTGAAGAGGATGTACAGAGGATCCCAATCTTTCTCATTATGCCGCATTCACCAAATAAATTATCGACGAAACAAAATACTTCGCACCCCAGAATTAGATCATCGTCATACTGGGTATCTGCGATATAAGTTTGATTCATTGATTTGGATATTCGCAATATGCAAATAACATTAGAAAGGACTCCTTTATTCTGAGAAGAACGAGAGACGTCAATTCTCTCTCCCTGACGAGATGGCATATGGTTCCCATTTGATTATTTGGAGAGCTTTGATTTTGAGAAAGAAAGGAGCCCTCTTAAGACATATCTCGCTATGATATCTGATTTTTTGGAACCCGCCAAAATTATGAGGACCACGGATGCGTATCCAGGAATGTGCATATTGGAGAAATCGTTTGAGCCTCTGTTGCGAGTGACTCGAGGTATCATGATTTTTGGGCTATTTGCGATTTTTTTAGAGGGAGAAGGTTTGAATCGGGGATTCACATCTACCAACGTACGAATTCACACAATATCAACAGATTTTGTCAGCTGCGACTTCCGGGGAACCCATGTGCGTGCAAGCTTGCCAGTGTTGGGCCTTGACAAATGAGGAATTCCAATAGCACCGGAGAATTTTGATGGATGTGCCTAGTTTCCGGGATATTCTAGGGCTCTGAACGGTGATCGTGGATGAAAATTGGTGATTTTGCATGTCCGATTGATGTAGTTGTATGACTCATTGACGTAGAATTGCATATAGCATGCTGGAACCATGAATTTATCCACTCAAACTTGTTATCTGGCATAAAAATGCGTATTCCTCGAAGCAGGAACATCGGAACGCTATGAATTTTTCTTTCATTTCGAAGTACACGAAAAAGGGCAACTTTTCACGCAATTATTATATAGGGTTTCCATTTGCGTTTTTCGAATATTTTGCGTGAGAATGTTGGAGAGTGCCTATTTTCGGCACTTTTTCGCTATAAACTCGAATCTGGTGCATTTTTTCGAAAAAAAAATGTGTATTTTGATGAGATCTACAAGATATGATAGTTTGTCAGTCCATTTTCACCCCGAGATCGCCAAGAAATCCAATAAATATGGTTTTTTACGACTTTTGGTCGTTTTTTGGGAACCCCCAACCAATACATGCATAAAAAACCGATGCCAGATGGAAGCTTAGAACATAATCTACAACTTTGGTCCTCTGCAACTTTTCGATTAATCCCACTCCGTTCGAGTATTCCCCGGTTTTAGCGTGGAAGATCCGCATTTTCCATCTCTCAAGTGGTTTTTCGGTACCAGCACATCATTTCCCGTCCATGAAAAAACCCCTAAAAGTTGTATTTCCTGTTCAAGAACAAATCCTCATTGGAGCCGTTATAGTCCATTGGGCCAATTTTGAGAGGGACGCTAGAAAGTGCGTTCCACGTGTATTTTAAATGGGACACCTTTTTGCCCACTACTGGGAGACGCTTTGGTTTGACGCGGAAAAAATTCATATGCATATTCAGACACCCAAAACACGCATTTCAGTGCAACCTGGAGTCCCAATTCTCTGGAGCAGATTTGGCCTCATTTGCAACAGCTCCTTTCATGCAAAATTTGATGCTCTTTTCAGGAACAATTATCTAATTCTGGGTTCTGGCGTTTAAATAGGCTTTTTTGCGATTTTTTGAAAAAATGGCTCAATTTTTATTTTTTTCCGGCAATAAATGCGATTAAAATTCTCAGGTAATATTAATAAACATTTCTCACCGCTATCATCACTCTTCTGAATCAACAAAATGAGGGAATTTTCCAAAATTCAACGTTGGAGTATGGGAGACAAGATGGTAGTCAATCGAATGCGCACCAATGAAGATCCATTGATTTATTTTTCTTTTCTCTTCATAGTGACATTCTTATAATTTAGAGATAATTGGTAATCTCGAACACGTATCGTCTTTTCGTTCAAAGGTTCAAAACTGTGGTAGCTTCTTGTTCCTTGGACAGTCTTTACCCCTTCATTGCGTTCATTTAAGAATTTTTCATTCTCAATGATCTCTTCTTTATGAACAAATATTATCTTCATAGATGTATCTAAAGTTTGAGCCCATGCAAAAAGCTCTCTAGCTGTCGTCATCGGATTGTCCAAAGGCCTCTGCAAGCTTGCTTTGGTCGCTGCGCGCTTAAGAGTGCCCCCTACACCATCCCAAGGCCCTTTGCTGTGAGAGGTAGCAAAAAAGTGCCACTCACCAGCAACTGCAAAGTCTCTTTGATGGGAGCACAAGTTTTGAAAATTGAATCTATTTTCATACTGTCCAGGTGCTCCATCACTCACGTAAATCACTTTTTTCAAAGATGGAATGGCTTCTTTGAGAATTTTGATGAGATGTTAATGGAAAAAGTAGACAGTATAGTAGTCATGTTTCATGTGATCAGAAATCATGACAACAGTTACATGTTGTAGCTTGCCATTTTCATACACGTCATGACAGACCCAAGGATGTATCGTGACTCGATCGTTATTCCAATGATGATCTTACACTACATCTTGAAGTGAGTAGGAGTAATTCTCCGCGAAATCCCCACCTGCCAATGATTCTCGAGGCGCAAGCGACTTCTCCTTTTCCTTGACAAAAAGAGATTGTTGTTTTGCTATGAAGTTATGTTTGAGGAGATTGGGTAATGATTGCAATACCGTTAGTCATCACTTGAGGTAATTTTTGGATAAAAGTTTCAAGAGCACTCCTGTAAATTGATAGATTCAGATGAATCACTTGCCATAGAGAAGGATGGCTATTCCGCTCGTCCCATTTTCGGATGGCTATTCCGCTCGTCCCATTTTCTGATTGCTCACAGTTAACAATATTGATGCTTAGATACAGAGAATGCTAAGCTCACCTATCCACGTTATTCCATTGTTTGAAAGTGATCTCGTTGATGGACTCACGCCTGAACATACGAGTAATCTCATCAACTATTACATGAATGTCCGGACAGGAGGGACATTTTCCTGGGTGAAATTATTCTATATTTAAAATGAATGGGACGCAATGATTCCGTAGACAAAAAACGATCGCTTACGGAGATAGCATTCATGAGTGAGTGAGCTACATATGATTCTTGCTAGAATATCTTTATAATTCCATTTCCTGAGCTGATCGTCTATGGATTCCAGGTCGACTGCGTGGATGAGTAGTTCAAACTCTTGATGAATTTCACACACGCAGACTGTGTGTGTACCAGTGGCTCCGGCCGAGATAACATATGGTGGGCGTGCCTCAGCAAATCTCGAGAATCCAACCAATCCTTCAGGATGTTCATCTTCGAAACTTTGATAGCATTCTTTCGAATTACATAAGAGTAGTCTCTTCTGTATCTAAGGGGAAATTTATGTTGAGTTAAAATGGAGGCATGAAGTTCCTTTGAACTCATTCAGCTTGCAGCAATGAGACATGTCCCTGCGTTCTAAGTGATTGACTACAAAACTTCGCTCATTCATCGCATAATTTAATTGTGAATCAGTTAGAATTTTTCCACTGGGATGAATTCTTGGTAATTTGTGCAGAGAGAAGATTTCTCCTATTATCTCTTATAAACAATGCAAATGCAAACTTAGTTTCGTGAGCTTACTTCAACTCTCTCTCGATTGATGAGAACAGGGACATGATCGTTCTTCCCAGGCTGGATGCGACTTTTATCGTCTGATGTATAAAAATCCATTATCATGTTTAGAACTCCAGGGTTGAGCACCTTCCCAGATTTGGATGGAACCAAACATAATATACCCTGGTTCTCCACAAGCTCTTTTGCTCTCTCTGCAGTAGCTTGAGAGACGCCCATGATTTTCCGTATTTGGTACGCACTCCACCTTTTCGGTAATACTGACAAGAGTAAATATCTTTCTCTAGGATTCTCACAATTTGATAATTTTTCTAGGAGCTGGTCGATAATTTCTCTGTAGTACCGAGCCTCTTCTGCTGGAATGGATGATTCTTCAAACCTAGGATTGAGGATTGTCATTTTCTCCGTCAGAGACTCTGTGATTTGATCAGAAGTTTCATTCAAACATCTCTGGAAAGTATGAGAGAATCTTCATCAAGTGAATAGGAATGGTGAAGGGCATTTGCAATATAGAAAAAATCATGTCACCTTATGAGTCAGTCTCATGTCAGTATTGAGAACGCCCAATGTTTTTGACACTTCCTTGATCACTTCTCTTGCATTCTGAGTCTCAAGATCTCCACTATATCCTGCAGAAGAAGTTGTTTTGGAATGCGATGGGCGATCCATCGGTAAATCTCCAAGTATATTAAGAGTGTTTTGAGACTCACTACTTCTGCAATTTCCACTGTTTTCATAATAGTCCCTTGAATAGTCTGGTAGAGTGGAGGTTCTACAGTTTCACACACTTTTCGTCCCGAGACAACATCTAGAATGTGTCCATAATCATGGAAATCTTCTTCACCTATTTCACGTGAATCTATTCTCACTCCCACTTTATGCACATCCAAAGGACCACAACATTGACACTGGCGCAACTTGAATAGCTTGAACTGCTCATTCAAGTGTTTCTTACAAAAAACACTTTTGTCAGTTTGCTTGCATATTTGGGCTTGTTGCGCATGAGTGAGCTTTTAAAAGCGGATGATCTAATCATTGTTACATGACTCACAATCTTCAATTTCGCACTTTTTCTCTTGATCTCTCAAAATATAGAAATATCAATTCCTCTATCCATATCATGCCTGACGAATGGAGAAAATGAGATATAGCGAGATGAGAAAGTAACCCCCTCCAAGTCCAATTACTTCTCAATCTGAGGTACATACACTCCTCAGCGGAGTAGTTGGTGAGGATTAATCTCGAATCGCAATAAAAGAATCTCTGAGTATGCCAACATTTTATCGACCAAACAATTGGATTTTTCACTATTCTATGATAGACAAAAACTGGCTTTAAAGTTAAATAAGATGGTAAGTTGAGGTCTAACAGCTTACCAATATCCATGTTAGGAAACTTTATCCTTCAATAAGACGTCAATATACAGAGTGACGGGAAAAGTAATATTACTTATTGATCCTATGCTCGAGAGTGACTGCCGTGTTCTGGAGCATTAGCTGCAAGCGAGTGTTATGTTGAATCAAACTTTGTCAATTGAGTGCTTACTATGAAAACTTATTATACTAACTAGTTGATTGCTGACATTTTGATCGATAGAAATGGAGCAGATCACCAATCATGAACCAATTGATAAACTCGGCTCTGTCTCAACCACACAGAGTATCAATAGTCTGGAAAAAAACAAAAATTGTGGCTTTAAACGTTGCTCGAACACTGCAGCGTCACCGAGTTGAATGCTTTGTGAAGTGCGAGAGATACACACTACTCAGGTATACTATCTTTGAGGTGCATATGCAGAAGTTATACCATATTATACTCTAAATATTTGTATTATTCAAGGACCATTTGCAGGAGACTCTTCGAAAATAGTTCACTGGAAGAAGAAAATGGTAGACAAAACTGGGGAGCCAAGTAGAAACTCCTGGGCTCGCGCACAAGAGCCAAGTAGAAACTGCTCAGCTATCTGCTCGTCACCGTCTGCACTTTTTCATTAGAGTAGCTCGACTTTCTTATTTGACAGTAATTACAAATTTCACAATTTGCTACTCATACCAATGAGTAGAACGAACTCAGATCTGTCTATCCAGAACAATATTCTGGGAATGAGAAGACCTCGTCGCCACCTGGTGGTGCAAGATCAAAACTCTGTCGATGGCGGCACAAAGTTATACCAATCATGATGTATATTTGCACATAATATTCATTAATTAGCTCTGACCCAATTGATCTGTATGAATTTAGAGATATACACCCTTGAGTATGTCTGAAGCATGTGTGCAAGACAGGTGCGGTCAAATAATTGTGAAGAAGTCAAAACACGTTCAGCAGCCGAGCAGTCGAGCCGATAACCGCGAGAGAATATATAAGTATACTGCGTAGCGTTTCATGATCAAACGCCGTGGAGTATATCTACATATTCTCTTTCTCAACCACTCGGCTATTGAACGTGTTTGAACTTGTTTACAATTATTTCACGCTTACATGTGTTACACTTAACGTATCTTGAAAACTCTTTAGATCCTCTTTGTGACATTTGTGGACTAATTCGGTGCATAATACCGTTGTAATTGAGCGAGACCGTGACAAGCAGAAGACATCGGAGCAAGCTATACAGTAAAATTCACGTACTTCTCCCTGCCGTTCTTTTTTCCAGTGTTTTATATTTCATCACAGAGCACATCACATCAACAACGATACTTGTCCAAAGTTGTACTTAGAACTATATTCGGGAACTCAAGTATGTAATAAGTCCCACACGAACTCACAGATGAAATGGTTAGCACGCAATGAACTCTGCGAACACAATTAGTCACTTTCTCTCTAAACTTTACTCAGTAAATCTTCCTCTCCATATCCACACTTTTCGAATACATACACTGATGGACACAAAACTTATAATTTATGATTGTCTGTCACACATCGGCAGGTATGAGATTCTATGCTAGGTATTTCCGATCACTTTAGAAACAGCTCATGCACGCAGAGACACAGAGTCGATGCAAGAGATAGACAACACCCGCATCATTGGTTATACACGCGTATGGTTATGCCGGTATCTTCTATACCGATGATCAAGATTCCGTTGCTATGCAAAATATCGATGAATTATATAAAGCTCGGCATGTGTATGGGTCTATCTTGAATCATTCCGGACCTCTGAAGGAAGAGACAATACGTACTCGAGATTACTCGTTATCTCTAAATCATAAGGATGTCACTACCAAGAGAAAGAAAATAGTATATCATATCATCGGAACGGGATGCATACAGAATTTTATGGCTATTCATCGTGGAAACTGACTTTCTGCGCACCGGCGCGTAGCGTAGATGGATGCCATAAAATGAAGTAATAGATCCTCATTGGTACGCATCCCATTGACCCTCATCTTGTCTCCCATACACCAACTTTGGATTTTGGAGAATTCCCTCGTTTTGTTGATTCGAAAGAGTGGTGATAATGATGAGAAATGTTTACTGAAATTACCTGGGAACTTTAATCGCATTGAGTGCCGAAAAAAAATTCAAAATTGAGCCATTTTTTCAAAAAATCGCAAAAAAAGCCTATTTAAACGCCAGAACCCAGAATGAGATAATTTTTCCTGGAAAAAGCATCAAATTTTGCATGAAAATATGGGTTTTCAAAGAATTCTTTAAGATATGGTTTTTAAGAAGAAAAATAAAAAGTGATTTCCACGGAATCTTCCATATATACGCCTCATTGCATGAAAAAATTTTCTCAAGACATGTTTTGATAGGTTTTCGTCTCAGCTTTTGAATGCGCCGAGACTCGTTTTGATACCTTGTTTTGTTCCCGAGCTAAAGCAGTTTGAGTGCGGAAAAGTCAGCACTCTTTTTTTCCTGGTAAAAACAAGGAATTGAATTCAAGCTTCCACCAGCCGTGCAAACAAATTTCCTGGGGTCCCATAGGTGGTCCATTCATCTTTTATCGAGGTATAGAAACGGTAAAAAATCATGAGGAGAAGATTCGGGACATCATGTTTCATGGACCATTTATTTCACGTGGAACTACTCGACTTCAACAAATCGAAGCTTTACGAGCGTCTAACTCGTGCGTATATTGATATTATCCCCCAACGTTCCGGCGATTCCGAAGCCCATTCTAAGTACATTCAAATGAGATGCAGAAGAATTTGTTCATTGAAAATAAATGAGATCGAAAATGTTGTTTGGGATGGAGTGTCTGATGTTTGAAATTTTTGTCATCTATAATATGGAATTCGAGTATATTTTTCTCAAGTTCCGTTGAGATGGAGTGGAATCCGGAGTTGAGAAAGACAGTGGAAGTATATAAACAGAGAGAGGAGTTAATCTTGTGGTGTTTGAACGAACAGTTGGAGAGAAAAACTGAAGAAGTATACGGAAAATGCTTAAAATGATCAGATGGATCTACAGAAATTGAGTGTTTGGATGAAATTATAGCATCGCATGAAACAGAGCGTATTTTTTTGAAATCTCACAGCGAATGTAAGCAACTCCTGGACTCTTAATGATGAACCAGCCTTCGAAAAATTGAAGTGAATTCATATGTCAATTAACGATTATTTCAAGAATAGAGTCAAAATTGGAGATGAAACAACGTTAGTAATTCAGTTTCTTCCCCTAATATATAGTAGTAAGAATGAGATTCCTCTGAATTCCCCTGAATTCCTCTGAATTCCCTTGAACTCCCCTGAATGCCCTCGACTGCCTTGAATGCCCATGAGGGCATCCGAGGGCCCCTGAGGGCCCCGAGTGCCTTCGATCAATTAACCTAAATTACGTTGCATATTCACCTTAGGGGCTCCTCCCCCTAATATATAGTAGTAAGAATGAGATTCCTCTGAATTCCCCTGAATTCCTCTGAATTCCCTTGAACTCCCCTGAATGCCCTCGAATGCCTCGAATGCCCCTGAGGGCCTCTGAGGTCCCCCGAGGGCCCCTGAGGGCCCCGAGTGCCTTCGACCAATTAACCTAAATTACGTTGCATATTTACCTTAGGGGCTGAGAGATTCCCCTGAGATGCACAGAGGGCCCCTCATTTTTTCTCAGCCCCTCGTGGTCCCTCAGTCTTAATTTTTCTCTGCAGTTTCCGAGACATTACCTCCTTGCCATCATCATCACAAAATTTAAGGTGAGCTTGGTTTATGAAGGGAGGATGTATATTTATTTTGAAATGACATTCATTACAAATAAAAATTTATTTTCAAAAAAATATGAATCACAAAAATTTTGCAATGTATCCATCAAATTAGAATTCCAGAATCAATATCTTTGTTGACAGGAGACTCTTCCACAACATGAACTTCATTTCCTAGAATCAATTTCTCAATTTCCATTTTTTCACCACCTAAAAATCTCAATTTATTTACACCCTTCACTTTCACCATGTACGTTGAACCTGTAAAGACCACTCAATGAAATCAATTTCATTCCGGTAGGATTTCTCTCTGAATTTTATATATTTTATTAGAAAATTAACCATTCTCTTGTAAGTCACCGCAAACTTCTAACTTCACTCCACGATCGTACAATTCAATTCTCTCGTTTTCATCTTTCACAACAATAATATCCAGTTTGTGTCGTCCGTTCGTGATTACACCAAGAATTCCATTTTCATTGTTTTTATTCTTTTGAACGAATCAGATAACCTTCAATCTCTAAATGATCGACAAAAATTATGTAAAAATCATGTATCATAGTTGAAACATTACCACTTCAACTTACTGGTTGGCCCTTTTTTGAAGGTATATCATCAAAATTTATTTCATTGTACATCCCAACGTCGTATTCACCACAGCAGAATATTGTTGAATAATTTTTGAGAACAATTTCGTAATCTAAATTTCCTTTGTTGAAATGTTTTTCAACTTTTTGTACTATAACTCTTTCAAGGATCAATTTCTGTAAAAAGGGCGATGATTATCACATATACTCAATTCGATATGATAAGTAATTTCGCAATATCATTTCCAATTTCATTTCGAGTTAACCATTGTCTATGTACCTTGTTCATTTTTATAATTCTCACGAATTTCATTATATCTTCATTGAAAATAGTGCATTGTATCTTAGTCCCTTCATGATTACTCAACAGAAATTTGAACACTGTGAATTCACTGTCATCTTCCCTTTTTTCGAACTCAGACTTGCCAAATATTTCGTCAACATACGCAACTATAATTCTGTAAGATCAATGTCGTCATCATCTCTAATCATAGTCATACATATCGGTAAACTGATTTACTAACGTTGTTTTATCTCCCATTTTGACTCTATTCTTCAAATAATCGTTATTCGACAATTCAATTCCTTTAATCTTTTTGAGTGCTGGTTCATCACTACGATTCCGAAAGTTGCTCATATTGACTGTGAAAATTCAAAAAATACCCACACAAATATCATTGCTTTTTTTCATTTTTATGCAATGAAGTATGATTCGTTAAATGGTCTTTCCTAACGAAATATCTCCCACAATCCTGGCATCTGTATTCTGGGTCTTTGTGATTGAGCTTGTGCCTGACTAGATTTGATTCTGTTTCAGAAGAGAGTTTACACAACGAACAAGAGAAATGCTTCTCATTCGAATGAGTCTTCAAATGTTTCTCAAAACAATCTGTATAAAACAATGATTCCACATTTGTGACAGCTTTTGTATCTCTGAATTTTACTCTTGTGTTTCGTCATCAAATGTTTTGTCAAAAAATGTGAATCGATAAATTTCACTCTGCAAAAACCACATTTCACTGTTTTATCGATATCAACAGTCTCTTCTCCACTCTCTCTACGGAAAAGAAGATCGAGAAACGAATCATTAATTGTACATTCTATATTTTTATATTTCCAGTGAATCGAAGTTACTTTTTCGTTTTCACCATCTCTTAAAATTTCAACTCTAGGGCGGTTACGACAAATTTTATCACTGCTGAAAGACATGATTTTCATTCTCTATTGTGTTATACCATGTACAATATTCGCAATTTTCAATTGATAATCTAGATATAATGTTCCACTCTCTTGAAAGCTTCGATCAATATATCCATTATCAAAACGAAATTCAATGATCTCTGATACTCTCTGTTTCAAAGTTAGAGGTACTTCATGCCAAGTCGTGTAAGTTGTTCCCAATTCAAACTTTCTTTCATGAAATGCTATTATTTTATTCAAACACTCAATTTCTGTAAATTCTTCCAATTCTTTCAAGTATTTTTCATATTCAGTTTCTTCTTCAACTTTTTTTTCCAACTGTTCGTTCAAACACCACAACATTACTTGCTCTCTCAGTTCGTATACATATACTGTCTTCCCCAACATCGGATTCCACTCCATCTTTACGAAACTTGAGAACAATATACTCGAATTTCATATCATAGATGACGAAAACAACAAACACTTCATTCCAAACAACATTCTCGATCTCATCTGAACAGTCAAATCTATTTTCAATGAACAAATTCTTCGGATCTCTACACCGAGAAAGAGCAACGTAAAGCTGTCCATGAGAGAAAAGCGGCCGTTGTATATAAATACCAACTTTATCAAAACTTTGACCTTGAGACTTATTAATTGTCATTGCGAATGTCAAAACCACAGGAAACTGCTTCCTGTGAACTATAAATGAGAGGGAAGACTCACCTGTGGTAAGTGTTATCCTAGGTATGAAAACTATTTTCCCTATATTCTCCCCAGTGACAACTTCCGCTTCAATATTATGCTTGTACAATTTCCTAATCTTCAACCGAGTCCCATTACACAAACCCTCTGCTACGCTCAGATTCCGAATCAACATCACGATAGCATTCACTTTCAAATCAAGTTTATGTGGAGGTAAACCATTTCTAATTTTATTCAGAAATTCGGTTGGATATTTCAGATGAATGTGCTCCTCTGTTTGATCTGCACCTTTGTGAGTCGCATAATCAACGCTGTAGTAAGAGGATGTAGGACCATCTAACATTTCCAAGATTCTCTTGTTCAATTTTATGATATTTTCGTTATGAGATGACACTACAACTCTATTTGTAGAAATATCTTCATTAATGTCTTTGAATATGGTTCTACATACATCATTACTTTTCCATTCAGGTCTTACTTTCACTTTATCAATTCTGCCTTCACCTACATCCAGAAAGAATTTAGAGAAATCAGTATCGTTTGATCTCAAATTTTTCGTTAGCTTCATTACATTAAACAATGGCCATAGTTTTGAAGATTTGATAGTTTCCTGGATTGTAGAATATCTATTCCCATGTGTCAAAACTGGCAGGATTTGTCTGAAATCACCGCGTAGAACCACCAACTTCCCACCAAAGGGTGAGTCATTGAAAGAAACGTCACGGAGTGTTCTATCGACCACCTCTAAAGCTTTCTTGGGAATCATTGATGCTTCATCCCAGATGATAACATCTGCCTCCCTCAATTTGGTCTTATTAGCATCAGACTTCAAGAAAATACTCTCAATACTCTCTAGATCCAAGGGTAGTCTGAAGTGTATATGACTCGTCATACCTTGTGGCAGGAGAAACGATGCAATACCTGTTCACGCCATTGACAGGACATTTTTCTTTTGGGACAGAAAATAATAAATGAGACATCTATACAAGAAAGTTTTCCCACAACCTCCAGGACCATCAATGAAATTGACTAGATTTTCATTATGTAGTTCGTAGTTTTTCAAAAATCTCTTTCTGATCATCATTCAACTGACAAAACATTTCTTTGAATCTCTCTTCACATTCACTCATACTCAATTTGAAATGATCATCATTGGAATCATCGAAAGGAATGTCTGATACAGGTAGACTGAAATCCTCGCATTTTCCATCTTCAGAATTCAAGATATCATTTATGTGACTCAAAGCAAGCCGATCACCGTTTTCAACAAAATCTTCCGTGAAAAGTGTCTTGAATCCTTCGCAAATTCCATTACCTTGAATTTTCCCAGCGAGAAGAAACCAAGCGAAGAATTTCCTCAGTTGATATGGTGACGTGATCGTACAAGCCTCTTCAAAAATTTCATAGACTTTCTCATCTGTATCTATCAATCCCAGATCCATTGCTGCTTCTCTGAAAGACTTGTGAATGATACCATCGACTGTCAACAGATCTTTGTGAGAAGTTGCACCTTTCTTGCGATTCAGAATCAGTTTCAAAAAAAATCTTTCACTATCTTTCGGAGATACCACAGATGTTCTACCAATTGTTTGAAATCTTTGCGACCTCACCCGTCTTACCCATTTCTTAGTTCGTTCATCAAAACTATAATATTTTGGAATGTTGACATATTTCAACTTCCTAGAGAAACTATCTTTTTTATTCAACTCAAACCACGCAAGCAATGGCGTTTTCCCAAAGAGATTATATACCAATAGAGGAGGCACGGGATAGGGGCCGCTGTAAGTGGATGTGAGAGACCGATAGTAAGAGAGGGAAAGTTCGGTTAGGCAGCGTTCTCTCTCACAATAATGACGTCAGCAGTCGTGGTCTGTGCGCCTTTACAAATGCCCCTGCGCTCGTGTCCAGCCCCTCCTTCTCCTCTTCTTTCTGGGATTATATATATGCAAGATTATACTCACGCAGCAACTCGGCAGCAACTTAGCTGCAGCAGCATTGCTGTATTATAAGCATTGCTGTCACAGCCAGCCCAAAAATTTCCTATCATTTATGGACAGCTCCTGACCAGAACGGTATAAGTCCATTTTAGGCATTTCCGGCAAATGAGCTTCAAAGTTTCATTGCAATAGAAAATTCGGATAGTTATTTTTCGTGATTATGCTTCATTAATCGTGTGATGAGTATTTTCTTACGATCGTTTCTGCAAGAGGCCCAATGATTTGCAAATGTTTACATTTTTTGATCAGTTGTTTTGCAATAAACAATTAACTTATACCGTTCTGGTCCCCAAATTTTTTCGAATTTTTTTCCGGACCAGAACGGTATGAGTCCAGCATTTTTTTCTGAAGTGAAATCATACCGTTCTCGACCGAGAATGGTGGAGAAACAAGTCAACTTTCACCATCTAGGATCGTGAAATATTGAAAAATTGTAGATTTGAACCGTTTTTGGATCAAAAAACGTCGAAATCAAGTGGACTTATACCGTTTTTTGTGGGGAAAAAAGATTTTGTCAGGGACAGCACGGTATGAGTCTATTTTTATTTCTGGAATTGTCAAATATGAGGTTCTTCGTGTTGTTGAAGATATTCATAGATATTCAGAGGTGTGTGCTGATTTGGCTATGATATTAGCTCCCACTCATCGATGTAACCGAGATTTGTGGGAAAACTTTCTCTGGCTATTGTTCACGAAAATGATGAAATACCTTGTGCGAAACGGAGAATTTAGCAATGAGTTTTCGAAGTTAGGAAGGAGACGAATCGAATCCCGTTTGGTTTGTGAGTGTGCGTTGATTCGGACAAATTTTAAAAAGCTTCAAAGCTTATAAAGTTATCGCGCCACTGGCTTTGAAAATGGTCATTTTTTGATGTCATACTCAGGAGACGCGAAGAACAGGGTTGGGACGTTGTGCTCTTTTTTCTTCATCTCAAAAAGGATTCAACCGCACTGTTTTGAGTTGCAATTGTATGCAATTGATCGGTATTTCTGTGAGAAGCTGAGGAGAAATATTTGAATCCGGATGGTAAGCTAAATAAGCCTTTAAATGTGATGGTATCGCGATTTTCTTGATTTTTACATAGTATACGGCTGAAGTATGAACAAAATAACACCACAGTGTATCTAGAAATTGAAATGAGACTCATAGTTCTTGACTCGATTTTGGAAATTTACATCGAATTTCGGAGAAATCAATGATGAAATTCATCTTAAGGTCAAGTCAGGCAAAATATAATCCGCATCGATCGTTTAGACAATATTTTGAATCGAATCTATTCTAAACCAGATACCTCGGCTTGGGAGAAAGTGGCACCACTCTTTTGACATGTTTCCAAGATCTAAGAATCACACGAAACCCATTTCAAACGTGAGCGATGAGAATTTTTTTTTTTATTCCAGAGGGTCAATAGTTAAAAGTTCCATGGAAACCCTCATATGCCATGGTTTGTATTATACATGTTTCCTTGAAATCTTGCCTGAGCAAAGTACCTAGGGTGAATTCAGAATATGAATTTAGAAAAATTCGCGTAAAACCTCTATGTTGATAACCTTCACGCTAGCACTGAGAGTATGCGTGGAACTCGAATTGAAACAGCAGGTGGATCTGACATTCCGGTCCTGAAACTTTGAACCAAGACCGATGACTTGACGTATCGACTTGAGAGTATAGCACCAAGAATTTTTCGATAATATAGGTATACAAAAATGCAAGGTCATTACACGTTCCCTGTGATTCCTCGCGATACTCATATAACGGCGTATCACTTCATTCGGTGCACGAGTGAATCTCGTGCACCGAAAATCGAGCTCGCGAATACATATAATCATGAGAATCGGATACGCGTGTCGGGCTTTGTATGGCAACAACGAACTTGCAGGTTGTGGTTAAAATATTCTTTCAGTATTTTATGAGATGATAATTCCATAATCAACAAATAACAGCTATATCTTGATATAAACCCATGTATTTTCTTCTAAATCTTGGCATGTAGTACAATTACTTTTATGATATACTAATTACATAAATCAGCAATATTTCTATCACTTTCTCTCCGTCACTCGTAACTCTTCCTTTACATTTAGATAGAACAAAAAGAAAAACAAAATGGGAACCATTATGGTTCTCCAGCAATGGTTTAACGGTATCTTTGGGTTTCTTGTACATCTGAGAGCAATCGTAATTATACACTTACTGATCGATTTTCCACTTCAGAAGTACAGCATAGGTAACGCGCCAAAGTGTACACTTTGACATTGATTTTTGGCACATTCATTGATGAATATTTAAAAGTGTGTATATATGTTACGTGCAAAGTCCGAAATTGTGCACTCCGGGGAGTGCACAACGATGGTTTGTGCAAAGCCCGATATGCTGAGTTTTACACAGAGGATCAGTGTGTATTCTGCGATGTATAGAGATGAGTCGGGAAATTGCTAATAATAATAATTCAAATCATGTTTACAGCAGTCAGTCTCGCGAGGCCAATCACATCGACACTTATTTGAGTTACAAAATTATGGATCCAGATAGCGCTGATTCGTTTCGGGATGATTTCAATTCTAAACTCAACTCAATCATATTGAGGGATAATAAAAGTTCGATTTAGAGTGCAGTGGACTATCAAAATCTTATCGTAAGTGTTCTAGCTGCAAAAAATAAAAAGAATAAATCGTCGCTTGACTACAGGAGACTGGCACGATACGATGTATTGACTGTTGGCGATACATCACGATTGATCATGCCAATGAAAGCAAGTGACGAAAGTGACGTAAAATACTACGTGCAAAATTCAGAAATTTTGATATTCTGATAAAAATCCACGTTGAAACGGGACATGAAGGATTCCACAAGATTAATGACGCCGTGAAAGCCAAATATGCTAATATAACTCGGGAAGCAATTTCTTACCAAGCGTTACAAGTATTTTGTCTTCAAAATATCTCGCTATATTCAATAATTATTCTCGTGTGAATTGACGATCGATGATTTTCGCAGAGACTATTGTAATTTTTATCTTGTAAGAAAAAATTGTCTTCCATTGTTTAATTCTCATGACGCGTTTCTCATATTAAACGTATTCACAATAAATTAGTCTCAGCATTATTCATTTTGATTTTGAGGGCACCGTTGGCATACTATATCGAGTACAATTTGCTCGAGTATTAGTAAACATTGGAAGAAGAATCGACTCTTCATGTCGCTCATTGTGTGTTAGAAATTCCCCGACTCACCTCTATACATCGCAGAATACACACTGATCCTCTGTGTAAAACTCAGCATATCGGGCTTTGCACAAATCGCGTTGTGCAAAGTCCGATCCACCGGGCTTTGCACAAACCACCGTTGTGCACTCCCCGGAGTGCACAATTTCGGACTTTGCACGTAACATATATATATACATATAAGTTCTGAATACGGCTCTGCCCCTCATCACTTTCAAAGCAAAGAGTCTGATTGTATCGCAGGGTCGCCCCGATTCAGCACCATAGATTGGACGACTGTCACTTACCGCTAATGGGTCGATTCCTCACCTTAAGGCTACGGTCGCTCACATCGCCCTTCTCGACTATCCTCCATGGTTCTCCACGAAAATTGGTCAAAAATCCGCGCGAAAAGCCCAAAAACACAGTCAGTGTTATGGGAGGGATCATTCTTATAGCCTGGCGAGGAATTTTGAATCTCGTGCCGATGATCGGCCGAGACTTGGCAGGATGATGTTCGGACGATGCATAGATCGAGTGCTGCTGGAATTTCGGGAATGAGATTATCCATGATCTTCTGGAAACGGCTGACTCTTCCAATCACTTTCAAAGCGTACAGCCAGATGGTATCGCAGAGTGACCTCGATTCAGGGTCACCACCGTATATAAAAACGCTGTATGCTGATTTGATGGCCGCTACCCAGTCCGGGGTGGACGAGCTGCGTACCGAATTCAACGCACTCCCAGTCAAAGTTGACAAGACTCACGTCGTGCAATCTCAAGCGGTACAATCTCTCCGTAGCGAATGTCGGGCTGAGATAGTAAACACGCGCCCTCTCACTGATACTTATGAGATCAAATTCAGCGGAATACCATCTACCATTAGCTCTGATCTCACACATGCGGCTAAAGTGATGCATGCTGCGCTTGAATGCCTTGAAGCGGATAACTTCATTTTTCAATGCCGACAATGGCAGCCTCTAAAAGCCAACGCTAATAATTTGCCCACCACCTGTCCTGCACCCTCACTTGTGCCTCAAGAACCTCCACGTCCCATCGACTTCATCACGTTTGTAGTCAAATATGCATCTGCTGCTGTTCGTGACACAGTTCAAATCAACGAAGGAAGATTGCGCGATCAGACTGCTCAATCAATTTTTGGATCCGGCGGTGACAAGGAGATCTATCTTTCCCCCGTTCTCCCTGACACAGTCAATCAATTATTCCGCGCAGTTCTAACGAAATCAAGCGCTTCGGGTTACGCACGCCCTGTTCAACGTGGGCTTGCTATCTACATGAGGCAAACAGAGACTCCCTCTCTTCTACCTAAATAAGCTCAAAGTGACCTCGATAGCCTTCCTTCTCTGCGGGCGGATAACCCACCTCCTTCAGATCTTGACATGTCGACTTGAGGATACGCAGGTCTGGAGAATTCTCTTCTTTTCCGAAAAACGCAGCAAAAATCTTCCTTAACAATTGGGCACATCAACAATAATAGGCTTCAGAGGAATTCTAATCTGCTCGAGCATCAAACCACCTTGAAGGTCTACGATACCATTGCCCTTTCTGACACTGTCTTAAGTTTTCTGTAGTTCATCGTCGGCCCCTAGTTTCTAGCTTAGACGAATTTTTCGAAGTGATTTCCACCTATTCATCTTCCTATCCCTCTGTGATCATTACTGGTAACTTCAATATCAGCATTGCAATAGATTGTGCTCCCTTTACAGCACCCTGATGCTTGATCAACACCTATTCGTTGAATTTAGTCAATACAAATGCAACTCAACATGTTTATTATACCACCGACCAGAGCTCTCATCACACATGTCTTGACCTTTTCATCGCTAGAAATCCTTCTGCTGTCCTCGAATTCCGAAAATCAACTGCACCTCCCCCGGGAGGGCATGACTCTATTGGAATTGACTTTCCAATCGCTGTTCCACCCCTTCCACCCAGAAAGATCAAGACTCGATGTTTATCTCACCTCAAGATCGAAGAACTATACCCCGAGATTAACCACAACATCGACCCTCTGGTTTTCCCTCTTCAAACCACCTTGAATTCTCCAGACCCCCCCCCCCCCAGTAGTTCTGTAAATAAAGTAAATAATGTGAATATTTCTCGTAGTGTTGAGCTCATGGATCTCAGTCATCCAATTTTTGCCAATCTTCCAGCCTCTGATATCGACACTAGAGCCTCTCGTATCGGCGCAGCTGCAATGTCAGCGTTTGATCGACTTGCACCCGTCAGAACCATCCCGGTATCCTCTACTATAAACAAACCTTGGGTAACAGCCGATATCAAGCGTCTCATGCTGCAGCGCAACCGTTTTTACACCAGAGCTCAACGATCCCAATCGATTGCCGGCTATGAACGATTCAAATCCCTTCAACGGAGTGTCAGAAATCAGCTCGACTCTAATAAAAATAGAATCATATCTGATTGGCCCAATCATTTCTTCCAGAGCTCTCAACACACATTTTGCCTCGGTTGCTGCAAACGCCCCATCACTCACTGATGCTGACATAGAAAATGCATGCAATGTCCCTAAACTTGGTGTAGCTCCTCACTTTGATTTCGCCCCTACTCTTATCGGAGATGTATTCAGTTTGCAATCCCACAGTAATTCGCATGGTATAGGAGGAGATGAACTATCCTTGGGAATGTTGAGGACAGTTTTTCCTGTTCTAGCTCCGTACTATACTCAGCTATTCAATGAATCTCTCGCCACAGGTCACTTTTCTTCGCAATGGAAACGTGCCTCTGTCATTACCTTGTCGAAAGAAAATCCGCTCACTAACATCCCTGAAACCCGTCCGATTGCCCAGCTGTCCGAACCATCTAAATTACTCGGACGCTTGGTTCATGATCAACTCATGAATCACATACTGTCCAATACTCTGCTAGATCCCTTGCAAGCTGGTTTTCGTCGTGCACATTCCACCCAAACCGCTCTTCTTGTCATATTGGAGGACACTCGTACAGCAGTCGATCAGAAAATGCTCACAATTTTGATATCATTGAACCACGCACACATCCATTCAAAACCATCGCAGAACTGCTTCTTAGCCTGTTGGCCCCATTCGGGGCTCATGATTAGAGTGAGTTTGGCGATACTCAAAGATTAGCATACGAACCTCCGCATTGATCAGCAGATGATTCTACTATCAATTCAACCGGGGCTCGTTATAATATCGCGTGAAAGCAAGGTTACGTGAAAACCGTATCAACGTCGGCCGAGTTGTCGGTCGAAGCTGCACAGAAAGCAGCAGACGATTTCCTCTCCCGCGCGCACGCCCCCGGCTCGGACTCGAAGGATAAGTAGAGACGCACGGTGGCGAAAAAGTGAAACTTCCGTCGCCTCAATAGCGGACCCTCCCCCACCACGAGAGTTGTAGGACCTGTGTATACGACCGTGGTCAACGATCTACCTGAGTTGCGCGATGGAAAGTCGGTAAATCATCTCATTCACGCAGATGACCTCCAAATTTAACTTCAAGTCGAGAAAAGGAACATCAAGGAGGGAATTGCTCGGCTAAGTTCAATTGGTAGGCTTGTGGCTGAATGGGCCGAGGGTGCCAGCCTCAATCTTCTTCACCGCCGACGCAGAGATCTCGGAATAGAAGAGAATAGATTTGCCAGGAATTGATATACCGGACGGAGTATTTGCGCCATTCAGCGAAACCGTCGTGTCTCGATGTGACATTAGACCGCGAATGATCGTGGAAATTGCATATAAACCAAGTCACGAAGAAAGTAAATAAGTCCCCATATGGCCTGCGGTTTATCAGGGCATGTACAACTGAGGCCCTCCGGATTCGTCTAGTCGAGACTCTGATACAACCACATCCGTACTACTGCACGGTCGTATACCTCGACACTACTGACAAACTCTTCTAGAGCGCAGAGACTGAGTAACGTATGTGGTTGCGCGAGTCATTCTTGAAACGGGTTTTAATTTGGAATCTATAGTGAGCGTTAAATAGTTCAATAGCCATTAGTTCACTTGTGCTCAGGTATGTGACATCGCGTGATGTCCTGAGCACTTGACAAACTTGCAATTGCTCAAGTTCGCGGCTTTTCGGCTAGCCCGGGAGCTGATGATTTTCAGTTCAGCGGACGACAGTGCAGTAGAAAGACCACGACACTTATCAATTTTTGTGAGATGTTCCGTCCTACTGCGGCATCGCAAAATCTCCAATCTCGGGCGGACCCCGAATTCTCAATTTTCGATTCATGGAATTAGTCTTGTTTCGGCTCAGCTTAGGTTACTTTGAATGAAGAAAACCGTGAATTTTTACTCAAACTCGCGAGTGCTTATTTCGAGTTTCACCTCCAATTTTTCCCAAAATAGTGTGAAAAGCATTTTGGCATATTTTCACAATGCACATCAACATTTTTTCTAGTTCTTCAAGCTGGATGATCTGTGCATCTATGCCTAGGATCATCCGGTCTAGGAAGTCGAGGTTGAATTCCTTCTGTCTCGCGATCGTGATCGAGTCGACGATCCATATCGCGAGTGCACTGTATAGTGCTATGTGTGCGTGGCTCTTCCATCATCGCCTTCCTGCGATCGAGTTCTTAAAAATCTGTTCAGGACTCACAAAGGGGACCCACGACGTGCGGGTGAGCAAATTTTGCCAGACTTTCGTTACAGTCTCGTACCACCTAGAATATAAAGAATCCAGACTAACTCCGTCAAATGGGCCTCTTGTGCGAAGCTACAGCCTGGGACATTAACATTGCTTATATGGGCCTATGTTAAGAAGTGATATATATAGATATAGATATACTGACAATGCTAACGATTTTGCTTGTAGCTATGAACAAAAGGCCCATTCGACGGAGTTACTCTGTATTCTTCATATTCTATGTGGTGCGAGACTGTGAAAGAAGTTTGGTGAGATTTGGTGCCCCGCACTTCGTGGGTCCCCCTTATCAGCCATCACCTGGTGCACCGTGACAAGAGGACAATCGTCCGCAAGGTCATCATCGGGGCTGCGATCGAATCCCGACGGTGTCATTTCCAGCCATCTGGACAGTCAGCGCATCGCACCCAGGAGATTGTGGAGCCTTGGACATCGTTTACGAGCCATCCCCACTATCCACATAACGCAATCCAGCAGTTGCGAGTTGGACGAGCACCCCGCTCGGTGATTGCCGAGGGGAACGGGGAGAGAAGAGAGAGAGAGAGAGAGAGAGAGAGAGAGAGCAGCAGTGGGAGACATGCATCTCGTCCGTCTTCACCTGTTTATCCGTCGAGCTTTCAAACTTAGAGAGCCATTCGGTGAAGTATGTGAGTATCATATATTAATATCTCTCTCTCTTTTTTTAGGTGGTAGTGGGGGAAAAATGCTGAGACGTTCTACCGGGAAGCAACCCTTCTGCTTCTCCGGGTTGGTGAGGTGTCGGTCAATCCGGCTTGTCCGTAACCCCCCCCCCCCCCCAACAACACTGTACCGGCCTGGGATCCGCATCGATACGGCCACCCCTTCCGGTAAAAATCGTCACTTCCTTCCCCGTTGGCATCGGCCATTGGACAAGGAAGAGATCCACCGGACTAACCAATCCGGCCCCGGGACCGCGTGAGCATTACTTCAGGACCGGCGGCGTCTCGCGCTCTAGATCGAGAGGCTCTCTCTCAGGGACTTGCAGGTCTTGTTCCTCCTTCCTTGGTCTTTTCCCTGCTCTTCATTCTTCTTTCTTCTTTCTTCCCTCTTCTTTCTTCTTTCTCCCCTCTTCAGGGCATCATATTCCTCCTGGAATCATTTGGGCCTCTTCTGTTTTCATTGGCAGACTCACTGTGATTCGCCGGCATCGAGGCGCCTCACTTCCCTCTCTTTCTCTTCCTTGCGGGTCATCACCAGCCGGATGTATCCGGTGCTTCTATCCCATGTCTCCTGGTTGCGGAGCAAGTACGGGACGAAATTCTCCGGTGTTAGTTGAGCACCCAGCCATCTATCCAGCTCGGCGCGCTCTCTCCGGGTGTCGCTGCACTTGAACAGGGCATGCTCAGCGTCATCCCAGTCGTCCCTGCGAAACTGGCATGCTGGGGTTGTCCTCTTCTTGAATCTGGTTAGATAGGAACCGAAGCAACCATGATCGCTCAGTGCCTGAATTGTCTAATAGTCCCTCTCTCCGTGGGAACATTCCGGCCACTTGGCTACGTCACGGATCAACCGGTGCGTCCATCTGCCATTCGCAAATGGCGAATCGCACTCAGTTTGCCGTTGTTCGAGGGTGGTCTACTTCTCGTTGTCGCGGATGATCTCCTTCATCGGCGGAGTGAGTACTCGTTCGGCTCCGATCACTTTCTGGCGGTCCCAGATCCTCACTCGCTCCGCGACGAGCAAGTAGATGGGCGGTGTACTCGCCAATACGTGAGCCGCATCTCCCGACACGGTGCGTTAGGCACGGATACTTCTCAGGGCCGCTCTCCGGTGGACAGGCCCCATTCTCTTCTCGATGATGGTCTTCTTTACTCTCTTTC
This sequence comes from Eretmocerus hayati, assembly GCA_029851415.1. Lineage (NCBI taxonomy): Eukaryota > Metazoa > Arthropoda > Insecta > Hymenoptera > Aphelinidae > Eretmocerus > Eretmocerus hayati. The sequence goes on along the minus strand of CM056741.1, from coordinate 132,914,408 downwards.
CCTACATGGGTGCACCGTAGAGCATGGTAGAGGTGCTGACGGTGTTGAGAAGTGCGCGCCTCTTTTCCTTGGGTCCCCCGATATTCGGCATCAGCCGCTGGAGCGCCGCACCGACCCTGCTCGCTTTCTGGGCGGCCTCCTGGTCGTTCAAGAACACTTGTCGTCAAGCCATACGCCGAGGTATTTCAGCTGTCTTCCATGGGATCCCTTGCCCGTTGATGTGAAAGTGGGTCAAGTCAAACTTCCTGCGTCTTGTGACAACGATTGCTTCGCACTTCTTGACAGCAAGCTCCAGGAGCCTGCTGATCATCCACTCGTAGACTCGGGCCAGCGCTTCGTTCGCGCGTCTACCCAAGAGTTCCTCGTTATCGGCCCAGACTATGAGTCCCGCGTCGTCCGCAGAAGCCACGATTATCACTCCTTCGGGCAGTTCGATAGACAGTAGACTGTCGTACTGGGTGTTCCAGTTGAACGGCCCGCAAACCGATCCCTGTCCAATTCCGGCGGACAGTTCCCGAATCTCTTGTCCCTCGTCGGTGTCGTACACGAGTGTCCTGTTTCGCAGATAGTCACTCATGATGGCTAGTAGATAGGGCGGCACTTTACCTGCTTGGGATTCATAGACTCGCTCCCAGCTCGCGCAGTTGAACGCGTTCTTTATGCCCAACGCAATAATGACACGGAATCCTCCTCTTCCTTGGTATGGGTTCCCTACCGACGCTTGAACCCATTCTTGAACCTCCTCGATCGCGTACATTTTCCCGATATTGTCGAGCATGCTGAGAGGGCGTTGACCTCCTTGACCTTTAGGTATCAGGACCAGCTTCTGGCGTTTCCACTTGTCCGGGAGAGTTCCCGCGCTCAGACAGATGTTGAAGAGGTCGAGGAGTAAATCTGGCTTGTATTTGAAGACCAGGTGCAGAGCCTCGTTTGGAATGCCGTCCACGCCAGGGGCCTTGCCGTTTGGCAGCCTCTTCGCCGCTATAAGTAGCTCTTGCAAAGTGAAGAGCGGGATGGGGTCGTCGCTCTCCGGAGGGAATGTGACTCTAGGTTCTCCTGCTGGGAAGAGGTCTTCCACGATGCTGCGAAAGGTAGCTGCATTGGTCGGTGCTGGGTTGCCCCCTCCGGGGTCAGACCTTGGACAGAACCACGCGGTATGGCGTACCCCACGGGTCTTCATTAACCATGTCGCACAATTCACCCCAGCAATTCTCTTTGCTTCTCCGGATGGCTGGAACGAGAGCCTTCTCCGCTTCTCTATACGCCCTGACATCTTCCGCCAGTGATGGTCGTTCCAGTTTCCTTGATCGCCACGCGGTTCTCTTTTTCTTATTGCTCGTTCTTCGTAGAGCTTCTATCTCGTCGGTGATCCAGTATTCTGGTTTCCTCCAAAAGAATGTTGTCTTGCGAGGCATCGATACGTCACAAGCTCTTGTGATGGTGGTCGTCATCATATCGACAGCCTCGTCCGCGGTGATGTTCATCGGGAGATCTTCGGCTGTTTCTATCGATTCCCGGAATACCCCCCATCCAGCTTGCGTACCTGCCACCCCGTCGGTCGCGGTCTGCGTGTCGTCTGTCTCTGTCTGTCAGTCCTAAGCCGAAACCGAATATGTCGATGGTCGCTCAATGTTTGCACGTCTAGGACCTCCCACGATGTCATACGTCTCATGAGCGATGGGCTCATGAACGTCAGGTCGAGGACCGATGACGAACCTCCCTCCCGGGACCGAGTGTCGTGCCGGCAAGAGGTGATAACCCCCGTCTCGTTCGCGAGCACTAATCCTGATTGTTTTGCCGGTGATGGGGTTTTTTGCGAAGTGAATAGAGGAGAGTTAACTTTGAACTATTCGTAAGAACTATATTGAGCAAAATGAATACATGCTCGAGGTGGTGGAGAGTGTGCGTACTGTTCGCGATCCACAAGACGACTGACTGGTCTGGAGCAGAGCGGGAGGCTATAGCCAAGCGTCTGAATGTCTATATATATATACTGCCGTCGGTTGAGCGTTTAATACCACTTGAAGGCTTAGCTAATGTGTACGTGAATGTATGTGTGCTGTCGCGGACATTGTTTGATCGGTGCTACATAAACATCCTCCCACCTCGAGAGAAACAAGAGAAATAAATTTCATTGCAATGAACAAAGGATATCATGAAAGTGTGGAAAATTAAGGGTTCACTTGTAGTGAAAAATATAGAGTCATCATTCAATTTCATCTGGAGAATATATCCTAAACTGTTCACTGATTTCAAGAACAAAATGAAAAATTCATGGGTTCTAAGCGACACTGCACAGATCACTCTTCATCTTCATTTTGTGGGCGAAATAATTTCACCAACTTCACAATCGGTCGATCCAGGATGGTGGTAGCTGTGCGCACCTGTACGACTCGAACAATCCCATCTTTTCCAGGGAGCGTCTTGATGATTCGGCCCAGTGGCCATCTGGATGGCGGCGTTATTTCGTTTCTCACTAACACCAGATCGCCTTCAGCAAAGTTAGGTTGTACTGAGGTCCACTTATTTCGTTTATGGAGCGTATGGAGATACTGGTGTGACCAACGTTCCCAAAGTTGTTGGACCATTTGTGTGATGATTTTCCAGCGTCGTAGGGGTGACACTTTGTCATTGGTAACTCTGTCCTTGACTATTAGGAGGGATGGCTCTCCTATCAGGAAATGGGCAGGTGTTAGAGCCTCTAGATCAGAAGGGTCATTGCTGAGGGGCATGAGAGGCCGAGAGTTGAGGCATGCCTCCACTTGATTGAGGACTGTTGTGAATTCTTCAAAGGTGAGTATTGTTTCTCCCACTACCCTCTTTAGGTGATGTTTCACTGCCTTAACCCCAGCTTCCCAAATTCCTCCAAAATGTGGGGCGGATGGTGGATTAAAACGCCACTTAGTCCCTAAATTGTTAAGGGATTGGGAAATGAAATTGGAGTAGGGCGAATTTTTGGTGAACATTTTTCTAAGTTCGGTATCTGCTCCAACCAAATTCTGACCTTGATCACTTATGAGAAGCTCACAAGGTCCTCGTCTTGCCGTGAATCTGTCGAACGCGGCTAGATACGACTCTGTAGTGTAATCGGAGACAGCTTCAAGGTGAATTGCTTTTGTGCAAAGACAAATGAAAATAATGAAATAACCCTTGTAGGAAATTTGTCCGCGAATGCGTGAAGCTAGCAACTTGAATGGACCTGCGTAATCTACACCTGCTTTTTTAAATGGACGCGTAGGCAGTACCCGTTCTTGCGGTAGTGCTGCCATCATTTGATACTGTGGAGTAGCTCTGTATCTTTGACAACTGGTGCAATTATCAATAATAACTTTCACGGCACTTTTTCCTCGAATAATCCAGAACATTTGTCGGCTAGTAGAAAGAGTCAGTTGAGTACCACCGTGCAACGTGATGTGATGAAAATATCGAATCAAGAGCTCCGTCAGAGTAGATTTTGTTGGTAAGATAACAGGAAATTTCTCATCGTCACATAGATCTGAATTTTTGATTCTGCTACCTACTCTCAACAAACCGTCTTTTAGCACGGGGTTCAAAGATTTCAAGGCATTTGCTTTAGGTAGAATTTTACCTTCTTGCAACATTTTATATTCAAATGGAAAATAAGCTAATTGAGTAAGATAGCTCATGACAAGCTTAACGTGGCGAATTTCACTGCTGTCTATGAGCTGATCTGAATGAACAGGAAACTTGCTAATAACGCATGATACTTTGTCTTTGAGAGACGTTTTATTCACGATTCTTGAAATGAATCTCATAATATATACAGTGATTCTAATCAGTTCGGTGAAGGAAGAGTATCGTTTCATCAGATCCCAAATTTGAATCTTCGGAGTCTCTGAAGTTATGGTATTCACAGATACCTCAATGTTTTCATTCGTCGACTTCTCTGGATTGCTGGAGAAATTCAAATCGACATAACCTGTTAGACTCCAATCTCGATTATGTTCTCGCAAGTCGGGGGGTCCCTCCCACCACAGACGATTTGAGACGAGTTCGTTCCCCAAACACCCTCTAGAAGCAACATCTGCAGGGTTTTTCGACGATTTGATGTAGTGCCAAGTGGCATTGGGAATCAGAGTTTTAATTTCAGCACACCTATTGGCAACTAAAACCGGCCATTTAGAAGGGTGCTCATGAACCCAGTGCAATACTACTTTTGAATCGCAGTGCACATGAATTGACAGATTGTCAAGTTTGAGTTTGGACGCAAATCGACTGAGCAGTTGGGCGACTGTCAAAGCGCCGAATAATTCCAATTTCGGAATCGAGAGGATTTTTATGGGTGCAACTTTTGATTTAGCGCCCAACAAAGTGACTCTACAGTCTTCATCTAAAACTCGCAGGTATACAACCGCTGCATACGCTATCTTGGAAGCGTCGGAATAACCATGTAGTTCGTATTTTTGTGCGTTTTTCGTTATACCTAAGTAACGCGGGATTTTCAAATCCAAAAGGTGAGTTAAGGAAGAATACCATTGTTGAAATTTTTCGGTAAATTCATCCGGTAGTACCTGATCCCAAGGTACATTTTTTATCCACAGCAGCTGCATGAAATTTTTACCGGTGATGATTACCGGAGTTATCCAACCCAGTGGGTCAAAGATTCTAGCAATTTTGGAAAGTACAATACGCTTTGTCAGTGGAACCGTCAAAGAGTCAAGTGACAATTGGAACTTGAAAATGTCATTAGCGGGACACCAACTTATACCGAGCACTGAGAACAAAGAGTCCTCTTGCAAAGGGTCGTCCGCAGCTAATATGTTTTTTGGTAATTTATCGATGAGTTCGGGGGTGTTTGAGAGCCATTTTCTCAACTCGAATCCACCTGATCTTAGGAGGTTAGTTGTGTCCGATTGCTTAGTTAAAATTTCTTCAATCGAGAAACCACCAGATACTACGTCATCCATGTAGGTTTCTTCGTCGATTACTTCAATAGCACTCGGAAAATGCTCACCTTCATCTTTGACTAACTGTTTGAGTGTCATTATAGCTAAGAATGGACTACTCGTATAGCCAAATGTCAGTACGGTCAACAAAAGTTTCGTTATTGCATCACTGGGGTGCTCTCGCCACAGAATAGTTTGGAGGTGTTGATCCTCTGGGTGGACGCCAATTTGTAAAAACATTTGTTTTATATCCGCCACAAAAGCATGAGGATACTTACGCCATTGGGTACATAAATCAACTAATTCAGGTAGTAAATTTGGACCTGAATAGAGATAGTCATTGAGCGAGTAACCCTTATTAGTGATCATTGAAGCATTGAAAACTGTTCTCACTGGAGTTGTCGAACTATTCTCTTTGATAACCCCGTGATGAGGTAAAAAATAGAATTGATCATCAGGGATACTAGTAGTGAATATTGGGCGCGCGAAACCTTGAGATAAGTAATCTCGCATTGATTTGACGTACGCATTCTTGAATTCAGGATTTTTCGCAAACTTCTTTTCTAGACTTAGAAAAACTCGAAGTGCTTTGGAGTAAGAATCTCCTAGAATACCTGACTCCGGAAAATTGGGTTTCCGTGGAAGTTTGACAATATATTTGCCGGTTTCTGTGCGACTCACATTGCTGTTGTAATGCTCAACACATTTTTGTTCATCATCCGACAAGAAACGTTCCTTTGGAATTTCCTCGCGTTCAAAAAACAAACGGAGAGTTTTATTGAGTTGAGAATCGGTGTCATTAAGACACAAATTTATTATTGGTTGCGACGATTTTTGAGACATTGAAGAACCAGAAACTATCCAGCCGAAATGCGATTTCATAGCTATAGGAGCATCCCCCTTTCGGCTCTTACGTAAACCTTGTTGTATGATTAGTGCGTGGATCTGAGCACTAAGTAACATATCGACCACACCAGGTTTATTGAAATTAGGGTCGGCTAAACGCAGTTTCTTCAAATGTTTCCAATCCCCATTGAATAGCGAGTTGGGTTGATATTTTGTAACCTTAGGAATCACGTAAGCTGACACTATGAATTTTTTATCGGAAGTAAAACGAGGTCGTATAGTCACCTCTACTATATTTTTGCATACAGGGCCACTTTTACCGCCCACTGTCGTAGTAGGTACCATAACGGGTTTCTTCTTTAATCTAAGTAATTGGCACAAGCCTTCTGAAATAAATGAAGACTGTGCGCACTGATCCACGATTGCCCGTATTTCGTATGACGAACCAAATGTAGATTCAGCTAAGATTCGAGCAGTTGCTATAAAAATCTCCCCATCATTGTCATCTTTATTAACAATGTTATTGACGTGGTTCGATTCCAGTTGTAACATAGATGCTGCACTGCCGGACTTTTGGGCGGACGTATTCGATTTGGAAGGTTGATCAGCGGTATTCGGAATACTAGGCTTACCACTTTCGTGAATAGTCGTATGATGCTTGCCGTTACAAACAGCACAGCGTTTTTCTTTAGTGCACTCTGGTAAGAGATGGTCTGAAGAGAAACAATTGAGACATCTCTTGAGCGAATGTATGTATTTTTTCCTTTCAGGCACCGATTTCGCCTTAAAATTATTGCAGAAGGAAAAAAAATGTGGACCCTCGCAAATGATGCAGACGGGTGGTTCACGCCAAGGTTTCTTTGGGTCCTTTTGATTCACATGAACCGCTTTAGAATCCTTGGGTTTGTTATTCTGATTTTTATTCTGATTCTTTGTGTCAGAATTGGGTTTGCGCTTTTGCTCCGACTGTTCCGTGACTACTTTAGCACTTTCAAATTGAACATGAGCTAGCCTTTGCGTTTCGAGAAAATCATCGAGCATCTTGTAGCTAGGGCATTGCTTAGGATTTTCTGATTGTGCGACATGAGATTCCCAGTCTTTTTGAAGCGAAGGGGTAAGACGCATCACTACTAGAAAGACAACAAAAGGATCCCAAGTGTCGACTTGACAATTTAATGATTTTAGAGCTTTTAAAATATTGCTCATGCCGTTGCGAAGACGACTAATTTCTGAAGCTACGTCAGATTCCATCTTATTCATGGACATTAATTTTGAAAGTAATTTAGAGACTAATAAGCGATTATTGCTGTAGTACTCTTTTACGCTTTTCCAGGCTGAATCAAAATTTTCGCCAGAGGACGAGCTTTCTTCAAGGAGCTCTGCGGCTTCTCCTTTAAGTGAGGATCGCAAGTAGCTCATTTTATAAACATTTGCAAGGCCGTGTTTCTTCACCACCATTTCATCAAAAGAATCATGAAAATTCTTCCAGTTTTGTATGTCACCGGAAAATGTGGGGAGTTCAATCGGCGGTAATTTTGCTTGGAATATAGCTGATTGTTCCGACGTCTCAACATTTTGTGAACCGGTAGGCACTGCTGCCTCGAGATTCAACAAGAAGTCTTGAAAAAGTCCGAGAGAAACGAAGTATGACTCTTCTACACTATCAAATACATTATTTTTGAAGTAGTTATCCGAAGCATCAATATCATCATCGTCCATTAGCTTCCCATGTGCCTCTTGGAACTTTTCCCAATAGTTTTCCAACCCCTTCATTCGGGTAAGGCACGCGCCTTTCGTCATCTTGGCTTGGCCTGTCTTTTGGAAATTGATATACGCGTTTGCAATGCGTGATTGTAATTTGAGTTGCTTCTCAATCGAAGCCATTGTGTTCAAAGGTATGCTCGTTGAATCACTCGTCCAGAAAGAACGAATTCCTCACTTGAACGAGTAATTCAGACGAAGTGAAATTCCAGACGGGATCAGAGTGTCTACCTGTGTATACTCAATCGATACTATAGCTTTGACATTCCGGAAAATGTCGGAATGACTATATATGTATATGTAAGCGAAACTCCTATAGTTTTGACATTCCGGAAAATGTCCGAGCGGCTATCTGTGTATATTCGACCGAAACTATAGCTCTGTCATTCCGGAAAATGTAGGAATGACTATATAAGTAAATTGAAGCGAAACTATAGTTTTGACATTCCGGAAAATGTCCGAGCGGCTATCTGTGTATATTCAACCGAAACTATAGCTCTGTCATTCCGGAAAATGTCGGAATGGCTATGTATGTATATTGAAGCGAAACTATAGTTTTGACATTCCGGAAAATGTCGGAATGGCTATATATGTATATGTAAGCGAAACTATAGTTTTGTCATTCCGGAAAATGTCGGAATGGCTATGTATGTATATTGAAGCGAAACTATAGTTTTGACATTCCGGAAAATGTCCGAGCGGCTATCTGTGTATATTCAACCGAAACTATAGCTCTGTCATTCCGGAAAATGTAGGAATGACTATATAAGTAAATTGAAGCGAAACTATAGTTTTGACATTCCGGAAAATGTCCGAGCGGCTATCTGTGTATATTCAACCGAAACTATAGCTCTGTCATTCCGGAAAATGTCGGAATGGCTATGTATGTATATTGAAGCGAAACTATAGTTTTGACATTCCGGAAAATGTCGGAATGGCTATATATGTATATGTAAGCGAAACTATAGTTTTGTCATTCCGGAAAATGTCGGAATGGCTATGTATGTATATTGAAGCGAAACTATAGTTTTGACATTCCGGAAAATGTCCGAGCGGCTATCTGTGTATATTCAACCGAAACTATAGCTCTGTCATTCCGGAAAATGTAGGAATGACTATATAAGTAAATTGAAGCGAAACTATAGTTTTGACATTCCGGAAAATGTCCGAGCGGCTATCTGTGTATATTCAACCGAAACTATAGCTCTGTCATTCCGGAAAATGTCGGAATGGCTATGTATGTATATTGAAGCGAAACTATAGTTTTGACATTCCGGAAAATGTCGGAATGGCTATATATGTATATGTAAGCGAAACTATAGTTTTGTCATTCCGGAAAATGTCGGAATGGCTATGTATGTATATTGAAGCGAAACTATAGTTTTGACATTCCGGAAAATGTCCGAGCGGCTATCTGTGTATATTCAACCGAAACTATAGCTCTGTCATTCCGGAAAATGTCGGAATGGCTATCAAGAAACTAGTTTGATATACTTTCAGCGCGAAATGGGTACTCCAAGAGACCCCAGTACTGGTCTTGAACAAAAATTTTAGGCGCAATATTAAGCATTTGAGAATACAGAAGTGAGACTATTGAGGGGAGGGGTAAGGGTCAGGCAGTGAAACTATCCCCAGAGAACGCAGGAAGGAGTAAACAAACTCACTCACCGAAAGATGATCTCGACTTCGGTCGCAAACGCTTCGCGTCTGTTATATCGAGTTGGCAGTTGAAGGTCACTCTTGTTGTGACGCCGCCTTGTTGTTTACTCGCTGCTGCTTCAATTCTGAGAAGACGTCGGCCTGATGTTTACCCACTGCTGTCTCGTCGATGATGAGGACGCCGGCTATTCAAAATGGCTGCCACATCCTAAATTCTTGGCTCGCTTGGCTTCACTTGCCGTTCGGAGCACTGAGGACAAAATGGCTGTCCATTGGCGTGGGTGCTGACACAACGATGACGATGCCATGCAATTCCCACAATTGTGTGGCTCGCGATTTTTACACACGGTATATGAGATTAATCGCACTTCAATTAGGGCACAGTATAACTGCACTTGGCGAATGAGCTCCGCACCAATATTCGCACCACGTTCTCACACATCACTGTGTCAAACTTCCTCTATTCACTGCATTTTTACTGCAGCTCGAAGGACCAAATGTTTTGCCGGTGATGGGGTTTTTTGCGAAGTGAATAGAGGAGAGTTAACTTTGAACTATTCGTAAGAACTATATTGAGCAAAATGAATACATGCTCGAGGTGGTGGAGAGTGTGCGTACTGTTCGCGATCCACAAGACGACTGACTGGTCTGGAGCAGAGCGGGAGGCTATAGCCAAGCGTCTGAATGTCTATATATATATACTGCCGTCGGTTGAGCGTTTAATACCACTTGAAGGCTTAGCTAATGTGTACGTGAATGTATGTGTGCTGTCGCGGACATTGTTTGATCGGTGCTACATAAACACTGATGCCTCGATGGCATCAGCGAGTATTATCCCCCGTCTATCGCGCGGCCCCCCGCTCCAAGTCAGTTCCTTGAAGTTGAAATCCCCCGTAATTATAACTGCCCCATTAATAAAAAAAAAAATATATAACTGCCCCCCCCCCCCATTGCCTCACATCCTCTTCTAGGTCATAGAGCTCGTCTTCGAATTCGTGCGTCTTGAGCGACGACGGATAGTAGCAACTGTAGACTGCTGTGCCCCTATGGTCTTCCGAGCGAAACCGCGGCCACTAACAGCTGGTCTGGTCTCACGGATCGCAGGATTCATGATCTGGATTACAGCGGTCCTCCAGTGATCGAATGTGGATCGAGAGAATTCGCGCTGCTGAGGCGGTTCGGAGATCATCAGAACATCGATCCCTCCTTCTTTGGCAACAGCGTGTAGGAGATGGTCTGCGTCCCCGCTCTTCCTGAGGTTGGCTTGGATGAAACTAGCGATTTCTTCCCTTCCTGCGTCTATATGTTGCTCTTGCCCTCTGGTACCCAGTGCAGTTGCTGGCCCCAGATCTGTGGTCAGATTTGGACCCGATCGCCGGACAGCTTAGGCATTTTGGTTTTCACTTGCAAGTCGCGACAAGGTGCCCTGGTTCGCCGCATTGGAAACAGAATTTTGGTTTTCGTTCCTCTGGCCTCTCTTTTTTGCACCCCGAGGCCTTGTGGCCGTTCTCTAAGCAGTTATAGCACCGTGGGATGCCACCCTTCTCGCGGATCCTGACTCTGCCCCATCCAACCTTGGGCTCCTTCCAGTCGAGGAGATGGTGGGCCAGTCTCGTTGCGATCGAGACAACAGCAGTTTGGGTGCTGCGGTAGCCACTCCGGATGGACTTGACTACAACGGCTCCCTTTTCGTTCTCTGGTAGGGCCTTCGCTAGGTCATCCCGCACCTTGATTATGTCAACATTGTAGTCGACTCCGAGCGTCTCGAGGGTCGTACTGTTCGCTAGACAGTGGACAGCTCCTTCTCGCCCGACGACTGGTGCCAAGGCTGCTTTGACGGCGGCGACATCGGTGCCCTTCTTGAGTTCAAGAAGGACTTGGCCTTCTTGGGTCTTGCGGATGCCCGTGACCTTAGAGCCCACTTCTTCATCAAGGTCATCCGTTTCTATCCCGCGCAGCATGTCTGCGTAGGTTAGCCCACGTTTGTTTGCCGTGACGAGGACGGCTTCGGGCTTTACCCGTTTTGGCTTCATCTTCGCCTTCTTCCCAGCGGTGCCATTTGTTCCACCGCTCTTCTTCACCCTATTCGCGTTCTTTTTCGACACCACTTCCTTCCAAGGCTCATTCTGCTCGGGCCGATTGGGCGTTGATGTCGAGCGCGGTGTTCCGGAACCTCCCGGTGGAGGTCCGTATCGCGTCCCCTTCGTACCGCGCTGTTGCCCCGGTCGCGATTCCGGTTTCCCTGACCCCTTCCCTGGAAGCCACTACCTGACGCGGCCGATTTTTTCATGGTCGGAGGCTGCACGTTCCTCCTTGCTATCAGGGTCTTTTCCGTTCCGAGGAGCGATGTCTCGGTCTCGAAAGCAGCCCGCTTCGCCTTGTCTGTCGCGAGTAGGCCTTCGAGCGCGTGGCCTATCTTCTTGAGCTCTTCGATGTCCCCCTTGGTCCCTTCTGAATTGCTGGAAACGGACTCGGCTATTCCTATAACCAAGTTGAAGTGCTCGAGGAGGAGATATGTCTTCTCCTCCGTCTCTTCCCGGCACGTTTTCAGGTCTTCCCATTTCCCCATGGGATCGCCTGCCTCGTTTCCACTCCTCTGTCGTGTCGCATCTCTCTCTCTTTTTTTCTTTTTTTTTTCAAGGTGGTTAGAGGGCAAAATCTGCCTCAAGATCCTTCGGATCCGTCCCCAGACACCGGGCTGGTTCAGCTTACGCGGACTACGCATAGCCCACGCAGGCCATACTGGCGGGACACGGGTTTGGGTGGGGCCCACCGAGAGGTGGACCCGGCCGTGTAATATCCCTCTCCCCTTGGTGTCCGATACCTAGGGCATCGGGCAATCAAGAAGGAGATCCACCTGCATCTGCCATCTCATTCCGGAACCGCGTGAGCATTACTTCAGGATGAGCGGCATGTCTTGCGCTCGATTGCGAGCGTTCCTCTTCTCCATCTTCTCTCTTCGGCCACTTGTCGGCATCTTCTATCTTCATTCTTCATTGTTCCCTCTCTTTCTTCTTTCTTCCCTCTTCTTTCTTCTTTCTCCCCTCTTCAGGGCATCATATTCCTCCTGGAATCATTTGGGCCTCTTCTGTTTTCATTGGCAGACTCACTGTGATTCGCCGGCATCGAGGCGCCTCACTTCCCTCTCTTTCTCTTCCTTGCGGGTCATCACCAGCCTGATGTATCCGGTGCTTCTATCCCATGTCTCCTGGTTGCGGAGCAAGTACGGGACGAGATTCTCCGGTGTTAGTTGAGCACCCAGCCATCTATCCAGCTCGGCGCGCTCTCTCCGGGTGTCGCTGCACTTGAACAGGGCATGTTCGGCGTCATCCCAGTCGTCCCCGCATGACTGGCATGCTGGGGTCGTCTTCTTCTTGAACCTGGTTAGAAGGGAGCCGAAGCAACCATGATCGCTCAGTGCCTGAGTCGTCCAGAAGTCCATCTCTCCGTGGGAACGTTCCGCCCACTTGGCTATGTCACGGATCAACCGGTGCGTCCATGTGCCATTCGCAAATGGCGAGTCCCACTCAGTTTGCCACTGTTCGAGGGTGGTTTCCTTCTCGTTGTCGCGGATGATCTCCTTCATCGTCGGAGTGAGTACTCGTTCGGCTCCGATCACTTTCTGGCGGTCCCAGATCCTCACTCGCTCCGCGACAAGCAAGTGAAGGGGCGGAGTACTCGCCAATACGTGAGCCGCATCTCCTGACACGGTGCGGTAGGCACGGATACTCCTCAGGGCCGCTCTTCGATAGACAAGCCCCATTCTCTTCTCGATGATGGTCTTCTCTACTCTCTTTCCCCATACGGGTGCACCGTACAGCATGATGGAGGTGCTGACGGCATTGAGAAGTGCGCGCCTCTTTTCCTTGGGTCCTCCGATATTCGGCATGAGCCGCTGGAGCGCTGCACCGACCCTGATCGCCTTCTGGGCGGCTTCCTGGATGTGCTTCTCGAACGATCACTTGTCGTCGAGCCATACACCGAGGTATTTCAGCTCTGTTTTCCGTGGAATCTCTTGCCCGTTGATATAAAACCGGGGTAAGTCGAACTTCCTACGCCTTGTGACTACGATTGCTTCGCACTTCTTGACAGCGAGCTCCAGAAGCCTGCTAATCATCCACTCGTAGACTCGGGCCAGCGCTTCGTTCGCGCGTCTACCCAAGAGTTCCTCGTTGTCAGCCCATACCATGAGTCCCGCGTCGTCCGCGAAAGCCCGTATTATCACTCCTTCTGGCAGTCCGATAGACAGTAAGCTGTCGTACTGGGTGTTCCAGTTGAACGGCCCGGAAACCGATCCCTGTCCGATTCCGGCGGACAGTACCCGAATCTCTTGTCCCTCGTCGGTGTCGTACACGAGGGTCCTGTTCCGCAGGTAGTCACTCGTGACGGCTAGTAGATAGGGGGCACTTTACCTGCTTGAGATTGATAAACTCGCTCCCAGCTCGCGCAGTTCAATGCGTTCTTTATGTCCAACGCAATGATGGCACAGAATCCTCCTCTTCCTTGGTATGGGTTCCCTACCGACGCTTGAACCCGTTCTTGGACCGCCTCGATCGCGTGAACAGTGCTCCGTCCCTTCCGGAACCCGAACTGCATTGGTGATAGCCCACCGCCTTCTTCGTAGACTTTCTCCACCCTGTTGAGCACCATCCTCTCGTACATTTTCCCGATATTGTCGAGCATGCTGAGAGGGCGTTGACCTCCTTGACCCTTAGGTATCAGGACCAGCTTCTGGCGTTTCCACTTGTCCGGGGAAATTCCCGCGCTCAGGCAGATGTTGAAGAGGTCGAGGAGTAAATCTGGCTTGTATTTGAAGACCAGTTTCAGAGCCTCGTTTGGAATGCCGTCCAGGCCAGGGACCTTGCCGTTTGGCAGCCTCTTCGCCGCTATGAGTAGCTCTTGCATAGTGAAGAGCGAGATGGGGTCTTCGCTCTCCGTAGGGAATGTAACTCTGGGTTCTCCTGCTGGGAAGAGTTCTTCCACGATGTTGCGCAATGTTGCTGCATGGGTCAGTGCTGGGTGGCCCCTCCGGGATTGGTCTCTCTCTCTCTCTCTCTCTTTCTCTTCTTTCAGACGCTCTTGATCAACATAAAAATATTTGGAAGGAAATGTGTAACCTCGGCCTCTTGTCCAAGAGCAAAGAGGAGGAGCTTGACGGCTTCACCCCAGGTGAGTTGAACGCTCACTTCGCGGGAGTCTCTGTCTCGCCTCACGAAAATATAGGAGAAGCAATGGATGAAATTAAGGTGGCTCCAGAGGAAAGTTTCAAATTCAAGCCAACCAATTTCAATGAAGTAGTCCTTGCTATAAAACATTTCTTCTCACAGGCTCGCGGGGCAGACGGAATTCCCCAAAGTGTGATCGCGAAGGCTCTCCCGGCGTTAGGTGACCTTATTGTACATATTTTCAACTCCTCCTTCGCTCACGGCATTTTCCCTGAGGCTTGGAAGAAAGCACAGCTGATTGCGCTGAAGAAGACTGCAGCTCCATCATCAGTCTTGGATTTCCGCCCTATAGCGCTGCTGTGCTTTCTCTCCAAGGTTCTCGAAAAGGTTGCACACGACCAAATCACGGAGTACTTGAAGAAAGGAAAATTATTAGATCGCTTCCAGGTTGGTTTCAGGCAGCACCACAGTACCCAGACAGCTTTGCTGAAATTGACAGATGACATTAGACTAGGCATCGATAGGAAAAAGATCACCCTATTACTACTCTTTGACTTCAGCAAAGCCTTTGACACGATATCACCAACGAAACTTCTGAGTAAACTCCGACAACTGGGTTTCTCACGATCGGCACTCCTGTGGATCAAATCATGTTCACAAGGTCGCACCCAACTAGTCACCTCTGAAAATGGGGAATCTGATTGGCTTGCAACCGATCTGGGTATTCCGCAGGGCTCCGTTCTTTGATCCTTACTCTTTAGTTTGTACGTCAATGATTTGCCCGGGTTACTGAACGAAAAGTCTGCAGATCATCTCTTTTACGCTCATGACCTCCAAATTTATCTCCAGGTGGAGAAAAATAAGATCAGAGAGGGGATCACTCGATTAGGAGAAGTGGGGCGACTGGTTGTTGATTGGGCTGCGGGCAATGTTTTCTGTTCTTCCAGAAGATGCTCTCAAATCCTAACCAAAACCCTACATATACCGACAATGCATGATATTGATCATCTGGTAACCCTCAGTAGGGTTCCACATGAGACAAAAAAGTAGTATCTGTAACGTGGGGTATCAGCGGCCAATGGAAGAGACTCGAGGAAATAGATGTGAATGATGTATATTGAACGAGAAGTATAAGATACAAAGAAACTGGGTATCGAAGTTCAGAGTGGATCGAAGGGTCTGATGCGGCGCGCGCAAGCCGGAGCCCCCGGTCCGATGTGCGCTGCATGCACACCTGAGATGACAAGGTTCTGCAAAACGTGAACGGCGATGCATTCCCCCAGGTACCCATTGGCGATCGGATTTTGCCGACCTGACGACAAAGTGATCGCTCAATGAAAGCGATCACCTACGTCATCACTAGAGCTCGGATTTCCGTGCAGTAAGAAATCAGAGAAGTGTCGCTTAATGTGCAGTATAAACACGCAGAACGTGCAATATCAAATGTCGAAACAGGCAATAAACTTTTATACGAAATATAGTAAAAACTGCTCTACACCGTTCAGATGAGCTTTCATATTCTATTGAATCCAATTATCATATGCTTTTCTATATTATCTTCCATAAAACTGTATCTCCTATCATTCGAAAGGTATTTGGAAAATGGGAAAGATCTCTCAACTTCGGCAGAGATAGGGGCAAGTATGTGTAGCTGTTGATCATCTTGGGTTACAAATCATTGATTCCTTCATCGTCAACCACCTCGCCGGTCTGCATCTTCAAAACTCGTTCAAGGAACTGTAATCCTGAATTTTCGTCGAGAACAAAAGCCAGTTTGGTTTTTAGAATGTCTCCTCGATTCCCAGGAATCCTACTTATGCCTGCTTTGACTCTTTCCAAAATCTCGATTTGATCCTGCAACTTTCGTCCAACCCTCATCATGTCTTCTATGCCTTGAGGGAGAAACGATACGTGTGCCTAGGGGAAGGTTGACTGGCTCAGAAGATTCCGACTTCCCGCCAATTTTTTAGCTTTTCCAACGGATTTTGCGTCAGGTGCAAGAGAATCTACCATGATTTAGAATCGTTCAAAATTCTCAGCGTAGAACAAAGCTGCCACAAGCCAAGTTCCCCACCGGTTCAAAACTGGCTCTTGAGGCAGGTGGGTTTTCATTATGTCTCTGTACGTCTCGACTCAAGTAGGGAATTCCAAGAACATTTTTTTGTTATTCTGTGCGCAAAAATGGCCATTTAGACGCAAGTGTGCGTGTGCAAATAGCGAATTTGCTCATTATTCCGACACAACTGTGTGCAAATATTTTTTCACGCAGTGCGCAAATGAGGCATCAGTGCGCAAATACTCGTTTGCGCACTGCGTAAATGAAGAACAGTGTGCAAATGAGGTATTTGCGCACTGTGCAAATTTCGTTTGCGCACTGGACTCGATTTGTTTTCTGATCACTCTATACCATCATCTATCTATATATCATCATCATACATAATTGTAAAAAATATCTAACTTTGATCTTTCGAGCACCAGCGACAGTCTTGAGCAACGTGGTAACATACTATATGGGCGATAGAGTTTTTTCTGATACATTTCTCAGAATTTTTTTTCAGTCGGGGGGCTCCGCCCCCCGAACCCCCTCCTCCACCCTCCTGTGGCCCCACCGTGCCACATTCCTCTGAATGCTTGAGATGCATAGATCATTCGTTGTAGGTGATGCTTCGGTCACTCCTGGCTACTGTCAAAATTTTTCAGAAAATCGTCATGGGTCCCGAGTAGTTCAAATGAAAATGGTTCATAATTTGTTTGAGGAGGAACAAGGACTCGGAAAGTTCGTACACACCAACGCGAAACAGGAACAAAGTCCGTCAACTCTCGAGATGACGGCCAACTCTCACAGCATCCCCTAATTCTTTGATGTGTTTTAGGAGGCGGGTTACATTTTTGCTCACAGAAATAACAAAAAATATCGTAAGCAACTCGGGCGCCGACATTTGCGCACTCGTCCCCGCAACTCGTGTGCAAACGTTCCATTTGCGCACAGTTTCGTCGTTCACGCAGTGCGCAAATGGCTTATTTGCGCACTGCGTGCGCAAATGAGCCATTTGCACACTGCGTAAACGATGAAACTGTGCGTAAATGAGGCGTTTGCACACTCGTTGCGGTGACTCGTGCGCAAATATCTGTTGGCGCCCTTGTTGCTTAATATACTATTTTGACACACTGTGCGAAAAAGTAACTTTTCCGCACTGATTTTCCACTTTTTCTCACAGTTTGTCAAAAAAATAGTATTCGATACACGAGTGTATCGAAATGTACTATTTTCCCACAGCTCACTAAATCGTTCACTTCAGGGCAGATATTCCTCACCTCTCCAGCCACTCTATGAAAAGCATGAGCTAAGCATGTCAGGTGACGAAGATTGCTGTAGAATGGTTTCAAAGCAAGACCTGCTCTTATCATATATGATGCCGCATCTGAGACAAGTTGAAGGACTCGATCTTCGAATGAGTCTCTTTCATATCTCCTCAAATTCTAGTTCACAAAGCAACTGATTGTTTCATGATTCGTTTTCTCTAACTGCTGACATGCGATCAAGTAAACTTGCAAAGGAGCGTCAGATTTTAACACCCCAATCAATAGATTTGCCATGTACCTCCCCATTGTATCGGCACTTTCATCAACACATATATGAACAAATTCTTCACCCACTATCTGACTGATTTTCCAACATGTTGAGCTGAAATATTATATGTTTTGAAACTCATGCACTGAATTTTTTTGGTCTAGTTCATAATTATCGGCAATCATAACTGTTGAGACAAGTGCATCAATTTGAGATTCTCTATCACACCCGACTCCCTTAGTGCATGTTGCAGGAGACAATTCTTCCATCAGTCGGGAGGGCTTCAATATCTTTGTTGTGTGGTGCAATCCACTGTCTAATTTTGCTACTGACGCTACTCTAGGCACGGTGAAAATGCAGTAAAATTTGGAGGATAACAGTCAAAGAGTGCCGACAGGCTATCAAAACAATGAGTTTATGAAATAACCTCTACGAAGAGCACCGCCACAAATAAAAAAAGAGTCTCAACAATAGTTGATTCGTTCGACGACGATAGGTCGCAGTTCCAGCCGGTTTCTCCTGAGAATATGGACATTTTCTAGAATCGTGAGCGGAGATTTGAGGAGATTGATCATAGAGTGAGTTTTGCAGTCGAGAAGGACAGTAAATTGAAAAATGCATAAGGAGGCTGTCCACGTATTTTAAGGACAGCTCCTCAGCATCTATCCAATGCCACTATCTTTGATTGTACACTCACCCTGGAAGGTATTTCAGATTCCAAAAAACATCATAGAGTTCGCTTTTTTTCCTGGATGATACACGAGTATTGTTCAATGTCGTTGCAACGAATTTCGCAACTTTCCTCTCTTCAAACTCCACCCAACCTTCTGAGAAGTGTTTCAGTGGAATTCTCCGTCGTTTCATTTGCATTTTCCCTCCAATAGGTAATCCTGAAGATGAGAGCATTTTGAGGAGTCATCAATTTCAAACACTAATGCGATATGGATATAACCAATCTTCCCAGGGGAGTGAATAGAGGCTGGATACGGTGAATAGCCAAGAAAGTGCATGGACTCCTGAGTTATCAGTTAAAGGCATGAGATGATCTGCTCCACAATTTCTTCGTATCACAAATGAGTTCGTTCGAAACTTTCGGACATGATTCCTCATGCTTGAAGATGGAGAAGAGATTTTGATGGAGTGGGTAGAGGTCCGGATATTCACACACGATGGCACCAATGGAATGAAAACAGAAATTCAGGTTTGCTCCTCGACGATGAACAATCAGCTCCATATTTCGGAGGTTATTCCTGGTAGATGTACATTGGGGTGTCGATTATTCCCACAAATCTCCCCGATCCGCCATGTCAGCCTTCTCCCTCCAAAATCCGATCATTCGGTGGGATATTGGGGGTAGGAGAATATTCAGGAAACTAGGAAATGTTTGGATGCTGCCCCAGCAAGGGCGTCTTTCTCCTGTATTATACCTCTCGCAAATCTTTTGCTCTTAATGCGATGCGGTAGACGGGCGCGCTCAAGATTTTCCGCACTTTCGTCAGATACTCTAGCGATTCAGGCTAAACAACGAGGAGTCGGATAGTCATCATCATGTGTCTTGAATCCATTTTCTTATCGCTCAACCTGAACTGCGAGAAAATTGAATGAGAGTGCGAATTATCACGTGCATATAAGATCAGTGAACCCAACTTGCCCCCATTAAGCCATTTTCTTTATAACTCTGGCCCATCTCAATATTTTCCAACGTACCTTAGCTCATTTTAAAGCTTGTCTCAAGACCTTCAGAATGAGTTGAGGGACATTCAATTTGAACCAACTGGAGCCAAACTGTTTGAATTCTCCCAAAAGGTGATTTTTGAGAGTTTACAAATGTGTGTACCCAACTTGCCCCCATTAAGCCTTTTTCTTAATAACTTTGGTTTACTCCAACGATTTTCAACGTGCTATAGCTCATTTTGAAGCTTGTTCAAAGACCTTTAAAATGCACTGAACTACGTCCAATTTGGATTGATTGGAGCCGAACTGTCTCAATTCTTCTGAAATAAATGATGGAAATCGGCGATAAAGTGTTTTTATCGCCGTGCATGCACATTTGGAGCTTTTCGGTGGTTCGAAACATTATTTCTGACCCATTTTGACGTGATAGACACGTTCTGAGTGGTAAAAAAAGTCGTTCTGCACGCCCTTTCGAGATAAACATATGGGGGCATGTTAGGTACACTCCGATGTTGGCATTCTTGCTTACAAATCGTCTCCGTGTTTTGCACATAAAACAACTCCATATTCAAATTTTGCAATTTTGGAAAATGGATTTTGAAGGTCTTGAAACAAGGAATCGAATGCACTAAGGTACGTCAAAATTGGTTGAACTCGAAGAATTTGGCACCGATTTTACTGAACGCCATTCCCTGGGTGCTTTCTTGGCTAAGCAATAACGAAAAATAGAAAAATCACTTTAGATTTTCTGGAGAACACAGAAATGATTCGGGGCTGACGCAAACTACTCACGCTCTCATATTTCAACATAACAAACGTAGAAAAACATTTCCGGGAGGCCAAGGAGTGCCCATCCCCGAGATCGGCATATGGGGGCAAGTTGGGTACAGAGGCAAGTTGGGTACACTTACCTTATTATAGCACGGTGAACTGGAAGGTTGAAGTGGTGGACCAAGAGTGTCAAGAAAAACGGTTTACAGGGTTGGGTTCATTATGTTTCAGAGATTGAGGATCTTTTTCGATCGGAATCCTAGCTGATTCGCTATCAGAATGCGAACAGAAAGTGTTGGAACGCCATGTAACTCCATGTATATTTTTGGCATATGTAACCATTCGACGGGTATCAAAGGTACAGTGGCTGACACAACGTCTCCGGACGGACTAGAGGGGTGTCAATACACATCTTAGTAGGAAATTCTCCGTATAACATGCACGTGAAATCTTTCTTTGGTATCTGGTTAAATTTTTTGAAGCGTAAACGAAACAGCGCGAGGAACATTGGCAAGATGCGATTTTGCGACAAGATCTTGTTCCTGGAACCGCATCGCCAGAGAGGATATGGAGGTCGAGGTGAGTTATGGATTTATGTAGGCAAGCGGCAAAATAGCCCAAAATTACAGTTGAGTGACCACTAGGGTGGTCCCTATTTCCCAAGTTTCACAGATCCTTTCTCCCCCCCCCCCTCTGGATACCTTCTCTGAGCCGAAAAAACATGGGGGAAATTTTCCCCGAGCCCCTAGAGAGTGATTTAATAGTGCCTCAAAGAGCATCTTGCTTTGAAACTCAAGTAAAAAATAACGCTTTTTGTAATTTTTCTGTCAAAATTCATCGTTATTTCTCAGGTACAACGACGCTCAACGTGAGAAAAATCCGTTTTTCCACTGAGAAAGCACCCTAAGCGCGTCCATCACGCGGGATTCCCGCGGCGGGAACCGAGTGTCTCAGGCTTCACTCACTTCCTCGAGATTGATCTTAATGACCTGATCCCATGTGAAAAACCACGTTGAATCGAAATTCATCATCATTTCTCAGTAACAACGATGCCTAACGTGGAACAAATGCGTTTTTCCACCCAGAAAGCATCCTAAGCGCATCTTCCACCTCCGAATTGAGTGTCTCAGGCGTCACTCACTCTCTCGAGACTAATGTGAATTGACCAAAATGTCTCTTCCGTTTGATTCGAAGGTCTCAGCAGTCACTGACTCACGTAGGAATGGTCACAACGTTCCAAATCCATGCCAAATCAGAGCTCACCATCATTTATGCCGTGAAATTGGTCCCTGTAAAGAGACCTAAGGAAGAGTTCCTGCCAAAATCGAAAAACTGTCTCACTTGGCCTCATATGGGATTTTCGGGATCCGGGACAAACTCTCTTCACAACCATTCCTAAAGGCGCTCACTATCGTATGAAGATCTAGGCTGAATCGAATTCGTCAATGGCGTCTTGTTGAAATCACCTCCAATCAGCGCGAGATAAAAGTATCTCGTACGGAAACGTCTATGCACTCCGGCCGCCTAATCCAGAAAGAGATCAATCGGGCTTACTCTAACCCAACCCTCACGGGTAAGGTCCCTATCTCACGCGAAGATTGTAGCTCCCCTTGCTCGTGCGTTGCGGCCGGTCATCGAACCAAACCTTACACGCTTCGCAATCCTAGCATTTTATGTAAAAATGAGATCCTATGGCCGCTCCAGTAGTCCAGGCCCTGCTCCCGGCCTTTTGTCAGCGTCGATTTACGTCGGTCGTTTTGGCAGTTAACGACGAGCAACGTCAAGCTGTCATGAAATTCTAGTGAGTTGCGAATAAGTAGGTCCCTGGGGAACCGATCGAGATTCTGGAATCACAATGCTTCCCTAAATTACTCTCTGGTATACTTTCAAGTCTGAATCCATGTCGAATCTGACTATACAAAAGAGTCTTCAGCTGTGACTATGATTCCCAGAGCCAAAATATACCAGAATAGTATATTATGATACAAGGGCGCAAACGATGGTTTTGGCAGTTCGAGTGACTTTTTTAGGCCCGAGCCGCAGGTGAGGGTCTAAATAGTCATGAGAAGGAGAAAATCATTGCGCCCGAGTATCATACTATGTTTTTTGATCTTCTGTGAGCAAATGGAAAGCGCAAAACAGTGTGCAAATTACTCATTTGCGCACAGACGATCAAAAACCCAGTTACATTCTATACAGCTAAGTTTAACAAGGGATAAAAGACAGTATCCAGATGCAAGTAAGATGACCGTTCTGAAAAAGATGAGGATCGAAGAGGAAAGATCTTCATAATTTTATGAGTCGAGGACTCGTGTTATGTTGTTAACTTGAGTCACTCGATATCTCCACTCTTGTTTATAAATGCATCTCCCTAGTCAAAGCATGATAAAGAGTATCGACTATCCCATCCGAATCAGATATCGTCAATTTTTTCTCCAATAGATGCCTGAGGTGTAAATCCTTTTGACTCATAATATCCCTATTTGTGTCAAGTGTCAAAATGTTCTGGTGGAGAATGATGACTGAGTTCTTTAAGAATCACAATGGTTTGTAGGGACTTTGAGCTGTCTCTCAGATTGACTTGGTTGATTCCAGACTTTTTATGAATTTCACCCAGGAATTCGTCATCTTTCGTGGATTTCGGTGCATTCTGGAGGGAAAACGGATTTTTTCACGTTAAGCGTCGTTGTACCCGAAAAATGACGATGAATTTTGATTCAGCGTAGATTTTTACATAGAATCAGGGCGTTTAGATCAATCTCGAGAGAGTAAGTGACGCCTGAGACACTCGATTCGGGCGTGAAAGACTCGCTTAAGGTGCTTTCTCGGTGGAAAAACGCATTTTTCTCACGTTGGGCCGAATCATACCTAGGAAATAACGATGGATTGCAATCCAGTGTCTTTTTCTACATAAAAATAGGTGGTTTAGATTAATCTTGAGGGAATAAGTGACGCCTGAGACACTCGAATGAGATGAAAAGTCGCGCTAAAAATGTTTTCCGCGTCGGAAAACTCAATTTACGAGTATTGGGTGGCATCCTAGTTCAAATGTCACGATGAAATTCGATTCAGCATCAAATTTTACGTGGGAACATGTATCCCCACTTCTACATTCGCGAAGAAACACTAAGTTTCAAAAGCTCGAACATAGGGACAGAAAAATTACAAAAAGCGTTATTTTTTACTTGAGTTTCAAAGCAAGATGCTCTTTGAGGCACTATTAAATCACTCTCTAGGGGCTCGGGGAAAATTTTCCCCACGTTTTTTCGGCTCAAAGAAGGTATCCAGAGGGGAGGGAGAAAGGATCTGCGAAACTTGGGAAATGAATATGGACTTCGTTTTTTCTCTATAATTGGGGGAATCACGTCAAAATCGCCTTTTGAGTTGAAAATGAAAAATTTGAGACTCTTAGAATTTTCGTGTTCACCTCGCTTGATCTCCGAGGTGGATGAATATTCCTTCTTGAAATTCGAGTACTATTTCGAACTCATTTGAAAGGCATCACAACTAGTCCGGAGTCTTCAGAGCATTTCCCACCTACTTGGGAAATTTTTGGAGAATTTTTCTCTGGAATCGTCATATTTATCTTTAAAATCAAAAGTTGAGTGAGAAATTTTTCAGAATCGCATTCTCTTCTATACGATTTTAAAGTTGGTGTTTAGTTTCATTACGATCTATTGTAAACGAATTGAATTCTCGCGCGCATCCGCCATTTCGTGCTCACGCTCGAGTTCCGCGCCGTCGCGTTTGTCGCCTTCCGCGGCTCTCGCCAGTTCTCGTCCATCGCTCATCCGCTCCACCTCGCCTTTTAGCATGTAGCTATAGGCAATAAAATAGTTGTCGTTGTTTCACTTACAAAATGTGTCTGAGTGAAAATTATTTAAATCACCACTATCCGCGATAAACATTTTGGTCCTTCGTATGCCGGATCGGGATCAGTGAGTGGAATTAAAGTAGATGCGAGCGGATTCGCATGACCACGAGGTGATGGTGCTAGGACGAGAGTCTCCAAGGGGTTCCAGCGGCGTCTTCTGCGAGGTCATCAGCAGCAGGTGCTAAGCTGCAAATCTGCCAGGGGACGGGGATGCCTCCTCGATTGCTCGCTCTAGAGCATTGGTCTGCTGGCAGCGGGGCGCAAAACAGGGCAGCCTAACACCAAGTCCGGACCGCAGGCTAACCTCAAAATCGACCACGAGGTTGAGTCGTCGCACCCCTTCGGAGACGACGAGAACGACCTGGGGGCTCAGGAGGGCTCTTGGGCAACGAGGGAATCATCGTGGGATTATTGGACTAAGCTGTTTTTTGATTAATTTTCATTTATTCAGCTGTTTTTAATTTTTCATTTCGGCAGCTACTTTTCGAATTATAAGAAAATTCATAGATTTTTATTAGAATTCAGAGCATTTTTGCTCGAGGATTCAGCATATTTTGCACACTTTAGTGCAATTAAGATCTATTTTGTACCATTCGTACAATATTTAGTACGCATAACAAACAATTCTGAATTTCAGTGAGTGATCAATTTGATGATGTCATATGGGCATACACTGAAATTATTGGTCTTCTATAGGAAGTCGTCCGTATGTGTGACCCACGTTGGTGTGCGTGCTGCTCGGCGCTCGTGCTAGACATCTGGCAACACAGCTGGCCAGAGTCACCGCAGCTGTTCATCAGTTTTGCGCAGCGGAGCAACGCCAGTCAGCTGAGCGGGGATACTTCGTTATCGTCAACTCGACTGCATCGCGACTCCGTCTATAGCTAGATCGTCGCATCCCAGCGCAGCGTTTCAGCACACCACACGATCATCGTCCGTACGGTCACGACGTTGATCTTCGAGGTTTGAACTCGCAGTTTGAGTGAGTTTTTCCTTTGAATTATTTATGGATACATGAATTTTTCTGATCGAATACGAATGAGGTTAGGTTTTGGGTTCAAGGTTACCCTGATTAAGGTTTTGATTTTTTCAACCTCAAAAAATATCGCTTTCATGCTATTGATTATTAGGATAGATGTACATATGTAAATAGTAGGGAGAAATTTGTGGATAAGTGCTTCCATCAAATCTTTGACAGATTTGAAAAATTTTTCAGTTTTTTCGGATTCGGTGTTGCCTTTATTCTGGGTTGAATTTTGGCATCTTCTCAAAGTTTCTGTTCAAATTTTCTAGCATTTCGGGCTAGATAATCGCACAGAATTTTGAATTCAATTGTTTTCGGTTCGGTTTTCGGTCGGCGATCTTCAGATTTCTGTACGTTGGGTCGGATTTTTAGCGAAAATGGACGCTCTTTATCAACTCCAGTTGGACTTGCAACCAAAAATTGCAAACTCGTACACTAATTTCAAGAAATTGGGCCAAGAAAAAATGACAAAAGCAGCGGCTACGACTAGATTAAATAATCTAGAGACTAATTTCCAAGCTTTTCGTCATAATCATAATAAAATTGTTGCGATGAAGCCAAAGGAAGCTGGTCACGATTACTT
Source organism: Eretmocerus hayati (assembly GCA_029851415.1). Classification (NCBI taxonomy): domain Eukaryota; kingdom Metazoa; phylum Arthropoda; class Insecta; order Hymenoptera; family Aphelinidae; genus Eretmocerus; species Eretmocerus hayati. The sequence goes on along the minus strand of CM056741.1, from coordinate 132,888,573 downwards.
CAAGAACAATCTCCCAGATTTAGTAGAAGAATCGTACCTTGCAAATAAATCGGAGTTCCAAGAGATTTTGGATTCTTTTGCTGATTTAGAGAGGGCGGAAAGGGAAGCCAACGCGACTGTAGCTCCGGTAGAATCTAGGGAGGTTAACTCTGAAGACTCTTACTCGTTGGGAAAAATTGATATTCCTATTTTTTCGGGAAAGTTCAGTGAATGGTCAAATTTTCGGGACCTATTCAAGACTTTAGTACATCGTCGGGATAAAATTGCTCCAGCTGTCAAATTTTATCATTTAAGGACGAAGTTGTCGGGTGAAGCACTGGATCAAATAAAGACCATTGAGATAAATGCTGAAAATTATCCAAAGGCCTGGTCTGATCTATGCGAATACTATGAAAATAAAAGAAGGCTAGTGAATTTGTCTCTAGGTTTTTACTTTTCATTGAAAGCCATGAAAAATGAGTCTCATGCTGAGATGAAAAAATTGTATGCTGGCTCATTTGACACTTTGAATTTTTTGAAAGGCTTAGATCGTTCTGTCGAAACAACGGGTGAGGACTTATTCGTATTCTTCACAGTTTCAAAATTTGATCCTTCTACTAGAAAAGAGTGGGAGAAGCATTTAGGCAAAACAAATGTTCCTCCATCTGTAGGTCAGTTAGAGAATTTTATCAAAGATCAGCTTGCTACTTTGGAATCTATTGAAAGTATTCAAAAACCCCATAATAGTCAACCAGCTAAGCCATCTGGATCTGGAAGGACTCACTCAATGGCTACGGATACGGATGCAAACACTGCCAAAAGGGTTTGTCCTTCATGCTCGGAATCTCATCACCTCTCCCAGTGCGATTCCTTTAAGGCTAAAAGTGTGGCTGATCGTAGGGCTTTTGTTACTGAGAAGAGGTTGTGTTTCATCTGCTTCGGTAATCACGGCGCAAAATCTTGTAAGTCAACGAAATTTTGTCGCAAGTGTAGCGGTAGACATCATAGTTTCATACATCCGGTTTCTGCTAACCCTACAAGTGGCGCTCTAACTGATGATAAAACGGGTTCGGGTTCTCAGAGTGAGGATAAAGGTTCAGGGGCGAATCAAAAATCTTCCTCGACCACACATTTGACGGTTACAACATGTCTAAATTCGGTAGACAATTCGGGTTTTGTGCTTTTGCCTACAGCAGTAGTAAAGCTAATATCAGCTGACGGATTTGAATATTATTTCACAGCTTTAGTCGATCACTGCTCGCAATCCTCTTTCATTACGGAGAATGCTTGCCAAAAACTAGGAATCAAAAGGGTGAGATCTAAGGTTCAAATCAAAGGAGTTGGCGATCTCAACACTCGTGCTTCGAGGGGTTTAGCTAATTTTACAGTGTTTCCCCGATTTTCATCTGATTTCAGTTGCGAGGTGCAGGCTTTTATAATTCCCAAGGTTTCTGGCTATAAAGCTTCACTTTCGGCGGGTGTGGATAAATGGGATCATCTAAAAGAATTAGTTTTAGCCGATCCTAATTTTCTAAAAACAAGGTCAATCGATATGTTGCTCGGTGCCAAAGTTCACGCTCAGATTGTACTTGAGGGCGTGAAAAAGGCAAACTTTGATCTTTCTAACCAACCTATCGCTACAAATACGGAGTTGGGTTGGATAGTGTCTTCTAGCGTCGGTCAAAATACGGAATCTCCTTCATCTTACTTACATTTAGTCGATGATACTACGCTAGAGTCTATTCTCGAGAAATTCTGGAAGCAAGAGGAAGTCGTAACGGTCGGAAAAAAGCCCTCTGAGGACGATCTCAAATGTGAAGAACATTTTCAGCAAACCCATTATCAAGACCCGAGCGGTAGATATGTGGTTCGGTTGCCAGTAAAGCAAGATTTAATCGGAAGCTTGAATTTCAATCTTGGTGAATCATACAAATCCGCTCTTCAAACTCTGTATGCAATGGAACGAAAATTTTTAAAAAATTCGGATTTTGAGGCAAAATACAAGACATTCATGTTAGAGTATGAACAACTCTCGCATATGGAAAAGGCTTCAAACTTGTCGGTCGAGGAGAAAAATCGGGTGTACGTTCTTCCTCATCATGGAGTCCTCCAAGGCTCTAAAAAGTTACGAACGGTCTTCAATGGTTCAAATAAAATTCACGGAATATCTTTGAATGATCTTCTCTACACTGGAGAGAACTTGCTCCCAGAGTTGATTGATCTGATCTTAAAATGGCGTCGCTATGAATTCGTGTTTGTAGCAGACATTGAGAAAATGTACCGACAAGTATTGGTGGATCCTCGAGATCGCCATTTGCAACCAATTTTGTGGAGAGAAAATTCAGACTCAGAGGTTTTACTCTATTTTCTCAAAACAGTAACTTATGGTTTAAAATGTTCACCATACCTAGCTATTCGAGTACTGAGACAATTAGCTCAGGATTACAGCCACCTATTCATTCTGGCTATTAAAATCATCGAGGATGAATCATACATGGATGATTTTATGTCGGGGGGAGAAACATTGAGTGAAGCTCTAGAGAAACAGGATCAGCTGATCGGGATTCTCAAGGTGGGCGGTTTTGAGCTGAGAAAATGGGCAGCTAATGATGCGCGATTGATAGAGAAAATCTCTATTGATCATAGGATTCACGGCTCAACGACTTTCGATTCGGATGATTGTACATCTATATTGGGACTTTCTTGGTCCCCGAGAGAAGATTATTTTCATTTTAAAATCAAGCCTCAAGTGTTCGACAGTCAAAAATTGACTAAAAGATCCGTTTTGTCACTTACGGCCAAAATCTTTGACCCTTTAGGATGGTTAGCTCCTGTAGTAATTTGGGCGAAAATATTCATGCAATCTCTTTGGCTGTTAAAGTGCAATTGGGACGATGTGCTTCCTGAAGAATATTCAGAAAAGTGGGCTGATTGGTATGAAAAGCTGATGAGTTTAGAAGAAATCAAAATTCCTCGATGGGTAGGTTATTCGAGCCAGGGGTTGCTTATAGAACTGCATGGGTTTGCGGATGCTTCCTCTAAAGCGCACGGGGCTGTAATTTATTTGAGATTGATCAGAAACGGTGAAGTTGTTGTTTCATTGCAGTGTGCCAAATCAAAGGTAGCGCCAATCAAGACAGTTAGCATACCCCGACTAGAGCTCTGTGCGGCGTTGTTGTTAACAAAACTTGCTGATCATTTCTTGAAAATTATGCCTATTAAAACAGTAGCAACTCATTTATGGTCAGATTCGAAAGATGTTTTGTTTTGGATCAGAGCCTTGCCTAATCGGTGGCATACATTCGTGGCAAATAGATGTTCGCAAATTCAAGAATTGCTTCCTAAGGCACATTGGCATCATGTCAGATCAAAAGATAACCCAGCGGATGTGGTTTCTCGAGGTTTGAGTCCTGAAAGTTTATCTTCATTTGAACTTTGGTGGAAAGGTCCCGCGTTTCTCACAGAGTCATGTGATCCGTGGACCACTGAGGCTGAGAATTTGACAGTTAATCCTCTTGAAGAGAAAACTTCTTCTCATGCCATCACGGCGAGTCAGTGTCCGGATTTCATGGCTCAAAATGATCTTGTGAACAGGTATTCCACAGTTTCCAAACTGTTGCGAATCACGGCTCTCTGTCTTCGTTTTTTGACGAAGCTGAGTCTTCGTATGGATGAGAAAAAGAAGGGGAAAATCAAATTCCTGAAGCTGGAATTCATTGACTTGGACGCGTTTTCAGGCGGTTTGCTAAACACAGCAGAGCTGAAGAACTCTGAATTATTATGGATCTATCTTGAGCAAAGGCATAGCTTTGGTGACTGTTTCAGGTGCCTCGAGATGGGCAAAGAAATCAAGGTTACCAATTTATTGAAACTAAGACCTTTTCTAGATCAAGGGCTACTCAGAGTGGGCGGTAGACTCCGTCATGCCTTGTTGGACTATCCGGCCAAATATCCTCTAATTCTACCCTGCAGGAGCCCGTTAACAGAACTACTCGTGAGAAGAGCTCATTTGGATTCTCTACACGGCGGTACGCAGCTCACATTGGCCAGTCTCAGGAATCAGTACTGGATTCTCAAAGGTCGACAAGCGGTAAAAGTTCTGATCAACAAGTGCACGGTATGTTTACGTCATTCAGCTAAAATGTCAACCCAATTGATGGGAGATCTTCCTAAGGTTAGAGTCACACCTGCTTATCCCTTTGAGCACTCGGGAGTGGACTTCTTAGGTCCATTTAAAATTCGGTTGTCCAAAAGTCGAGGTCGTGGTACGATGAAAGCTTATGGTTGCATTTTCATCTGTCTTAGCACAAGAGCTATACACTTGGAAGCCGTAGAGGATTATTCTAGTCCTGCGTTCATGGCTGCATTCGAGCGGTTCGAGGCAAGACGTGGCCATTGCAGGAAGTTGGAGTGCGACAATGGACTCAATTTCGTTGGTGCAGATGCTGAACTACAACGTCGTTTTGATGGAGCTTCTACGGAATTCAAGGACATAGCTGTGGAGCTGAGCAACATGAAGACTGAGTTCAGATTCAACCCCCCTGCGGCACCACATTCCGGAGGGATTTGGGAGGCTGCAGTCAAATCAGCCAAACATCATTTGAAAAGGATAGTTGGTGACCATGTTCTTACTTTTGTAGAAATGTCCACTTTGTTATCTAAAATTGAGGCCTGTCTGAATTCAAGGCCCATTGCTCCTTTGAGAGATGATCCGTCTGCATTGTCTGCGCTGACACCTGCGCATTTTCTCATACAGAGACCCTCATTTATAATTCCAGAACCCACCGTTCCGTCGAAGCCCATTTCAGTCAATAACAGATGGAGGTGGATGACTCAAATGGCCCAGGAATTTTGGAAATCATGGTCCAGTGAATATCTACAAGCTCTGCAAGAGAGACATAAGTGGTCAAGGCCTTCTAGAGCTTATCGATTGGGTGATGTGGTCTTGCTTCGCGACGATTGCAGACCTCCGGCTGTCTGGCCCTTAGCAGTAGTCACCGCTGTATTCCCTGGCCATGATGGCAGAATCCGAGTCGTAGACGTTCGCACTGCTACATCCACATTCCGACGACCGATTGTCAAGCTTGTGCTCCTTGTTCCGGAAACTTCAGAAGAAGAAAGTGATGAGAGTTGAACTTTCGTGTATTGGACAATTAGTGATTGAGTGTTAAGATTGAAGTCTTTTCGAGTCTGCGGTAAACTCAATTCCACTTATCAGTGAAGGTAGAGTCATTTTTCAAGTAGTATGGGTGTCTTGCCAACTCAAAAGCACTAAGGAAGTTAGTGTCTGGCGTGTATGAAAGCACAATACGAAAATTAGAGTCAATTGCGCGGTTGCCAAGGGCGTTCATATCCCAAGGGAATGAACGTTCCTCCTTTTGGGACTCGATCCCGGGTGGCCGGAACTTAGTATATTCTTAAACCTGATGGTGAAATGATTTGACTAAAACTCTGGCTTCATTCTTCTATTTTTTTTCGTTGTATTTCTAACAACTTAAGTTGATTGAATGATTTTTCTTTGATGATTCAGCTGAATCATTCCATTGTAAATAGCGTTTTGGATTATATGGTTCTGCTTATGGACCTAAGTGAATTTATTTTGATTTATTTCTTTGGTCATCTGTTTCACAAGAAAGTGAATGGACTTTCACTTAATTATTTTAGATTTTGTTGTTGAAGATTCTACAATTTATTATTAATTAATTAACAGCCATACGGTTTCGCATTGATTTTTTGTTCGATTTTAGTTGGAAATTCAACTGTTAGTTACATCTATTACGATTTCTAGAATTTTTCATCCAAATAGTTTTCGAGCCTACCGCTCTTTATCATCAACTTGTAATTTGGGTATGACACCCTTGAATTGTATTCTCTTAGGTTCGAGTCCTTTTTTTGATGCATTGATGTACAATGAAATTACCTAAGTTATCGATTTTTTCAATAGTAATAAATCGAGGTGGGCGGTATGTTTAGTTTCATTACGATCTATTGTAAACGAATTGAATTCTCGCGCGCATCCGCCATTTTGTGCTCACGCTCGAGTTCCGCGCCGTCGCGTTTGTCGCCTTCCGCGGCTCTCGCCAGTTCTCGTCCATCGCTCGTCCGCTCCACCTCGCCTTTTAGCATGTAGCTATAGGCAATAAAATAGTTGTTGTTGTTTCACTTACAAAATGTGTCTGAGTGAAAATTATTTAAATCACCACTATCCGCGATAAACAGTTGGTTTCCTGAAAAAGTTTTTCGCATAGTTTTCAGATCGGGAAATTCAACGGGAGAAAACGACTCTTGATACGAAGGCTCCGCCAAACGTGACTAGCGTGACCCTAGTGTGACGGCTTTTGGGCGTGTTACTCGTATTTTGAGATATGTCTTCATGTTGACCATGGTTTAAAAACCCGCTGAATCGATTCCGCTGAGTATTCTGCTCGAAAAACGTAGGTTTGATTGTTTATAACAATTTTCATTGCAAAACTACAGTTTTTGGCAATCATTCCGAAAAAGATTCACTTTTGCGGAGAAACACAAGAGACCAGAGTTGCAGATCTTGGAATTTCCTACAAAGAAGGTCCCTACTAGTTTCCCAATCCAAGTTTGGAAAATCCAAGTCCGAGCCGAAAAAAACGTGAGAACGCTTTTGCTCGCACATGATACGGACTGATACGGGTCGGATTTGTCGGGTAATACAGTGATATTGGATTCGTAGGCACCGTAACGAATCTCATTTATGATATGATATTCGTAAATCGGCATTGAAGGACTAATTTTATTTCTCTATCGATCTCGAGTTTGAGATCGATTAATTGAGAAATTAACGATCGGGTTTGATCGTGGAGGTGTGAATTAATGGAAAAATTGCATATGACAGACATCGAGAGAAAAAGTCGCCTGGACCCAGATTTGAACTGGGGGCCTTCTTCACACCGGGAAAGACACTCTACCAGCTGAGCTATCCAGGGCTCAGGGAACTCTTGTCTCGATGTCATACATATGCGCGCCTTTTCTCTGCCGAAGGCGCCTGAAATCAGGTTACACTTTCCGAATTTGACTCGTCCTCTTATGTTTCAAATGATATTATATTCGTAAATCGGCATTGGAGGACTAATTTTATTTCTCTATCGATCTCGAGTTTGAGATTGATTGATTGAGAAATTGGGTCCAGGCGACTTTTTTCTCTCGATGTCTGTCATATGCAATTTTTTCATTAATTAACACCTCCACGATCAAACCCGATCGTTAATTTCTCAATTAATCGATCTCAAACTCGAGATCGATAGAGAAATAAAATTAGTCCTCCAATGCCGATTTACGAATATAATATCATTTGAAACATGAAAGGACGAGTCAAGTTCGAAAAGTGGAATCTCATTTATGGTTGAGAGGTTTTACTCGGACCGTGGTAGAGTGAAGACGTGTGTTTACTCGCTCCGAGCCTGGATCGCTAAGCCTCACGAGCGGGGCCTATGCCCCACGTATAGATATGATTCACCGCCTAACCGCGTGTGCCTCCAACAAAAGTGGTTGAATCATGGCCTTTCTCACCAAAGGTCATAGATCTTCGCAAAATATTACAGTTCCTTCTCAGAATAGTACCAAAAAAGTGTCTCACTCAGCAGTTGCACAAAAAGATATGTTCCCAAGGCGTGATCAAGGACTAGTTTTGCATTGTGTTGGAGGCCTAACATTGACAGATTACACTTGAGCTATTGGTGATATGGTGAATCCCAAAAATATATGCTTCGCATCGGGAATTTCAAATGATCGCGTGTGCCTGTACCTTTCGAGTAAAGAATTGGTCGACGACATCACGCAACGCGACCATGTCCTCATCCAAGAGAAAGAAGTCAGAATGGGACCTCTCACTACTAAGCAGCGAAGAATCATAATTTCGAACGTTCCCCCTCCCATCCCACATTTTGTAATAGAAGAACAATTGGACTTGTTGGGAATGAAACGCAGTTCACCTGTATTATTTTTAAGAGCTACAGCATTAGCAGATGGATATAATCACGTTATGAGTTCCAGATCCTCTGTGTATAACGACCCATCAGATGTTGAAAAACTACCAGAATTCATCAAGGTAAACTATGAAGATGTAACATATTACGTATATCCAAGTAGCGGTATCATCAAGTGTTATCATTGTAACAATGAGGGACATACCGCTACGCATTGTCCCGATTTGCAGCGCAATGGTCAACAAGTTCAAGAAGATGTCTATAATCCCGAGAGCACTACACCAATAACACTGCTGAAGACGATGACGAATGTTGACACTCACACTTGCCAACACTCAGGATCTGAAAGTGTAAACACGGCCTTTGTGAATGAAGTGCGTGAAAATAGTGAAACTACGATGAACGATGAACTTGCTTCTCAAACGTTGGTTATCCCACAGAAACATGCGGGAGTCAAGAGATCTCTGAGCAGTACTGATTCGGCAATAGTGTCTGAAAGCTCTGAGAAACAGGACAATCAAAAGCGAATCCAACAAGAAATTATAAAACCGAAGTCGAATACTCCTGAAATTTTTCCTGCAATGAAAAGAAGTACGTTTTCAATCGAACTTGTGAAAGAGCATATTCTACCTGCGATCCCATTTTAGAAGATTTCTATAGGAACTCTCGGTTAACAGTAGAGCAGCTGACAAAATTCTCATTTGAGGCGCGGGATAACCAGAATATCTCTAATCTGGCTCGAGGACATTCATCTGACTTGAACGTTTTCGTCAAAATGCTAAATGACACTCACAATCATATAGAAGACCGTAATCTGAAGTCGAGACTCAATAGGATCATCAAAAAATTAGGAAACCGATAAGTGGCAAACTCTCGTGAGGAGACGAAGCTATTCCGATTGATGAGCCCGTAAACGTCCCTCACAGCCGAAATGGCAGGCACAACCAGAAGTAACTTTTCATAATCGCTAATTTTTTTCTGGAACGCGAGGAGCTCTCAGCAAAGAAGCACGAAAATTCCATTAATCCTGAAAGACATAGACATTTGTGTTTGTGTGGAGTCATGGCTGTCTCCAGAAATCAACGTCAACATCGCCGGCTTTGTTACCTTCAGAAAAGATCGCGAGGGAGCGAAAGAAGGGGGTATTCTACTCCTTGTACGTAAAAATTTAGCCTATAAGGAAATAGAGACACTAATCTCACCAACTGACTCAAAGGAAGTGTGTGGTATTCAAATTACTAACACAACAATTCCATTCGATATTATTGTGTGTTATCGACCCCCAGGCTCTGCTTTATCCCAAGGAAATTGGGATACTCTCTTGAATGATGTTGAAAATCGAGTGAATTGCTTGTTTATGGACGGTTTTAATGCACATCATCGCAGGTGGAATTGCGATCGCACTGACAGTAATGGTACACGATTCTTCAATGCAATTGAATCTCAAGACCTATTCATTCACAATGATGAAACCTCCACGCGGATTGATGTGCATAGAAATTGCAAATCAAATCTGGATATCATTCTTTCTCCACTTTGCCTCCCCGACAAAGTAAGCGTGGATGTGTGTGATGAGACTTTAGGATCCGACCACTTTCATGTCTTTATGAATGAAAACACAGAAAAGTGTGAGTATCACAGAGAAACATTCGAGTTGAACTCGAATAAAACTAATTGGTCTGAATTTCCTCGCGAACTTGAAAATCATTACGGGAAGTTTCTATCTACTGATTATGATAATTCATCTACTTTAGATAAGTACAATATGTTGATAGGTGCTATTGTTACTCCCTTGGAAGCTTGCACGCCTAAAAGAAAGAGATACAAAGGCCGAAAAAGGAGAAATCCTGTGATCTGGTGGGATGGCGATTGCGATAGAGAAATACGTCTCAGAAAAGCTCTCTATAAGGAATGGGAATTCTCTGGATTCATATATGACTTCATGAGATATAAAAAGCAAGTTTCCCTTTGTTGAGAAACGCATCAAGAAGGAAAAGAGAGAAAAGTTTCAAGAATTTGCTAGTTCTATCAACGTTCATAAAAGTCCTGGTTCCGTGTGGGATCAATGCAAAATTTCCAAAAATAGTTGGGTGAATGTTAAACCTTTCCATTCGCCTCAGAACCTTCAAAAAGAGGAAGAAATGATTAGAGCTTTAGGCGAACTGAAACTGTGCCCCCCCCCCCAAGCGTTGGTGCGGATCCTGATCATCTTCCAAATTGCCAGACTAACGAAGCGCCCCCCTCTCTCATTGACATTTTCACAAGTATATAACTAGGCGAGTATGAAATTGTCAATAATATCAAAATTTTAGTTTACGCACGACATGATTTGAATCAAATTTCCTTTTTTAAATGGGATGAAATCAAGAAAATCATGTCGAGTATTGTCTAGACCAAATTATTGGTGTTCATGCTATCGTACAGAACTGGAACTTTTCTCTTCTCATCGCATTCATTTATGAAACATCCCGATTACTCATTCCACTCATTCTCCATTACCTCATCAATAACCCGAATTAGAGAAATAGAGGAAAAATAATGGAATAGCGGGGATACAGTTGAGTCAAAATCGCCATAATAATCCACAGAGATTTCATGGTTTTCGATCTGGAAACCATGCAAATCAGCCACCACTTTCATGAAATGTAACCAAATTCAGCATCTCAAAACAATAATCAGTATCCCAGCCCAGTCATTCGAAAACTACTTTTTCCAAATCGGTGGTCATTTATTAGCAAACATGCTGAAAAATACAGAATTCGAATGACTGATTCTTTTCGAAAATAGCTGTTGTTCTATCATAGCAGCAAATTAAACCTTGTTGCCTAAAGTTTACACTTGGGACCAAATAATACAATTTGGAATGAATTGGCGGTTACGAGAAACTGTCATCAGGATGAATAGGATGAAAAAAAAAACGGCTGTTTAACGAGTCAGTTGATTTCATTTAATTCGACGACGTTTCGAAGACTGATTTGCCTCCTTCTTCAGGTCTAAAATACAATATCATAACAGTCAAACATATTGGATGGAGTATATACATGTATATGTATGTTTACATTCATAAACGCATCAAGTGTGTGTCGGTGTATATAGATATACTCTCTAACACTCATGATACACTTTCAATTACCTGTTAAATATCATAAAAGTTATTTAAACAGTCATTTTTCGGACTATAGTCATGAATTACACATGTTTCTTCACAAATTGTCTCTCAGTTTACCTGTAAATTTTTATGAACTTGAATAATGAATTTGTAGAATGGACTTGTTTTTCAGTTGAACAAGTAATTTGAACATCATACCATGTACTTTCACACAAATTGAGTGGTATTCTAGCGAGGAATATTTTACTTTCATATCGACTATTGATATAACTGAACTCTTTCTTCACATATATTCACTTTTCTTGAATTCAACACTTAGTGATTCAACAAAACATTTTTGGTTACACTGAATGATTGTTTTATGTTCATCTGGTGATTAGCCAGACATCAATACTGATCTATCCATCTATTGATTTACACCTAGCGACCTCTAACAATCTATCAGTGAAGTTGTCCACATTGATAAATAGTAATCTATATGATCATGTGAGAAGGTTAATTTCAACAAGCATCACGGTATTTGTTCTTTTTCACTTGTCTTAGAAGTGGTGCGTAAATGTGGTGTAAGTTTCTAGTGTCATCTTTTTTATTTATAGGGTGCTCTTCCAATCTTATGTGAACCATTTCTGAAACTAATCTTTTATACCAATTATGTTCATGGTCTAAAATTTTGGTGTTAGCAAAATCAAAAGTATGACCTCGACTTCTTATATGATCATTTACAACATAGTTTTCATCCATCTTTAAACTTCTTGACTCATGTTCATTAATTCTAGTTCTCAAATCTCTTTCTGTTTCCCCCACATCATCCCCCCATTGTAAATCAATAGATGGATAGATCAGTATTGATGTCTGGCTAATCACCAGATGAACATAAAACAATCATTCAGTGTAACCAAAAATGTTTCGAAGTGTTAAATTCAAGAAAAGTGAATATACGTGAAGAAAGAGTTCAGTTATATCAATAGTCAATATGAAAGTAAAATATTCCTTGCTAGAATACCACTCAATTTGTGTGAAAGTACATGGTATGATGTTCAAATTACTTGTTCAACTGAAAAACAGGTCCATTCTACAAATTCATTATTCAAGTTCATAAAAATTTACAGGTAAACTGAGAAACAATTTGTGAAGAAACATGTGTAATTCATGACTACAGTCCGAAAAATGACTGTTTGAATAACTTTTATGATATTTAACAGGTAATTGAAAGTGTATCATGAGTGTTAGAGAGTATATCTATATACACCGACACACACTTGATGCGTTTATGAATGTAAACATACATATACATGTATATACTCCATCCAATATGTTTGACTGTTATGATATTGTATTTTAGACCTGAAGAAGGAGGCAAATCAGTCTTCGAAACGTCGTCGAATTAAATGAAATCAACTGACTCGTTAAACAGCCGTTTTTTTTCTTCATCCTATTGATCTACAAAACGAGTGATAGAAGCAAAATGGATGTCATCAGGATGTTCATAATTTGTTAATGATTCACCATTCCATGTATCATTATCGGGCACAATCGGGTTGCACAAATTAAAAGAATTCATGATGATGCATGAGAGCGTAAGCAAACCAGCAGTCAGTCAAGCAGCCGACATAAACAGCTGCGGGTCTGCGCCTTCTGCATGCGCACGTTCTCTATTTCTCTCTTTCTCTTTCTATCTTTCTCCTCTTTTTGTCTTGGCTATATGTTTTTTTTGCATTTATCTGCACAAGTGATGTTCGAGATGTCTCGATCGGATTCAGTGCTTTCGATCCTTAGGAAAAATTCGAAGCTCCTTTCGATGCTTGGGAGAAACTCGAACGGAAAGGAAAACGAACACCTCAAAATTACAATGAAGAAGAAAAGCCGATACTGTTAAATCGTCGGGTGAATGTAACGAGAGCCTAATTAGTATTCGTGAAAACTCGTCTGAGAAGCATGAGGGTGTTCACTGAGCTAAATCGAGGGGTTAAGTGACGTGAGAAAAAAGAGGGAGGTTAGAAAACCCTAGTTCGTTGTATATAAGGCACAGCGCCTCGCTCGATTTTTTTCTCATACTCGCCAGCGAGGCGCCTCTTGATTTCTTGACGCGATGTTCGACTGCGTTGAGTTCAATACAGCACTCGACTCACATAATCCTCATTCATCACCCGGAATGGATGGGGTAGATTTCGAGACACTCCAAAATTTGCCGAATAAGTTCAAACTGCTGTGACTCGATATTTCCAATGAAATATATGGACAAATCTCAGGAACTATGCGATTTCGACTTTGAAATTAAGAAAATTTCCAGAATGGCAGCACACCTCCCATGAACTTTTGTTTGGTCTAAGTAATGCTCAAACAATGATGAAATACTTGCGGAAATCACTTTGGAACTCCGCCGTGGATTTGTGAGGGAATAGAAGATTTTCCCATTTATTTGGATGGAAGCCTCGTATTCCCGTCATTCTAATTGGCACAAGTGTATGTAAATATATGGCATCCTCGGTGTTGGAATAGAGAGAAAAAGATACGTTTAATATTTTACAGTGTCATCTGAAGGTCTGTGGTACAAAATGAAAATGTGCCTCAGCCGCCAAAATGCTCATTTTCGTCATTTGTCAATCCTCACAAGCCTCGCATCACGACCGAGATGGGGCTGTAGTAGGGGCGATTCTCACAGTCGTTTCTTGAGGTACAAATATCAGTTTACACGTGGTTTCAATCCCAACGGAATCGAAATTTTCGTGTGCTACACGAAAAACGATTTTTCTGACCCCATTTACGCAAAAATAACTTTTCTCATTTTGAGCCGCATCGTCGTGCGGAATCGAGCACACTATCGTTCTTGGGCTAGATTTGTAGGTTTTTGTATGTAGAATAAGATGTCGTTTCTACAGATACGAAGTATTCACCGCTCCGAATGATGCATCCATTAGGAGAGCGATACAAGAAAAAAAGTAAAATCGGAGTTCGCTCCAACGAATCATCGCCATTCTGACGCATTCATAGGCACAGCCTCGGGCGAATATTACATGTTTCTATATTTTATAATCCATCACATATCTAATTTTCAGATCGATCGGTGAACCGCCCCGCCTGTGGCGAGCTAAAGCGTGAGAGAATTATGACCCTGTTCGGTCGAAAATTGCGATTTTGTCACGAAAAAGCGTCTCCCAGAACCTTTCTATAGCAAATCATAGACTTTTGAATGATGCAGAACTGTGAAAAATGAGTGGATATTCAAAATGATCTAATGCGAGCGGCGGAAAAAACGCGATTGTTTTTCTGACAACGTGAAAATAGGCCTGTTCGGCCAAACCGCATACTTCGTGAGATTTGCCCATATACTAAGCAGGAATACCCACCCGAGTGGGCATGCTCCTTTGTACATTCCATAGATAAAGAAGATCGTAGTGGCGTTAGGCGAATTTCTTTGATTTCGTCAATATACAAGTTATTTGAAACTCTCGTGGAAAATCGGTTCGAATGGTGGTGTGGATTCAACGTGATTATCCCTCAGAATCAGAGCGGCTTCAGGAAGGGTAGATCTTGCCCAGGCAACTCAGCAAGTATAGTCCTGAAAACCAACGAAGCTTTCATGGAGAAGAAACAGATTTTGGCTGCGTTTCTTGACGTCCACGGTGCATTTGACAGTGTCGTTATGAATATTCTATTAGAGAAATTGGAGTCTCTGTACAGATCGTAAATTTTATCGAATTCCTGTTCCACGAACGTTTGATATTCCTCGCGATTAACCCCACTAGTCATAGAATTGCAAGGGAGGGCGTAGCCTAAGGAGGCGTTTCAAGTCCTCTCATTTTCATTCTGTGTGTAATTGCCATTCCTCAAAACATTAGTAACAAAGTAGTAGTCTCGCAATTTGCCAATGACATTGGCGTACACGTAAAATGTGATCCAGTGGGATGGGGCACTAAAATGCTGGAAAGCGCAGTTAGAAAAATTGGAGATAACCTAATGGAATCTGGTTTGGAGCTCACTCCACCGAAGACAAAATTAGTCCACTTCAATAGAGAGAGAATTCTTCCTGGTTGCATCCCGTTCAAAGTCCAAGAACAAGAGATTTGCTCTTGCGCCTCTGCGCTTTTTTTAGGCGTTCATCTTGATTACAAGTTGAATTTCAAGTTACAGGTTAGCCACGTCTCAAGTCAATGTTTCAAAGCAATGAATATACTCAAATTTCTCTGTGGCACTTGGTGGGGGTCTCATCCAGAAACCCTTATTATCCTTTACAAAAATTTTGTTAGATCAATTTTTGATTACGCATCTTTCATTCATTTCCCCAGTGCCACAGCTTTGAGAGGAAAAATCGAAAGAATGCAATACCAAGCAATCCGAGTAGCCCTTGGCTATTGTAAGAGTACATCGTATAATATCTCATTAGCTGAAACGAAGCTCCCGTATTTGGAAAATCGAGCTACTTACTTAGCCAATTGTTACCTCGTCAAAGTTTCCTGTAATGGAAATTCTCTCGTTGCCTGCATCATCAAAAAATATTTTTTAGTTAAAGAAATTTGCATCCCAAAGAAGGTTCTGCTACTGCGTAAGTGTATCTCACAGATCAAAGACATTAGCTCAATCGTTTCCACTGGAGATAGAATTGTTCAATCCGAACATAACTATGCCACTCTCATGACATCGATTCCTTCTGACGATAGACTTGGTTATGACCTCGAAGAATCGGCAATGCCCGAGGAAAAATTCTCTTATTTTTTGGAGAGCAATAAGGCTATATCGATCTACACTGACGGGAGCAAGATTGAAGATCACCGTTTCGTAGGGGCGGCTTGCATAAGCCCCCAGTTAGACTTCTCGAAGAGAATTGTCATGGACATCAATGCCTCTGTTTTCATGGCGAGTGTGCAGCACTTTCAGCAGCCTTCGATTTAATTCTCGATCATAGAGATTCTCACTTCTACATCTTCTCGGACTCACTCAGCGCGCTACCATCCCTCTGTTCAACCCAAGTTACAGTTAAGACTGATAGATTCGTTCTTGAATCGAAAGAAAAATTTTTGAATTTCGTGACAAATAATAAAAAAGGTGAAGTCGATTCATTTTGGTTCCCTGCGCAAACACTCACACTTTTCCGAAAATTTCATTTGTAACCTTATTCCTCCTATGAATTTTCAAGTTGATATTTCCTGCTCCATGGAAAGTATGTGGTGCAAACTAGCATCAACTCTCCATGTGAGGCTTCGGAGGTATCGAATCCTTGGATTTGAATATCTTGATGTGGCTCGGAAAACGGTTGAATATACATCAATATTATAGAACTCACCCTAGCGGAGAATCAATTCGTATAAAATTCAACGGCTATGGACCGGAGAGTAGCCGTCACATGTTCTACCATCTCACAACTAGATGGAGGGCAGTTTTCTGTTCCTCCTAACGAATTTAACACCCAATCCTTTATAGAACGATCAAAATTCCCAACGTATCACTTCAGTTGAATAGTTTCAGTGTCAAAGACAAGTCCCTCCGTCGTCATTCTGACGAACCCAAGCGGAGAGACTGGGGCGAAACACTCACAATTTTCGAAAATTTCATTTGTAACCTTATTCCTCCTATAAATTTTCAAGATCTATTTGGATCATTCTTGATATCTCCTGCTCCATGAAGAGTATGTGGTGCAAACTAGCATCAACTTTCCATATGAAGCTTCGGAGGTATCGAATCCTTGGATTCGAATATCTTGATGTGGCTCGGAAAGCGCTCGGATATAAATCAATATTATAAAACTCGTCCGAGCGAAGAATCAATTCGTATATCATTGTATGGTTTATATCACTACGAAGATGTATGTATTTTAGGCAATGCCTGAATAAGCCTCCATAAGGTTTGTAAGCTTCAGCAAAAAAAAATTCATGCTCAAATAATCAAAATCATTTTGACGAGACACAAATGCACTTTGAAATGCTCACGTTTTAACCGTGAAAAACCCAGACCATTTTGAACTTGATCAAGAGAATGAGCTATACACCACCCTATATCTAAGGACATTGCTACGGTTAATTCATGGAGATCGAGAATCAGATATTCATGTATCACGGTATGTGAATGCGATCACCTTGTACGCTTTCGTTGATTCTTCAAGATGCTCCCGTTCGTTTTGTCATATATTGTCAAAATAGCCGCAACAGATCCATGATAAGCGCTGTATGACCCGACCCATATCGGCCCATATCATGTGCGAGCAAAAGCGTTTCCACGTTTTTCTCGTCTCGGACTTGGATTTTCCGGTAAACTTGTGAGGACATTTTTTGTAGAAAATTCCAAGATCTGCAACTTTTTTCTGCTGTATTTTTCCGCAAAGGTGAATATTTTTCGGAATAATCGCCAGAAACTGTAGTTTTGCAACGAAAATTGATATAAACAATCAAAAGCTACGTTTTTCGAGCAAAATACCTAGCGGAATCGATCCAATGGGTTGCAAAATCTAACTGTCAGAATGGGAGATTAGATAAATACTCATCGAATAGAAACTGCACTTCAGAATCGGAAGAATGCGAATGCTGTGACTGAAAATGTTGTATTCTTAGGTGAGTAGAATATCTCGTTTTGATGTCATCCTGATTACGGTCCAATATATGTGAAAGATGAAACGAATGGTGACTGGCGAGGATGAAACATGGTAACTTCAGAGAGCTCCTCAAACTCCATATTCAATGTGGGGATGAAACCACATAGAGGAGGCTTTAGCTCAAAAAACTTAATCTCGGTAATAATTTCACGATTCAGGAGAGCCGATTACTACATAATTATTCTTGATGATATCACCGTTATTTCTCTCATATCAAAATCAACACTCATATTGAGATACATCTATGAGGGCCAAATTCATAAGGATTTTGTGAAATCCGTGGACTTATTCAGAGAGCTCAGGGGATCTGAAACTGCATCCGAGGAGCGGTGCTATCTTGAGCTGAAAGTGACTGAACTCGTCCTAGGATCATTCGTTGTAAAAACACTCAAGGACTGGGACCTCGTGCTTGGAGATTGCGACGGCATTACTCCAGACAGCTGCAGTGTAAACGTATCCGAGTCTCGCGGGGCCGGTGTGTCGGTAAAAAATGAATGTAAGAATGCTTCTCACTCTCCATGTTATTACCACATGTTGGATTTATCTATTTCAAAATCGTCTACTATAAAACATATCCGCAATTCAGTAGGAACGATGAATGAGAACGTGACATCTTGCCACGCATCAGCTAAAAGAAACTCTGAATTGAAAAATGTATGGAGCCACACTAGCACTGGCTTATTCGGAACACTCTGGAATGAACGACACGAGGGCGTGCAACAGTTCAGAGAATCTCTGACTGAAATTGTCGAAACTCTCGATCGGATAAGTTTATGAAACGATGCTTCAACAGTTGTGGGAGCAAGATCATTCGGATATTTATTGTGCAATCCTGAATTTTTGATTCCACTCATATGCTGATCTGATGTCTTGAGCTGCACTTTGCCTCTTAGCCGTTCATTTTCAAAAAAATCAATTGATGTCGAATTTGCAGACGATATGTTATCTGATACCAAAGAGTTACTGAATGTGAAACAAAGAGATTGTCATGTCGTATTTCCCTTCCTTCTTAATGAAATATGCGAGCTCACGGATAGAATTGATGTTGTTATAAGGATGCCTCAAGTAACTGTAATTCAAAATCACAGAGACAACCGTCCCGCTTAGACTTTCGAAGAATATTTTGAATGATCAGTGTACATACGGTTACTCGACAATGTTTTGGAAGATTCGAGTACTAGTGATTTTGGTAGATTTTTTCGTCCTTGATGGTTAATATACAAGTTGAACATTTGGTCTCGTCAATTTTGAAGGACGGATCTTGAGAAGCATCAAAATGAAGAGAAAATTCTTTTGAAGTTGAATTCACTTGAAGATCGAATAGAAAATCGAATAAGTGCAATTAAAAAAGATATATATGAGATTCGCGATGAACTTGCTCAACTCCGTCATCATTCAACCATAGTAGACTCTGCTGAAATGATTGTATCGGGCATACCTCGTGATCTGAACCTTCTCAAAACTGAGATAGTAGATAAAGTCTTCAAAGCCGTAGATCTTCCAAAGCTAGCTAAATCTGTAACAAATGTAAGAGAGTGGGAAGGTCCTAGCTTTCAGAATGAGTATTCACCAATTTCAACATCAACCTCAATCTCTGACAAGACTGGCCATTAAGACCTCCAAGCAATTGTTATACAATTGTCATCACCTACAATTAGAGATAAACTCATTTCAAACTCTTCAAAATTGAAGAGGGAATCAATCAGAGATATTTTTGGCTATGATCATGATTCTAGAATTGTTTGTAGCCCACTAAGGCTAAAAGAGGTCCACAATATGTTCAAAAAAGCGCACGCAATGAGTACTTGCTTGCGATTGCAGGGACCAGTGATTAGGAACCTCGTCGTTTGTATGAAACCTCCAAGAAATGGGCCTGATGTGCCAATTTTTTCTAAGCCTGATCCAGCTAAATGTCAAACTCTGCATGAAGTTGGTTGAAAAATGATATTTTAATACCTGCATATGCTTCTCATGGAATTCCCCACTCATTTCCTCGTTATATTTGTCTGCTAAGATCCCTAGTTAATAATGAGTGAACTCACTTGAACGTGCAACCTTCAGATATACACAAATGATATTCACATGTGATCAGAAATCTAGATCCTCCATATTTCCGGAATTACTATTCCACATTATTATGTCTCTCTCAACTACCATTCTCAATTTTTTTGTTATTTAATACAGGCGTCCCTCGTTCAACGCGGTTTTGGTTATACGCGGTTTTTGAATTGCCACCTTTTTTTGTTCAACGCGGCTTGGGCCTTGTACACCGCGCATTTGAAAATGAAATTCTTGAAGAAAGCTTCGGATGACGTTAGCAAAAAGACGCAATCAACCGCGAGAATAACAAACAATTTTCATCGAATCTGTTAAGTGCTAGAACTTGTGAATAATCACACATATAACAGTTCTGAGGAATTCTACTTTTTAACCCGCTTACTGTAGATGGACTTGCCACCATGGGAAAAATTCATTCAGTTCAAAATTATCGAATATTCTTATCAAATAGAAGATAAAAGATGCCGTACGCGTCCCGCGACCTCGCAATGTACCGAAACGGCATGTTCAGTATACTGAACAAACGACGTGAGCGACCTCAAATTTTTTTCGTCAACCAATTCATGGCTTGATTCAAATATAAACTATATTTGATCCGAGAAAATGGATCATTATACAACATATCAATCTCACCCATTCATCATCTTCATCGCTTTCATGATTATTATTATAGAAATCCGTTCATCGTCGGGATCAATATTGTCAAGCTCGGAGTCATTGCCGTCGCCAATGTGCAATAAAATCCTTTCAACAAGCACGTCATTTTTCTCTCGGAGTCGTCGACTACGTCGCATCTGAACAGAAAATTTATGACGAATCTGACGAATCCGTCCACTTTGTCCAGTATACTGGACACATTTTCGACGAGCTAATATAATTTTTCTCGATCTTATCCCCGAGTGGTGAGTTTATATTCTAATGAGTTGTTAGAACACAAATAAAGCTTGACTTCCCTTTCCAAAGCTCAAATACTAATGTTACAGCTCAATTCTCGCCGAGAAGAACCAGCTTTCAGACTAACCCTCGAAATCTGCTGAGAATTCTACCGGATACAAGTTCGTTGATCAGAGAAACTATGATCATGATGTGATTATTTCTTGTTTAGATGTAGAAAAACACATCAGGATAGTCAGAATCAGCTCGAGTAGATTTCGACGCTCAGAATCATCGATTAATCGTATGTCCAGTATACTGGACATCCGCAGTGAGAGGGTTAATGCTGTCTTGGGTGAACGAATTGAGACTGTATTCATTATGATGAGTCATTGATTTTCCTAAACAAATACGTCTGATTGTTTGAACCCTTAACCAAAAAATTCAAATTTTTTTTCACATGAATCTTGGCTGTATTCTTAGCAAAGTAAAATCTAGAAATTAATAGTGAAATCATCAAGTTTTTTCGATAGTGTCTGAAAAAAGAAAACAAGTATCACCTTGCATCTCCCACTGGTAAAGAGCCTCGAAAAGTGATGAACTTGGAAAAAAAACGAAAATTTTGGACCTATCGAAAACAGCTGTAAGATTTGCAGAAGTTTAGTGAAAATTTAGTGGAAATTTAGTGTAAATGAATCGACAATAAGAACTATTCGTGAAAGTGAACAGAAAGTCCGGAAAAGTTTTATGGTTTATCAGCACTAACGATGATGTCATTATTGAAAAGACTCTCGTTTGATCCCAAATTCACAAAAAATCGGTCATTGTTGGTCGATTATGAGTCTTGGTACGCATCCCCTACTTCTCTCCATTTCAGTGAAACTGGAACTGACTCTTCTTCCAATATTCAATCTATAGTACTAAGTCATTCTTTCCAATGTTCTTTCATGAAAAATGGGCTTGTAGAACACTGCTGTGTAGTATACACCTTTGGTTCCCTCTACATCCGTTTTTCGCTCAGATATGGAATTTGATCTCATATCACAAGATTTTTAACGTAATTTGTATCTTTCACTCTTATTCATATTATTATTATTATCATTATATATATTGTAATTTTCTACTTGTACCAGATAGGGTTATACCCCAAGGTACCAAAAATAAAACCAATCTACAATCGACAATCTCTCTCTTTCGCTAGCTTGCTCGCTCGTTCGCTCTTATACAGGTACACACGCGAATGCACACGCAATCTCAAACGTGGGCAAATACACGATTCCGGTAATTCACATTTGGATAATTATCTCATTTACCATTAATACAATGTCATTGGAATGTAATCACAATTTATGGTCAATTAGTTATTACTCCCGAAGCTTACAAGATAAGATTATTTCAGCGTTTACGCATTGTTGCGTACCGATCTATCACATGTTCTAAATCTTATCCAAGTCCGTGATAGGTGTGAAGCAGAGCGAGCCTAACTGATCTATCCTCTCCCATTTTTTGTCTCAGACAGGTATTCTTACCGGTGAGAAGAAGACCCCCAGTTCGATCCTGGGTCCAGGCATTTTTTTCACGATGTCATTCAAATGCGTTTTTTCTTTGATTAACATCTTGACGATCAAACCCCGATCGATAATTTCTCATTAAAAATGGCCTCAAATCCGAGGCCAACAATAGAGAAATAAAAATTAGTCCTCCAAATGCCGATTTACAAGCTACTCTTACTGTCATTCTTTGGTTGATGGTATACGTGGTCACTATAGCCGGATGGTAGATCTAGTCAGTTCTTCGGGGGGTAGTCGAGCTAGTCACTTTTGTTATACTATTTCGCATAGTTATTTTTTGGTGGGTGGTTTGAGTAGTCACTCTGGGTTTAGATGTTCTACATAGTCAGTTTTGGGGGGGGGGGGGGGTAGTCAAGATAGTCACTCTGGCTTTAGATGTTCCACATAGTCAGTTTCAGGGGGGTAGTCCAGGTAGCCACTTTTGCTGTACTTTCTGGCATAGTCATTTTTTGGTGGGTGGTCTAAAAAGTCACTCTGGGCTTGGATATTTTACATGAACAGTTTCTGGGGGGTAGTCTAGGTAGTGACTTTTGCTGTACTCTTTCGCATAATCATTTTCTGGTGGGTGGTCTGAGTAGTCACTCTGGGCTTGGATATTTTACATAGTCAGTTTCGGGGGGGGGGTAGTCCAGGTAGTCACTTTTGCTGTACTCTTTTGCGTAGTCTGGTCTAAGTAGTCACTTTGGGCTTGGATATTTTACATAGTCAGTTTGGGGGGGGGGGGTAGTCCAGGTAGTCACTTCTGCTATACTCTTTCGCATAGTCATTTTTTGATAGGTAGTCTAGGTAGTCGATCTGGGTACATGTTTACACATAGTCTAGATTACGTCGATGTCGTTGACGGAGACAGTGGGAGGGTCGGTGACGTCTACGTCAGACGGCAAACCGTCACTGACGTCAGCGGCGACCACGGTTCCGTCAGTGCCGTCGACGGAGAGCCCAACGGAGCTAATTGTGGAAATGGCTGTTTGCAATTCTGTCGTCAACGTCAGTCAGATTTCCGTCGGTGACGTCGACGTCAACGACGACTCCGTCAGTGACGTCGACAGAGAGTCCAGGATAGCCGATCGTGGGAACGTATGTTTGCTTAAGTTCGTTGTCAACGTCAGCCAGGTTTCCGTCGGTGACGTCGACGTCGACGACGAATCCATCAACGACGTTGACGGAGGGTCCAGGACCGCCAGTAGTAAATACCTGTTTGCAATTCCGTCGTCAACGTCAGCCAGGTTTCCGTCGGTGACGTCGACGTCAACGACGACTCCGTCAGCGACGTCGACAGAGAGTCCAGGATAGCCATTCGTGGGAACGTATGCTTGTGCAATTCCGTCATCTAGGTCAGCCAAGTTTCTGTCGGCGACGTCGACGTCGACGATAACCGCGTCGACGGAGTCATCAACGACGTCGACGACACCGACGGAAACCTGGCCGACGTTGACAACGAACTTGCACAAACATACGTTCCCACGATTGGCGATCCTAGACTCTCCGTCGACGTCACTGACGGAGTCGTCGTTGACGTCTCCGACGGAAACTTGACTGACATTGACGACGGAACTGCAAATAGGCATTTTCACAATCGGCTCCGTTGAGCTTTCCCTCGACGTCACTGACGGAACCGTGGTCACCGCTGACGTCGGTGACAGTTTACCGTCCGTTGTAAACGTGTCGGACTCTCCCTATTTGACGTGGCGCTAGCATCGCGTCAGCGCTCGCGGAAACGCGTTATGTAGAATCAGCCACCGTCTCCGTCAACGACATTGACGTAATTTAGACTATGTGTAAACATGTACCCAGATCGACTACCTAGACCCCCTATCAAAAAATGGTCATGCGGAAAAGGCACAGGAAAAGTGACTACCTAGTCAACCTTCCAAGAAGTGACTATGCGAGAAAGCACAGGAAAAGTGACTACCTAGACCACCTACCAAAGAATGACTATGCGAAAGAGTACAGCAAAAGTGACTACCTGGACCACCCCCCAAAAACTGACTATGTAAAATATCCAAACCCAGAGTGACTACTCAGACCACCCACCAAAAAATGACTAGGCGAAAAAGTATAGCAAAAGTGACTACTTCGACTACCCCCCAAAAACTGACTATGTAGAACATCTAAACCCAGAGTGCTTACTCAAACCACCCACTAAAAAATGACTATGCGAAATAGTATAACAAAAGTGACTAGCTCGACTCTCCCCCAAAGAACTGACTAGATCTACCATCCGGCTAAAGTGACCATGTATACCATCAACCAAAGAATGACAGTAAGAGTGGCTTATGCAAAGATGTATAGCCAAAGTTTCTAGCCAGACCACCACCCAAGTTTTAAATAGCTATCAAAGAGATTCAAGCGAAAGTAGCCAGCTACCTTCCCAAATGTCATCTGGCTCTGCAAGTACACTCCCCAAGAGTCAAAGCTCAGACTTCCGACTCAGAATGATCGCTCACCCGAGAGAGTGCACACACATCAGGGATTGCTGCAGCATTTATGTAAATTTTCCACCAACTTCAGGTAAGTAATATTCATAGAACCTCTCACACTTCTACAATTTTGAGACCTCAAATATTATTTCCTGATGAAGATTTTTCATCCAATTCACAAGTGAGTGCGTGAATTGGTTCATGTTGAGAACTAATGGGCAACAGTAGAAGCAACTTGGTGGATCAGCAGAAAAATTCAGCCTCCAAGAAAATGCACTCTAATGTCGCTACTATACCTCTCTTGCTATATTACTGTTATTTCAAAAGTTTTGATTGTGTAGTTCATGAGACGGCGTTCATGCCTCATATTCAAGTACAACGAGATGACATTCAAGTCACCATAGTGAACCATCGACAAGAAAAAATAATCAAGCTTGGTTCAATTTCACAATGCGATTCTTCTTATTTGGTTCCAAATTTTTAGTTAATATAACATGAAATCAATACAAATAATACACCACACGTTTCCTACTTATATATATATATATATATATATATATATATATATATGAATAATTAGTTAGAATATTCGAAAAATTTTGGACCAACGAGGCTGGAAGAATGGCAATGCCTGGAACGAGTTCTTCGGGCAGCATTATGTGAGTTTCGCGATTTCGGAATATTGAGGAGATCATGACGGATCGTCGGTATGATTTCGATAATGGCCATTTCGAAACATGCAATGAGTGGTACGTCCAATCTTCCCCGCCTCACGCTCATTGGTTTTTCGATCGATATTACGGAAACTTAATGTGTCGGTCGAGCCTTGCGCGCCGAGTTATACGCGAGATTAGTGATCTATTGTACTGCTGTATCTTTTACACCTATTCATCGGTACGATATTCCTTCACCTATGTGGGGGAGGTTTGCATAGACTAAATGCATGGTATTTTTATAGCATCACCATCGGCAGATATTGTGCTGCCTCTGAATCTTGTCGCGTGGGCGGCTGGGTAGGGGGAGAGGTGTCAATCGAAATCGCTCCTCTCGAGGCTCCTCTGGAGCCAAGCAATGGTGTTTTTGGGGTACTTAGGGGTAGCTGAGCTTGGATCTGACGTTTCGCAGCATTCAAATCGTGTTGCGTGGGCGGGTGCGGGGGTAGAGGCACCGGTTGATCAAAACCAACTATTTTCAGCCAAGCGATGGTGTTTTTGGGGTATTTAGGGGTCGGTGAGCATGAATCTGACGTTCCGCAGCCTCCAAATCGTGTTGCGTGGGCAGGTGCGGGGGGGGGGGGGGGGGAGGCACCGATTGATCGAAGCAAACTATTTTGAGCAGAGCGATGGTGTTTTTGGGGTATTTAGGGGTCGCTGAGCACGAATCTGACGTTCCGCAGCCTCCAAATCGTGTTGCGTCGGCGGGTGCGGGGGTAGAGGCACCGGTTGATCAGAACCAACTATTCTGAGCCAAGCGATGGTGTTTTTGGGGTATTTAGGGGTCGCTGAGTACAAATCTGACGTTTCGCAGCCTCCAAATCGTGTTGCGTAGACGAGTGCGGGGGTAGAAGCACTGATTGATCAAAATCAATGGTTTTGAGTCGAGCGATGATGTTTTTCGGATATTTAGGGGTCGCTGAGCACGAATCTGACGTTCCGCAGCCTCCAAATCGTGTTGCGTGGGCAGGTGCGGGGGTAGAGGCACCGATTGATGAAATCCAACGGTTTTGAGACAAGCGATGGTGTTTTTGGGGTATGAAGGGGTCGCTGAGCACGAATCTGACGTTTCGGAGCCTCCAAATCGTATTGCATGAGCGGGTGCGGGGCTGGTGACGGGGATACATCGAAATATATCTTTTGGAACTTAGCGATTGTTTGATAGATTATATTGAATCCTCATAACCGAATGTAAGTGCTTCATACTCCCACTGCAAATGCATTGAGGTGTGAAGTCGCATTTGCGATCTCATTCAGGTCTTCATTCTGCTATTCCTCAAGAATCTTGTGATATGAAATCAGTATCTCGGTTTTATTTCCAACAACCTATTATACATGACATCCTGTAAGTAATTGACGCAGAAACATACAATAGTCAATATATAATAAGTATAATATGTATATAATGATCAATGCAAGATTCTAACGGGGAATTAACGATCTTACGCGATTGGATTACGTCGGCACTGTCATCAGCTCAAATTCGTGAACGCCATCCGCATTAGGTTGAAGACTAGTTTCGACGCCATCTGGAAAGACCAGCACGAGAGGAGCACCTAAAATAACTCTAGTTAGAGCTATTTGACTTTTCTGGATTTTGAGGAGACAGCAATGACAGAAAGTGACGGATTATACTAAAAATTTCACATGCTCGCTGCGGAAGTGAAAGATCGCGATTTCATACGACATTGCAAGAGAGGGCAAAGTGCATTGCCGCACTCGGGACAGCCAAACCCAAACAGAAGTCATAATTTGACATCTATATACATAATTTCTATGAATTGCTTCACACCGACCGGTGGATCTTGCAGAAATGTAGCTAGTGTAGAGGAAGTTGGTGTGGATGAACGAATGCATCGAATCATCAGCTGTAGAGTCAATTATCGGGCTTCCTGTTAGTGAAACCCAACTAACAAGAATTCGTAAACATTGCATACGCGTAGAAATACCACTGAGCCCTATGCACTGTATGATACCGCAGTTGTGCGTTGGCGCCTTATACTAATCTTTTTGAATGTTTTCATGAAATTAATTGGAAAAATACATGTGTGACGAGCGCAAACCACTTTACCTGATGCATGGCTTTCGTCTGAAACATCTCCAGTGACTGCCCTTGTTTGATCAGGAGAGCATTGCTGATCATCATCAATAATTTGCTCTCCTGAAATCAATGGTGACAGTTGTTGTCCATCTGCTGCATCATCATCGAAGGAATCATCTTCTTCAGAATACTGTCCTTCGAAGTTGGAATTTCCATCGAGGAACCGCTGGATGCTGGCATCAGTATATCCAGCCGCATCCAAGCGATCTCATGACAGCCACAACTGCTTTTCAGCTTCGATTGCCTTGTGCCGGCGCTTCCTTGCAGGTTGTCCAAATCTAGCTCGTTCCACAATGGCTGTGACCACAATGCCATCTGCACAATTGAATTAAACAAATTCCATCATCAAGAGCTCGAGAAATCAGTTCCATGCAAGGGAATTCGAGAGAATAATTGATCAACATTGATAACACTGGACAACAAACTTCTGGATCAGAAGTAGTGCACAAGCTGGAATCATCTGACCTCTGCCGATTTTGAGAAATTCATTCGACAATACTTTGCTGATCCATGAAATTCCTTGGTTGTCAGATCGAGATTCGTTCACAATTTGTCCACATTGAAATCGTCAAATTCTTAGTTCCGAAACCACATTTCTCCCTCCCAAATGAAAGAGGCATTACAGTTATTCTGGATAAACTCGATCAATTTTTTATTGAGAGCAGTTGAAATCGGAGGGAATCAAATCTTGTGAATCTAAGAACGATTGAAATTTACGCAAAATGGACGACCAATGTGGCGTTGCAATTTGATGATGCAACGTTGTAATTCGATACAATGTTTTGCACAAAACCTGATGACATTCCATGTTTCCAGACCAAATCTCTTTCCGTATCAATGAGCTCAATGAGTGACTTTTGGGAAATCCAGTGTGACACTGTGCCGATATGGATACGGGAGTCTACAACAACTCGCACACCACGTTAGGGGGAACTTGTGCTTACCAATCAAGTTGTTGCAATCAGATGTCTTGCCGCACTTTCGTTGCAAGTCTCTGTTGAGTGCCTCGTTGAAATTATTGGTACGCCGTTCCCTCCTGTACATGCTCAATGCATGCCTGTTCCTGTGGCTTACCCACTGCTTCTCAAAATAAGCAGTTATGCCATCAAACTCTCCATAGGGGGAATTTCAGCAAGCACTCTTCCTTTATCAGCTCAAATCCCCTGTCCATACATTCTTCGGGTAGTTTCGACCATGCAATCATTTTTTTCACCATCTTATGTTGTACCGGGTTATCCCTCTTGTTGTTGCGATGAAAAGCCACTTGGTGTTTCTCGGCGTTGTCCATTACTGCATAAATGGATTGACGGAGGAAACACATTGAACTGTTGTCATATTGATGTGACAGCCTGTTTATTGCCAATGTGTCTAGTAGGAACTGCCGGGTTATGAAGTGTTGATGAGACCAAAAAGGTGAAATATCGAGGAATGCAATCCACATGATTAGAATAGTTTTTTGTATTTACTGGTAAACAGATAAATTTTATCATCCTCGAAAGTATGCAATTTACTTTTCCCGCAATTTACTTCTCCAATATTAAATAGGCCGGAGATCATTCTCTCTTGATACACTGTACGTGGGAAGGTACTTTGCGCATAGTTTGCTGACTCTTACTCATAGGTTTTTCAGAAGAATATTTCTTGAATAGTATATTCCGCAACTAGAGAATAAAAGAGGACGAGTCCGTCCCGGGTGGATATTAGCGTTCGAGGCGCAGCCGAGAGCGATAAAAACCTGGGAGGTGGTCGCCTTTCTACTCCCCAGTTGCGTATTATACATTTTACTACGAGAGAACGAAAAGTCATTCACGCACCCCGAAGCGGGAGTAAAACGCGTCTTCCAGTCTCTAATAATAAAAAGTTTCTTTCGATAGACTGTGCGTAGAAGTGTACTCTGCCCAAAATTTGATGACTCTTCTAACAGTTTATCGAACAGAACACTTAGATACACTGGAGTAGAATCTATTTTTTGCATCCTCGTGATGGTTCCTCGCCTGTGGCTCGTGCGGGAAACCTATCACTCGGACATGAAAAAAAGGTTTCACACTCTTGTATCAAAAAGTACTGTTATACTGTTGTATGAGAATAAAATATTCTCGCTCCAACGAGAATACGGATTTTTGAAAGTGATGTCATACACATCGTGAATGTAGATGAGTGAAAAATGCAAGATTATGGAGATTTGCGACATTGATTACATCGTCACCGAAATCACTCTAACAAAATCCTTTTTCGTTATAATGTCAAGTTATAGCTATAATTTTGCCTGATTAACTAACTTTTCCAAAATGAAAGTTGCATCGAATGACCTCTATACCTTACACTTTCTCGATAGCATTGCTTATCGCTAGTTCAAAATCTGCAATGCCACATTTTGGCTTGAGCTTTGGATATCTATTGTGGAATGCTTGAACACCTTGGGTGTAAGCTTTCTCAGATTTGCCTTTCATGAGAAGGTAAGCGAGGAGCTGAGACTGTAATAGTGGAAAAATCACCCAATAGATCGACAAAAACGGTCAGATTTCAACCTAATGTCTCAGCACTTTCATTCGATTCTATGGTACAAAATATGAATTTTCCACTCCTATGGGGCCGCAGAAGTATTCAGGAGATTCCTAGAGCATGGTTCTACTCCTTCCTTTTGAATTACTTCCGAAAAAAATCTGGATCTTCCTTGGGAGAATCTGAGCCATTATCCTCATTTGTAGGTCTATTTTGCGTACTTTTATCCATTCAAAAACTGTGTTTTATTCCATTCACTTACGTTGCCCTTGTAGATTCCATTGAAAACCACTACTTAAGTGCAACCAAGAATTTTTTTCACCAGCGAAAATGTGCCATCGAGACCCATTTCGAAGTCCTTGCCTTCAAGAAGAGAAACCGCATTGGGGTCGGAAATTAACAACGAATTAATGCTTCCATTATCGTCTTTCAGGAGTCGAAATAGCACTCTTGCCCTCCATATGTGAACTTAATTTCCTTGTCAACAAATTTTTTATAGAGCGAAGGTAGATCCTTTACATTTCCGAGATATTTGACCTCTTCATGCTCGGAAAGCAGGCTGAAGATGCGACTATCCATGGACTCGTAAGACAATCTTTTGCCGATCTCGGGATTTCTAATGTACCGTAAGATGGGGTAACTTTGCCACAGGGGGGGTAACTTTGCCACACCGCCGGGAAAAGATTTCAGAGGCTGCTGTAGGTAAGGTAGGGAAT
The DNA here is from genome assembly GCA_029851415.1 of Eretmocerus hayati. Lineage (NCBI taxonomy): Eukaryota > Metazoa > Arthropoda > Insecta > Hymenoptera > Aphelinidae > Eretmocerus > Eretmocerus hayati. The sequence goes on along the minus strand of CM056741.1, from coordinate 132,857,993 downwards.
CTTATCGCCCTAGTAACAATTCCCTTCAGTAGGGGTATGCGTGAGCTATGTTTTGCGCCCGCGGAAGGCGGCTCTAGATGCCTCAGAGTTGTTTATAACCTATTTTTGTACCACAGTGAAAGACAAGCAAAAAAATCTGTTCCCAAAAAATTGACCCAGTACGAGCAATTGGCGTCGAATGACAGGTAAATGCTGCATATTCTCATTGACTCAAACCGTTAGCTTGATGATTCAGTTGTTATAAAGCATAATTTTTCCACGGTACAAATTTTACGTCGAGAAAAAGAAAAAAAAGCAGTTTTTTTGGCTATGGTGGGGTAACTTTGCCACACTTTCCTACTGCAGCGCGGTCACCGTGCACCGTGACCATGGACCTTGAAAATACACCTTACATAAAAAGTTTGATGATTGAAAGTCTGAGACGAGTTGTCGAATACTTGTTATTGTCCAACTTGTATTCCTCGATACATCGCTTAGCCCAAATCATAAGAGAATCGGAGAAAAGTGGGAATAACTCGGCCGCGGGAACGTCCTAACCTATGATATACGCACATTTTTATTCCCAACTCTTTCCGATTCTATTGCAATTTAGGCTCAACGAAGAGCAAACAAATCTAAGTTAGATGATAACAAATATTTGTGCGCTCGTCGTTTAGCCCAAATCGCAAAAAAATCGGAGAAAGTTGGAAATGATTTTCAGCTTGCATGGTGACCGCATCGCCTTAACTGCTCACGTCTACAGTTATTTTGTTCAACTTCTCTCACGTAATCTCCCATTTTATCATACTTTCATTCTTCCAATCCAATTTTCACCCATCTGCTCTTACAGATGACCAGAAACTATGCAAGGCAGAAGGGTAGAAGGAATTACAAGAATTATTCATATGGCAAGCTTCAGAAGTGCCTTAAGCAAATAGGATGTGACAAACTCTCTCACCGCAAAGCAGCCAAGGAATTTAAGATACCAGTGAAAACACTATTCACTTATCTCTTCATTAAACGGAACAATTCCGTCTAGATGGATTTTATTTAGATTAAAAATCGCCAATGACTGCTTTGCGTTAGGCTCTCTTGAAAATACTCGTGCAGCATCGATAACTTGTACAGAGCGTTAATTGCGGGGAAATTTCTCTTGGAACGCAGAAAAGTCATAATAATTATCAAGAACTCGATTAAAGAGATACATTGACTTTCATTTTTCAATCTTAAATCCTAGCTAAACGTGCAAGTACTTGAGGCATAAGTCAAGCATCATCTTTCGACACTCTTCCGTGGAATTTTGAAAAACCAAACTTATGTAAACAGCTTTGATACTACTTCAAATGAATCATTTGACTTGTTCAATGCTGCACGAAGCTTGGGATGCCAAGAAAAACGTTCCCAATGGGAACAACATCTATTAGAGCTCGTGAGATACAAGATACGCTCGTATTTTCACAAGAATTCTAGTCGTGATACTGAAATTCCAGTGGAGATACTGGAGTGTGGCAAAGTTACCCCACCCCAGGTTTTGTGAAAAGTGTTTTGCTTCTCAAGACCGTATCTCCAAACAGGATTCTCAAATCGAGTTCTACCTCACGCCAATCGAAAGCTAAGATTCTAAGCTTTCGATTGGCTACTAATACGGGTAGGTTTTGCCGTAATCTCTCCGAGCTATACGGAAAACAATGCCAAAAAAAAGTCGAAAGTGTGGCAAAGTTACCCCACTTGACGGTACCAAAAAATGGAGGATTATTGTGAGCTTATCTACGGAAGAGAGAAATTGAGTATTCGAGTACGCAACTCGTGTTGTGAGAGCTGAAATGTTTTTGGCGCTGAATCGGTTTTGTGAGGTGGCCTGTTCGTAAATTGCAGCGCTTATCCGTGTAGACATATTCAATCATCGCAAACATGAAGAATTGGATTAACATAATGATGGAGGGATTCTCCATTATTCGAATCGCTATATGCTCCATTTTATCGATTATTACTGAGGTACTTTATCGGACTCTGTATCTAACTTGCTCGCATATACCGATCTTGAATAAAAAGGAACAATATGCCGATCTCAAGAATATGCACTCATTAGCCTTTCCACTAATTTTTTCTACGTTTTTTATTCCAAAACAAGAGTGCATGGGTGATAAAGATCGCTTCTAAATAATTTCTGCGTACCCCAGGAGACCCAACATGATTTTTGCATTGTTCATGTTTGCTTAGCCAAGAAATCACCGAAGAAATGATGTTGATTGAAATTAGTGTCAAATTTTTATAGTTTGACTAATTTAAACACCTTTCGGCGCATTTGATCATTTGTTTCAAGACCTTCGAGATTTGTTCAAAGTTGTTGAACTCAAATCTCATGAATTTTGGGTAAAAAACGAAGATCGCTCGCAAAATGAGAAAGCCAATATCGGGGTGTGGCCAACATGGCCCTACAGGGTTGCCTCGAAAGTGTTTGCAATATGACCTTTTTTACCACTCAGAACGTGTTGATCGCGTCGAAATAGGTCGGAAATGATGATATAGGTCAACGAGAAGCTTCTGATATGGTGGCAGGGCGATCGAAACGGATCAAAATGAATTCTTGCACTTTTTTGCCGATTGAAATTGTTCTGAATGAAGTTAGTAAGTTAGTAAGTTGGGTATACCTATTTGGATGGTCTCATAAGTTACTCCTTCGAAAAATCAAGGTAGCTCGGCTTCAGTTGACCGATACATCCATACCCAAGCTCATATAGTAGGGTTTGGAACAAGCTTCGAAATGAGCTAAGATACGTTGGAAAATATTGAGGTATGCCACATTGTTGATAAGATATGGCTCGATGAGGGCAAATTGGGTACACTTATCTCACCCTTTAGGAAAAACTTACTTGCATATTTTTCGGTCGAATACATCTTTCGGATTCTTAACCCCTGGCACAGTTTTGTACATTTGGGAGATTTCTTTTTTCATCTCAAGGACTTTGAGCTCGTCAACATCTCCTTCGTGGATGTGCGCTGTATTTATCTTGAAGGAACCATCCTTCTGGAGTGTTTCGGAGTCATGGCACGGTTCATACTTATGTTTGTATCTGGTACAACGGAGTAGTCTAGAATTGGACGACCCAAATATTGTTTATTGAGTAGTAAGTAGTATCGTCAAAATTACAACAGACGATAATGAAGATCGTCTGAAAGGGACAGTACTGAAATTGTTCCATTGAGAAACCTGCAAAATAGATTACAAATTTCCCTATTCTAGCCCTCGAACATCAAAGGACTATAAGGAATATTGACTTGCAGGGGCAGATAGCAACAGATATGATTCTTACGATGAAACGTACGTTTCGAAATGACTGCATCGGCAACGAGTGGGCCCCAACCCGAAATTTCAACGAACACTCATGCTATACCATTTAAATAGATTATATGATTTCATGTAAGAATTGAGAGGAATAAGAAGCGAGCAACATTTTTGACAAACAGATCAAAGTTATTGGAACCGATCTCGCGGATTGGAATCGCGTCAATACAGCGCAAGATCACATGCAACAGCAAACCCAAATGATGCACCTGTTCCAGCACTTTTGTACGTAGTCTAGAGTGCTTGCTATTGGGGATCGTTTTTCTTCTCGTACACACACTCGCAAGGAATTGCAAGCCCATCACAGTGGCCTTGAAAGAACATTAAATTAGACAGTGCCCACCGTATACCAATATTAATGAAGGCGATCACCTTTTCCTCACAATATACTTCCAAAACAGAGACTTGCATTGTCACAAATGAACGAACTAATAATAAATTTACATGGTACCATTCTTCCTAGGCTTACTGTGCGGATGATAGCGATAACCATTGATCCTGACAAAGTATCCCCCAACCAGAGATGACTTTTCACAAGGTCCAGCACTTTCGTCTCCCATCTCAAAAACCCTCTCAACAACTATTCAAAGTTATAGGCACTACGCTTAGTCGCTAACCTATTTTCAAAATGTGTGTGAGAAAAAGAAATGAACATCGAAAAAGTTACAGGCGTCTGCTTTTTCAACAGTGATGATTCTCTCTTGTGGAAAGCTTGCAACTTCCGATTGATCGCGATTCAAATTTTGTACCTTTGTTGGGGTGGGTTCATGGTAATCGAATGAAAAAAGGTCAATCCAAAAAGAGGTAGATAATGAAAAGGCCAATTTACTTGGGATTAAAATGAGATATTCATATCATCGGAATGAATTTGTGTCGAATTCCTCTCAGACTCGTAGACTTGACCTATACAACTCTGGTCTGGAGCCTGTATATAACCACTAACGCTCTCGATTTGTTATCTCTGAATGAGCTTTATCAAACCACCCGCAATGAAGAATCTACGTTTGGAAGTGAAAATATGACTCCTCATAGACCGAGACTGTTCTATGAGACGTGTTGGTTGGGCTGTGAGTTACTCGGTACTGCCAACGACCGGGTATCGCATGAATTACTGGATACTTACCTTGGATGAGCATAACGGAAGGCCAAAAAGTTCAACAATCCTGGAAAACGGCGAAGTCTTGTAATCACTCATGTCATACTGAGTAGATGCAGAATAACTATGTTGTGCACTGAAGGGATGGAATGCAGATCTCACAAATTCATCGAGTTCTATCCAAGATGACATGCTGAAAAAAACACGCGTTCAATTTTCCTGATCGATCGCGTCACGACCTCGCAGCCACACACGTATCGTGATTAAGAGAATGCACAAAATTTGTACTCAGTGACCCCACAATACCCTAAAAGAACAATCGCTGAGTTCCAAAAGATATATTTGGATCGATCCCCGTCACCAACCCCGCATCCGCCCACGCGAGACGATCACTCGACTCAAAATAGTTGGTTTTGATCAACCGGTGCCTCTACCCCCGCACCCGCCCACGCAACTTCATTTGGAGGCTGCGGAACGTCAGATTCGTGCTCAGCGACCCCTAAATACCCCAAAAACACCATCGCTTGGCTCCAGGGGAGCCTCGAGGGGAGCGATTTCGATCGACACCTCTCCTCCTACGCAGCCGCCCACGCGACAAAATTCAGAGGCAACACAATATCTGTCGATGGTGATGCTATAAAAATACCATGCATTTAGTCTACGCAAACCTCCCCCACATAGGTGAAGGAATGTCGTACCGACAAATAGGTGTAAAAAATACAGCAGTACGATAAATCACTAATCTCGCGTATAACTCGGCGCGCAAGGCTCGACCGACACATTAAGATGCCGTAATATCGATCGAAAAACAAATGAGCGTGAGACAGGGAAAATTGGACGTACCGCAATGAGAGATGCTTAGACTTATCTTCCCTTACAAATGCTGTTTCTGTTGGGTGAAATTGAACTGATGGTGTTTTTTGGCTCTGGCAGATGTGGGAGGCAACGGATAGCTTTACACTACCGCTCATAAATTCGTGAACGATAATCGCGTTATCACCATGACTAGAAATAGTATCTCTTCGATTTCTATGCGTCGCGGGATAATTTTAGAAACAAACATGATGAAGAGCGACAAATTTGTGACTCTGGTAGGGTTTTCATGATTTATGTGGATACTTCCGAAGTCCGTAGATGCTGGTAGAGAATTCTAAAATCCAAAAAGTTTCCACTTTCATTCATGAACCCTCAGTCCTGACGCAAAAGAAGATAATGTAATTCTGCGAACGGCATCGTTTGGAGCGGAAGTAAATGCTATGTGCAGGTATACGATTTGCAATCCGTATCTTCTTACCACTCAGAACGTGTTTATCGCGTAAGAATCGATTGGAAGTAGTGTTTGTGACCGTCGAGAAGCTCCAAATGTGGTTGCCGCCGATAAAAGCAATGTATGTCCAATATATGTCCTTAAAAGATGACTTATATATATGTTTTGGGGAAATTTACGTGAACTCTACTCCATTTGATCAAAATTGGACGTGATTTAGCTGATTTTGGAGAGGTTTAATCATGCTTTGGAGTGAAATAAAGTACATTGGAAAATGCTGAGGTGGATAAGATTTGTTGAGAAATAGCTCAGTGGGAGCACGGTGGGTATACTTTCTTGCAAACTCGCAAAAAGTATTTTTAGGGGAAAATCGTGATAGATCAGCTTTAGTTGGTCAATATCGGACTCACTTCAGCTCATTTCGACGGCCTTGGAATAGGCTTAAAACGCGATCAAGTACGCCGGAAAATATTGAACTGGGCCGAAACTATTGAAAAAACGGCTTGGGGGGGGGGGGGGGGCTTGCCGGATATACTTATCTTCGATATAAATCATGCAACCTCCATTAGAATTAGCATGTTTTCAGCTCTTCATGATGTTCCGCCAGGACTGTCCTCCGGCGCACCGAGCTCGAGTAATCGCTATCTCGAGGGAGGGTGATAATAGATTCACCGTCTCAGAATTGATGAGGGTTGGTGTTTGCATAATCATTTTGAAGGATGCGCCTATTTGGAGCGTACCAATCATAAAGCGACGACTTCATTCTTTGCGATTATTTTTGTATCCAATTCGTTATATGTTTGGTTGACCGTTTCGTATACAGATGAGGTGAAATGTTTCACAGGTTATTTCGTGATTCGTCCGCAACCTGAAAATCTCTCTGAGTTAAATCCATTAATTTTGATGGAATGGAGATAAATTCTAGGAAAGAGTTACGGAAAAAGTTAGGCATACAGCACTCTTTTAGAAATGTACACTCAGTATCGACGAGATGAAATACTTTTGCAATTCTGCGAGAGCCTTTTGAAAGCTGAGGCAAGGCGGACTAATGATATTGATTACTTTCAGATTGGATGCGACGTTTATATTTTAAAAGGCTTTTTATACTCAACCAGAAAGTCAAAAGTGGTGATTATGACGGTTATAGCGGTTTGTTTTCCTCAATTCAAAATCTACACACAACGGACATAGGATGAATGCGTAGCAAAGCTGTACGCGGCGTACTCCGAAAACTTGAATGATGATCAATCGAGCACCTCTACTCTAGCTCGGTCAGGTAATGAGGGTTGCTGTCAATCAAGGCTCAAGCTTGCATATACGCGCGAATAATGCAGTATTTGGGTTTTGCTCCATTTCCTTGCATGATCTGAGTGGGGGAGGGGGGAGTGGTTAAACTTAGATGCCTTGTGTTATTGCTAAATATTGTTGACCAAAAATAGATAGTCTCGAGTGGTGTACAATCAAGGGAAATTGGATCATTCAATGAGTGAGCTTCACATTTTCTTGTCACATAAATTCACCGCGTGGCAAAACCCACAGTAACAACTAGGGCTCCGTAGACAACTATGATGAGACCTCTTCATCTCGAACATTATTTTTAACTTCACCGGGCAACGCGGCGATCTCATTCGCACCTGCTGATGAATCTCTTGATTAAGGCGATGCGGTCACCGTGCACGCTGAAAGTTATTCGCACTTTTGTCCGATTCTCTTGCAATTTGGGCGAAACGACGAAAAGACGAGTGTTCATCATCATCTAAGTCGAGTTCCTCTTCTCGTCGTTTTTCCCAAATCGCAAGAGAATCGGATAAAAGTGCGAATCACAAAGTTTCTATATTATAGGTTAGGAGGTGCTTGCGCTCAAGTTATTCGCACTTTTTTCCAGTTCCCTTGCGATTTGAGCCAAACGACGAGAACACGAACTCAAATTGGATGATAACAAATATTCGTCTTCTCTTCGTTTAGTCCAAATTGCAAGTGTATCGGACAAAAGTGCGAATCACTTTCGGCGTGCACGATGCATGGTGACCGCATCGCCTCAATGTAATGAAAGCACAGGCGCCTGAGCATAGAGGGACTCATTTCTTGCTGGACGACCAGCAAGAAGTCAGGGAAAACATGTCTTGCGATCGCCAGAGGCGTTGCGCATGCCTGCATTATAAGCAGGAAATTTGAATATGCAGTCGGAGCGTAAATTGTCATTTGCGGAGCGACAAGTTTGAGTCAGCGCAATAAAGTATTTGTCTTTGAGAGTTTGACGCGGGAATCAAATAGTGTACTCGATGCAGCTGGTTACAGACAACCGATGACCCGGGCGTCGGACATACAGATTACGCGTCGCCCGTTGCCGCCAGTTTACCGCGGCTTCTCAGTATTTTTCTTAGCTAATTGGTACTGGGGCCAGGTCCGGTCATCAGCCGTGAATCGTCCCATTGAGGTTCAAGCAGAATGTACACAGTATGCCGCTTTCCCTTGCCTCTCTCTCTTCCTCGCTTCCTTCCATCCAATTTCGTTTTGAATGAAACTCGCGAGTTGTGTTGTCTGTCCTATTTCTATTCATTATACAGACATTGTTCTTTTGGTCTTCTTTTCTTCCTCATGAATGTTTGATTGACCATTCCGTGATGGGATAAGTCACTTGACCGTAATATATTGAGGAACCAGATCTGGCTGCTGTCTTCGTGTTGCTGAACGAGATGAGTCGAGCAGACTTATCATATTGGCTGACATCCCCGAGCAACCAAATGGAATGTATTTGGTAGTAATAAAATTCAGGTAGTCTCAGTGAGTCACTTTTCACCGTGCAAATAGAGGAGTAAATTTTTGCGTTTCTGTGCGTCGTCGTCTGCCTTTGATGAACGATGAGTGCGGGGTGTTATTGGGGATCGTAATCACAGCGATTCCATCGAGGTGTTGACGTCATTGAGCACGAGCATATGAACATGAGGTGTAAGACTGGTGCCGGCCAACGACTCAAAATTTTGCTTGCGTTTCCGAGTACGATTGCTCCCAAATTCCTCTCTTTTTTTCGCAAAATCCTAAGAGTTTATCAAACAGCGTGTGCAACATGTTGAGCGCGGGTGATTTCGATGTGAACATCACGTTAGCTACTCTCATCACTTGCTCAAGAGATCTATGTTACTTGACTCAGCATATATGACATAATCTATTCTGTAACGATTCTATTAGCAGATTGTAAAGCCCCGCCGCTCGATGCGTGGATGCAAAAATATAGCAACAGAAATGTGTTGTGCGAGTTCGAGTCTGGTATTCGGGTGCATGAGGTTTGAAAAATTGGACAGGATTTCGATCATATGATTCCTTTTAAAAAAAAGAGACAGGTGGGAGGATTGTTGTGGTGAGATTGAGGCCACAAGCGAGCGAATTTTGCGGGAAGTTTTTGGCTCGTCGGTTGCCCAAGAATTGAGAATAATGCAGAGCGAGGTAGGATTGGGTATGTCGGCTTGCCTCAATGTTTTCGCAAGTCTGTGCATATCGATGCACGCAGACCCCCGTGGGCTCGCCGACTGCCGAGATTCGAGTGGATCTTGATATAGGTAGTCCACAGAATGACACAGAATTAGCTTCGAATTATCACAATGTTAGCTTTCATCAGTTCCTGGGACAAGGCGCAATGAGGTGCGATCGAGCGCTCGCACTTGCGGCCAAAGTAGTGACGATCAAGCTGCGACGAGACGCAATTATCCTCGATCAGATTAGCGCAATCACAATAAACTGTGAGCTGAGCGTCTTATAGGGAAATTCAAGAAACACAGTCATGCTCAGTTGGTGAAAAGCGAAAATGTTCCGATCAAGGGGTGAATCACGAGCATTTGCATCAAATTGTATGTATTGCCAAAAAAGTATAAGTGGTTGTGTTAGGGTGGAAGTATGGCGAAGGGTAGAGGCAGGGATGAGATCTCTATGCACGTTTTGGGATGCGAGAGAGGGAGGTAAAGCAGTCCTCCCCTCCGCAGACCCGCGCGCTCTGCAAATTTTCCGGCTTCCTCTCGCGCAGCTCCGTCCTCCGGAGGGATGCGCTCTCGGTGGTTGGCTTGAGCAGGTGGTGGTTTGTCCGGGGCCCCTTCCGCCTGGCCCTTCTGGCCCACGCGGGCAGTATCGCAACGCTCTGTGCGCCAGTTTCGGCTACACGCAAAAAAAGTCGGCGATGGTCAGAGCAGTCACCTGCGCGCTGCTCGAGAGAAGCAACCGAGGGAGCCTCGCAAGTGTGCCGCGTGGCGCTCGAACTCACCTCATTTTGGAGGGGACGGTCCTTCGCGGCGCTCAGGCACCCAAGCGACGGGAAAGCATGATTTTCCGCATCGGGCGGGCTTCATGGTTCACCGATGAAAGACGACTGCGTGTGTGTGCGTTGTTCAGAGTATAGGAGACATGGAATTTCGTATATAATTGATCCTTTTCAACACGAACTTCTCCATAACTTGACGTTCATGTTATACATGATGAAAAACCACAATTCTTAGGCCCCGAAAGTGATCCATACAGTTTGGCTGACCTACTTTCGTTTTGAAAAATTATAAGAGAAGTCATCTTTTTGTTTTCAGATTGATCTCACAGTCGTACTGGGTCAGTAATGAGAATTGGGAGGGGATTCAACATTCAACTGATTGGTTCATAACTCATGTGCATCAAATCTGCAGGTTTCAACCCTAGTTGAATCCGCTGGTTGGAAATATAACCAATTTTCCTCATTGGCCCGGAGCTACTGGGAGCTCGCTGAGAGATCAATCCGAAAACGAAACAATGACTTCTCTTATAATTTTTCAAAATGAAAGTAGGTCAGCCAAACTGTATGCATCACTCGATGGATCACTTTCGGGGCCTGGAAATTGTTGTATTTCATCATACATAACATGAACCTGAAGTTATAGAGAAGTTCGAGTTAAAAAGGGTCAATTATATATAAAATTTCATGTCTCTTATACTTTCAACAACGCGCACACACGCAGTCGTCTTTCATCGGTGAACCGTCAAGCCCGCCCGATGCGGAAAATCATGCTTTTCCGTCACTTGGGTGCATGAAGAGAGGAGCCCCTGAACGCCGCGAAAGACCGTCCCCTCTAAAATGAGGTGAATTCGAGCGCCGCGGCGCTGCTCTCGAGCAGCGCGCGGCACACTCGCGAGGCTCCCTCGGTCGCTCCTCTCGAGCAGCACTCAGGCGAGGGCTCTGATCACCGCCGACTTTTTTGCATGAAGTCCTCGTGGCAATCAACTCCCTCGTTTGGCATTATAGTTCGACTAAGTGTCCGAGAGCGCGATGCAATCGCAGAGTGCAATGGAACTCGCGGAGAGTGAATGCATCTCGCGACTACTTGGGAACGACCAAAAATGCGTGCTTATCAGCAAGTTACTCGAGGACGCTACTGGCATGGAGTACAACAGGGACCTGGAGATCGGGTAAGCGAGCTTTCTCAACGATGCCGATCAAGAGGACACACCGCTCAAGGAGTTGATCGATATCGGTGCCCCGATCTACATGTGGCCGAAGGAGTTGGGGGTCATCTCGTCCACGCGCAAGATGAAGAAGAGGTTGAAGAAGGCTCTCTTCGAGTGGACCATGGTCCGGGTCCCCAAGCCTGGCAGTAAGTTGGTCATTCATCTACTGTATGATTGTTAGAATTTCGCTGGTGGATGAATTTTCCACCAGTGATGAAACGTTTTGCGTACTTTCTAAATGGTGCGCATTAGCCTCGCGTTTGAGCTTTCGGAAGTGTCGCAGCCTTTGCTCCTCGTAGAGTGAATTAAGTTTTTTCGCGAGGTGTTGCGACGATTGATAAATATTTTGCGTCAAGCTTGCTATTCAAAATGTTGGTTACGCGATCGCATGAACTGCGAGGTTTTGTTGACAGCATCCGCGGTAGTCGTTACTTTCTCTCCAATTCTGAAACTTGCGCGAGTCTTTCGAACCAAATTTTTTGGAAAATTAAACAATCCCATCGGACTCATTTGTAGGCATTTTTACGTGTGCTACTGGGTTGATAGTTTTGTGTGCATTGCGCGTATTCGAGTTTTTACCGTTACAAGTGCATTAAACCGGAGATCGAGCCCCACGTCTGATCGCGCCAAGATCAGGGATTGCTCGTCGCAATTTTTTAAAGTGTTGCAGCCCCTGGGCGAACAGGGAACATCCATACGTAATTTATTGTGATATTGTCTCGGTGCGTGCGCTTTGAGATAGTAAAATGGCCTGATTTCTATTCGTAGAGCAATCGTATACAACGTAGTGGTGATAGAAATGACTCTTTAGTCCCAATTACACCGGGAACCATTGCAGTTTTAGGATTTTGAAACGTTCACGAATCTTTCGGCACGTGTTTCGCTGTAGGCCAATGTGCTTTTTTGAGTCCCCTCGTAAGTTTCTTGTTTGGGTTTGCTAGGCTGGCTGTAAATTAATAACGTATTCTATTTACTTCACATCGGAGGATTCACCGGTGAAACAGATTAAGTCGCAAGGAGATTGTTGTGAAAGTATCGAGGCTCATTCGCGTACCTCGTATAGATTCGTGGTTTTTCGTGACTTGGTCCTGACTACAAACTTGTGCATTTTGATATGTCTCTTACGAAACGGCAATCGTTGGTGGAGGAGGTGGCGCAATTTCGCGATACAGTCATGCATGGGCCGGTCTAAACGTACACCAAATGCTTAATGTAGCGTGTTCTTGGCTTATCGGATGATAAGTATGTGCCGATTATTCGCGGACTTGGCGTGCGATATGGCATCTTTGAATGATATGTACGTAAGTTCGACTTTAGTTTTCACGTGTAGGTCAAGTGTTGTAGCTTTGTTCACGTAGATTCTGCCCGTTTGGATAACCGGATACACACTGCTCAATGACGTGTAAAGGGTTTCAAGTTCAATTTTCGCATGTAGGGCAAATATGGGAACTCTGAGAACGTAGATCGCACTCGATCGCCGAAGGCTCATTGTTTGTGCGAAAGCAGTTCATTGCTTTAGGAAAAATTGATGTTTCTTTCTGCTTATCTGTATATCTTTATACACATGTCTGAATTAAGGATACGAGATTTCGGGTTGAATTTTTGCATGTGGGTCGAGTATTGTGAATAAATCACGCCCAACCGCTGAAATCTCTGATTCCGCGCTAAGATAATTCAAAACTTTCGAGGGAACATTTTTTTTCTTTGTTCCACTCATTTGTATAGCTTGAGTATCAGTGATACACATCTCTTGATGATGTGTATGGAAATTCAGATCCAATTTCAGTATGTAGGTCGAGTATTGTGAGTTCAATCACGTGGACCGTGTCTAATTGCTAGAATGTATATTTGCGTGCAGGTAAGGTCAGTACTTGCAGAAGAATATCTGATGTTTTTTTCTACTCACTGGGATAGTTTTGTACACATGTCTGAATGAAGTGTACGAAAGCTCAAGCTCAATTCTCGCATTTATGTCGAGTTTTGGGTCTTCTCCCATGTGAATCGCCGTCGATTGCAAAAATCTCTATGTTCGGGCGCAAAAAGTTCAAGACTCGATCAAACCAGTTCGACGTTTTTTCTAACCACTTGGATACCTTGATGAACATCTCTCAATGATGTGTACGAGAGTTCAAATTCGGATGTTGCCTATACGTCAAGTATTGTAATTTCATCAAAAAAAAAAAGAAAAAAAAGCGATCAGTATTTGAAGGAGATCTATCTCATGATCTCTCGATTTGCCGTTATCTCTTCTCATGTAATTAGCTTGATACACATCTCTAAAGATGTGTATGAAAATTCAATTGCAATATTTGCTTGTAGGTCGAGTGTTGGATCTCCATTCGGACTAATCGCTTCTGACACTTAATCCTCTTTTTTCACGCGCAAAGGGTTCAAATTTTGAATATTGAATTTTGTAGATCGTCCTCCTCATGTGTATAGCTTGATACACATCTCTCAACGATGAGTACGGAAGTTCAAGTTCAAATTCTGCATGGTCAAGTACTGTGACTTCATCCATGCGAATCGCGTCCGATTGCTAAAATCTCAATTCTCCTGCCAGAGAGGTGTAGTGTTTGAAAAGAAAATTTTAATGTTCGTTCCTGCTCATTTGAATAGCTTGATACAAATCACTCGATGACGCGTACAGGAGTTGAAGTCAAAACCGGGCAAGTAGGTCGGGTATTGGAACTTCATATTTCGTGCACAAAGGGTCATTACATCAAAGAGAGTGTCATTGTCTTTCTCCACTTATTGGTCTAGATCGATATACATCTCTCAATGATTTTTTCGGAAGTTCAAGGTCAATTTTCGCCGGTTTGTCAATTCGTGACGAGCGCGAGATCATCTTGAACGCCCAATAAGTTTGACGCTTTTCCAAGATTCTCAGAGCAAAATGTTATGTATCCACGTATACAGATCGACATCACTCGATTACAAAAAAAATGAAGAACATGTATGCATGTGGTTTATACCCATCATATCCAAAATCATTATGTAATGCTTCCTGAATTAATCGATGAGAATATGATGAAATCTTGCCTAGCAGGAATCAGCTCTGTATTCTGATTTTAATTGTTTCATTTCCAGCTTGACACAAACTTGCAGAGGCCAAGCATTTTTCGGCAATTTCCACGATCGAGCACCAGACAAAGAGTCAGCGGGTGCGAACCAAACGTAAGAGAGATGAGGAGGCGGGTGGTGAGGACATCGAGGAATCTGACGATGACGAAGCTCTTCTGACCAGGAGAAAGTTCAAAAAAGTGCGGCTGCCATCAACAATCCTTTTCTCAGAAGAGAGCGAGTGGCTTCATCCAGCAAAATTCGGGTGAGTCATTCCTGCATATATTCATCCCTTAGTCGCAAGTCCTACGTTTTCTTCCGCTGGACCAACATCATCTACTTTCAAATGATATAATCTTCGCCGTCATAGTCGTCGACATCGCAAATTACTATTCCAACGTTGATCTTCTGTAGAATTCAAAAGAAACTTCATTTCAGAATCATTATCAGGAATGCACGAGAAAGAGTTGATCGTGTATCTTGAACACGCAGCTGGGTTTTGGAACCTCAATTAGTTAGAGGACGGGTGGCCTCCGGAGCCTTTCTATTCACATTCTCTCGAAGTATATTGAGAGATTTCCATCTGTAATGACGTAGGTAGTGACAGGAGAATGGTGGGTTTCATAATCATTATTGCAATTCCAGAAACAGAGTCTAGAGACTAGAACTGGAGTCTCAGAAACAATTTATATGTAATCAGAATACTTTCCGATTACGCTAGCTTCCCCGATATTCAGTCGTCCTTTCATCAAAACGATTATATTCACTTTGAGAAATGGCATTTTCGGAATGATCATAGTTTCACAACATACCTAGATTGTGAGGTCAAAGTAATGAGAAATGAGTAATGAGAACAGCACACAAACCTGACATCTTGACCCCTTATTCAATGATAATTTCTTTTGGTGACCATGGATCGACAAACTAACGATTGCGCCGAAAAGAGCACCAAAAAATATGTCGAAAATGACTTGTACATATTTTTTCACAAGCGTTTTAAGGGTTCGTACAAGCAGGCACACATTATTTCAAAGTTTCCACGGGACTACCCACATGTTTTCACGACTTCCAAGTGTGCAAAGTATGATCAAGGAACGCTAAAACTGCGCAGCCAGTGTGTTTGAATTGACAGTAATTCATGGAGTTACTCATAGTAACGCCCATTCCAATAATCATATTTGCCTCGTTGTACAAACGCTTGAGGTGAGGCCGTAGTCTGCTATCACCTCTAAATCCATTCGGAGGATAAGTCGATTTTTACCTAACCAAATGACTTGGGATTTCATATGCATCTACAGAATGCATGTCTAAAGGGGGCTACGAAGACAAATGTGTCAATTTCCTACGAAAAAGTATACAGACGAGCTTTGCTCGAGACGTCGTATGTTGCCGCTCATTAGCAGACGACGTTAGTGTACACCTCGTCTGGATACTATTATGAGGAAATTGACATATTTGGCTTCGTAGCCCCCTTCAGACATGCTTTCTGTATGTGCATGTAGAATCCCAAGTCATATGGTTGAGTAAAATTCGACTTATCCTCCGAACGGATTCAGGGCTACATTCAATATGGCGACTGACTATGGCCTGGCCTTGAAACGCTTCAAAAAATATGAGCCATTATCAATGCTTTTTTGGTGCTCTTTCGAGTGCAATAGTCAGTTATTCGATCCAGGATCACTCAAAAAAATTATCGTCGGTACAACGTTCGAGATTTCAGTTGCGGGTGATGTGATCTTCTCTTCTGTCCGTCTTCACGAATGTAAAGTACCACGGCGGGGCTTGCTTGGGTTTCGGACGGTCAGACACGTCATATGTCATGGTGATAGCATCAAATTCTACAGCTATGAAAGCCACAAGACCACTTCTCATGAGCACCGGGAGCACGTACACTTGAAGGCGCAATTTAGCCTAAAATCTTACTCACTCAGTTCTCCCCAATCAAGATAAGTTTGCCTCATTCCAGGCCGCTTGGTACCATTTCTTCGGAAGCTGTTTAGTCAGACGCAACTTTCCCATGCCCCAAGGTATCGACAAAAAGTCGGTTTTGAGACTTCGGGGGACACTTTTTCGCGAAAATCTACTTTGATCACATTTTCCGGTTGGTCCCGTGTCATGCTGATGTGAACCTTGGACAGGGCGCTCAAGAGATCCTGGTCAAATTTCCCCAAAGTCTCTGATACGTAGCCAAACTGAAAACCCAGATTCTCACTACTGTGCATCTTGAAACGTTCGGTCGTGTCCAAATCCATAGGAGTGAAAAAACTACTTTTTTAAAAATCTTCAGGGCTCTTTCTTCATCATGAATTCTTATTCAGAAAACCGCAAGAAAGTTTTTTCTTCGTCCACGGGTAAGATGAAAAAAACTGTGAACTTAAGCGTAACGATTTGGGAAGTTTTTCATTCTCCAGCCCAACCTAATATATATGGATGAATTCGCCCAAAATTGATATTTTTAGTCTCGATAAAGAAAGACATTGTTTAGTCATCACTTTCGCTATGGGCAAGCGTGCCTCACGTGCCTCATCAATTGGATAAATCCCTGATTGGTTGCTTCAATATTTTTGTGATAAATGTATATCGTGTAGGACTTCCATGGAATTAATGAGTTCTCCTCAAGTATACCAATTTTGCTACACTCGTTACCTTTGCGGAACTGGAGTTTGGGAATCGAATAAAATACTTTGTGAATCCAAAAAACACAACTCCACGTGTCCAATAGCGCACGAAGGAGTTGATCCTCGATATTAGGCTCTCTATCCTCGATTAACCTGTTTCCAGCGGAATCAAGATCTCAAGTCACTCGACGTTAACGGATCCATTTTTGGCCATATTTCTTCCATATTATGTTCACCATCTCTTCTCGTGGGTTTAGTTTACAACAAGAGTTTCTCAATGAAGACTCTGATTTTGATTATTAAAGAAAGAGTATACAGAAGTATGTACATTTTCAAGATTTCTACATTATAAGTAATTCTAAAGCTCATATTACATATTTTACGAGAGTACCCATAAATGTATCTCGTAATAGTGGTGAAATGGCCATTTTCACAGCTCAGATATCCAAAATGTCGTCATAACCTCAGAAAAGCATTGGATACATCTAAATACCAGAAGTAAAAGTTGGCACATACTCTATTGATGAACATATCTGTGCTAGGGGGTATTCGAAGAGTCAAAAGACTACTTTTTGATACACTGTGCGTACAAGTGTACTTTGCGAACAGTTTGCCGACCTTAACTCACAGTTTATCAGGGAGTATAGTTCGATACAGTGTGGTAAAATCTATCTTTTGCGTTATCGTAATGATTCCGACCCTCACCAATGGCTCGGACCGGAAGGTTATCTTACTCGGACACGAAAAAAGTGTTCACACCCTTGTATCGAAATGTACTATTTCACATTGAGATGACGGTGAAATTCACTTCTGGGGGTGATTTGTTTGAAAATAGTATTAATTAACAATTAACTTGTAAGACTATTGATGAATTTTTTCTCAGGATTTCTCATCAATGTGTACTCTAACGCCACTAATAATAGGTGGGAATTCCATAAATGTACACTAGGGTGTCCCTTATTTCCCGAACTCCGCCAATCCTTCCTCCCCCCATTTGGATGTCTTCTATATGATAAAGAACCAGGGGAAAAAAATTTTCAGGCCTCTAGGGAGTGTTTGAATAGTGCCGCACAGAGCATCAAGTTTCGAATTTTGACTCAAAAATTACGTTTTTCACGAGTTTTTTGTCCTGATGTTTAAGCTCGTATGAGATAGTGTTCTGGCTCTAACCAACAATCAAGGGTACATGATTCGACGTAAAATTTCGCGCCAAATTCAAATTCATCGTTATTCTTGAGATACAGAGACACCCAGTATGTCAAAACTCATTTTTTCGCCAAAGAACGGATTTTAGTACGTTTTTCTCGTCTGTTTAGAGTATGTCGGTCGCTGTGGACTCTATCAGTAATAGTCAAAACCATCATAATTCGCGTAAAATTTCACGTTGAATCCACATTCATCGTTATTTTTCAGATACAGAGGCTCCCAGTATGTCAAAACTCATTTTTTTCGCCAAAAAACGGAGTTTAGTACGTTTTTCTCGTCTGTTTAAAGTATGTCGGTCGCTGTGGACACTATCAGTAATAGTCAAAACCATCATCATTCACGTGAAATTCCACGTTGAATCCAAATTCATCGTTATTTTTTAGATACAAAGGCTCCCAGTATGTCAGAACTCATTTTTACCGCCACAAAACGAATTTTAGTACGTTTCTCTCGTCTGTTTCGGGTATATCGGTCGCTGGGGACTCCATCAGTGATAGTCAAAACCATCTTGATGAACGTGAAATTCAACCCTGAATCCGAATTCAGCAATATTTTTGAGGTAGAGAGACATCCAGTAGGTCGAAGCGTACTTTTTCGTCAAAAAACCAAGTTTACCACTTTTTTTCGTCCGTTTTGGATATTACGATCGCTATGGACTCCATCAGTAATATTCAAGACCATCTGACTTTGCGTAAGATCTCATGTTGAATCGAAGTTCATCATCTCATTTACGATAAAATTGACCCCAACACAATAAAAATGTGCGTTCAACAGGAGATACATTTCCACAGATGGTTATGCGATTTTACCAGCCTATTGATCGGGTATCTTCTTCCAGAATACAAAGTCACCCTCCACTACGAGCTGATCAACTCGGAGTGAGCAGCATCGATTAGCAGTTGAATATTGGTTCAAACATCACCTTCATGAGATCCTATGACATCAGATGAATATTTGATCGCCTCAGTTTGGACTCTATGGTTCATGAAAATTATATCGAAGTAAGGAAATCCCCCCCAAGGAGTTTTAGTTCAATCTGAAGCATCCCCATATGGATTCATGCAATAGGAATGGAATGTCCGCTGCCATCAGCTTGCAAGGCAGTATTTGGCAAGGATCGTATTACACAGTGCATGCTCCGAAAGTTGTCTTCAGCACTGAAAAAGATTACAAATTCTGATTGGAAGCGTACTTGTCCTGTACCGCGGATAGGTTCTTTGGAACTGTACGGCCAAATTTTCAATTCAAGATGATTAATTCTAATTTAGGACAGTTATCTGGTGCGATCATAATCGCGGGATCTACGTGGTCTTGCGGTTCTAGTTCGGAGACACATAGGAATTTAAAAATTCATGAGCGGTAGTACTGTCCTTCCTGGGCCAGATGAGACTAGAGAAACGTGATAAAATCTGTTTTCACGCGAAAGAATGAGTTTTGACATACTGGGTGTCTCTGTATCTCAGGATTGAGGATGAATTTGGATTCAACGTGAAATTTGACGTAAATTTGATTGGTTTTAACTATTACAGATGGAGTCCACAGCGGCGATATACCCGTAACAGACGAGAAAAACGTACTAAAATCCGTTTTTGGCGGAAAAAATGAGTTTTGACATACTGGGTGTCTCTGTTCCCCAAGAATGAGGATAAACTTAGACTCAGCATGAAAGTTAACGAAAATTCAAATGGTTTCGACTATTACAAATCGGGTCTACAGCGACCGATATATTCGAAACAGACGCGAACGTGCTAAAATCTGTTTTTCGGCGAAAAAAATATATTTCGACATACTGGGTGTCTCTGTACCTCAATTTTAACAACAAATTTGGATTCAGCGTGAAATTTTACGTGAATCCATGATAGTTCCACTATTAGTGACAGAGTGCACAGAGACCGATATACCCTAAACAGACGAGAAAAACGTACTAAACTCCGTTTTTCGGCGAAAAAAAAAGTTTTGACATACTGGGTCTCTCTACCTCAAGACTCAAGGATGAGGATGAATTTAGATTCGGCGCAAAATTTCACGTGAATCCAGATGGTTTTGACTATGACGAATGGAGTCCAAAGCGACCGACATATCCGAAACAGACGAGACCAACGTGGTAAAATTGGTTTTTCGGCCAAAAAAATGAGTTTTGACATACTGGGTGCCTCTGTACCTCAAAAATAACTATGAATTCGGATTCAGCGTGAAATTTTACGTAAATACTGATGGTTTTGACTATTACTCATAGAGTCCACGGCGGCCGACATACTCTAAACAGACGAGAAAAACGTACTAAAATCCGTTTTTTGGCGAAAAAAAAATTAGTTTTGACATACCGGGTGTCTCCGTACCTGGAAAATAACGATGATTTTGAATTTGGCGCAAAATTTTACGTCGAATTATGTATCCCGATTGTTGGTTAGACCCAAAACACTACCTCATACGAGCTCAAACATCAGGACAAGAAAGTCGTGAAAAACAACGTAATTCTTGAGTCAAAATTCGAAACTTGATGCTCCATGTGGCACTATTCAATCACTTCCTAGGGGTCTGAAAATTTTTTTTCCCTTGGTTCTTTATCATATAGAAGACATCCAAATGGGAGGAGGAAGGATTGGCGGAGTTTGGAAAATAAGGGACACCCTAATGTACACATACATACCTCTATTAACTACGCGAGTGATATCCATTCCGTGAAGCCCCATCCGACTGCCTCCTTCACTTCTGTGGGTGCAAGTTAGCATTTTTGAATACTTACTAACAACTTCTTGATCCTGCATTCATTTACAAACATGAATAATCAAGTTCTTGCGCCCAAAAAACTATTTTTTCCTCGTATGATGACATGTTATGCTGATATATTACTGATCATCCTATGCTAGGGGTAGAACAGAAATTGACTACATTCACGCTGACATATCCAATTCGATAGTTCGTGTGATGAGGTAATTGTGGAGATTTGAACTGAAGTCGTCTCCTTCTGAATCAGGCTGCTCCTTCACTGGTGTACTGCTGCTGATGACAGCTATAGTTCCAAAGTTTCGTTGTGGGGTGATGCACTCTGTAACTCTATGCGTGTCAGGTGTCGAAATGTGAAAAAAAATTCTTGTTCCGAGTAAAAGAATTCCAGTACAGGAACGAAAATTTCTGGGTGAGGGAGCATTGCTTGTATATAACGGGGTTGATCTACCCATTGACAATATATGAGTAGTTCTGCGGAAACTTCGATATTTGGGGGTCGATAATGTGCCAGCGCTACACTTCCGAAGGTTCTATGATGAAATTCGCACACGAATGTGAATTTTCCCACTTATCAGTACCGGAAGGATAGCATGGAGAGACGCGGTAGCGCAGCACGGACCTGACATTTTGAGGCGTGTTGCGGACCTGACATTTTGACACTAAAATTGATCTCACGGCCAAACGGTTTAACTTACAGTCTTGAGGTTTAATGGAGGTTTATTTGACCACTAAATACCTTGTAAAAAATTGACTGGGGCCTCCGGGGTCATGCGCTTAAGGTAGTTGTACACCAACTACGTGAGTCAGAGAGACTTAACCTCACTTTTTTGCCCACTTTAAAATAGTCGAAATTATTATTTTTGTTAATAACTGCACTCTTATTACCAAACAACAAACAAAAACGATCATTTAAGCCTTCCTGAACAGAATCAGGCATGGTTTCCAAAGTTATCTAGCCTAAAATCAAAATCACGTGTCGCATTTTTTGCATTCTACGCTTTGTATGAACAATTACTAAAAAACGACGTGGTCCATCATCTCCAGACTTGGCCATATGATTCATTGATACATAAACTCGGATCTCTCACAGTCCTAACATATTCTGTTGATCAGGTTTTGCGCTAGACCCATTTTTGTGCTGTTTTTGGGGCCTGCTCCCATAAGCGCGATGTTAAAAATGTGCAAAACTGGTCAAATTGCGACGATCAATACTCGAAAACGGGATGGTCAGCCGTTCTGAAATTTTGCACACGTACTCTCCGATATTAGAACTATCTCTCTGCAGAATCTCGAGAAATTCTGTTGATGAATAATTTTGGTGTACAACTACCTTAAGGATCGCACAGTAGCGCACGTACCTGACATAAAAATTTAGCAAAACTAGATTTTAGTGGAAAAACTGCTCTGCGAAGTGGAAAAATAAATTTTTTCCGATACTTTGGGGCATGGAAAAGTTGCGCCTGACGATTTACTTGAAGGATAAATTGGCGCGGAAAAGCCTGGAACGAGACAAACTCACTTCCATCGAGAGAAACTGAGGGAGTAGAATTTTAAGTAAAATCGCGCCACAAAATGTATGTGCTCCGATGTGCTCACCGAACACACAAAAAAAGGTCTTTGGGCTCTCATACGAATGGGATTTGGTGCTTAATACCATGATATTTGATGTATTAGTTCGCCCAAATCCCGAACGAATTCTATTGCGGCCCCTCACGCTCACAAAGGTCGAAATAATGGAAAACCACGCGGCACGGACTTGACATTTTGACCCTTTTTCCGATGGTAGTTTTTTTGGGTCACCCTGGATCAGAAAACTAATGATTGCAACAAAAAAAGCACAAAAAATACATTAAAAATGTCTTTTGTAATTGTTTCCTCGAGCGTTTTGAGGGTTCGTACAAGCTGGCACACGTTATTTCAAAGTTGGAGGTACTCATATAACATTGGGCGGTTGTTTGGGACTTATACGCGAAGATATTTACATTTCTTCACTCAACCTCTGAACAAATGTTTGCAGTACAACTTCCAGTGTATTCTTCAATAACTACACATTGATCTATCAGTAAAAAACGAGCGGCAAAAATCACCTCGCAATCGATCGTAGCATCTCACTCTTTTATCTGAGTGGAAGTGTCGCTCGGGGAATTACACTGAGATATCCTCTCTTATCCTAATGGAACGCAACTTCTTCCGGAGTCTATAAAAAATCTCGGTGAAGAATGTTCAGAGACTGTACTGATCTGCGTTTGATCAATCCTCTGAAGATGCCAGCCGTTACAGCACTTCACTGATTTCCTGCGTACGTTGGTACTATCACATACTCACTACGTGATATATACATAAAAGGACACACTGCCATTCCATTAAGTTGTATGAGACCAGCTGCGCTCACGGAATCCGTCACATACTCATTCCGTGTCTGTTACGTGCTGGCAACTACTGCCTCATGGTATCCCATGATCCACTCTCAGAGCCTGTCACGTGCTCGACCCGTACTTGGTTCATACACGCATTTACTGTCACGTGGCTCGCTGAGCAATGTCTCCAAAATCCGTCACGTACTCGTTCAGTACCCGTCATATCTGGCAACTACGCTGCATGTCTTTTGGAGCGCCTCTCCAAAATCCATCACATACTCATTCCGTACTGACAAGTACGAACCAGTACGTGCAGGTATGTACCTAGTAGTTTCAGTATGGAATATGAGCTATTTACCCCTTGGCCTGTACTTGTAAAATTACGTCCCAATAGGCACGGCTATCGCTTCTTTAATTCGTCGTCGCACTAAATTCGCAACGAGCGAAGATGAACGACATTTCACATGTGTGATATCTATCCTGTATACAGCAAGCGCGTCAATCGTGTATTCGTATGGGAAATGTTCTGTTAGAGTGAGAGAGCTGTGCAAGGACTGTGCCCAGTGCTCTTGCACGTAACGCATGACAAAAGTGTGATTTTGAGTCAAAAAGAGTGACCAGTGCACGGTTGCGTCGTCGAAGACGTGTCATTATCGAACTTTTCCTTCACATTCATTGTTCATCATTTTGCAGTGCGATAGTTCCCTTGATTTTCCGTGTGCATTGATGTAGTTAACTTTTGCACCCATTTCATCATATTATCTGTAAAAATTGTTTTTAAATCACCAGTCACCGATCAAAGGGGCAAGAATGTGTGTGGAAATTTTGTGAGGCTGTCGTGTGAGCAAGTTGAATGCCATGAAAAAGCTCCCGGAATCTGTCACCGATTCTATTTTTAGCTTCAACGAATATGAAGCTTACGATAAGAAGTGTGCGCATTTTCACGCGTTATTGATAAGTATTATTGTGCAAGCGGTATTATGAGTCACTTACATTAGCTTCTATCCAATTTCTTGGCTATCAATTAGAGTATTCATTTTTACTATCTTTAGGATCAATCAAATGCTCATATAATTATAATCTTCTGAAAAAACTTGACCGCTGTGATAACTTAGCCTCTTCTATTATCCACATCTTACCATGGTGTTGAGAAAATGGTCTGTGAATTCTGGTACGCCAATAGTCGTTCATGTGTCTCACGAGTAGCTGTAAAATTTGCTGGATTTTTTATATTCATTGTAACTGTAATCCTCATGAATTTTGTAAGTAATTTATGAAAGTGGACTCACTTGCCCAGGTTAATTTCTTGGCCTACGATGATATGTGGATGTATAAAAGTCATATTCATACAGAACCTAAATTATATTTAGACGCGTGAACATTCTATGGAGTCTTAATATATATGTACGATTATCTGAACTGAAATTCCATTGTTCGTCTTGATTCATCCCAAAACCCGTAAAAAATCGCATATAGTTCATGACACTCATACGAAACTATTGAGGAATCACAAGAGTACGATGATTTTTGAAGAATTTTTCTTCGTGGGAAAATGATCCACGAGCGTTTGGTATAGTATCTTTTGAATCTTGATTTTTTTTTTTTCAATTCTCGAGAATTTTTGCATCATCAGAGAAAGAATCACGGGCAATCGATATAGCTAGTCATTTGAGAATCTCTTCCTCGTTGAAGATTAAATAGTTAGTCTGGATTAGTCGGTTTGATGATTTTTAAAAATTTTGTCATATCAAAATGGAGAACCTGAAGCAGTCGACACGTGAATTTTCAGACACTGTTCATCCGGAAGAAAAAGAAACTCAAGTATTTGATGTGGATAACTCAAGACTCATTATTTGTCTCAATGTTCAAGATTTTCCCCTTTGCAAAGAGAAATACAAGCGTTCGTTATAACTTGAAACCTTATTCCACCAAGAAAAAATAGCATCGAGCGTTTGGTATATTAGATTTCCATTTTCTATTTTTCACCTCCGTAACCTCGAAAAATCAGTATGATAAATTTTAGTGATTTTTCATCCAAAAAAAGCATCCAGCATTCAATGAAATCATTTCTATGTATTTTTTCTCCTTAGCGGAAGAATCTAAAGCGTTCGATATTACCTTCAAGATTTCTTTCTCCTGGAAAATGAGATACTCAAACTTTCGAAACTGATGTTTCTTGAAGCTTGGCTTCGCATGACTACTTTTTCGTAACATGAGGGTGTTGGATCATCATTCATTCATCATTCACGATGAGAATTTTGTCGGATCTTTAACATAGCTTTGGTTTTTAACTTACGGTGTGTCGGTATCCGTGACGTCAGCAGTAGTAATTCCCTGACAATTTTTGAGAATATACGGCCACTGTGTGCACTGATATTCAATCACAAGGCAAGACACCGGGATATTCACCCGCTGAAAAATTCGTTCACCGAGGAAAATCCCGTGGAAATTACGGGAAGAGCACATCGCGCCCCACGAGTGTGTAAACCGGTGAAGATCCTGGGAAAAATCGCGGGAGGAGCTCATTCTGCTCAATGCATTTTGGCGCCCTGTACGTTGAGAATACCGGAAAACTGCTGCGATAGGGGCCACCTAGTTTTTTTTAATTCTCACCGATTAATTTCCCAGGAAAAAAAAACGGTTTGAATTTCTCCAGTGGCTTTGCCGGGAATTTCACCGAGATTATACCGGGAAACTTACCGGTACTCCATCGGTGATTTCACCGGCGGCAACACTGGTGAATACTGTCATAAGGAGGAGAAGATGAAGGTCAAATTGAGAATATAACCTGAAAATCAAAGTTTCTGCTACACAAATGAGAATAGGATCACAAAAAACAGGATTCAAATGACCATCAAGTATATATCAATTCCTATGAAAGCAATGTCACCTGGTATTGTATTTCCATTATCGTAAGATTCATTGGAAGAATAACCCAATGAGTCCATTGAGTCTTCAGGGTACCTACCGGCTATTTTGCAGGGCAATAAAGGACTTTCTAAGGACCTTTTCAGGACTGAAATGAATCATTTTGAGGACTAAAATGAATCATTTTGAGGAGTAGGTTCCAAGTTAACAATTATTCCAGATTTCAAAAGGCATTCATTTGATTGGTATTGAGGGCGATATGATAATTGTAAATCAAAGTTGTATCTCAATTTGAGAAAAATTCCAGTGAAGATGTGTTGAACGAATCATGCATTTCATGAAATTGTTGATTGAGCGCTAATTTCAGCTATTGTACTGATTGCGACATGGTTTGATATTGAATTACTCCAGTTTGAACCATGCACCTCAAAGACCTCTCTGAAGAAATCTTACATTAGATTGACCTGCTTAGAAGGTACACTCGCCGGACAAAATATCTGTACAAGCCATTTAGTAATTTTCACTTTTTGGGTTGGTATCGCCATGCATTCGGTCCATTTTCCGTGTTCCCTTAGAACGGAATGAGATAGGCCGTGCCAACCCGAAAAGTAGAAATCACTAAATGGCTTGTACAGATATTTTGTCCGGCGAGTGTACATGGTTCGAATCGGAGTAGTGTAATATCAAACTAGCAAAAAGCATAGCTTTCAGCTAATTAAATCAGGTCTCATTGGCCAAGTTCATGGAATACATGATCTTAGATGGTCATCCACATAGATTGAAATTGAAGGGAGCAATATTTGGCTCACAAATCTCAAAACTTTGAGGACTGAGCTCCGCAATCCTGGACCTTTTCAAGACTCAAGGAATTTTCAAGTCAAATAAGGACTTTTCAAAGTCTCTAGGGACTTCAAGGACCGGCAGACAGCCTGGTTTTGGAGTAGCACTATTAAATGCTTAGCAGGCACAACTAAAACATGATCTGGGTTCTAAACATAACCTACGATGAATATGTATCAGAAAAGCTTGATGGTAGATCAGCATGAGGTTTTAGTTTGGTGATGGACCACTCGGATTAATAAAAGATCACAACCGTACCTTTGTTTGACAAATTGACAAGATGGGTTGAGGTATTGGATATCAGGAGAGCGAGACAATTGATATTCTAATGGAATCTTACCACGATTGTGTATTTGTAAGTAAATACGTCCGACTTCACCGTAATGAGAGAAAAAATGGCGAATTTTGGAAACATTCATGTGTTTTGGGATGGTTGATAAATAGATTATTCCTTTCTTCCTCGTCACTCTCGGACTCATCCTCACAGAATCCGACCGATAGACTGCATTAGGGATGGGATGGGTAGAAAGAAAGGAGTTTGAACTTCGACTTTGTTGCGAGTACTGGAGGGTCTCTAGTCTCTACTAGAGACAAGAGATCCTCCAGGTAGTGATCTGTGTTATGAATAGATGATTGGTCGGGATTCTGCGTACGAGGCACCAGAGGTGTGCGAGTGCAACAACTGACTCTGCTCGGTGTTCTGCGTCTGGTCCTGTGCTGCGTCAAGCTGTTGGTTCTGACCTACCTGGGGTACGTAACGCAGAGCGCCCAATAGGGCAAGGCGTCTGGCCTGCTGTAAGCCGTAGCAATTACGGCAGCTGTATCGATTGACCTGAGGCGCAGGGCGCTCCTCGCCCTTCGTCATCTTGACGAACGCGGCGCTAAGGGCTAGCAACTCTGGGCGTAGGGTTCGCTGCCTGACAAAGGTATGAATACCAAGAAGCAACACAATGATATAACTCTCGTATATGATGACCGTTTATTGCGTGTAAATACAGTGGTCATAATATGCACGTAATAGGTGTGCTTATTAGCGGTAGGCAACCAACTAACTCGCCCGCGCTGGATGCGCACCCTTATATAGCCGCGGTGCTGTGGCGTGGTGCGTTGACGTGATCCCACCATTCCTGATGTAGCCAGTCCCATTATCAGCACGCCTTTAGGGCCACCCACGTGCCGCATGCCGTTCCGTGATGTGCTCCACCTCTCCCTGGTGTGTACTGCCCATTGGCTCTGAGCAACGGCGACGTCACGGCACACTAATGCCGCCCAGCTGTCAGCCATCATTGTCACCGCACCCCCGCCGTACCGCCTGTTATGTGCGCAATGACCTCGTACTTGTTGACTCAGCGCTGTGGCGGTGTTGTGGCGCAGGCCACTCTGCTATGTACGCAGCAGTACTGTGTGATGTGTGCCGCCGCTGCCGCTACGTGCGTAATGACCTCGGCCTGTTGTGGCGACGTTATGGCGCAGGCCGCTCTGCTATGTACGCAGCAGTACTGTGTGAGGTGTACCGCCGCTGCTGCTATATGCGCAATGACCTCGGTCTATTGTGGCGACGCTGTGGCGTGGCGTCGTATAGCTGTCAATCACTGCCGTTGGTATGCCTTTCACCCGCCGCCTGTTGACTCAGAGTAGTGGCGACGCTGTGGCGTCGCGTCGTATAGTTGTCAATCACTGCCATCGTTATGCCACCTCGTTACTGCGTGTGACCCCTGCTGCTCGTTAGTACAGCTGCGTGACCTCGGCGTATTGCGTCGCCATTGCTTGTGATTAATGCTGCTTGCTATGCGCACTTGTGTCGTATGCCGCCTGCCGCCTGCGTCGCGCGCGCGTTGAGTGCGTAGTGGCCTTGACGCAATGTGTCATCGTAGCGTGTGAGCCAAGCCGCCCCTCACGTACGCCATGTCTCCAGCTGCTTGATGCACTAATGCTGATTATGATGTCCCTTTTTTCTGCTGAATGTACCTGTAACAGGAGGCCCGGGGCCTCATACTCTCTCAGATCGTCTCTTATCAATCCCTGGCCCTTTTCCGGGTCCAGGCCGTACGTCTGGCGCTCAATGATCAACCCGCGCATGCTCTATTGTGCCTGCCCGTGGCTGCCTTATTGTAGACACGTCGCGTGGTAAATTGTATCTTTATGAGTGAATTTTTGTAGTGCCCATTATACTCAAACATCACATCTGCAGCTCCGTGAAGTTGGCCCGCCACTTTGAGATGAACATACCGAATCAAGCAAAAAATCCTCTATCCAGAGATATAACTCTCTCAATTTGAGTAATTTGAGTATTCGAGGGATCAATTTTCAAAGTCTGAAAAATTACCCACCACCAAAATATATAAGATGCTCATCACTCCTTGAATATACACATTACGGGAAGCTACATAGGCTCAAATTGAAGCTCTTAATTTGAGTATTTCAATTCCAGCATCCAAAGTTATCATTATTAACGCAAAGTTGTTCAAACTAGGGAGGGTAGAGAAAAGGAGAGTAAACTTCGGGCTCTCGCCGTTGCCAAAACTAGTCTCTATCAGGATACAGCTACACTTCCAGAGTTGGTCACTAGAGGCTCTGGGGTGCTCTGGGCTAGATCGACGCTGGCTCATAACTTCTGAAAGGAAGGAGGACTGACTCTGCCTCCTTCATCCCCTCTCGTAGTAGGTGAAAAATGTCAAAGTAGTGTGCGTGGCGCATTCAATCTCCGTAGAGCTAGCGCGATCCACGCCTCTTACGCACACAATCGTCCCGGTTTCGTGTCGGTGAAGCCTTAGCCCAGAGCCTAGTAGCGCCTCTCGTGGAAAATATGTCGTTACTGTATTCTGGCTAGCTCTGGCTTTCG
The DNA here is from genome assembly GCA_029851415.1 of Eretmocerus hayati. Classification (NCBI taxonomy): domain Eukaryota; kingdom Metazoa; phylum Arthropoda; class Insecta; order Hymenoptera; family Aphelinidae; genus Eretmocerus; species Eretmocerus hayati. The sequence goes on along the minus strand of CM056741.1, from coordinate 132,828,327 downwards.
GACCGAGTTCACTCTCCTTCTCTCTACCCTCCCTAGTTCAAACAGACAGGGAGAAGTCCCCATGTATAAGGTATAGGCGGCGCAGACTGTGGCGTGGGCGGGAGCGGTTGCAAAGTGGGGAGTCCGCATACTTCGCATGTTGGCGCCTGGCCTATGCCTTAGGCTGCTTTTTCACGGTGGCAATCGTCGCCGGCGACGTCGCGAGATTGCTGCAATTTTCATGCGCGCGAAATTCAAAATCTAGCTTATCGAGGTAACCTGAGATGGAAATGGGGTGACTCCGAAAAACCACCCCGTTGAAAATTGTTCTTCCCTGTCTTCTTGAGTATGCTGAACACGAATACGAACTCTGTTCCCATTTAGAGGTGAAGAAAACTTTTAAAAATCACATTTGAATCCGAAAATGAGACGTTCTGGCTTCAAAGTCGATTTTCACGCATATTCTTCGCCGTTGGAGGAATGAAGTTCAGATTCGGGTTCAGCATCTTCAAAAACATTGGACAGAACAATTTTCAACTAGTGGGTTTTTCGAAGTCAGTTCATTTCCATCTTAGGTTCCCTCGATAAGCTAGATTTTGAATTTCACGCGCATGAAAATTGCAGCAATTTTCATGCGCGAATTGTTCGCAGTGCTCTGGTGGAGAATTTTGAATCCGGGAGTGGAATTCTAGCGTATGCAACGCATCCAAAACGTCTAATTTTGTCAACATGGGACTTAGAGTTTGAGGCTATCCTCCGTAAGGGCGTCTCAAAATTCAACGCTTTGTGAGGTGTTCTGTTGTGAATAAAAACGGCTACTGTCAAGGCTAGTGTCCACAAGTATTTTGGTAATCCTGAGTCGATCGAAAGCGCTCTGATTCTCCACTGTATTGTTTTATTGGATTTTCCTGAGACCCCGTTATGTTCCGGTGTGTATGGAGGTGCAAACTCTGCCTCTATCTGTTCTTTCGATATGACTTCTGAGAATTTCCCTCCTTCGTATTCCTTAGCGTTATCGTATCTAATGTAGCAGACCTTTTCATCTTTTTCAACTAAGTTTCTGGTCATTATTAGGTAATTTGTTAGGCAATTACCCGTGCAACTCTTATGTTTTACCGCATATGCTTGAGCAAAGCGTGAGAAATCATCAATGATGGCTACTATAAAACGGTTGTTACCAGGATGAGACGCTGGTTTGATGGGTCCCATTAGGTCTGAATGTAAACGTTCTAAAGGGCGACTTGCTCTGAGTCATTGTTCTGAGAAAGGGAGTTTTTCCATCTTGGCTAGAATGCATGTTTCGCAATTTAAGATGGTTTCCGTGAATTTCACTCTTTGCAGCAACGGCTCCGATTTTTGGAGTTTTCGCAAATACTCTAGCGATGCGTGACCTAGTTCTATGTGCCAAAGCCTTAATTTCGCTGATTTTAAGTGGTGCTAGATTCCGATCATTCTGCTTTATGTTCATTAGGTTCTCAAAAGAATTGGCTGAAGAAGTGTCGTCTAGATCTAGGCAGTTTGAGATTTCTACTACTTATGAATTTCTTCTAGAGGGCACAACTTCTCATGTATCGAATGTTTTTCGCTCATTCGTGTCCGTCTGAGATCGCTGGAGGATTTCGTCAACAGTACCAATACGTGCCATGCAAGAATATGAGTCGTAACCCGGTCGATCACCATCTTCTGGGATTTGGTCGCTTTCTACATTCAAGGAAATTACCCAATTTGGTCTGGCATATACACCATTGAGATACTCCTGACCCGATCCTTTGTCGAAAATTCTCAGTGTCTCATCGTCTAAGTAGATTCCTAACCCTAGGTTAGCAAAACGTCTGAGAGGAATGAGGTTTTCCGAGATATCTGATGCGGCAATTACATCGGACAACATGATTGTTTCATTAGTTGAGTTTGATCTCAAGTACGAATTCCCCCTTCCGTCTACCGTGATGTTAGCCGATTTGTTTTCGTTTGCACTTCTGATTACTTCATTTGAGAATTTTCTAAAATTGTGTAGATGTATGTTTTTTTGATAATGTGTTCTGTAGCACCTGAGTCGGCTATAAACGTGATGTTTTTGTCGGGTATATTCGTATTCATAGTGTTACCTGCTCTGAATGCTTTTGGTTGAGTTCTTCGTCCTGGTGTACGAGGAGTTCCGGGATATACACGATCCCCTTTATCGTTCCCTTTTGGGAAACTCTGGGCTTTACTCTTAAAATTTTTGAATTCTTTTTTGTGTGGGTATGGTTTGTATCTGGGGCTAACACCGTCACGTCTGCTGTGTTGTTTGTGTTTTGGTGTATTCTGATGGTTATTTTTAGGTTTTACATACCCCTCTTTATTTTTGTCGCTGTACCAGCAGTCGTTACCTTTGTGGTGTGTATAACCGTGGCACCAGTAACAGTACCACATGTTGTACTGTGCTAGTGGGCATTCCTTTGCCATTTGTCCAATCTTGATACACCGTTGACACTTGGTGCTGGAGTATCGCCCATGTGAGTTTGTTGTTGCGACTGCTGCCGCTGCCGCCTCTGATTTTTGTCCATCTGGTCGTTTGTCTGCTTCCAACTGTAATAAGTAATTCCTCATTCCAGCGACTGACAATTCACTACCCGTTTGAGATTTATGTAGCATCTTCAGATTTTTAAGGTCAGGATATAAACCCTTCACTGCTTGATAGAACGATGCTCTTAGTTCATGTTCTTTTAACGGAATCACAGAATCGCAACTCTCATAGTCTCTGATTAGTCCATCAAAACGATCAAGAAAAACATGTATTTTCTCTCTGGGTTTCATTTTTATGTGATATAGTGTCGGTCGTACTGAATGATCTGTGACATTCGTCTCTGCTTTTCTGAAGTCTTTTATATGTTGGATAATTTCTTTCGCATCTTTTATTTTCAAAATTTTCTTGTGATAATATTTGTCAAGATGGTTGATTATTATGTCTCTTACTAGTATTTTTCTCTTTTCTAGTTCGTCTGAATTAAAATTTTTCTTTGGAGCAACTGTGGAGTCAGTAACGTCTAGTAGATCGTAGGCTTGAAGCTCTGAATTTAGACTGTCAAACCACATATTTGAAGCTGTTTTGTGTGTTGATTTGTAGTTTCGCTTGTAGTTGATTTTCGATGGAGTGTTGGTAGAAATCGTATTGTTCAACTTCTCGAAAGTTTTGTTGGTGTTATGTATTAGTGTGGAATCATCAAATGTGTTCCTTGATTTGTTGTGTTCGCTCTGAGATTCATTGTTACCACCTAAAACTTGAATTTTCAGAATTTTCGTCTGAGTATGTTCCCTCTGATGTTTCGGATAAGTTGCCTCTCATAGTAGAGCAGAAATTTGGTCTGTTATTCACCTCTGGTTGTGCTGGTAGGTTCTGCTAGATGGTGTTCAATTGATTCAGCGATTCTTCTAAAATTTTTGCAATTCCCAAGGTATGTTGGGTTGCTCCCTGGTAAGCTTTGCTCATACTCCTGCTGTTCACCCGGAGTAAGGGGGTTAGAGGGTCTGGATCGATCGTTGCCGTTGGAGTTTACCCCTTGATTCGATTTTGGTGTACCTTCCATGGCGTGGTTGTTATTTGTGTTTCCTAAATTTGTAAACAATTATTCCGTGATCATCAGTTATCACATAAAAAGAAACAATTTCAGTATAATCATGTTGTTATAATGAGAAGAGCCAGATCTGTCTTCTAAAATTAATTGTTTACATTCTGATTGTTTTCATAGATCATTACCTCTGCTGTTATTTGAACGAGTTCTGTTCGGGTGCAACCCTGGATGTTCTAGGTGTTGCATTTTGTTGTCTGTACTCATCGTCCGGTGATGAGTGTGCAATTGACCTATCATTGCAGTCTGGAGATGACATTACCTGTAATCAGGTGAATATTTTTTAATGATCCATGTGTATTGCTTGTCGCACACAAAATTGCACTGCATATTATGTAGCTGAAAGCAGGCCGTGACTCCCGTCAGCATCTCCCCCGCGCACTTGCTCCCCCCACTTTGCATGAACGCACAGCTGTTCACCCAGTAAGCGTGGAAAAGGGGCCGATCGCTCACATGCACACAAGAGCATAGCGATTCCGTACACCACCCGGAAACACGGGCACTGCCTCGTCTTTTCGTTCATACGTGTTGAGAAATTTTCATCTTGGAAGCGCGGGCACGGCCTCGAGATCCGGCACGAATACATGCTTGAGTTTGTATCGATCCAGAAAAGCATTTTTATGTTCATAAGAACTGATCGTTTGAGACTTTATACTGACTCTAAAATTTGCCTTTACCTGCGATTCATTTGAAGCGTCCACACGAACACGCTCTCGTAATTGTGTAATAGTTGTAGCTCTGATTCTTCATCAACGCACTGTATATAATATATCGCGATGCGCGCGCAAACTTGCGTTTGGTTTGTCTCGCGGGCGAGCAGCACACGTGCCCGCTCTTGACGCTTATCTCTTTCCGAAAACTCGAGCAACAAGTCCGAGCCGGCTCGGTATGGGCAACGGTTATGAATCATCTGATTTCACTAAAAACGAGCCTTTAGTCGTGTAACTCTGAAGATTTACAAATGGACTCGGCCACTGCTCTTGGATTAAATTATTTTTCTCTGAACGTCTACCCCGCACTGTCTGCAAGTCGATTTCACTCGCGCACTTTCGTTATCATACACATCTGATTTTTCACGTCTTTGTACTTACGGCTCTGATTAATATTTTGATGGTGGATTTCTGATTTTTCGGATGTCCAAGACCCCTCTCGTGCTGGTGCAGGGCCGATATAGGAGTTGGTGGAAAATACCACACACAAGATTGCTTCCTGTGTACACCGCGAGGTGTTTTATTTAAGACGATGACACACACGTCTAGCACTAGAAAGTGCTAGATAAACTAGAAAACACTCTGATCAGTCTTAAGGGCAATAAACAAAGTAACAGACTGATGATTAATTAATAAAAGTTAGCTCGATGTGTAGCTTGGCTATACAGCTATCCAAGTGAAGAGAGTCGCCGGCTGTCGACTCAGAGAGAGAGCTTGTGTGCGCCACACATGCGCGCAGGCAGCAACGAGAGAGAGAGAGAGAGAGAGAGAGAGAGAGAGAGAGAGAGAGAGAGACCCCGTAGGGGGCTTTGGGTGTGACCTCAGGGTTGCACTTGGAGCTTGAGGGAGTGACGCCCCTCCGGACCCGAGTCCTACACTTACACTAACACACACACTACACTCTACACGCACCATACTTACGCTTGCTCAAGCATTACACAGACATACCAACATTATACAGAACACGCATCACACAACACACCACACCCGTGCTGGTCTGGTCCGGGGTCGGCCAGCATGCGATTCCAGGCCCTGGAAGAAGAAAGAAGATGATGTCCAGCATTGACGGCAAGAATTCCCCAAGTAAAGCGGGGCCCCATTCGGATCTTGGGGGGGGGGGGCCCAACGATGCAAAACGCGCCACCAGTGGCACACTTGGCTGGTGGAATAACGCGTACAGCTACAAGCGATGGAAATACGCTGCAGGTGGAGGGTGCGGGAGAAAAAAACCTACGCCATGGAGAAGCTGAGCTCACCCCTAGCAGGAAGAGAAAGGGCCCGAGTGACGGAGCAGAGAAGCGAGTGCTCAAACAATCAAAGCTCACATTTCCGAGCCAACGAGGGATGAACGCGAAAGTTGCAGCAGAAGCACGAGAGGCGGCAGAGAAGCTGCTGAAGATCAACCCCGCTATCAGGATCCAGATCACCCAACCCAGCAACGAGGTTGATGACGCCGTCAACTTGAGCTCAGACTCGAGCGAGTCTGACTCCCATATAGGGTCCCAGGGGAACGGAACAATCCTGACTCCTGAAAACGGTTTGCTCGAGAGGGGAGTGCACGATGAGGTGCCTGATAGGGTGGAGATTGACCACATCCCCTCAACCAGAGATGCGGCACGACAGAGGAGTGAAAACGAGGCAGGCGATCTCATGGGGAAATGGGAAGACCTGAAAACGTGCCGAGAAGAGACGGAGGAGAAGACATATCTCCTCCTCGAGCACTTCAACTTGGTTATAGGAATAGCCGAGTCTGTTTCCAGCAATCCAGAAGGGACCAAGGGTGACATCGAAGAGCTCAAGAAGATAGGCCACGCGCTCGAAGGCCTACTCGCGACAGACAAGGCGAAGCGGGCTGCTTTCGAGACAACGCTCCTCGAAACGGAAAAGACCCTGAAAGCGAGGGGGAATATGCAGCCTCCGGTCACAAGAAAACCGGCCGCGTCGGGTAGTGGCTTCCAGGGAAGGGGGGAAGGGAAACCGGAATCGCGACCGGGAAAACAACGCGGTTCGAAGGCGACGCGATACGGTCCTCCACCGGGAGGTCTCGGAACACCGCGCTCGACATCAACGCCCAATCGGCCCGAACAGAATGGGCATGGAAGGAAGTGGTGTCAAAGAAACAAGCGAGAAGGGCAAAGAAGAGCGGTAGATCGGACGATGCCGCCGGGAAGAAAGCGAAAATGAAGCCGAGAAGGGTGAAGCCCGAAGCCGTCCTCGTTACGGCCAAACAAGGTGGGCTAACCTACGCAGACATGCTGCGCAGGATAAAAACGGATGACCTCGATGAAGAAGTGGGCTCCAAGGTCACGGGCATCCGCAAGACCCAAGAAGGCCAAGTCCTTCTTGAACTCAAGAAGGGCACCGATGTCGCCGCCGTCAAGGCAGCCTTGGCACCAGTCGTCGGGCAAGAAGGAGCTGTCCACTGTCTAGCAAACAGCACGACCCTCGAGGTTCTCGGAGTCGACTACGATGTCGACATAATCAAGGTGCGGGATGCCCTCGCGAAGGCCCTACCAGAAAACGAGAAGGGTTCCGTTGTAGTCAAGTCCATCCGGAGTGGCTACCGCGGCACCCAAACCGCTGTTGTCTCGATCGCAACGAGACTGGCCCACCATCTCCTCGACTGGAAGGAGCCAAAGGTTGGATGGGGCAGAGTCAGGATCCGCGAGAAGGGTGGCATCCCACGGTGCTATAACTGCTTAGAGTACGGGCACAAGGCCTCGGGGTGCAAAAAAGAGAAGGCAGAGGAACGGAAACCAAAACTCTGCTTCCAATGCGGCGAACCAGGGCACCTTGCTGCGATTTGCAAGAAAAAACCAAAATGCCTAAGCTGTGTGGCGATCGGGTCCAAATTTGACCACAGATCTGGGGCCAGCAACTGCACTGCGTACCAGAGGGCAAGAACCACATATAGACGCAGGAAGGGAAGAAATGGCTAGCTTCATCCAAGCCAACCTCAGGAAGAGCGGGGACGCAGACGATCTCCTACACGCTGTAGCCAAAGAAGGAGGGATCGATGTTCTGATTATCTCCGAACCGCCTCGGAAGCGCGAATTCTCTCGATCCACATTCGATCACTGGAGGACAGCCGTAATCCAGATCATGAATCCTGCGATCCGTGAGACTGGACCAGCTGTTAGTGGCCGCGGTTTCGCTCGAAAGACCATAGAGGGCACAGCAGTCTACAGCTGCTACTATTCGCCGTCGCTCAAGATGCACGAATTCGAAGACGAGCTCCATGACCTAGAAGAGGATGTGAGGCAATGGGGGGGCCCAGTTATAATCGCGGGGGATTTCAACTCCAAGGAACCGACTTGGAGCGGGGGGCCGCGTGATAGACGGGGGGTAATACTCGCTGATGCCATGGAGGCATTGGGATTAGTGCTCGCGAACGAGACGGGGGTTATCACCTACCACCGACACGACACTCGGTCCAGGGAGGGAGGTTCGTCTTCGGTCCTCGACCTGACGTTCATGAGCCCGTCGCTCATGGGACGTATGACATCGTGGGAGGTTCTGGACACGGAAATATTGAGTGACCATCGACATATTCGGTTTCGGCTTAGGACTGACAGACAGAGACAGACGACACACAGACCGCGACCGACGGGGTGGCAGGTACGCAAGCTGGATGAGGGGAAATTCCGGGAATCGATAGGAACAGCCGAAGATCTCCCGATGAACATCACCGCGGACGAGGCTGTGGATATGGTGACGACCACCATCACAAGAGCTTGTGACGCATCGATGCCTCGCAAGACAACATCATGCTTTTGGAGGAAACCAGAGTACTGGATCACCGACGAGATAAAAGCCCTACGAAGAACGAGCAATAAGAAAAGGAGAACCGCGTGGCGATCAAGGAAACTAAAACGACCATCACTGGGGGAAGATGATAGGGCGTACAGAGAAGCAAAGAAGGCTCTCGTTCTAGCCATCCGGAGGAGCAAAGAGAAGTGCTGGGGTGAATTGTGCGACATGGTTAATGGAGACCCGTGGGGTACGTCATACCGCGTGGTCATGTCCAAGGTCCGACCCCGGAGGGGCAACCCAGCACCGACTGATGCAGCTACCTTGCGCAGCATCGTGGAAGACCTCTTTCCAGCAGGAGAACCCAGAGTGACATTCCCTCCCGAGAGCGAAGATCCCATCCCGCTCTTTACTATGCAAGAGCTACTCATAGCGGCGAAGAGGCTGCCAAACGGCAAGGCCTCTGGCCTGGACGGCATTCCAAACGAGGCTCTGAAACTGGTCTTCAAATACAACCCAGATTTACTCCTCGACCTCTTCAACATCTGTCTGAGCGCGGGAAATTTCCCGGATAAGTGGAAACGCCAGAAGCTGGTCCTGATACCTAAAGGTCAAGGAGGTCAACGCCCTCTCAGCATGCTCGACAATATCGGGAAAATGTACGAGAGGATGGTGCTCAACAGGGTAGAAAAAGCCTACGAAGAGAGCGGCGGGCTATCACCAATGCAGTTTGGGTTCCGGAAGGGACGAAGCACTGTGCACGCGATCGAGGAGGTCCAAGAGCGGGTTCAAGCGTCGGTAGGGAACCCATACCAAGGAAGAGGAGGATTCTGTGCCATTATTGCGTTGGACATAAAGAACGCGTTCAACTGCGCGAGCTGGGAGCGAGTCTATCAATCCCAAGCAGGTAAAGTGCCGCCCTATCTACTAGCCATCACGAGTGACTATCTGCGGAACAGGACACTCGTGTACGACACCGACGAGGGACAAGAGATCCGGGAACTGTCCGCCGGAATTGGACAGGGATCGGTTTCCGGGCCGTTCAACTGGAACACCCAGTACGACAGTTTACTGTCTATTGAACTGCCCGAAGGAGTCATAATAGTGGCTTTCGCGGACGACGCGGGGCTCATAGTCTGGTCCGACAACGAGGAACTCTTGGGTAGACGCGCAAACGAGGCGCTGGCCCGAGTCTACGAGTGGATGATCAGCAGGCTCCTAGAGCTTGCTGTCAAGAAGTGCGAAGCAATCGTGGTCACAAGACGCAGGAAGTTTGACTTGCCCCACTTTTACATCAACGGGCAAGAGATCCCACGCAAGACAGAGCTGAAATACCTCGGCGTATGGCTTGACGACAAGTGGTCGTTCAAGAAGCACATCCAGGAGGCCGCTCAAAAAGCGAGCAGGGTTGGTGCGGCGCTTCAACGGCTGATGCCGAATATCGGAGGACCCAAGGAAAAGAGGCGCGCACTTCTCAACACCGTCAGCACCTCTATCATGCTCTACGGTGCACCCGTGTGGGGAAAGAGAGTAGAGAAGACCATCATCGAGAAGAAGATGGGGCCTGTCTACCGGAGAGCGGCCCTGAGAAGTATCCGTGCCTACCGCACCGTGTCAGGAGATGCGGCTTACGTATTGGCGAGTACTCCGCCCATCCACTTGCTCGTCGCGGAGCGAGTGAGGATCTGGGACCGCCAGAAAGTGATCGGAGCCGAACGAGTACTCACCCCGACGATGAAGGAGATTATCCGCGACAACGAGAAGGAAACCACCCTTGAGCATTGGCAAACTGAGTGGGATTCGCCATTTGCGAACGGCAGATGGACGCACCGGCTGATCCGTGACGTAGCCAAGTGGGCGGAACGCACCCACGGAGAGATGGACTACTGGACGACGCAGGCACTGAGCGATCATGGTTGCTTCGGTTCCTATCTAACCAGGTTCAAGAAGAGGAGGACCCCAGCATGTCAGTCATGCGGGGATGAATGGGATGACGCCGAACATGCCCTGTTCAAGTGCAGCGACACCCGGAGAGAGCGCGCCGAGCTGGATGAATGGCTGGGTGCTCAACTAACACCCGAGAATCTCGTCCCGTACTTGCTCCGCAACCAGGAGACATGGGATAGACTCACCGGATACATCAAGCTGGTGATGACCCGCAAAGAGGAGAAAGAGAGGGAAGTGAGGCGCCTCGAAGCAGGCGAATCACAGTGACTCTGCCGATTGAAACAGAAGAGGCCCAAATGATTCCAGGAGGAATCTGTTGCACTGAAGAGGGAAGAAAGAAGAAAGAAGAGAGAAGAAAGAAGAAAGAGAGGGAACAATGAAGAATGAAGACAGAAGATGCCGACAAGTGGCCGAAGAGAGAAGATGGAGAAGAGGAACGCTCGCAATCGAGCGCGAGACATGCCGCTCATCCTGAAGTAATGCTCACGCGGTTCCGGGATGAGATGGTAGATGCAGGTGGATCTCCTTCTTGATTGCCCGATGCCCTAGGTATCGGACATCGAGGGGAGAGGGATATTACACGGCCGGGCCCACCTCTCGGTGGGCCCCACCCAAACCCGTGTCCCGCCTGGTATGGCCTGCGTGGGCTATGCGTAGTCCGCGTAAGCTAAACCAGTCCGGTGTCTGGGGACGGATCCGAGGGATCCTGAGGCAGATTTTGCCCTCTAACCACCTTAAAAAAAAAAAAAAAAAAAAAAAAAAAGAGAGAGAGAGAGAGAGAGACGCACGATACTGCAATACGATGGAGAGATGGTGCTGCAGTATTTCTCGCTGAGAAGTCTTTTCACAATTTTCAACCAGTGGATTTTTCGAAGTCACTCCATTTCCATCTTAGGTTACCTCGATAAGCTAGATTTTGAATTTCGTGCGCATGGAAATTGCAGCAATTTCGCGACGTCGCCGGCGATGATTGCCACCGTGAAAAAGCAGCCTTAGTCTGCATTTTCACTGTGGCGATTTTCCGCCGCGGCAAGCGATCTTCGCCATTGGTGTGAGAGAGGAAGTTAAATCAGTCGTTCTCTCTCACACCATACTGGCGGAGATCGCTCGCCGCGGCGAAAAATCGCTAGCGTGAAAATGCAGCCTCATACATGGGACTTCTCTCTGTCTTTTTAAACAGTTTTATGTCAATAATGATAATTTTGGATCTTGTAATCGAAATACTCAAATGAAGAGCTTCAAGTCGCCCCTATGTTTTGGGGCAGCCTGGAAACCCTCTAAAAAACGCTAAAAATCGATGTTCCTTGTATTGAATCGCATTCTGACGCATCTCAGTGAATCGTTCTGAAATTTTTTTGACATACATTTGAAACATTAAAAATTCAAAGGAGAGTGGTTTCATCTCGACAACTTTTGATTCAAGCCCCGAAAAAAATTGTTGAAAAATGAAAATCAATTTTTAACCCTGTTATCTGTAATTAAGACGTTAGTGAACCATTTCATCGTATTTGTCGGCTCATTTTACGTCGGGAACCACTGTGAAATATATCATTTTTGGTGGTGGAAAGTGGTCAAAAACGTCAAAAATCAATTTCAAACCAAATTTTTTTTCATAAACTAGCCTCTCCTGCGCATGCGCATTGATTTACGATCCTGAAAGTATCTTCAATTGATAGCTGGTGTAATTTCCTTCAAAATGACCCCTTGCAAAAGTCGATTTGATGCAATTACAGCTGAGATATGACTGGTGCAAAAAATGGAAAAACCCAATGTATCAAATCCGTGAATCCGCGCTTCCTTCAATGGCCTTGAAAAATGCGAATTTTGAATTGGGCCCTTTCTAACATGCGAAAATGTGTTTTTGATGTATTCTTTGACGTAGAAACCGAATACGCGGTCAGTTTTGTTCCAAACCTTCAGGATTTCTCACCAGACTCATAAAACCGACTCGATAATGGATGCTCATCTTCATCCTTTTTACACTTGTTTGAGATGGATTATCGGTGTATGGGCAGGTTTGGGTGGATTGTGTACCAGATACAACTATGTTCCCTAATGTATTCTGAACAGCTGATGACAATGGTGATGGTTTCGAAGCTCGAGGAAGCGCTGCTATCCTCATATAAGCTGGTCGATATAGTTTTCTCATATGAAATTAAACAACAAAATCCAGCTCGAACAATCTCACTCCCAGAAATCTCACTCCCACCGCTTCTTCGAGCCTCAAAACCACCGGGATCGTCTTCGGCTAGTCAGAATGCGTTAAGGGACATAGTTGTGTCTAGTACACAATCCACCGAAACCTCCCCAAACACCGACAATCCATCTCAAACAAGTGTAAAAAGGCTGAAGATGAGCATCCATTATCGAGTCGGTTTTATGAGTCTGGTGAGAAATCCTGAAGGTTTAGAACAAAACTGACCGCGTATTCGGTTTCTACGTCAAAAAATACATCAAGAACACATTTTCGCATGTTAGAAAGGGCCCAATTCAAAATTCGCATTTTTCAAGGCCATTGAAGGAGGCGCGGATTCACGGATTTGATACCTTGGGTTCAACCATTTTCTGCACCAGTCATATCTCAGCTGTAATTGCATCAAATCGACTTTTGCAAGGGGTCATTTTGAAGGAAATTACACCAGCTATCAATTGAAGATACTTTCAGGATCGTAAATCAACGCGCATGCGCAGGAGAGGCTAGTTTATGGAAAAAAATTTGGTTTGAAATTGATTTTTGACGTTTTTGACCACTTTTCACCACCACAAATGATATATTTCAAAATGGTTCCCGACGTAAAATGAGCCGACAAAAACGATGAAATGGCAAGAGTAACAGAGTTTTACAGGGCAACCGAGGGCAACAAGGTGTTACATGTGTAACAAGGTGTTACGTGTGTAACAGGATGTTACATGTGTAACAGGATGTTACATGTGTAACCGGATATTACATGTGTTACCTCCCGTAATGGGGTGTTACACATGTGCGATAGGTGGGCGTCAGAGTGATGTGCTCGTCGAATTTTCTCCGGTACTCGTCGTGGGGGGAATTTCGACATCAAATAATACTTCGTCTCTGAGAATGCGAAATTCATGTCATCTTTTATTTGACTATTGGCTTGAAGATTTGAGTTCTTTTCGTGGATACGAAATAGATCCATGTTGAATTGATTAATCTCCATCGAACGTATCGAATGCAGAAACACATTTTGAAAGTTGCAAAACTGAATACGACATCATTAGGGATTGATTTTTTGATCTTTCTAAGGGCACTATAAAATCGTAGAAGTCTGCTTTCGCATAATTTCCATGATGGCTTGGATTCCCTGGAATTTGAACACAGAATAGGGGAGGATTGTGGCATAACTTCTTTGCCAGGAATTCGAGATGTTAGTTGTGCACGAATGGTGCTAATGTTTTGAAAAGATTCGTTTCCATGAATTAAATTTCTCAATGGTTCAGAGTAACCTGTTTTGAGTGACACGTACTTTGAAAGGATGTTATCGAATAAGCAATTTGAAAGGATATAAGGTCGGAATCTCCTTTGTATCTTTGATTTGAAGAGATTTTTGAGATATTCATCAAATGATCGTTTCCGATCAATGAGTCTTGCGGTAACTGTATTGGAACATTTCGCACCTGTGTGAGAGAGGGGTATCTCAAAGTCTCTTGGTGTGGTTGAGACATGCATGGAGGGGTATGTCATTCTCAACATTGCTTAAAATTCCAACGGTTATGGGCGTCTTACCGTCAGAATCGGTTGGTGGATGTATCTGCTCGGGACTCTGTTCAAGTGAACTGTTATCACACGTACACGTGGTATCTGTTGATTCCCGTCCGTTATCGTCGCGATACGCTATGTTGTCAGAATATATTGGGGTTTGTCCATGGTTTACAAGTTCAGGCTGTCCAGTGGTGCAAATTTCGTCCGCGGTGTTAACAAGAATCGGAGTTGATTGGAAATCTGGTTGAATATCACTCACTTGAGGTTCTTTGTGTTCGGAATTGTCAGTTCTTGTTATTGGCTCGTGGCGAGGGTGGGAGAAGCTTCTATATGTTTCCAAAAACTGTAATAGCTCAGTTTCATTTCTGAAGAATTGTGTTGGGTTTGAAACCAATGTATGCATTCGGTATAAGAAGGATGGTTTTCTGACTATTGAATGGGAATTCAGCACGAGGACGATTCGGAGTTGTGAATCAATTGGAAGTTTACTGAAGTAAAAACTTCTGGCAATTTCATCGAGATTTTTATGAAGTTGATGGTACACTGGGTCAGACGATAGATGAGTACTAGTAAGGATACAATGAGCATCTTGAAGGATTTCAAATAATTTCTCATGGTTTTTATCAGGGTCATTGCTGAGCTTTGAACGACAGCCTAGGAGTTTTCGACAATATTTCTCAAAAAAGGGGATGTGTATGAAACACTTTACTATGTGTACCACAATGTCGTTTACTGTGGAGCTTTTGAAGTTCTTGAATGCATGATATGCTGGTCCCGAAAGATTGCTAAGGATGAAGTCGACTAATAAATTTTCTTCGCAAGTAGTGATAGATTTCGCTTCTGTAATTTTTTGTATGAAAAAATGTGGGTCAATATTATAGCCTTCGAATATTGGTAGATCTAGATCGAAAAATTGAGAATCCATTTTTGTAAGAGTCGTCTCATTATCTCTTCAGGAAAATTTCATCCAGAGCCGTGACTGGGAATGGCAATTTGGATGTGAAGAAATGTGGGGTCAGTACATCGTGAATCACGGTCGGGGGAAGTGTGATATATTTCAGTCTAACTGTCTTTCGAAATCTGTGTTAATTTGGGGTCAACGTGTGAGTCCGTCGTATAACTTCAGTTCGTTGCTGATCCAGCAGTAGTGGTGCATTCGATATAGGAATGGCATATGTTGCGATTTCAAACTAACTGGATATGAATATATATGGATGATTCTGAGATAACTTATGCATTTGATGTCCTGACCTCGCATTCATATTAAATGACCAAATATGATGAGTCTAACGATGATATTAGGTGTATTCTATTGAAATGGAGATGTCCCAATAGTTCCAGGAGCGGATATAAGTTTAATGTGGACCTAAGCTTACCAAAAGTGGTCAAAATGTCCTTACCGTGGCATGTCCTAAACTGGAGTTACACATTTCAATCGTGTAGTTTACCGAGATATTTGTTCAATCTCGGTTGCGTACCACTCAAACATCAAAGTTGGGTTATAAATAGGTGATATCATGTACGAATCGAGTATCAAGTTTCACTTCAAAATAGTCAAAACACAGCCGACATTCTGTCCTGGGAATTTGCAAATTTTTCGAATGCTTCTCGATAATTCGATTCCGGGTCAGCAAATCGCTTTAAACGGCTCTATAACGACGGTAATTGATTTCTAATACCCCAAAGAACAAAATACTACCACCAGCGGAATGATGAATTACGTGAACAGCTTCCCACGCGATGATTCATGGACAATTTTTCCGTTGCAAAGTAAGAGATGTCCTTACCGTGGTCACTGGCTCTCGAACACTATGCAACGTCAAGGTCCAGAAATTTTTTTACAGTCTACTCTCACCGTAAAAAATGGCCATCTATTCGGAAAAAACGATCCGTTTCGATTTACGCCTTTTAGATCACTTTCCATGCCAAAATGTCATTACCGTGGCTGTCCTTACCGTGGCAAAAATATATCGAAAATTGCTCATAACTTTCACGTAGATTGACTGAAGTCTCTGTCCAACTGAGAATTGTTTTTGGGTGTCAGATAGATTGGAAAACACCTATGAGCAGTCAGATTGCAGCTATATTTCAACTAGTCAATTTTTGGTCCAAATCCCGACCCCCGCCGCCGTTTTTGCCCTCGAAATACCTAAGTCATCTCATAATCACCCATATATGAATATATGTATTCATATACTCATATATCTATATCCAGACAGATTGATCGAATTGATGTGATATCTAGGACTAGAAAAAGTATGTGCAACTATTGCTGTTCCCCACAAGGGATGCCAAAATGTTACGACCCGAGCTGAGGGCTCGGGCTAACGGATAAATTATTTGTTCGATGGAAACAGCATCAAGGGCGGACTGCCCAGTTGCACCTACCTATCCTTTATTATCCAGTTGGGTCGTCCTCTGGTGCAGATATGTGATGATCTATATCAATATATATCTATATATGTGTGTGTATACTTCTTGTTGATTTTCTTTGGGTATTTTATATCAATGTTTTTTTGGGAGGATGTTGAATTTATTGATTTTGAAAGAGCTGAGTTACAACCTCTGAATGAATGAATGAATGAAATCAATTTGAATCTAAGAAGTTTTGAAATGAACGATCTAATTATTGCTGGCTTTCTGAAAAAGAATGAGATAAAGTTTTTCAAACTGAGTTTAGATTTATTTAGATCAAAACATAAAATCTTGAACAAAATGGAACTTAATATCTAAGTACAATTTGGATGAGACTTAATCTAACCGCACTTACAAGTCTACAGGCAGCCCCCGCTATTCGCGGTTAATGCGTATAAAGAAAATGCCGCGAATACCGGGACCTTATCCTTATGGAGAAAGGGGGGTTACGTATACATGTGGATCGGAAAGTAACTAAGCTAAGCCAAACATCATTTTCAAATGATCGTAGCATGTATCAGCCTCACAAATTGACTTCATATAGGAAAGATACGAAGCAACAGTGTGGTGAGATTAATGAATTATATGATTCACTTTGAAATCTGTCAAAAAAATCAGTCACTAGCAAGTGGGTGAAGGAGAGCTCCGTCACTTTTTATTCATAGTTAGTATCGCACACTACTAAGGACTGTATGGGTTTCTCAGTGGGCGAGATCGACGAACATAAGTAATCACTTTACAATCCCTGGTGAGTGGCCATTCAAAAATCTAACAATTTATGCTATCTTTACTCCACAAGCGAGCTAATTCAACAGTTTCAATTTTTTCGAACGGCTCACAGTTTATTAACACATTTTCTAATTGATGAAGATGCATCATTACTGCGTGCGGTGCCATGACTGAAATTTAGATAGGACACTATCACAATAGTGATAGTGAATGATACAATAGTGATAGACTATCATAATAGTGATAGTGACTGATTTTTTTGACAGATTTCAAAGTGAATCATATAATTCTTTAATCTCACCACACTGTTGCTTCGTATCTTTCCTATATGAAGTCAATTTGTGAGGCTGATACATGCTACGATCATTTGAAAATGATGTTTGGCTTAGCTTAGTTACTTTCCGATCCACATGTATACGTAACCCCCCTTTCTCCATAAGGATAAGGTCCCGGTATTCGCGGCATTTTCTTTATACGCATTAACCGCGAATAGCGGGGGCTGCCTGTAGACTTGTAAGTGCGGTTAGATTAAGTCTCATCCAAATTGTACTTAGATATTAAGTTCCATTTTGTTCAAGATCTTATGTTTTGATCTAAATAAATCTAAACTCAGTTTGAAAAACTTTATCTCATTCTTTTTCGGAAAGCCAGCAATAATTAGATCGTTCATTTCAAAACTTCTTAGATTCAAATTGATTTCATTCATTCATTCATTCAGAGGCTGTAACTCAGCTCTTTTAAAATCAATTAGTTAACATTAATAAATCAAGTTAACATCCTCAATGGGTAATCTAGATAAAAAATCTACACTTGTATTGGTTGATCCTTTGATATAATTAATTCCATAATCATATCCACTTAAAAATACACCCCAACGCTGAACTCTATTAGCTGCCATTGAGAGGAGACCTTTCTTATCTCCAAAGATATAAATTAGAGGCTTGCGATCTGTTTCTAGAATGAAATGTCTGCCATAAATGAATTGATGGAAAGTTTTCACTCCAAAAATTAAACTCAGGGCTTCTTTATCCAATTGAGAGTATGATCTCTCTGCTACTTTGGGTGTTCTTGAAGCAAAAGCAATAGGTCGGACACTTTTATCTGGCATAATATGTGAAATGACTGCTCCAATCCCAAATGATGAAGCATCACAAGTAATTTTTACTGGCAATTTTGTGTCATAATGTACTAAAACCTCATGTGGAACTAAAGCCTCTTTAGCATATTTGAATGCCTTTTTACATTCATTAGTCCATTTCCACATTGAATCCTTCCTCAAAAGTTTGTAAAGTGGACTCATTATGGAGGCAAAGTTTTGATTAAATTTTGAATAATAATTGATCATTCCCAAAAACATTCGTAATTCTTTAACATTCTTTGGAGCCTCTACTTTTGTAATCGCATCTATTTTCTTATTGCATGCGTGTAAACCTTCTGAAACTATTGTATAACCTAAAAAATCAACTTTATCCTCTGCAAACTTACACTTCCTTTTCTTCAAAATTAGCCCACATTCTTGGAATCTTTTTAAGACTTCCTCGAGGGCGATGTCATGTTTCTCAACTGTTTTACCAAAAACAAATATATCATCGAAAAATATGAGGACACCTCCTATGCCTCTCAAAATTGACTCTATTTCACGGTGGAATTCTCCAGGAGCTGATGCTATTCCGTCAAATAAGACTGCTACTTTAAATAATCCTTTGTGAGTTGAAAGTGTTAAGCACTCCTGCGAATCCTCATCTATCGGAAATTATTGATATGTGTGGAGCAAATCTGATTTTGTAAATACTTTTCCCCGTTGGATTGACGCGATCAAGTCTTGGACTCTAGGGATTGGATGTCTATTCATTATCAGCTGGGTGTTGACAGTGACTTTAAAATCCCCACATATTCTGACTTCTCCATCCTCTTTCAAAATTGGCACAATGGGAGTACCCCACTCACTAAGTTTTACTGGTATCAATGACTTTATTCCCACTAGTCTATCTATTTCTCTTCCTATTTTTGGTTTCAGTGCATAAGGCACTGGTTGAGGTTTGAAAAAAACTGGTTCGGCATCACTTTTGAATTTCAATTTTATCTTTCTCCGGGTATATGGGCGTTTCTCTGGAACTTTTACACCGGCTGGAATACAGCTATAGATGATGATATAGGAGAACAATCAAATCTATCGGCCCCAATCGAAGTGAAAATATCATCATTCAAGTCTCAATATGAGATATGTTTGGCCTCTGTATGATCAGAAAAAGTTGATTCGTTCTAGCTGACTCAAAAAGAGAAAATGTGGGGAAAATCCTGTGGAAATACTTGGTACTCTCGTGCAGTCTTACGGATATTCTGGTGATGCCGCGCTGTTTTTCGGGTTGATTCAAGCTGCATTTGGTGGAGGATATATTGAAGAGAAATGGCCCCAAAACGCGATGGTGTGCTACCAATTCAGCCAAAACTGTATGACTTCGGAAATTGGGAATAAAAAATCAATCATGTCTCGTTCAACTCAAAGATGATTACGCCGAGCTCCTGCCGTGACTCTGAACCCAATTTTTGGAATGCGTATCTAAAATAGATGCAATTGCGAATATTTTGCGACGAGTCTCGTGTTGGTGCGATATTTCTGTCTAGAATACGACCGTTCTGAAGTGAGATAGAAAAAACGTGACTCACGAAAAAAATTCAGTTTTTGTTTTCCCACATTGGCGGATCGAGCTCCATGTTGATGAAACCAATTGTGATCGGATACCCTGACCTTGCAAAGCTGCAAAAAGCCCAAGGCATTCTTTGAAATTGTCAATTTTGCCAAATAATTGCTTAGGAAATTCTGGAAAATCTGCGAAAAACTACTTTTTGTTCAACTTCTGAACGTGATTCTGGCGATGCCATTTACTCTATATGAGTTTCAATAGTGGATTTGTAGTTCTCAATACTACACAAATATGTGAGCAAAAGGTCCCAGGTGTGCGTTGAGCGGTTTCCATTTTTCGTTTTCCAACGATTTTCAGCAAAGTGCAAAAGTTCCAGAGAAACGTTCATATTTCCCTAGCTTGTCACTAAAAATTTCTTCATACTTTTCCATGATTTTTGTATAATTACTATCTTTTTGCTGACTGTTAATTGCATTTATTCTTTCATTGATTGAATCAATTGTCTTTTGAAATTCGTCCAAAATTTCGAAACTCTCCAACCACAGTCTTCCAACAAGAGGTAAACCTTTTCCTGGCATAATGAAAAGTTCTAATTTTTTCATCTTACCAAGACATTTTGCAGTTACATTTACTTTCCCAACTGGAATCATTCGAACATCTGTGTAGCTCGTGAACTGTCTTCCCGTTTTTACTATTTTCAAACTACGTAACTCTCTTTTGCTTCGAAAATAGTCGAGAGAAATTGCTGTGATGGGTGATCCAGTGTCAACCTTAAAATCTATTAACGAGTCTTGGACTCTGACTTTCAAATAAACCGGTTTAACCGCGTTCGATGAATTGACTTTTTCACTTCTTCAACAAAATAAAGATTTTCAAATTCTTCGCTCAAATCGTCTTCATCCGATTCTACATCATCTACATAATTTTGCCTATCAGAGTGATTTGAACGTTTACGATCGCCATTGCCATTTCTACTATTATTGCCTTCTTCCTCATTTTTATCACTTTTTTGCTCATCTTTACTTCTGCAGACCCATTGCATATGACCTTGTTTGTTGCACTTTCTACACGCATAATCCTCATAACGACAGTCTCCTGCTTTATGATTGGTATAACCGCAACAGTTACACCGATCCTTACCACTCTTCTTGTTGAACGTTGAGTTTTTGCTGCGATGATTGTTGATCGCGTTTTCTGGCGTCGGCTGTGTTGCTGTTCCTTCCATCGAATCTGCGTTTCTGTTGTCAGTCTTTGTCTTGTATGTGAATACATTACAATTATGATCATCATCATTATTTTATTATAATAATTATAACTATTGTTATAATTTTTATAACTATTATGATTATTATTATTATTATTATTATTTTTCTTATTTATACTCTAAACTCTGGAGAAGATGTATTAAAATGTAACGTGGTGAGGGGTTCAGTCTCCAGGATGAACACGAGTGATTGGGTTGAAGAGTGACTTTTATGTACGAGAGATAATTGATGGTTGAGAGAGAGAGAGAGTGTGTGTGAATTATTCGGTTAGTCAGAGCGGTCTGTCCGCGGCGTGGCCCGTCGTCCGCGACGACGGGTCCGCAACGCGACATCGCACTTGGTGGGGAAACGGGCGATTGTCCGTCAGAAACGCTGACGGTGCACCTGGTGCATCGTCAGGTGACGGGGAGAGGCGCGGGCCGGAGGCTCGAGACTCACCACGTCACAGGCGTGCCTGACCGGAGACTCGCATCGTCCCCGATGCGGTGACCTATATTACAATACATCAGATGTGGCGTCTTGAGTGGCCTTCGAATCGTATGGTTTGAAAAATCATATGTGCTGCAGTAGCGTTTGCGCGAGCAAACGCGTGCTCGTATGTGTGTGTATGTGTTAAATCATGGTACAGCGAGAGTGTCAATGTCCGTGTGTGTCGCTATACAAATTCTCATCGCGAAGTCTCCCTCATTATAGTCGTTTAGACTTAAATACTTCCATTCTCTTATTTCTAATCTGACAAAATGTGATTTTTTTTGCATACGATTATGCTTAAATGTTGAAAACATGTTCGATGAATCTCTGAAAATCACAAATATGTTTCATGAAATTTTTGAGAATTGTTAATAATTAATTATTAACCACTAATCTTCTTAATTGTATGAATATATGAGGTTCTATACCTCTATTCGATGCAAATGTTTCACAGAATTATAAAAGCATTGGAATGTCTGGAAAAAATTATTAAGAATAGATTGTTTATAAACAATGTCCCTTAATTCTATGGTTATTTATATGAAGTCCTATACCTCAATTTGATTAACAAATTTTTCCCCAAAAAGTTCATTTTTCGTATGAACAGTACCCTGAATGTTATTAATAAATCATACAATAAACAATTAATATACGTAACATAATTGTTACTAGTTGGGTATTTTGTTCCAAAGTGACATGAGTTCAAATTCGAAATATGGCTCAGTTGATTTGAGAAAAGAGTTCGACTATTCATATCGGTCCCTCACTGTTTCTCCTTCGTTCTCTGGTATACAATAGGTATACTATATATAGCTATATACTGCCATAATTGGGTATAGCATTGAGAAATTTTTATCGCTTGCAGCTGTGGGATCATTTTCCATCAGCTACAAAAAATACTTCTTCTTCCTTGTGATGATTTTAAGTCTCATTCTGATCCTAATATTATGCTATTTTCGGACCGATTATTACATGGAGTTTTGGTTCAAAAAGCAGCGCAACTGGTTCTCTCGAAACATGAAATTGTGAATTTCGCACTGTGATAATTTTCAAAATTTGCTTTCCCCGGAAATTTTCGATGAAATAGTCGAACAGTCCTTGGAAAGACCTTCAACTTAAGCGTTTAAACGTTGGAATTGGGTCAGAATTGACCGAGTTATGACCGTTTTTTGGGTACTCTCATCCACGTGCGAGAAACTGTAATTTATCTGGATTTTCACTCTCCTTGTGGGGAATCCCCACTGGGGATTTGAAAATTTTTGGGTAGTGGGTCGGTTTTAGTTCTGCTAATATGCAATATAAGGAATATTCATACCAATTTTCAAGTGGATATCATCATAACTTCTCGATATATAACAAAATACGCCCTTATATTATAGACGGTAAATTTTCGAATGTAGTTTGGACTATATAAAAGTGCGGTCTCAAAATGTTTCTATTTACTCATGGGTTTCTGTCGTTGACCTTACTCCAAGGTATTACATTAAACAATCTATCTCTCACAATTACACCACGGAATTAGAATTCTGAGGTGAGAAATTTGAGCTTTCGCATACTGGCAAATTTCGCATTGGAATTCTACATTTTTCCCTTTAAAATCGTGTGATCTCATTTTTGAAGCATCTAATGGTGTTCATAGCCACGAGTACACTTAGTTATATAGATTTGTCACAGGAATCAAAGTTCACAACCGTGATTTGAGCAAAATTCATGTCGTGGTATCGACTTTTTCAGTTAAAATACGCATGTTTCGGCTACTTTTCGATGAAAACTCATAACGTCTCAAATTAAAATTCTAGCTCCTCTGCGTTCCTTTTGGCTATACAAATGATGAAAACAGTGGGTTTTGGATGTTATCTACCGTATCTAATCGTGATACGCATAAGTTCATGCGTTTTTTGACTCTACTTTTCGAAGTTCTGGAGTTGACTTTTTGGAACGATTTTACTAAAAAACCGGCCGTTTTCTCGACCTTGAGCTAGGTGTGGGGTTCAAAATGACTCTGTACGTGTTCGAATGAGTACCTGTGTGTGTGGTGAAAGTGATCTGCTGTGTTTTGAGCTGAGTTTCGTCGATTTGTGGCGCGGGTGATGTGTCACGCGGTGAAAACTGGTCTCGATGTGTGTAATTTGGGTGCACTGCGGTCCACACTGTAGCTCCGGAACAAAACGTCCGATTGAGCTGAAATTTGGAAGATTGGCTCCTTGCATGATAAGGATGCTCGCTCAACAAATTTTTTTGAGAATTTTTGAGAATTCGGGGAGAAAATTTCCCAGTTTTGTCGGTCGGTCGTAAATCGATCCGAGTGACGCACTGTTTACTTTTTGAGCTGATCTCGCACAGTAGCTCTCTCTTCGAGTTCGTGCGGGATCAGTTGTTGTATTCAGCCTCCAAGGGAGTATTGTATACTTTTCTTGGATTCGCTAGCGACTGCATGTGACAGTGTTGCCATTCTTTTGCTGACATTTCTCCTGGCCGATTTCAAAATCAGCTGTTTGGTACTTTGAGACTAAGTATGTCTTCAAGATGCAGAGCTACTGCTCAGTCCTGGCTCTGGATGTATGTCGAATATCGCATCGGCAGTGCCTTAAGCAGGTTCTCGTCCCTTTGTTCGGTGGTATTTTTCGATTTTCTCTGGTTTTGTTTGGTTTGTGAGAGTGTTCGCGGCGGGTGTGGTTGAGTTTAATGTGTACTGTGTTCCGTGTCTTGTGTTTGATGTGTGTGGTTGCTGTTCATACTACACTGCTGAGCATTGATTAGCCCAACGGGTGGAGCTTTGGTACGCGATTCGGGCCCACTCTCTGGACCGTGTTCATATGACTGCGGCTAGATTGTGGCCACGGAACGCGACCTGGCCTTGTCAGCTCTCTGTGCCGCACCGTGGCGAGTTATCGTTCAACGGGATATGATCTTTACCCGGTGCAGATGTTTTCCTACGAGGTATTTCACGTATGGTGAGTCGTTTTGTCGTATCATTGTGTGTTCGACAGACAGCGTTCGGGTCTCGTCTGGTTGAATTTGAGTCATGTAATGTGAATTGAGTGACATGTAAAAGTGATGTCATGTGTGAGTCCTTTTCCCCACCTATCTTTGTAACAATTTGATTTACCATATTGGCTCATCCGTATTCTAACTATTCTCAACTATATATTTCGTGATTTTTTTTGTCAAAACTGGCCCTTCTGGCCTTTAATCTCGTAGTATTCTACTCTGAATCTTTGGTAAGCTTCGGATTTTCATGTGAATTCTCACTAAAACTATTACCGGTGGTGTAGTGCAAAAAATATAAATGAGTTGGATTTCGAATTAATTGGTACCCGCCATTTTTACTTTACTACTATAAATACCGTTGTGGTGAGATGATGATCTTCCGTGAGGATCTTCGTTGAGGATCTTACGTGATGTGCTCACCCTTGGTGGTGAGTCTACGTTGATTGGACCGTGGGTTTTGCGTTGGCACTCGTTCATTTGTCACCTGTCGTGATCCGACGGCAAGCATTGTACTTGATTGTTAGACTACACCACGGCCTTAGTGCCGTTGACTATGCGCTCGTCGTTCTGGGTGATCCGACGGCAAGCGTACTGAGTGGTGCTGAACTTTGTGCGTGGAACGTCTG
This sequence comes from Eretmocerus hayati, assembly GCA_029851415.1. Classification (NCBI taxonomy): domain Eukaryota; kingdom Metazoa; phylum Arthropoda; class Insecta; order Hymenoptera; family Aphelinidae; genus Eretmocerus; species Eretmocerus hayati. Next base: position 132,803,470 of record CM056741.1, on the reverse strand, counting down.
GACTACCACTGTAAAATGTTGTATTTTCTGAGCTAGTTTTCAATTTTTCTTCACATTCGAAAAATAGGTCATGGTAGTTAAATGCGAGCCTCGTGCCTGGGCCGGAGTTTCGACGGCTAAGGACGAGGTCGCGAATTCTCCTATAGATTTATCTTGTGTTATTCCTATGAAATGTTGCAGATTGCTTGATTTTGTCTATTTTCAATTCTTCTAGCTATTAACGTGGTTTTGGCGTCTTCAGAAGCATGTCCCTGGGCCGGAGTATCTAACAACGGCCAAGGGCGGCTGCACTGAAGCGTCACATTCAAATTGCTTAATCTTAATGACAAAATTCTGAATTTCTAAGCTGTAAAGGTTGCTTTTAAGGTACTCTTCTGCACGTCTGCTCCTCTTTCAGTTGAAAATCAGAGGAAAGTTTTTGTGAAGTCGTTCAT